>OW204024.1:26594496-27919496 GCA_934048045.1 Polygonum aviculare | reverse complement strand
ACCGATATTACTATTGAATTGGCTGACCACTCTAATGTGCATCCAAAAGGGTTACTAGAGGATGTTTTAGTGCAAGTGGATGGTTTAATTTTTCCTGCAGATTCTATGTCATGGAGATAGGTGAGGGGCGCTACGATCCGGTTCTCTTATTGGGTCGCCCGTTCTTGAAAACCGCCAGGACGGTTATTGATTTTGCCAACGGACTACTTTCCATATCACATGGTGGCAACGAGGTCTGATTCCATCGCGATGAGGACCCATTTTGAGCTGAAGGACGTCGAGCCATCGATGTTGAACATAGGCGCTGCTTGGGAGGCAACCCAAGGACTAGATAGATCGTTTTTCCATTCCTAGCTTAGATTTTTATCTCATTTTCAGACTAACTTGCAGGTACTAGGTCGGAAAGGACATTCTGGTGCAAAACCGCGCCCACGCCGCCTTGGCCACGCTCGCGGCGGACCACTAGACCCTCCCGACGAACAGGTACTAGCTCGTGCTCGCGGCAACCATATTGCGTCACGGTTTTGCTCGTTTAGTCCGTATTTATTCCTTGATTAAAAAAAAGGATTGATTGATCCCATTCTATATCGTCCATCTATCTATTTCATTCTATTCTATCTTCTATCTTTCCATCCCTTCTATTAATTCTTTCCATTCACCTTTAGAATCCCATTATGTTGGCTATGTGCAAAAGCCTAAGTATGGGGAAACTTTGTTCCCCCGCAAGTCATCATTGAGGCTCGAGTTCAAGTATTCATACATCTCCCAAGAGCCGAACCAAAATACGAAAGTTGTTTGCACATCACCTAGTTCGAGCAAAGTGAAGAGTTCACAACTGCACGAAGGCCGCGCCCACGCCACCTTGGTCGCGCTTGCGGTAGCCCTCCAGAAGTTGACGTTTGCTCGCTGTGTCGTTTCCGCACTTGCGCTACCTTGGCTACCCCTGCGGTTTGCCTGTAGAACGGTATTCCAAAGTCTTTCTTCCATTCTTCCTAAACCTTTGAAGAGTTCTTCCATTCCACCCCGCTTCTTCATTTGTGAGTCTTCTAACTTCCTTCTTCCTTGCTTCTATCCTTTCTCTTTGCTTCATTGAGGACAATGAAGGATTTAAGCATGGGGGAGGGAATACTCACATTCACTTATCCTAGTTAGTGTAGACAGTTGATTTGCTTCAGATTTTTGATTTTCTTCTTTTCATGGAGCATTTACACCATATTTTTTGCATAATAAAGAAGAAAGAAAAAGATAGAAAAAACCATAAAATTGAAAAAAGACATAAAATCTTGGGATGAGTTGAAAATCCGAAAGGGCGGCTCAGGTAATAAGCAGGTAACCTGAACAAGCATTAGGCTGGGGTAATATGAGGTTTATGAGTGATGTGAGTATTTGTGAGCACACCATGAGAAAAATGAAAAGAGCGGTTAGGTGAAAACCCGAAAGGGCGCCTGAGCAGAATTGAGTGGAAAAAATCGAGTGATTAAGAACATTCTTGCTTGGGGACTTTGGGGCTTACATTGTAGATTTGTGTAGATCCTAGGTTGCTCTACATTTTTTAGAGTTTGAGTGTTTTATCTATGTTGTGAGGTGTGTGTTTGAGCTTTATTGTTTTATGCTCATGATTACTCTATTTTTGGGTTCGGGTTGAGAGTTGAGTGTTTTTTTTTTGTCTTTCCTTGTATTTTATGAGATCTTAGATGTGTTGTCTTGTTATATTTAGTTTGAGCTTACTCGAGGACGAGCAAGATCTAAGTATGGGGGAATTTGATATACTTCTTTAGGATATGGTCACTCTTGTATTTTAGGGCTTTAATAAGTGTGTTTATATTAAGTTTGAGCTTAATTGAATTATGAAGACCGAAGACACAAATTATGAAGATACGAGAGTTTCCCGGGCTAAGTTTCAAAAGAAGTGTTGTCACTGACCTAGAACCACTGGCGCGGGGACCGAGCCGCTGGCGCGGGGACTGAGCCGTAGACGCGGTGGAGCAACAATGTGACCAAGTCATCCCGAGAAGGCCGCGGGCACGCCGCCAGGGCCCCAGCCGCGGTAGCAGCCGCCAAGGAACCCTAAACCATACGTCGTTGCGCGTGCGGTTGTCCAGCCGTGGGCGCGGTGGTGCCTGATCCGGAGCAAGACGCGTTTCTTTCTATCTTGTTTCCTTTTTCTTATCTTTTCTCCTTTCCTTGTATATTTTGGGGAGCATGTTCCTTGGGCTATATAAGGAGGAGCCTGACCTCTTATCATCTTGACATTCATCAACTTTATTTGTATTTTTCTCTCTTGTTATGGAGAACTAATCTCCTTTGGAGTTTGTTCAATCAAGGAAGCTTTGTTATGATATCGTGAAATTCTGGTAACTTCTTTTTTCTTAGGTCTTTATTGATACTCTTGTGCTTCATCCCATGATCTTTGTTTGATTCTATAAGCCTGATCAACTTGTTTAATTGACTTAGATCGATCTATTGTTTGAATTAGGATTGGTTGTTGTCTATGCATCTTTCCTATTCTCGAAACAACTCTATTCTAGGACCGTTGACTAGATTAGGGAATAGTATTCAATGAATGATTTGTGCATGAAACTCGTAGTTTGATTGCATGATTCAATTTCTTATTATCCTTGTGTTCATTGTTTGATTTGGATTAAGCGTTCTTATTCATATCATAGTGTCGCTAGGATCGTGGACTAGTAGATTACTAAGATAAGGATTGGAATTGACCTAAGAATATAAAGAAGTAGATGAGTTAATGATCAATGGATTAATAAAAAAGAATTGATTGAATGAAATCTGTTTGCTAATATAAACTTCTTCAAACCCCATTGTTTGTGTTTTATGATTGAACTGAAATTGCATAAGAATTATATTTTATTTTTTTTTGGTTGAATAAGAATTATATTTTCTTGGGTTCGACTCTTTACTTGCATGCTATACTTGGTTTATGTGTTTGGGTTTTATCTTTGATTTTGGGAATAAAGACTTTACCCGAGTCAAATTGCCAAATTGAAAGCAAGGAAGACGAGAGTGAATGAGAAAGACGATGATGAGGACGAAGTTAGCACTTCATGCTGAGATGCGATTTATAACACGGAGATCTGTGCTTCACGAAGAATAAAGCTTGTGCAGGATACCCGGTTTATAAATAGGGTCACTTTACGAACCGTAAGACTTGGGTCAACGGTTATCCTCAAAATACTGTGCTTCATGAAGCCTCAATACTTACAAATCATATGAATTCCTATGTTCCGAGACATTTTTCCGTTTGTATGAAGATCGCGTAAATCAATTGACTGTTAATTTAATCAAATTAGGTAGCTTTGTAGGTGTCATATAAAAAATGTTCGTTCACGTTCAATTTATTGCTCAATTGTCTGATGTAGATAGTAGATTCAATCACGAAGCCTGCATGTGGCCTAATTAATCACCATAATTGCATACTATTTAACATAAAAAACTTTATTTCAACCATCGAAATCTTCGAAATCTTTAATTCGGATTAAAATAATATACACGACTTCAACTTTGTCCCTCAAGTTCGTCATAAAAAGGTGACAATCAGTGCCCATCCCCTCCTGTCATGAAAGGTGGTTGGGATAGATATAGTCTTGTATGGTCGCCAAACTACTAGTCATTTATTAACTTCTTAATCCTTGTTTAATTAAGACACAGTTCTAAACATGCAAACGCATGTACAGATCTTCATCATCTTCTTTTTCTTGGGCCCATCTCATTATTTTTAGTTTTATAATTCAGGATACTAAATTATTATTGCATGCAAGGTTGCAAGGTACAACCCGGCCTATATAATCCTCAAGTTAGTTTATATATGGCCTAAATAAAAAACTTGTATTAAAAACTATCATATTTGGACATTTGGTTATTTAAAAAAGTCTTTTGGACATTTAAGTATTAGAAAAAAAAATAGACAATTGGATATGAAAAAAGCAAATGCAAATCGGTTAGGTATTCTTCATTTGAAGTATTTAATTTTCAAACACAAAAATCAAATTTGTTAAAAATGGATTTTATGTTTTCGTTATAAGTAATGAATGTTCATATTTTGTTTAAAACTTTAAATTGACATTTTAAAATGAAGTCAACCATATTTACTCATAGAAATTCAAAATTCTAAAATATAGACATAGCAACATTTGTTTGTGAATGAAATTAATAAGTTAAAATTCTCGATGAGATAAGATTTAAATTTTTTTTCATCAAAGTGCAATTCGGTGAGCTCATTATCATTTATCATTACATATGTCTTAACGATATCTCTAAAAGTAGCAAAGTCAAAGACGTTGTTCTCCATTGTAAACAACCAATAATAATTTTAATTTCTTTCACTAAATATAAATGTAATTTAAAACTGGTATGTCGAGACTAAAATAAGGAAAAGAAGAATATTTGATGTATAGAAAGTAAATGAATGTTACAATTACAATTAGGAAATTCCTTTTGGTACCCCTTTGGTCTTGACAATTCTTTTTGATATCTCAATAAAAAAAAATTCTTTTGGTACCCTTGTGGTTTATGTAATTTCCTTTCCCTAACCAAAAGATTATTTAAACCCATATACTATCCACTTAACATACTTTTCCTATAAAATATAAATAGAAAGTAATTTAAAAACTATAAATTAAAACATGAATTGATCATTTTGCGAGTATTTTAAAAATTATAAATTAGGTGTGATTTTTATTTCTTTATATAGAAGATTGAAAACATTTCACATAAAAAAATAATTAGGAACTTAATTGATCATTTTGTAAATATTTTACTGTTAAATATAGTTAACCTATTTTAATTTTAATTTTTTAAACTTTTTTATTAAAAATTTAAAGGGAAAGTATATTCCGTGAATGGCAACTGAGGTTAAACAAACTTTTGGTTATGGAAAGGAAATTAAATAAATCACGAGAGTACTAAAAAGAAAACCCTTTTTCAGGACACCAAAATAAATTATCGAAACAAGGGAGTACCAAAAGAAATTCCCCTTACTATTACTTTAAAATAGAGGGCTAATTCGATGAAGTATCAAAATCATGATAGCATTTATGACAAAAAAAATCATGATAACATAGTAAGGAAAAGCACATAATGACTTAGGTAAAATTGTGAAAAGTACGGAGTATTTTTTAGACATTGTTACACTTTGATAGAGAAAAGCACCTTGTTACACTTTGATAGAGAAAAATTGTGAAAAATATACTTTTTCATCTTGGACTTTGTAAAATCTAATTGATTTTCACCAATTTTAAGACCAAAAAAATATACTACTCCGTACTTTTTTTCTCCCAAAAAGTACTTTGTATTAGAAAGTGTAGCAAGCCCTATAAGAATAGAACTTATCAGTAAAATGGCCTTACAAATAATGGAGTAATAAAACAGGGAGTAAAAGTTAACGCCCAAACTAAGTCACTTACTGAACAAATGAGCAAAAAATAGTGGGTTCGGCCTGTTGGGCTCGTGTAAAGGTCATTTGGCATTTTCAATTTCCAAGTAGAGTTTTTCATCCATGTGTGAGATCCTTCATCCATGGAGGTCGTGAGTTTATTCCGTACACCCCCAATAAAACTACCCAGAGCTACACTATCCACATTCATACTTGCTTTGCTTGTCCCCTCGGCTCTCAACATCAAGAATCTCCCTCCTCCTCTTTTTTCTCTTCTTTCCTCAATCAGAATCAGTTCCTACAATAATAATTCCCTATCAAATAGTACTAGTGTATCATTCATCCCCTGCTTTCTCCTTTTTCTCTGGGACCATATCACTTCTTTTTCTCACCTCCTCCAATTTCTTGCAAATTCAGTCGTTCTTCTCCCTAAACAAAACTTTCCTATATTCTCAACCAAAATCCCCAATGTTCTAAAAGAGAGCCCTTGCCCTCTTCTTCAAGAAAAGTATAGCTCCTCCCCTCACGCTCACTCACTCACTCAGCTTTAATTGTGCGCCCTTTTTGTCATTGAGATCTGTTCCCAAATGGGTTACTCCCAATGCACAGACTTCACAGATTCGAGCGGGTTGCTTGGAATCGGACACCAGCCCATCTCAAAGCCGAGTCCCAACGTCTGCAGTGTGGAGAGCAATGACCTCAAATTCCAGACCAACTTAACGAAAATGATCTGGGATTTTGGGCTGGCCTGCTTCCTCCCTTCGTGCCTGAGCAAACACCAGATTGTGGTAGAAGACCCAAAGGAGGGAGAAGAACAAGGAATCGCCAAAAAGGGGGAAAACAAGGCCTGGTTGCTGGCAGAGTCCGGTGGGTGCGCTGCTGAGCTGGCGAACGGCGATGAGCTCAACTCTGTTCACTCCTCCTTCAGATTCAGCTTCTGCTCTCAGGTGGAGATTGACTCCTTGACCGTCAACTGCTCCCCTTCCACGACCATTCTGATGGTGAATCTGGATAGTAACCTCACCGATTCACGCTCCAGGGACCTCAAATGGAGAAGGATCGAGTCTCTCGAGAAGAGCATTTCGCCAGCTGCTGTCTCCCTCATCCGGTTTAGCTATGATGAGATCCTGTCTGCCACCAGAAATTTCTCACAAGGTAACAATACCTGGGTTTCCATTGGTTTCTGGATGTCGGTGTGGAATTAGGAACAAAACATAATTACCCTAGTAATTGGGTTTAAATTGACCATTGGTAAAAGGTTGATGGTGATATGGAATGATTCTATCTGCCAAACGCGGCCTTAATCCTGTAGCTGTTTGTGATGATGTGGTTTTGTGGAGTTGACTTTAAGGATTTTTTTTTCTTTTTTGAAATTTGTTTAGGCAGGGTATTGGGAAGAGGGGCATTGAGCTGTGTGTTCAGAGGAAGAGTTGGGTTCTTAAGAACAGCAGTGGCTGTGAAGAGATTAGACAAGGAGGATGCAGAGTCTCCCAAGGCATTTTGCAGGGAGTTGATGATTGCAAGCTCTCTTCAGCACCCAAACATTGTTCCTCTCTTGGGATTCTGTATACATCCGGAGGAAGGCTTGTTCTTGGTGTACAAGTATGTCTCCAGTGGAAGCTTAGAGCACCACTTACATGGTATTGTTCTTACTTTTCCAGTTTTACAAGCTAGTACTCTTTGTGGTCTGATCTGTCTAGTCTAGATTCAAAAATCTGAAGCCCCTTTTTGCAGTTAAGAATAAGGGGAAGAAGGGCTTCGTCACGCTTCCATGGTCTGTGAGGTATAAGGTCGCCATTGGAGTAGCTGAAGCCATTGCCTATTTACACAATGGAACCGAAAGATGTGTTGTTCATAGAGATATCAAGCCCTCTAACATCCTCCTATCCTCCAAGAAGAGGCCAAAGGTAAAGAAAAAGAAAAAAAAGAACAAGTTCAACTCAGATCCCATAATTGTAGATTTGATCAGGCTTTTGTTGTGCTTTGATGTCTTTCTAACATGTTGAGATGGTGATCTGTTCTTGTACAGCTGTGTGATTTTGGATTGGCTACATGGACAGCGGCTCCTTCGGTCCCTTTCCTTTGCAAGACTGTAAAAGGAACATTCGGGTATGTATGATCCTGATTGAGAGCAACTATGGTTGTCATGATGCTACCAAAAAAAACTATAGTTGTCATGATCATGTTAGTTTTATTGGCTAAACAAATGTCTTAAGCTAATGTGCAACTTGAATTGTTGCAGCTATCTTGCGCCAGAATATTTCCAGCATGGAAAGGTGTCTGATAAAACCGATGTGTACGCTTTTGGAGTGGTCCTACTTGAGCTACTCACAGGGCGGAAACCAATCGAAACAAGCAGGCCTCCTGGTGAAGAAAACTTGGTTCAATGGGTAGGTCCATCACAAACCTTTGTTTTTCTGAATCAATTCATTATCCTTGCTGCATTTATTTAATACAGATGCCTTTCTAACCACTAGGGCGTTATTGATTCGGTACTCAGTACCATTCCTAGCTACCTAAAGATAGCTTGTGGTAGCATCAAAGAATTGAATCTCAGGATAAGAAAAGCCAATTAGACGCAACTTCTATTTTAAGAAATATATTATCACTTTGCTAATTAACAATCTGTTTCATGCCTACACTATCCTATCCAATGTGATTTGGTATCTGCTCCCAAATATATTCCATCTCATATTCCCTTTTTTTCAGATTTCTAATAGGTTGGATTCAACTTTTCATTTTATTTTATCAAAAAATTTATTGCTGTATTATATAATTTGATTGGTCAGTTTAGATCAAAAAAAAAATGATTGGTCAATCATCTTAGAGTGGAATAATTTGGGGAATAGGTGATGTTTTCTGGTGCTGAGCTAATGTTTGTGTAAATGTTTTGTGGTGCAGGCAAAGCCACTATTAGACCAAGGAAGGACAGGAGATTTCGAAAAGCTACTAGACCCACGAGCCAAACAGAACCCAAAGAGTTCGGGTCAGATAGCCCGTATGGCCAAGGCAGCATCGACCTGCCTTAGCACTGAAGAATCAAGCAGGCCTGGAATTCTTGAAGTCATTTCCCTACTTAGAGGGGAAGGACAATCTTGCTGTGTAAATCAGAAGACAGGCTCTTCGAGATTTTTGGCCAGCTCTTACGCTCAGCAGCAGCAGATGAAAAACGAGATCACGAATCACTTGGCTCTGGCCATGCTTGGTGTCTCGGAGTTGGAGGATGATCATTACTTACACCACAGATGATCAAAGCTGTTAATTCTCAGTTTGGGGCATTTTTTGCGGTTTTTTATTTATGATTTTGGTACATTTCCTAATTCATGGCCTTGTTTGATATTATGTTTCATTGGCCATGGCGACACCTTTTTGATCTTTCGGCTGTTGCTTGATCTGTACTCGTAGTTTGAATAGGATTAGGGCGACTCGATATGTCCGTGCTGGCTTATAGGAAGTACATAGAGCATCATTTTGTTATAAAAAAAACTTTTCAGTGAGGAACTTCACCAGAATATGAAGGCTTTGAATGCTGAATTTTTTTAGGTCAACCGAGTGTTGAGAGTATCTTTAATAACCGCATTGCTATTAATTTGCGTAATGTATATCAAACCCTGGTTGTTGTGTCTGAAAAGCCTTTGTACTAAGAAATGACTCTAATGTGTGCATTCAATGATGATCCCTGTAGATATAAACTTAAGCATATTGAACTATTTCACATATAATTTAATTTAGTGTATTATTGAATTATTTTTTAAACATATTTTTATTGATTTATTTTGTTGTAACAACTTCTCTTGTATTCAACTACACTTTATATTTAAATTTATTGAAAAAGACAATAAGTTGAAGGACAATTTTAAAAGGTTATTAAAGTTTCAACAATTTCCTTTGTCATATAGTTTGTATAAAAACATATGAGTATTAGTTGTTATTTTTTCCTACTCTATATGCCTATTTATTGATTTATAGATGGATATAGGTATATATTTAACATTTAAAATAATATTTTAGTAGATTTCGTGCTATAATCTGCCAGTTGGAGTAATAAGTAATATATTAAAAGTAAAATTCAAATGATCTATAATATTGAAAGTGAACAACAAATATTGGTACCTTCCTACAATTTTGTAACATTATAATAAAAAAACTATATTTGAATATCTTCATACAATTAAAATGATGCACCAACTTAACTTAGATTAATGATTAATATTATATATATCGAAGGTAAGACGAAAATGATATATAATATTGGAATACGTTTGCATTATTACAACCTAGCCTACCAATAATTGATGTTTGATATGTGCATAATTTCGAAGTTTCTAACCATTAAGGCTATGTTCGGTACTTGCTTTTTTTGAAGCGGGTTTAGCTAGAAGAAGCAGAATCGACCAAAAAAATGCCCCCCTTGTACCCCCAATGGGGTTGGCTTTCCGCTAGCTTTCCGCTAGCGTCTCGCTTGTTCCGCTCTCCGCTACCTATAGTGTCGAACAAACCCTAAGCTACACATAAATATATAAATTAATTTTTTTTAATAATGCGTATATATAAAAAATTATGACTAATGCATAATATTGATTTATTTTCTGTGTTTTATGTTCTTATACAAAAATCGTTTTATTTATTATGTAATACTACTATTAAGATAAATGTGTCAAAATGGCATTTAAAAATAATGATCTATCATATTCAACTTAAAAAATAATATTTGACTATATTTACATTACAACCAAGCTTACCAAGTAAAGTTTTAAAACTATCTATAAAATAATTAAAAGGTGAAAAATTAATTCTCATGTGTGATAAGTTCATAACTTAGAAGCTTTTTAACCATTAAGTCATATAAAAATATATAAATAATTTTAATTATAAGTGTATATAAAACTTTGTGACCAAATACATCATATTGATTACTTTTTACATTCTCAATATTTTTCTATGTTTTATGTTCTTATGTAAAAATAGTTTTCTTTATTAAGTAATACTAATATTAACATTAATGTATCATGAAGACATGTAATATCCCCTCATGTATACAATTTTATATATGTAGTATGCATAAATATAGTTTTCAAATGATCACTTATTGTATTCATTTTTTTAGTTTTCTATAGGAAACAAAATACTAATTTATCCATTAATAATACAATAGTTTGGTTTTTTTAAACACACTACGGGTCTGTTTGGATTCCCATGCATTAAATTGCATTATGTATTATTTTGCATTATTTTGATTTAAAATTTAAACTGCATTATGCCTTTTCAATATAATACATTATGAATCAAAAGTGGGTTTGATTTTTAACCAAGTTAATACATTATCCAATCTAAATCCTTCTCCACCTCCATTCTAGATCCTTCTTCACCCCCTCTTCCCCATAAAAATAGGGACAAATGATTTCTTTTGTCTTTAACAAAAGATAAAACATAATACATAATTTTATTTACCAAACACAATTTAAACATTTAATGCATTAAATCAACCTTAATGTATTTTAAAGCATTATAGTTGGCTATCCAAACAGTACAATTATCTTTTTATTCACTTCTTTATAATCATTAATGTGTCATGATGACATTAAATACCCCTTATTAACATAAAATTATAAACATAGTTTTATATTTTATATGAGACATAAAACACTAATTATTATACATGTCTAATAAAATAGTTTTTTCTAAGACAGAATTAATTTATAGTTTTAAATATCAATATAGTTTTCAAATGAACACTTTTTATATTCAATTTTTAGTTTTTAATACAATAATGTGTTCTTTCAAATGATAACTTTTTAACAAAAGAAGAAAGTTTTCAAATCATCATTTTTTGTATTTACTTTTTACTTTTATATATTAAACAAAATATTGATTGGTATACACTTCTACTACAATAGTTTATTCTTTCAAATTAGAATCTTTTTATTTACTATTATGCTCATTAATGTGGCATAGGAGCATTAAATGTCCCCATGTACACAAAATTATATAGATAGTATAGATAGTATAGATAGATAGGGGCTTTATATACCAATTAGTTAGTGTGTTATTTTTACAAAGAATCTAATTACTACTTGAATTTGGGTAAAAGTAGACTCACCACCTCCCTCCCACTAATATATATTACAGTAAAACTATAGCATATTCTACCACCATATTACATCACATCACATCTTTTATTATAAAAGTATTGATTTCATTTGTATTTTTCAAACCTAAATCTAATAAAAACATTACATGTCACTTATAATATTAGGATATATCTATCATTACAATAAATAAATTTTTAATTTGTCATAAAGATTACATGATATCACCTTTGTATCAAGATAACCAGTTAATGTATAACCATATAATTCTGATTTTTAATTTGCAGTCTTACTATTGTAATTCCCATTTCTCAATTAGTTACATTATCATAGTGTTAAATTTTAATAATAACAGATAAATGTTTTAATATTATGCAACGATTGCAATTTTACATCATTTGTTAAAAATACTTTTATTCTTAAGTTAATTAATTTATCTTATCATTTTAAATTTCAAATAATAATATATAAATTAACTTATTTTCAATATTAAACTTTGAAATTTATTTGTCAAAAATTATTAGTTATAAAACTATTTTAATTGTAATATAATAATTTAATTAGTATATTACTAATTAAATCTTTATGGGGTCTAATCCTCATGCTCTTTGGCTGTTATAGTGCCTTTGAGTTGGATATGACCCCTACATCAATTTTGGTGCATTTTAACTAAGTTCAGTTATGATTGGCACATAACTGAGTTTCAGTTTTCTTTTCTTTCCTTTGGGTCTTTCGGGCGCCCCCCCTTTGCGTAAGCCAGGGGTGCCCCCATCCTGACCCCCCAGATTCCCTAGAGGGGGAACTCCACTGGGTTATAAAATAAAATAAAGTAAAGTAAAGGAATTAAATCTTTACCAATTAAGTAATATTCTAATTTCTTTTGATTTGATCAAGATTAGTATGTTGTTGATTTACTTATTTGATAAGGATTTAATTTGTTGATTTATTGATTTGATAGTAAGACTATAAGATTTAATTTGTTGATTTATGGATTTGTTGATCAATAATTTATCTGATTGTTTTTTTATTTACTGATTTGCAAAGATTTAATAAGTTATAAAATAAATAGTTTTGTTAATAATTTCACCGAAATATTATCGATATACTAATGTCTCCTATTTCAATTTTTACCAATAATTGAAAAAAAGGTTTTGTATGTATTGAATTTGAAAAGTTATCTTGCAATAAAAAGTATTTATATATTTAATTAAAGTGTTGATGAGATACACAAATTGAAACACCCCTATTTTCTGTAGGGATATTACCACTAGTGACATTGGGTTAAAACTCCCAAAGTCAACCTAGGCTTTATAGTTGTCACGGGAGTCGACAATATTTAATGCGGAATTAAAATACAACTTTATATTAAACAAAACCAATGTCTAATATTAATAACAACTTATTATTGATATTTTTGAATATAATGCAAAGGTAAGATTACATTTTTACCCTTACAAAAAATAGAGGGTTATTACACAAATTATGTTATTTTATAATCCAATAGTAGACATGTATGATATATTATTTCAAAAAATTAGAGAATATTTGTATTTAATAAAGTAAACTTATATTTTCTTTAATAAAAAAATTTAAATAGCGTCGAGGCACCCGAGTACAAAGTTTGGATCATTTGTTAATATCAACTATATATTGTAAAACATATTAACTTGTTTTTGGTCGAAAGTAAAACATATTAACAAGCTAGCATAATATGCGTGTTAAATATCCTAATGAAATATAGATATATAGTTAATTACACAAAATTACTATATTTTCCAATTGCAAATTTTGCAATCATTGGTAGATCACAAATTAAGCTTTGACAATTCTAACAGCGGCCAATGTTTCTTCAAAAGTCCGAGTACAATTTAATAAATCGATTATAATGCGGATAACCAACTTGATCATTAATCAATAATTAAACATCGACAACATGCATAGTATATAGTTCTTATAATCTATACTATATGTGAGGAGTAGTTGAATTGGCATTGGGCTAAAAATTGCTCTAGTATAAACTTCTAGCTAGTAATTGAACTTACATTCTATATATATATATAATTCCTTCCTACCGGACACAAGTTGCTGTATGCAATAAATTAAATTCATGCATCTTGTTATGTTGTGTTTTTTAAATAGGATTAGTTGGCACTCATGACACATTTTCTCATGTACGAAACGACGCACCAGCTACCATTACTACATTAGATCTATGTAGCTAGCTAGTACCAATATTCCTAAACAAACTCTAATTAAAAGTCTGGCTAAGCCAAATCAAGAAACCAACTAGAGCTCGCATGGAATGTACTGCAGTAGCGATCCTTGTCATCCTCCTCGTCTCGGGGGGGGCGGGAGCGATAACCGATGCAAAAAACGCCACCGCATCCCCACCCAGCGGCTCCGGCAACCTGGGGCTCGAGTTTGAGGGAGGATCGGCGTCGGTGTTCTCGACATGGGAGTCGGCGTCGACCCACAGGATGCTGCAGCAGACGCAGACGATCAGCGTTTCCAAGTCGACCAAGAAGTCGGCGGTCTGCAACAGCCGCCTATCGTCCAACTGTGTCGGCACTGCCAGTGGAAAGGCCGCTCGCCCCTGCAAACCTTACCAACGCTGCTCTAGAAACAGCCAATAAGATATCATTACAATCTTGAATATGTTGTAAGCTATGAATAAGTGTTGTACGGCTTTGGGATGCATGTATTTGACGTTCTTAGTACATGTGGCCGGATCCGGCTATATAATTGCTGTTCGTTATTGTTTCGTTTGTCCTTCATCATCTGTATTTAAATGTGGTTGTTATGTTGTGTGTCTATCGTGCTCGATAGTAGCCAATCGTACGTGTGTGATAGTTGCATCTTAACCACAAAACTTTCATTTGGTTTGTACTGATTAAAATCCAGGCCAGCCATTATTATTGTTTTGGTGCAAAAAAGAGGATCTTTGTATGGCACTCAATTAACCTAGATGAGGGCGGTGATCGACAATAACGAAAATCTTGAAAACGATAGATAAAAGAATATTGTAGCTTTAGATAGAACTTTCGCATACAACATAGATAATTAAGAGAGGCGAAATTGCATATCTTTCATCTTCGGAAGCCGAGGCTGGAAACTCGCTCCAAGCGGTCCGAAATTGGGTAGTTCATGGTTTCAAGCATGCTTTCAGGCATATTGGTGGCCCTAAAAGAAGAAAGACGCAAGGCTTAGGTGAACAAGTGTGAGAATTGTTGACGGTTTGCAAGGTTAATTAGCTCACAACCGGCCAAAGATCTACACACCGAAATGAGCTCATGGCCTTCCGCGCAATGGGACTCGGGATTATCGGTCTGCTCCCAAAAGCACCTGAAAAAGTAGGCCACTTTATCAAACCTTCAGCCAATATTCTGGCTCAGATACTCAAAGTTTCATTGGGGAACACACCATCGCAAATTCGCAAGAATAGACATTCCTGTATCTCTCATCTTCCATAGCAGGACTCGATTCAACGATGGGAAGCCCAATGACTACTCCAAGGGAATGGACTTCAAGCGCATCTATACTTGTCAATCAAAAATCCCCAAACGATAGCAAAGGCCAAGGCCACGAACGAAATCATCGCCAAAGGGTTAAAGAAACGTCTCTACAGGGCTAAGGGAAGACGAACCGAAGAATTGTGGGCCATTTTGTGAGATTATCAAGCCACCTCGTTGTAGTCGATCGGAGAGTCACCCTTCATGTACGTTCACTGCATGGAAGCGGTAATCCCACTAGAAGTAGGCATACCAACCCTGAGAACAATGTTGTTCAACAACAAGCAAAATGAGCAAGCCTGGCCAAACACCTCGACTTCGCCGAGGAACGATGAGAACCCGCGTCGGTATGTCTCGCAATCCATAAACGAGTAGTCAAATGGGTAATAGCTCAGCGTATAAGATACCGTACTTCTCGAGTTGATGACCTAGTGTTTTGATTGGTCATAATTAAGAAGCGCACGCGATTCCGCGAGGGGCAAACTCGTCCCGAGATGGTAGGGACCGTACTAAGTAACGACAACACTCGGTCGTAGGGCCTATACGTTAAAGGGTCTTCAAGGGAGGATCGTCTCCTGGGCCTAGGATATCACAACCTTGAAGAAGCCATATCCTAAATATTAGCTCGACCGTTTTGATGGAACCCTTTTATATACTTTGGGAAATTTTGTTTGGTACCCTCGAGTTTTTGCCTTTTACGGATAGTGCCCAAGTCAAAAACGTATTCCGTGAAATACCCCTGAACTTTTGTAAAAGTTCGGCTCGTACCCTTACTCGTAATTTTCGCTTAACTTATAATAAAATTCGTTTATTTTTATAATAAAAATATTTTTGATACTTACTAAGTTAAAAAACCAATTATAAGAGAATATATAATTAAAATATGTTTTAAAATTTAGTTTATAAAAATATTATATAGCCTATGATTTCAAGTTCATTTATGTTATACTTATCAAACTAAAATCAAAATATTTCAATATTTAAATAAAATTTTATCTATATTTTGAATACATGTATATATGTAAAGGTAGTTTACCATTATTAAAAAATATGGAAATTTCACGTGGTGACCCCGAGGTTTAACATTATTCATGAAGTGTACCAAAGTTTGACATATTTCATGCGGTAACCTTGAGATTTATACGAAATTCATGGACTAACCCTACAATATATACAAAATTTTTCACATGCCCAAAAGGTTAAAATTTGTATTAATCTTAAAATTTGTGAAATTATAAATTGAAAAGGTTTTGACGATTCTTCAAGTATAATTTTATCCGATATTAATATTAAATACTAAATATTATAATAAAATAAATTTATTTTTCCTATTCATATTATTATCTTAGAGAAATTTACTGGAAACCACCCGTATGATAGGCCATATTTCGCTGAACCACCCTTTTGTTTCGATATTATTTTGAACCACCTGTATGATGGTCTCCGTTAACAAAGAACCACCCCACCTCATATTCCGTCAAAAAACCGTTAACTACGCGTGACATGTGGCATTTTACTATTTTCTCTTTTCTTATAAACACTTAAACCACTAAAAAAATTAAAAAAAATAATTAAAAACATCAATTTCCCCCAATATTCCCCCAATCTCTCTTTGCTCACCTCTCCTTTTCCCGACCTCCCTCCAGATCTGAATTGCCCACGCTTGCCGGCGAAATTGTACTCCACCGGACCCGGCGACACCAACAAATCCACCACCATCTACGACCCGCTCGACTTCGTCTCCCCCAGCCCGGCCAATGGAAACAAGAACCGATGACCACCCTCCTTCTCTCTATCCTACGCTGGCCACAGCTCCTTCGCACACCACTCTAGCCGACTCGGAGATAGCCTCCCCGACCGTCTTCTCTTGCCACACACCCGCCGGCCGGCAGTTCCCGAGCCTGCTCTCCCTCGCCAATCCTCTCGCGGCCCTCCTTCCGCCGGACTCCACTCGCCTCGACCCTTTCTTCTATGCTCGCCCATCTCTCTCTGCTCCAGATCCTTTGCCCACGCTCGCCGGCTGTAACCCGGCCCCCGACGACAACTTGAAATCTCCGCCCGACCTCCGGATCTGGCCGACAATTCCGATCCTCCCCTCACCTCGTCCTCCCTCCTCTCGGCTCCCTCTAGATCTCCCCTCCTCAACCGCAGCTTGCCCCAACCCCAATTTGTTGTTGACGTTGTTGTTGTAGCACGAATGAAGCTCAATCATCGCTCCTCGCCATCGCAGAGTCGGGATTTTGGGATTTTGGGAAATTAGGGCTCCGAATTGGGATTTTGGGAAATTAGGGCTCCAAATTAGGATTTTGGGGGTTTTTAGTTTTTTTTGTGTAAAAGGCTGAAATAAAAAAGGCAAAAGATTTATTATCCACGTGGCCACGCACTTTGGACGGATTTTTGACGGAAACTGGGAGGGGGTGGTTATTTGTTAACGGAGGGTATCATACAGGTGGCTCAAAATAATATCGAAACAAAAGGGTGGTTTAGCGAAATATGGCCTATCATACGGGTGGTTTCCGGCAAATTTCTCATTATCTTATAAATTTATTAATAAAAAAATCAAATAGTTTTTTTTAAATTGAAAATATAAATAGTTTAAAAACTGAACATTTCATCACATTACTTAATTGTTTTTTACATAAATAATTTCGATTGTAAATAAATTTCAAATTTTGATAATTTAAATTATTTCTTTTATGAGAAAATAAAATTTTTATAATATAAATATTGAAAACATTTCAATGGTCAATTGGTCATTGATGAAAACTTTAAAATAGTTATCAATTCAAATAGATGCATTGTATTGCCTATTATTTTGTAATAGATTAATAAATAAGTTTAAACTATAATGATAAAATTAAATATATTTATCAATTATAGTATATAATCTTAAGGTAATGGATAAGGCTATATTACAAAAATCTTATAACCTTTTGTAATAATACTTATAAACAACCTTTTAAATCTATGTTATTAAATTAAATAAATGCATTACATGTTTTCTTGAATTTTCATTGATCACGTTGACCAGTGAATAGTTTAAATTATTCACATTACCAAAATTAATTTACCTCATAAAGGAAATAAATTAAACTATCAAAATACTAAAATATTTACATTATAAGTTATTTGTACAAACTTTCCTTAACTAAAACAATAGGAATTTTGAATTCAAAGTTTTCAATGTAAATTTAAATTTCTGATCATTCTTTGTTAAATAAAGAGGTTATATTATTTTGATCAATAAATTTCTATTTTAAATAATAACTCAAATAAGAAATTTAAAATTATACGACTACAATCTTAAGATTTTTCTTTTATTTTTTAAAATCGTTTTTCACAACTTTAATATTTAAAATTAATATTGATTTTTTGGACATATGATAAATTATGTACATAACATAGGGTTATTACGTGAATTTTATATAAACCTCAAGGGTACCGTGTGAAATATGACAAACTTTCGTACACCTTATGAATAACGCTAAACATCAGGGTTACCATGTGAAATTTTCGTAAAAATATATTGTATTTTCTGCTATTATTTAAGAAATGAAAATTTATATTTTCTATCAAGATATTAACATATTTATACATAAAATTTGAATTGATGTTAAAAATTGTCAAAACTTACTATGCAAACTTTTTATGATAAATTTCAATTTTATAACATATTAGTTTAATATATATAAGTATTGAAATATGCTTGGTTTTAATTTGATATATATGACAAAAATTCAATTGAAAACATAAGTTATATAATAATTTTTTATGGAGTATTTTTTTTTACTTTTTTAAATTATTTTTTATCTTATAACTGAATTATAACTTAATAAATAAAAAATTATGTCTTTATTATAGAAAATAAACGAAATTTAGTGAAATATAAGACAAAAATTTCAAGTAATGGTATGACTATGAGCTGAACTTTTACAAAAGTTTAGGGGTATATTCCGGAATAAGTTTTTTACTTGGGCATCAATCAGAAAAGCCAAAAACTCGAGGGTACCATACAAAATTTCCCTTATACTTTTCTTTTGTTTTGTTTTCTAATAATAAATCCAGGCCCGGAACTTTTTACCTTTTGACTTCTCAATTTTCTTTTCTTCTTTTCGTTACGTCAATGATCTCGAGCAAAGCGCTTAGGATGGACGAAGGCCTTATGCGACGTGTGCATGGATTGCATGGATTCCCATGTTAATGGCATGTGGATGTACAAATATACGAATAAGAGAACACCCCTATTTTTGTAGAGTCACTCAACGCTTTAGTATTTGAGTCACGTATGCGGCCTAGTAAGCAGAACGCATGCATGATTCAAATGGTGAAATGGGGCAATTTTGGGCTGATAAATTCTGCAATTATTCAGGTATCAATATCTTTTATTATCTTTTGCCTCAAAGAAATATCTTTTATTATCTTGTTCATAGCTAGCATATCTTTTTAATTAAGCATGTGCCTTATTTGTTAAGTTATTATCTTGTATATATTTATTAAGATAGTTATTATACATTAGGTTTATTTATGGTGAAATTTTTTATCATAAATAAAGGATAGATTTTCTCGGATGGATTAGGCAACAAGTAATCGACCTGCTTGCGCCCAAATACACCGAACTGATCACACCGAACCGATCGGCCGTAGGGGGTATTTCGAACCCTAGCCTCCATCCTTTCACTATAAATACAGATGTCGTCACCATGTATGTGCAGGTAGATCTGAACCATACATCACTTTACCTGAACGCTCTTCGATATTGCCTTTTCTAACTTAAGCATCGAAGGTGGATTAGAGGGACCTTCGCCCCCTTCTCCATTATTTTGTAGGTCTTGTAAGGTTGAACGACGTTTGAGAAAGATTAATTGAAGAAGGAGCAGAGACTTGTACACCACGAACTTTGGTGTACTAACATAAACAAAATTAACTAATTCAAAGAGTATGAAATAAACATTAATGTAGTAAAAAATTTCCAAACTAGCTTAGTAAAGGAATGAAAGAAACAAATCATTTATATCTAATAATGTATATGACCCAAAATAAATATACCGAAGTTGTCATGAAATATGTCGTAGGTCCTTCTTGTATACCACGTTAGTAAATCATTTGAGAATTTTATAATTGTATAATTCATTAATAGTAGAGGTGTCAAACGGGTCGGGTCGGGTGGATTCGGGTTCAGTCTTTTCGGGTTTGGGTTGAGTGCGGGTTCAGGTCAAGCGGGGTCGGGTCTTGACAGGTTATTGTGCGGGTTTGGGTTGACCTAACAAGTCAAGAATTTGAATTTTTAATGATTATTAAATTCATATTTTGATTAAAGAATAATATTTGATGATGAAATATTATTTTTAATAGATTTTTATAATAATATTTTATTTATAATAGGTTTTATGATAACAATATATTATAATATTTACAAGAAAAATATATTTATTCTACATATATATAAAATATCGGGTCAGCCGGGTTAGTTTCGGATTTCAACCCAATTGGGTTCGGGTTAATCGGGTTCGGTTTTTTTCTTTGCTCGCTACTATTCGGATCGAGTTTGAACCCTAAAATTTTTGGTCGATTTGGGTCGATTTTTCGGGTCGAGTCAGGTTTTAACAACTCAAATTGATAGGTATAAAAATCATAATTGATGATCTTAACTAGTTAAAAAAAATCTTTGTATAAGTAAGAGTCTGTTTGGCAACCCTTTTTTTAAAGACTTATAAGCACATTTTTGCTTATAAGCACAAAGTAAGCAAATGAGTTTTGCCAAACGGGATTTTTTTTTAAAGTGTTTATAAACACTTTTTTGCTTATAAGCAACCGAAAAAAAAAGCACCTCCCCCCATGCTTATCCAAATAAGCACAAAAAATAAGCAAATGCTTATTTGCCATTTCCACATTATACCCTTTACT
This sequence comes from Polygonum aviculare, assembly GCA_934048045.1. Lineage (NCBI taxonomy): Eukaryota > Viridiplantae > Streptophyta > Magnoliopsida > Caryophyllales > Polygonaceae > Polygonum > Polygonum aviculare. The sequence goes on along the minus strand of OW204024.1, from coordinate 27,898,605 downwards.
CTTCCATCTCCCCCATTTCACTCATTTCACTTCCCTCTGTTCTCGTTTCCATTTCAATGGTGGTCACCTTTCCATTGCTCTTCTCCCTCCACCCACATCCTTCCACCACAAGAACAAGGAAGCTCCGATTCCTCCGCTGTCTGTCCGTACAACGACAACAGGCCACGAAAGAGCCGGCGAACAAAGGCTCGATCTCCGGCGCCGGAGCCTGGATCGTGTTCGCCGTCGTGTTCGCCGCTGGAGGAGTCGGCGGCCACATCTACCCCGTCCTGGAGATTGCCGACGAGGTCAAGGCCGTGAGCCCTAACGCACAGATCCTCTTCATCGGGAGCGAGTCCAGGATCGAGAGCTGTCCGCCGAAGACGAGTTCGCCGCCATCTCAGACACCGCGTCTGCCACCCTCTCCCGCCCAATCTTCTCCCTCCTCCCCTTCCACCAGATCTGGCTACGGAGATCCCGACCCCGTCAATTTCATTGACGAGTGTCCGGTGTCGGTTGTCGACGAGGAAGACGACTCGTTGCTCACCCTACCAGATTGTTGCGACTTGTGACCACCAATCCGACGTCAAAGAGGAGAAATCCGACCGGCAATAGGCAAAACTAGCAGATGACCCGTACCTTGTACGGGGGTGTTATTTATTTATTTATTCACTGTTTTGTGTAATAATTTACTATAACAATTACAAATATTATCATATGTATACTTTGTTTTAAAACGACGCTTATTTTTTGGATATAAAATGACATAATTCTTGTACACCATCATATATATAAATAAATTTTATTTATGTATTTACTTTTTATAGATACATAAAAATATAGTTAAATATATAGTTGAGGAAGAATGAAATAAGATAAGATGCATTATCATACATTATTAACAATTGATACAAATCTTTTGACATTTAAGTTAAATTACGTAAACTAACTTATATAATAAAACCAATAAGTTTAACTAAAATCCGGATTAATATATTATAATATTAAGTATATAGATAATATTTACTAAGTTAATTAGAAAACCAAATTATCTCGCATATATATGTTATTGTTTTATGAAAAAATAATTAAATAATAATATATAAAAATGTAATGAAAATGTGAATGAATTATTATTCTAATTAAGAAATCTATCTTTTTTTTTCTAAAGTGTAATCAATATGCAATATTAGTGATATATATGTTAAATATAACATATAATTTTTTTGATATTTTAATATGATATGATAGTAAAAATTTATTTAATATATTATTTTAATAGAATGAATATTTGTCTTAAATATAGTGGTAGAATTTGCTACCATTGATGATTTAAAAAAATACCATAATAAATTTACGAAAAATAACTTAAATTTAATATGATATTTAATTAAACGGGTAAAATATTATAATTATGATTTATAGATTGTGACGAAAAAATACTTTTTTAAATAAAAGGTTTATGATAGATCTATCTATGTATTGATTAAATGTGTATAATGGTAAGATAGAGTTTTATATATTTGGATAGAATTATTAATTCAACAACACAAATTCTAATATAAAACAAATATTTTAATTAAGTATCTATAAGATTATGATAAAATCAAGATTTAATAAGATAGATTTTTTAAAAGGGGGGTGATGTGGCGCAATATGGTGGCGGAATTTGCTTCCGCTTTAGTATATAGTAATAGATTGGGGTCGTTGCTCGTCGGCCCTTTGTCAACAGTGTTGGAGAAGACGATGGTTGTGGATTGAACGAGACCCTTGTTCTTTTTTTTTTTTTTTTTTTTTTAAGGGTAAAATGGTCAAATTATATTTCATACATATAAAATCAGCAAACCGTCTTACCAAACACCCATTTGCTTATCCAAAATATAAGTTTTTAAATATCAGCAATTATATATCAGCATCAGCAATCGATCAGCATCAGCAATCGATCAACATCAGCATCAGCAATGATTTGCCAAACGGACTCTAAGTACGAAAATATTTAGCACCTTAAGTAATTTTCGGATATGAAAATTTTTAATTTTTTACATCGGATTTTTTCTATCCAAAGTCGAAAACGGAACATATTAATCAAAGATTTGATCAAAACAAATTAATTGGATTTTTTCGACCTCGTTGGATGAAAAATAGAATGATTAGGGTATATAGCATTTGGAAAATATCATATAATAAGAAAATACCACAATATGTCATATTTGCACACATGGAATAACCCCTCTCTCCACTAGTTGACCGACCGTTGACCGGCGTTGACCAACTGTTGACCAGCGTTGGCCGACCGTTGACCATCTTTGACCGGTGTTGACTATCATATTCACATTTAGTTGTCACCACAAGTAACAATATTCACTCCTAATTGTCACCACAAGTGACAATATTCACATTAATTGTCACCACAAGTGACAATATTCACATTTAAATGTCACCACAAGTGACAATATTCACATTTAAATGTCACCACAAGTGACAATATTCACACCTAATTGTCACCACAAATGACAATATTCACACCTAATTGCCAACACATGTGACAATATTCACACTAATTGTCACCACAAGTGACAATATTCACACCTAATTATCAACACAAGTGACAATATTCACACTAATTGTCACCACAAGTGACAATATTCACACCTAATTGTCAACACAAGTGACAATATTCACACTAATTGTCACCACAAGTGACAATATTCACACCTAATTGTCATCACAAGTGACAAAATTCAGCAATTATTCACACCTAATTGTCACCACAAATGACAATATTCACATCTAATTGTCATCACAAGTGACAATATTCACCAAATAACTAGAAGATTATAGTAATTACACCGAATAAGTATAGCTAAAACAAGACTTATGTACACAACTCCAAATTATCATCACAAGTGACAACATATGTCATCACCAATGTTATCAAAGGATCTTCTTGATAACACCTAATTGTTATCACAAGTGACAATATTCAGCAAATAACTAGAAGATTGTAGTAATTACACCAAATAAGAATAACTAAAACAAGACTTATGGACACAATTCCAAATTATCATCACAAGTGACAATATATGTCAAATGTACAATTAGTAGTATTTTACAAGTGACAGTATCAACACAATTGTCATTAAAATAAAATATCAGTGACATTACCATATTATCAAAAGATACTAAATTGTCATCAAAAGTGACAATATTCACCGATTTGAGTGATGACTCTTCATAAGTACATAAATGTCACTTGTATCGATTAATTAGCGATGACACTTAATAAGTCCAATAGAAAAAGCCATTTCATTCGAGATATATAAACAGCAGTCATCTGATTACTCTAGTTGCTATTTATTACTAATAGCTGGTCAACACAAAAGTTTGCTATTTAAGAGGAGCTTCTAGTTGAATCAAAGATTTGAATGCTAAGTTACATTACGATCATAAATAGAGACAAATCCAACTAGAGGTTACGTTCAGTGCAGATCTCAATCACTACTTTCAAGATCGGCTGAATCCGAAAGATCTAACCACAAAAGACATATCGCTAAACTCAGAAAATCGTCCACATCTCAAGCATCGCTTCAATAGATGTTTAATTTCAAACCGTTCACAAATCTAACTAAACAACAGATGACGAATTGATTTACGTCCATTCGAGAAGATATAAGAACAAGAAGAAGAAGAAGTTCCTTACCGTGACGAATTCAGCTGCGGAAGCAACAACCGAAATCAGATCGATCGATTGAACTCTGAATCTCTACAACAATCGCTATCAAGCTCAGATTCAGTTGATGCAAGGCGGGATCCGGATAACTCACCACCACCACCACATCGGACGAGGCGAAAAGGCGGTTCCCGACCTGCACCAAGCGAATCGGAAGCTGAGGCGAAGTCGATCGGTTTCTCTCTTTTTGTCGGTCTCTGGCGAGCTCCAAAACCCCAAAGAATTCCAGTCAGCGCCTCAAGCTCCGATCATCTTCCGGGATGGAATGAGAGAAGAGGGATTTGAGGAGAGAGAAGAGGGGAAGGCAGCGGCTGGATCGGAGGAGAAAGAGGGTGTGGTTTTATTTTATTTTATTTTTCTATATTTGCAAATAACACATATGAGGGCCGTGCGGGTAAATCACCCCTCACTCAATGCCGCTTTGTCTAATTTGTTCTAAAAAATAAGCTAATATTCTAAAAAAAACCACAACTCTCACGATTTTGAAACACCATCTTTAGTAGAGGCTCTAAATACCTGATCTCTCACTTTACTTCCGAGCTGCTTGTATAAAACCCTGCGTGCCAGTTCTAAAATCCCCAATTTCCACATTTGAATGCTCTCTTTCCCTCCCGCTTCCGCTGATTTCCTGCCATGGAAAAACCTTCCATCTCCCTCTCGCCGTCCGCTCTCAATCGCATGATCACCACAGAACCAATCTCCGCCGACGATGGAACCGCTTTCCACGGCGATCCATCTTCTTCTGCTGTACCAGTCTCCACCCTTCTTTCTCCGAGCGTGAATCCCGTCGTTCTTGCCCTCGCTGTTCCTTCACCGAAAGAAAACGCTGAAATTGTTCCCGGAAATCTCGCACTTGGCGAGCAATCCTCCGTCTTCTTTCAGAAAGAAGCGAATCCGTGCCCTAGGAAGTCTATGCCTGGTTCTGAGACGATTTGCGATGTCCTCTGCGACAATACGCAACAAGCCGAGGAAGATTGTGTTCTTGTTACCGGGAAGGGAGATAACTCGAATGGAGGCGCTGATAATGCGAAGCGTAAGGAGGAAGTTTCTGGTCTCGCAATTCAGAGCGATGGCGATTCTGGAGGAGTTGCGAACGGGAAAGCCAAGCAGGAAGCTACTGGATTGAAGGTTCTTGGCGCTGGTTCTGGAAAGCAGTCCGAGAAAATCGTTGCTGTTGTGGAGGATATTGGCTGTTCGCTCGAGATTGAGCTGATCGATGATACAGCTGTCATCGGCATTTCCACGATTGCGAAGAAAAAGAAGAAGAAGGTGGAACGGGAGCCCCTGAAGGAGAAGAAGCCACGGAGGAGGTCCAGATATGCGAAGAAAGTCTCTGACGAGAACAAGAACAGTTCCAATTTGAAGGTTTCTACTGGGAACAAAAACTCGACTGGATGCAAAAGAACTGAGAAAGTCAAGAAGATGGTGTATTCAAGGAAGACCATGGAGTCTATGAGGTTTTGGAACGTCAGAGGACAGAGAAGGCTATGGAAGAAGGTATACGATGCATTTTCTCCTACGATGAGGACTGAGTATGGAGAGTTGTGCGGTTTCGGGCTGCAGAACAAGCCATCTGGCTTGGGCTGGGATACTCATCGTGCTCCTGCCGTTCTTGGTATTCTTCTTCTATCCTTTTTGTTTATAGCTTCATTTTTCTGGTTCTTTTGCACTGCTGCCTCATAAGAAGCTGTTGACAATCTGCATAAATGGTTCTTGCACATATTGATAATCTGTGGTTCTATGGTTCTTTGCGCTTCTCACCTAGTTATGACTATGTTGATAATCTGAATAGCTACTTCTTGCCTAGTCATCTCATCATTAGTGTGCATTTCCTTGTTTGAACTTTTTCCTGTCTAGATGGACTCATTCCTTGTACATTTGCTGACATTTGAGTATAATAATTGAATATGTCAGTAGTTTAACTGATAGACCATTCTTAACTTTTGAGATGCTGCTTTGCGAATATAGACCCTGTGAAACCCCTGGGCGTTTTGCGGTGAGATTTATCATCTTCTGTAACAGGTATGACTGGATCAAGGGGTGAAGGAATGTGTTTGAATTACCACGTGGGAGGAGATAGATTGCCCGGATTTCTGTGGGAAAGGAGGAAGTTTGTGTGATTTGCTATAGGGGAGGAGAAAATGATATCAGTTTCATTTGGGGAAGAGGACAGTTGCTTGGTTTGCTATGCTTAGCTAAAAGCTCATTGCTGCTATATTCTTGATCCACACTATAGTCCGGTAGTTAGAAGCATGATAGATAGTGCTGCTGTGCAAGCTCCTCCTGTACATTCTGTACATCAACATAGCAGGTTCTGGCTGATGATTCTTGTTTTACATTGAGTTGAAAATAGTAGATGAAACTAAATGTATCACTTTTTGTCATTCTTGTAAAAGGTTTCCTTGCTTTGGGGTGAGTCATAGATGATAATACCCTATCGTATGGATGTACTAGATCAATCCCAACTGTTATGAATATAAAGATGAAATTTAGTGACTGATGATATATTTCACTGTGCTATGTTCATCTTATATTTACCTGCTTCGTCAGTAGCTTGATAATTTTTCACCTGCTAAAGATGCAATGTCTGTACATTGTAATTTAAAATCCCAGCACATATGGACGTGTGATGAGAACTACAATGCTGTGGATGGCAATCATCTGTGCGAAGTAATGGATAGTACTTTGAAGACAATGACAGTAGGGATAGCATCCAGAGACCTGCACAAGGTAGATTATAGTACCTACGAATTAGGTACTTACTCTTCTGGCTCATTTGTTTGCTACTGGTGGTTATTTGAAATATTTCAGGAGAGTATATGGTATACGATAAACAATGCTCTGGTCAATGTACATGGTGCTGATAGTGATAGGTAATTGTGTCCCAAGGGGACAAGTATGACAATGATGTGTTGAGAGCATATACATTCTGTGTTCCATCTCCATGATCAAGAAACTAGCTGCAAGTTACTTCTTGCAGAAGAGTTGTACACGGAGCTAGTTATTAGTATATACTAGGGAGGCAACGTTGATGTGATATTGTAGAAGCTAGTTATTGCAATTAAGTGCTGGGGAGTTATTCATCTATCAGAATTCTTGTTAGAGTAAACATCGAAGTTGTGAAGGTTGATTAGAGTAAAAGTCTGAAACATCAGTGTTTATATGCTGGAGATCTCTGAAATGGAGAGGTGTTGTAAAAATTCTCTGATTTTCCAAAGCTACGTCTGGTATGTATGTGTTTGTGTCTCTCTCTATTTTTTTTTTCTTTTTTCTTTGTATTCTTGGCTCAAATGTCTTGACCATGATCTGTCTGATTGGTTGCTAAAATGAAATGATCAAGGGAGAACTCTAGCGCAACCAATCAGCTAGCTTGGTCTCATTCTTCCTTGCCAAGCTTGAAGGAGGATATGGAAGATCATGCTTTTGCTTTGGCACGGAGTCAGGGGTAGGCTAGGTTAGGCTATAGCCTACCTCAAAATTGTGGATTTGTATATATAAAATTAACTAGGGTAGGAATACATAGAAAACAATCCGCACAGATGACATTAGTGCCCATTCTGAATCACAAATTTAACACAAATCCAGGTCGTCGAGACTAAAATTCCCGCCTCCGCCCCTGCTTTAATTGTGCTGAATAAATTGTTCTGAACCGGTTCTCCCCTTTATTTGATTATTGAGTGTTGAACCGGGCTTAGTCTTGTCCCGTTGTCCGTGCTATTTTTAGCAGGGTTTAGCTATATAAGTAGCAGTTATCTTAATAGCCATTGACATCTTTCCAAGAAGAGAACTTGAGCTTTGCTCTGAAAAACATTCCCGTTGTATAAAATTTGTTTGTTAAATCTTTACAAAACCGATCAAGGCAAGAAGGTCAGAGAGATGGAGGAGCAAGTCTCAGCATCGGATAAGCCACTGGCACCATCCCTACTCGCAATGCGGCTCAGCTGGGACGTGTTCCTGAGCTTCCGAGGCGAGGACACGCGTCACAACTTCACTGGCCAGCTCTACTCGGCCCTGCATAGCAGAGGCGTCCGAACATTCATCGACAACGAGGGGCTCAGCGGCGGAGACGTGATCGCTCCGAGCCTGGACGAAGCGATCCACGACTCCGCTGCATCGGTCGCTGTCATCTCCCCAAGGTACGCCGACTCCCGGTGGTGCCTCGAGGAGCTTGCTAACCTCTTCGAGTGTCGGAAGCTCGTCATCCCTGTTTTCTACCGGGTCGACCCGTCTCATGTTCGCAGGCAGACCGGCCCGTTTGGCGACGCCTTTCATGCCCTGGCCCGGGATCATGGTGATGAGCGGGTCGAGAGGTGGAAACAGGCGCTCGCGATGGCTGGCAACAGATCCGGCTTTGTGTTGGGATTAGATCAGAGGTGGGTAATTTTCAAGGATGTTTTACTCACATTGCAAGCTAACAACTATTTTAGTCTTCGTCCATTCAAAAAGAGTTATATTGCATATTAATTATCTAATGGAGCAGCTCATATCATGTGCTTGTCTGCTGACATAGTACGTGCTATGTAACTTATTGAGCATTATTGGGCATGATTTATTGGCAGAATGCTACTATGAATTGGTCGTCTTTTTTTTCTTTGGTTGAACTATGAATTGGTCTTCTAGAGAGCTATTTTGATTGATTTTTTTGGGATATTTTTATAAAAAATGCAGCTCTTAATTTGTTGACTTTCATCTCCATAATTTGATTTGTAGTTTCCTTTTTTGCTGTTTACGTATGTTCACAGTGATGAATCTGACGTAATACAAAGGATAGTTACGAGAGTTTTGACTGAGCTAAGCACAATCCCAGTTCAAGTTGCAGCATACCCCGTGGGGTTGGGCTCCCGCGTAGACCATGTCATCAGTCTCTTGAATCTGCAGCACAGCGACGTTCGCTTCCTTGGAATCCACGGACAGCCAGGGATAGGCAAGACAACCTTGGCCAAGGCCGTTTTCAGTCAACTTGTTGCTTACTTCAAAAGGCGCTGTTTCATCGCCAATTTCAAGGAAACAGTGGAGAAAGAAGGCGTGCTCTCTATCCAGAATAGACTCATTCGTGATCTTTCCTTGCAAAGCACTCGTTTTTTAGATGATGAGGATGCTGGGAAAGCAGCACTTAAGAGACTGATTGGTAATGAGGACCGAGTATTAGTTGTTCTTGATGATGCCGTCGGTGTTGAGCAACTAGACGCGGTTGGGATACATAGAAAATGGTTCAGTGAAGGTAGCCGGATTATAGCTACCAGCAGAGACAAAGATAGGCTACTATCTTTTGTTCATGAAGACGAGCTTCATGAGGCGAAAGGGTTGCTTGATTCTGAGGCTCTTGAGCTGTTTAGCTATCATGCATTAAGAAGGAAGGAGCCCACAGAAGAATTCAGGAGTCTCTCTAAGGAAATGGTGTCCTTGACCGGGAGACTGCCTTTGGCAATTGAAGTCTTTGGCTCGGTGTTGCTTGATAAGAGGACAAGAAGAGAGTGGGAAAGAGCTCTGCAGAAATTGAGACTGATTCGCCCTTCTCGTTTGCAGGATGTGTTAAGGATTAGCTATGATGAGCTGGATAATGAGCAAAAATGTATGTTTCTTGATATTTCGTGCTTGCTCCTTTACGTTGGAATGAAGAGAGTAGATGCCATTGATGTATTCCATGGGTGTGGGTTTAATGCTGAGGAAGCAATTGGGAAACTCATGAAAAAATCACTCTTGAAAGTCACCCAAGATGATGATGTCTCTTCATCAAAAAAAAAAAGATGATGATGTCTTATGGATGCATGATCAGATAAGAGACATGGGAAGACAGATTGTTATAGAGCAAGACGTTGAGAATCTTGGTAACCGAAGCAGACTTTGGAAATATGATGATGTTGTCAATGTTCTTACAAATAACACGGTATTACGAATTTAGTTACAGCTGCTCGTTATTTTTATGTGATCAAGGTTGTTGATTCATCCGTTCTTTTTATGTGATCTGGGTACAGAAAAGGTACGAGGGATCATCCTCGACAGCGGAAGAAACAAGTCGCTCATGAACCATGTTGTTGTCAAGACTTCGTCTCTGCTAGATGTTTTGAGAAACTTCATCTCATATGGATCAGAACATTCAGATCTTAACAATGTATCATTTCAACCTCTGCTGAAACTTAAGTTGTTGCAGATCAATGAGGTGGACATTAGAGGTGAATTCAATTACATGCCACCTGAATTGAGGTGGCTCAGATGGAAAGGATGTCCATGGAAAGCTCTTCCATCTGCACTTCCTCAAAAAATCAGTGTCCTAGATCTCTCAGAAAGCACTATAGAATGTCTTTGGAGTTCATGCTGGCTGTTCTCCAGTAGAAGTCAGGTGCATACTTTTTCATTTTGCTATGTAGATGTAGGTGTACAACTTTCAAGTTAGATGAAATACGTCTATTTTATACTAGGAAGAGTGACAAGAAATCTTACTAATTAGGATATTATATATGAAAAAAAGCTATAGAAAGTATTGAGAATAATATAATGTTTAACTTATATACCAGTATAACATATCATTTTGCAGCCTGAATCCAACTAAATAATAAATTATGACTATTACCAAAAAATAATAATAAATTATGACTAAATTTATAAAGCATGTCATTTTCTTCTGATTTCAGCAGCATTTCCCCTGCAATTTGTTTGGTCGAAAGCATTTCCCCTACAATTTGAATTCAAAAATTTGTTCATAATTTATTTATGTTTTGCCATTTGCCAATGTTCGTTTTGCAATATATTTAATCATGCATGTTATTTTTGTAGTTTTTAGAATTCGATAATTGTCAGTCCCACTCCTAATAGTATGTTTTTTGTCCTTTTATAGCATTATGATTTCTCATTTTCCTGTGGAGTTTCTTCTTTGTATAGGTGGTCAAGAACTTGACAGTCTTAAAACTCAGCAAGTGCCCTCGCCTAATATCTTTACCAGATTTTTCTGGGCATAGCAAAGTAACAAAACTAGTTCTTGAGGATTGTGTTAATTTGAACAAGATTCATGACTCCTTGGGGCATATGAGTTCATTAGTTCAGTTGAAGTTAACACGGTGTACAAGCCTAATTGCTCTTCCAAGAGATGTAAGTGGGCTCAAACGTCTTGAGGAGTTGATTCTCTCAGACTGCAGTGCACTAACCCAATTGCCGTGTAACTTGAGCAGCTTGAAATCGTTAAGAGAGCTTCATCTTGATAGAACTGGGGTTAGATAAATGTACAAACCTCAGCACGTTGCCAAGTTCATTTGGACAGCTAAAGTCTTTGTGTCATCTCTGGATGGAAGAAACTGCCATCACAGAATTACCTGAAAACATTGGAATGCTTTCGAAACTTGTGATATTGAAGATGAAGAAAGGTGAACCCTGAGAAGCGAATTGAACTTCCTGTGTCTTTTGGCAACTTGTATAAGCTACAAGAATTTGATGCTCGTAGATGGAATATCTCTGGTAGGATTCATGAGAATTTCAAGATGTTGTCTTCAATGGAAACCCTGGATCTTGGTTACAATAGCTTTCGAAGTCTACCTTCTAGTCTTGAGGGCCTTTCGGTCCTGAAGAAGCTTCAGCTTCCTCAATGTCAAAACCTTGAGCAGCTTCCTCCTCTCCCTTCAAGTTTGATCCAACTAAATGCTCCCAATTGTAGTGTCTTGTGTAGCATACCTGATTTTTCAAATCTCACAAACTTAGTAGAGTTACAGTTCACAAACTGTGGCAAACTACAAGATGTTCCTGGCATTGAACACTTGAGATCCTTGAGACAAGTTTACATGGCTGGTTGCAATGCAAGTGCTTCTGCAGTAAAGAAAAGACTGAGCAAGGTACAGCTGTAATATGACATGTTAATACACTGTCTTGGTTTATAGTGCATTAAATTCAGAGTTTAATACAAGATAATGTATTCTCATGTAATCCAAGCAAAGCCTTACATCATCTTAATTATGGTGACTTGGGAAACATACGAGAAACTGAGTTACTTGGGCATTCCAGGAAGCCGAATCCCTGATGGATTTTCTAAAGGGGTGGTTATTTACAAAAGCCATGTGAACTCTGCACTTAAATCAGTCATAATTGGTGTTGTTCTGTCAGTGAAGACCGATATAATGGATGCGCTAGCATCTTCTCCCCTAGCAACGATTAAGGTAAATATCATAAGAAAACCAATATTCAGTAAAAGACCAAGGTTAAATGCAACGCCAAGTACCTGTGAGGATCAGTTGTACTTGTGCAGATTCAAAGATTTTCATCCTCTTGTCTCCTTATTAGAAAATGGTGACAAATTGGAAGTGTCACTGTCAATGCTAAGGAAATGTGAAAATGGTGAAAATGGTGCCAGCAGTGTCGAGCTAAGAAGGTGCGGGATTTATCTAGTGTATGAGAATGATGACGAATATGATGGCAATGAAGACTTGTTGGAATACAACCAGCAGTCTGTATCCCAGAAACTGGCTACGTTCCTTCAGGTTAACTAATCCCTAGAATCTGAAGTAGTCTTTTGATAGATGGAGTAAACTTGCATAGATTAAGAGCTTGACTTGAACTGTTATCACCTGATCACTTTACATGGATGCTAATAACTTTTAGGCAGTTCAAATTAAGGACACCCTAGAAAAAAGAAGCAGAATGCTCTAGCTCAAGCATGTGCTTTGAGCTCAAGATTGAGAGCTTAGACTTCTCCATCCCAGAGTTCTTCAATTGTCCTAAAAGGTCCAAAGTTCGAGGTGCAATCCAATCCTTTACATGTTCTGCTCTGGGGTATTGCCTTGATCTTCTCATGGCCTCCTGCACTCAACTCCCAGTCGAATATTCCGAGGTTTTGCTTCATCCTCTCTTTGTTGAAGCTTTTCACAGCCACAGTAATGCCTTGCTCAATCACCCATCTCAGAGAAACCTATCAGAGTATACAAAGCATGCTTTCTATTGAATAAGAAGCGGCTTTATGTAACTGTCCTTTTTTGCCCGTCCTGTAAAGAAAACTATGAGCACTAGTAGCTTAAGTGATCACGTACCTGAGCTGCAGTCTTCCCTCTTTTCTTTGCGATCTCCTGGAGCACATCAGACTCTATAATCTTGTTGCTGCCATAGAAGGTCCCTATCGCTCCTAAAGGCGAGTAAGCGGTCACGACAATTCCCTTATCCTTGCAGAAACCAATGAGCTCCTTCTGTTGCCATCTTGGGTTCACCTCAACCTATTAAATTCACCAAAGCCTACCATCACAACAGAAACAAACAGAGGGATTCAAACTAAATTCAGAGCAGACGATCTTAGTTAGTCCTACTTGGTTGACAGCATGAGGGATTGTAGCCGCCCACAGGATCTCAGACAGCTTCTTGAGAGTGAAATTGCTCACTCCAATGGCCTTTGTAAGGCCAGCTCTTTGGCATTGTTCCATGGCTGCCCATACACCCTTGTAGTCCATAGCACAAAAACTCATCCTTCTTGAACTCACTGGCCAGTGTATCAGATAAAGATCAAGGTAATCTAACTTCAGATTCCTATAACACAGCCAAACAAAGGTCTGATATTCAGGTGGAGGTCAATACTTGGCCAAACTACCTTTACTCAAAGTAATTCTAGTATAGTTGTTTTGCATAAGGTCCGATTTGAATGCAATGGAAGTTACCTTAGAGTGGTCTGGAGTGCAGGGAAAACGCAATTAGGGTAGGCATCACTACACCAGAGCTTAGAGGTGATGAAGAGGTCGTCACGAAATGAGGTTGTGTGTACACAAGCGTAGCAAAATCGGAAAAATATCTCATGCAATGCAAGGAAGCCATGAATGCATATGCCTTGAAAACTATCAAATCAGTGACACTGAACCGTCCAATAGAGACAACCACATCAAATGACCAAGTATTGCTCTTGTGTTTCTCCTCATCTAATAAAATTCTAAGTAACACCAATCTAACTGTTTGCGATTTGAAGTCGATAATGTTCATATTTACCGACCACGTTTTTTTATTCATCTTTAATTCTCTCGTCGCGATTCATTATTCCTTCTTTATTATGTTAAAATTAAGATAATTTCAAAATACAAAATAAAAGGCATAGTCGTGTACGACAGATACAGAACGGGATACAGTAGTTTAACTAAATGCAATGCGTGCGGTTTGCCAAACTTAAATACCGAGGTTGAGTGCTCAGGGTTTTGATTCACAGCGAGTAGACAATCTAGTTCGACCGGTAAGATCTCGCTATACTCGGAGTTTTGAATTTCGATATACTCCAGAACCGAATCGATGCAATTATGGTGCATCAATTGATTAGTTATAAACTCCTGATTGTAACTTTACTGGTCCAATAAAAAGCAGAGATGAATATGAAGACAGATTCTTGAGATATTATAATATTGTAACAGTATTATTATTTGGCTTGAACATACAATTTCTCTAAACTGCTAAACACATCATTCCAGTAAATAGTGGTAAGGCATCCGGAACTTGAAATCCATTCTTTTGAGACATACAAAGTCTCGTAGACTGAGAGCAAGTGAGCAACGGTTCTTATTTTTTTTGCACAACAAAATGGAAAATGGATCTAAAACGAGTAGGTGGACATAAAACTCGTATACGCAGTTACATCGACCCAATCTGGAAATGAGCGTTTCAATTTGCTGGTCTTTTTTACCAGATGTTGTTCCAACACAGCAACGTCTACACGCATGGGCTCGGAACCGTTGGCCTACAGATAAGAATTAAAGCAGAGCACAATAGTTGCTGTAAAATAGGAGGCGTCAACATATAGCAGTTATAAGACAAATAAAGAAGAGACTTCACCTCCAGCCAGAAGTTCCATTTTTCATGGCTTGAACCACTTAATCTGCATATGTGGGAAGGAGGGCCACCATCGATAGTCTCGGGAGCTGCAAATCAATTAGTTGATGGATGTGGGATTTCTTACATAAGTTTCTGGAAGCAAGGATAAAATAACATAAAAGTGCTTGGATGTTACCTGGTACAGTGTCAACCAATGACCATTTATAAAGAGGACCAGTAATGTTGAGAACGGCCACTGAGACCTCCTTGAGAGAGCTGAGGAAAGACAGGGTAGGAATCATAAGTGTTTATCATTATTATTATTGTGCTGAAGGATATTAAGTATCAGCTTAAGTTTAAAAGGTATGATTTCCTTCCTATGATGAACTTAGATTCATTGTACTCACCCCAGATCTAATTCTAGATAGACTCTCCTGGTGCCAGCATCAGAAGAAAATTCTTGGGGGTTCATAGCTGATAAATGAGGAAATGCTTTATATTCACTCGAGATATCACTGCTGCTAGCGGGAAATCTCATACTTTTCGAAAAGAGATAAGATACAGGATAGCTGGCCTGAAATCAGAAGTCATTAGTCAGAACCTGCCAAGTTAAATTACATAGAGAATGATCAATGTCTGAAAACAACAGACAATCAATTTTAAAATGTCAGGTGATGAGCTCAACAAATCAATTCACATTTTACTGCCTCTGAGGTAGCACGATGAAAATCTGGTGACAGATTCAACTTATATTACATTCAAAAAATAAAATTACTTACCAACCATTCCTCTCTCGTGGATTTGAAAGAAACTTCAGAGTCATATAGTAGTTCAGCTGCTTTAGGTGAATTCTTGAATAGAAATGATAGAGAATTTGAATCCACCACAGAAAAATCATAAGTGGAGTCCAAAATCATAGTTGAATCTGTCATTCAGGGATGAGACGAATTCAGATAGGTACTAATACAGTTTTATACAACAAATATTCTTCACTGTATACACAGCTTTGAAATAACTTGTGTAAGTATATTATGAAACTTCAAGATCTTATTTTATAATTTTCGCTATCAGGATTGGGGTGGCCCCATCTTGATCCACCAGATTCTGCTGGTGTAGAATTACACTGGGTTAATGATGTTATTGTTGTAGTTTTCGCTATACCTGAAGTTAAGACTGTGTGCTGAAGCACAACTCTTTTTGGTGCTTCTGTACTGTAAGGGAAGAGCTGGGAAGATATAGCCATTGCAACCACACTAAATTGCAGTAAGAATTTTATGATGGATGATCTAGCCAACCAATGACTAACAATGGGCAATATTGGCCCCACAGACCAACCAGTTGCAAGTCCAATTACAGCTGCCACTATCATGTCCTTTACGTAGTACTCTGGAACAAAAGGTTTGATTATCACAAGATTTAATATTTAGGTACATTGTAATTCACAATCAGAAACAACCGCGACTACACGCTTGAGTCTAGCACTTACTAACACTTAGCATGCAGATTACAAGGAAAGAATCACAAAAATTCAAAATCATCTCTTACCATAAGGAGATGCAGGAGAACCCAGCATACCCATCTTCTCAATCAAGAATTGAACGAGAATTCCACTGAAGTGTAGAGAGTATATCAGACATGGAGTTAAGGGTAAAACATATAACACCACTGACCTGAAGAATGAACAGGATCATAATTAACTAATTGATACATCAGGTAACTTTGTAGAATTATTTACCCACCAAAAAGAAGAAAAAAGTTGACCTTTGTGACAGGATTCCATGACCTATCAATAGTCGATGAGTAACCCATGCAACTAGTAACGAAACTGTAACAAAGAAAGTCACGAAGCCTACACTAAGCCCGAGTAAAACATAAACCTGTCATCAAATTGTTACTCAGAGATCACGCCCATAATCAGCACAGGCAAAATTAGTTGATAAAGTGCACAGAACATTATTCATTTTTAACTTCAAATATTCTCCACTGCGTACCAATGTTAATGAAGCATAAAAGCCAAACCCTCCCCAAAAGCTTGCTTCGTTGGCCAGCTCCTGAAAGAGTTTCAGTCCAACAAAAAGGATCAGCAGTGACCATGATCCCATCAGAAACAAGAGAATAGAAAAAATAGGTTCAGCAGTAACCATGATCCCATTCAGTGTGTCTTTCCTTCTAAGAGGAATAATTATCTGTCTTAATGTGAGTTCTTTTTGTTCTTGCAAGGCTGAAGAATCAAATGGCTAGCAAGTTTGAATCCACTACGCTTATTGTGTGAATTTCCATCAACAATCTTTTTATCATCACTAGAACACACCTTTGGAGTTGGACTAAACGGCTGTAATTAGTATATTGCAATTGAATTCAATTATTCAGTTATAGGTTTGCATAGGAAAAACTATATTTACTTGCTACTATTCTTTTCAATAATAAATTCTCGTTTTTAAAAAACGTTCAGATAGTTAAGTTTATAACTACCTCAACAGCAAGGTAATCACATCCAGGAACATTTTGAAAGGGCAATATTCAATGATGGAAAACATTCATATCATTCATGGAACACAGCTGAGATACATTAAAGCCTCATATGCCCTACAGATAGCTCAAATTTTGAATCCAACTAAAATGAACATGAGATATGATGAACTTGTTCTTGCCTTCCCTCTTCTTTGTGAATGAACAGTGTCAATGTCATATGGTAACTAGCGACTTATTCCCATAGTATACCCCACCAATTTTCTGTTTTAAATTTGAATGACATCACCAACAACTAACAATGCAAGGTGCAGGATGATACAAAGAGACATCAGGCAGAGAAGTGAAAAGAGGAGAAAGATACCTTATTTGGTATTCTTTGAGCAGAGTAGAGAAAGCGGCCACAAGCATATCTTGGGAGCAATAAGCCAACAAGAGAGCATGGGATGAACATCATGAATGCTGAGTAAGGATGGGCAAACCTGTGAGTGATTAACAAATATCTGGTATCAAATCATTCCAATAGATGGGCACTAGCCAGTCCAATAACCTAGCAAACTTATCATGACTGATCCCCCGAAAATGATAACCATAAGCAAAACCCCGTGACAATAAACACTAACTATGGAGTTAGAATAACATAAAACTGATGGTTGCAAGGTACATAAAAAGCAAACAAATTAGTCACAGCCTATGGCCCAAATGTGCAATACCATAATGGTTAAACCCAGAAAGTCTACTTACCAGCTCATGGCATCCTTTGTAAAAGCCAGCCTTAGGCCAGCAAATATGGCAGGGATAATGATTCCCATTATAATGGAAATAGTATGGAGAAAGATCCCTGCAGGTTCCAGAGTAACAATTAATAGCACACTGTTAAAAAATTAGGTAAAATCATATGACAGATCAACAGGTCAATTTGAACAAATGGAACACTGGTAGAAAGGCATTGTCCATTTACCTTGCAGTAAGGTGAAGTAAGCTCTGCAACATGAACAGAGTCCTTTATGTGCAGAAAACAAGATAGAAAGAAGCAATATTACTATTGGAAGACTATGGAGCCACCGAGACAGCCATTTAGGGTAATAGACCTGTACAAAAACTGTAAATTGATTATCTTCTCCTCAGAAAATAATATACAAAATCTCACTTGTGGCATAACTGATTTATATACACTACCATGAACCACATCAAATAGTCAAAGAAAATTGCTCCTTCGTCATTAGAAGCATTGGCAGCGGATGCAAGTGATAGCCTTTCACTAGCATTATGTAGCATAGAAGAACTAGAAAAGGTCTTCACAACTCTAATCAAATTGTCCCCACGTGCCTGAATACTTCCTGGTCTGTTAAGATTTTTTGAAGAGTCAAATAGTGTGTTCAACCTACCTCAGGTTAACTTCATAAAAAAAAGGGAGTGTGTACCAAATATACAGTTCTAATGCATACACTATTCTCTCCAATGTATCAAGTTCAGTGTGATAAAAGTAACCACCAAGGAGAAAGATGATGTCAAGTCCAGGAATGTTGCCATAGTCCTTTGCAAATATTCTATAATCTGTATCACCGGGTATAACATTAAAAACATCCTGCATTACAGAAGTTAAGTAAGTAATAAAATAGTTGTACACTCATCCAGCTTAAGCAAAAATAAATCAATTTACATAACTTAACAAAAAAAAAGGATCTGAATTAGATAATTTCAAAACCGTGTGTTTTGACCATGATATCACTACAAATTAACTGAGCTTGGCAGCAGCATCATAGAAGCGGATGGTCAACTTACCTGAGCAGCACTACTGGCCATTGGATATATGGCTGAACTTGCATATACGAAAGAAGGCCAAGATCCAGGTCCAGATTGGCAAACCAGATCTGTGCATTACTAAACAAATCAGCTCAGGATAAAATATGTTGAAGATGAAATCAAGTATGGTGGACCATGAAGGCTACAACGAATGTACATTACGATACTACTTTTTATAGCATAGAGAAGAAAAGCATTTTAGACTTCATACAAATACCATTTTTTGGTTTTGGTAATTCATTCCAAGAATAATTTGATGTTGGATTGACAACCCACAACCAACATCATTAAGCAAAGTAAAATAGAGGCAAGAAAACATAAGTGACAACAAGAGTGGGCTAGTCATTAATATATGCTGGAGGTCATCATCCTTATTCATCCCAAGTTGCGCATGCAATCATTAAAAGAACTCATAGGATCCAGGGTCCAAAGGGAATTGAATTTTAACACAATCCAGTCCACACTTCAGTTCTCAGTCAGCATGATGTTCAAAAACTTGATGCATGGACTCTTTATCAGTTGAAAAATACAAGGACGTTGGACTAAAGAAGTTGACCGGAATGATACTGATGGAAGATGTTTATCAAGCATACAACCATCTCTAAGGAGAAGACCATCTAATCTAACATAGGATCCATTGCATTGCTTAACCTCAATATAAATGAATGTTGAACATTGATTCATAATTCGTAGAAACAAATGCATATTTAGACAGCGGATCTAGAAACAAGACATTGAAATAATATATGACCTCAATCTCTAAGATTTCAAGAAGTAATGCAATCAAACTATAGCCTAAGTTATATTTGACCACACCGCATAAGACCTAAATGAGATTTTTTTTTTTTTACAACAGAAACTTTGTAAACATGCTACCTATGCACATAATTATAAGAATGAACTAATATAATCAACCATTATAGTTTAACCTCAAACATACTACAGATGAACAATTCAACATGAATGGTGGAAACCATACCAGGACCTCCTGTTCCAGATGCTTCTATGTTAATGAAAGCTCCAATTGTATGACGCCATTTGTGAGAAGTCATGAATCCATGTGAGCCCTAAAACAATTGGTGGTGATTTGATTTATTGTTCGAACATAGCAAAAGAACATGTTTCGATACAAAATAAAACAAATGGGGCTTAATAACGTGTTCAAACAAAAAATGGGAAGTTGGGAACCAAACTTATATGCAACAAAAACTAGACATTTACAATGGCTATAGATGAAATAGGGGGCAGATGATGTATCACATGACTGTAACATGTAATGTAATAAAAAAGAGATGCAGTTCTGCAAGTGAAAATAGATAGTAACCCACAAGTAAAGAAATTTAAGCCAGGTGGTCACAAAAAAAAAAAAGAATTGAGTATGATGAAAGGCTAACAATGGTTTTTCTTCATATACAAAAAATATACAATGGTTTTAAAAATGCATGACCATGTATATCGAGCTTTTTATTAGTAAAGGCTGAAAGAACCCCAAGTATGCTTACCAACATGAAAAGTTCCTCAGCACCATTGAAAAGAAATATGATTGGTCGAGGAGGAATCCAACCCGAGTCAGTTATTAGTCTAGCCAGTTCTAAGCTTGATGCTGCAATTATTTATAAAAAAATATGAAAAAAGTTTGACCAGTGGAACCATTCACTTGATAAAAGTGGCTCCTTAGGTATCTAAAATGATATAGGGCACATAAACGGACCTACCAACACAAGAACCACAATCACCGGCTCCAGGAGAACCAACTGGACTATCAAAATGTGCATTTACAAGAACAGAAGAATCAGTTTGAAGTGAACCAATAGAGGATAGCCTGCAAGTAAGGAGGAAAAACAATGAGAAAAGGTGACTCATGACTGGTAGAAACATGGCCATCATAACATGAACTTCTTAATGCAATTAGGTACACAAATTCAGCTTACCTCATAATGATGTTTGTATGAGCTCTATAGTGTAGAGATATGCTATGACCTAAGAACATCATATTAAAAGAACCATTAACGGTATTTTCTTCTACCTCAATCCTGCAGAAAAACAAAGAAAAAGAAGAAGAAAAAGTTTAAAAACAGATTTTATCATGACAGTCCTTAACCATAAAATGTGATAGCAAAATCAAAACAATATTAGATACTAACGTGCAGACTGTTTATCGTGAGCTTATGAAGACAGCACCTTCATTTATAATTTATTTATAAAATACATTCATTTACTTTGCAAGTGTTCGTTTTTAGTACAATATTAACTTGTCAAACATTTCTCAAGCAGTTCAGCAGTTCTGCTTGTGATCAATATGTCAATCTGATAATGCAGCGGCATGCAATAGTTTGTCACATACTGAATTTGTAATCAAACCCTCTGCTGAAATCTACGTCTCAGTAAAGTCTCTCAAGAGCAACGCTGTAGTAATTTGCAATCACGAACACAATATGTATTCCGATTGAAAGCTAATTTCTAAAGTTAGCAGCAAGATGAAAACAATATCTACCAACCAATAGCAATCCTTGCACAATACTTCCATCTCATTTAAGGTAAGTATATCAAGAAGGAAGAAACCTGATGTTGGGACTTGCTCTCTCCTTTAGGAATTGCAGTTGACCTTTAATGTAATCAGCAGCTTGTCTATGGCCCTTGCGCCCTACCTATCAGCCAATCAGAAGAACGGAGAAGTTAACAGCGTCAGGTCGATGTAGGAAAAGAGCTCGAAGATGAGATGCGCAAAAGCAAATGAAACTGACTTGGCGGCCATCGATGTCTTTGGAGAGAACTCGAAGATGTTCCATGGCTCTGGCCTCCGAGAAGCGATCAAGTGGAGAATCGGCGGGGAGAGGCTGGATGAGTTTCATGTGGATTACGGAGTAGACCAGAATCGACATGGATCCGTACAGAAGCGCTAGGGAGAAGAGCAAGGAGAAGCCGGCGCCGTCTCCGGAGTTGAGCCGGAAAATCGCCATGGATCGTCTTCTTCCACAGTTGATTCAATTCGCGCCGTCCGTGCCCAGTGGAATCGAAGAGCGGAAACTGCCAAGGATGAAGGCGACTTTTGCCCTATGTTGGACGTTGACGCCAACGCGAGCTTCGATATGTGTACCGATGCCAATTTCGCAATGCCGCATTTTTCACGCTTTTGCACAGTCGGGACTCGGGAGTGCGTTTTACAATTTTGTATACAGTGACCGCTCTATTTTCATTTAATTTGAATATGTTGTTACAGATTTAATTTGAGTATGTTTTTACAAATAATATGATACTATGATGGTGCGTTTTCGATTAATAACAATATGTATACTCCTAATCGCATTGTATGTGATTTTTCATCTAAGTGTTTAAAATCAATATTTTCAATTAGTTTGACGGTACCTTTCCAAATAACATGACGGTGCATTTTCGATTAATATGAATGTGCATACTCCTAATTGCATTGTGTATGATGTTTTTATATGAGTGTGTAATATGTGATAAGAATGACAGGGTATTTTCACTTAACTTGACTGTATCTTTTCAAAAAATACGACTGTGTGTTTTCAATTTATATGAATATGCACTCCTAATCACATTGTATGTGATTTTTCATATGAGTGTCAAATGTGATGAGAATGACTGTGTATTTTCACTTAGCTTGGATGTGGTTTTTCAATTGACATGGATATGCATTTACGATTAATATGAGTGTGCAGAGTCTGAATTGCATTGTTTGTGATTATTCATGTGAATGTGTAATGAGAGTGTAAAATGTAATGAGAATGACTGTGTATATTCACTTTACTTGACTGTGTTTTTCAAATAACATAATTCTGTATTTTCAATTAATATGAACAGGATGGGGAAGCCCATGCTATGCACGAGCTTATATAGTCTTTTTTCATGTAAATTACTTGTATTATGTGAAATATATTATTATCTTATTTATATGGACTTTACTAGTAGATTATTTTTATAGATTATTAAAAATAGCGTATGAATATTAATAAGAGAATAATTGACTTGAATGTATTATTTTCTATATTTTTGTAAACTTCATCCGAATGTAAGGATATGGGTTTACTAGCCATGTGTCAAGTGGAAGCCTTAGCAAAAACATGTTCAACTAACTGATTTCTTGGAGCATTAATATTTAACTTGCAACCGTCACTAACCTAGCTAATCACATAGGTAGTTTGGACTCAAGCCACAATATAAATAGAATAGTATGTTGGTCCCTCTATATGCATGCTTTACTTGGTTAAACAAAGGGTACATAAAAAATTAGAGTGGAATGACGAATGCCGAAAGACCGAAGTACGGATTTAAGCCATAGAAGCTCGGCACATGTAGAGGCCATTGACCAATATTTGGCCTTAGCAGAAGAGCGTGAAACAATATACTGTTTTTTTGTCTTCTAAGGGATGGGAGACTCCAAAAAAGACGAAGACACTTGTAATACAACGACGAGAGATAGGGCATGCGGCCCAATCAAAATCACAATAAGCTAAAATCTCCAGAGAACTAGATGAAAATACAAACAAACCCCGACCAGGATGACTCTTAAGATTCCATAATACTCAAAGAGCGCGTGTTAGTGGTTGACCCTAGACAATCGAAGGAACTGAGCTAGAGTGTGTACGGCAAAGTTGATTTTAGGTTGAGTTATGGCAAGGTAGATGAGCCAACCAACAAGACAATGATATCGATCAAGCAAACCGGTCTCAAAGAGAATGTTGAGAGCGTATTTACCTTGGCATAGGAATATGCCCTAAGAAGAGCGAGCAACTTCAATGCCGAAAAATTACTTCAAGACGCCCAAGTCCTTCATGTAGAAGCATGAACTCATATAGGTGTTAAGGTCACTAACAATTATAGAGTCATTTCCTGCAATTATCATGTCATCAACATAAACACGTACATGTAGAGAAATAGTATTCCGAACAAAAATAAACAACGATTGATCGGCAGGGCTCTATAAAAATCCGAATGCCCGAAGTGTTGCAACAAGCTTAGAGAACCAATTTCAGGGAACCTGTCGAAGTCCATAAAGAGACTTTTGAACAACAAACCATACCTAGCCGAGAAGAGCTATAGGCCGGAGGCAATCTCATGTAGACCTCCTCGTCCAAATCGCCATATAGAAAGGCATTGTGGACGTCCATTTGATGCAGTTCCCAACCCTTAATAGAAACAATAGATAAAAAGAATAAACATTAACCAATTTAGCTATAAGAGAAAATGCTTCATGATAGTCTGTGCCCACAACCTGTCGATTTCCCAACACAACAAGACGCGCTTTATAACTGTCAATAGAACCGTTAGGTCAATAATTAATACGGTACACCCATTTACAACCAATGGTTGTCTTATTAATTAGGTGGAAGTGCCGTAACCACTCAGGTATATTTATTTTCCAGTTCCAACATGATGTCGAACAACATCGAAACATGTAGTAGGTTCGTGACCAGAGGTAATAGTGGTCAAAATCCGTGAATGAGAATCTGCAAATTTACTACAAGAAACATATGCAGAGATAGGATAAGGTGTACTTGAACACGATGAAGCGAAGGTGGGTGATGACATTGCAAGGGGGGGTCTAAAATTCGAGTAGTGTTGCACATATAATCATGTAACTATGAAGGAGGGCACCATGGACGAATACTGCGATGGGTCGCCGCCAGGGCCGGACTCCTCTTGTCATCGGCAGGAGGATGTGTGACGACTATGGGTGATGGCAATAGGTCGGGCTCGTTGAGAACAACCAGTGATATAGCCGGAATTTCAGGAGAATTCGGTGTCGTACTTGGAGGTTGTAGAAACGGAAAAAACTGCTCATAAATATCACGTCTCTACTCATATAGATTTCTAAGTATCCAAATTCATAACACGCCATCCTATTTAGATATTCGGATATCCGAGAAACACACATTTCCGGCTAGAATAGGAGAATTTGTCACGGTCTTCGGGAATCTGCGAAACATAGCATAAACACCCGAAGAAGCGTATATAATAATAACTTGGCAGCCGATCATGAAGCATCTCGTATGGGATCTTTCCATGGAATAATCTAGACGGAGTGTGATTAATTAATTAAGTCACATGTTGCAAGAACGCACTTGTGCCAGTAATCAAGCGGGAAGTCAATCTAAAATCAATGTGCCCGAGCAATATACAAGAGATGACGATGTTTAATTTCTACTCTACCTGACCATTTTGTTGCGGGGTGTAATTACATGAGTGCTCAAATGTAAATCCTTTAGCTGCAAAGAATAGAACCAAACGAAGAAACTCGTTGCCGTTGTCGGCCCGCACACTTTTAATACATTTAGAGAACTGAGTCTGAACTGTATGGACCCCAGATATCACAATGTAGAAGATCAACCAGAAACTTAGTGGTTCCAGCTTTAGACTTCCACAAATAAACCCAAACGGTACGAGAATAATTGTCATATATAGGAAGAAAATATGAAGCACCCGATGAAGATACTGTACTATATGGACCCCAGACATCACAATGTAGAAGATCAAAAACAAACTTGTTTTATTGAACCTAGTAGGTTAAGACGTCCCTAGGTTTCGTTGCTTTACAACAAATATGACGAGGTTTAGTAATGGAATTAATCCAATGTATAAGTACGAAACATAGGTAGAAACCTTAACATAGGAATAACTGAATGTCCAAGACGACAATGCCATAGCTCAGGAGTATCGGCGCAGGCTGTAGACGCATGGGGTGAAGTCGAAAACGCCCAAAGCCATTCTGTGCCGAGCTATAAATCAAATAATAGTTAAGTACTGACATCCCATTATGAGCTATGACTTCACCCCATGCTTTTATAGACGACAATGCATGCCATAGCTCAGGAATAACCGAATGTCCAAGACGATAATGCCATAACTCAAAAGTATCAACACAAGCTGTAGAAGTATGGGGTGAAATAAAAAACGCCCAAAGCCAGTAAACCCCTTCCCGCGCACTCCAAACACCATCCTCAAATTTAGGTCCTGTAAGACGCACATTCGATTGGTCAATGTAATAATTCGATGAAGATCAATTGTAAGCTAAGCAAAAGATATCAAATTGCATGTCAAGCCCGAGATCAATATAACATGAGAATACGAGTAGTGACAAATAATAAGCAACCAACTTTGTTGGCAATAGAGACTATCCCGTTAGGCAAGATAATGTTAATCGGAGATATAGGTTTGAGATCCTAAAGAAGATCGAGATCACCTCTCATGTGGTAAGAAGCGGTTGTATCAAGGATCCAAGGGATAGACAACTTACCGGAAAGATTAGTAGAAGTCGGAGAACTATTCACAGAAGAAACTAATTGCACCATTGAGGACTCACTAATCGTTCATAAGCTACACCCCAAGATCTTGTTTATCTTTCGGCGTCGGTGGGAAAGCACCATTGGAGTTGTGTGTTCGGCTGCTGGACAGAATTAACGACACCAGTAGAACCATGCCCCCGTCCAACAACATGCCAATCGACAGAGGAGTCTGAAGACAAACCTGAGCCGCGACCTTTTCCTAAAGATGGAGATTCACAGTTGACACCTTTTCTCGTGTAAAAGTAATCCAAAAAGTCATGGATTTTGAAGCACATGGTAATGTCGTGTTCGGGTCGGTTACAATGAGAACAGTGCAACAACTTCTTTTATTCAGGAGTAAGAGTATGAGACCTCCTAGAAGGCGGGGCTGGTGTCGGAGATCTGGCAGCAAAAGCATGAGCGTCCGAGTTGGACTCCCTATCATTGATGAAAGACGTTTGGCTTACTTCTTGCACCACAATAAAGTAAACTTGACTAAGAGATGGAAGACGATCATGAGACATTAAGGAGGAGTGAATGACACCGAAGGCTACATCATACAAACTGTTTGAGCCAAAATTCACCCAAGGGAATCCTGGCCTAGATCGGGCCTGACCGAGGTGAATCACGAAGAAGACGAATGATGTAAAAGCTCGTGAATTGTATTCGAAGTATGATTGAATGCGTAAAAGAGCGTGATCCTGCCCTAAGGCTTACAATCGGTTTATATAGTGCTTTTTAGGATCGATCTATCTTATGGGAAAAGATAAGAAAATACAAGATTCTATCTAATCGTGATCTTAACTAAATATCTTGAAGAAATCTATCATATATCTTTAACTCTATCTTGCTTAACCGACTTTGGTCCTTGCCGCCTCCCGCTGGATTCTGAAGAAGTATCAAAGAAGTCTCGACCGGGTATCGACACTTTAACGAGGAAAATCTGGGCCCAACAATACCCCTAAATGCAGCGTTCGGATTTTGAAATCTTTTCAAATTTTGAATGGTGCATTTAAGTGATTTGACGTTGTGGTCAAGCCTGGGTTTTCGGGATTTTGCAGACCTCTTAAAATTAGATCGACTGGGTTCGCAAGGGTTGGGTCTGTTTCTTGGATTACCCATTCACCTTAGGTCTAAAGTTCCCCTTTTCCGATTTCATCCGTGAGTTTATTAGTACCCTAAAGGTCTCCCCTTGCCAAATTCTTCCTACAACGTGGCGGACCCTTGCCCGAATCGACGAGCTTGCCACAGAACGTGGGCTTAAGATGTCGATGGGGGAACTCCTTCTTGCCTACAAAATCGTTCCATAAAGAGCCGGTCGAATTACTCTCCATGCTAGGGATGTGAAAAACCCTTTAATTCCCAAAACGAAAATGCCTTCCCGGAGCTTGCAAGATCGCTTCTTCTTCATCGAGTTAGAATCTCTAAGGGGCCTAGACGAGGATGTATTGTCGGTCTTTCGAGACGGATGGAACACGTCCCGTAAGGAACTAAGCTTTAATCTGCTGATTTTTGTTTGTCTGTCAATGATGATGAATTTTTTTTTATGCTGGTCTTAACGTTGTTGCTACTTATCTGGTATGCAGTTCCAATTGGGATTAACTCCAGGCAAACCAACACCGGCGTTTGCAAGAGGTTGCTGAAGATCAAGACTGAGAAGCGTAAGCCCAAGAAAGTCCGTCCTGAACCCGAAATTTCTGCGGAGGAAAAGGGGAATACAGAACTTGAAGAAGACGAGATCGAAACGGACAAGGCCTCTATGTCCTCCGATATGGCAAGTTCTTCCGGAAAGAAATCAGGTTTAATCCCTTCCTACCTCTGCCTTAGATCTCCTTCTTCTTCTTCTTTTTTTTTTTCGGCGGCGATGTGTTACTGATTCTAAGCTCGTGCGTAGGCGCCAAGATCGACATGTCCGCTGCTGGGATGGTTAAGAGACTAAGGTCTAGTGGCCTCAAAGCGATGACCTCCCCGACTCCTTCTGTGGATTCAAAGAAATCCCAACCTCCGAAGCGAAAAAGAGTTGAAGAGACCCCATCTCCTGTTACCAAGAAGAGAGAACCCAAGGATCTCCTGAGCTTCTTTGGCGACAAGCTGTCGCCTAACGTTAAGGCCGATTTCCAATCCCTGTCTCTTGACGCAGCTTTCAGCCGTGTAGGGACTACTCTCAGATTGGTACGTTATTCCTTCAAGACCCCTGTCTTTTCGTTCTGGTATTTCTTTGATTCTTTTCTGAACATTTCGCCGTGCTCACTTTATTTCGCTAGGTTGTACATTCTACAGGCTTTTCAGGAATTGATGGCGACCAACAGCCGCTCTCATGACGAAGTGTCCAGGCTAGAGGCTGAGATCAAGGGTGCCCGGGATGCGGCCGCGGCATCTGAGAGAAAGGCTCGCAAGCTTCAATCCTCCATCGACTCTTTGTCCGTACAAATGGAGGACCTTCAGGCTGAGAAGGCCTCTCTGGAATCCTGGATGCACGAGGCTAAAAGGTCGGCGAAGAATTTCTCTGAGGTGGTGACCCAAGTGGCTGGGTATTATACTCTGAAGGCGCGGGTGGAGCTCCTTCAAGACCAGGCGGAGGGTAGAGGTGAAAATTGGGTGCTCGCCGCGGAGCAGGCGTCATTAGAGGAGTACTTCCCTTCCTGCAATCCTCCTCCTGGGCAAGAGTTCATAGAAGCCGCTGAGCATGGTGTTGAAAAGGAGGACTCTGAGGGGACCAAGGAGGCCGAGACCCCAAGGACTGACGTCGAGGGCGCGGGGATTAAAGCGGGCACCATGGACAAGGACGTCGCGGAGGACACCAAGGAAGAAGATGCGGAAGCCAAGACTGAAGGGAATGTGAGCCCAAGTGATGACTGATCACCCCTGCCCTTTTGTGCACAATTTATGTTCTTCTGCTAGTTTCCAAGACTTCTGGTTGTTTAAAACTTTTCTAATACTTTGTTGGCTTCCGAGCCAGTACTACTCTAATATTTTCGGCCGTAGGCCGGAAAATATTAGACTTAATCGTTTTGACGCCCACTGTATGGCGCTTTTGATTATTTGCCTTGCGATGCGTTTTGTTATTATTTTGATTTGCGTTTGGTTGGCAGCGTTTGATGGTTTTAAATGCGTTAGTAGGTCAGCATCCGGGGAAAGCGTTATGTGACTTCTCCCCAGCGCATAATTATCACGAAATAGGTTTTCGATTATTGCGCTTAGTTTACTGCAAAGGTCCGTACATAGTTGTTTTATGTTTAGGCATCCTTTGGATCCATAAGTTTAGTCCTTAGGATGTAATGTTTTCACGGCGTCCCGCGAATGTGGCCTTGGGTATCGGTGCTATAGCGTTCCCCTTCCCGTACTAATCCAATGTGACTACATTGATTGGATTTAGATGGGGGGTAACCAACTTATGGGTTACTTCATCACGTTGTATGCGTGACGACATCGTCATATTAGACGGTACAACCATGCAAACGTACAGTGGTTGATTTGAGTAAAACGCTTTTGG
Organism: Polygonum aviculare; assembly: GCA_934048045.1. Taxonomy (NCBI): domain Eukaryota; kingdom Viridiplantae; phylum Streptophyta; class Magnoliopsida; order Caryophyllales; family Polygonaceae; genus Polygonum; species Polygonum aviculare. Next base: position 27,869,087 of record OW204024.1, on the reverse strand, counting down.
TCGCGCATAAGCTATGATCGTGAGGATGTTTTGCGCGCGGTGACTTTGAGTTGTGGGAGAGTTGTGTTCTCGCGAAACATATCAAATCACTAACAAAGACAAACTCTAGATCGTATGTTTTAAAAAAAAAGAACAGTGCATCGACGTCGGGGGTGGTGACCCCAGAGTCTTTTATTGAAAAGGAAACAACTAGGTCCTAAAGAAGTCTCAAAACTAATGCTAAGGAAGAGATTGAAACTTTATCGAGAACGACTGAGTTTAGAAGTAATACTTCTTTAGGTGCGTCGCGTTCCAACTTCGGGGGACTGCTTCGCCGTCTGTGGATTCCAACTGGTATGCTCCATTTCCTACTACCTTGGTGATCTTATATGGCCCTTCCCAAGTTGGTCCCAATTTACCGGCATTGGCCTCTGCGGTGTTCATGAAGACTTTGCGCAAGACCCAATCTCCCTCTTGGAAGCACTTAACGCGAACGTTCTTGTTGTAGCTCCTTGCGACCTGTTGCTGGTATTTCGAGATACGTGCGTGTGCTACCTCTCTGAGCTCTTGGACCGTGTCTAGGTCATCCTCCAATTCTTCCTTGCTACCTGCGGACGTGGTGAGTCCGTAACGAGCGGTGGGCACCGTAACCTCGGCTGGTATGACGGCTTCGCAACCGTGCACCAGGGAGAAAGGTGTTTGGCCAGTCGCGCCCTTGGGTGTAGTGCGGTCGGCCCACAGGACGAAAGGTAGCTTTTCTGCCCAATTTCCTTTGGCCTTTACTAACCGCTTCTTTAAGTTGTTGATGATGACTTTATTGCTTGCTTCGGCCTGGCCATTAGCCTGAGGATATCTAGGTGTGGAGGTGACCAAGTCAATGTTCCAAGCCTTGCAAAAGTCGCGCATCCTTTTGCTTATGAACTGGGAGCCGTTATCGCAAGTGATCTCCGCGGGCACACCGTTCCTGCTCAAGATGTTTCTTTTTATGAAGGAGATGACCTGCTTGTCTTTGATTTCCCGGAAAGCCTCTGCCTCGATCCACTTGGAGAAATAGTCCGTCATTTCTAGGAAGAAAACCTTCTGCCCCGTGGAAGGGGGTAGTTTCCCTACGATGTCCATTCCCCATCTCATGAAGGGCCAGGGAGTAATCGACGGGTGAAGGACTTCCGGTGGCTGGTGAGGTACTGGGGCATGGCGCTGGCATGCGTCCCAAGACTGGGCGTACTTGTTAGCGTTGTGACGGATGGTGGGTGTTGGATCGTTAGTACTGAGGGACGGCCTTACCTTAGATAAAGGCGTCCTGTGGTTAGGCGTTCCTACGAGGTGTAGGAGCGTCCTTGAGTAATGCAGCGGAAATAGTACTAAACAGATAATAGATGAACGCAGAGAATTATAGAGGAACCACTCAAGACCAAGTAGTCCTTGAGTGTAAACCTCTACCTCCTTGGAGGATTTGTGAATAGTTCTTTCCTTTATATTAACCGTTCTTACAGTTGTACTGGCGAGTTCTTACAGTTCTCTGACACTTAGCTTTTCCCTAAGTTCACTTGTAAGGAACTCCTTTAAGCCTACAACTTAAGGTAGTTCAATTTGCTAAAGGACTCTATTCCTACGTTCTGCAGTACTTCGCAGAACTCTCTCTTTCTCTTTTGGTTACAAACTTGTTTTGTGATTTGTTTACAAGTCTCACTCGATCTAACTCAGGTCTAAGCACTGTTCTTGAGTTCTTGAGTTAGTTCTTCGTGTTCTTGAGTGAGTCGCTTTCCCGTGATTCTCTCTGAATATTCCTGAAAGCGTTAGCGTCACAATAAATGCCTTGGGGCTATTTATAGGACTTGGGGAAGGGCGTCTTTTCTCTGGGACGATCATGCCCTTCGTGGACGTGGCTACAGGATCTTCCTCCACGTAGTAGGGCGGTGATGAGGAAGCTTCCTGTATCCAGCTATGTATGATGAACTTCGCTACAAGATCGGCCGCCACGTGTTGATGGACTCTGTAACAGGATCGTCCGCCACGTAGTGTTGGACTCCGCTACAGGATCGGTCTCCACGTGTCCTTGGATGATCAAACATTGTCGTGTGATGTCATCCTGTCGGCTAGTGAGTAAGGACTCCTTTCTTGCGTTCCTACTTGCTTAGGACTCCGTCCTTGCTCAAGTAGTCTCTGGCTGGTCCTTACTTCCTGTTAGCTAGCGTCCCTAAGCTTGTGGGACGCCCATACACACTTGTTGTCCTTTTGGTCACTGACGTTCCTGAACACTTGGACAACTTTATTAGAATCAAAGTGAGTTTGTCATATCAAAACTAAGGGACGATTGTGTGGAACAGTAACAAGTACGCAGGCGTTCTTGATAGCGTCCCAACAATTTCCCCCTTTTTGATGATGACAAACTCTTCAGCAAAATAGTTTTGACATTGGAACTTAGCATGCATGAAAACTTAGAAGCGTCCTCTAACACTTAGAGAAATTTCAGTAAGCACAAGTTTTCATTCTTTGATTCTCTAACATTTGGATTTCAGGGAGAGAAAAGCGTCCTAGAATTTTCTAGGCGTCCTCTATTATATTAGCATGGCGTTCCTTAGACCTTTCACTTAATAGTTCCCCCTTAACACTTGCTTATTCTAGATAACTATTTCATAGCGCATCTCTGCAAAACTACACTTCCCCCTTTTGGCATCATCGAAAAGGATAACAAGTGATAAGGACGTTAGCACAAACACATAACTAAAAGCAGTGGAGCGCTTTAACACACATAATGCAAGCAAACAGTGTAATAGCCATTCAAACAAAAGTAGAATTATTACACAAATGTGATCACAAAAAAAATCAAGTCTTTTTGAAGAAAAGAAGCAAAGGCAAAATATTGAGGGATTAAGAGGTGGGGAACGGCGATCACTGAGAACGACTCTGGTCTTGAAAGAACTTTAGAAGTTGTGCTTGAAGTTCAGCCGACTTAGTGAGAGACGCGGACAAGTCTTTGATAGCTGAGAAGACGTGGCATTGATTGTCCATAATGGCACCCAAGAGTTCTGCTGGAGGATGCTCAGAGACATTTGCAGGAGCAGAACGAGGCCTTGGTCCTGAACTGGTTGAAGGAGCGTCCATTGGAGGATCTTGAGTAGGAGAAGGAGCCATAAGCATCTGATCAAGAACGTTAAGGTCTACGACTGGCTCTTCTTCTTGAGAGTACTCCTGTCCCATGGAAGCAAGGCGTTCTGCTTCAGCATCAGCAGCCATGCGTGCTTCCGCTTCTTTTAGTCTGGCTTCCTCAGCCTCAGCCTCTAACTGTTTTATGACAGACGGCAGCTCTTCATTATGCCTTATCTCGACAAGTCCGTTCTTGGCATTCCATTTCAGACCGAGTTCTTCTTGAGGAGCGCTGTCATCATAGGCGTTCTGAGATTTCAGAATCAGCTTTACCAGCCCCGGGTACGGCAGAGCATGTCGCTTCCTCCCACACTTAGCCATATGTTGCATTGCTATTCTTGCTAAGTTGATGGGGCGGCGTTCAAGAAAAGCGTCAATTAAGATAATGTCGTGTGTTTGTACGATTGAACGCTTCTCCTGCCTTGGAAGGACGGCGCGACAGATGAAGTAGTGAGCTATGGCGCCAACCTTGCTCAGAACGTGAGCAACTCTGTCTAGTCCCAATGGCCTCTTGCCCTGAAATACATGTTCGACCAGAGGCAGTTCTTCATCAGTTGTCTCAAAACCGCCTTCAGGAAGAGAGCTTAGAGCGTCGGACGGGGGCTTCTGAGCAGCTAGTCCCATGAAAGCTCGAACCTGGCGTTCACTCACTGTGGCTTTCTCACCATCTATTTTGAAATGGAGAGAGCCATCTTTAGCTTTGTACCTTAAGTCTTTGTAGAACGCCTTAATCTGTTCCTTATCAACCACAGCGGGCGCAGGCCCAACGTTCAGCCATCCCTGAAATCGCAGAAGCTCAAGGAACTCCTGGACTTTGTCGTCTTGAGGGAAGGAGGCGAGCCACTCTTCAGAATAAACTAGAGGGCTAAGAACTTTCACAGGCGCGCCATCATGCTTTCTTTTGCGCTTGCCCTTGGGGGACTCGGAGTCTTCGCCATCCGAAGAACTGTCCTTATCAGCAGAGTCCTCAGGGTCATTCTCATCGGCGTCCTGGCCAGCAGCGTTCTCTGTGCCTTGTTCTGTCTCAGCATTACCACCAGATGTGGTTTGATTAGCAGCAGATGAACCCTGACCGTGGGACGTGCCCTCGGCGTCCTGAGCCTCTATTTGATTTTCTGTTTCTTGCTCAGCGTCCGCGGGGACTTGATGGGATTCTGTTTGGATTGTGGGGGAGGGGTTTTCTTGTGGAGATTGGGTGGGGTTTAGGATTGGGAGGGACTGGTCATAGGGAGGGATCTCCTGGGCATCACGCTCGAGCTCATCAGATAGAGTCGGCTCGGCGTTCTCCTGAGCGACCTGGTGCTGACCAGCATCCTCAATCTGTTCTGAAGGAGCGTTCACCTCTCCTTCCGCTTCATCATTCGAATCCCCAACAACATCAATGAAAGGGGAGTCCTGAGCGGGCGTACGTCTTTGACTCTCAGAAGGGCTAGAGGAGGAAGAGGAGGGAACGTGCTCTATCTGGGCAGGAACGTCCCTTGCGAGCAAAACGTTGGGCTTTTCGCCAGTCTTCCTTCGGCGAAACGTATGCTCAAACGTTCGCTCAGTCTCATCTGGGCCACTCTCGGATGATGGACGGCGGGACTTTGGAGTCTCGGGGTCCTTAGGGGGCGAGATGTGTGCTGGGGCAGATGGGAAATTGGCCAGATTTAGAGGGGAATGAATGCGGGGAGGGAAGGGGATTAGGGCATTTGCTCTTGAAGGTTGGGGGGATGGAGGAGGGGTGGGGAGTTGAACGATGGAAATTTGTTGAGGGGGAGGAGTGGATTCTTTGGACAGGTTGGACGGCCTTTTTGTGGTACTAGGCCTTTTTGTGGGAGCTTTAGAGGATGGGACGCTCGAGGTCTTGGCCTTTTTGAGGGGCCTTGGGTCATGGACTTTCTTGGAGCGTCCCTCCTTTATGTGAGGTGGAAACTTGTCCACGATTTCTGTTGGGTTGGAAGAGGAGAAGGGTTTAGAAGATTTTGAGAGGGGAGATGAAGGGGTTGGACGCTTGGATGGGAGGATTGATTTTGTGGTGATGGAAGGGACTTGAGGAGGTGGTGGAGAAGGACTGGGCACACGGTTTTTTATCATTTTGTATGCCAAAGAGTCCTTAGGGTACATGGGGAATTCAGGTAGGACGGCGTTGTGAAGGTCGGGGATTAGGTCAAGCAAAGGAGCAAGGTTCTCACCTCCGAACTGTGAAAAGAAAAGAACGTCGTCCATCCGTCCTGGCAAGTCTTTGTAGTTGGTGTTGTGAAGGCCTTGGATGACGAACCGTTCGATGAACCGCTCGTAGTTCTTTGTTTTGACTTCATCGTTTTTTACGTCCGGTTTGTCCATGCGTTCCCTTATCAAGTTGTAAAGGGTTCGCGGCTTCCTGTTGATGAAGTCCACCAAAGACTCATTGAGAACGATAGGCTTTGGTTTCTCGATGAAGTGGGACTTCACCAGCTTTCTACGCTTCCCGCCGGTAGAAGATCCGGCCACGTTCTTTAGTTGTTGAGACATTGTCAGATGAGATTTTAGTAAGAGAAAGATGCCGGAGTTCTAGAGAGAAGTCAGAGCAAATTTGAGAGCGAGAAAGTGGTTGAGCGTAATAAATTCTGAGAGCGACTGTTCTGGCCTTATATAGAGGAAGCGGTGGCACAAACGGTAATTACCACTGTTTTACTGTGCGACACGTGGCAAAACTTCCCCCTTAAGATTTGAGCAAAAGCAACGGTCACTGTTCATACTTTCAACGGTTCAAAATTCTGACTCTTCAACTGCTCCTTAACAACTGAACTGGCGTTCTTACCAACTAGCACTGAGCGTCCTCTCATATTTAGCAAAATTTTACCTCTTCAAGCAAACTTGTTCAATCAAACCAACAACCAACTTACCGTTCTTGTGATCACCTTTCGAACCAGTTGAGAACAACGCAAGTACGTCCCGTAAAAGAAAATATGAAGCTCATAGGACGCTTTTGCGGAGTTCTCGGCTTGGGTAAGCTTAGAGTTCCCATCATTTCGGCTTATAATGAGGGTTGGGTGATCAGGGATACTCTTTTCAAGACAAAATAGAGAAAATTTGAATGGCGTTCCAAAGTAGCAAACACATGAAGTTTTAGACTAGCGTCCTTGCAAATATGAATTCAATGCAAAACAGTCCTTAAACACTTAGAATCTACAAAACATAGCCAATCATTGAGAGAATAGTAGAACGGGACTTGCTACTTAAAAGTTATCATCCCCAAGAGCAGTCTTAGATGCTCAAAGGGACGTCTATCAAGCGCCTTAGTGAAAATATCAGCTATTTGGTCTTCAGTCCTTACATGCTCCATACTAATGAGTCCTAGTTCAACATTATCACGCAAGAAATGATGTCTTATATGAATATGCTTTGTGCGTGAATGAAAAACAGGATTCTTAGAAATTTCAATAGCACTTGTGTTATCACAGCGAATGGGGATAGTTTCAAGATTGATACCGTAGTCCTCTAGTTGATATTTGATCCAGATGACTTGTGAACAGCACGAGGCAGCAGCAATGTACTCGGCTTCCGCAGTTGAAAGCGCCACAGAGTTCTGATTCTTAGATCCCCAAGAGACTAAGCATGAACCAAGGAACTGTGCCATTCCTGAAGTGCTTTTTCTATCAATCACATGACCAGCATAATCAGCGTCCGAGTAGCCAACAAGCTTGAAGGACGTCTTCCTGGGGTACCAAAGGCAAAGATCGTCGCGTCCTTTGAGGTAGCGAAAGATCCTTTTGACTTCTTGCATGTGGGACTCCTTTGGATTTGCCTGAAAACGTGCACACAAGCAAACGGCAAACATAATGTCGGGACGGCTTGCGGTCAAGTAGAGCAAAGAACCAATCATCCCTCTGTAAAGCTTTTGATCAACGTCCTTTCCCTGTTCGTCTGCGTAAAGACGCGAGTTTGGAGAACAAGGGGTTGCAACAGGTTTGGACGTGTTCATCCCGTACTTCTCAAGCATTTCACGGACATATTTTTGTTGATGAATGCGCGTCCCTTCCTTGAGTTGATTAATTTGAAGTCCCAAGAAGAAATTGAGTTCTCCAATGAGGGACATATCAAACTCACTACTCATTAAGGACTTGAACTCATCTACAAGTTTCATGTTAGTACTACCAAAGACTATATCATCAACATAGACTTGGGCAATTAAAATGTCCTTGTGAACTTTCTTTATAAACAAAGTTTTATCAATTGAACCTCTAGTGTACCCATGAGACAAAAGAAAGGACGCAAACCTGTCGTACCATGCACGAGGGGCTTGCTTGAGTCCATAGAGCGCTTTGTCCAAGTAGTACACATGATCTGGGTGAGAGGCGTCCTCGAAGCCAGGCGGCTGAGCAACATACACTTCCTCCTTTAGCTTTCCATTGAGAAAGGCAGTCTTGATGTCCATCTGAAATAACTTGAATCCTTTGTGAGCGGCGAAGGCAATAAGGAGACGAACGACTTCAATTCTAGCAACAGGAGCAAAGGTCTCATCATAGTCTATGCCTTCCTCTTGCTTGAATCCTTGAGCCACCAGTCTTGCCTTATTTCTTGACACACGTCCACTCTCATCAAGCTTATTTCTGAACACCCATCGCGTCCCTATGATATTTTTGCCTTTGGGACGTGGGACGAGAGTCCAAACTTTGTTTCTTTCAAACTGATTGAGTTCTTCTTGCATTGCTTGAATCCAGTCAGCGTCCTGGAGTGCTTCTTTGATATTCTTTGGTTCCGCCATAGAGACAAAGGCATTAAATGCACAAAAGGCTAAATTTGCACTCTGGGACGTGCTAGCAGCTGACCTGGTCTGAACTCTTTGAGACAGATCAGATACAATTTGAGAAGTTGGGTGGTCCCTAGAGAAGCGGGACTCCCTTTGAAACAGTTGAGCAAATCTTGGATCAATGTCTCCATCAGAATCATCACTATCACTTTGAGTATCGTCCACAGCGTGTTCCCCCTCAGAGAAAGCGTCCACACTTTGGCGTTGCTCGCCTTGTTGACTTGATTCTGCTATATCTTGTTGAACTGGAGATTCACTGCGAGAGGGAACTCCCTGAACAACACTAGGAGCGTCCACAGAGACTTCTTCAGGATTTGGAGACGCGTCCTTAGAGACATAGTATTTTCCTGAGGTCCAATCTTCAGCTTCATCTTCAGAGTCGTCCTGCTGATGCGATGAGGAGCGTTCTTTCTTACTTGATTTTTCTCTGTGAGAAGAACTCTCCTTGAACACAACATGAATACTCTCTTCAAGTTTTAGAGTCTTTTTGTTGAAAACCCTATATGCTTTGCTGGTGAGAGAGTACCCAAGGAATATGGCTTCATCACTCCTTGCATCAAACTTTCCAAGTTTTTCTTTATCATTGTTGTGAACGAAACACTTGCAACCAAAAACTCTGAGATAATCGATGCGAGGCTTCCTTCCATTCAACAACTCATAGGACGTCTTCTTCAGCAGAGGACGGATCATGGCACGATTGATAATGTAGCATGCTGTAGCAATAGCTTCCGCCCAGAAGTATTTGGGGACGCTATTAGCCAAAAGCATAGTTCTTGCCATATCCTCTAGCGTCCTATTCTTTCTTTCCACAACTCCATTTTGTTGAGGAGTCCTTGGAGCTGAGAAGTTGTGTGATACGCCATGTTGATCACAGTAGGCCAGGAACTCTGAGTTTTGGAACTCCGTTCCAGGGTCTGATCTTATGGCTTTGAGAGGCGTCTCAAGGGCAACTTCCACTTGTTTGATGAAGACTTTGAACGCATTGAAACAATCTGCTTTGGACGCTAAGAAAAGAACCCAAGTGAATCGAGAAAAATCATCTACAAGAACGTAAATGTACCTCTTTCCACCGTGGCTCAGCGTCTTCATTGGTCCACAAAGATCCATATGGAGGAGTTCCAGAGGCTTCTTTGTGCTGACTTCGTTCTTTGACTTGAAAGACGTTCTTGTTTGCTTCCCTTTGATACAGGCTTCACACTGTTCAACAGTCTCAGGATCAATTCGGGGAAGTCCCTTCACAAGATTTCTTTGGTGAAGCTTGAAGATCGTGCTTGGTCCAACATGACCAAGTCGGCGATGCCAAAGATCCGCGTCCTTCTTTGAAGCAGATAGACATAATTCTGATTTAGGCTTGAACTCTTGATTGAAGATATAGATGTTGTTCTTGCGAACTCCTTTGAGAACAACTTTGTTGGACTTCTTGTTGATGACGAGGCACTCCTTTGAGTCAAATGTGACTAGGTTTTCACCTTGATCACACATTTGAGAGACGCTAAGAAGATTGAAGCCAAGTCCTTCAACAAGACTTACATTGGTTGCTTTGATGGACGGGTTAAGAATAGCAGTTCCCGTTCCCTTGATCTTTCCTTTGCCCTTGTTGCCAAACGAGACAGTTCCTCCCGTGGCACTACTTTGGATAGAAGTGAGATGGATCTGGCTTCCTGTCATGTGATTTGAGGCGCCACTATCAATGATCCATGGGCGTCCCCTCACTTCCACCTGCCAAAATAAGGTTAGTTCTTGGCGACCCAGGCAAGGTGTTCCTTACCTGGCTCATTAAAATAATAGAACGCTGGTTCTGGCATATAGTCATTTATGTTAACATCATTAGAAATGGCATGTTTGTGGGAAGAACTTCTAGAACGTCTAGGACGCCTAGAACTAGCTTTTGGAACGGACTTAGCATTTTCATTGTTAGTCCTAGCAACTTTCCCACTCTCAATGTCTTCCTTAAGTTTTACACAGTCATATTTGAAGTGGTCACCTTGTCCACAGTACCAGCACGTCCTATAGTAAGTACCAAGATAGTACTTCTTATTGGGACGTTGAATTTTGTTTTGCTTCATCTTTTGGGGATCGCACACCTTTGAGCCGTCCCCTTTAGCAATTTTCTTGTAAATTTTATGACTGGTGGAATTGGTGTAGTAGTCCTCTTGACCTATTTCTCCACTTTCTAGAACTCTAATTCTTTCAAGGAGATTTTTAGTTTTCTCTTTTTCAAGTTCTAGTTCAGAAGTTTTGCTTGCCTCAAAATCACTGGGAAGAGAGTTCTTAGAGTCATCTTCATAACCTAGACCTCTCTTAGCTGGGACAAAAACTATAGGTCTCACTTCTTCAACTATGGGACTCTTACCCAACACTTTCACTTCTTCCCTCAACTTGGCGTTCTCAAGTTTGAGACACATAATTTCAGTTTTCAGGGACTTGGATTCTTCATGAGAGGACTCTAGTTGAACGGTCATGGAACTACAGTTTTCACATTCAACTACAGTATTCTCATTTTCAAACTCAAGTTCATCCATTCTATGTTGCATGACAACACTTTCTTCCACGATTTTTCCAATAAGTTTAATTAGCTTAGATTTGGAACAATTTTCTAAAGAACTCATCATAGATTCACGAGTTACCTCATTTTCAGATTTCGGAACGTTCTCCTCAACAACTGTGACGTCCTCCATAGCCATGTACGCCACATGCTCATCAGGCTCCTCATCATCATCCGAAGAGGAACTCCCATTATCCCATGCAGAGGCGAACGCCCCAATGAGGGCTTTTGTCTTAATATCCTTTGCAGACATTCCTGTTGTACACCTTTTAGCAAAGTGTCCCTTCTTGTTACACTTGTAACATGTGAGTTCCTTCATTTCTGCATCAGTGTACTTACGACTCTCTTTCTTTGGCATCTTGTGCCTGTTGAAATATTTGTTATTTTTGCCAAAGGAACGGAGAGCTTTGTGGATGAAAGCAACTTCTTCTTCTTCATCAAGCTGTTCTTTAGACTTGCTTTCCTTTTCTCTCAACGCTTGAACGCGCATCCTTTCGCGATTTTCATTCTTGTTAGCTTCCACCATTAAGGAGATTTCTCTTTGACGACGAAGATACTCAGCGTACTCTGGTGTTGTGGACGCCAAAGCGAGATCAGTTTGAGGATTCTGTCCAAGTTTAGCCATGTCAGAGATCCTTCTTTCTTCGTACTGCCTGAGCTTCCCATAGATTTCTTCCATATCTAGAGTTTTGTTGGTTGTGTTCTCTTTGAACGTTGTTCTGTCAAAGTTCCAGACTCCGGTCAAACCATCAATGACCACTTGAACTCTATTCCTCATGGAGATTTCTGTTTCTGGGATGCCCAAGTTCCTCATCTTGGTGACAAGGGCCTCAAAACGGTATGAATAGTCATTCACCGTTTCATTTGGCAACATACTGAAGGCATAGAACTCCTTCTTGATCTTTAGTTGAACGTCCTCCTTCATTTCAGCTGTTCCTACATGAAACTTCTCAAGAGCTTCCCACTGTTGTTTAGCTGTTGGCAAGTTGCTAACTCGAGTGGCGTCCCTTTCACATAGAGACGCTTGAAGGAAACAGATAGCTTTTGCGTTGGTTTCCATCAACTTGAACTCGTCAGGACCCCACTCGTCCTCCTTGTCAACTTTGTCAGCGGGTACCTTGAGATCTCCCTTCATAATAACCTTCCAGCATTGATAATTTTGACTTCTGCAGAAATTTTCAAACCTCGTTTTCCAGCGGTTAAAGTTGCCGTCCGTCAGGCGCGGAGGCTTCACGAACGAGATTCCAATAGGTTCCATGTCCATCTTTACCTGCAACTCAGTAAGAATCTAGAGCGCCTGCTCTGATACCAATTGTTGGATCGTTAGTATTGAGGGACGGCCTTACCTTAGATAAAGGCGTCCTGTGGTTAGGCGTTCCTACGAGGTGTAGGAGCGTCCTTGAGTAATGCAGCGGAAATAGTACTAAACAGATAATAGATGAACGCAGAGAATTATAGAGGAACCACTCAAGACCAAGTAGTCCTTGAGTGTAAACCTCTACCTCCTTGGAGGATTTGTGAATAGTTCTTTCCTTTATATTAACCGTTCTTACAGTTGTACTGGCGAGTTCTTACAGTTCTCTGACACTTAGCTTTTCCCTAAGTTCACTTGTAAGGAACTCCTTTAAGCCTACAACTTAAGGTAGTTCAATGTGTTAAAAGGACTCTATTCCTACGTTCTGCAGTACTTCGCAGAACTCTCTCTTTCTCTTTTGGTTACAAACTTGTTTTGTGATTTGTTTACAAGTCTCACTCGATCTAACTCAGGTCTAAGCACTGTTCTTGAGTTCTTGAGTTAGTTCTTCGTGTTCTTGAGTGAGTCGCTTTCCCGTGATTCTCTCTGAATATTCCTGAAAGCGTTAGCGTCACAATAAATGCCTTGGGGCTATTTATAGGACTTGGGGAAGGGCGTATTTTCTCTGGGACGATCATGCCCTTCGTGGACGTGGCTACAGGATCTTCCTCCACGTAGTAGGGCGGTGATGAGGAAGCTTCCTGTATCCAGCTGTGTATGATGAACTTCGCTACAGGATCGGCCGCCACGTGTTGATGGACTCTGTAACAGGATCGTCCGCCACGTAGTGTTGGACTCCGCTACAGGATCGGTCTCCACGTGTCCTTGGATGATCAAACATTGTCGTGTGATGTCATCCTGTCGGCTAGTGAGTAAGGACTCCTTTCTTGCGTTCCTACTTGCTTAGGACTCCGTCCTTGCTCAAGTAGTCTCTGGCTGGTCCTTACTTCCTGTTAGCTAGCGTCCCTAAGCTTGTGGGACGCCCATACACACTTGTTGTCCTTTTGGTCACTGGCGTTCCTGAACACTTGGACAACTTTATTAGAATCAAAGTGAGTTTGTCATATCAAAACTAAGGGACGATTGTGTGGAACAGTAACAAGTACGCAGGCGTTCTTGATAGCGTCCCAACAGTGGGCCAATACCACCCCTGCCTGAGGATTTTATTGGCCAAGCTCCGACCCCCTGTGTGGTTACCGCAGTCTCCGCTGTGGATTTCTCTCATGACCTCTTCGGCGTCTTCTTTCTCTATGCAACGTTGAAGGAAACCCGCCGCTGATTTGTGGAATAGGATCCCATCAACGATAGCGAAACGCGTAGCTTTGGACCTCAGGGCCTTGGCTTCATCTTTATCCTTAGGAGCTTCCCCTTTGACAAGCCAATCGAGGTATGGTTTCGTCCAGCTGGCTTCGGTATCTTTTCTCGCCTCGTCGAGGCCTTGGTACTTCTTTGATACCCCAGTCTCCGGGGGAGAATCCTTGCTCTGCGCAGCTGATGCCTCAACGAGTGCTGACTGCAGAAGGTGGACTAGTGGCATGCTGCTGAACTCTCGGGGGTCCAAGGTTGATCCTAGCCCTGCTAGGGCGTCGGTTGGAGCGTTTAGCTCACGAGGGATTTGCTCGAATTCAATTTGGTCAAACTTCTCGGATAGTGTTTTGACTATCCCGAGGTAACTGACCATCCTGTCGTCCTTAGCTTCAAAGACCCCTAAGATCTGGTTGATGATGAGCAGGGAATCGGCGCGTACCTTGATTCTCTTTATGGATAAGTCGGCAGCTAGCTCTAGGCCGAATATGAGTGCTTCGTATTCGGCTTCGTTATTAGTTGCTTCGAAATCGCATCTCACTGCCTGGGCTATCAGATCCCCCTTTGTCGACTTTAGAACAACCCCGAGTCCTGCTCCTCTTACGTTCGAGGCTCCGTCGGTGTGCAGTAGCCATTCTTCTTTTGCATCGTTGTTGGAGGTAGCTAAGACGTCCTCGGGCACTTCCTCTTCGGGGGTTGGGGTGAAGTCGGCAACGAAGTCAGCCAGAACTTGTGATTTGATTGCTCTCCTGGGCTCGTACCTGACGTCGTAACCGCTCAGCTGGATCGCCCACTTCGCCATCCTTCCCGAGAATTCAGGCTTTTGCATGATTTGTCGGAGCGGGTAATTCGTCAGGAGTACGATGGTGTGAGACTCGAAGTACGGCCGTAGTTTATTCGAGCACATTACCACCGCTAACACCAACTTCTCTGTGGGAGAGTAGCGTGTTTCTGCTGGCACCATGGTTCTGCTTACGAAGTAGACTGGTACTTGTTGGCCTTCTTCATCCTTAACTAGTACCCCGCTCAGGGCATTCTCTGATACTGCTATGTAGAGCTGCAAGACTTCTCCAGGGACCGGTTTGGCCAACAGCAAGGGGTTGGCGAAATACTTCTTTAGCTCTTCGAAGGCAGCTTCGTGTTTTTCGGTCCACTGGAAACTCTTGTTCTTCTTTAAGACTTCGTAGAATAGCCGACACCTGTCCGAGGATTTGGAGATAAACCGGTTTAATGCAGCTATTTTTCCGGCTAGCTTTTGTACATCTTTCACACTTCGGGGGGATCTCAGGGAGGCAATTGCTCGCACCTGGTCTTGGTTGGCCTCAATCCCCCGTTTGGTCACCACATGCCCTAGGAAAGTACCGGACTGTAACCCGAAGATGCATTTTTGCGGATTTAGCTTCATGTTGTATTTCTCCAGGATTTTGAAGGTCTCTTCAAGGTGGCCCCTATGTAGGGATTTCTCTGTGCTCTTTACCACCATATCGTCAATGTATGCCTCCATAGTTTTACCAATCTGGTCCTTGAATATTCGGTTGACCAGTCGCTGGTAGGTCGCGCCGGCGTTCCTAAGACCGAATTGCATCACCCGGTAGCAGTAGGTGCCTTGTCCTGTGATGAAGGAGGTCTTCTCTTGGTCTTGGGGCTCCATTTGGATCTGGTGGTAGCCGCTGAAGGCGTCCATGAAGGTGAGCAGTTCGTACCCAGCCGTGGCGTCTACCATGGTGTCAATGTGCGGTAGCGGGAATGAGTCCTTGGGACAGGCTTTGTTGAGGTCGGTGAAGTCAACACACACCCGCCACTTTCCGTTCTTCTTTGGTACCACTACCACGTTGGCTAGCCAATCTGGGTACTTTACCTCTTTGATCTTCCCTGTTCCTAACAGCTTCTTCACTTCCTCTTCGATCGCTTGGACCCGATCTGGCGCGAACCTCCGCCTCTTTTGCTTTACAGGAGGATGTTCGGGGTTGACATTGAGCTTGTGAGTGATGATGGAGGGGTCGATTCCCGTCATATCCTCGTGGCTCCAAGCGAAGCAATCTTGGTGACTTTTCAGGAATTCTACTAATTCTTTTTTGATGGCTGGTTCTAACTTTTCTCCAATCTTCACCACCCTTCCTTCTTCGAGAGTCACCTCCTCCGTTTTCTCTTCGGTCTCGATTTGCGCAGGTGGAGGGGTGACGCTCTGTAATTGTTATGCTTCCGGTCTTAGGGTGGTTGGTTTGAGGGCCGCTTTGTAGCACTCCCTAGCCAACCGTTGATCCCCGCGGATTTCCTCTACGCCCCAGGGGGTCGGGAATTTCACCGTCTGGTGGTAAGTGGACGCGACGGCCTTCATGTCGTGCAGCCATGGACGTCCTAGGATGACGTTGTAGCAAGAGGGGCAATCCACCACGAGGAAATTGACCTGCATGTTTATCCCTTTAGCGAAGGTGGTGAGAGCAATGTCTCCTACTGTGTGTTTAACTTCGCCGCTGAAACCCACCAATGGAACCGGATGCCTGTGGATGTCGTTCTCGGACAGCCCCATTTCTTTCAAAGCGTCGAGTGTCATGAGGTTGGTAGAGCTACCGGTGTCAATTAGGATTCTTTTCATCAGTACATTCCCCATATGTAGGGAGATCACTAGGCCATCGTGGTGGGGTTCGGCGGAGAAGTCCGCGTCGCTGTCGTCGAAGACAATAGCGGGTCCAGATGAACCCCCACCGGTACGTCGCGGGCGATCGAAGCTGCTTTCGCGCGCGTGTCGCTTCGCCGCTGAGTACGTGAGGCCGCAGATGCTTGAACCCCCTGAGATGACATTGACAACTCTGTCGGGCGTTGGGGGGTCCCTCCTTCTCCTTGGCTCGGGCTGCAGATTCTCCAGTACTTCTTTGGGCACCTGAGCATCTGGTGCTACATCTTTGATTCTCCCTTCCGAGATAAGGCGAGCCAATTCCTTCCTGAGCATGATACAGTCTCGGGTCCAATGGCCGTGATACTCGTGGTAATCGCACCACTTGGTGGTGTCCCTGTCTGCTTTTGGGGCTTTGTCCCGCCGAGGCCACCTCACGTACTCCCCTTGTTTCGCCATGTTCCGTAGAAGCTTATCCGTGGAGATGTTGAGTTTGAGTGATTCCAATGATGGTGGCGGCGGTTCGCGGTATTGATCGTCCGCTTGTCGCGCTCTGGCCGCGTTCACCTGCCCGTGGCTAGGGCGTGAATACGGGTGTGCTCGACGATCTTTTCGTTGATTGAGCGAGCCCTTACGGCCGTCGGTTGAGCCCCTCTTCTCGTACTTCTCAAACTCTGGGGTTCTTTTGCGCAAGGTCATGTCTTCCTCCAACCTGACATGAGCCAGGGCCCGGGCTTGGACCTCCTCAAAGGTGTAGCAGGGATGCTTGGTAAGCTCTTTGTATAGGCCGCCATCGGGGATGATCCCTTGCCTGAATGCTTCCACTGCGGTAGTAACGTCACAAGATTGTATCGAGACTTTTTCGCGGTTGAACCGTTCTAGGAATTCCCTGGTAGTCTCGTGTTGCTTCTGACGGATCCGGTAGAGGTCGCTGGATTGCTTCTCGAACTTGCGGCTACTGGCGAACTGGGTGCGGAAGGAGTCCGATAGTTCGGCAAAGGAACCGATGCTACCGCGTGGCAGCTTTATGAACCAAGTCAGCGCCGGACCTGTCAAAGTTGTGCCGAACCCCTTGCACATCACTGCCTCCTTGGAGTATGACGGGACCGGGCTCGTCATCATTTTTTGCTTATAGATCGCGATGTGCTCGTCAGGGTCGGTGGTACCATTGTATGGAGTCATGTTCGGCACGGTGAATTTCTTTGGTATTTCCACTCTGGTGATGCGACGGGAGAAAGGGGACTCGTCGAAACCATCGGGGGCTTCTGGTTCCAGAGGTTGGAAACTTTTTCAACCGATCCGGAGTTGATCAGCGATGACCCCTATCTGCTCCGTTACCTTCCTTCGTATGGCCGCGTCGAGGTCTCTGGGCCTCCCCCTTTCGAAATCCTCTTCATCGGTCTCTCCCCTGTCCGGCCAAGCATCCCGAGGTGGTGTTCGGTGTCTCCTAACCTCTGACCGGGGATATCTTGGCGGGTCTTTCTCAAGGAGGACTTCTTCGCGGCGATGTCGAGCGAAAGCTTCTGGGGCATCTTCTGGTAACACTGGTGTTTTGTCACGTGCGTCCAGAGTTTCGTCCCCTTTGGAGGTTCCTTTGCCCGCTCCAAAGTCGAGTCTTCTCACTATGCCGTCGGTGCGGCGATTGACACGGAGAGATCGGCGGCCCGTGGCGATAACCTCGTATTGTTGCTTCAACTGACTGTTTTCTCGCGTGAGGCGTTCCACATGGGCGTCGTAGAAGCTTTTCTGGTCGCTCAGCTCTTTTTGGAGGAGTTGCATCCGTTCCCTGAGGTCGGTCATCTCTTCGTCTTGCGACCGGTTCTCAGGGAGCACGGGATCCTTGCCGTGGTCGGCAAGGGGAGTTTTTGGTGACTCGTTTCCATCGCCAGACATTTTCGCCGGGGAGCTTGAGTCAGTATGTCTTTTGCGTGATTGTTCCGATCACGGCCCCACGGTGGGCGCCAAATTGTTTGAGCCAAAATTCACCCAAGGGAATCCTGGCCTAGATCGGGCCTGACCGAGGTGAATCACGAAGAAGACGAATGATGTAAAAGCTCGTGAATTGTATTCGAAGTATGATTGAATGCGTAAAAGAGCGTGATCCTGCCCTAAGGCTTACAATCGGTTTATATAGTGCTTTTTAGGATCGATCTATCTTATGGGAAAAGATAAGAAAATACAAGATTCTATCTAATCGTGATCTTAACTAAATATCTTGAAGAAATCTATCATATATCTTTAACTCTATCTTGCTTAACCGACTTTGGTCCTTGCCGCCTCCCGCTGGATTCTGAAGAAGTATCAAAGAAGTCTCGACCGGGTATTGACACTTTAACGAGGAAAATCTGGGCCCAACACAAACCAAGCAAAAATTGATGAATTTTCTTCGTGTATCGAGCTTTTGAAAGCTTAGCATTCAAACCGCAATTGTAGTTATTACAGGTACCTGATTCAAGAGGAAAGTATGTTGCCTATTCCTCCCAAAATTTCTTCAACATGCCATAATAAGCAGCCACAAATTGCCCTTTTACGATAATTCGTTATTTCAATACGAAGTTGCAATATACGCGGGCCATTGCCCAAAGCCATTTTGTGCCCTTTTCAATCCTGATTAACTCCGGTCTTACTTTCTTATGAATTATATAAGCGATCAACACAGATAATTTGATTGAGACTACAATCTAGGACGTTGAAACGATCTAGTTATTTTTTGTCCCAAACAATACTTAGTAAAATAAAATATTTTGATACTTGTAACACTATGGCAATTGCGTTTATAACTACAAATTAACAGATTTCATTTGTATGGTTAAATTAAGTTATGAGTGGTAGATGGGGTGAGTGGTAGTGGTCACTTTGTTGGATAGCATGGAGCAAAATTACACTACTTCTATGGATGAAGCCGTCTACAAAGAGTGAGGCCATCTCCAACAGAAAGCATGACGGATTGGACACGAGAATCAGTTGCCAATAAGGTGTTGAGATTCATCAGGGGCCCCCTGTGCTTTCGGATTACGTCGGGAATGGGTTCTTTATCGGGGAGAGCCACGGATCCAAACCATAGGGTGTTGTCATAGGCGATGACTCCTCCAACCTTGACCAATCTCAACAAGGTGTCGTGGTAGTTTATGTAATTCTCCTTGTCAGCGTCCATGAATATGAAATCAAATGTGCCCTCTTCCTAATAATTAAAAAAATACGAGTTGAGACAAAATTTCTGTAATAGTCATAATAGTTCATGCTTCTCTATCAAGTAATAAAAGTTGTTATGCATAAGCATGTATGTAGTTTCTCGATCACTATACTTGTGGAATTATTGTACTAGCTTGCCGGTAATATAATTCATTTCAAATTAGAAGCAAGTTCGTTCAATACGGAAATCAATAGTAGGTTAGGGAAAAGAAAGAAAAGATGTAAAGTAAGTATCTATCTATAATAATATAATACAACTAAAATAGAAAAAATTTGGATCATTTATGACCCCATTATCTCAATTAAGATTAAAAAAATACAAATCTATTTATATATTTATCAATAATCATCTTTTTAATTATATGTCGATCTATCTACTTATAAGATTTGAGAAACTTCATTTCAATACAAACATCAAATTAAAAGTTTAAACCTTAACATTAGATTTTTAGATAATGAATAACCATGAATATCTAACTATCTATATATAAAAGATTTGAGAAATCATATTTTAATAAGATAATTAAATGGAACGGCAGAGAGTATTACCCTAATAGCCCGTATATACACAAAGCCCCTTTATTTGCAATATAGCAAAAAATTAAAAATATATAAGCTTTATTTCTCTCTCTTCCAAATCCCTACTCTCGTCGACTCTTTCCCTGCGCACTTCCTCCGCACCTACTCTCGTCCTGCATCTCAGATCTGCACGGCCAATCCGGCGGCGGGGACTCGGCGGAGGGCGGTGTTGGTCTGCGAGGAGAAGAGGATCAACTTGGAGCTACTCAGCGACGGGATTGGCAACAATTTCTCAATGGTGGAGCTCGGACTTGCCACATCGCTCCGACGAATCGGAGAAGCCTAGCTCACCTTCATCGAACAACGACAGAGCTCTCTTCGTCTCTGAGAAATACTATATTTTTATACTGGTTTTACTTTCAAATTGGTGAATTTCTTTTGGATAAATATTCTCTTGGAAATATGGATATTTACTTTTGTAAGTCTTACCCTCATTTTCAATAAGATCGACCATTGATGCACCCTTAAGTAAGGAATGATGTATCGATCATTTGGCCATGATATTAGATCAAATATGTTTGCAATATTAGATCCCCTATCAAGCCTAGAATTGAAAAATATTATTCTTTCAATCACGAAAAAAGAACACTTATCCATGAAAAGTTCGAATCTTATTGAAAGTTTTTTATGTCTTTTAAATGCATTTTTGTTTATGAACCAAATCATAAAAATACATATAATACGTATTTATGTTATAATGGTAAGATATAATACCATAAACCAATAAGTTTTTACAGCCATACTATTTATTATTGTTATTGAGTTAAGGTTAAACCATTTAGAATTTGTATAATTGAAAAAAGAGCATAGTATTATTTAGAGAATATAATAATAATAATAATAATAATAATAATAATAATAATAATAATAAAATACTCCCCAATTCTCTAGTTAACTAGTATTTAGTTAAACTTAACTAAAACGTACGCTTGAAAGGAGATGATTTAATGCAGAGTTGGCATGAGAGTGGATAAAGTTGATCTTGTGTCCAACTCCAGCCTTGTTGATGAAAGGCAACCCACTCTCATACGCTTCCTTGTCCATGTCTATCGCGGTCACCTGCGCCATTAATACATGCAATTAATGTGCATGTGTGTAGTACGTGCACAGCATGTTCAATAGATCCGTGATAAAAGTCGTTACGTTGATGGATGAGTTAATTCGTTGAAGGTACCTTTCCGTCGGGAGGCAATGCGAGAGCCGTGGTGAGGAGAGAGTAGCCGGTGAAGACGCCAACCTCGAGCGTCTTCTTAGCGTTGATGAGGCCGAGCAGCATGCCCAGGAACTGGGCCTCGTCAATGCACACCGTCATGATGCTCCTCGCCTTGTACTTCTCGACTGTCGCCTCTCGGAGCCGCCTTAGCTGCTCATGCTCCTGAGGGTACGCGCTCGTCTTGTACACGTACTGCACGCACGCACGCACGCACACACATACATACAATTCAACCACATCAATTGATAGCATGCGTGCACTATATGTACACATTCGAACAAGCAAGGCTAGCTAATCAACCAAACAAACACATGAAGAAAACAACCTCTACAAGTGCCCGGCTTTGCAGAATAGACTTGGCTGGAAATTCTTCCATGACCAAATTTTAACGTATTGCATGTATGTCGTCTAAGCTTTAATCAATCTATGCATAGGAACTTTTGATCGAGGACGTTTGAATCCCGAGATCGAATTATATTGAATGCGAGATTGAAACCTACGTTTGAATCCTTAAATAAATACGGAATAAATGAATGGGATGTTATATTAACCGAGTAACATTTTTTTGATCGGGTCAAAGTTAATCAATCTCCCTTATATGACCTAGAACATGTTTACTCATGATAACTTGAAGTTATGGGTGAGTACTTTAGAATAGTGTCAATTAAGGCATTCTGGCCCATTTTGACGATTTCATTTGCCATGATATTACAATTTCTATCCACGTGTGACAATTTTGAATTGTCATAACAGTAATAAGACGATGATGTCAAAGCTAGCTAATAATCTATATATTATAAACATTTTACGTGTCCTTGTTCATTAATCCAAAGGTCATGTGTCAAACTCTCCTTAAAACAAAATTTTTGATTCTTTTTTCCACTATAGAAAATATTAATTAATGAATTTAATGTCTTAAAAGGATCTAGAATTAATTTACCAATAATAAAGTAAGACTAATTTATAATTAATTTTTTTGATCCATCACTATAAATGTATATATCAAGAAGATACATTGACTGTTTATATTCATTTATATTCATTTATCATTATATTCTTATTATATAATATTATAATAAGATAATATTTTATTATAGGTCCCTAAAGTATGTCATACAAGTATGTTAGATACTATCAATCTCTAATCATGATATTTATTATATTTGATCAACATTATAAATTAGATGACAAATTTAAAACTAATAATAATGAAATTATAAAAACAAATTGGAGAAATTTCATATATATATGTATCCATGTAGAATGACAATTTTCATATTAAATTTGGTAGTTAATGATTGAAAACAAAAAAAAGATGATATATAAAAAATTAGCATTCTTCATTGATGAACGAAAAATTAAAAATATTTTTCCTAGTTTATAAAATACATTATATAATAATATTAGTTTAAACGATAGAAAAATAATAAAGTTCTAAAATTAAAAAATACAATATTCATGTAAAAAAATAGCAAACTATTTGATTAAAATTTAAGAATGTTTGGAATTTATTTTCTATAAATTAAATAAATAATAGTTAAAATAGGAAGAAAAAAAGTGCTTCCTACATAGAACGAGAAATCGCACTAGTATATATCAAAAATATTGTCTAATTTCTTTACCGCATTAATGATAGTTCGATTGTCCTTTAGCTTTCTAAGTTTTTTTAATAACTAAAATGGAGTAACATATTGTACATATATAAATAATAGAAAGCAATTTGATAATAGTACCATACAAACCATCATGAATCCCATACAAGATACTAGTATTCTGAATATAAATTTGATTTAACCGAGCTGAGATTGAATTTTGACCTAAGTCCACTTTTAACTCGAGAATTTGCATCCCAAACTCGATAAATCCGAGTACGAATCTATTGACCAATAGATGTATTTTTATTAATATAATTAACTTATAAATAATTTTATTGAATTGCATATTTATATAAATTTACATTAATTTAATAATAAATGTACATTTGAAAATTATGTTATTGGCCCGTTTATCTATATACATATTGTTTACTAGGCTCAACCCAGTTCAACTAGTCTTGACTCCGCTTTTTTTTTTTTTTTGATTGCGGAGCTACTAGCTCGAACAAGTCTTGACTCCGCTTTTGATTCGAGACTGAACAACTGATACGTAAATTATTTATATTATTAGTATTTTCTTAATTAAGTGTAATACTTAAATAGAGTTTTGTAAACTCCTTCTCGGGTTTTGTTTTCGGTTCTTTCCCGAGTTGTTTTTACTGAACCGTTAGGGTTAATTAAGGTTTAGTATTAGGGCTTAGTATAAATACTTTGTTTTAGCTCTTTTATCAATAACAAGAAGAAAATAATTATCTCTGCCCTAATCCTCTATTCTCTCCCTCGTCTCTCTCGTTCTTCTCGTTCTTCCCTTCCTAGTCAGTCTACATCCCCCTCGGCCTTCCTTGGCCATTCCTTCACTGGTTCTCTTGATCTTGTAACAACCCAAACACAAAAGACCCAAGTTTGAACTTGTTGTTCTATATATGTATTTTTTTATGAATTTAATTATATTAATTTTTAAAATAATGTTTTTTAATTTTTCATATTTATATTACTCCCTCTATTTCAAAGTAGTTGTTCATAGAGCATTTACACATATATTAAGAAAGAATTATTTTTTCTATATTACCTCTATCAATGTAGAGTTATTATTAATGTAAAGAAATATGGAAAAATTTATTGAATTATGGTAGAGTTAATTGCTAGGGGTATATATAGAAAGAGATGGGGAAGAAATGTATAATGGACTTATGGACAATTATTTTGAAACTGAAGGTGTGTCATTTATTAATTTTACAATAATTTATAATAAATAATTTTTTTAAAAGTAGTATTATTGACTTGTTAGTCAAATTGAGCTTGCATGCAAACTTTCAATAACTCGGCCTAGTTTAACTGGTAATTTGACTAAGGTGAACTCATAGTCAATAAAATCTCAAATGATTGAACTTGAACTGATTGAATCAACCCAATTGACTATATTAATTAAGGGTGCCTTTGATAGGCAACCATTTAGAGCCTCATAAGCACTTTGTTTTTTATTTGTGCAGATAAGCATCCGAAAATTGTGTTTGGCAATGAAAAACATTTAAAGACTTATTTGTCTAAATAAGTATTGTGTTGCTTTTAAACATTTAAAGAAATAATCAAGACCCCCGATGCTTCTTTCAAATAAGTAAACTTATCGACAAAAAAAATAGGTTTGTGGGATCCAGTTATTCAACACCCATACCCTTTTATATCCTTCCTTATTCATTTCTCTTTCATCTCGTTCCATTTTATAATATAAATAATCTCCTCTTAGAATATTAACAAGCTTTATTACCAAACACCAACTTTTATTATAAATATATAAATTCAATGAATTTTGATTAAATGTAAGATTAGTTTTAAATGTAATATTTAGGGAAATTTCATTTGGTACCCTCGAGTTTTTGGCTTTTCCAGATGGTGCCCAAGTAAAAAATCTATTTCGGGAAATACTCCCAAACTCTTGCAAAAGTTCGGCTCGTGTTCCTACTTGTAATTTTTCTCTTATATTTCACTATATTTCGTTTTTTTTTCTATAAAAATACATATTTTTGTGTTTATTAGCTTGAAATTCAATTATAAGATAAAAAATAGTGTAAATAAGTTTAAAAATGTACTCTATAAAATTATCTTATAACTTTGTTTTCAATTGAATTTTTGTTATATTTATCGACTTAAAACCAAACATATTTAAATACTTATATTAAAATAATATATTGTGTAATAGAAATTTATCATGACAATTTTATTGGATAGGAGGCACACCACTAGATTGGATTCATAAGAACAAAGGAGACACACCACTAGATCTGGAATGGATTTGGAAACTCAATATACCACCAAAACAAAAAAAACTTTCAGTGGAAAATATGTCACATAGGAGTCCCACAGGGGTGTACTTTTTGCAATAACACCTATGAAGATTATTTTCATCTTCTTATAAGATGTCATATGGTTGCTCATGTTCTAAACAAATCCGTTAATAACAAAGTATCCAGAATGATTGGAACTTTGGAAGAATAAACCTAGATAATAAAAAGCCAAAAGAAATTATAGAAGAAAGTAAAGCCAAGACAACAAATGAAGAAGTTGAAGACCTTGTGAGAATTTGTTGGAGTATTTGATTCTTTAGAAATAAAATAACCTTTGATCTTGATGCCCAGACAAACATCACACCAGCAGTTGTGTTCGAATTCAGTAAAAAACAAAGAGCAGAGTGGAGACAAGCAAATCTACCAGAACGTAGAGGAATCTTAGCAATGATGTTGGGGATGAATCTTTGATCTTTAATAGTTCTGTTAACTCTACTGATGTTGCTACTTTTGGGTTTATTCTTAGGGATGAATCTGGAACACCCATCTTGCATGACGGAGGTTTCATTGGACATCGATATGTGGTGTTTTCGGAGGCGTTCGCACTCCGACAAGGGATCTTGGAGGCCATCGCCCGTGGCATTCCCCGTCTGTTTATTGAAGGTGACAATCTGCAGGTCATCAATGCGGTGCAAGGTAGTTGGAGTTGTCTGTGGGAAGTGGAGTTGTTACGGACAAACATTCTTGGATTGTTGAGGAAACTTCATTGTTGGACGGTTTCACATGTCTCATGTGAAGCGAATGCAGTTGCGAACTATATCGCCAACTCCTACCGATGTGTACCGACGCTGCCTATTTGTTCTGATTCGAGTCTTTGGGACCTCATCCATAAGGATGCTCTAGGATAGTGTCTTTTCGCTTGTATTTGGCCTAGCCTAACTTCTTTTCTTATCAAAAAACTATATATATCATGAAAATTTTACATAGTAAGTTTTGACAATTTTTAATATCAATTCATATTCTATATATAAATATGTTTATAGTTTGATTGAAATATATGAATTTTCATTTCTTAAATAATAGTAGAAAATATAAATATTGTTCAATAATAGTAAATGACCTTTCCATTCATGTATTCACAATATAAAGAAATTTTAAATATAAGTATGGAAATATTTTTGGTTTTAGTTTGATAAATGTAACATATATAAATTACCTTGAAATCATAGGTTATATAATGTGTTATAGATTAAATTTTAAAATTTGATTAAATTATATTTTATATTATAATTGATTTTTTTACTTAGTAAATATAAAAATATTTTGTATTGTAGAAAACGAAATATAGTGAAATATAAGAGAAACGTTACAAGTAAGGGCACAAGACGAACTTTTACAAGAGTTCGGGGGTATTTTCCGGAATAAGTTTTTTACTTCGGTACCATCTGGAAGCCCGATGGGTGGCCTTACGATGGCCTATTTTCGCCCGATAGGATTTGTGGCTTGATCGTGGCCTTGTGGCCGAGTGGTGCTCGATAGGGCTGGATAAGATTGAAATGGCTCCATCTTGAGGTTCATCACTTAGGCTTGAAAATGTGACCATCTTAGATGATATGGATTTTGGCCCGATCTTCGATAACAAGAAAGAAAAAAGCACAAAATAGAAAAGGGGGAGACAAGGGTAGGGTGTCGAACGCTCGGGAGTTCGTGCGATGAGTGTACCAAAAAGACTTAAAAAAAGGGAAAGAAAGGGTAAAAACCTGGAAAATCAAAGGGAACTTCTCGGGACCGACATGGGTCACTTCGGCCCGAGAAGGATCGACGTTGGATTGCACGGGACCGACACTGATGAACGTCGGGCCCGAGGTCTGGGAAAGTCGGACTAAGCAAAATGGAGAGATCGGTCTTGGGTTTTTGGGTTCCTTCCCTAACTAGATGTGGGTAATTCCTCCCCAATTCAACCAATGAGTGTTGATCCTCGTAGAATCGAGGTTGTCCGCCTTCGATCCCGCCACTCTACACATCGACCCTAGGGAAATTGACTTCCCTTTCGATGCAAGTTCAAGTGATAGGCAAGAGATTGCTTTCACTCACTCTTGCCAATCACAAGCCTTTGATCCCTTGCTTTCACAAAAGATTGTAGCTCTATGTAGAGAGGATTCCTAGATCAAGCACTCAAGGCTATGGAATTGGGGGTTTCACACCCAAACCTAGCTAGGGGTTTCCCCCATAGCCCAAGACTATGGAATCTACTCCATATGGAAAGAGTAAAAAGCAATTAAAAGACAAGGCAAACAAATCTCAATCATCAAACTCAATTCAAAGCCAAATCTCATTCAGATCCAAACTCCAATCCTCAAATTGCAAAACAAATCAAGTTCAAACTCACAATTCTTTCCTAGATCTAGCAATTCTCCACCGATTTCTCCTCTTCTTCTCCTCTTCCTTCTTCCTCCTTGCTCCCCAAGTCTTCCTTGAGCCTTTGAGAGTGATTAATTGTGTCTAAGCTTCCCTCCTCTAAATTTTCTTCTCTCCTTTTAATTAGGGGCCAAGAATATCCAAAAATGGAAGAGGGGCAAAAGTGGTAGATCACATTTGTGTGCCTTGGTGCCCAATCCACAATTCCGCCAACTTGGACCGACGTGCGTGTACCTCGGGCCCGACTTGCCGGCCACACCTCGGTCCGGGTATTCGTAGGTCGATCTCGGGCCCGAGTTGCTAGGCAACTCGATCCTGGTATCGGTCCTCTTCTCTTCTTGGTCTTTATTGAGCTCCTCATCGTTGATCGCTCGGCTCTTTCGCTCCTTGATGCTCATGCCTTGCTCCTCCTTAGGGACTCCTTCCGAAACCTCCTCAAAACACGCCAATTTACCTACAAAACACAACAAATTCGCATAGTCTCCGAATCTCATAGAAAATCGGAATCTAAGCTAAAAAGGAACAAAAGTAGCAAAGAAAGGAACAGAAGACACATATTTACAAGGGAAATTAGCCACTAAAACACCACCAAAGTGAGAGACATCAGAATACCCCATACTTAAACTTGCTTGTCCTCAAGCAATAACAATGTAAGCAAGACCGAAGCATAATTTTCAAGTAAAGCCTCGTATGAAAACACAATCAAGCACAAGTGATAGATATGCTAGCAAGATTACATCATCACACATGATCAAGTGTTCAAGGAATAAAGTCAAATGCAACTAAGCCTCACTTTAGGGATATGAAAATGTGTATCACTCATCATGTGTTTAGGTATAGCAATGAACACTCATACTCAAGAATCATGCAAGTAAAGACTTTAATGTTGAAGCTAATATCACCAATTCCTCCACCTAGAGATGCCTATTACAATGCACACAAAGAACTTGAACTTGGCTCAATGGAGATCCTCAAAGAGGTTCCATTCGGCCGGGTTGTACTGGGGCTTTTGGTATTTCTCAAGGTAGGAATCATTTTGGTCTTGTGGTGCTTACAATGGGGATCGAACTTCCTAATCTCTCACCAACTTCACCAATTATTCCACTTTCAACTTTTTCACTCATCCAAAAGACTTAACATTTTTCTTCTTTCAACCCACAACTTCACTTAAAATTCCACTTCATCTTTGCACTAAACTTTTTGTTGGATTTTTCTCACTTTTGCACATAGGATCGACTTTGAACACACGTCGGGCCCGATGTCCTCTTGAACTCGGTTGGGACCCTTTTCTTCACTTAAGTTCTTTTCTTTCAATCCACTTTCCATTTCCAACATTTTCTTTCTTTTCTTCAACAAAGATGCACTACCCACTTGATTCATAACACCATTCTTTGCCCTTTCACCAAAGAGAATCTCAACTCTCCAAATACACTCCCAACCTCTCACTAAAGTCCAATCCCATAAGGGTCAAGTCAGATAGGCTAGGAATCATATTTTTGAGGAGGTTCAAACAAAGGTCTAAGGCTAAACGGGGCTACAAACAACGGTTTATCTTCAAGGTAGGATATGGAACATTTTGTGACTAAATGAAATAAAGTTCAAATCAATGTGACATTGCATAGAACAAATCTCATATTGGTCTTGGAAAATAGATAAACACCGCAATAGCAAGTTTTACTAAGCATGCATGAGCTATTCACACAAGAAACATGAGGGATATGCAATAATGAACAAGCATCCCTAAAATGGCCAAAAATCATCTCACAAGGGTCACTCATACTTAGTTGCATCAAAACTCTTCCTAGAACTCATGTGCTCAATAAAAACATGCAAGACATCACATCACATTAAAAACAAAATCACTTAGAGGCTAAACCATCCAAAAATATGCAAAGGAATTTACATGCTCACATCATCATTAGCCTTCTTTAGACATCTAAGATGGAAATTCCTAGTCCAAAAACAAAATCTTTTTGTCATTTTCACACGAAATTTTTCAAATTTTTATGGATTTTTGCAAAACTTTTCTCAAAAATAAAACAAACTCATCCATTCATGCCAAATCAAACCAAATCATCATTCATGCAACATACATGCCACTATCCAAAAGAAAACATCCCTTAGCAAACTAAGAACAAACACAAGGAACTACACATGAAACTATGATCAACTAATCCCCACCCCATACTTAGAATTTTGACGTCCTCATCAAAACAAAGAAATCAAAACTCAAAAGCAAAGAGAAGAGAGTTGGAAAAGCTCACAATTTCTTATTCTTGAATGGCATGTCTAGATTTAGTCCGAAGTGTGCTCCCGACGACTTCTTCGTTGGAGCCTTGCTTGTCTTTCCCGCTCATACACTTGGGCTTGGTAAGGATCTTGATTTGGTGGTTGGATTTGAGGTGTAGGGCGCATCCATGGGTCCTCTCGGGAAGGGTAGTTCCCGACCATCCAATCATTGAAGCTCTCTTGAACCCTCCACCTTTGGTCCTCCACCGTCCTCAAATCATCCACTTCACGCCTTGTGTAAGCAAGATTCCGGTTCATTTCCTCATATTGAGCTTGGAAGACTTCTTGTTGTTGGAAGAGTTATTGTTGTTGGAAATTCATTTTTTTTTGTTGAAGGTTGAGTTGGTGGGCCTCTTGTAGCATGCTTGATTGTTGGAGTTGAAGGTTAGCCATTTGGTTGGCTAGGAATGCCATGTCCACCGGTTGTTGAGGCTCGGGGAAGACCATTCCGGGCCCATACCATTGGGCGTAGCCTTCGTATCCACCCATGTGCGGTTGCTCTTGCCTAGCCCCGCTCCTTTCTCCTATCTCAAATCGGCTCGGGACCGACTCGGGGATAAAGGCATCGGACCGACTTTAGTGGAAGTCGGGCCCGAGGTGCCCTGCATCTCGGTCCAGTAGGGTGGGGGCTTGCTCTCTTGCTCGGAGGTTGGCTAGCAAACCTTGGAAACCTTCATCTTCTTCCGGAGGCGTGTCCACATCCATGGCCTCTCTTCTAGCGAACTCAAAGTTGTTGGGCTCATCATCGGACTCCGGGGAAGGTTGGGGAGTAGTAAAGCGAATGTGTTGAGCACGACGCCTACACTCAATCGTCCCTTCCGGTTCTCCAAAGGGATTCTCCTTCCCGGCCCAAACTTGGAACCAATTGTAGTAGCTAGAAAGATCAAAGAGCCTTGGCCCCAAAGGAATGGACACTTTGTCAAAGTTGGAATGAGGTGCTAGATGGGAGGTGAGGTCGGTGAAAACTTTTTCCTTGATGATGTTGGCTTTCTTGAAGTACTTGAGGTTCATGTACTCCACTCCATTCGGTGCCGGCGTGTACTTGGATAGATCAACCTCGAGACTACTAGCCAAGCGGGCTATCATTCCTCCGAAGTAAATCCATGAGGAGCTTTGGAAGTCCCTAACCATTTTCACCCACTCCCAAGTGAGGTTCAATGGCTTCTCGGTTTGGAATAGCATCTCATGGAGCAACATGGCTTCTTCCTTCATTGGCTTGCTTAACTCGTGTCGGGCGTAGATGGCGCATCCCAAGACACGAATCATCACCCGGAAGAGAGGGCTAGCAATCTCATTTGTAGAAGCTCCCTTCCTCATCTCACTCCTCCCCGCCACATACTTCCATAGGTAATTCACCTTCTCGTTGTCCACATAAGCTTCGTCTCTTGGAAAAGGGAACCCAAGATAGACCGCCAAGTTCCGAAGAGACAGCTCTTGTGTCTCATTGCCCAATTGGAAGGTGATCATTCGGTCATTGTCCTCTACTCCTTCATAAGTGCATTTGAAGGTGGCCATGAACTCCGATGTCAAGGTGGGATAGTGGGTATTGTTCCACCTCAACATCACATCTAGGCCAATGTGAGCATAGCAACGGGGGAGAGCTACATCCATCCCCATCTTCCTTATAACATCCCAATCTAGCCACCTTGTGTGGTGAGCTAGACCCATGTACCGCTCATAACTTTCCGCCACATCATCGTCATCAAATCTCACATCATCCATCCTTGGTGCTTTCTTTGACTTCTTTGATTTCTTTGAAGGCCTCTCCATGTGTGAAGAAGATGCTCGGGTTACCATGATACCTACACACACTCAAAGCAAAGAACTACAAGATAAAATCCATACAACCTCAACAATATCATGCATATTCACAACTCACAACTCATCAAATAAGAATAACCCCATACTTATGCTCTAGACACTTAACTCACAAAATCCAACATGTATGAACAAAGGATCACAAAACAATGGTCAATGTTGGGACGATATTAAGGACGCCAGTCGTTAATATCTAAACCAATAATGATCGTCCCTTGTTTTGATAATGACAAACTCAAAGGTATTTGATAAGTTGTCCAAGTGTTGATCTCAGGTAAGTCCAGTGGACGCACATGAGCGAAAAGGACAACAAGTGAACGGCAGTTCCTAAGCTGTAGGGACGCACGTCACCAAAACTTCCAAGGCTAAACGTAATTGGCGAAGTTCCTGCGCAGATAGGACGGCATCCTCATCAAGAAGGGACGCGCGCCAAAATACGGACGAAGTTCAAATTCAAATCAAGGCCGCCCCAACATGATTACATCACGTCCGACCATAGTCCTCAGAAGGAAGCTTCCCTTGTCTGGGAACGTGTAGACAATTCCAAAGATGTCGCTTTCCCAGCAATGGTCCCCTACCCACGCGGAGGCTTCCCAAGCGTCAACAGAGTTGACTTCCTCAAGAGGCTCATCGCACCGTTGATCAAAGATCAAGGATCCTGCCAAGTCCCAGAGGACGCTAGAGGACAAGAACCACTTCCGCTATAAATACCCTCCCAAGGGTATGCATAGCGGTGTGGACTTTTGAAGACTTTCTCTCAAGCTCTCCCGAAGCATTCAAGAACATCAACGAAGATCGAGAAGATCAAGTGAGCTTGAAGCAAGAGAAAGAAAGTCCAACCACATCAAATCCAATACAAACCACAAAACATTTAGAGTTGTAGATTGTCTCTCACAACGAACCGTGAGAGACGTGAGTGATAGCTTCCTTATAGCTAAGAGTGTTACGTTACTTGTTAGGTTGAAAGGAGTGTTACTAGTGAGACTAAGGACGGACGCTTAGCTCAGAGAAGTGTAACGACTCGCCTAAGTTGTAAGGACTCACTCTCAATAAGATAAGGGACGGCTATTGAAAATCCTCCAACGGAGGTAGAGGTTTACCCATAAGACTAGTTGGTCTTAGTGGGGTTCCTCTATAAATACTTGTGTCTATTCTCTTATCTTGTTTCCTGTTAACTCTATTTTCCGCTGCACTAAAGGACGTCCTTAACCCAGTTAAGGACGCCTTCATTAACGACTTACGATCCAACAATTGGTATCAGAGCAGGCGCTCTAGATTTTGTTGAGTTGCAGGTACAAGATGGACATGGAACCTATTGGAATCTCCTTTGTGAAGCCTCCTCGCCTGACGGACGGCAACTTCAACCGGTGGAAGATCCGCTTCGAGAACTTTTGCAGAAGTCAAAATTATCAATGCTGGAGAGTGATCATGAAAGGTGACCTTGTCGTCCCTGATGACAAGAAAGATAAAGAGGACGAGTGGGGTCCTGACGAGTTCAAGCTTTTGGAAACAAACGCTAAGGCAATATGCTTCCTTCAAGCGTGTCTTTGCGAGAGGGACGCCACCCGAGTTAGCAATTTGGCAACGGCCAAACTACAATGGGAAGCTCTTGAGAAGTACCATGTGGGTACGGCGGAGATGAAGGAAGACGTTAAGCTTGAGATAAACGAGAGTTCTATGCCTTCAGAATGTTGCCTAATGAAACTGTCAAGGACTATTCATACCGCTTTGAAGCTCTTGTGACCAAGATGCGAAATTTGGGCATCCCAGAAGCTGAAATCTCAATGAGGAACAGAGTTGGAGTAGTCATTGATGGTCTTACAGGGAAATGGAATTTTGATAGGACTACGTTCAAGGAGAATACAACCAACAAGACCCTGGATATGGAAGAGATCTATGGGAAGCTGAGAGGCTATGAAGCAAGAAGGGAAGCTGATATGGCTGAATTAGCTAGGAACCCTCAGACAGATCTCGCCTTGATGTCATCAACCCCAGAGTACACTGAGTATCTGCGTCACCAAAGAGAACTTGCTTTAATGGTGGAAGCAAACAAAAATGAGAATCGTGAAAGGATGCGTGCACAAGCTCTAAGAGAAAAGGAAAGAAAAACTAAGGAACAACTCGAAGAAGAGGAAGAGCTTGCCCTTCTACACAAGGTTGCCCGCTTATGGTGCAAAAGGACCAGAGATTTCAAGAAATACAAGATGCCTTACAAAAAGGAGAGTCCCAAGTATACAGAGGCAGAAATGAAGGAACTTACTTGCTACAAGTGTAACAAGAAAGGACACTCTGCCAAAAAGTGTACTACAGGACTAAACTCAAAAGAAATGAAGATGAAGGCCCTCTTGGGAGCGTGCGACGCCGCATGGGATAATGTGAGTTCGGATGATGAAGAACCTGAAGGACCAGCGGCGTACATAGCCATCGAGGACGCCTCAGATAATGAACAAGTGGCGTACATGGCTGTGGAGGACGCCCCAGTTCTTGAAGAGGACGCTCCTGAAAGGGAACAAGAGGTAACTCGTGAATCCATGATGACTTCTTTAGAAAATTGTTCTAAGTCCAAACTTATTAAACTCATTGGCAAAATCATGGAAGAAAGTGTGATCATGCAACATAGAATGGATGAACTTGAACTTGAAAATGAAAATATTCTGGTTGAATGTGAGAACTGTGCTACAGTGTCTTTGCAGCTAGAGTCCTCACGTGAAGAAACTAAGTCTCTGAAAACTGAAGTGATGTGCCTTAAACTAGAGAACGCCAAGCTTAGGGAAGAAGTAAAAGTGTTAGGAAAGAGTCTTGTAGTTGAGGAAGTTAGACCAATAGTGTTTGTCCCAGCCAAGAGAGGACTAGGCTATGAGTCTGACTCCAGGAACTCCCTCCCTAGCGACTTTGAGGCAAGCAAAACTTCAAAACTTGAATTGGAAAAGGAAAAGACCAAGAATCTCCTTGAAAGAATTAGAGTCCTAGAAAGTGGAGAGAAAGGTCAAAAGGACTACTACACTAACTCCACCAGTCATAGGATCTATAAGAAAATTGCAAAGGGGGAAGGTTCAAAAGTCTGTGACCCTCAAAAGATGAAAAAGAACAAAATCCAACGTCCTAACAAAAAGTACTACCTTGGTACTTACTACAGGACGTGTTGGTATTGTGGACAAGGAGATCACTTTAAATATGAATGTTTAAAACTGAAGAACGACATTGAAAATGGTAAAGCTGCTAGGACTAACATTGAAGATAATAAGTCCGTCCCTAAGGCTAACCCTAGACGTCCTAGGCGTTCTAAGATTTCTTTCCGAAAGCATGCTATTTCAAATGATGTGAACATAAGTGACTACATGCCAGAACCAATGTTCTATTTTTGTAACGAACCAGGTAAGGAACACCTTGCCTGGGTCGCCAAACACTAACTTTGTTTTGGCAGGTGGAAGTGAGGGGATGCCCATGGATCATCGATAGTGGTGCCTCGAATCATATGACAGGAAGCCAGATCCATCTCACTTCTATCCAAAGTAGCGCCACGAGAGGAACTGTCTCGTTTGGCAATAAGGGCAAGGGAAAGATCAAAGGGACGGGAACTGCCATTCTCAATCCGTCCATCAAAGCAACAAACGTGAGCCTTGTTGAAGGACTTGGCTTCAACCTCCTAAGCGTCTCTCAAATGTGTGATCAAGGTGAAAACCTAGTCACATTTGACTCAAAGGAATGCCTTGTTATCAACAAGAAATCAAACAAAGTCGTTCTCAAAGGAGTCCGAAAGAACAATGTCTACATCTTCAACCAGGAGTTCAAGCCAAAATCTGAGTTGTGCCTATCTGTGTCAAAGGAGGACGCTGACCTCTGGCATCGCCGACTTGGCCATGCCGGACCAAGCACAATCCTTAAGCTACATCAAAGAAATCTTGTGAAAGGCCTTCCCCAAATTGATCCTGAAAAAATTGAACAGTGCGAAGCCTGTATCAAGGGGAAGCAAACAAGAACGTCCTTTAAATCAAAGAACGATGTCAGCACAAAGAAACCTTTGGAACTTCTCCATATGGATCTTTGTGGGTCAATGAAGATGTTGATGATTTTTCTCGATTCATCTGGGTTATTTTCTTAGCTTCAAAATCAGATTGCTTCAACGCATTCAAAGTCTTCATCAAACAAGTGGAAGTTGCCCTTGAGACACCTCTCAAAGCCATAAGATCAGACCACGGGACGGAGTTTCAAAACTCAAAGTTCCTGTCCTACTGTGATCAACATGGTGTCTCACACAACTTCTCAGCTCCAAGGACTCCTCAACAAAATGGCGTTGTGGAAAGAAAGAATAGGACGCTTGAGGATATGGCGAGGACTATGCTTTTAGCTAATAGCGTCCCCAAGTACTTCTGGGCGGAAGCTATTGCTACAGCTCGCTACATTATCAATCGAGCCATGATCCGTCCTTTGCTGAAGAAGACGTCCTATGAATTGTTGAATGGAAGGAAGCCTCGCATCGACTATCTCAGAGTCTTTGGATGCAAGTGCTTTGTTCACAACAATGATAAAGAAAGACTTGGCAAGTTTGATGCAAGGAGTGACGAAGCCATATTCCTTGGGTACTCCCTCACCAGCAAAGCATATAGAGTTTTCAACAAAAGGACTCTAAAGCTTGAGGAGAGTATTCATGTTGTGTTCAAAGAAAGTTCCTCTCACAAAGAAAAATCAAATGGGAAAGAACGCTCATGTTCACAACAGCAAGACGACTCCGACGATGAAGTTGATTTTGGGTCCTCTGGAAAATACTATGTTCCTAAGGACGCTACTTCAAACCATGAAGAAGTCTCAGTAGATGTTCCCTGTGTTGTTCAGGAGGTTCCCTCTCAAAGTGAATCTCCAGTTCAAAATGATGTGGCTGAATCAAGTTTGCAAGGTGATCCGCGTCAAGGAATAGACGCTCCACCTAAGGGGGAACACTCTGAGCCTTTCAATGAAGACAATGGGTTTGACTCCGATGAATCTGATTGGACGGACCCTAGATGTACTCCTGCAAGGGACGC
Organism: Polygonum aviculare; assembly: GCA_934048045.1. NCBI lineage: Eukaryota > Viridiplantae > Streptophyta > Magnoliopsida > Caryophyllales > Polygonaceae > Polygonum > Polygonum aviculare. The sequence continues at coordinate 27,833,022 of OW204024.1, read as the reverse complement.
TACTTATAGGGGATCCAACCTTTCAAGACGTCATTCAACAGATCAAATCATCTCAGATATCTCAAAAGGAGTCCAAACAAGATCAGCTGTGAATCAGTCCCATAATGCCAATATAGCGTTCTGTGCTTTCAACGCCTTTGTATCCTTAATTGAACCTAAGAACATAAAGGAGGCACTTCAAGACGCTGATTGGATCCAAGCCATGCAAGAAGAGCTCAATCAATTTGAGAGAAACAAGGTTTGGACCCTCGTCCCTCGTCCTAGAAACAAAAACATAATAGGGACGAGGTGGGTCTACAGGAACAAGCTTGATGAGAGTGGTCGCGTCTCAAGAAATAAAGCAAGGCTTGTGGCTCAAGGCTATAGGCAAGAGGAAGGAATCGACTATGATGAGACCTTCGCTCCTGTTGCCAGAATTGAAGCCATTCGCCTCCTCATCGCCTATGCCGCTCACAAAGGGTTCAAGCTTTTTCAAATGGACGTCAAGACAGCCTTCCTCAACGGCAAGCTTAAAGAAGAAGTGTACGTCGCTCAACCTCCAGGATTTGAGGACGCTGATCACCCTGATCATGTGTACTTCTTGGACAAGGCACTCTATGGACTCAAGCAAGCCCCTCGTGCGTGGTACGAGAGGTTTGCATCCTTTCTCTTGTCCAACGGGTACACACGAGGTAACATTGACAAAACCCTATTTTTAAAGAAAGTTCTTAAAGATGTTCTGATTGTCCAAGTCTATGTCGATGACATAGTCTTTGGAAGCACTAACATGAAGCTTGTAGAGGAATTCAAGAACTTGATGAGTAGTGAGTTTGAGATGTCCCTCATAGGAGAACTCAATTTCTTCTTGGGACTCCAAATCACCCAGCTCAAGGATGGGACGCGCATTCACCAACAGAAATACATTCGTGAAATGCTCGAGAAATATGGGATGAACTCGTCAAAGCCCATTGATACTCCTATCTCCCCCAACACTCGCCTTCATGCTAATGAAGAAGGCAAGAGTGTAGATCAAAAGCTCTACAGAGGAATGATAGGGTCCTTGCTATACCTCACGGCAAGTCGTCCCGACATCATGTTCGCTGTGAGTTTATGTGCTCGCTTCCAAGCAAATCCAAAGGAGTCCCACATGCAAGAGGTCAAGAGGATCCTCAGATACCTCAAGGGACGGGATGATCTATGCTTATGGTATCCCAGAAGGACGTCCCTAAACCTGGTAGCGTACTCTGACGCAGATTACGCTGGCCATGTGGTGGATAGGAAGAGCACCTCAGGAATGGCCCAATTCCTGGGGTCTTGCCTTGTGTCTTGGGGATCCAAAAAGCAAAACTCCGTGGCTCTCTCAACCGCGGAAGCTGAGTACGTTGCTGCTGCTTCGTGCTGCTCACAAGTCCTATGGATCAAGTATCAACTTGAAGATTATGGTACGTTCCTCAACACAGTCCCTATCTTGTGTGATAACACCAGTGCTATAAGTATTGCCAAGAATCCTGTTCATCATTCTAGAACGAAGCATATTCATATAAGACATCATTTCCTTCGTGACAATGTTGAACTTGGATTAATTAGAGTGGATCATGTTAAGATTGAAGACCAAGTGACCGATATTTTCACAAAAGCACTTGAAAGACGTCCCTATGAGCACCTTAGGTTGCTCTTGGGGATGATAACTTTTAAATAATCAAGTCCCGTTCTATTATTCCCTCTATGATTGGCTATGTCTTGTTGAGAACTCGTTTTAAAGTGGGTCATGCATTTAAAGTCATCTTTAAAGGACGCTAGTCTAAGACATGTGTTTTACTTGTGTTTTGAACGTTATTCATTTCACTTTTCATCTCAAGAGTATCCCTGATCTCCCTACCCTCATTACAAGCCGAAATGATGGGAACTCTAAGCTTACCTAAGCCGAGAATCTGGCAAACGCGTCCTATGAGCGTTCTTTGTTTCATCTTTACGGGACGTACTTGCTTGATTTTCAAAAATGGTTCTAAGTCATCAAAGGGACGCATGTTAAGAGCTGAGAACAGTCTATACAGCGTTCTAAATTCAGAGGTTGTGATCAGTGTTTAGGACGCCGTGGTTCAGTTCAGAGTAGAGAAGTGTTGTGTGTTGAAAGGACGCCAGGTCAGAGTCCTTTACAGTTGTGAGATTTTGAAATCAGAAAGAAGGAAGTTGAACCGTTTCGGAGAAGTTGAACGCAGATCTCGGGATATGTGCATCGGGTGCAAAACAACTGTGTTTCTTAGCAAAGAAGAAAGCCACGTGTGGGAAGGCGGGTGGAGGAAACCTTGTGAAACTACCCTATTACCCTTGACCGTTCCAATTCGTTTTCTTCCTATAAATACGCCCCTGCATCCTCTGAAAACTCTTCTTTGCTCCTCTGCTGTTTACTCAAATATAGCAAAGCTCTCAAATCTTCAATCCCAGGTCCCGAAATCTCTCTCTCAACCCTAATCTTCATCTATATAAACCATCTTCTCAATGGCCAACACAAGAGCAACCAAAAACCAAACTTCTTCTCCGGCGGCGAAAAACCCTAGCTCCTCGATGTCTCCTCCGGTGAAAGGCCGGTCTCTCATGGACTCGAGAGGGCGACCGACTGGGCGCCAAGAACCCCCTCGCCACCATTCAACGTCTCAAACCAGCCAACGCCGCCACTCAACCACCCCGCCTCAACCACAAAAATTCCAACCTCCTCCTTCAAGGTCCCAATCTCAATCTTCCTCCAAACCCCTACAAAAACCTCACCCTTCTCAACCTAAATCCAAACCCTCTCAGAAACGATTTTCGTTTCTCGAGAAGCCATTCGTCCCGGAGCCGGAAGAAGGGACCGCTGGCAAAGGCGCCGTCTTTAGACTTCCGTCCCAACCTAGACGCCGTCCTCCCCTTGACCCTCTCATTGAGGACTGGCTTGAAAAAGAGCCAAGGACGCTCGCCAACATCTGTCTAAGGGCGTCCACTCACGACCATCCTCCCAAAATCCAAAGACTACTTCACTATTTCATGATAACGTATGTCAAGCCCCGCCTCGCGGAAACCAACAACTCCAACCCTCCTTTCATGGGGCCCGGCATCATTAGTGACTCGTTTGGTGGGACGGTGGACGAGCTCGCCAAACTGCTCCCTGATATCATGGAGTTCGTCGTGGCTCCTGCGGGCTCCGTCCCATCTCAAAAACGCAAAAGGCCTTCCTCTCCCCCTCCTTCCAAACAGCTCCAACTTAAAGGCCCTTCCTCCACACCCCCTAAACCCTTACCTTCCTCCCCTCCTCCCGCCCCAAAGAGACGCCTGAAGACGTCCGCTGAGCTCGAGGGCGTTACAGAACAACAAATGGCAGCCATACGCCTCTCAGAGCTGCAAATAGAAAAAGAGGAGAAGGCTAGACAAGAGCAGGCCGAAAGGGACGCCATTGCTGCGGCGATCCAACAGAGCCTACAAGAAGTCCCTCGACTCCCTCCTCCTCCACCAAGGGTAGAGGACGCTGCTCCTGTCTCTGTCGCTGCTGAGGACCCGCTGGATGCGGAAATAGAGGCGGACCTGGCAAAGCCGATGCCCAAGGTCACAAAGGACGCTCCTCAAGTACAGGTCCCGACCAAGGGCGCTGTACCAACAGTTATTGCTCTTGAGGACTCTCCCTTCAAGCAGCCGCCTCCTCCCCCTGCTCCGCTCAAGGTGAAGCCCATCTCCATGGCTCCGCCCAGCTCATCTTCTGCTCCTGCTACAAAAGCAAAGATAAGGACTCCTACTCCCTCTCCTCCCAGAGCTTCAACTCCCCCTCCTCCTCCGCCAGCTCAGGCCGACGAGGACATTGCTCAAGTCCAGGGGACGGCTTCTGATGAAGTCCCCATTGAGTCCTTGGCAAGGACTCCAGCTGTGGACGCACAACCTACAGAACAGGCGTCCACTGCTGCAGATGAAGAAATGGCCGAGTCCCATGATCAAGGGGACGAGGTCTCAGACGAAGATGATGCTCCTCCTCTGGATGAGGATCATGAGGATGAAGAGGGCAAAGGAGATGAACAGGATGCCGGCGATGAGGTCATCATCAGCAACGGCTCCACGCAGAAAAGGCTAAAGAAAATTTTGTCGCCGCTCTTGTTCACGTCCCAGTTCCTGGAAGAGAACCAGCGCCACGAATTCTTGGAACTGCTTGAGTTCCAAGGATGGACGCATCTAGGCGCCGAGGCCGCAGAAGTTGACCCCGAACAGGTTCTCCGCTTTTACTCTAAATTTGAGATATCCGAAGTAAAAGGGAAGCCTCAAGGGACGTTTGAGATTGATGGGGACGAGTACTCAGTTTTTGAGGGCACCGTCCGAAACATGCTAGGCCTGTGTCCTTCTCCACCAGATGCTATGCACGACCTTCCCCACAAGAATTTTGGTCGTTTCTCCCAAGAAGAGATCTTCAACAGAATATTCAACGGGAGACAACCCATTGCTAGGGACAGGGTCGCTCACTGTCTCTCCAAGACGGGCGTCCTTGCGCATCACTTCATTGTGCGCATGGTCGTCCCCCGCCAAGAAAAGAAGTCGATCGTCCAGATCACTGATAGTATCTTACTGGACCCCTTCTTGGAACGCAAGCCCATAAACTTGCCGCGGGTAATCTTGGAGCACATGGGCAAGTGCACAGGAGGCAGGCACTCTCTTCCCTTCCCTGGCTTGGTCAAGCAGATTCTTAAGCAGCAAGGCCTCTATGCTCCGAAACAAGAACAGTCCTTTGGCATTCACTGGGACGTTCGGCAAATCACCTTGCCCCCAGTTGGAAAACTCCGTTGTGATGAGCCGCTTCCATCAGTCAAACGCCAAATGGAAAAGGAAAGGAAAGAGGCTCAGAGGAAAGCCAAGGTTGCTGCCGCCGCTGCTGATCAAGAATCTCAAGGTGATCCAGAGGCTGAGAATTTGCAAATAGTTGGGACGCCGGTAGAAGACGATGCTGATGAAGAGGACGAGCTCGATGGTATGAGCGTCCGTGATGAGGCCGAGAAACACTCTACGAAGTATCTGATGGGTATGATGATAGAGAACCAGTGCATGACGATTGATCTAATTCAGCAGGTTCACGACACTCTCGACACCCACACATAACTTCTTGAACGCAACAATGAGCTCCTTGCGCAGAACAACCATCTTCAGGAGCAGCACCTCAAGGCCCTAGGCAAGCTTCCACACAAATGATCACCCTCCCTCTTCCAACCCCTGAAACAATTTATCTTTTCTTTGGTTTTTGCTAAGACATTGGGACGCTGTCCCCGTTTTGAACTATGTGTTTGCATGTCTGTAATGATCGTACTTCTATTTCTCTATGAATGCCGTTCATTACATTTGTGATTCATTTTGTCTAAGCGTTCCTTTCTTTAGTTATGACTTTGTGCTTGCATGCTTTTCAACTTGTTCTCCTTTTCGAATGATGCCAAAAGGGGGAAGTATAGTTTTGCAGAGATGCGATTAGCTTTAAGTTTTCATAGAAAGCATGTGCTTAGGGGGAATTTCGGCCAAGTACAAAGGACGCTAGTTAAGAACAAAATAGGACGCACTTAAAAGAACGTGTTGCATGCCAACCTAAGCTAAAAGAAAATCAAAGTGTAGTCTCTCATGCTAAAAGCTTTACCTCTGTGCGCATTATTTGAAAGAGTTTGTCATCATCAAAAAGGGGGAAATTGTTGGGACGATATTAAGGACGCCAGTCGTTAATATCTAAACCAATAATGATCGTCCCTTGTTTTGATAATGACAAACTCAAAGGTATTTGATAAGTTGTCCAAGTGTTGATCTCAGGTAAGTCCAGTGGACGCACATGAGCGAAAAGGACAACAAGTGAACGGCAGTTCCTAAGCTGTAGGGACGCACATCACCAAAACTTCCAAGGCTAAACGTAATTGACGAAGTTCCTGCGCAGATAGGACGGCATCCTCATCAAGAAGGGACGCGCGCCAAAATACGGACGAAGTTCAAATTCAAATCAAGGCCGCCCCAACATGATTACATCACGTCCGACCATAGTCCTCAGAAGGAAGCTTCCCTTGTCTGGGCACGTGTAGACAATTCCAAAGATGTCGCTTTCCCAGCAATGGTCCCCTACCCACGCGGAGGCTTCCTAAGCGTCAGCAGAGTTGACTTCCTCAAGAGGCTCATCGCACCGTTGATCAAAGATCAAGGATCCTGCCAAGTCCCAGAGGACGCTAGAGGACAAGAACCACTTCCACTATAAATACCCTCCCAAGGGTATGCATAGCGGTGTGGACTTTTGAAGACTTTCTCTCAAGCTCTCCCGAAGCATTCAAGAACATCAACGAAGATCGAGAAGATCAAGTGAGCTTGAAGCAAGAGAAAGAAAGTCTAACCACATCAAATCCAATACAAACCACAAAACAGTTAGAGTTGTAGATTGTCTCTCACAACGAACCGTGAGAGACGTGAGTGATAGCTTCCTTATAGCTAAGAGTGTTAGGTTACTTGTTAGGTTGAAAGGAGTGTTACTAGTGAGACTAAGGACGGACGCTTAGCTCAGAGAAGTGTAACGACTCGCCTAAGTTGTAAGGACTCTCTCTTAATAAGATAAGGGACGGCTATTGAAAATCCTCCAACGGAGGTAGAGGTTTACCCATAAGACTAGTTGGTCTTAGTGGGGTTCCTCTATGAATACTCGTGTCTATTCTCTTATCTTGTTTCCTGTTAAGTCAATTTTCCGCTGCACTAAAGGACGTCCTTAACCCAGTCAAGGACGCCTTCATTAACGACTTACAATCCAACAGTCAAGCTAGTAGATATATCATGATAATCAAGCCATAACCAACAAACAAACTCATGAATCCTAATGTCAACACAAGAGAAAGACTACTAGAACAAGGACCGACGAACTCTAGACATCGGGTACGAGGTGCTCTCAACCTCGGTCCGCAGTGATGGACCGACTTTCCTATGTCGGGCCCGAGGTACCTGGGTACCTCGATCCGGTTCTAAACTCGTCTTATCAATCAATTCCACCCAAAAATCAACCTATCATGCTCCTAGAATCTGTTGGGACGATATTAAGGACGCAAGTCATTAATATCTAAACCAATAATAATCGTCCCTTGTTTTGATAATGACAAACTCAAGGTATTTGATAAGTTGTCCAAGTGTTGATCTCAGGTAAGTCCAACGGACGCAAATGAGCGAAAAGGACAACAAGTGAAAGGCCGTCCCTAACTCTGTAGGGACGCACTTCATCAGAACTTCAAGCACTGAAAGTAATTGGCGAAGTCCATGCGCAAATGGGACAACGTCCTCATCAAGAAGGGACGCGCGCCAAAATACGGATGAAGTTCAAATTCAAATCAAGGCCGCCCCAACATGATTACATAATACTCGGCCGTAGTCCAGAGAAGGAAGCTTCCCTTGTCTGGGCACGTGTAGACAATTCCAAAGATGTCGCTTTCCCAGCGATGGTCCCCTATCCACGCGGAGGCTCCCCAAGCGTCAACAGAGTTGACTTCCTCAAGAGGCTCATCGCACCGTTGATGGAAGATCAAGGATCCTGCAAAGCCTCAGAGGACGCTAGAGGACAAGAACCACTTCCGCTATAAATACCCCCTCAAGGGTATGCATATCGGTGTGGACTTTGAAGACTTTCTCTCAAGCTCTCCCGAAGCATTCAAGAACAAGAACGAAGATCAAGAAGATCAAGTGAGCTTGAAGCAAGAGAAAGAAAGTCAAACCACATCAAATCTAAAACAAACCACAAAATAGTTAGAGTTGTAGTTTGTCTCTCTCAACGGACCGAGAGAGACATGAGTGATAGCTTCCTAATAAGCTAAGAGAGTTAGGTTACTTGTTAGGTGGAAGGAGTGTTACTAGTGAGACTAAGGACGGACGCTTAGCTCAGAGAAGTGTAACGACTCGCCTAAGTTGTAAGGACTCTCTCTTAATAAGATAAGGGACGGCTATTGAAAATCCTCCAAGCGGAGGTAGAGGTTTACCCATAAGACTAGTTGGTCTTAGTGGGGTTCCTCTATAAATACTCGTGTCCGATATCTCACTGCATTTCCTGTCAAGTCTAATTTCCGCTGCATATAAGGACGCCCTTAACCGAGTTAAGGACGCCTTCGCTAACAGACTTACGATCCAACAATTGGTATCAGAGCAGGCGCTCTAGATTAAGTTTGAGTTGCAAGAATCATGGAGATGGAACCCATAGGTATCTCGAGTGCAAAACCTCCTCGCCTCACCGATGGAAACTTCAATCGGTGGAAGACAAGGTTCGAATGCTTCGTGCGTAGTCAAAACTACTAGTGCTGGCTAGTGATCAAGAATGGTGACCTCGAAGTCCCTGCTGCAAAGAAGGACAAGGAAGCAGATTGGGGTCCTGAGGAGTTCAAGCTTATGGAAGCAAATGCAAAGGCCATCTGCTTCTTACAGACGTCCCTATGTGAAAGGGACGCCACCAATGTGAGCAACCTCCCAACTGCTAAGCTTCAATGGGAAGCGCTAGAGAAGTATCATGTTGGGACGCCTGAGATGAAAGAAGATGTCCAGCTGGAAGCAAAAAGGGATTTCTATAAATTCAAGATGTTCTTAAATGAGACCATCACCCACTATTCCTTCCGCTTCGAGGCTCTTGTAACAAAGATGGACTTACGGGACCATGGAACTTCGATAGGTTGACGTTCAAGGAGAATCAGACCAACAAAGGACTATCCATGGAGGAAATCTATGGAAAACTCAAGGGGTATGAAGCAAGAAGAAACCAAGATTTGGCAGAGATGGGAAAAAGTTCTCAAAATGAATTGGCGCTAACTCTTGCGGCTAGGACGCCAGAATATGAGCAATACTACCAGAGGCAAAGAGAGTTGAACTCTATGCTAGAAGCCAAAACTCAAGAGCACCAAGAGAATCTTCGTCTTCAGGCTTCAATAGAACGCAAGGGAAAGACGGAAGAACAAATTTCTGAGGATGATGAGCTAGCATTGTTGCACAAAACTCTTCGTGCATGGTACAAAAGAGGCAAAGTCCCAAGGATGAAGATGCCCTACAAAAAGGAAACTCGCAAGCCTTCAGAGGCAGAAATGAAGGAGATAGTGTGCTACAAATGCAACAGAAAGGGACATATGGCCAAGAAGTGTACCACAGGACTATCATCAAAGGAAATGAAGGAAAAGGCGCTGGTTGGTGCATTTGAGGGTGCATGGGACGACCTTGACTCAAGTGATGATGAGCCAGAAAATCAAGTGGCTTATATGGCTATGGAAGACGCCCCAGAGGACGTCTCTGAAACTGAGCAAGAGGTAACCCATGAATCCATGCTAAACTCTCTTGAAAAATGCTCAAAACCAAAGCTCATTAAGTTGATCACTCAAATCATGCAAGAAAGTTATGCCATGAAACAAAGTTTTGAGGAAATTGAATCTGAAAATATTATTGTGGAATGTGAAAATTGTAGTACCATGTCCCTTCAATTAGAGTCCTCTCAGGAAGAAGTCAAGTCCCTTAAAAGTCAGATTGTGTGCTTAAAACTAGAAAACACAAGTCTTAGGGACGAGGTCAAAGTTCTAGGAAAGAGTCCAATAACTGAAACAAGATCTTGCATATCCTTGTTCTCTATGCTAATTCTAGGTTAAGCGGACATTGTGGCAAAGGAGGTCACTACCAGTATGAGTGTCTTAAGCTGAAACAAGATCTTGAAAGTGGAAGAAAGGATAGAAATGTTCATGAGAATGTGATTCGGCCTATTTTGTATAGGTTAACGCTTGTATTTTAGGGCTATATTGAGAGTGTTTAGGTTAGATTTGAGCGTAATTGTAATATCTAGGCCGAAGACACAAGAATGCCAGAATCGAGAGTTTTAAGGCGTTTTGAGCTGTCTGCGCGACACCACTTGCTTGCGAAGGCTTTATCTTGAGATACAGAGGTCGGATTGAGCTGATTCCGGTGCCATTGGAAAGCTAACTTCACGGGCTTCAATTCATCGTTTTACACCGAAGTCAGACTCCAAGACGAAGATGGTAAAAACAGCCTCCGAAGTGACGGCAGAAGTTCTGTCGAGATACCGCGACCGCGGCCTGGGCGACGCGACCGCGGTGCTTCCCGAGACCGACCTATTCTTCTCTGTTGCGAAAGCGCGGGCGCGGCCATGACAACGCGACCGCGGTGATGCCGAATCCGAAGCGGGCCGAAATCTTTCTATCTTGTTTCCTTTTCTATCTTTTGCCTCTTTCCTTATCTATCTCATGGAGCTTGTTCCTTGGGCTATATAAGGAGGAGTCCTCCCTAGGTTTTATTCATTCACAATAAACATTGTACCTTCTACCTTCTTCCACAAGTTAGGTTTTTAGTTTAGTTATGGAGAGCTAGTCTCCTTGGGTTTGTTCAAGGGAGAAGCTCTGATGTATGAACTCGTGAGGTTTTGGTAATTGATTTCTATCCTTTGGTTAATATTGATTCTCTTGTGCTTCATATTATGATTGTTGATTGTTTCTCTAGGAGTAATTAACCCATTGAATTGATTAGCTTTCTACTGTTTGATTAGGTTTGGACCGTGGACAAAACTAATCTGTGAAAACAACTTAACCTAGACCTGTTGTCTATGCAACTAGGATTAAGAAGAGAATTGATTGTTTTATCTTACAATTGACTCGTAGCTTGATTGTTTGATATTATATCCTGCATATCCTTGTTCTCTATGCTAATTCTAGGTTAAGCGTCCTTGCCTAGGGTTATAGAATTGCTTGGACCGTGGACTTGCGATTGTTAATGATCAGGATAGGAATTAATCATAGGTGTGAATGAAATCAATGGATGAATCTATGATCGAGTGATTATTTCATGAGTGGATCTTTTAAATGAACTTGTCTCCTTATCACTTGTTTCCCCCTATTTGCATGTTTGTTTATTTGTTTGTTTTGTTTTCTAGTTTAGATTAGTTTAGATCTCTTCTCTAAATCCCCCTTCTTTGGTTGATAAATATATTAATACTAGAAGCCATAGTTCTCTTGGGTTCGACCCCTTACTTGCATGCTATACTTAGTTTGTAGTTTGGGTTATTTTATCTTTGATCTTGTCACGACGACTTTAGCCGAGTCAAATTTTGGCGCCGTTGCCGGGGAACTTTGGTTTCTTTCTAGTATTAATATTTTTATTGACTTTGTGTGGGCCTATCTTACGGTCCGCACTTGTATATTCTGATGCCTTTCTATGAGTTTAAGCAGTTGCAGGGTGAACCATTCTGTGACTATTTTGAGAGAGTTCTAGATGAGGCAATTGACCTAACTGCTCTTGGAGTCTATGTCTGTGCGTATGATCTGAGCCTAGAAATCCGTAGTGGCATGACATTGGAGATGCAGGAAGAGGTGTATCGCAGGACTGAGAAAGGATATGCCAAATTGAGACTTGAGAAGGAACTATTTGAAATTTTCATGGCCATGTTCGACGAGAGTCGGTTGCTGCAGGACAAGCTTAATGCCGGACAACTTTCTGACCAAGAACCGCGACCGCGCCCCCTGGACCGCGCCCACGGTTCGGATACAGACACGGAGGATCCCCCCTGGAGGAGAACCGCGACCGTGGCCCACAAACCGCGCTTGCGGCCCCCGAGGAGATCGGTCCACCGGTTCTTCATGGCGATCTTGTCTTCACCGACAATGTTCCGTGTCCGGTTGTAAAGCTCGATTACCCTATCTCAATGCCTGAGGGGCTCCCCATGCTCGAGTTCATATGGCAGAAAGAGTCCACTCAGGATGACGAGACCATAGAAGAAGAGGATTGGGCAATATTTAGTGAATTCCTAGATGGTTTGGAGCAAGTGGAGGTTCGAGATATTGCATTGGAGGCTTCACCCCCGATTTTGATAGATCAAGCTTCCGAGCTTGAGCCTGAGTAGGAACGATATGTAATGACAGAAGAGGAGTATTTCCTTCAGTATGGTGACTCCTGGAGTGACAACGACGAGCCTGATGACTCGCCGAAGGAGCCAGATGCTGTTATAGAGATTTCTTTTTCACCGTCAGAAATTTTCGTATTCCCTTCCATGGAGATTCCTGAGAACTTTGCTGAGGATCACAGAAGATGGATGCCTCGCTGCCCTGACAAGCCACCAGCTGAAGAACAACCTTCTACGAAACTGGCGGAGTTGAATGAGCTATTTGATAGGAAACTCCGAGATATGCACTTGGCAATCGAGTTAAAAATGAGGGAGATTTCCGAGAAGATCAATGTTACTACTCAAGCACTGGTGACTGTAAGTGCTGTGTCACTGGAGAGTGGACGAGAGTTGGGCATAACGAATGACGCTCCTGTTGCTATTCTGCGACCGCGTGAGGCAGACCGCAACCGCGGAATCCCTACAGAAACTCACGACGATCTTTCAGCGGATGATCCGCGACCGCGCCCCCTGTACCGCGACCGCGGTTCCCACGCAGGAACGGAGGAGCTGCCCTTGGACGAGTGCCGCGACCGCGGCCCACAAACCGCGCCCGCGGCCCCTGAAGAAGTTGTTCCGCCACTTTCCCTCCACGAGGGTTTTGTCAATGATGTCCCGAATTCCAACATTCAAGGTGTCGACTCCGAGATTCCGGAAATCAGTTTGGATGATCCCTATATCCTTTATTTTACTTCTTCTCTCTCCTTTGATCCTTGCTTTGTTCTGGCATGTCAATCTTTTGTTAAGGATTCAATTTTTGAGCATGATAGGGTAGTTGATGACTTCTCTTATTTTTTATTTGATAAAAGTAATAACCTAATTAGGAGATTTGCATGCTTTGATAAATACTTTGAAAAATCACATAAATTACCTAATTGGTTTCACTCTAGAAAATCTCACCCTAACTGCTCAAGCATGTTTGATAGGTTAAAAAGAAGTTTGAACTATTTCTTATTTCTTGATAATTTGTCAACATGTTATTTGTCCTGTTGTAAGATAGCTGTGCAGGACTTTGATTTGATGCTCAGGGCATTGACGATGTCCGATCATGAAGACGTCGAGCTAACGACGTTAAACAATAGCGCTGCTTGGGAGGCAACTCAAGGCTTAGATAGATTGTTTTTCCATTCCTAGCTTAGGTTTATTCTCGTTTTTCGGACTAATGTGCAGGTACTAGGTCCGAAAGGACGTTTCTGGTGCAAATCCGCGGTCGCGGCAACCACACCGCGGTCGCGGCCAAGCCCAGACCCCCGATGTACAGGTACTAGACCCCCGCGGTCGCGGTCCTCACGCCGCGCCCGCGGAGGCCCCTTGGTTCGGTTAAAAAAAAAAAAGGAAAAAAAAAGGAAAAAAAAATCGGAAAAAAAAGAAAAGAAAAAAGAGGACTTCTTGGTCCCATTCTACCTCTATATTTTCCATCCATCTATATCCATTCCATCCATCTTCGATTTCTTCTTTCCATTCATCTTTGTACATCCATTCTTTGGCTATGTGTTAAAGCCTGAGTATGGGGGAGCTTTGTTTCCCCGGGACTTCTTCTCCACGGCTCGAGTTCAAGTATTTGTCCATCTTCCAAGAGACGAGCCAAGATACGAAGGTCGCTTGCACATTACGTTTCTCAAGACGAAGTCAGAACCTCGTCCCTGCACGAGTACCGCGCCCGCGTCACATCAGCCGCGCCCGCGGTGACCAACCGAGGATGACTCCGCCCTCTGCACCGATACCGCGCCCGCGCCCCTAGTGCCGCGCCCGCGGTTTGCCATCCAATTGGAATTACGAAGCTGTCTATTCTACCACCTTATGAAGAGTTCTTCCATTCCACACCTCTCTTCATCGTTTGTGAGTCTTCTGATATGCCTTGTTCCTTGCTTCTATCCTTTCTCTTTGCTTCATTGAGGACAATGAAGGATTTAAGTATGGGGGAAGGAGTACTCGCATTCGCTTATCCTAGTTAGCTTAGTTAGCTATTTGCTTCAGATTTTTGATTTTCTTCTTTTCATGGAGCACTCGCACCATATCTTTTTGCATAATAAAGAAAGAAAGAAAAAGAAAAAGATAGAAAAAGCCATAAATAATGAAAAATGGCATATAAATCCTGGGATGAGTCGAAAACCCGAAAGGGCGGCTCAGGTAATAAGCAGGTAACCCGGACCAGCATTAGGCTGGGGTAATATGAGGTTCATGAGAGTTGTGAGTTTTGGTGAGCACACCTTGAGAAAAATGAAAAGAGCGGTTAGGTGAAAACCCGAACGGGCGCCTAAGCAGAATTGAGCGGTAAAATTCGAGTGTTTTAGGATCATTCTTGCTTGGGGACTTTGGGGCTTACATGTTAGATTTGGGTAGATCCTAGGTTGCTCTCTTTCATCTTTTTAGAGCTTGAGTGTTATATCTTGTTGTGAGGTGTGTGTTTGAGCTTTATTGTTTTATGCTCATGATTTTTCTATATTTTGGGTTCGGGTTGTGAGTTGAGTGTTTTTATCTTCCCTTGTATTTCCTGAGATCTTAGATGTGCTGCCTTGTTATATTTGTTTTAAGCTTACTCGAGGACGAGCAAGATCTAAGTATGGGGGAATTTGATTCGGCCTATTTTGTATAGGTTAACTCTTGTATTTTAAGGCTATATTGAGAGTGTTTAGGTTAGATTTGAGCGTAATTGTAATATCTAGGCCGAAGACACAAGAATGCAAGAATCGAGAGTTTTAAGGCGTTTTGAGCTGTCTGCGCGACACCACTTGCTTGCGAAGGCTATATCTTCAGATACAGAGGTCGGATTGAGCTGATTCCGGTGCCATTGGAAAGCTAACTTCAAGGGCGTCAATTCATCGTTTTACACCGAAGTCAGATTCCAAGCCGAAGATGGTAAGAACAGCCTCCGAAGTGACGCCAGAAGTTCTGTCGAGATACCGCGACCGCGGCCTGGGCGACGCGACCGCGGTGCTTCCCGAGACCGACCTATTCTTCTCTGTTGCGAAAGCACGGGCGCGGCCATGACAACGCGACCGCGGTGATGCCGAATCCGAAGCGGGCCGAAATCTTTCTATCTTGTTTCCTTTTCTATCTTTTGCCTCTTTCCTTATCTATCTCGTGGAGCTTGTTCCTTGGGCTATATAAGGAGGAGTCCTCCCTAGGTTTTATTCATTCACAATATACATTGTACCTTCTACCTTCTTCCACAAGTTAGGTTTTTAGTTTAGTTATGGAGAGCTAGTCTCCTTGGGTTTGTTCAAGGGAGAAGCTCTGATGTATGAACTCGTGAGGTTTTGGTAATTGATTTCTATCCTTTGGTTAATATTGATTCTCTTGTGCTTCATATTATGATTGTTGATTGTTTCTCTAGGAGTAATTAACCCATTGAATTGATTAGCTTTCTACTGTTTGATTAGGTTTGGACCGTGGACAAAACTAATCTCTGAAAACAACTTAACCTAGACCTGTTGTCTATGCAACTAGGATTAAGAAGAGAATTGATTGTTTTATCTTACAATTGATTCGTAGCTTGATTGTTTGATATTATATCCTGCATATCCTTGTTCTCTATGTTAATTCTAGGTTAAGCGTCCTTGCCAAGGGTTATATAATTGCTTGGACCGTGGACTTGCGATTGTTAATGATCAGGATAGGAATTAATCATAGGTGTGAATGAAATCAATGGATGAATCTATGATCGAGTGATTATTTCATGAGTGGATCTTTTTAATGAACTTGTCTCCTTATCACTTGTTTCCTCCTATTTGCATGTTTGTTTATTTGTTTGTTTTGTTTTCTAGTTTAGATTAGTTTAGATCTCTTCTCTAAATCCCCCTTCTTTGGTTGATAAATATATTAATACTAGAAGCCATAGTTCTCTTGGGTTCGACCCCTTACTTGCATGCTATACTTAGTTTGTAGTTTGGGTTATTTTATCTTTGATCTTGGCACGACGACTTTAGCCGAGTCAGAATGCCAAGTCTAACGATGCTAATAGGACGCATGCTAGTATGTCAAATGCTAAAACTCGATCTCCTAGGACGCATGCTAGAAGATCAAATGATGTGAATGTTTATGATCATTTGCCTATGAAGAAGTTTTACCCATGTAACGAACCAGGTAGGGGCCACCATGCCTGGGTCGCAAAGGACTAACTCTTCTTTTCAGGTGGAAGTGAGGGGAAGCCCATGGATCAACGATAGTGGAGCTTCAAATCATATGACGGGAAGCCAGATCCATCTCACTTCTATCAAATCAAACGCCACGGGAGGAACTGTCTTGTTTGGCAATAAGGGCAAAGGAAAAATATAAGGGACGGGCACCGCAAAGTTAAATCAATCCATCAGTGCGTCTAAAGTCAGCCTTGTTGAAGGACTAGGCTTCAATCTCCTTAGTGTTTCCCAAATATGTGATCAAGGTGAAAACCTAGTCACATTTGACTCTAAGGAGTGCCTGGTCATCAACAAGAAAACAAATCAAGTCATTCTCAAAGGGACGCGTGAAAACAATGTCTACGTCTTCAATCAAAGGTTCAAGCCTGCATCCAAGTTGTGCTTATCCGTCTCTGGTGTGGACGCCGATCTCTGGCATCGACGTCTTGGACATGCGGGGCCGAGCACAATCTTCAAACTTCATCAAAAGGATCTTGTAAGAGGACTTCCCCGAATTAATCCTAAGCAAATTGAACAATGTGAAGCATGCATCAAAGGGAAGCAGACAAGATCGTCCTTTAAATCCAAAAATGAAGTGAGCACAAAGAAGCCATTGGAACTGCCTCACATGGATCTGTGTGGACTGATCGGTCCGGGATTGGAGGGTCTCACAATTTTAAATTTATAAAACCGAACCTCACTTGTAGTAAAGAGTTAGGGTGTCGAATACACGGGAGTTCGTGCGTCGAAAGTACCCAAAAAGACTAAAAAGGAATAAAAGAAAGACAAAACAAAGGAAAACGAGGGAAATCACCTCGGACCGACACAGGTCACTTCGGTCCGAGGGTGGATCGAGGTCGATTTGGCCGGGACCGACTTAGCTCAACGTCGGGCCCGATGACTGGGTAACTCGATTTGTCAAAATTGGTAGATCGGCCTTGGGTTTTTGGGTTCCCGCCCTAACTAGACTTGGGTAATTCCACCCCAATTCAGCCAATAAGTGTTGATCCTTATGAGATCGAGGTTGCTAGCCTTCGATCCCTCCACTCTACACTTCGACCTTAGGGAGTTTTCACTCTCCTTCGATGTTAGGTCTATTGATTGGGTCCGAGATTGCTCTCGCTTTACTCTTAACAATCACAAGCCCTAAGCCCCTTGTTTTCACAAGAGAATTGAAGCTTAGTGTAGAGAGGATTCATAGATCAAGCACTCAAAGGCTATGCAATTGGGGGTTCACACCCAATCCTAGCTAGGGGATTCTCCCATAGCCCAAGGCTATGGAATCTACTCCATCAAGTAAGAGAACAAAGCAATCAAATAGAAAAGCAAGCAAATCTCAATCATCAACATCAACTCAAAGCCAAATTGCATTCAAATCTCAAAGTATCAACATGATCCAAGTCTTAACTCTACCAAATCAAAGCAAAACAAAGTACAAAACTCACTAATCTTCCTCCCTAGGCCACCGATTTCCTCTCTTCTCCTCCTCCCTTCTTCTCCTTGCTCTCCAAGTCTTCCTTGAGTCTTTAGAGAGTGATTTGGGTTGTGGTCTATCCAAAAAAAAAAACTCCTCTAATGCTCTCTAATCACCTCTATTTATAGCCTCCTAAGATTGGGGACCAAGGAATTCCCAATTTAGAAAGGGGCAAATGTGGAAAGTTACTAAAAATATGCCTTGGGGAACAATCCTCTTCTTTGCCGACTCGGATCGACACGGGTGCACCTCGGGCCCGACGTTGGGAACGTCGGTCCTGGTGACTGGATACTCGATCTCGGGCCCGACGTGGTGATACTCGGTCCTGGGCCTCGATCCTTGCCTCCTTCGTGGGTTTCCTTTGGTTCCTCTTCATTCTTGCTTTGTCTCTTCCGCTCTTTGACTTGGCTCCTTCATAAGCTCCTCCAAAACGTCCTCATTCTTGCCATTTTACCTACAAATCAAAGCGAACTCGCATAGTTTCCGAATCTTAAAGAAAACCGGGAACTAAGCTAAGAAGGAACGAAACTAACAAAGAAAGGAATGAAAAACACATACTTACAAGGAAAATTAACTACTAAAACACCTCCAAAATGAGAGACATCATGGACCCATGCAAACCCAAAGCTATGGTGGAAAAAGGTACATGTATGTCATTATTGATGATTTTTCCAGATTCACTTGGGTTCTCTTCTTGGTGTCAAAAGCAGATGCTTTCGGGATGTTCAAAATCTTCATCAAGCAAGTAGAAGTTGCACTTGGGACGAGCTTGAAAGCCCTAAGGTCAGATCATGGAACGGAGTTCAAAAACTCAGAGTTCCTTGACTTTTGTGACCAACAAGGAGTATCCCACAACTTCTCTTCTCCGCGTACTCCTCAGCAAAATGGTGTTGTTGAACGAAAGAATAGGACGCTGGAAGACATGGCAAGGACGATGCTCTTGGCTAGCGGCGTTCCCAAACACTTCTGGGCAGAAGCCGTTGCCACCGCAACCTACATCGTCAATCGAGCTATGATTCGTCCTTTGTTCAAAAAGACATCCTATGGGCTCTTAAATGGAAGAAAGCCAAACATTTCACACCTCAAAGTATTTGGGTGTAAATGCTTCATTCACAACAACGGCAAAGACATCATCGGCAAATTTGATGCTAGGAGTGATGAAGGAATATTCCTTGGATACTCCCTCACAAGCAAAGCCTATAGAGTGTTCAACAAACGGACTCTTAAGCTTGAAGAAAGTATCCATGTGGTGTTCAAAGAAAATGCTTCCCACAAGAAAGAACCAAGTAAGAAGGAACATTCGTGAAATGCTTGAGAAGTATGGGATGAACTCTTCAAAATCCATTGATACTCCCATCTCCCCCAACACTCGCCTTTATGCTGATGAAAAAGGCAAGAGTGTAGATCAAAAGCTCTACAGAGGAATGATAGGGTCCTTGTTATACCTAACAGCAAGCCGTCCCGACATCATGTTCGATGTATGCTTATGTGCTCGTTTCCAAGCAAATCCAAAGGAGTCCCACATGCAAGAGGTCAAGAGAATCTTCAGATACCTCAAAGGACGGGATGACCTATGCCTATGGTATCCTAGAAAAACGTCCCTAAACTTGGTAGCGTACTCTGACGCAGACTACGCTGGCCATGTAGTGGATAGGAAAAGCACATCAGGCATGGCACAGTTCCTTGGCTCGTGCCTTGTCTCTTGGGGATCCAAAAAGCAAAACTCCGTGGCACTCTCAACCGCGGAAGCTGAGTACGTTGCTGTTGCTTCGTGCTGCTCACAAGTCCTATGGATCAAGTACCAACTTGAAGATTATGGTACGTTCCTCAACACAGTCCCTATCTTGTGTGATAACACCAGTGCTATAAGTATTACAAAGAATCATGTTCACCATTCTAGGACAAAGCATATTCACATAAGACATCACTTTCTTCGTGATAATGTTGAACTTGGATTAATTAAAGTGGATCATGTTAGGACTGAGGACCAAGTGGCCGATATTTTCACAAAAGCACTTGATAGACGTCCCTTCGAGCACCTCAGGTTGCTCTTAGGGATGATAACTTTTAAATAATCAAGTCCCGTTCTATTATTCCCTCTATGATTGGCTATGTGTTGTTGAGAACTTGTTTTTAAAGTGTGTTATGCATTTAAAGTCATCTTGACAGGACGCTAGTCTAAGACATGTGTTTTGCTTATATTTTGAACGTTATTCTTTTCGCTTTTCATCTCAAGAGTATCCCTGATCACCCTACCCTCATCACAAGCCGAAATGATGGGAACTCTAAGCTTACCTAAGCCGAAAATCCTGCAAACGCGTCCTATGAGCGTTCTTTGTCTATCTTTACGGGACGTACTTGCTTGTTTTTCAAAAACGGTTCTAAGTGATTAAAGGGACGCATGTCAAGAGCTGAGAGTTGTCCATACAGAGTTCTAAGTTCAGAGTTTGAGATCAGTGGTAGGGACGCCGTGATTCAGTTCAGTGTAGTGAAGTGTTGTGTGTTGAAAGGACGCCAGGTCGGAGTTCTTTGCAGTTGTGAGAAGTTTGATTTTTGAAAATGGGAAGGTGAACCGTCTTAGAGAAGATTTAGCGAAGATCTCGGGATATGCGCAAACAGTGCCCAACAGCTGTGTTTCTTAACAAAGAAGAAAGCCACGTGTGGGAAGGCGGGTGGAGGAAACCAAGTGTAAAGACCCTGTTACCCCTGCCCGTCCAACTTCGTCTTCTTCCTATAAATACCCACCTGTGCTTTCCGAAACACCTTCTTTGCTCCTCTGCTGTTTACACAATTTTAGCAAAGCTCTCAAATCTTCAAACCCAAATCCCGAAATCACCTTCTCCAACCCTAATCTTTCTCTATAAAATGGCCAACACAAGAGCTTCAAAGAACCCTTCACCCTCCTCGGCGGCGAAAAACCCTAGCTCCTCGAAGTCTCCTCCGGTGAAAGGCCGGTCACTCATGGACTCTAGAGGGCGACCCACTGGGCGACAAGACCCCCCTCGCCACCATTCCTCCTCTCAAACCACCCAACACCGCCACTCCACCACCCCTCCCCAACCACAACGCTCCCAACCTCCCCCGCAAAAACCACAGTCTTCTCGATCTCAATCCAAACCGGCTCAAAAACGCTTCAAATTCCTTGAGAAGCCCTTCAAAACTGAGTCAGAGCCAAACAACCCCTCAAAAGGCTCCGTTTTTAGACTACCGGCCCAACCCAAACGCCGTCCTCCACTTGATCCCCTCATAGAGGACTGGCTTGAAAGGGAACCTAAAACCCTCGCCAACATCTGCCATAGGGCGTCCATCCAGGACTACCCTCCCAAAATCCAAAGGCTCATGCATTACTTCATGATGACATATGTCAAGCCACGCCTTCAAGAGACCAACCATCAAAACCCGCCTTTCATGGGCCCGGCAATCATCTCCGAGATGTTTAAAGGGACGGTCGACGAGCTCGCCAAACTCCTCCCAGATATCATGGAGTTTTTGGTGGCTCCTGCGGGCTCCGTTCCTTCTCAGAAAAGAAAGAGGCCATCCTCTCCCCCTCCCTCTCAACAACTCCAAATAAAAGGCCCTTCCTCCACCCCACCAAATCCAATCCCTTCCTCCCCGCCTCCCTCCCCAAAGCGACGCTTGAAGACGTCCGCTGAGCTCGAGGGCGTTACTGAGCAACAAATGGCAGCCATCCGCCTCTCCGAGTTGCAAATAGAAAAAGAGGAGAAGGCCAGGCAAGAGCAGGCCGAAAAGGACGCCATTGCTGTGGCAATCCAACAGAGCTTAAAGGACGTCCCTCGCCTCCCGCCTCCACCACCAAGGGTAGAGGACGTCACTCCTGCTCCTGCTCCTGCGGCTTCAGCAGATCCGCTCCAGGCGGACTTGGCTAAACCTATGCCAAAGGTCCACAAGGAAGTCCCTCCAACACAGGTCCCGGCCAAGGACGCTGTGCCAGTTGTCTTGTCTGTGGAGGACTCCCCTGCAAAGTAGATGCCTCCTCCTCCCCCTCCCGCTCCGCTCAAGATCATGCCAATTTCAGTGGTTCAGCCTCGCCCCTCCGCCCCCGCCACCAAGGCCAAGATAAGAACTCCCTCTCCCTCTCCTCCCAGAGCTTCCACTCCTCCTCTGCCCGCTCAGGCCGTCGAAGAAATTGTTCAAGTCCAGGGGACGGCTTCTAGTGAACTCCCCATTGAGTCATTGGCAAGGACTCCAGTGATGGACGCGCCCCCTATAGAACAGGTGTCCGCTGCTGAGGACGCAGAAATGGTCGAGTCCCACAAGCAAGGGAACGAGGCCTCAGATGAAGAGGACGCTCCTCACCAGGATGAGGATCCTGAGGACGAGGAGGGAGACGGCGATGAAGAAGACGCTGGTGATGAAGTGATAGTGAGCAACGGCAGTAAGCAGAAACGTTTGAAGAAAATTCTGTCGCCGCTCCTGTTCACCGCCCAATTCTTGGAAGAGAACCAACGCCAAGAGTTTTTGGAACTGCTGGAGTTCCAGGGATGGACGCACTTGGGCACCGAGGCCGCAGAAGTCGACCCCGAACAGGTTCTCTGCTTTTACTCCAAATTTGAAATATCAGAAGTAAAAGGAAAGCCTCAAGGGACGTTCGAAATTGATGGGGACGAGTACTCAATTGCTTAGGGTACCGTCCGCAATATGTTAGGCCTGCGTCCCTCTCCGCCAGATGCTATGCACGACCTTCCCAACAAGAACTTTGGTCGTTTCTCCCAGGAAGAGATCTTCAACAGAATTTTCAACGGGAGACAACCAGCTGCTAAGGACAGGGTCGCCCATTGCCTCTCCAAGACGGGCGTCCTTGCGCATCACTTCATTGTGCGCATGGTCGTCCCCCGCCAAGAAAAGAAGTCGATCGTCCAGATCACCGACAATATCTTACTGGACGCCTTCTTGGAACGAAAGCCAATCAACTTGCCGCGGGTAATCTTGGAGTACATGGGCAAGTGCACAGGCGGTCGCCATTCTCTTCCCTTCCCAGGCCTGGTCAAGCAGATAATGAAGCAGCAAGGCCTCTACGTCCTCAAAACAGAACAGACCTTCGGGATCCATTGGGACGTTAGGCAAATCACCCTCCCTCCAGTTGGCAAATTGAGGTGTAATGAGCCTCTTCCTTCAGTAAAGAGGCAACTGGCCAAGGAGAAAAAGGAAGTTGAACGCCAAGCTAAGGCCGCCGCTGCTGCTGCTAAAAGTGCTCAGGGTGTTCAAGAGACTGAAAATCTACAAGTAGTTGGGATGCCAATTGAGGACGCTGCAGATGAAGAGGACGAGCTCGATGGAATGAGCGTCCCTGATGAGGCTGAGGAGCATTCAACGAAGTATCTGATGGACATGATGATCGAGAACCAGTGCATGATGATTGATCTAATTCAGCAGGTTCATGACACTCTCCACACCCATACCGAACTCCTTGAACGCAACAATGAGCTCCTTGCGCAGAACAACTATCTTCAGGAGCAACACCTCAAGGAACTCGGCAAGCGTCCCAAGAAATGATCACTCCACCTCCTCTCTAACCCTGAAAAAGTTTATCTGTTTCTTTTGTTTTGTTAAGACTTTGGGACGATGTCCCCATTTTGAACGATTTGTGAATGTCTGTAATGATCGTACTCTGCTTTCTTGAATGACGTTCATTACATTTGTGCTTCATTCTTGTCTAAGCGTTCCTTTCTTTAGTTATGACTTTGTGCGTGCATGCTTTTCAACTTGTTCTCCTTTTCGATGATGCCAAAAGGGGGAAGTATAGTTTTGTAGAGATGCGATTATTATTAAGTTGTCATAGAAAGCATGTGTTTAGGGGGAATTTCGGCCAAGTCCAAAGGACGCTAGTAAAGAATAAGATAGGACGCACTTAAAAGAATGTGTTGCATGTCAACCTAAGCTGAAAAGAAAATCAAGTGTAGTCTCTCATGCTAAAAGATTTACTTCTGTGCGCATTATTTGAAAGAGTTTGTCATCATCAAAAAGGGGGAAATTGTTGGGACGATATTAAGGACTTAAGTCATTAATATCTAAACCAATAATAATCGTCCCTTGTTTTGATAATGACAAACTCAAGGTATTTGATAAGTTGTCCAAGTGTTGATCTCAGGTAAGTCCAACGGACGCAAATGA
Source organism: Polygonum aviculare (assembly GCA_934048045.1). NCBI lineage: Eukaryota > Viridiplantae > Streptophyta > Magnoliopsida > Caryophyllales > Polygonaceae > Polygonum > Polygonum aviculare. The sequence goes on along the minus strand of OW204024.1, from coordinate 27,809,405 downwards.
GCGAAAAGGACAACAAGTGAAAGGCCGTCCCTAACTCTGTAGGGACGCACTTCATCAGAACTTCAAGCACTGAAAGTAATTGGCGAATTCCATGCGCAAATGGGACGGCGTCCTCATCAAGAAGGGACGCGCGCCAAAATAGGGATGAAGTTCAAATTCAAATCAAGGCCGCCCCAACATGATTACGTCATACTCGGCCGTAGTCCTCAAAAGGAAGCTTCCCTTGTCTGGGCACGTGTAGACAATTCCAAAGATGTCGCTTTCCCAGCGATGGTCCCCTATCCACAGGGAGGCTCCCCAAGCGTCAACAGAGTTGACTTCCTCAAGAGGCTCATCGCACCGTTGATGGAAGATCAAGGATCCTGCAAAGCCTCAGAGGACGCTAGAGGACAAGAACCACTTCCGCTATAAATACCCCCTCAAGGGTATGCATAGCGGTGTGGACTTTGAAGACTTTCTCTCAAGCTCTCCCGAAGCATTCAAGAACAAGAACGAAGATCAAGAAGATCAAGTGAGCTTGAAGCAAGAGAAAGAAAGTTAAACCACATCAAATCTAAAACAAACCACAAAATAGTTAGAGTTGTAGTTTGTCTCTCTCAACGGACCGAGAGAGACGTGAGTGATAGCTTCCTTATAAGCTAAGAGAGTTAGGTTACTTGTTAGGTGGAAGGAGTGTTACTAGTGAGACTAAGGACGGACGCTTAGCTCAGAGAAGTGTAACAACTCGCCTAAGTTGTAAGGACTCTCTCTTAATAAGATAAGGGACGGCTATTGAAAATCCTCCAAGCGAAGGTAGAGGTTTACCCATAAGACTAGTTGGTCTTAGTGGGGTTCCTCTATAAATATTCGTGTCCGATATCTCACTGCATTTCTTGTCAAGTCTAATTTCCGCGGCATATAAGGACGCCCTTAACCAAGTTAAGGACGCCTTCACTAACAGACTTACGATCCAACAGAATCCAATATCAATCATATATCTTCACCAATCGAAGTTCTAAGAAGGTTCAATCATGCACAATCAACAATTAAGAACAAATTCTCCTATGCATGCAAAACACTATTAATGCTCAAGATCTAAACTCATTCAAACATGGCAACACTCAATTCAAGCAATGAAAGCATGAAATTCACAAGGAATTAGATAGGAATCGAGATTCACATACCAAAATAGAAGAGATCTAGACTTGCTAGCAATCAATCTACTTAAAACCCAACTTTGCTCCACTTAGGTCAAGAGGAGATGTGAAGAACAATGAAGGTTTTGGGATTTTCTCTTGGAATTTGATGTTTGGGAGTGTTTTTGGTGTTGGATCGAGATGGTTGAGGGTTTGCAAGGGTGGATCAAGTGTGATGGAGGAGGGGGCCGATTTTGGTGCTTGTGAAGGAGATGGGTGTTTTGTGGGGTGGTTGTTATGAGGGAGATGAAGTTAGGTAAGGGAAAGAGGGCTTTAAATGGGAAAGAAACAAAATCTAGGTCAGAGAGGTATAATTGGCATTTTCCACAATCTTGACCAAAGTTGACCGAGTTGGGCGGACCGAGTTACCTATGTCGGGCCCGATGTGTTGGGTACCTCGACCCGGTTTGGTCCGACCACCAAAAATCACTCTAATTTTGTTACTTCATTTCCCATAAATCCTTTTATTATTTTCACCATTACCTCTACTCAATCATGAAGCACATATAACACCAACAATCCACAAAATACATGCTAGGAAGAGATCAGAGAAAATCTAAGCTAAGCTAAAGAAACTAAACTAAAATTACGAAAATAAACCTACTAGGCTCGGGTTGCCTCCCGAGAAGCGCTTCTTTTAAGTCATTAGCTTTACTTCTAACCTCAACCTTCATGGTGGATGAAAGATAGTGAATTGGTCACCATAGTCATGTCCATTGCCATTCCCTTCATAGCCGTAGAACCACCACTTATGGTTGATGTAGGCATGGCCCTCCAACTCTCTTTCACCTTTCTCCTCCAAAGCATAAGCTTGCACCTCTTGCACCTTATCAACTTGACCTTCCTTCCCTACATCACAAACATCTAGAGAATTTCTAGGAGATTCAATAACATTGTAGCTCAAATCATCTTTCAAATCACTCAAACATATGTAACTATCTCCTAGATCCTCCTTTAAATCACTTAAACAAATATAAGAGTCTCCAACATCAAAAGGATACGAAGAAGGATACTGATGTCTCTCATTTTGGTGGTGTTTTAGTGGTTAATTTCCCTTGTAAATATGTGTCTTTTGTTCCTTTCTTTGTTAGTTTTGTCCCTTTTTAGCTTAGATTCCGATTTTCTATGAGATTCGGAGACTATGCGAGTTTGTTGTGTTTTGTAGGTAAAATGGCGCATTTGAGGACGTTTTGGAGGAGTTTCTAAGGAGGAGCAAAGCCAAGGAGCAAAGGAGCGGAAGAGCCATGCAAGGAACGAAGAGGAGCTCAAGGAAAACCAAGAAAAGAAGAGGATCGAGGCCCCGGAACGACGTGCCCAGCAAGTCGGGCCCGAGTTGGCGCTTTAGAGGCTCGGACCGACGTTGGCAACGTCGGGCCCGAGGTCCACCCGTGTCGATCCAAGTTGGCTTAAGTGAGGATTGGGCTCCAAGGCACATTATTGTGATCTTCCACTTTTGCCCTTCTTCTAATTTTGAAATTCCTTGATCCCCAATCAAAGGAGAGGATAATTAGAGAGAGCTTAGAGAGAGCTTAGGGGGGACACACATCTAATCACTCTCAAAGGCTCAAAGGAAGACTTGGAGAGCAAGGAGGAGAAAGGAAGAGGAGAAGAGGAGAGAAATCGGTGGAGTTCTAGAAGAGATTAGTGAGTTTGAACTTGTTTTGCTTTTGTTTAGTGGATTTGAGAGTTGGATATTGTGAACCCCTTTGATTTAAATGCAATTTGGCTTTGATTTGAGTTTGATGATTGAGATTGCTTGCTTTGCTTTTTACTCTTACTTGATGGAGTAGATTCCATAGTCTTGGGCTATGGGGGAATCCCCTAGCTAGGATTTGGTGTGAACCCCCAATTCCATAGCCTTGAGTGCATGATCTATGAATCCTCTCTACATCGAGCTTCAATTATCTTGTGAAAACAAGGGATCTAGGGCTTGTGGTTGGTAAGAGTAAGCGAAAGCGATCTCGAGCCCGTCACTAGACCTAGCATCGAAGGAGAGTGAAAACTCCCTTAGGTCGAAGTGTAGAGTGGAGGGATCGAAGGCAAACAACCTCGATCTCATAAGGATCAACACTTATTGGCTGAATTGGGGTGGAATCACCCAAGTCTAGTTAGGGAAGGAACCCAAAAACCCAAGACCGATCTACTATTTTGACAAGACCGAGTTACCCAGACGTCGGGCCCGACTTCCACTGTGTCGGTCCCGGCCAAACTCGCATCGATCCAACCTCGGACCGAAGTGACCAAAGTCGGTCCGGGTTGTTCCCTTTGATTTTCCTTGTTTTTGCCTTTCTTTTACCTCTTTTTAGTCTTCTTGGTACACTCAACGCACGAACTCCCGTGTGTTCGATACCCTACCCTTATACTACAATTGGGGTTCGGTTTATAAATTTAAATTTTGAGACCCTCCGATCCGGAACCCACCAAATACTCTTCCTTGCTCCTTGGACTATCATCGCCTCTTGACTCTCCTTGGCTCTCAAATGGATCAACCAACTCTCTCTCTTGAACTAGAGCATTGCCCCTTTCATGGCTTCTCAAAGGTGCTTCTTCTTCTCTTGTGGCATCCACTTCCTCTCTTTTCCTTTTGGCATTCTCTTCCAACTTCAAGATTGCTAAGGCATCCGTTCATTTAGAGCTTTGTTGAAGTGAAACTCCACCTTGTCTTCTCCTATCTCAAAGGTCACCTTTCCATTTTTCACGTCAAATTTTGCTCCCGCCGTGGCTAGAAACGGCCTTCTAAGAATAATAGGTACCAAAGGATCTTCTTTCATATCAAGGATCACAAAATCGTCGGGGACGAAGTACTTCCCTACTCTAACCGGGACATCATCCAAAATTCCCGTGGATTTTGTAGTTGAACCATCGGCCATTGTGAGAGACATGTCAACCGGCTCAATCTCACCAAGGTTAGCCCTATTCCAAATGCTCATGGGCATAACCGACACGCTTGCTCCGAGGTCACAAAGAGCTTGGAAACTTTGGGACCCCACTCCAACGGTAATTGCAAATCTCCCGGGATCTCCCAATTTTTGAGGTAGCTCCAAGATTTTCACCTCATCTTGCATTTCCACAATTGACCTCTTCTTGCTCAAAATCTCTCTCAAGAACTTGGCATATAAGGGCATCTCATTTAGAGCATCGGTGAACGGTATTGTGATGTTCAACCCTTGCAAAAGCTTCAAGAACCTCTTGAATTTGCCCTCTACAACCTCCTTGGGCTTCTTTGATGGGTAAGGAAGAGTTGTGCCGCCTTGATTCTTGTTGGGATCGACCACCTTGGATCAGCTTGGCTCACTCACATATTTCTCTGCTTGGACCGATGTGGGCTCGACATCGGGCCCGATGTTCTGGTCCTCGGTCTGGGGTAGAGCGATATTTGGGATGTCGGTCCGACTTCAGGGCATGTCGGGCCCGACTTCCTCTCCTCCTCGGTCCTAGTTAGGGGACCTCTTCCGTGTTCTGGCTCGATATCCTGGCTCGTCGGGCCCGAGTTGCTGGGTAACTCGGTCCGACTCTCTTCCCTTGGTCTCGACACATGTGGCTCGGGCAAGTTCCGACCACTCCTCAACCCTATAGCTCGGACTTCATTTTTGTGTTGTAGGGCACAGCGATTCTCCTCGGGTCAGCCCGGGAGTCTCCCATTCTCTCTCGGAAGTTGAGTTGCAATGTGAACTAATTGGTTGTCCACTTGTCTTCTCCATACACCAAACTCCTTGAATTCGGCGCCCATCTCATCAACTCGCCTCTCAACATTAGTGAATTGAGTCTTCAAATCCTTGAACTCGCCCCTCATCTCTTGTGCCCATTGTGGAGTTTGTTCATAAAACCCCGGAGGTCGGTATGGTAGTGGTTGGGCCCTTGGCTCATTTTGGTTGTAGTTGTTGTTGTAGCCATTGGCTTGGCCTTGGTTCCACCTTCCATTTCCCCCAATGCCTCCGTTGTTGAAGTTGACTCTCCCTCCATAGTTTCTTTGAACAAAGTGCGCCTCCTCGATTTGCTCGGCCAAGCGAACTTGGCGTTCATTGGGACACTCTTGAGCAACATGCTTGAAAGATCCACATTCTTCACATGCCCTTGAGGTTTGCTTGAGGTGATTCATTTGCCTCCTCATCTTGTTCAACTCATCCTCAAGGAATTGAATTTTCACATCCTTGTCAACCTCTTCACTCTTCGGGTCATAGAGCCTCCTTGATGCGCCCTCGCCCATGACCGCCAAGGATGAAGAAGAGGCACTTAGCGTTCGCTCGGATGGCCCCATAACGAGGTCCCGAGCCAAGGCTATTGCCAAGGCCACGTCCTCCCTTGTCACTAGGACGTCGGCCAATCTCAGCCTAGACGACGGCCCCAAGGCCTTCATTTGCTTCGCCCAACTCAGCCCCGGACAAGCCACGCCCGGCGCTAGCGGCCCCAACGCGCCCGGCGCTAGCGGCCCCATCGCGCCCGGCACGCTTGTGCCTACTTTTGGCACCCCGGCGCCCTGTGCTACTTGAGGTTCGCGCGCGCCCCAGCTTCGACTCCGACGCCGCTTCCGTGCGCGTGCCCCGACCCGGTGCCCGCTCCCGTGTGCGACGCCGATCACCTTGAAGCCCCGGCGCCTGACGTGCCTTCATTGGCCTTCGGCCAATGCCTATCTTCATATTACTATTTATAGCATTTTAATTAAACTCTTTTTTTTAGCTTGCTAGATTTAGTATTACGGGCTTGGTCATGGACCGGCCCATCTAGCTAGCTTTCTTGTGTTTTTCTATTTAAACTCGAGACCTCTTCTTGTAAAAGGTTAGACACATTTTTAATACAAGACTTAAGTTGAGTGATTATCCTCCTTGCTTGTATTTCGTGTCCACCATTTGTTCTCTATCAAGCGTTCTATCGTTCCAACATCATCATTGTCGATTGCTTCCGCACTCCAAAACCTCAAGAGACTCATCATACACGGTCTAGATCGGCATCACCGAGACCTTGTCCATTCGAGGTCGCATCAATTGGCATCAGAGCCATACGATCGTGTGAGTCTGGTCCAATTCGTGTGTGTTCATTGTCTTCACCACCATTTTTCTTCCCTTCCCTTGCGTTTGCAGCCTTAGAATTCATGCTCTAGGTGCCCGAATTTTTTTATTTTTTTTTTCTCGTTCTTGAAATTCAAAAAAAAAAAAGGTTCTACCCAAAACCATCGAGATTGCATGCTATTGATTGATTCTCTTGCAATAGTTGTCTATTGATTGTGTGCGTGATTGCTTGCATGATTGATTGCTTTCCTTTTGCATCGTTTCAATTACCAACATGTTCCCTTGATTTGTGTTGATTTGTTTTCTTTCCAAATTGAGGCAAGTGTGATAGAGGATAAAATCCATATCACATTTCGTTGATTGTTTTAAAAAAAAATATAAACGGCAAGAATCTTAGAATATCCTTACTCTATATCATTATATAAGATTCTTGGCAAGAAAGTTTAAAAAAATATATATATTGTGTTCGCAAGCCAAAATAAGGCAAGAAACACAAGGCAATCTTCCTTGATTTATGGGATTTGTGTCTTCATTTGTTAATCAATTATTGTCAACAAATCATATCCCTAAAATCGTGCAATTGTGTCTCCAATTATCTCTTCTTTCCTTCTTCTAATTGATTGTGTTTGCTCTTGCTTATACTTTCAATTATTCAATTATTGTCTTGATTGTCTCTCTTTGCTTTCGATCTCGACAAGCCTAAGCCTCCACAACCTTAATCGAGCCTTGCTTTGGTGAAGCTTTGAGCATTACGGTTGGCTAGACTTAGCTTTGTCGCGCTCATATTTGCCTTGATTGCTTTGATCCTTTCTATGACCGGTGTGACTATAGGTACCATCTCCACGGATCAAAATAACGAGGAAGCCATGCAGAACCAACAACAAAACAACATTAATCCCCACGGGAACCCACTTAATCCAAATGACGCGGCCCTCCAAGAGCAAGTTGCACAAACGACCGCTCTTCAAGCCCGTGTCCAAGAGTTGGAGCGACTCTTGGCCGAACGTGCATCCAACGCCACTCATCAGCCGAACCTAGTCATCAATCCAAGCATACAACCGCTGGACAATGCACGGGGCAAGGCTGTGGCATACCCGTCATCGGCACACGGAGCCTTCCAACGGCTCGAATCCATCAAGGAGAGCAAGGCACTCAAGAGTGCCCAAAGACAAGAGGAACCTTCACGAAGACGACGTTCTAAGCACCAAAAGGCGCCAGCCGTGGAGGACTCCGAGGGAGATACCGAGTCCGACTCCGAGCCGGATTTGGAGTATGTGACGACGAGGCGCCGCTCGAGGCACACCGACGCCCACCGCTCAACGTCCCGCCGTGCGAGGCAAACCCCTCGGGGCACTCGCAAAGGTAAGTCTCCTATCCAAACTCCTTCATCTTATTTAGGGGGTGTTAATGATTTTCGTGTCAAGCGTTTTCAGAAGCATCAAAGCCCCTACTCCCCCGAATACTCGGACGAAGAGACGGACTTCACCGAGTATGAGGAGGATTTGGAGGAGGGCGAACAGGTTTATGGCCGTGATTACCATCCACCGTTGGAGGATCCCGTGGAGCTCCAAGGCCTACCAAGTGATTACATTCCCCCGCCCCGCCTTCCGGAGAACCAAAGAGCGTACTATGAGGCCCGCGGCACTCGCGGCCCATACGTACCGAGAGGACAAGGGCGTCGTGACCGTCACGGGCCGCCCCGTGATCGCGGTGCCAATGGTGGAGGCCATGGGGGCGATGATCCAAGTGACTACTCCAGCCCCGGATCTCATGGAGGACGGCCTAGGCGAGGCCGTCGTGGCCAGGGATACGCCCCACAACCGGCGCACAACCGAGGCCACCATCAAGAGCGGCAACCCGCCCATGCGGCCCGGCGCAATATCAAAGTGACATTCGAGGACTTCCATGGCGAATATGACCCGGAGAAATTTATTTCTTGGTTGCAGGGGGCTGAACAGGTACTCAAGCATTGCAAATATGAAGAGTACGAGAAGGTGGAGGTCGTCACCATCCACTTCAAAGATGCCGCCCGATCATGGTGGAACCGCCTCGAGGACGATCGAGCGCGCCGCGGCCAAGCGCCTATAGTGGAGTGGCACCAACTTGTGCATCTCATGAAGCGCAAGTACATCCCACAAAACTACAAGGAGCACATGAGGCTGGAGATTGCAAGGGCACGCCAAGGCCAACTTACACCGGAGCAATTTATGTCCAAACTTGAGGACATGTACTTCAAGGCCGGCGTGAGCACTTCCCCAGCAACCTTGAGGACCCGATTCATCACGGGCCTCAACCAAAGCATCCAAGATCATCTCGAGATCCTTCCAATCCGCGACATGTCCGAGCTTGTTCATACGGCTATGAAGCTGTATGAGCAAGAAGTGAGGAACAAGCGCCAATCTTGGGGTGCTTATAAAAGGTACGACTCCAAATATTCTTATTCGGGCAACAAGACTAATCCCCTTCCTTCAAGTGTGTCCACACAGAAACAGGTTGTAGCCAAGGTGAATGATCCGAGAGCTACGAAGACCGGTGCCAACACCGCGGCCCGTGCCGCGCTGGCGCCGACCGAGTGCTCCCGTGACATCGAGTGCTACAAGTGTGGCGGGCGTGGCCACATGAAGCGGGACTGCCCAAACCAAAAGAAGGTGCTCTTCTCCACCAACTCAAATGCATATGAGAGTGAGGAGGACGACGAGCAACCTGCCTATGAAGAGGAGGCACAAATTGGCGCGCCATGTGACGACGACGGTTATGCCATTGGGCCGGAGGATGGCCATGGACCAACATATCTTAGTCTCGTCACAAAGCGCGTCATGAGTATCAAGGAGGTCATCAACACCGGCCAAAGAGAGACGCTCTTCCACACTCGGTGCCAAGTCCAAGGCGTCACTTTGAGCGTCATCATTGATAGTGGGAGTTGTGGCAACTTCGTGAGCCAAAAGGTGGTCGACCACTTCAAATTCGAAACCACACCAACCGAGGTGCCTTACCAACTCAAATGGATTTCTAGTGGTAACGATAGCTGGGTAACAAGGCAAGTGCTTCTTCCTTTTTCCATTGGTCTATATCATGACACTTTGCTTTGTGACGTTGCCGTCATGGACGCCGCGCATTTGATGCTCGGCCGCCCGTGGCAATTTGACCGTCGCGTGCTTCACGATGGATACTTGAACACTTACATGTTCAACTTCCACGGGAAGCGCGTGACTTTGTTGCCTATGTCCCCTGCAGAAATCTTGCAAGATGAAGCGGAAAGACAAAGGCAAAGGGTGCAAGAAGCCGCTAAAGCCGCAAGCGCACACCCGAGTGCCTCCGCGGCGACGACCGGTGCCGGCACCAAATCTGGCGGTGCCAAGCTGTCCAACACCAAGAACAGACCCAATGGAGCTGAGGGGTCGAGAGAAATCAAAGGAAAAGGTGGACGAAAGCTGAGTGCCCCGCAGGCACAAACCGCGCCGCAAACGGGTGCCCGGGCGCCGACGCCCGGTGCCTCTCGGTGCCCCGATTCTTCCACGCCTAATTCAGCCGCCCCATCATCAATTGCAGGGCCATCTTCTGCCCTCCAGCCATACACTCCAGAGCCTACTTCATCCCCAAAAATGGCCCATGAAAGCCGCCGAAGTGTGCGCGACTCCGAGCCACCCCTTCTCCGCGCTTGCGAAGACCGGCTCTTGCTAGCGCGCCGACGCCAAGTCGCGCCGCTTGTCCAGGGGAGTTCTCCTTGTTTCATCCTATTCCCTTTACTACTTTCTACTCCTAGTGATCATTTATTACCCGAGTGCATTGTTTCTATATTGCAGGAGTACAAAGATGTGATGCCCGATGAGCTACCGGATGGACTTCCTCCCATGAGGGGCATTGAGCACCGGATTGATCTTGTGCCCGGCGCCTCCTTGCCCAACCGGCCTGCATACCGCGCCTCTCCCCAAGAGACCAAGGAGCTTCAACGCCAAGTCCAAGAGCTTTTGGACAAAGGCTACGTTCGGGAGAGCTTGAGCCCATGTGCGGTGCCGGTGATTTTGGTGCCTAAGAAAGACGGTTCGTGGCGAATGTGCGTGGATTGTAGGGCGATCAACCAGATTACCGTCAAGTATCGTCACCCAATCCCGAGGTTGGATGACATGCTTGATGAGCTTCATGGCGCCACGGTGTTTTCCAAGGTCGACCTCAAGAGCGGATATCACCAAATCCGAATGCAAGAGGGCGACTAGTGGAAGACGGCGTTCAAGACCAAGCACGGCCTCTACGAGTGGCTTGTCATGCCATTCGGCCTCACCAACGCCCCGAGCACGTTCATGCGCCTTATGAACCACGTTCTAAGGCATTTTATTGGCAAGTTTGTTGTAGTATATTTTGATGACATTCTTGTGTACTCTAAGACTATTGTTTTGCATGCCGAGCACCTTAGGAAAGTGTTAGAGTGCTTACGGCAAGAAAAGTTGTATGCCAATTTTGGCAAGTGTGTGTTCGCCTCGGACACTACGAACTTTCTTGGGTTCGTTGTGTCCAAGGATGGATTGCGGGTGGACCAAGACAAAGTCCGCGCAATCAAGGAGTGGCCCACGCCCACAACGCCGACGATGGTTCGCTCATTCCTTGGGCTGGCCGGGTTCTATCGGCGCTTTGTGCGTGACTTTAACACATTGGCCGCCCCTTTACACAACCTTACCAAGAAGGCCGCCACCATCAAGTGGCTTCCCGAGCACCAAGCAGCCTTCGATGCTCTCAAGGAGTCCCTTTGCAAGGCTCCCGTCCTGCAACTTCCCGACTTCACCAAGTGTTTCGAGGTGGAGTGTGATGCGAGTGACTATGGAATCGGCGGCGTTCTTCTACAAGACCGACGCCCCATTGCCTACTTTAGTGAGAAGTTGACGGGCGCCACCCTCAATTATCCAACATATGACAAGGAGTTGTACGCCCTCATCCGAGTCTTGAAGACGTGGCAGCATTACTTGTGGCCGGCGGAGTTTGTCATTCATACCGACCACGCCGCTTTGGCCTATCTCAAGAGCCAAACCACGTTGAGCCGGCGCCATGCTAGGTGGGTAGAGTTCATGGAGACCTTCCCATACATCATCGCCCACAAGAAAGGTAAGGAGAACGTCGTCGCCGACGCGCTCTCCCGAAGGTACATACTCCTTACTCACTTACAATCTAGGTTGCTCGGTTTCGCATTGATAAAGGACCTTTACTCTTCCGATCCATTTTTTGGTCCAATCATTGCAAAACTCGAGCCTAGGAAAGAGATTGACTTGTACTTCTTGGACGATGGGTATCTATACCGAGGGGGCAAGCTTTGTATCCCATTTTGCTCGGTTAGGCACTTGTTGCTCCAAGAAGCGCATGATGGCCGAGGCCATTTTGGAGTGGCCAAGACACTTGCGGCACTTAGGGAGCACTTCTATTGGCCACATATGGCTAAAGACGCTACTAAGTATTGCAATTCTTGCGTCACTTGCAAAACGGCCAAGGCAAAATCGAGCCCATATGGACTTTACACTCCTTTGCCAATACCTGAGGCACCATGGGAAGATCTTTCTATGGATTTTGTCGTGGGGCTTCCATTGACAAAGAAGGGTAAGGACTCCATTTTTGTGGTTGTGGACCGGTTTTCCAAAATGGCCCACTTTATAGCATGTAAAGGGATCACGAATGCGACCGAGGTCGCTAACTTGTTCTTTGAACATGTTGTAAAGCTACATGGGATCCCTAAACTATTGTTAGTGATAGGGATACCAAGTTTGTTGGGCACTTTTGGAGGACGCTTTGGGGGAAGTTAGGTACACAACTCTTGTTTTCTACTTCATATCACCCCCAAACCGATGGTCAGACCGAGGTCACCAATCGGACTCTTGGCGCCCTCCTTAGGACGGTGCTCAAGACAAACCCACGAAGGTGGGAGGACTTACTTTTCCATGTTGAGTTTGCTTATAACAGGACCATCCATTCGGCCACCAAGAGAAGTCCTTTTGAGGTTGTCTACGGGCGTAATCCACTCACGCCCCTAGACTTGGTCCCGCGGCCCCTCAAAAACGGGGAGCACTTCGACGCCTCCACTAGAGCCGACACCGTGCGCAAGCTTCATGAGCGCACCTGGGAGCAACTACAACGCCACGCCGTGCAATATGAGGCACAACACAACCGTGGCCGGCATCCAATGTTATTCGAGCCCGGCGACTTGGTGTGGCTACATTTTAGGAAGGAGCGCTTTCCCGCAACCCGAAAATCCAAACTTCATCAAAGAGGAGACGGCCCATTCCGCGTGGTGCAACGAGTCGGCCCCAACGCCTACAAGTTAGAGTTGCCCGATACCTATGGCGTGCATGCCACCTTCAACGTGGCCGATCTCTCCCCATACTACGAGGCCGTGTTCATTGGCGAAGAAGCGGGGACGCTTCGGGCTCAAGGGGGGGAGGGTGATGCGCCCTCGCCCATGACCGCCAAGGATGAAGAAGAGGCACTTAGCGTTCGCTCGGATGGCCCCATCACGAGGTCCCGAGCCAAGGCTATTTCCAAGGCCACGTCCTCCCTTGTCACTAGGACGTCGGCCAATCTCAGCCTAGACGACGGCCCCAAGGCCTTCATTTGCTTCTCCCAACTCAGCCCCGGACAAGCCACGCCCGGCGCTAGCGGCCCCAACGCGCCCGGCGCTAGCGGCCCCATCGCGCCCGGCGCGCTTGTGCCTACTTTTGGCACCCCGGCGCCCGGCGCTACTTGTGGTTAGCGCGCGCCCCAGCTTCGACTCCGACGCCGCTTCCGTGCGCGTGCCCCGACCCGGTGCCCGCTCCCGTGTGCGACGCCGATCACCTTGAAGCCCCGGCGCCCGACGTGCCTTCATTGGCCTTCGGCCAATGCCTATCTTCATATTACTATTTATAGCATTTTAATTAAACTCTTTTTTTTTAGCTTACTAGATTTAGTATTACGGGCTTGGTCATGGACCGGCCCATCTAGCTAGCTTTCTTGTGTTTTTCTATTTAAACTCGAGACCTCTTCTTGTAAAAGGTTAGACACATTTTTAATACAAGACTTAAGTTGAGTGATTATCCTCCTTGCTTGTATTTCGTGTCCACCATTTGTTCTCTATCAAGCGTTCTATCGTTCCAACATCATCATTGTCGATTGCTTCCGCACTCCAAAACCTCAAGAGACTCATCATACACGGTCTAGATCAGCATCACCGAGACCTTGTCCATTCGAGGTCGCATCACTCCTTGTACCATCTCCTTGGACTCTTGCCTCCTTGTTGACTTGACTCACTCCGTACATAGCTTCGTAGTCGGAGAGTTTATCAAGTAACTCCCATGCTTGCTCCGGTGGCAAATCAATTAACCCACAATCGGTGTGAAGATTCAACTTGTCCTTGGTGGTGGGGTTGATTCCTTGGAAAAATATGTCTTGGAGAACATATGGTTGTTGCCCATGTGTTGGACATTGCCTCAACATCTCCTTGAACCGATCCCAAGCCTAGAGTGGCTCGTTGGCTCCTTGTTGGAAACTTCCTATCTTCCTTCTAAGCTCCGTCGTTTTTGTTGGTGGGAAGAATTTCATCAAGAATGCTTCATTGAGAGCCTGCCAAGATGTGATGGATCGAGGAGCTTGGCTCTCTAGCCAATGTGCCGCCTTGCCTCCTAACGACCATTTGAAAGCCTTGAGTAGCACATACTCTAGCGTCTCCTCATCCGTCGAGATAGTCTCACACATATCCTTGAACCTCTTCACATGCTCAATCGGGCACTCATTCGGTCTCCCCTCAAATCGGTCCCTCTTGATAAGTGATATGAATTGAGTCTTGATCTCGAAGTTCTTTGAAACCTCCGGTAAGACAATGGCCGGCTCCGGCACCTTCAACTTTGGATGCATATATTGGCGTGCATTCCGGGGTTGGGTGTTGAGTTGAGCCTCCAATCTCATCCTTTGCTCACGCTCTCTCCTCACTTCAGCATCCCGGTTTTCCATCTCAAGTTGCATACGAGCCATGTCGGCCCTCATCCTAGCAACCTCATCATCATGTAGTGCTTGGTTCTCCATTCTCTTCTTCTTTCGAGCTTGCTTGATTTTACTCTCCGGATCACTCACAAAGTCGAACTCAAGTGTTCCTCGGGCGGAACGAGCTCGCATACACCTACAAGAAAAGACACAAACAAAACCGAATCAAAACAAACAAGGGGTTCGGGCTAATCTCTCACCCAAATAACTACAAAATCAAAGACTCAACAAAAGAGGTACCTCAAACAAGTAGAACTCCCCGGCAACGGCGCCAAGGTTCTGATCGGTCCGGATTGGGGAATCAAAATTCAATTAAAAACCGAACACCGTAGTAGTACAAGGGTAGGGTGTCGAACACTCTGGAGTTCGTGCGATGAGTGTACCAAAAAGACTTAAAAAAAGGGAAAGAAAGGGTAAAAACCTGGAAAATTAAAGGGAACTTCTCGGGATCGACATGGGTCACTTCGGCCCGAGAAGGATCGGCGTTGGATTGCACGGGACCGACGTTGATGAACGTCGGGCCCGAGGTCTGGGAAAGTCGGACTAAGCAAAATGGAGAGATCGGTCTTGGGTTTTTGGGTTCCTTCCCTAACTAGATGTGGGTAATTCCTCCCCAATTCAGCCAATGAGTGTTGATCCTCGTAGAATCGAGGTTGTCCGCCTTCGATCCCGCCACTCTACACATCGACCCTAGGGAAATTGACTTCCCTTTCGATGCAAGTTCAAGTGATAGGCAAGAGATTGCTTTCACTCACTCTTGCCAATCACAAGCCTTTGATCCCTTGCTTTCACAAGAGATTGTAGCTCTATGTAAAGAGGATTCCTAGATCAAGGACTCAAGGCTATGGAATTGGGGGTTTCACACCCAAACCTAGCTAGGGGTTTCCCCCATAGCCCAAGACTATGGAATCTACTCCATATGGAAAGAGTAAAAAGCAATCAAAAGACAAGGCCAACAAATCTCAATCATCAAACTCAATTCAAAGCCAAATCTCATTCAAATCAAAGGAAATAACAAGATCCAAACTCCAATCCTCAAATTGCAAAACAAATCAAGTTCAAACTCACCATTCTTTCCTAGATCTAGCAATTCTCCACCGATTTCTCCTCTTCTTCTCCTCTTCCTTCTTCCTCCTTGCTCCCCAAGTCTTCCTTGAGCCTTTAAGAGTGATTAATTGTGTCTAAGCTTCCCTCCTCTAAATTGTCTTCTCTCCTTTTAATTAGGGGCCAAGAATATCCAAATATGGAAGAGGGGCAAAAGTGGTAGATCACATTTGTGTGCCTTGGTGTCCAATCCACAATTCCGCCGACTTGGACCGACGTGCGTGTACCTCGGGCCCGACTTGCCACACCTCGTTCCGGGTATTCGTAGGTCGATCTCGGGCCCGAGTTGCTAGGCAACTCGATCCTGGCGTCGGTCCTCTTCTCTTCTTGGTCTTTCTTGAGCTCCTCATCGTTGATCGCTCGGCTCTTTCGCTCCTTGATGCTCATGCCTTGATCCTCTTTAGGGACTCCTTCCGAAACCTCCTCAAAACACGCCAATTTACCTACAAAACACAACCAATTCGCATAGTTTCCGAATCTCATAGAAAATCGGAATCTAAGCTAAAAAGGAACAAAACTAGCAAAGAAAGGAACAAAAGACACATATTTACAAGGGAAATTAGCCACTAAAACACCACCAAAATGAGAGACATCAGTAGATGACCTGCACCTGCATGTCGTGTCGGCTGACGGATTTACGAGTTTCGGTTTTTATTTTTATTTTATTTAATTTAGTTATTTTTTTGATAGTTTCTTTTAGAGCTCTATTTAAGCTTACAATTCCCTTAGTAACAAAACATGTCTGGCGGGCGACTTTTCGACATCAAAAGAGCCAAGTTTTCTTGAAGGTGACTTTTCAACGCTCTGACTTTTCAACCGTTGCGCTCGTCCTTCCCCTAGCGTTTCCTCCGGCAAGGGTCCGGTCACCGCCCGTCGCCCTACGTCTTCCGCCCCACCTTGCCTTGGTCCCGCCTTAAGACCCGGCCTCCAGCCCCGACCGCCGGATCCGCCCCTCCCTCCCTTTCAGATCCGGTTTCAGCGCACCCCACTCGCGCTCGCGACTCGTCGTCCCAAGCGAGCCGTCTTCGCTCCGCATCCCTCGCCGGCCCTCGTCGTTTTCCTCGCCAGGCCGCGTCGCACCGCCCTAGGCACTCACCGACTCGACCCCTCGTTGCTAGGGGCCCTTCTCCCCGGATCTCCGGTCCCGAGTCGTGTCTTACGTCGGCGGTCTTTCCGCTGTGGGCTCCCCCTCTCCCCAGCGACCGGACCCCAGCGATCGGACAAGAGCTGCCCGTCAACCTGTCGTCCAGTCAGGTGAGGCTAGTGGTGTCCGACCGGCTGCTCAAATCCGACGGTGTCCGGGCGTGGCGGCACTACGTCCCTTCGGTTCTACCCCTCTTACCCTTGTTCTTCTAATTTGTTCTTGTTAATTATCTTCAATTGTTTGCGGTTTGGTTGCCCTTTCTTCGATTGTTTGCTGTTTGATTGTTGTTTGTTTGGCTCTTGCTGTCGTGTGCAATCCTCCAGTGTGTTAGTAGAGCTTGTTGATTTATTTGCCTTCTTGTTTTTGGGTTCTTGCTGTCCTGTGGGTTTTGGTTTCGGATTTGTTAGTCTTGCCGTTTGCGCTGCTGTCTTGTGCCTCCTCTAGTTGTCTTAGTTGTTTTCAACGGTTTGTTGATCTTGCTGTTGTTTAGTGTTGGTGCTTAGTTTGTTGTTTGCTGGTTCGTCTTGTTGGCTGAGTTTTGCTAGTTATATCCCTTTTTGTTAGTTGCTTTCTGTCCGGGTTTGTAGTTTGTTAGAGTTGGTAGTTTTGGGTGTCCTAGTTGCTTTCCTGTTAGTTGCTTCCTTGCTTCATGTTAGTGGGTGTTTCCCTTGCTAGTTTTGTTGTGTTGTGTTTTTGTTGCTGGTCCTTTGCAGGAATTCTCATTTTTGTTCAGGCGCGCTAGTGGAGTGGTTTTCAGTTTCCGCAATGGATCAGCCTCGAAGTAGTGGAGTGACCATCCGGGCCTTTAGTGTTGTGAGGATTGGTTCATGGAATATCGGTACCCTTACAGGGAAGTCTATTGAGTTGGTTAAGATTCTCCAAGGGCGGAGAGTAGCGATTGCTTGTCTGCAAGAGACTAAGTGGAAGGGTAGGAAGGCTCGTGAAGTCGATGGGTGGAAACTGTGGTACTCTGGGGGTGACTGCAGTAAGAACGGGGTTGGTATATATTCTAGTAAACAGGGAGTCAAGGGATCAAGTGGTGCAAGTGGTCCGCACGAGTGATCGGTTAATGTTGCTCAAGATTGCTTTGGGGAAGAAGATTCTGAGCGTTATCAGTGCGTATGCCCCGCATGGGGGCTTGAGTTCGGAGGAAAAAAGAAGGTTTTGGGACGACTTGGATGGCTTGGTGAGGAGCATCCCGAGTTCGGAGCAATTAGTTGCCGGGGGGGATTTCAACGGTCACATTGGAAAAGCTAGCGATGGTTTCGAGGAGGTGCATGGAGGTTTCGGGTTTGGTGTCAGAAACGAGGGGCTCGGGCTCTGTTGGACTTTGTGGATGCTTTCGGTTGTTTAGTGGTCAATTCTTGGTTCAGGAAGAGGGAAGATCAGTTAGTCACCTTTCAAAGCGGATCGTGTAAAACACAGATTGATTTCTTTGTGGTTAGGAGAGCGGACAGAAGAGGATGTAAGGATTGCAAAGTGATTCCTTATGAATTGAAGGTCTTTCGACGCAACATAAGTTGTTGGTTTTGGATTTTTAAGGGTTTCAGCAGGGCGAGAAAGGTGCTCAATAGGCCACAACCGAGAATCAGATGGTGGCGTCTTTCGGAAGAGAATGGGCAGAGTTTGAAGGATAAGATTTTTGAGGAAGCCGACGCAAAAGGGGCATGGCAAGAAAGGAGTGATGCAGACGAGATGTGGGGTAAGATGGCAGAGTGCATTCGCAGAGCAGCGTGTGGAGTGTTGGGCATGTCGAGAGGCGGCTCTAGTCACAGGAGGTCAGTGGCGTGGTAGAGCGAAGAGGTGCAAGAGAAGGTGATGTATAAGCAGCTAGCTTTTAGAGGGTGGGTGAGGAGCAGTGACTTGGACAGAGAGGTGAGATCGGCAGAGTACAAAGCAGCGAAGAAGGAAGCAAAGAAAGCAGTGGCGGGTGCAAAGGAGAAAGTGTATGAGAGCCTCTATAAGGCACTCGACGAAAAAGGTGGAGAGTGAGTTTTGTATAGGCTCGCGAAAGAGAGGGATAGGAGGAGCTCGGATTTGGGCAAGGTTCGTTGCATCAAAGATGAAGATGGTAACGTGTTGGTGGATGACGTAGAGATCAGACAACGGTGGGAGAGGTACTTCTGCGGTCTTCTTAATGAGGGTTGTGAGTCGCTAGAGGGGCACCGAGTCGTAGGGAGTCAGGGCAGTTGTCTCGTCTACAGACCGTTTTCTCGGGAAGGAATTAGTGAGGTGATTCGTAGGATGAGCAGAAAAAGGGCAGTGGGTCCGGATGAGATCCCAGTAGAGATTTGGAAATGTTTAGGTGCGAGAGGCTTCGATTGGCTAGCGGCGCTTTTCAACGCTATTTTCAAGGTGTCCAAGATGCCGGAGGAGTGGAGACTTAGTAAGTTAATCCCATTGTACAAGAACAAAGGGGATATTCATCATTGTAACAACTATAAGGGTATCAAACTCTTGAGCCATACTGAAAGTGTGGGAGAAAGCAATCGAGCTGAGACTAAGGCGGCTAGTGCAAGTGTTGGAAAACCAATTCGGTTTTATGCCAGGGCGATCGCCCATAGAGGATATCCATCTGTTGAGGAGGCTGATTGATCGAGGCTCACCAGGAGAGAAAGAAAAACTTGCATATGGTGTTCGTCGACCTGGAGAAAGCCTATGATAGGGTACCGAGAGAGTTGATTTGGGAGTGTCTGGAAGCCAAAGAGATGTCGAGTTCATTTATTAGAATCATTCGTGACATGTATGAGCAGTCGAGGATGAGTGTTTGCACGCCAGGAGGAGATACATATGATTTTGAAGTGGGGATGGGTCTCCATCAGGGTTCAGCTTTGAGCCCCTTCTTGTTCACGCTAGTGTTGGATATGCTGATTAGGGACGTCCAGGGAGAGGTTCCGGGGTGCATGTTGTTCGCAGATGACATAGTTTTGGTGGAGGATTCTAGAGAGGGGGTGAGCAGCAAGTTGGAATTGTGGAGGGAGAGGCAAGAAAGTAAAGGGTTTAAGTTGAGTAGGACTAAGACAGAATATGTGGAGTTCGATTTCGGTCAGGAGGTCGAGCTTAGCAGTGAGGTGTAGCTGGGCGGTGATGTCATTGTGAAGAAGGATTACTTCAGATATTTGGGTTCTATTTTGCAGTCCGATGGGTGTATTGATGAAGATGTTAGGTCTCGTATTCAGAGAGGTTGGTAGAAGTGGAGGGCGTTTTCAGGTGTTCTGTGCGACAAGGAGGTTCCTCTCAAGCTCAAGGGAAAGTTATACAAGTCTGTTGTAAGGCCGGCAATCCTCTATGGTGCTGAATGTTGGCTGACGACGAAGGCTCAGGAGCAGAAACTCGCACTCGTAGAGATGAGGATGCTTAGATGGATGTGTGGACACACAAGGATGGATAAGATTAAAAATGAAGAGATCAGAGGCAAGCTCGGGGTGGCTAGCATCGGAGACAAGTTGAGAGAAGGTAGATTGCGATGGTTTGGTCATGTCCAGAGGAGGAGCCTTGATGCTACGGTCAGGAGGTGCGAGCATTTGGATTTAGGGGCTCGGAGGGATAGGGGCCGTTCAAAAAAACGATGGATGGACAACATAA
Source organism: Polygonum aviculare (assembly GCA_934048045.1). Taxonomy (NCBI): domain Eukaryota; kingdom Viridiplantae; phylum Streptophyta; class Magnoliopsida; order Caryophyllales; family Polygonaceae; genus Polygonum; species Polygonum aviculare. Next base: position 27,789,399 of record OW204024.1, on the reverse strand, counting down.
AGTAGGATTTGGCCTTGTTAGGGATTTTAGAGAGTTTGGCCCAGTGCAGGGAGTTGTGGAGGGAGAAGATTAGGGTGCTCGATAACTAGTCGGCTTGTTTTCGGTCTTTTATTTTTATTCTTTTTCTTTATTTTTATTTTTATTTCTTATCTTTATTCTTTTATTTTTATTTTTATTCATTTTCTTTATTTTTATTTCGTATCTTTATTCTTTTTTTTTTTTTTTGGGTTGTAGTGGACACATTTCATCTAGGTCTGAAATGCCCACATCTTGACCCCCCAGATCGTGCTCTAGCAGGATTTCACTGGGTTTATGTTGTTGATGTTGTTGTTGTTGTGTCTTTCACAATAACTTTTGTCAAAACTTAACCCTAGAGTTATGGAGAATTAATTCATTGAGTTTATTCCGACATTGAAACTTTGACTTGTAAGTTTATGAGTTTTCTATATATTTTTCTATCCTTTAGTTGATATTATTTCTCTTATGCTTAATTGCTTATGATTATCTATTGATTTCTTTTGGTTTGATCACCTAATTAGGATTGATTGTGTTCTATTGCTAGGTTTAGGTTTTCTCGTAGCAAAACTTGATCTTTTGTAGCATCTTGATGTTCTAGGACTCGTACGACTAGATTCATTGAGAAGAGAAATAATTGCATGTTTTTATAATTAGCTCATTGTAATTATATTTGCATTGTATCCAAAGTATCCGTGTTCTTTATGCTAGTATTGTTTTGATCGTTTCATTCAATATTAAGAATTGTTTGAATACAATTTTTTATGAATAGGCCAGATAGGAACTAACCATAGGAAAGAAAATGACTTTATTCAAAAACCAATTATCAGATAAACTTGTTAAAATGGATTTGTTTGGATGAACTTGCTCGTCATATATTGATTCAAACTTTGATTTACTTGCTTCTTTTGTTTGCTTTTCATTCATAGTATTATTGAAAACCTTAGAAACCCATGTATAGTTACGCTACACGGGACGGAGCTGGGAGGGTCCTGAGGGGTCCCATGCCCCCTCTACCCTCCCAGCTGAACAATATATTAATTATGTCATCATACAAATTATAGAACGTTTGCCTTGCCCAATTGGTAGAGTGCCCCCTCTAGATAGGCAAGGTTGCTTTTTCTAATCTCACAAACCTCTTTTTCCACCTTTTTTTGTAGCAGACCGTATACCGTCAATTTTTTTCTACCTATCCAGCAGCAAGCTGTCAATCTCTATCCATTTTTTTCCTACCTTTCCTATAGCAAGCATTCAACTTTTATGTTCTTATTTTCTAGGTTAGTTAATACTAATGTGATTAATTAAGTCAGTACTTTAAAGTATACATATTTATTTCTATCAACTTTATTAGTTCTTATTTTATAGTTTAGTTAATATAAATGTGATTAATTTAGTCACTAGTTTAAATTATGCATATTTATTTTGATGGCGACTACATTTTGTTCTTATAAAATTAAGTTTTGTTAATACGTAATATAAGTGATAGATAAGATTTGGTGAGTGGATTGGGAATTTAGAATTAATTTTATTTTCAAAATTAGCACACTAATATATAAATGATGATGATTTTAATAATATTTTTTTGGTCATTATGATATTAATAATAATAATAATAATAATAATAATACTTTATTGATCGTCTCTGTTCTGTAATGGGAGAATGTAACCCCTCATTGAGGTTTCTCTGGCTCCGCCACTGACTACACTTGATAGAATTTTAATCCTAGAAGCTTAGATTTCTTAGAGTTCAACCCTGACTTACTTGCTATATTTAGTTAAGTAAATTAGGACTATTTTTTATTAGGCATGATGACTTTATCTCGATGGACCGTTGATGACCCCCTCCTCACCGCCATATTAGCCGGCCACGAAGGCAGCAGATACAAGAATATGCAACAACAACAACAACATGAACCCAGGATAGTCCCGCCGAAGCAGGATCTAGAGGATCAGAATGGGGGCAATCCAGACCTAGATACAAGAATATGCTGTTGTTCAAATTCATTAACTTCATATACCAATTTGTTTTCGTCCAAGTGCGAAGAGGATGACTACTTGAAACTTTGGAAATCTCTAGACTAGCTGTCATTTTCGTAGTTAATTCTTTTTTCTAGTACTTTAGTTTGTAGCAGTTACAAAAGTAGTAGTTGTTTTCTCTCTTATAAGTTTAGTAATCATGTTTCTTAATTATAATGACAATAATATGGCGGATAATTACCATAATTATTAGTGTAGGTGCAAGTACGACCCTTAAATAATAATAATAATAATAAATAGTTCTAAAAATAATGTAACCTCCTATAATGATATTATATTAGTGTTCACGTATCATCATAACTTTATACTAAAGCGGAAACAAACTCTATCACTATATCGTTTCACATTACCCCCTTATTAAAAATAATTTCCTTATTAAATCTTATTTTTATCCTAATATATAACCTTAATCTTATATATATTTAATTAAAATATTACTTATATCTTATATTTTGAGTTGTTTAATTTATAATTTTATCCTAAGGTATAAATCGCAATCTTATAATTGACCCCTTAATTAATATAAAAAACTATCCTAAATTTGAAATTTGAAATTTTTATTATTTATTTTGATGGAAAAACTATTTTATTTATTGAAGTCATAATGTATGAATCATAATCTCATCATTATACCCATTTAATTAATAAGAAATCAATAATTATTTCATAATTTTATTATAAGATTTCAAAAAAGCATTAATGGTAGTAAATTCTATCACTTTATTTACATCACATCTTTCCTTTATTAAAATATAAGATCACATATATTTTTTAGTATCATATTATATTAAAATAAAACATTACATGATATATTTACCTTATATATATTTGTAACATTACATAGTGGATTAGTGGTTACATTTTTGAATACAAGATAATGATTTGTTATTATTTTTATTTGATATTTATATACTTTTCATTTAATTAATTTTTTACAACATAATAACTTATTATATACAAGATAATTTGGTTTTCCTTTTTGATATTTATTGAATATTCTATATATTTTTAATATCGAACTATCTTAATCTAGTATTTATTTAAATTTTAGATTTATTTATATAATTTAGTTTATGCAACTTAACTTAAGTGCCGATTTTTTATTATCAATTTATTTTTGATAAATTTGATAATTCATCTTATTTCATTCTTCCTTGATCATTTAAATATATGTTTATGTATAAAAAAGTTAATTAAGATAAAATTAATTCAAATAACCCAAACATTGGTGGGTGTTAAATGAATAACCTAAAATATTGATAGTAAGAAAAATAACTCAAACTTGTAAGAAGTGTTAAAAAAATATCTCTAACGTAAATTTCCCGGTCATTATCGATGACTTGGCACTGAATAAATAACATGACAATTGAAATAATAATGACATGGTGCTCTTTGGCCATTATCGATGATTTGACACCAAAATGTCTCTCCGTCTCGTCGCCTCGTTTTTTACTCTCATTGTACATCTCAAACAAATACGTCTTCAGGGGATGCCCGTGTTTCTTGGGGGTCCCACCGACCACGTGTCGAATCAAGTTCTTGTAGTACGTGGCCGCATTGGCGTACATGGTCGCATTCGTCCCTTGAGACGGTCAACCACTCTCGGAGACCACGAGCCCGATGCCGTTGTCGCTTGCCTTCTCCATAGCGGATAGAACGAGTCGACAAGCGTGTCCAAGAGGTTTTGGTAAAAGATGTCATTTCCGCCGTCAGTGAATTGGTATATAGATCTAAAGTTTACTCCGAGGAGCGTCATGTCATTTATCCGGTGTCAAGTCATCAATAATGGCCGGAAAATTTACCTCAGAGATATTTTTTAAACACATTCTACAAGTTTGGGTTATTTTGCTTACTATCAATCTTTTGGGTTATTCATTTAACACCCATCAAAATTTTAAGTTATTTGAATTAATTTTCCATAAATAAAAATATATTTATATTTTTTATCTAAATATATATTGATATTTGAACATTGTGTTATATTATAATAAAAAATTTATTTCATAATAAAAAAATTTATTCTAAAACAAAGTCGACATATGATAATATTTGTAATTACTATAATAAATTAATATACACAATAATAAAAAAAATTAGATAATGCATCGTACATGATGCATGTCATTTGCTGGTACAAACCTGTCAAAAGCTTACCCGACCCGACCCGAAATTTCTGGGTTTCAACCCGAAAATTTGAACCCGAACCCGGTAAACCCGAAAATTCTTGGGTTAGGGTCGGGTCAAACCCGCTGGGTCAAGAAATTTAAAAGACGAAAAACTTATTTTAGAATATACTCTAATATAATGAAATGACAGATTGACGGGTAATTGTGCACCAAAGGTTTTAATATGCCCAAAGCTAAATCCGATTTTCAACAAAAAAACAACTTAAATTAGATCACTTTTCCGCATTCTCCAACATCTTCATCTTTCTTGCTCCGATATCTAGGGAGATTTAGAACTTGGAGAATAGTCACAGCGACAAACTCACCTTACATAGTATATTGTTCTAATCTAGACATTTATAAATCTATCAATAGAATTAAAAGCCAAAATAATTTATATCACTATATTATAGCTACATAGTTTGCGTTCTTACTTCATGTGAATATGTATAGTATACAAATGAAATTGTACATCATCTTTTATCAATATGATTTATCGTTCTTTTGTTATCTACACGAGTGTTAAAGGCCACAAAACATGATAATTTGTCACTGAAAGGTAATATATTACCAATAAAGAAGTACACTTCTTTGATGTCTTATTATCGCGAAGACAAAACTTGATATAATAATATGCTTTATGATTATAAAGCTAATGTAATTGTTCAAGAAACAGTATTACTTAAAGAAGACTAATTTTTTCTTACAATCTATTTGTTCTTCAAAACTCTTATCCAAACCTTCAATTTTTTTTAATATATATTTTTTATAATTTATTACTAAATGATTTTTTTTAATGACGTCATTGACCCACTGGTCAACCCGAACCCGCCCAGTAACCCGTCATGACCCGACCCAGTTCGACCCATGACCCGATTGACCCGAACCCGAACTTAACCTGAACCCAAAACGACCCGACCCGAACCCGCCCGACCCAACCCGTTCGACAGTTAACTATCTAAAGGAAAAAGTCGTGGCAACATTATTAGCAGAAAAATGCATTCCTATAGTCTAAGATATATATATAGATAGATAGATAGATAGATTAAAGTTCAATAGTGGACAATTAAATATGAGTGAACAAGTGAACAATTGTAGGCCTTTAGATGCTATTCCAATGGATGGTCTAGATTACATATAGAAATTTGGCCCAAGTTCAAATTTGAACCTCATCCCTTAATTATAGGGAGTGTTAATTGATTTTTGAATTTATAGAAAAATCACAAAAAGAAATCCCTTAATTATAGCAAGTGTTACTTAATTTTCAAATTTCAACCCAATCTCGTAATTATAGCAAGTGTTAATTATATATTGGATATTCACACGTCTTGTACGAATTATTAAATATATATACATGTTATAGTCTTGTATATACATCCTGTGATCATTATATACACTATATTTACAGTCTTGTAATTTTCGGATTTATATAAAAATCACAAAAGGAATCCCTTAATTATAGCAATTGTTAATTAATTTTTAAATTTCAACTCAATCTCGTGATTATAGCAAGCGTTAATTACATATTGGATATCCATATGTCTTATACGAATTATTAACTATATACACATGTTATAGTTTTGTATATACATCATGAGATCATTATATACACTATATTTACAATATTCCGGCATAATTGATTAATGTACGATTAAACATATGAATACAATAGATTTCATATATACATTTCTCAGGTTGTTATATACAGTATTACTGTACATATATACATATTGATCTGTAGAAATAGGTCACATAAACAATCTAACCACAAGAAATTCCGTATATACATGCCTTACGTTTTCATATACAATATTACTATACACATATACATCTTGATCTGAAGAAATAGGTCACATAAACAATTCAACCACAACAAATTTCGTTTATACACCCCTTAGGTTGTCATATACAATATTATTGTACATATATACAATAGTTGGCAACGTGGTGGTTGGTCATGGCTTTGGCGACGTGGTGGTTCAATGTGGTGGGTCCGACGAGACCTTCCAGCGAATTGGTGGTTCTGACGGCCGGCACAATGGTGGTTCGATGTGGTCGACGCAATGGTGGTGACCGGCGAAATACGGTGGAGATATACTAAATCAAATCAATCATATACATAATGAAAAAATTATATACATTGCTCGGGTTATCATATACAATATTATTGTACCTATATACATCTTAATCCGTAGAATTAGGTCACAGAAACAATCAAGTGGAGACAAATTTCGTATATACATTCCTCGGGTTGTCATATACATTTATATTGTACCTATATACACCTTGATCTGTAGAAATAGGTCACGTAAACAATTTACACAGAAAATCACGCCATATACTAAATCAAATCAATCATATACATAATGAAAAAATTATATACAAAATTACCTTATGCCATATTTATACGATTAATAATGCGCAGCATGGTGGTTCGTGGTGGCTTTGGCGACATGGTGGTTCGATGCGGTGGTTCCGATGGGGGGTTTTGCGCAATGGACGGCGAATCACCGGAATACAAGCCGGCGAACCACCACGACGACGGCGAATGGGGAATGCGAATGGGCGCCTGCGCAATGGACGGCTCACCACAATACATGCCGGAGATCACCACGATCGGTTCTGCGTAATGGACGGCGAACTACCGCAATACAGGCCGGCGAACCGCCACGACGACGGCAAATGAGGGATTGCGAATGGGCAACTGCGCAACGGACGACGAACAACAATGGAGGACGGCGACGTGGTGGCTGGCGAAGTGGTGGAGGCTGCAATGGAGGCCGATGATTTTTGGGAGCGTCTCTTCTGGATCTACAATGGAGCGTAAAAATTCTGATTTTACAGAATTGTATTTATGGTAGTTATAATTGGTAGACACCATCCATTACAAATCTCATCCTATGGATGAGATTTGTTCACTTGTTCTCTATAGAAGGTTGTTCACTATAGAACCTACCTCTATATAGATATAGATAGATAGATAGATTGATTGATTTAAGTTTTAGTACTACACCCTCTTTCAACTATGCTACGTTTATGACTATTATTATATACTTCTATAATTAACTCGATCTTATAAATAATTGTATATGATATTGTGAACAAATTTGTACTACACAATGACTAAAGCATCTAACATGGTAAATGAATATCAATACTATTTTTTCTTTTGGTCGGAGAATATCAATACTATTTGTTATAAATAACATAATAAACCTTTATTAATATCTATTATGTTATTCATCGTATCATGTATAGTTATATAAAATCGAGGTATTCACGTTGACTATGAGTTGTTCATCCTGTCATGTAATATAATTCATACGATCAAGCTATGCATACTATGATATAAAATTATTTATAAAGTATGCATCGATAACGGATCATAACACAGTTACACCATAACAACAGTAGCACCGGAGGGAATGGTGGTGGTTGAAGTATCAAACACATACCGACGAGTAGAGATGGAGACAAGGGTGGGCTGGATAGCTCCAGACCACCCTGATGTTATTTTTTAAAAAAGAAAAATATATAATCTAAGACTGTGTAGATAAAATTTGATGTTTTTAAAAAAAAAATTAAAGCCTACAATTTTGAAAGACACATGATCAATCAAATTCATTCTTTTTTAATAACTATATATAATTTTTTTAATCACTAATTAAATATTCTTCATATTCCAAATCCGGTCCAAAAAAACTATAACTACACTCAAATTTTTGAAAAATTATTTTACTCTTTATTTACTTTAATGCAGTCCATCCTGAATTTGAATCCTGATTCCGTCCCTACCAATGAGACAAGATTTAGCGTAGGCTATTACCATATTCCGCATTTGAAATCTTGTCTGTATCCTTGCACAAAATTGACAAGATTTAAGCGTAAGCTATTGCCATGCATTCTGATGCCGAGTCATAAACCGGCAATTTCTACAAAAGAAGAACAAAAAATCATGACTATGCACGAAAGATGTGCACCTAGTTGGACGTGGACACCCAAATACGGAGTTAATTACGTATCTATAATTCATATTTTTATTCCTTAGGGAAAAATACATATCCTAAATTACTACAGTGTAGACAGACTTTGGATAAGGCCATTTCACCTTACAATAACTCATAGTGGTCTTTGCGGTATAGAGTCAACATTAAACTTACCTAATATACCTCACACCACTCACCTTTAGTCCTTTACCCTACAAGTCGACAACCGGGCTTTAGGTTCTGTGTTGTTGATAGCATTATTCTAAGTGGAAGAGGCTAATTATGAAGCAAATGGATTAGTATAGTAATGAGATAATGTTGAAGGCGAATATGAGAAGTCATGTCCCCATCTTAAAAGATAAGATGATTAATCATGTAAGAATGATAGGCTAACAGCCTTATTCCTCCTTCCTTTCTACGACCAGTTCTTGTTCTTTATATAAAAATAAATAAAATAAAAGGAAGAAGAAGGTTTCCTGTATTAAAAATACAACACATCGCGCAATATATGATGTACACTAGGAAAATCCAGTTCATACACGGTTGAAACACAATGATCATCAGCTAAATACACAAAATGATCACTTTGGCATCTCATATTTAGCTTTTACCTATGTGTATAATTCAAATATATTCAATAAACAAAAACCGAAGATAATGTGTTAAAGTGTCCATTTTATACAAAGTCACGGAGCCGAAAGCCGTATATGTATTTGGCCAATAATCATCGAGTACACAAATATAAGAAAAAAATACTTGCGGTACCAGATCCATGATTGGCAGATATTCATAGAACGATGAATTATTTTAGATTCCGGCATTCTATTTTAGGTATAGTAGAAGAGAATTGGGTCAGAGCAAAGTAACAACCTCTTGTATAGCTTCTTGGTGGGTAGCTTCCATGGGAGAAGACAAAAGAAGAGCTTGTAATTGAAGCACCCACACGCACATATAATAACATTAATGCATTGCTTGAGTTAGTATCAAGTCTCCCTGCAGCAAAGACAAAGAGATAGAGACAGAGAAAGAAAGGCCAGCTGTATTATAGCTACAAAATTACTGAATGGAGGCTGATTCTTCAGCCCAAAGCTTCAAAAATCATCACCTAATTCTGGCATCTGCACACACTTGACTTCCAAGCAAAACAGTTGACACCCAAAAAGGCTCCACTTGCAGCTTTGTTCATCATTTGCAATCAAAAACACAAGACACAGTCAATAGCTGAAACAAAATCAACCCTTCCTAAGAGCACGGTTTTCTCAACACAACCCATCTAAATCCAAATCAAAGGAGCCGGGTTGACGAAAATGGGGTCATTTGAGACACCCATAGCAATAAGAAGCTCCGTCTTGCTTGAAAGTTCATGTGGTTATCTGCTACAAGAATTACAGGTAATGCTTATGATTCATCATATCTATATATACTGTAGACTCCCATTATATATAATAAGCCTCTATCGATATCTTGTAACAGATGATCTGGGATGAAGTTGGTGAAGATGAGTTTGAGCGCGAGAAGGTCTTACTTGATCTGGAACAGGAGTGCCTTGAGCTCTACAGAAGGAAAGTGGACTATGCTAACATGGCAAGGGCGCGTCTCCACCAGGAACTTGCTTTGGCAGAGTCTGAATCCACACATCTTCTCTTGTCCCTTGGTGAACCGTCTCTCCCTGGAAGGGTACGCCATTAATCAGTAGTGTCAATACATTCAAATCAACACTAGTTTTAAACGTAGACACAAGCACAAGTTTCACGTTTTTCTCTTGTCAAGTTAATCACTCTTGGTCTTCACATAAGCTGATAAAATTATTGCTGTTCCAACAGCAAGAGAAAAAGGCGGGAACTCTGAAGGAGCAGTTGGAAGCCATCACCCCAGCTCTCCGAGAGATGCGGCTGAGGAAACAAGAGAGAATGAACCAGTTCAGAGCAGTTCAAGGCCAGGTCCAGAAGATTTCAGCAGAAATAGAAGGCCGCTCGGAACATGATGACTCAGCATCAACTTTCATAATCAATGAGAATGATCTTTCTCTCAAAAAACTGGAAGAGTTCCATGCTGAATTGCAAAGACTTCAACATGAAAAGGTATTGACCCTGGAACAGCTGTGTTATGGCTTACTTACTAGTTTGCAGGAATATAACAAGAAACAATGTAAGAAAACTGAGCTTTTCATGTTCTCGGATTTTGAAGAGTGACAGACTCAGAAGAGTTGAAGGGTACATAGGCACAATCCGCAACCTGTCTGCGACACTGGGTACAGATTTTTCTATGACCATCACAAAAATCCACCCAAGCCTAAACGAGCTGTGTGGAATGGCAAAGAATATAAGTGACGAAATAATGGCCAAACTCAGCAGCACGGTAGAGTCCCTGGAGGAGGAAAAGAAGAAACGCCTTGACAAGGTAAGAGAGAGCGCGTAGACCTTATATCTATCCAGGAATTGGAAATGTTAAATAGGAAACATTTATGATTGCAGCTTCGTGATTTGAGCAAGCAGTTGGTGGATTTATGGAGCCTAATGGATACAGCAGAAAAAGATCGCAAGTTATTCAATCATGTTACTAGTCTGTTATCTGCCTCGGCTTCGCAAGTGTCTAATCCTGCCAATCTTACACTAAGTATAATCCAACAGGTCAGTCATCACAATTTATGTGTTGTCTATAGAACCTCTATCTATTTTCATGTTCTTATTGTCATCTTGCAATCCTCCTCCTAAAGGCTGAGGCAGAAGTGGAGAGACTTGATCAACTGAAAGCGAGCAAGATGAAGGAACTCTTCCTGAGGAAACAATTTGAACTTGAAGAAATCTGCCACGAATCGCACATGGAAGTTCCTTCCAGCTCGAACATGGACAGCCTTCAGAGCCTTATAAATTCAAGTAAATTTCTATTCTGCCCACCACCACAGCCCTGCTAAAAGAAACTATAAGTTGTTGAATCAAAAGAGCATATCCACTTCATAAACTGATTAATGTTCGTTCCTGTACAAAAGGGGAGATCCATCATGCGAATGTCCTTACGAGCATGGATGAACAGATTTCCAAAGCAAGAGAAGAAGCATCTAGTAGGAAGGTAATAATGGAGAAGGTTGAGAAGTGGATATTAGCACGCGACGAGGAACGCTGGCTAGAAGAATATAACAGGGTGAGCTCCTTAAATTTCTGGTAGATCGATCAGAATACAAAACTACTAGTAGTACTAGTAGTAGTAGTGCAACATGACCCAAACTAAAACTCGTTGTCTTTCTCTTCTACTCTGCTTATTTTCAGGATGATAACAGATATTCAGTAAGTAGAGGAGCTCACAGAAACTTGAAACGAGCAGAACGAGCGAGGATAACAGTCAGCAAAATCCCTGGTAAGATTACATGACTTATCGATTATCTGAATTTATAGGATGATTGACATTACATGCCCACGTAGCTCAACAATAGCTCAAAAAAACAAGCAATTTTATCTTAGTAAATTTGCAGTCCAACAACAAAATTGCATTGTGGAAGCAAGAATGACAAGCTTTCAAAGTTAGGTGAAACGCCATTGTCTGTATATAATGTGACTATGCCAATAATTTTATATTTTGAGTATTTGCAGCATTGGTGGAGTTACTGATTACCAAGACAAAGAGCTGGGAAGAAGAACGGAAGAAAGTATTCTTGTACGATGAGGTGAGAATTTCAACTGTTTGAAATTGCAGGAATAGGGTTTCCATGTGAAAGCAGAATACTTCAGATACATGTATCACCAGGCAAATTCCAACTGTTCCCCATTAATATTACTTTGCTGGAGTATAATACTAGCTCAAGCCTACAATTGTACTTGGATGGTACATTCCATAAACCCCCTAGAAAAGGCTAAAATGACATTTCTTTCAAGCTGTAAGTTAATCTGGAAACAAATGAAATTTAATGCCTTGGCGCAGATATAATGGTTAATATTATCCTCTTTCAGGTGCCTCTGATGTCAATGCTTAAGGAGTACAATCTACTACGGCGGGAAAGGGAAGAAGTGGAACAAAGACTACGGGTTAGTAACCCTAACCCAGTACACAAATTAAGAATGTAAAGAAATGGTAGCAAGCACATGCACCTTTTCAGACTAACAAAGACATTTTACACACAATTTCAGATGGAGAAGAAGAAGGCTCAAAACCAGACAATGGGATCGGTGGAAGCCGAAAGCGGGTTCAGCACAAGACCAGGCACAAGCAGTAGACGGATTACAAATAGGAGCTTGATTGGAAGCTACGGAAGTGCTTCACCTGTAAATAGGCGAACTCCCCAATCGATCCAGCAGATAGGAACAAATAGTGTCTATTCACCAAGTCAGAGCATGAATTTAACACCAGAACGCAAAATACCACTGTCTAGGAAATTGCATTCCAGAGCAGATTTCGCTTCTCATCTGAGAGAAGAAACAAGCCCACCAGCTGCTTCGGCCTTTTCCGGACCTTACACGTCTTAACCCTGAATCGTCTTGCCTGATGAAGCCCTTGAAAATCCCTATGCAGTGTGAGACAGTGGAATAACAATGCAGACCCTGATCTCTGATTCCTATCTCATTGTTGTCCCTTCTTTTAGCGTGTTTTGATTGTATACTTGTATCATAACCTTTGATGGAATAATACTGTAATTACTTGTGTGCTTACATTACACGATGAGTCGATGACACATTTCAACAATATCTAACCAGGTAGGTGGTTAAGACTGGAAAGCCCCTGCCTGGAGCAGCCCTGTACAGCCAAGTATGGTTGAAAAAGCAGAGTATACCAGTGTTCATTCATATACCTCGATAATTGGACTTGACACAACTATGAATCAGCTGTTGAGGTTCCACATTCCGTAAAATTCAACAGCTATCGAGCATTGAATTTGAAGATCAGACATAGGAGCTGCAACCAAATAGGAGCAGCATCATCAAAGACTGATCCAATCAATTACATTGCCTCTATTCTCCAGCATGTTCTGCTTCTGTTCCATTAACTACTAATCTAAACCTTTAATCATCATTATATGTATCAGACAAGCAATGGAATGGAAAAAGTTTATGAATCAAAAATTTTCAAAATCCAGCTTATATAATTTGCTATCAAGGCAGACATGAATGAAGCATGCATGTTCCAAATGCAATCCATTATGGATCAGGGAAAAGAACCTTAGTTGCAACAAAGAACATTCCTACATCATGGTTGTTCGTACCTCTTGAACCAAAAATATGTAGTTACGTCAAAATTTTCTGCATCATCTGAAGGCTCAAGGAGCTTACCATCACCAAAGCAACTGAATATATCGTCTTTCTTTAACGATGTAATCTCCTGTCAAGATAAAGGCTGATGTTGGCACGGTGAAAACCCTAGTTACAGATGCATCTTTCTGTAACCACTGGTGGGAGACAAATAATTAAATCAATATTAGCAAAAACATCATTTCATATGCATTTTCTTTTTCTTCTTTTGAAATAAAAATGTCACTCATAAAGCAATATATGAAAAATCCATAGAATAGCATAGTTTTTTTTTTGAGCTCAAGAATAGCATAGTTGAAAGAATGACACTGTTGCTTATCATAGTATTTGATCGTACCTCACTACAGATGCAAGCTTCAAAAGATGCATTATGATGGTCAAGCACGTCTATCAACTAAAAGCATCCTTCCCAAATGCCTTAACAAAATGCATAACATTAGACTGATGCTAAATTTGATTCCTTCTCACGGGAAGCTTGTCCTTTCCCATAACATTCCATAAACCTTGAAGCAGATGTTTGCATGTAAGGCTGCTTGGTACATAGCCCAGTTTCAGCAATTTATTTTGCAAATCCAATGGCTTAGAAAGATCACCATGCTCACTCACTTTCTTCATAAGGGCATTGTAGCTCTCTGGATCATATAGATTATATTCCATAGCAAACAAAAACAGAAGATCTTCTGCTCTGCTAATATTTTCTGCCTTGCAATATCCAGTTACTAAAGCCCTGCAGATAGTGCAATCAGGCTTCAGGTCACGCTCAACCATTTCTTGCATCAAAGACTCTGCTTCAGAACACATGTTTAATTTGCATAAGCAAATTATGAGAGCCTTATATACTGCTAAGGATGGCTTGATATTCTTTTCAAGCATCTCACATTTATAGAGTAGTGGCTCTGCAATGCAGTCATTCTTGCAAAGAGATTCGATCAAGTTTTCATAAGTGTCCTTGTTGGGCTCATACCCATCTTCAGTAGCTCTATCCAAAAGCTTCACTGCTGCAAAAGGATGGTTGTACTGACACAGAGAAACTATCAATTAGCTGTATACATTGCTAGGTATCGGCACTCCATACCTCTTGATTTCAACAATCATATTCACTGCTGAGATCCATTGGCCGTCTCTTCCATAACCTTCCACCAGAGCCTGACAAGTGAAACCATCAGGATTGATTCCATATGCCATCATGTCATGAAATAAGGTCCTTGAATCTTTCATCTTTCCCTCCTTGCAATAACCATTGATGAGAGAATTGTATGTTATAATGTCCGGACTCAATCCTCTATCAACCATCCGATGAAAAATCTGATGGGCCTCCCTTACCTTCCCTAACTTACAAAGACCATTCAGCAATGAGGTGTATGTAACCACATCAGGCATCACACACCGCCTGTACATGATCTTATATAAATAAAATGCATCATCCAACCTACCCTTCTTACAATAGTTCCCAATAAGGATATTATACGTAACAAGGTCTGGGTCAAAACCTTGCTCCTCCATCTTCTCCAAGAACTCATTAACCTTATCCACATTTTGATCCTTACATATCACATGAGTAAAGATATTGAACGTGATTGTATTGGGAATTATCCCAGTTACCCACATGTCATCATAAAGCTCCCAACATTTGTCCATGCAATTCAACTTGGAGAGGCCATTCAGAAGAAAGTTAAACGCAACAACATGGGGAATGAACCCAAGTCTGACCATCCTCTTAAACACCCAGTACGCTTCTCCAATAGAACCGACTTTAACATACACCTTGATCAGCATATCGAACACGACAGGATCCCAGTTACAGTCCTCAGCACAAGACACCAAGCCCTCAAAAACATCAACCTCCTCCTCCCCACCCTTGCCAGAAGCCATCTCAATCAATTCAGCAAGCAATTGCATAGCATGGGCGAAAGCACGGGACCAGGTCAAGATATGAACCATGGTGCAATAGTGGTGAGTAGTGAGGGTGACACCCAGATCATTCTTGACCCAATTGAAGAAAGCGAGTGCTACCCTGAACTCGGATTGACATCTTAGCAAGATCCGGGAGATTTCAGTAGACCCCAAGTGAGGGATTAGGGGCCGTAGCTCGTCAATTTTTAAGGGATTGTGATGGTTTTGTTTCAAGGCGGAGCAGATGAGAGTGACTAGATTGTTAGGGTTTTGGGTATTTGGCAGGAAAGTGAAGAGTGCGTTGGAGATGGATTTTGGAGTTGGAATAACCAAATAATGTGGATGAGGAGAGGAAGAAAGAGTCGATTTAGGTAGGAAGATTGACGGCGGTGGGCATGATGTTGAGAGGGTGTGGTTACCCTTATGCAGTAACTGGGTTCGTGTCATGGGGAATTGGGGATACTTTGGATTGAGATCGGCCAATTTTTATGGCATTTGATCTCCTCTAGCTACTGTTTTCCAACAAGGATCTCTCTTTCTATTTGATATGACTGTCCCACCACCAGGAATACATGTGCTTGGACTCGGCTCTTGTCACCGTAGCCATGATTGTAAAGTGAAACCTCAGCAAGCTGTATCTGCTAAACCCTAACACCTACAAACTGTAAAACGGAAACAGCGAACGATCTGTAAACGAACTACCAAATAAAGCAGAAAACAACCAGATAACCACAGTGTAAATACTGCATCTGTTTAACAACCCTCAGAAGACAAAGCAGATTTAACAAAATCAGTTAATTAACAATGATGAACACTCTAGAACAGCTCAATTTGGCAGGCAGGCAACCGAGCAACGAATTCGCAAACAAGAACACCACATTTACGCCTACTTCGTTCCTATTGAAGACGAAAAAGGCGAAAAGGAGGAAACGAGTAAATGGAAGAACGAACTCACCGGAAAAAGGGAAAACAAGCGAAAGGCGAGTCGAAAATGGATCAGCAACTGAAACAGAAACGCGTATGGAGGAAGATAGAAGGCATTTCTGCTCCCATCCGCAACTCTCACAGGCTCAATCAGATCTATCTCTCTTTCTTCTGCGTTTTTGCTCTTGTACTGGTAAGAAGAATGAATGAGAATGAAAAGCAAGGGGGCTGAATGGTGTATTGTTTTTTTTTGATTGTGAAGCGCTTACAAGCCAAAATTAGCCACCTATAAGTTACAAGGATAACCTAAATCATCGTGACGGATGATCTTTAAAAATTCAAACAGCACGGGTTGTTGACTCAACAAACACCACGACTGTGTTACAGACAAATGAGAAGACAGAAGGGACGAAGCATGAATAGGCAAGGCTGCATTGAAGCTCTGAAGATTGATGTGTCTTCTTGCTAGGAAATCTGCAGCAGCGTTTGATTCCCTGAAACAATGATAAAAAATAACAGAGGGGATAGCCGAAATTAAGTTTCTTATGTCTTCAATAATAGAATAAATTTCCCCAGGAACTTTCCATAAATGTTTCAAAGAATTAATAACAATAAGATTGTCACCTTCTATTATAAGATTGTGAATGTGAGAAAGGTCTATTTTTGTGATAGCATGAAGTAAGGCTGAAGCTTCAGCTTGTACTATAGTCATAGAGGGAAGTTGTTGGCGTCCCGCAGAAAGAACATTTCCAGAATGGTCTCTAATGATGAATCCGGCATGGGTTGTTCCTGTTTTGAGTCTAGAAGCATCGAAATTTAGTTTCTGCCATTGCGAAGGCGGTTTTTTCCAGGATGTATGATTTTTCCTTTTTGGTTTGTTAGAGGTCTTATGAGATTTCAAATTGCAGCCTTCCCAAGCAAGGGCGCCTGTGAAAGCTAAGTTGGACGGAAGGGTTTTTGGGTTAATTCTAGTTGGATCAAAAAATTTTGCATTCCTATGTGCCCACACAAACCACCATAGGAAAGCTAGTGACGTGGCGTGTTGGTTATTGGCCAATGTTTCTTGTAAATTTTGTTGGAAAGTATAATTTGTAGTAAGATTAAAAGAATAATTTAATAGTTTTTGAAGACGAAAAATCATAGCTTTTGTAAAAGGGCATTGGAAAAAGAAATGATTTAGGGATTCATCATTTAGCTCACAAAGGGAACATAGATTCGGAACTGAATTATAGAAACGGTTTAATCTGTCCGTTGTCGGGAGGCAGTCAGCACAAGCTTTCCAAAGGAAGTTGATTATTTTAGGTGGTAATTTTGATTTCCAAATCCAATCAAATTCATTAATACTTGTATTTTGTGGAGATGTTAAAAGGGAGTTTGCTGATTGAACCGAAAAAATACCATCATTAGCAGGAAGCCAGATGAGTCTATCCTCGATATCTGTTACAGGAATTCTAGTTAGAACGGTAATATCAATGATATGAGGTGGCAAAACCTGAGCGAGGAGGGTAGTATTCCAGGTTTTATTTGGAAGTATAAAGGTGGCGACTTTTTGAGTCGGAATCCCTGAATCGATAAAGGGTAGAAGGTCAATATTTGGTAACCAAGGATCTGTCCAGAATTTGATTGTTTTACCATTTCCTAGCAGCCATCTAATGCCCTTAGAGAATAAAGCTCTAAGATTCATTAGCCTGCCAAACTGCCAAGAACAATTATTTTTATGATAGTTAAAAAGGGAGTTCGTATTTAGATATTTTTTAGTTACTGTATTATTTTGACCCAAACATTTTGTGGTTGCGTCGCTATTTTTCAGAGCAATTTCTTTTGAAGAGACATATTGATGTTTTCCGCAGAACGAAGGCCAAGACCACCGTTCTCTTTTGGAGAACAAATCTGGTCCCAACTAATGAGTGGATGGTGATTTGGAATGAATTTATTCCAAAAGAAAGATTTACAAACCGCATCTATTTGTTTGAGGACCCCTTGGGGCAACATAAAACTCTGCATGAGGTAGTTGACTTTGCTTATTAGACATGATTGGATAAGAACAACCCTGCCTGCTTGTGAAATTGTATTAGCTTTCCATTGGGACAGTTGTTTTTTAAGATTAAGAACTGAGTCTGAAAACATTGAAATCTGAACTCTTCCTTTAAGAATCGGAATACCTAAGTATTTTTCCATAGAAGAGGTGACTTGAATATTGAGGATACTTGCTAAGGTGACCGACGTAGGTTGAGTAACGTTAGCAGATGTTTGGAACGAGCTTTTATGATAATTAATTGATAATCCAGAAACCTGAGTAAATTTTTGAAGAGTGTTTCTAATAAATTCCATATTTGTAACGTTTGCATTTGCAAAGATAATCGTATCATCTGCAAAGCTTAAGAAGGGTAAGATTGATCCGTTTTTTGTGAGTTGGATTCCAACATGGTTTGGAGTGGCCGAAGCCTCCTGTTGTAATGTTCGAGTTAAGTATTCCATACATAATACAAAGATGAAAGGAGACATTGGATCGCCTTGTCGGATTCCACAAGTAGGCTGGAATTCGGGACCTGGCTCATTATTAACTAGAACTGATGACGACGAAGTGGTTATACATGTCATTACGAGTTGAATCCATTTATGATGAAACCCGAATTTGGATAAAACCAGACGGATAAAATTCCAGTTAATTTTGTCATATGCTTTTTCAAGATCTAATTTAATGGCCATCCAACCAATCCGTCCTTTTTTCCTTTTATGGAATGAATGGAATATTTCATGAGCAATAAGGACATTATCTTGAATCAGACGCCCTTTAACAAAAGCACTCTGAAGCGGATGAATAATTGAAGGTAAAATATGTTGAATTCTGTTTGATAATACCTTGGTAATTGTCTTATAAACGGTATTACATAAACTAATCGGTCTATAGTGATTAATAGATGTTGGCGTATCAATTTTGGGAATTAAAGTTATGAAAGTTTTATTTGCAGCGGTCAACATTGATCCGAAATGGAAAAAGGCCACTACATCGCGAACAACTGACGCACCGACCGTGGACCAATAATTTTGGAAGAATTCCGTAGTGAAACCGTCAGGTCCCGGAGTTTTATTAAGAGCTAAGTCAAAAATTGCCATTTTTATTTCGGATGCTGTCGGTTGTTTCGAGAGAGTTATGTTGTCAGCGTCGGATATCATAGGAGGTATAATATCTAGATCTTGAGGATAGACTACTGAGTTGGGATTGGATTTGAAACGTGCCGCTAGTTCATTGGTAATATTAGTTGAAATTGTTTCATGATCAAAAATGACCAACCCATCCTGAGTCTGAAAGGATGTTATATTTTTTTTAAATCTACGTAGTTTTGAGATGGTTTGGAACGTATTTTTGTCTATATTTTGTAAATGGTTACTTTTAGCTCGTTGAGCCCAAAATTTATGGTGGAAGTCCATTAATGCATTATATTTGTTAAGGTGTTGCTGTAATTTATTTAATATAGACTGGTTATATGGATCGGATAGGAGAGAATTTTGGAGTTGTTGTAGTTGACGTTCTGAAACTCTTAGTTGTTCAAAATTATTATTTATATAGCGTTTGGCCCATTCTTTAGAATATTTCTTAAGAAGTTGCATTTTCATGGAAACTTTGAACATAAATGATCCCGTGAGTTTGTATTCCCAAACCTTTTTAACTAATTTAGCATAAGAGGGTTTATCAATCCAAGCATTTTCAAAACGAAAGGGGTACTTAATAAATTTCTTTTTAGAGTCTAGGTTGAAAGATATCAAACAGTGGTCTGAAGTTGTAAAATGATGATGATGGGTTACAAGTTTGGGAAAAATTGGTACAAGATCATGATGAATGAGGACTCTATCCAGTCTTTCGAATGTGTTATCCGTAGAGGTTGTACTTTTTCTCCAAGTAAATGGGAACCCGGTAAATTTCGTATTTAAAGTACTCATTTTGTTTTGGAAGTTGAGTAGACGAACAAATTTAGCCGGCGCTGGAGAAACCCCGCCAAATTTGTCCGAACTACAATCGATTTCATTGGGGGCTTGTTTTATGAGCCAACTTTTTTACTTTTTGTTCTTTGCTTTCGCACATAGAGCGGTGGGGATGGGGGATGATTGCTCGCCTTGCACTTGCAGACTGGGGAGCTGAGGCACACTGGACAGATATTCTCCGCGCACCGCTTTATGGATTCCGTCCTGCAGCGATGCGATCAATCTACTATAATACAGTATAAAGCCGAACCCAAGTCTTTGTAAAAATTTGCGCTACGTCATCAACCCTGAATAAAATAATGATTTTATTTTTTGCATTGATTTTCAAAAAATAACTTATATATCTTTTTCATATCTTATCCAATTTCCTTATGTATACTTAATATCTTGCTCAATATATATCCTTATTCGAATAAGGAAATTCAAGTGTTTTTCTTTTATATTCTTAATTTTTTTTTATTAATTAGTATACATTTTTGTCATTATTGAATCTTGAAGAATAGTGAAAAAATTTCACATGTGTCAATGGTATATTCATTAATAATATAAATTTGAAAATTTGAGTAGAACTATTTTAGAATTAAAATTGTATGGATAAAAGTATATATATATAGGTCAATAGGTTCGGGCTTTGGTCTATTGGATTTGGATTATAAGTTCCCGACTTAAAAGCGTATTCGTATCAAAATTCGATCTCAAATCGGTTAATTCGGTTTTATATTTACATTACCCGTACATGGTGCGGGGTTTGTACTAGTTATCAGAAAAAGCCAAGTCATCGTGTCAAGCTGCGGCGCGATCAGGGTAAAATTAATTTTTAACGTTCCAACCACCCAATTCAATGAAGTAGGTGAGTGTGGTTGTGTTATTGAATGTGGTAGCGTGTATATAAGCCACAGCGGTAAAAAACACTGAAGGAACCATCCTTTTACTCTCTAAACCATTCTCTTCCTCTATAAAATTTTAACGGTAAAAAACCATTCTCTTTCTCTTCTTTTCCTCTCTAAAATTACGATTCCTCTCTAGATTTGAACGATTCGATCCTCTTACTCTCTAAAAAATTTACCTCTTAGAAGCTAATGGGAGATTGGTTATCAAATACTTCTCGGTAAGTAATATTGTTGTTTCGTTATATTATTGTTTTATATTGAGTTTTAATACTATATATGTGAAGTTTGGTTTTTTATGAATATTTGGAGTAGCTAGAATATTTAGAAAGTGTAGAAAAATTAGATATTGAGAATAGGTACTATATTTAGGATTTTTTATAATATTTTAGATTTTTATAATATTTAGGAAATTTAGATATTAACATTTAATATTTGGAATATTAGCATGTTTAGATATATAGATTATTTCGTAAATTTTAGAATATTTAGAAAATTAAGATATTTAATATTTAATATGTGGAATATTAGAATATTTAGATATTCAGATTAGTTATATAATTAGAATACTTCAGATTTTGTAGAATTTTTCATAATCTTTAGAATTTTTAGAATGTTTATAATATTTAGAAAATTATATTTAATATTTAGTATTTCGGCTTTTAGAATATTTCAGATTTTAATATTAGAATATTACGGATTTTTTAGATTATTTCACATTTTTTAGAATATTTAGAAAACTAAGATATTTAATACCTAATATTTAGATATTTAATATTCAATATTTCGGATTTTAGAATATTTCAGATTTTAATTTTTCGCTATTTAGATAATTTCGGATTTTTAGATTATTTCACAATTTATAGAATGTTTAAAAATTTAAGATATTTAATATCTAACTTTCAGGAATATTTAGAATATTCATGATTTTTTATAATATTTATAAAATTTATAAAAATTAAATTATTTAAAATATGATTTTTATATCTACATTATGGTTATAGAGCATGGTTTAATTATTTAGAAAATTTAGATATTTTAGATTTTTTTTAAACTTAGAATATATATAGAGAGACTTTTGAATATTTTGGATTTTTGGAATATGATTTTTATATTGAATATGGTTTTTATTGTGTAGAAATTGTGTTGAAATTTTTTAGGATTTTTGGATTTTTGTATGTAGTCTTTCTTCGGTGGGGCGCCAAATACAAATTTCAATCCGTCTGTGGAGAACAATGAATTCATGGACCAAGAAGCGTATCATGAACCACATTACGATAACGTAAATCAATATACATACGGAAATGATCCCGTTCCTGACAATGTGTATCAGTATGAGGGAAGTCATGAAAATTTATATCAGAACCAAGCAGAGCAAGAGCCGGTATGTCATCTATAACTTCTTTTTAACCAAATTATTTTAATTTATGCACTTTATATTTGTAGACTTGAAATATTCATGCTTAAAATCATGTCTTTTTGCAAAGTGTGCAGTTTCCAGATTTTCCCAATCACTTCGAAAACGATCATGAGTGGTTGGACAAGAAAAGTGCAGAGCGATGGGCAAAGGATTTAGGACGGAGTTTGAACATAGCGTTGACGATTGAAAAGTCATGGACTACAAAGTTCATATTAGGGTGTGCGCTCTCAGGAACATACCAGCCAAACAAGAAGGGCAATTCTGGTCCTATTGTGCCAAACTTGCAAGCAGGTGACAATCTGAGAGAAAAGCCACGCTCTAGAAAGATCGAGTGCCCGTTCCAGTTAATTGGAAAACGGAGTAATGGGGTTTGGCGTGTAACAGTGAAATGTTGTCACCATAATCACGCACTGGAAACCCTAGAGGGGTATGCATATATGGGTCGTATGACGGAGGAACAAAAAGAGCATGCAAAAGAATTAACTCTTGCTCATGTGGAGCCAAAGTTTCTTATGACATATCTACGCAACAAGTTTCCAGGGATTACAACATCGATGAAGCAACTATACAGTTTTCGACGTGAAGTGTTTAAGCAAGAGATGGGCGCGATGACGGTAACCCAATTTGCGCTGAGTTATTTGCAGAAGAATGATTACTATCTGGATTACCGTACTGTAGAGGGAAGTGATGAAATTGCCGATTTTTTCTTTGCCAATCCGAAATCTCTGAAGTTGTTGTGCTTGTTTCCATGCGTCGTGATCATGGATTGCACCTACAAAACCAACATGTAAGTGAACATTTCATAAAGTTTATTCTTCACAGATTTTATATGTTTTGCTCACATTAAGTTTGTCTAATTTTTTACAAGTATAACATGCCCTTGTGTGAGATGGTGGGATTCACTTGCACCGGACATACATTCAACATTGCTTTTGCGTTTATGTCAAAAGAGATATCGAACCACTACGAGTGGGTGTTGAGCCAGTTGCGCGTGCTCTTCAACAAGGTTGGGAAAATGCCAGAGGTTATAGTCACGGACAGAGCTGTGGCCGAGATAAACGTTGTTGATAAAATTTTCCCCGAGGTAAGCCATTTGTTGTGTTGGGTTCATATTCAGTGTAATTGTGAAGCTTTTGTTCTCTCAATCGGGTCTTCTGCCAAGACATCGTCGTGGTTCGCCAGTAGAGCAAGAGACTTGTTCGACTGCACCACCGTGGCGAAGTATGAGACATACAAAAAGCAATTGGAAAAAGAGTTGAAAACTTCTTTTTTCAATTATCTTAAGAATAACTGGTTGTGCGATAGATTCGGATTCCGCATTGTGAGGGCGTTTACGGACCACCGTCTAAATCTATTGACGGGGACAACCAACAGGTATCATCTTAAATATTCTTCATTTGTGTACAATACATTTATAAAAAATGATAATAAACTCATCGAAATGGTGGATTGATGACACATTGCAAGGTCGAGTCACAACACTTTGTTTTGAAAGACTACCTAGAAACATCAGTTGGAGGGTTCAGCACAGTGTTAAGAAAGATACATGCCCAAATAAACATCTAGATCAACACCATTCGGGGAGAGATGGAACGAGACCGAACCTCAATTCCTGTGGACATATTGTACTTCACTGAACCGTTGAAGACAGTCTTCTCACAACTTCCAAAGAAAGTTTCCAACAAGTGCATTGGAGAGCTGTTTGATCATGTCAAGTTTATTACTCAAGGTACTGGATTTGGCCCGATATGCGACGATACATGGTGGACATCTGCTCGTGGACTGCCATGCCCTCACTATGTGTGGTACTGCATTACCAATTGCGTGCCCATTGAGCTTTCAACGATCCACGATTTTTGGAAGCAATTGGCGTGGGATGACCTTGGGGGAACAAGTGAACGAGTCGATGTTCCGGGTTGACTTACTGATGATGCAATCAAGTCCATCCCACGACTACTATGAAGGCAAGATGAAAGAGGATGTCCGAGGGCAGATGTGTCGTTATTATGAGAATCTGACCGATCCAAGCAAGTCCAGTTTGGCTGCGCCTGGAAATAAAAAACCAGTTGGCAGGCCAAAGAAGAATTCTAAAGTCCAAAAGAGGAAGTTGACCAGGTTGGAACATGCTCAACGAGAGAGGAATCCGGGGCCGAAAGTAGTTACACTCTTACAGAGGTTGGGGAGGATGAGAGGGAGGATGAGGGGGCGGAGGAAGAAGAAGAGGATGGTGAAGGGGCAGAGGAGAGAGAGGGAAACTACACGACTAGCTTTGCTCCCCCCCGTACTGACTAGCCATATCGAGGTTGCATTTGGTAATGATGTACCGGGTTTCATCCTTCCATTCATCACCAATGCTTTAGAAATTCGAGGAGATGGTCACTGCGGATACAGGTCGCTCGCAGTGCTGATGGGGTGGGGAGAGGACGCGTGGACGAGGATGCGTCAGGAAATGGTCCTTGAGTTGAGGAGTCACTATCAGATATATGATGTACTGCAGCCAAAGTGGACTCCGATGGACGATTTTGATCTCATTCATAATCCGAACAAAATACATTATCATATTTTACTTTTTATCTATTTATGCAACATAAGTTCTCAAAATTGAATTATTTTATCAATGATTCAGAACAGAAACCGAATAGAACATCGTCATTCATAAAAAATAACTTCATAAAATCCATAGTCACTACTACAACAAAAAAACAAAAAAAAATCAATATTGGTTATAATAAGCAAAATCGCTGCTAGGTCCGGTTTCGTAGTCTCATGGACAACGACTTGGACGCCAGTGGGGTTCAGTTGGAGGAATAGGGCCGGTCAATCCCCTCTCAACATCCTCATAAACTCCACTCCCCATCCACCCAGGGGCGCGAACTCTTGGTAGTGACGTACCACTCCTTGTAAATAATTCATGCGCTACGTAAACACAAATAATAATAACAGTCAGTATTTAGGGTTTAGGGTTTAGCAGTTAGGGTTAGTGGTTAGGGTTTATAGTTAGGGTTTAAGATAATATACATATAAATGTAAAAAAATTAAATGAATAAATATTAAATTACTTACCGCATATATATCGGTGTCCGATGGCTATGGTGGCGGCTGGTTTTCAACAACCTCAGCGGAAGTCGGCAATATGAACAGATGGGAATGCACCCTAAACCATGACTCATAACTTGGATCCACTGCATATGGGAACATTGTTGGTGATCCTTGGGGTACAAGGTGGTGGGCTTGGTTTTCCCAATGATCATCATTGGGAGAAAACACCACTTTATACTGGTGTCGCTTCAAGTTATTTGTCCTCTTGACCTCCGTTGGCCTGATAACTTGGATCTATGGAATTTTCTGGAGGTAACCCATTTGTCTATAGCATATCTCTGGCATATAAGGCTCCTGAATATCCATGAATGTCAGCAAGCCCTTGTACCGTGTGAGTGCTACATCCCCAACGGCAAACCGCTGACACCTGTGCCACGACATCCAATCCACCTGTACGAAATAAATATGTACACCGGATCGTTCACGTAAAATATCAATTTAAACAAGTCACGCATTTACGTAGTGTGTCTTAAATTACCTGGTTCATAGTCATGAGGTCTAGCTAGGGCTAGTCTTACATCTCTCAGGTCAGCAGCACTCCAGTGTCGGCTCCCATCTCCCTCGTATGCAATGGGGCTTGCACCGACCCTTCTGCTCAGACGACCTCTATACCTAGGAAAATACCTCCATATCTAGACCTACAAAATAATCGTACCGCTTAGATAAGTTTATAATTAATTTCCATAGATTTACGATAAATATAATTAAATCAAAGCAAAGTCATTCGTACTTACATGGAAGATGTACATGCATCCACTGATCTGACCAACCTTTTCACGGGAAGCCATACCCAATTGTCTGTACAGGTATGCCAATGTACCCGCACCCCATGCAAAATTCCTGGTCGCCTCATGGTTTAGCAGCATGCACTGGCGGATCTAGGGGAGGGCGTGGGTGGGCGGCCGCCCCCCATTCGGGTCATAGTTATAGTAGAAGTATAAGTGGTCATAATTATCAAGTAGCGCAGTGGCACTTGTCCGCCCCTCCATACGCTTGAACGCGGGTTCGAATTCCCCTATCAACACTTCCCTTTTTTTCATATATTGTTCATTAGGCTTAATTTTTGAACGGTCCCCACCCTACATGTTGGATCGTTAGTACTGAGGGACGTCCTTTACTTTGGTAAAGGCATCCTTAGGTTAGGCGTCCCTACGAGGAGTAAGGGCGTCCTTGAGTAATGCAGCGGAAAATAAGTACTAAATAGATAATAGATGAACGTAGTAAATTATAGAGGAACCACTCAAGACCAAGTAGTCCTTGAGTGTAAACCTCTACCTCCTTGGAGGATTTTTGAATAGTTCTTCCTTTATATTGAACGTTCTTACAGTTGTACTGGCGAGTCTTTACAGTTCTCTGGCACTTAGCTTTTCCCTAAGTCCACTAGTAAAGGAGTCCTCTAAGCCTACAACTTAAGCAAGTTCAATCTACTAAAGGACTCCTATCCCTGCGTCCTACAGTACTTCGTAGGACTCTCTTTCTTTTCTTTTGATTACAAACTGTTTTGTGATTTGGGTTACAAGTCTCACTCGATCTAACACAAAGTCTTAGCACTGTTCTTGAGTTCTTGAGTTTGTTCTTTGTGTTCTTGAGTGAGCCGCTTTCCTCTGATTCTCTCTGAATATTCTTTGAAAGCGTTAACGTCACAATAAATGCCTTGGGGCTATTTATAGGACTTGGGGAAGGGCGTCTTTTCTCTGGGACGATCATGCCCTTCATGGACGTGGCTACAGGATCTTCCTCCACGTAGTAGGGCGGTGATGAGGAAGCTTCCTGTATCCAGCTGTGTATGATGAACTCCGCTACAGGATCGGCCGCCACGTGTTGATGAACTCTGCAACAGGATCGTCCGCCACGTAGTGTTGGACTCTGCTACAGGATCGGTTTCCACGTGTCCTTGGATGATCAAACATTGTCGAGTGATGTCATCCTGTCGGCTAGTGAGTAAGGACTCCTTTCTTGCGTTCCTACTTGCTTGGGACTCCGTCCTTGCTCAAGTAGTCTCTGGCTGGTTCTTACTTCCTGTTAGCTAGCGTCCCTAAGCTTATGGGACGCCCATACACACTTGTTGTCCTTTTGGTCACTGGCGTTCCTGAACACTTGGACAACTTTATTAGAATCAAAGTGAGTTTGTCATATCAAAACTAAAGGAAGGTTTGTATGGGCACACTACCAAGTACGCAGGCGTCCTTGATAGCGTCCCAACAATTTCCCCCTTTTTGATGATGACAAACTCTTCAGCAAAATAGTTTTGGCGTTTGAACTTAGCATGCATGAAAACTTAAAAGCGTCCTCTAACACTTAGAGAAATTTCATTTAGCACAAGTTTTCATTCTTTGATTCTCTAACATTTGGATTTTAGGGAGAGAAAAGCGTCCTAGAATTTTCTAGGCGTCCTCTAGTTTATTCTAGCATGGCGTTCCTTAGACCTTTCACTAAATAGTTCCCCCTTAACACTTGCTTATTCTGGATAACTAGTTTATAGCGCATCTCTGCAAAACTCCACTTCCCCCTTTTGGCATCATCGAAAAGGATAACAAGTGATAAGAACGTTAGCACAAACACATAACTAAAAGCAGTGGAACGCTTGAACAAACATATGCAAGCAAACAGTGGAATTGCCATTCAAACAAAATTGGAGTACGGTTATTACAAACCAAGATCATAATGTTTGAAGTTGAAAAGAAGCAAAAGCAAAATGATAGGTGATTAAAGGGGTGGTGGCAATCACTAAGAACGGCGCTGGTCTTGATAAAACTTGAGCAGTTGTTCTTGAAGTTCAGCAGCCTTGGAGAACGCAGAAGACAAGTCCTTTAGAGCAGAGAAGATAAGGCACTGGTTGTCCATTATTGCACCCATGAGTTCTTCGGGAGGATGTTGGGCAATGTTTGCAGGGGCAGAACGGGGCAGAGGACCTGTACTCGAAGAGGGAGAGTCCGCTGGAAAATCTGGAGGAGAAGAAGTATCCAAGAGCATTTGATCAAGAGCGGCAAGGTCTACTGCCGGCTCTTGGTCCTGAGGAGACTCTTGAGACGTAACATTGAGACTTGCGGCCTCAGCCTCAGCAGCTAAGCGTTCTTCTTCAGCTTTTAGTCTGGCCTCCTCAGCCTCAGCTTCTAACTGTTTGATCACGGAGGGCAACTCTTCATTGTGCCTTATCTCGACAAGTCCCTTCTTAGCATTCCATTTCAAGCCAAGTTCTTCAGATGGAGCGCTCTCATCATAAGCGTCCTAGGACTGCAAGATTGCCTTCACTACTCCAGGATATGGCAAGGCATGCCTCTTCCTTCCACACTTGGCCATATGTTGCATAGCAATGCTGGCTAAGTTGATTGGGCGGCGTTCTAGGATAGCGTCAATTAGGATAATGTCATGTGTTTGCACAATTGAACGCTTCTCTTGCCTTGGAAGTATGGCACGACATATGAAGTAGTGAACGATGGCGCCGACCTTGCTCAGAACGTGAGCTACCCTGTCAAGTCCCATTGGCCTTTTGCCCTGAAAGACATGTTCAATAAGAGGCAGTTCTTCATCAGTTGTCTCGAAGCCGCCTTCAGGAAGTGAGCTAAGAGCGTCGGACGGTGGCTTGCGTTGACCTAGACCCATGAAGGATCGGATTTGGCGTTCTGTTACTGAGGCTTTCTCACCTTCAATTTTGAAGTGGAGGGAGCCATCTTTTGCTTTGTAGCGCAAATCCCTGTAGAACGCCTTCACCTGTTCTTTGTCAATAGTGGTCGGCGCTGGTCCAACGTTCAGCCATCCTTGAAATTTTAGAAGTTCGAGGAACTCCTTAACATCTTTATCATTGAAGGAGGCAAGCCACTCTTCCGAGTAAATGAGCGGGCTAAGGACTTTGACGGGCACATCAGCATTTTTTCTTTTTCGCTTGCCCTTTGGGGACGCAGAGTCCTCATCATCATCTGACTCTTCCTCAACGTTCTCAGAGTCACTGTCAGCGTCCTTTGAGGGAGCGTCCTCTGTGCCTTGTGCTTTTTCTGCATCGCCACCAGCTGTGGCCTGATCGGAACCTGAGGTCTGACCTTGGGACGTGCCCTTAGCGTCCTGAACCTTTGATTGATTTTCTGTTCCTGGCTCAGCGTCCGCGGGGACTTGACGGGATTCTGTTTGGATTGTGGGGGAGGGGTTTTCTTGTGGAGCTTGGGAGGGATTGAGGATGGGGAGGGATTGGTTGTAGGGTGGGACTTCTTGAGCATCACGCTCGAGCTCTTCAGAAAGAGTTGGCTCGGCGTCCTTGTGAGGGACCTGGTGCTCACCAGCGTCCTCAGCCACTTGTGCTGCAGCTGGAGCATTCTCAACTCCTTCAGCCTCATTATCAGAGTCCCCAACGACATCTATAAAAGGGGAAGCTTGATCAGCAACTTCTTGAGGCGTTCCTCTGTGGCTCTCAGAAGAGCTAGAGGAGGAGGAGGAGGGAACTTGCTCAATTTGCGCAGGAACGTCCTTGGCGAGCAAAACTCTAGGCTTCTCACCAGCCTTCCTTCGGCGAAAAGTGTGCTCAAACGTGCGCTCTGTCTCCTCCGGGCCACTTTTGGAGGATGGACGACGGGACCTTGGGGTCTCGGGGTCCTTTGGTGGGGAAATATGGTCCGGGGCAGACGGAAAGTTGGCCAGGTTTAAGGGAGAGTGGGTGTTGGGAGGAAACGGGATTAGAGCATTTTTCCTTGAGGGTTGAGGGGACGGAGGAGGAGTAGGGAGTTGGACGATTGAGATGGGTTTAGGGGGAGGAGTGGATTCCTTGGAAAGGTTGGAGGCCCTTTTTGTGGTGCTAGGCCTTTTTGTGGTGGTTTTGAAGGATGGGACGCTTGAAGTTTTGGCCTTTTTGAGGGGCCTGGGGTCATGGGTTTTCTTAGAGCGTCCCTCCTTGATGTGTGGTGGAAATTTATCCACAATTTCTGTTGATTTGGAGGAGGAAAATGGTTTGGATGATTTCAAAAGAGGAGATGAGGGGGTTGAACGTTTGGATGGGAGGATAGATTTGGTGGTGATGGTAGGGACTTGAGGAGGTGGTGGAGAGGGACTTGGCACACGGGACTTTAGCATTCTGTACGCCAAAGAGTCCTTAGGGTACATGGGAAAGTCTGGAAGGACGGCGTTGTGGAGGTCGGGTATAAGTTCAAGTAAAGGACCCAGATTCTCACCTCCAAACTGAGAGAAGAAGAGAACGTCGTCCATCCGTCCTGGCAAGTCCTTGTAGTTGGTTTTGTGAAGACTTGGCACGGCGAAGCGTTCAATGAACCTTTCATAGTTCTTAGTCTTTGTTGCATCATCCTTGATCTCTAGCAAGTCCATGCGTTCTCTTATTAAGTTGTAAAGGGTTCTGGGCTTCCTGTTGATGAAGTCCACCAACGATTCATTAAGAACGATGGGTTTTGGTTTCTCGATGTAGTGGGACTTCACCAGCTTTCTTCTCTTCCCGCCGGTAGAAGATCCGGCCACGTTCACTAGCCTTTGAGACATTTTTCTGGTGAGTTTTAGTGAGAGAAAGTTGCCGGAGTTCTAGAGAGATGTCAGAGCAAATTTGAGAGCGAGAAAGTGGTTGAGCGTAATAAATTTTGATAGCGACTGTTCTGGCCTTATATAGAGGAAGCGGTGGCACAAACGGTAATTACCACTGTTTTACTGTGCGACACGTGGCAAAACTTCCAATCTTCATCTTCATCTTCAGAGTTGTCCTGTTGGTGTGAAGAAGAGCGTTCTTTCTTACTTGGTTTTTCTTTGTGAGAAGAACTTTCTTTGAACACAACATGAATACTCTCCTCAAGCTTTAGAGTCCTTTTGTTGAAAACTCTATATGCTTTGCTGGTAAGAGAGTACCCAAGGAATATGGCTTCATCACTCCTTGCATCAAACTTTCCAAGTTTTTCTTTATCATTGTTGTGAACGAAACACTTGCAACCAAAGACTCTGAGATAGTCAATGCGAGGCTTCCTTCCATTCAACAACTCATAGGACGTCTTCTTCAGCAGAGGACGGATCATGGCACGATTAATGATGTAGCATGCTGTGGCAATAGCTTCCGCCCAGAAGTACTTGGGAACGCTATTTGCTAAGAGCATAGTTCTTGCCATATCCTCCAACGTCCTATTCTTTCTTTCCACAACTCCATTTTGTTGAGGAGTCCTTGGAGCAGAGAAGTTGTGCGAGACGCCATGTTGATCACAGTAGGCCAGGAACTCTGAGTTTTGGAACTCCGTTCCATGGTCTGATCTTATGGCTTTGAGAGGCGTCTCAAGGGCAACTTCCACTTGTTTGATGAAGACTTTGAACGCATTGAAACAATCTGCTTTGGTCACCAAGAAAAGAACCCAAGTGAATCGAGAAAAATCATCTACAAGAACGTAAATGTACCTCTTTCCACCGTGGCTCAACGTCTTCATTGGTCCACAAAGATCCATATGGAGGAGTTCCAAAGGCTTCTTTGTACTGACTTCGTTCTAGGACTTGAAAGACGTTCTTGTTTGCTTCCCTTTGATACAGGCTTCGCACTGTTCAACAGTCTCAGGATCAATTCGGGGAAGTCCTTTCACAAGATTTCGCTGGTGTAGCTTGAGGATTGTGCTTGGTCCAGCATGGCCAAGTCGACGATGCCAGAGATCAGCGTCCTTCTTTGAAGCAGATAGACATAATTCTGATTTAGGCTTGAACTCTTGATTGAAGATATAGACATTGTTCTTGCGTACTCCTTTGAGAACAACTTTGTTGGACTTCTTGTTGATAACAAGACACTCCTTTGAGTCAAATGTGACTAGGTTTTCACCTTGATCACACATTTGAGAGACGCTAAGAAGATTGAAGCCAAGTCCTTCAACAAGACTGACATTTGTTGCTTTGATGGACGGATTGAGAATTGCAGTTCCCGTTCCTTTAATCTTTCCTTTGCCCTTGTTGCCAAACGAGACAGTTCCTCCCGTGGCACTACTTTGGATAGAAGTGAGGTGGATCTGGCTTCCTGTCATATGATTTGAGGCGCCACTATCAATGATCCATGGGCGTCCCCTCACTTCCACCTGCCAAAACAAGGTTAGTTCTTGGCGACCCAGGCAAGGTGTTCCTTACCTGGCTCATTACAATAATAGAACTCTGGTTCTGGCATATAGTCATTTATGTTAACATCATTAGAAATGGCATGCTTGCGGAAAGAACTTCTAGAACGTCTAGGACGCCTAAAATTAGCTTTTGGAACGGACTTAGCATTTTCATTGTTAGTCCTAGCAACTTTGCCACTCTCAATGTCTTCCTTAAGTTTTACACAGTCATATTTGAAGTGGTCACCTTGTCCACAGTACCAACACGTCCTATAGTAAGTACCGAGGTAGTACTTCTTGTTGGGAGGTTGGATTTTGTTTTGCTTCATCTTTTGGGGATCACACACTTTTGAACCGTCCCCTTTTGCAATTTTCTTGTAAATTTTATGACTGGTAGAGTTAGTGTAGTAGTCCTCTTGACCTTTTTCTCCACTCTCTAGGACTCTAATTCTTTCAAGGAGATTCTTGGTTTTCTCTCTTTCTAGTTCAAGTTCTGAAGTTTTGCTAGCCTCAAAGTCGCTAGGGAGAGAGTTCCTAGAGTCAGACTCGTATCCTAGTCCTCTCTTGGCTGGGACGAAGACCATTGGTCTAACTTCCTCAATGATAGGACTCTTTCCTAACACCTTCACTTCTTCCCTAAGCTTGGCGTTCTCTAGTTTAAGGCACATCACTTCAGTTTTTAGAGATTTGTTTTCTTCATATGAGGATTCCAATTTCAAAGACACTGTAGAGCAGTTCTCACATTCAACCACAATATTTTCATTTTCAAGTTCAAGTTCATCCATTCTATGTTGCATGACCACACTTTCTTCCATGATTTTACCAATGAGTTTAATGAGCTTGGATTTGGAACAATTTTCTAAAGAACTCATCATAGATTCACGAGTTACCTCATTTTCAGATTTCGGAGCGTCCTCCTCAATAACTGTGGCATCCTCCATAGCCATGAACGCTACTTGTTCATTATCAGAGGCGTCCTCAATAGCTACGTACGCCTCTTGCTCATCCGGTTCTTCATCATCAGAACTGACATTGTCCCATGCAGATGCGAACGCTCCAATGAGGGCTTTTGTCTTCATCTCCTTTGAGGTCATTCCCGTTGTACATTTTTTAGCAAAGTGTCCTTTCTTGTTACATTTGTAACAAGTAAGTTCTTTCATCTCTGCCTCAGTGTACTTGGGACTTTCTTTCTTGTAAGACATCTTGTGTTTGTTGAAGTATTTGTTCCTTTTGCCAAAGACACGGAGAACTTTGTTAAAGAGAGCAACTTCTTCCTCTTCATCAAGTTGTTCCTTAGTCTTGCTTTCTTTCTCTTTTAAAGCTTGAACGCGCATCTTTTCGCGATTCTCATTCTTGTTAGCTTCCACCATTAAAGAAATTTCTCTTTGACGACGAAGATACTCAGCGTACTCTGGTGTTGTGGACGCCAGAGCAAGATCAGTTTGAGGATTCTGTCCAAGTTTAGCCATGTCAGAGATCCTTCTTTCTTCGTACTGCCTGAGCTTCCCATAGATTTCTTCCATATCAAGAGTTTTGTTGGCTGTATTCTCTTTGAACGTTGTCCTGTCAAAGTTCCAGACTCCGGTCAAACCATCAATAACCACTTGAACTCTATTCCTCATGGAGATTTCTGTTTCTAGGATGCCCAAGTTCCTCATCTTGGTGACAAGGGCCTCAAAACGATATGAGTAGTCATTCACCGTTTCATTTGGCAGCATACTAAAAGCATAGAACTCCTTCTTGATTTTCAGCTGAACGTCCTCCTTCATTTCAGCAGTTCCTACATGGAACTTCTCAAGAGCTTCCCACTGTTGTTTCGCTGTTGGCAAGTTGCTAACTCGAGTGGCGTCCCTTTCGCATAAGGACTCTTGAAGGAAGCAAATAGCTTTTGCGTTGGTTTCCATCAGCTTGAACTCGTCAGGACCCCACTCGTCCTCCTTATCAGCTTTGTCAGCGGGAACTTTGAGATCTCCCTTCATAATGACCTTCCAGCATTGATAATTTTGACTTCTGCAGAAATTTTCAAACCTTGTCTTCCAACGATTGAAGTTGCCGTCCGTTAGGCGCGGAGGCTTCACAAAAGAAATTCCAATGGGTTCCATGTCCATCTTTACCTGCAACTCAGTAAGAATCTAGAGTGCCTGCTCTGATACCAATTGTTGGATCGTTAGTATTGAGGGACGTCCTTTACTTTGGTAAAGGCGTCCTTAGGTTAGGCGTCCCTACGAGGAGTAAGGGCGTCCTTGAGTAATGCAGCGGAAAATAAGTACTAAATAGATAATAGATGAACGTAGTAAATTATAGAGGAACCACTCAAGACCAAGTAGTCCTTGAGTGTAAACCTCTACCTCCTTGGAGGATTTTTGAATAGTTCTTCCTTTATATTGAACGTTCTTACAGTTGTACTGGCGAGTCTTTACAGTTCTCTGGCACTTAGCTTTTCCCTAAGTCCACTAGTAAAGGAGTCCTCTAAGCCTACAACTTAAGCAAGTTCAATCTACTAAAGGACTCCTATCCCTGCGTCCTACAGTACTTCGTAGGACTCTCTTTCTTTTCTTTTGATTACAAACTGTTTTGTGATTTGGGTTACAAGTCTCACTCGATCTAACACAAAGTCTTAGCACTGTTCTTGAGTTCTTGAGTTTGTTCTTTGTGTTCTTGAGTGAGCCGCTTTCCTCTGATTCTCTCTGAATATTCTTTGAAAGCGTTAACGTCACAATAAATGCCTTGGGGCTATTTATAGGACTTGGGGAAGGGCGTCTTTTCTCTGGGACGATCATGCCCTTCATGGACGTGGCTACAGGATCTTCCTCCACGTAGTAGGGCGGTGATGAGGAAGCTTCCTGTATCCAGCTGTGTATGATGAACTCCGCTACAGGATCGGCCGCCACGTGTTGATGAACTCTGCAACAGGATCGTCCGCCACGTAGTGTTGGACTCTGCTACAGGATCGGTTTCCACGTGTCCTTGGATGATCAAACATTGTCGAGTGATGTCATCCTGTCGGCTAGTGAGTAAGGACTCCTTTCTTGCGTTCCTACTTGCTTGGGACTCCGTCCTTGCTCAAGTAGTCTCTGGCTGGTCCTTACTTCCTGTTAGCTAGCGTCCCTAAGCTTATGGGACGCCCATACACACTTGTTGTCCTTTTGGTCACTGGCATTCCTGAACACTTGGACAACTTTATTAGAATCAAATTGAGTTTGTCATATCAAAATTAAAGGAAGGTTTGTATGGGCACACTACCAAGTACGCAGACGTCCTTGATAGCGTCCCAACACTACATTTTATTGCCTTTGTTAGGTTTGATTTTCCTTTTTCTCTGCATTTCATTTATTCATTAGGCTTCATTTTCGAACGGTACCCAGTACCCACTCTACATTTTTTTTAGCAACCCACTCTACATTTTATTGCCTTTACTACTACATTTATGATTGCTATATTTTTTTGAGTAATTAATTATGTATTGTTTTTTTCGATAGATATTAATTTACTACATTATTTAGCAAAGGAAATTAGTGAGACTTAAACTGTAGATTTCTCTTGTGATTAGAAAAACATGATAAAGAAACTAATTATTTACTCATATTTATCGGGTAAAAGTTAATACCTACACTAAGATATATTATTATATTACACTAATACTTTTATATGTTTTTAAATGACTCCTTTAATAATTTTCATGACCCGTTTTATTTTGAATGAGCCGCTTTTAATTTATTAGTCACCTTAGCTTATCCGATGAACTAATCAATTCATCGAACATTTTCGCCCCCCCATCCGGGTGTTTCTGGATCCGCCACTGGCAGCATGCGTATCAGCTTGTACGGCACCGCATTTCCGGACTTATCCGGAAATAAAGTACTACCCAGGAGCAAACACAGATACGCAGAGGCCATGTTTTACGGGCTACCTCCAATGGCAATGGCTTCTCGGAGGTAGGACTTCAACCTGACGATGTTGATTCCACCGTCATTGGTGATCTGCTCTTTCAAGTCTTGGATCGAAAACCCGAACATATGGGCTATGGCCATCCGTAGATATGGATCCTCTATGTTGCCAAAGGTGGGACCCATCTTCATTCCAGCGATGGGCAGTCCTAAAATTTGTTGGACGTCGTGCAGGGTGACGGTCATTTCCCCCATGGAAAATGAAAAGTGTTCGTCTCAAGATGCCACCTTTCGACAAATGCCGAAATTCTTGCTTCATCCGTCTCTCTAAAAGACCACTCTTTTAGCCCGAGCAATCCGCTTTGCTCCACAAGGGTCAGCCATTGCTGCCCTTCAGCCTCTCGGGCGAAAACTTTCAGATCGTCGATTGCACTGCCTCGGGTGTGACACTTTAGTATCTTCCCATGCTAGTCAAGTTGCAAAAAAACAAAATATTAGTTTTTCTCAACATAAAATAAATAATAAATATTACAAACAAGTGAAATAAATAAGAAATAATAAATTAAGTTCTTACATCTGGATGACCCCATATGTAATGGGCGATATGTGTGCCATAATGAACCAACAAATCATTGTTCACCGGGCCGCCACCGAATCCCTGTTGAGGAGGCTCGGGGGATCCGGATGGGTTCTCGTAGTGACGTTCATCTGGTTCTTGGCATCCGCTAGCCACGCTGTAGCGGGGTGGCTCAAGTGAACTCGAAGGTCCAGCGGTACCATAGTATTGGCCACCCATGCCCGCAAATCCGTCGGGCATGCTGTAACGGGGTGACTCAAACGAAGCTTGAGCGGCGACCCTCTATAGCGCCTCAAGGCTGTCCAAATCTACATTATTTTAAGAACTTATAATTAAACGATGCATACATTAAAATTTCAACATAATCTCTACACAATTTCATGATCCATTATAATCTGTAATTACATTATAAAAAACATATTCAATATAAAAATCATATACAATATAAAAACATATTCTAAAATTTCTAAATATTCAATATGGTTTCTAAATATTCAATATGATATTTTAAAAATCATATTCTAATTTTTCTAAATATTCCAAGTATTCTATATTTTCTAAATATTCTAATATTCTAACCATACACTACGCTACAATCATAATTTAACCATACTCTAAATAATTTTCACACATACATTCTAAAATACTATAAATTCATAATAAAAATCATAGTCAATATAAATATTCTAACTTTTCTAAATATTCTACATCAACAACATTATTCAAACTAAATAAATAAAAATTAATTTCGTAAAAACTTTTCTAGAGATTCTACATATTCTAAATAAATAAATAAAAATAATTTTGTAATCTAAATTTCTAAAATACAATAATTTCATAATAAAAATCATATTCAATATAAAAGTCTAACTTTTCTAAATATTCTACATCAACATTATTGAAACTAAATAAATAAAAACTAATTTCGTAATAAATTTTCTAGATATTCTACATATTCTAAATAAATAAATAAAAATAATTAGTTAAATATTCTAAATAAAAAATATAAATCATTTCGTAATATAAATATCTTTAACTTTTCAATCTATTCTAAATTTTCTAAATATCTTTAACTTTTCAGTCTTTTCAAAATTTTCTAACAATTAGTTAAATATTCTAAATAAAAAATATAAATCATTTCGTAACATAAATAACTTTTTAAAAATAGTTTTTCGTAAATATTGTTAATATTATAATATTCGAAACTTTCATAAATGTTTAAATTTCCTTAACTTTCTAAATTTACAAAATAAATATATTTTCGTAAATATTTCGAATATTTTATAACTTATAAAATTTCTATCTTTTTTCCAAATTTTGGTAATCTAAATAATTTTGTAAAAAATCATTTGGTAAACCTTTTTAAATATTATAAGTTTACTAAAGATTCTAACTTTATATATTCTAAATAAAAATCAAATAATTTCGTAATCCATATAATTTCGTATAATTGTTTTTTTGTTAAAACTTAAAATGTTTTAAATATTATAAATTTAGAAAATTTCTAAAATTTTATAAATATTCTAAATACAAAAATAAAAACCATTTATTTATCCAAATGATATTGTCATTATTTAAAAATCTTCTAATTTCCTAAATTTCCTAAATAAAAATCATTTTGCACATACTTTAAATATTCTAAAATTTGCTAAATATTCTATATAAAATCATTTCGTAAATATTATAAATAATTGCATTATAAAGTATAACCATAATGTAAATAAATTCTACACAATTTCATATTCTAAAAAATGCGTACCTACGCCCTCAAAGACGGCTTGCATGTTCGTAGGATTGTAGTTGAGCGTAGTACTCGGAGGTGTAATTGTAGCCTCTTCTTGCAAAACCTCCTCGTTCAAATTCTCCGATTGAGTCGAGGAACTTGGTTCTTGAGATTTTCGGAAATATCTTTTTCTTCCTAATAATCTCTACAAATATTTTGTTTAATTTAATCAGTTTTAGTGCAAAAAAAATTAATCAAATAACTTATTTATTAAAAAACTTACCTGAACACCCCTTGATATCGGATCTGACATTGCTATAAGATTTTGTTCGTAGAAGGGTGAGAAAGAGAGGGCCCGAAGAGAGGGCTGCTTGAGGGAGTAGAGAGTGGAGGAGGTGGGGTTGCTTGAGAGATTGAAGAACTGAGGGAGTAGAGAATGGGAGAAATGAGAGAGGCGGAAGTGGAGAAATGGGGTGAGGGGCTATTGAATTGCATGAGGAATGAGGCGGAATAAATGTGTCGTCAAACGGTAAAAAAAACACGAATCTCGCAGAGAATCAATGCAGACGCGGCATAAATTTTCAACGCGTTTACGTTCCCACTGATCGTGGCACGCATGGCCGCGATTGACCGTTGACAGCCCATCAAAATGTGCCACGTGTCCTCTGCTAAAGCTAAAACAATCGCTATTTTTTTCACGAGAATGGAACGCGGTGGTTTCCACCGCGATTAAAAGCGGTGCGCTTTCGAAAGCTGACCGGTGCCGATTGACCTTGCATACGTTGCAGGCAGTACTGTGTCCAGTGTCGACGCTTTTTGGCAAGACCATATTTAGAGGTAACTGCGAGACATAGCCCAAACTTTTGAGTTTACGATATACAACCTCAACATTGGATTAGATTTTGCAGTATAAGGAAGAAACTATTTCTTGTTAAAATTTGCGTCACCTCATCAATGTTGAATAAAAAATAATTATTCACATCACGTAATTAATGCTGAATAAAATAATGATTTTATTTTTAACTACGGTAACTAATATTTATATCTACTATAATTAGGGATGCACATCTGCCCCGTGGGGACGGAGACCCGTAGGGACCCGCCCCATTCCCCGACTTAGTGGGGAGTGGGGCGGGGATGGGGATCAGGTTTCAATTCCCCGATGGGGATGGGGCGGGGATGGGGAATCTATTATCTGCCCCGTTTAGTACCCGACCCCGGTATTATTAATATATTATCATATATAACTATTTACTTTATACTAAACGTATGGTCTATATGTAAAAGGTTATAAATTTTATTTTTATGTAGGAAGTAAAAGTGTATAAGGATTTGGCATACTAAAAAGAGAAAATTTGGCAACTAGCCTATTTTGGAACATTTGTGAAGTAACTATCTTATACACAAAAAAGGAGCTATTAGTCACTTTTCCAAAATTACCCTTAAAAGAAATAAAAATTACATGATGACATCACCAATGGCAAATGGTGACATCATCACCCTCTACCACCATCAACCTTTGACCGGACATTGGCTGGCGTTGAC
The DNA here is from genome assembly GCA_934048045.1 of Polygonum aviculare. Classification (NCBI taxonomy): domain Eukaryota; kingdom Viridiplantae; phylum Streptophyta; class Magnoliopsida; order Caryophyllales; family Polygonaceae; genus Polygonum; species Polygonum aviculare. The sequence continues at coordinate 27,748,977 of OW204024.1, read as the reverse complement.
CGGTCACTAACCGGCGTTGACCAGTCGTTGACCGGCGATGACTAACCTGTCATCACCCCGAAACTTGTCATCGCTTAAAATAACTTATCATCGTTTATGAAAAACTTGTCATTGCGTAGAAAAACTTATCATTGTTTATGAAAAACTTGTCATCGCTTATAAAAAAACTTGTCATAGCGTACAAAAAATGTGTTGTCGCGTACAAAAACTTGTCATCACTCAACCTATCGTCACGCACAAAAAACATATCATTGCGTACAAAACTGGTCATCACCCTAACTTGTCATCACCTATGCAACTTGTCATTATAATTTATTAGTATGCCTATGTGGGATTTAAACCCACATTATTGTGCGTTAAGCACGTTGCTCTACCATTTGAGCTAATAGGTCATAATTAAAAGTAATATATAGACAAATTTAACAATGCAAAATAAATCCAACTTGTTATCGCCAAAACCCGTAAAACCAACTTGTCATCACCAAAGCCCTTAAAACCAATTGATCATCCCTAGACCCGTAAACTCAACTTGTCATCACAAGAACCCATAAACTCAACTTATCATCACTAAAAACCCTAAAATAAATTGTCATCACCAAAAGCTGCAAAAACAAGGCCGATCCAAAATTGCAGAGAATCTATGAATTGAAAGCAAAAAAAAAAATAATCACGAGCTCCAATTCATCGTTACCACCAGCAAACAACAAGAATCAGTGTATCACATAATTCAAAACGCATAAAAAAGACATCAAATTGACAAAGAAAGAGAGACGGATAGAGCAAGAACCTGTTCCTGCAAGGTGCGGGCAAGAGCAAGGTCAGCCTCGACCTGACTCAGGTTTGTGAATAGAGTTCTTGATGAGGCCTGGCGAGAGGTTCGCCCGGCGTCGGATTCAACAACACCAACATCGACGGCGGAACTCCCGTCGGCGGCGTTCGTCGTAGAATTAGGGTTTTCTGCGATAGCGTTTTCCGCGGTGAGCTTCGGGGCGCTGTCATCTCCTACGTGCTTGGAGTTGTCATCCATTGTTTCTCCGTGTTCCGTTGATTTGCACAACCAAAAGCGACAACAACGGTCTGATTTTTCTATGCTTTTGATTTTCGAAATTCAAACTCTAGGGATTTGGATTACGAAGTTGATTTCAGTTGTTTCACGAGAGAGAATTGTTCAAAGAGAGAGCAGGAAAGATCACGGAGAATCGACGACTTTCTCGGAAGTAAAATCACGGAGGCGTATCGGGATTTGCTCTTCAGATCCAGATTTGAGAAAGAAGAGAGGAGATAGAGGGAGATGGGATCTCAGATCCAGATCTGAGAAAAAAAGAGGAGAGAGAAAAAAAGGGTTTTGTTGAGTAAAAATATGTAAAAAAAAATCACAAAACATATTTTATTTAATTTCTAAATTTGAGTTCGACCCTTTCTTGTTATCCTTTTGATTAAAAGTTGTACAAATACAAATGATTTTGTTTGTTTTAAGATTTGGGCTGCACCCATGTTTTAACGGGTTACCTACATATCTCCATAAAGAGAATCAAGCCTCATGTAGTTCGATGTGTTTTAATTTTCTGTGTGTATGTGGTTCTTTTCATGCATCAGAAGAACGAGACTAGATCCACCTTCTGACCCATTCCAATTATCACTTGCATGACGCGAATAAAATTAAATCCATCTTCTAGGAAGAGTGATCTAATCCTTTCGCATTTGGCGTGCACAATATGTTAATGCATATTTTTTAATTTAATTTGAGACATGCGACTGAGCTCGATATATACAATTTGATCGAGTTACCTACGTAGCCCTTTTGTGGGCGTCAAGTCTTTACGTAGTTCTTCATAAAAATTTGATTTGGGATTGTGATTGAACTCGACAAACAAATTAATTTATGTCGAATTTCGTACGTACCCTTTTAAAAGGGATCAAATCTATACGTAGTTCTTGATTTAGTTGAAACGGTGCGCTAAAATTAATTAACGAGTAATCAGCTATCACCGTAGATTTGATTTTTATAATTTAGATATATAGATCGGATGGTTTACACTAAACCAGCTTAGTGCATGGTTTTTGTTATCCATTGCCATTTGCAAAGTAAATTTGGACTAACGAATCCTTTTTTTTTGTTTGACTTTGAGGTCCGTTAGTTAGTTTTTTTTTAATAGACTTTGCCTCATCAATGTACACAGTACACGTGATGAGCAGCTCTTGGGTTTGTTTTTTAAATTGGGCTTTTCTTATTTTTTTTTATCTTGAGCCAAATTTAACAAATCATTCAGTTTTAAGTGTCTATCTATTTGTTAGATAATTCTGATATATTTGGATTTTGTAATCAGATATCTAAACAAAATTATATCTTGATTTGATTTTGATTTTTTTTCAAAGGGTTGGTAATAAAATATATGGTACAAGTCAGTGTAATTTTACTCATCCGATTACAAGGTATGCAATCTCCTCCATTAATTATAATTTTAGGTTTCTTTTTCTCTTCTTTTACGTAGAAACCAAAAAGTTGTGCTTTTGTAATTGAGGATTTGTACCCAAAGGATTTCTTCTTTTACTCCTGCAATCTTTTCTTCTTTTACGTAACCAAACAAGGGAAATTGGTTTTGCCATTTTTTTCTTACTTTGCTTTCTTCTACATTTGTACTTTGTACTACCCATTAATTCAATGTACTATATTTTATTTTTAAGCCAATGACTTGTTCCATCATTACATCATCCTTCTTCTCTCCTCCCATGTGCCAACTTTTGCTACCTTTTGTTTTCTTCTTCATCTTGTTTGTTCGGCTTGGATAAGGAGATTAGAGCATGTACAATGGTGAGGATTTATCATCCTCTTAGCACTCTCTCACCTCTTAGAGGACATCCTTGTTGTTGTGAGCAAATGAAAGAGAATCCTCTTTGAAAGAGGATTGCTTGAAATCCTCCTTCTGTAGAGGATTTCTCACCTTGGCCCTTGTGTAAAAAAGTAATCAGCATCCAATTACTTGTTGCCATGTGATCAAACTTGTTTTTTTTTATTTCACTTCCATTTACAACTAATAAGTTCTAATTATGAGTTAAGAAAAATGTGATGTTATTTTTTACAAAAAATAAAAATAAAACCAATGCTTATAAATTTTTTTAATCTATAAAAAGAGTCTAATTTTGCACTATTTTCACATAAATCTTCTTTTTTATTTAATTTTCTATTATAACAACTTATATTATGTAAACAATTGAAATATTTTTTTGTACTTAAAAAGTTTTTAATAATTTGATTAGGTAATAAAATAACAAGTATAATAATTTTTTATGTTGAAAAATAGTGTAGTATATATCATTATTTATTTATTAATTAATTATATTGAGTTAGGCAAATAAAAACATTTTATTATTACTTAAATAGAGTAATTCAATTTGTTAAAAATGTTTGATTGACATAAATTATGTGTTTGATGTATATGTAAAACTAGAAAGAAAAAAAAAACAAAAAGGATGCAAAGAGGATTCTCTTTGTTGTGGATGAAAATGGAGAAAGAGGATGAGGAAGAGGAATGAGATAGTGGGAAATGAGATGGATGAAAGTGAAGATGATGTGCCAAGAGGAGAAAGGGAAAGGGAAAATTGAGAGAGGATTGAACCTCCTTACCACTGCACATGCTCTTAGGCAAACTTTTGCCCCTTAATTAACCAAAAAGTAATAACCTAATTAGTTTTATGGATGATGCAGCCCAACCGATTGTACTGGTCACGTTCAAATAGACTTTGATTAATTAATCAAGGGGGAAATAATTTCCAAGTTACAAAAACTAATTAGTTCCAGATCGAAAGTGACATCAAATTTGGTACATAATTATGTACGTTGATTTTTGCTTTGGTTCTTTTTGGTAAAAAAATTGGGTAGATGAAGGCTTAATTAAGCCCTGTTTTTTTTGTTGAAAATTTGAATATGACCTTAATTAAGATCAAGGGCATGATTTGCATCACCAAAGAAAGCAAATTCAGTCAAAAGGCTTTTTCGTAAACGAAAATTGAACAGATTTAAAAAAAAAATCCAGGTTTACAAGAGATCCTTATTAGTTTCTCTAGACTGGAATTTTGATAGTTGAAAGAGTAAAATTTGGAGAACAAAGAGTGAATTTTGACAAACCATGAGAATCAATTTTTTTAAGAAGAGTTGAATAAACTACCTTTTGTTTCTTCTTGATCTTCGTTTCTTTCTTTCTTCTTTCCTTTGTTGAAACTCACTTTTCTCAATTCTTGTCTTACTTGCTTTTTGCTTGGTAGAGAAAACCGTACAGTAACATGGGGTCCCCCCTATATAGAGAGATTTGGTGAAGCTTGCTTGACCGCCCACTAAGTACCCCTTTTCTTTTTTCTTTTTTTTATTCGCTAAAGTGGGGCCCACTCCATGTGGTGGAGAAGCAATTCCCCCACATTTGTACGCATATGTGCGTGCATCAACTCCAACTTATTTGTTTTTTTTTTCTTTTTTTTGTCTATGTTGTTTTATTATTATTTTCTCCAAAGACACATTTGGGCCATTTAAGTCTTGAACCTAATTGAAATTTAAGCCCAACAATATCATCTCCATCCTTAAAATTTACCGTTCAACAGGTTTTATAGTATTTATACCGACTAGTTACTACATTTTTTTAGAAGGAGCCTAATTACTTTCTAAATGTTGGAAAAGTGGACTAATGGCCCCCTTCCCTCTACTAAAAATACATCTTAAACAATTATCTTATATAACTATTTAAGTTATGTATTTTCTAGTTTTAATAATTTGGGATGGATAATTCTCTAGTTTTAATAATTTTGCATGAATGATTTCTAATATAATTATGGTATTTAATATTTGAGTTTATCCATCTATATATGTTATAAAGTAGATATATAGTTTAATTATGCTTAGAATTGGAAGTAATTTTTAGGAGTGCTGAAAGTAAATAAAACTCTATAATAAAAAAATCAATAAATAGGACCCCGTTAATATACCCAAAGCCGATAGGTATTCCCCACCCCGCTCCCCGCCGGAGATTAGATGGGGATGGGATGGGGATGGGGAGACTAATAAGGGGTGGGGATGGGGAATGCATTATCCGCCCCGCCCCGCCCCAATGTGCATCCCTAACTATAATATTTTATCCTCTTGTAAGAGCTCTTTGAGCCTTTGGGTCTTTCCTGTCCATGGACTGGAGTACCATCCCGTCAGCCTAAATTTTTTCGACCAAAAAAAAACTATAATATCCCATCCAATTTTTGATAGGTTAACTTATTTTCCCAACATAAATCAATAGAAAATCTAGTTAAAAGCAATAGAAAAAATAATTTTGGATGTCTTTGATATCTTGCTTAATTTTGATATAAAAAGATAATTTCCATTTAAATATTTTTTATTTTAGTTAAAAGTGATTTTTTTATTTTTATGAAAATTCTACATAGGTAATTACAATAATAGATTTCACAATCGAAACTAAAAACAATTAAAATACATATATAGGTTAATAGATTCGAACTTGAGTCTATCGAGCTTGAATTGTAAATTCTCAAATAAAAAGCAGGTTCAAATCAAAATTCAATTTCGGATCGATTAAGTCGGGATTTACATTTACATTACCCGTACATGCTACAAGATTTGTACTAGTTGAAAATGATGACAAAAAACAAAATATGTATTTATGCATAGGTCCTTAATTTAATTTTTTTTTATTGAATCCGTAATTTTCTAATTATCCACCCCTAACTTTCCAAAATATTGTATAACTTTTGGTCCTTCTTCTTCCTCAGTTGGAGAAACCCCTAATTTGCCCAGCCGCATCACTATAGTCTAACCCTTCCTCCAATCTGTCGCCGTCACCATATTGGGTTATTGATGTCGACCGTCCTCACTCCTCCCTCCGCCGTCACCCTTGTGCACGAAAGAGCCACAATAATCTTCCCAGAATAATTGGCATAAATTCAATCAAAATCCATTACACCAATAATTGTCAGGCCTAGAAAGGCTAGCTTTGTAAAATCAGATGAAATAGATGCACGAAATATTCTAGCCTGCATTAGTCAGTATATGGACAATACTAGTTTTGTTAAGATTAATCTGTGACTAATCGATGGATTTTGCTCGAGATTTCAATGTTTGAGCTTGAGTATTGAAATTTCAATGCTCCCCACTTTCACTTCATGATTCTTTATATAATATTGTTATTCTATTCATGTTACGAGTAATTCTTTAAATTGTGTTATGCACTTCTACCTTGCAAAACTCCTTAAGAATTCTCTGTTTTATGAGGATGTGGAATGAGTTTTTTTCGTAAAGAACCATTTAGTAAATTAGATGAGCTTAATGTTTTATTACTGATTTAGATGTGTTACAAATAATAACTATGTTTTTTTTGTTTTGTCAAAAAGGAGGGCTAAGCCCTTACTGCTAAGGGTGTACACTTTTGAAGCGTGCTTTTCAATTGGGAGTGGAGTCTTCAGCTCGTATGCTCGTGTATCCGAATCAACATCAATTTTCAAGTGATCGTGCCTTTATTTTTCCAAACCACTTTCGAAGTGCATCATTAGTTCAACAAGGCTGAAGTTCTTATTCGAATACTTACCAAAGAAACTGTTCTGTGACTCTAATATTGATGTTCTTATTAGCCCACCAAATACAATGTCTTTGAAATACGTAGGTATCCAGAAAGATTGGAGGTCATACATATCCTTTAGCCATGTGTTGTTTCCTATTTTATGCTTGTCTACAAATGACTGTCATCCTTCTTCAAATTCGTTGGTCATCAACTGGTCTCTCCAAACAAGTCTTCTTATATCTTGTCTAAAACCTTGTTCATTGACTTTTGATGTCCCCACCTTTGTAGACACTTTGTCCATGATATGCCACATACACAAACGATGTCGAGTCCGTTCAAACACATTTTCAACCGCTACCTTCATCGCACAATCTTGGTCAGTCACTATGAGTAATGGTTCATTATTCATGGCCAACTTGAATCGGTGAAACAACCATGTGAGCGATTCTGTATCTTCTTTCATTAAGAGACCGCATCAAAACGTTATAGACCGTTTATGGTTGTCCAAACCAATGAATGACGCAAATACCATACAATACCTACACACATATCAATATTTCAACAAAGTGTAAACCTCACGCAATAGATAATGAAAAATAATGTTGATCCAATTGAAAAAACACTATATTGAATAATTATTCAAATCTAATCGTATATAATCACGTAATAAATTGAATAGCAACTTGACTATCAAAATAAGTTATGCATAAGTCTTATATAGTTACTGCAAATTTATATATAAACCAATGAATAAGTTACATATTTGTTCCATATGTTGGGTCAAACGAGGCTATTTGTCCAAATGTAGCGTAATTTCTACGTGCAATTGGATCACTCCAAAACACCCTTGTCAATTGGTTAGACTCATTCACCGTGTGTAGATACTGTATGGTATTTGCGCCATTCAACTGTACAACATTAATTTTTCAACTATTCAATATTAATTTTTCTTGTCAAGTAACATGATTGTTATTATTGAACTATACAACACTAGTTTTTCATCTCTTCAACATTACTTTTTCTCGTAAAGTAACATGCATGTTATTATTTAATTATATAATACTACTTTTTCAACTATTCAACATTACTTTTTCAACTCAAATATATTTGTGATTGTTTTCAATATGTTGCAAGTAATTATTCAAACAGTTTCATGTAATTATTATCATATGAAAACATGTATTTCAAGTACTATAAAACATTATATTATGCATCACGTTTGCCTAAATTATTCAAAAACTAGGGTTTAGTATAATTCAACGAGTTCTACCATGCTATAATACGATTAAACAAGCAAGAACTGCAAAGATTTTTCGACCTCAATGATCAATCGAATCAACAAAGTAAACAAATATGACGACAACTTATTTCGATTGAATTCATCTTCAAATCGAATCAACCAAACGAATCTGGAAATTAGAACAAAGAATTATTGAATCTAACCTCTCACAAAAGGTTGTTCGCGATTGAACGTTGGACATGTTATTGCGTTCTTCAACTCATGTGTTGTGTGTGCGGTTAGAGGGTTCGATGATACGAAAAAGAAAGCTCAATGATGTTCTATCGTAATGTGGGCTGCGTATGATCTCTGAAGAATATTTCACTCGATTTTTGATTTTTTCAATATGGAAATTATGTTTTTTTCTTGATTTGTAACCATAACAGTTTTTGGGATCAACCCCCCCCCCCCCCCCGAGATTTTATGCGTGCTACATCCCTATAATTAAGGAGCTCTTTTTTATTATGGTAACAGGTATAATAATCCTCTCTAACCCCCAAAATCATGGATATTGTGGACCCTAATCTCCTACCATTAATCCCCTCTAATTCAATGGCTAATAAGAAGCCTAAGGAAGCACCCTAATAGGTATCTCACCATAGCGTACCCCATACGTGCACTAAGTATGTGGCTCTTTTTTTTTTTTTGACTCGGTGAGGATTAGGATTCCGACCTAAGACGGAAATCCTAGAGCATCTTGGTGGATGAGAGCTAGCAGCTCATGATGGTTCCAGATTGTTTCCCATGAGTGACTGTGGCCCAGATTTGCAATTTTATCGGCCACAACATTGCATTGTCTATTCTCATGTGAAATTTGGACTGACTCGAATCCACGGAGGAATACGAGAATATCTGCAACAATCCTTTCAATTTCCCATGGACAACTTATTTGACCCTTGATAGCTTTGATAATCGTTATATTATCCCCTTCTATCTCAATTTTCCTGATATTGCTTTGTTTGGCCTTTAATATTCCATCCCACAATGCCAAAGCTTCAGCCATCAGGACTAATACATTGCCAAATATTCTTACAGTTCCAGTTAACGGATTTCCATTTGCATCCCTAATAATCGATCCGCCTGAAGCTTTTCCATTACTTATCTTAGAGCCATCAAAATTTAACTTTGCAAAATGAGGTTTCGGCCTTTTCCAGTGGCTGAACTTTTGTCGTGCAGTTGGCCGTCTTTGAACCATACTATCTTGTGCCTTTTCTTCATCATCTTGCCACTTCTTGGCTTGTTCCCATTGCCTCAATTGTGCTCGAATATGTTAGCTTAGATCTGGTATAACATCATTAGTCGTTGTTTGGAACGCTAGCTTATTCCTTTGATGCCATATGCTCCACCATGTTACTGCAAGTTCAATGAACTCTGCTTTCCCTAATTTTCTCTTGATGTCGTATAAAACATTCCTTGGGTTCTGTTGTGGAGGTACATACATCCTAATGGTTCGCTCGGTACTTACATTTATGCTTTTGATCACCCGTAATGTGTGTGGGCAACTAATCATCAAGTGTATTGAGTCTTCGTGGGTTCCATTACACATGAGACATCCTTGTGGAATTGCAATATGTTTTTCATAGAGTCTTTGTTTCGTTGGAAGTCCATTCATATCAATTTTCCATAGGAAATTTTTCACTTTTGGATAGATGTCTAATTTCCATATCCAATCATTCATACTCGGATTCATCACATCCTCTTTCGTAACTAAGCTCACTGCTGACGCTGTTGAGAACCATCCTTTTTTGCTCGATGCCCATATAAGCATGTCATCTATCTCATTATGCGGTATAGGTATCAATGCTATCTTTTCTACTATATCCATAGGGATGGTTTTGCGTAATTCATCTATTTTCCATTCTCTGCTCGTTGAAATAAATTGTTCCACCTTGGCACTAACATTTTCAATATCATTTTTGTTCATAAACTTTTCCAATGGTTCTTGCATTACCCAATTATCTGTCCAAAATTTTACTGACTTTCCATTTCCTATTTGCCACTTAAGTCCTTTTTCAAATTCCCCTCTGAGTTTGATCAATTGCTTCCATTGCCATGATGCGTTAGGTTTACTCCTATATTCTGCTAGTGTGTTTCTTCTTAGGTATTTTTCTTTCACAACCTTGACCCAAACATTGTCATGCTCTTTGAGTATTTTCCACAACAGCTTCATTTGTAGTGCCTTGTTCATATCCACAACTTTCCTTATCCCTAGACCGCCATATGCTTTCGGTTTACATATTCTGTCCCATCCTATCAAGGGTTTATGTTGTCTGTCCTTATTCCAGAAGAAGCTCCTGTTGATCGCATCAATTTCATCGTGCACATCTTTAGGCAACATAAAGCTTTGCATTAGGTAGTTTGGCTTTGTGACAAGGTTTGATCTTATTAGGACCGACCTACCCTCCTGGGATAGTGTACTAGCTTTCCATTTTGATAGTTGTCGTTGTGCATTACCTATTGTATCATGGAATATTTCTTTGTTGACTTTGCCATTAATGATCGGACATCCGAGATACTTTTCTAAATTTGTCATCGTGTTAATTCCTAATGCCTGCTTAATACTCTGTTTTTGCTGATTTCCAACTTTCTTTGAGGTGTGAAATGCTGATTTGTGGTAGTTCACTTTTTGACCTGTAGCTGCACAATATTCCTCGACAATGCTTTTCATTAAGTTACAAGCATTCTGGGTTCCTTTTGCAAATATTATCATGTCATCCGCAAAGGCTAAGAACGGTATCCTCATTCCACCTCTAGATACTGGGAATCCAATTAATGGTTTCGGGCTTTCGCTTACCTTCTGCAGTTTTCGTGCCAGAATTTCTGCTCCGATCACGAAAAGATACGGCGACAGCGGGTCACCTTGTCTAATCCCTCGTTCGGGAGTGAATGGGACGGTGGGTCCACTGTTAACTAGTACTGAGAATGATACTGTACATACACACTGACGAATCCATTCTACAAATTTCTCATCAAAACCGAACCTCATAAGCACCTGGAATAGATAAGACCAGTCTACCCTATCATACGCTTTTTCCATATCAAGTTTAACAGCCATCCAACCATCTTTTGCCTGACTTCCTCTAAATGAGTGAAAAATTTCATGCGCAATGAGAACATTGTCTTGTATTGCACGTCCTGCCACAAACGCTCCTTGCAAGGGGTGAATGATTTTCGGAATTACCCTTTTTAATCTCTTTGTCAATATTTTTGCTATTGTTTTATTAATCGTCGTGCACAAGCTAATGGGCCGAAAGTCGTTTGTTGTCGAAGGGTTGTCATTTTTCGGGAGAAGTGATATAAAGGTGTGGTTGCTTTGTTTCAACATTTTTCCAGAGTGGAAAAAACCTTTCACTGCCCTGATTACACTTGGGCCCACAATGTCCCAATATTTCTTGTAGAATTCCGCTGTCATACCATCTGGTCTTGGGGACTTATCTGAACCAATTTGAAAAACTGCCACCTTTATTTCTTCATTAGTTACCTGTTTCGTGAGGTACACATTGTCTTCAGTTGATATTTCATTTTCTATGAGGGAGAGGTATTACTCAAGTACTGAATTGTTAATTTGTTCTTTAGAATATCGTCTACGAAAATCATTTCTAATTTCTCGACTTATGTTATCTTCACCCATTATATGCGTTCCATCATTTGCGACGATCGTTTTTATCACTTTATGGTTGCGCCTTCCAGTAGCTATCTTGTGAAAATATCCTGAGTTAGAGTCAGACAATTTGACATGTTTTGTCTTTGCCCTTTGTTTCCAATATGTTTTGTGAAACTGTAGGATACATTCTTTTTTCCTAAGGAAACGGAGTTGCTTCTGTATAAGGGCTGGTTGTGGGCTCACAATTATCTGCTTCTGCAGATCAAGCAATGTGTCCTCAATTTCCTTGAGTTGCTCAAAAGTGTTTCCAAATGTTCTATGTTTCCACTGTCTTGTATGTTCTTTTAATATTCGAGTTTTTTTCATTAGCTGGAACATGAAGGACCCTTGAAAGGTCGCCCTCCATGCTTGCTTTACTACATTTCGGTAATCTTTTCTCATTAACCACATTTTCTCCATCTTAAATGGAGCCGCCTTAATTAATTGTCCGTTCATAAGTTCTATCGAAATTTTACAGTGATCAGATGATGTAAATGCATGATTATGTGTTTGGATATTTGGAAACCATTGAAGAATGTTCTCACTAACAAGAACTCTGTCCAATTTTTCATACATGTTATCAACCTCTGTCTTGTTCTTTCTCCATGTAAACTTATTTCCCGTTGTTGGTATGTCTCGCAAATCGCAATCGTCTTTAAAATTTCTTATACGTTCAAACCTACTGTTGGTAAGTCTGAAAATCAGACTGAAATAAATATTTATTTATATCAGAAATTTAATTTCTGAAATGATAAAACTGAAAATAAAACTGCCTAACTGCAGTAACTGTCTAACTTCCCTAACTGTTCTGAATTAACTGTAAAACAGTTTCAGAGAGAATAGTCTATAAATAACAGAATCAGATCTCTACAGAAATTAAAAAAAAAAGGAGAGAATTCTCAGAATTGCTGTCTGATTATTCTAGGGCTTTGTTGTATCCTAGGAAGTGAATCTGTCTGAAACCCTACAACATTCTAATAGGGGACAAATATCACTTTAAAGATAGTGATCTTTTCACGCCTCAAAGCAATTAAAATACCTATATTTCCAACAATTTTAAAGTGATATTTGATCATGGAGGCGGGATCACAAGCGGCAACCCTAACACTTATGAATCAAGATTTCTTCAAACTTGATCGTTTTGATGGAACCAATTATAATCGCTGGAAAGACCAGATGAAATTCCTGTTGACTGCTCTGAAGATCTCCTACGTTATAGAAGATAATCTGGCGGTTATCCCTGAACCAACCGAAGGAGAAAGCGAAGAGATTAAAGAGCAAAGGAAAAAGAGACAGGAAGATGAAATTCTATGCAGAGGCCACATTCTGAATCGTCTGTCTGACAGGCTGTATAATTTGTTTACAGCCATAGAGTCGCCTAAAGAAATCTGGACTACGCTGGAAACGAGATACAACAACGAAAAACAAGGAACAAATAAGTTTCTGATCATGAAATACTTTGATTTCTCCATGAATTCTGATAAACTTGTAATGGATCAAGTTCATGATTTGCAAAGTATAGTCAATCGTCTTAAGGAATTAAAGATAGATATTTCTGAACCATTACAAGTAGGAGCCATTATTGCTAAATTGCCTACATCCTGGAATAATTATAGAAAGAAACTTCTGCATACTAATGAAGAACTCTCCTTAGAACAATTGCAAAAGCATCTAAGCATAGAGGAAGAAACCAGAAAGAAGTACAACAAAGATTCTGAATCTGATTCTAAAGTGAACACTGTTGTTGGTGATAACTCTAATAAGAGTGCAGGAAATAAAAGGAAGAAATTCAATGAAAATCACAACAACAACAACAAAAGATTCAAGAAGGATGACAAAGACACCAGGCCAAAGTGTCATTTCTCTCAAAAGCCTGGACACTTCAAAAGGGACTGCAAATTCTGGAAGAAAAAGCAACAGGAAAGTGGAAATAAAGAAACTAACATGGCTGGAAAAGAAATTTCAGAAATTGTTGCTATGATCTCAAGATTACAGATTGGTATGGTGACTGAACTAAACATGGCAGCGGCTGAAACTACCAAGGACTGGTGGTATGATTCTAGCGCTACTGTTCATGTATGCAACGACATCTCACAATTTTCAGATTACAAGGTTTCTGAAAAAGATGATGGAGTCCTAATGGGCAACAGCAATGTGTCTAAAGTTGTGGGGATGGGAGATATTCACATTCAGTTCAGTTCTGGAAAAGGAGTCAAGTTAGCAAATGTTCTCCATGTTCTTGAGATTAGGAAAAATCTGGTTTCTGCATCTCTTTTATGTAAGGCTGGAATCAAGGTTGTTTTAGAATCTGATAAACTTATATTAACTAAGGCTGGAACCTTTGTAGGCAAAGGATACTCTTGTAATGGAATGTTCAAACTTAGTATTATAAATAAAAATGTCAGTTCTGTTTATTCTGTTGTCTCTGCTGATTTGTGGCATTCTAGAACTACTCATGTGAATTTTCGGACTCTTAAATTAATGTGCAAGAATGGTATGATTAGTGGAGATTTTTATCATACACATAAAGATTGTGAAATTTGCATTCAAGCAAAAATGTCTAAGAGACCTTTTCCTGCAGTAGAAAGGACTAGTGAAATTCTTGATCTTGTGCATTCTGATATATGTGAATTAAATGGAATTTTATCTAGAGGAGGAAATAGGTACTTTATTACTTTCATTGATGATAAATCTAGATATACTCATGTCTATTTGATGAAAAGAAAAGATGAAGCATTTGAAAAATTTAAAATGTATAAAGCTGCAGTGGAAAATCAGAAAGAGAAAAAGATTAAAATTCTAAGAAGTGATAGGGGTGGTGAATATTTCTCTACAGAATTTAATGAGTTTTGTGAAATTAATGGGATTATTCACCAAAGAACAGCCCCATATACGCCACAGCAGAATGGATTGGCTGAAAGAAAGAATCGGACTCTTTGTGATATGATTAATGCAATGATGTTGAATGCAAAAGTGCCTTCAAATCTGTGGGGAGAGGCTTTACTCACAGCATGTCATTTACACAATAGAATACCCTCTAGAAAAACAAAATTATCACCATATGAAATCTGGAATGGTAGACAACCAAATTTAAATTATTTGAAAGTATGGGGCTGTATAGCCTACTACAGAATTCCAGATCCTAAGAGATCTAAATTGGGTCCTAAGGCAATGAAAAGTATTTTTCTTGGTTACGCAGAAAATTCAAAAGCTTATAGATTTCTAGATGTGGAATCAAATTTAATTATTGAATCCAGAGATGCTGAATTTTTTGAGACAAAATTCAGTGGGGATACAATTAGTGACAATGCTGAAAATGTTATTAGAAATGATCCACCACAAGAGGGTTCATCAAATTCTTCCAAAAAGAGACAAGCTAATGTGCCAATTGAACCAAGAAGAAGTCAGAGAGTCAGAATGCAGCAGCACTTTGGTTTTGATTTTTCATTACCAAATGATGTATTGATCCTAGTTGAAGGTACTAGGAATGAATTACTGACTGAAATGCCAATAATATTTCAAATAGATCAAATAGATGGTGATCCTAGAACCTTTGAAGAAGCAATGGCTTCTAGAGATGCAGCATTCTGGAAAGAAGCTGTAAATGATGAAATGGATTCAATTCGATCCAATAACACATGGATTTTGGTGGACTTGCCTAATGGCTCGAAACCTATATCTAGTAAGTGGGTATTTAGAAGAAAATATAATACAGATGACACTATACAAACCTTTAAAGCCAGACTTGTGGCTAGAGGTTTTAGACAAAAAGAAGGTGTAGATTATTTTGATACATATGCACCTGTAGCTGGAACAACATCAATTAGAATTCTTTTAGCACTTGCTTCATTGTTTAAATTAGAAGTGCATCAAATGGATGTTAAAACAGCGTTTCTAAATGGAGATTTAGATGAAGAGCTGTATATGGAACAACCAGAGGGTTTTGTAATCCCTGGGCAAGAAAGGAAAGTATGCAAACTAGTGAAATCCTTATATGGATTAAAACAGGCTCCTAAGCAATGGCATGAAAAATTTGATTCAACCATCTTATCTTTTGGTTTTATACATAATGTAGCAGATAGATGTGTATATACTATGTTTGCTGAAAATTACAGTGTTATAATCTGTCTTTATGTTGATGATATGTTAATTCTGAGTAATAACATGAAGGGAGTAAATGAGACTAAAGACTTCTTAAAGTCACAATTTAAGATGAAAGATTTGGGGGAAGTAGACACTATTTTAGGAATTAAAATTCAGAAAAATAGTGGGGATTTTACTCTTTCTCAGTCTCATTATATTCATAAGATGTTAGATAAATTTAAGCATCTTAAGATTAAAGAAGCTAATACCCCATATGATCCTTCATGTAAATTGTTTAAGAATGAAGACAGATCAAACTCTCAAATAGATTATGCAAGCGTAATAGGAAGTTTAATGTATGCAATGCAAGGTACAAGACCTGATATTGCGTTTGCAGTTGGTAAACTGTCCAGATATACTAGCAATCCTGGAATTGAGCATTGGAAAGGAATTAATCGAATTCTAGGATATCTGAAAAGGGCAGCAGATATGAAATTATCCTATAGTGGATTTCCAACAGTTTTAGAAGGTTATACTGATGCTAGTTGGATATCTAGTACTGATGAAAATAAGTCCACTAGTGGCTGGATTTTTACACTGGCAGGAGGAGCAGTTTCATGGGCTTCAAAGAAACAAACATGTATAACTCATTCTACAATGGAATCTGAATTTGTAGCCCTTGGTGCAGGAGGAAAAGAAGCAGAATGGCTAAGAAATTTTCTCTTGGATATAAAGTTGTGGCCACAACCGATGCCAACCATTTCTGTATTTTGTGATAGTGCTGCTACAATGTCTAGAGCATATAATAAGATTTATAATGGAAAATCTAGACATATAAGCTTAAGACATGCTTATGTTAGACAATTAATTGATGATGGTATTATTACTATTGTCTATGTTAAATCTTGTGAGAATCTGGCTGATCCTCTCACAAAGGCAATCTCAAGAGAAATAGTAAGGAAAACTTCAGCCTCTATGGGTTTGAGGTTAAATTAAAGTCACCACAACGGGAACCCAACTTCTTTCTGGTTAATTCAGTTACAAAGTTTAAAGGGTAATAACAAGTTGATGATAAGTGACTGGGACTGCACATAGTGCAGAATAGTAGGCTGAGTTTTTTATACTCTTAATAAGGTCCTAGAAAAGTTTTAGAACTTTAATGGTTTAAAGGGTCTTACCTATATAAACAACATAAGAGTGGAGTTGCTCTTAAACAAAACCAATTGTTTTGTAAGTTGTTTATGAATCCTGGGTGAACTCAAGGTTTAAATAGTTTGTTTAAAATAAAGTGGAGAATCTGGAAATGTCATGTATTCTTTGTCCGGTGTTGATTAAAGAAAGATGGTTTAAGGAATTGACCACCATTGATTCTGTTAGCACTTTGATGAAGTTGTACTAAATGAGAGTTTAAGTTGAAAAACACTTTCCATTAGGTGTGACATTATTGATTAAAAGTCTGATTTACAGACTTAGTGGGGAATTGTTGGTAAGTCTGAAAATCAGACTGAAATAAATATTTATTTATATCAGAAATTTAATTTCTGAAATGATAAAACTGAAAATAAAACTGCCTAACTGCAGTAACTGTCTAACTTCCCTAACTGTTCTGAATTAACTGTAAAACAGTTTCAGAGAGAATAATCTATAAATAACAGAATCAGATCTCTACAGAAATTAAAAAAAAGAGAGAATTCTCAGAATTGCTGTCTGATTATTCTAGGGCTTTGTTGTATCCTAGGAAGTGAATTTGTCTGAAACCCTACAACATTCTAATAGGGGACAAATATCACTTTAAAGATAGTGATCTTTTCACGCCTCAAAGCAATTAAAATACCTATATTTCCAACACCTACTAGCCGTAGGGGCATTACCACCCTTTTTATCTGCGTACTCTTGGATTTCGTTCAAGTCACCTAACACAATAACAGGGAGGTGAGTGTCATTAAGGCAATTTGAAAATTTAAGCCAGAATTCATCCTTCTGGTTTTCATTCGGGGGTGCATATACAAAACACAACGCCAAAGAATATCCTGTGAGGTGGTTTACATATTTCAATATAATGTACCTAGCTTTGTGAACCAAGATTTCCGCATATTCACTATTGAGTTGGTGTTCTTTCCACAACACACAGATACCACCTGCCCTTCCATCAGCAGGGGACCACACAATATTATCAAATCCTGCACGTCTCCATGTTTGGTCACTTGGCAATTTATCTGTTTTAGTTTCTGCAATTGCTAATATCTGGATACGTTCAATTTTACAAAATGAGTCAATTTCTGGCCAAAACGACTTCCTACCTATCCCTCTACTGTTCCAGAACGCTACTTTCATTTGGCTCTAATTTTTATTCGTTGTCTTACAACTCCACAGAGTTGGGTGTCGCCTTTTCTTATAAGTTCATAATAATTTCTATAATAAATCAAACCAAAGTACCAAATTTCTTTAGTATTTCTACCCTTTAAAGCCTCATCGGCTATGGTAGAAGAGTTGGCTGAGGTTTCTTTATGAGTTAACGCATGATTAAAACATAGCACTTTCTTAAAAGTAAGCTTATCTTTTTCCATAGTATTGGAATTTTCAACTTCAGTGCAGACATAAATAAAAGCTTTAGATTTAAGGAGAATGAAGAGAAGATAAATGTTCCCAAATTTCCAAACCGAACAAGTATATTTATAGATGCACACTTCATGCACAAGCATAGATTCATAGCAATTGGGATACACACAGTCAATTGGGATACAAAGATCCATTTTCAAGCATTTAATATCACAACCTGAACAATTAAGACTCCCTTCAAAACCAGTAAAATTCCAACCAGACTTGTTACTACTATGAGAGTATATTTGCACACTCATGCTGATTTTCATGACCACAATTGCCTTGTATCTACATTCATAGGGCCAGTTCGAGCTATTTTTATGCTCTTTAGTTTCACCAACGTCAAAACATTTAAGATTCAGTTTAATTTTTACAAAACTGACACACAGGCTCCTAAGCTTACCCCAATTTCCAAGCCAGATTGGGAACTTTATTCTACTATCATGGCAATACCTCCATTCCAATTCAGCAACTATAAGCCTGTATGTGCATCAGCACTTTAATATGATGATCGACCTTCTAGCTTGTGTTCTCTTGAAGTATTTGCAAGCCTGTAGCTGATAACCTACGTTCAAAAAAATTGTGATGCTCGAGAGCCAGTTTTGCATTGTAGTACACTCAACTATTGGACAACTTAGAGTATTCAAAGTTTTCACATATGAACTAGTTCTATTATGCTTTCTACCCTTTAAAGCCTCAACGGCTATGGTAGACGAGTTGGCTGAGGTTTCTTTATGGTTTCCTTTATGAACTTGGTCTTTAGAAAAATCCTAGTCTGAACAAAGCACCTTCTTAAAAGTATGATTCTCTATTTCCATGGTATCAACACAGACAGTAAATGGGGTTTGAAGGTTTAAGAGATGAACGAGAGTGCATGAGTAGCCATTCAGTAAACCCAAACAACCATATATATAGGCATACATAGCACACAAACACAATCGATCAAGATACATAAAAAACACACAATTAAAGGAGGAGCGAGCCAACCTAGCGGGGGTGGTTGGACGACCTGTTCTGGTATCGTTACTTCGGGGAGAGTAATAAACTCTCCAGATTTCTGTTTGAGAAGAAGACCTCCCGAAATCCCGTTGAGAGGGACGCCGCCACTCTGCCTTTGAAACCCCCCACGCACACAATACGCCATAGTGCTCGGATCTCACACACCCTTGCCTCTTCTTTGGTTTTGGCTCTTTGATGAATATCCACATCCTCATAGAGCAGGAGTCCCTATACACGGGAGAAGGGAGCACGAGATCGGTAGCCTTCCATCGGGGCACCGAATCTCTCAAATTGCCGGTTTTGCCGTTCTCAATAGAGAAAGAGGAATCCGGAATTTTGGGAGCCAACTCACCAAATCCATGCTTAGGAGGGCTTTTCTGAACATTGCTAACAATTTGGAAGAGGATTGAATAAAAGAACAGGCCAAATTTTGCTTGGGATCCAAAACTAGGTTTTTGGTTATTTGGGCAAAGGGGAAAGTTGTCGTGGGGGACGGGAGGGGCAAAAGAGAGCGTTTTCTTCATTTTTACATATGTCACTAAGTATGTGGCTCTTGTTTGCCACTTGATCACGTGTAAGTGTTGAAATAGTCAACAAATGTGACATAGTGGAGAAGGTGAAATATTTTGGACTTAGAAGCGATCTTCACAATGGGTCAGGTCCAATTGCTTGTTTGGCCAGTATTTGCTAGGTGCAAGTTAACACTCGTGCGCCGTTACCCCCACATATACGAGGCTTCTTCGGGTATGCATTTATATGCGTTCAAATCCCGCATCCACATATATGCACATATGTAATTTAGCCATTTTATTTATTTAGTGTGTTGAAACATAGCTCGTGTTTTAACCCTTATTTTTTACTATTAGTTATCTCGCCCACCAACAATAGTAACTTTGGATTTCTTCCCGTGCGAAGCACGGGACCGATTTCTAGTATGTTAAAGTATGTGATAGTTAGCTATACAAATACCATACTCACTCCATAATCACACTCATCCCATCCTCTTCTTGCTTCTCAACCGTGAATCCTAGGGAAAGTCTCAACAAAAATGAGTACAAATCAGAAGAATTTAAAATCTACCAGAATTCAACAGAGCAACAAAATCAACACCCTTCAATTATCACTACTAATATCACGTTTTACGTATCTAACTGGTTCACATGTTATGTCAGCTGCAAAAACCAAAAATTAGAAACAGAAGATAATAAAAGAATCAGCGGAGAAGAAAGAAGCAGAAAAAGGGACGGTTGATGTGGGTTACGAGGAAGGGCCCGCATTGAGCCGTGTGGCAGCGAGAGTCATTCTCACTCCCCTCCCTCCAGAAAATGGAGTACGGAGACAGATCTCTTCCTCCGCTCACCCTCACTCTCACTCACAACCTCTCTTTCTCCCCTCTCTCCCTCCAATGGCGTTCGTATTGGGACTCGAATCCTCGCTACCTGTCTGCCGGAACACCGCCTCCGTCGGCAACCACCGCCTGCTCCAACTCTCTCGATCCTCCTCCTCGTCTCTCGCACTTGCCTCCAATCCTTCAAAGAAGAAGATCGATCTCCGTGCTTCCTCTTCCTTTACCTCCATCAGAGCTTCTTCTTCCTCTTCTTCTTTCCCGACTCTCGCTGAGGGCGGCTTCACGGTATGTCTCCTCCCACACATCCTTTTCCAAGAGCCTCTGCATCTTTATTCAATTGTATCTTGTTTTCAGATCAATTCCGTTCCTACTACGCCTTTTGAGGGGCAGAAGACCGGAACGAGCGGCCTCAGGAAAAAGGTCAAGGTGTTTATGCAGGAGAATTACTTAGCCAATTGGATACAGGTTTCGTTTTCTACCCTATTTTGGTGCATTAAAGCAATGCCTAACTTATTCGTTCCTATTTCGAGATAAAACAAAGCTGTTTAATTGCCAGGCATTGTTTAATTCTCTGCCACCAGAGGATTACCAAGACGGCCTGCTGGTATTGGGCGGTGATGGTCGCTATTTTAATCGAGAGGCTGCTCAGGTGAACATGCTGTCTAGTCTATGGTGTTGTGGCTTGTGTATTCTGCATTTGGGGTTACTTTAATCGGTTTGTTTTTTTTGGTTTTCAGATAATTGCCAAAATTGCTGCAGGAAATGGTGTTGGAAAAATTTTGGTTGGAAAGTGAGTCTTTCTTTCTGTAACCATACTTTAATCCTGATTGTATAGCTTTAGCTTGGCATTTCACTTAAACGTGGTTGTTTAGAAAAAATTTTAGTTTCCCATGTATGATAACATATGTTAATATCCTCTATTGCAGGGACGGGATTCTGTCGACACCAGCAGTTTCTGCCGTTATTAGACAGAGGAAGGCAAGGGGCAAAACTTATAATGTATATTGTCCCTATACTACTTTGAATAAACTATTAACTAATGTATATGAAGCTTTTGCAGGCTAATGGTGGATTTATTATGAGTGCGAGCCATAATCCTGGTGGACCTGAGTATGACTGGGGTATAAAGGTGAGTTAAATCTCTCAATATCCATCAGGTACATTGTAATTGTGCAACCCTTTACTTGGCACCATTCTTGCTGTAATGATGATGCTGTTTGTTTATTACTTAAGTGATGATAATAACTTCTCCACCATAGTTGCTGTTGCTAGCATAATGGTTGTATCACTTATATAGTCATTTCAATCACTTTCTGTCCCAATCTAACATCTAATTGTCTATTGTTGCAGTTCAACTACAGTAGTGGGCAACCTGCACCGGAGTCCATTACTGACAAGATCTATGGCAATACACTTTCTGTAAGCTTTTCTTTCTATCAGCCTGCTTATATTAACATGGAAGACTGAATTGACATAATCTATTCAACTGGCTGAATGCATTTTCTAAACAAATAAACGACAGGATACAAGGGAAACAAATAAAGCACTTACACACAAAATACGCAACGGAGACAAAAAAGCAAATTATTCATAGAATCAGCATGAACATGGTCAAGACCAAACAGGTTAAAATACTAATGTAGTAAGGTGTCTTACACCTACATCCCCAGTAAAGATATCACACAATAGAAACAGTATGGTCAGTAACAAAAAGGCCCAAAACACTGAGACATCTACGCCTACATCCTCTTTAGAGAAGGGCCGAAGGGGTACAACCAACGCACTTGCCTACAAACTTACACATTCTTTACCCATTATACTATCCCCTCCACGCGGCCCTATCTTGAGTCGTGCTCTCTGTGAGGGTTAAGACTTAAGAGGTTCAGCAACTTTGTAATCGCCTCCTTTGAACTCTTCTTATGGCAGTTTGTTCTTCGCCAAAAATCTCCAATGTTCAGGGCCTCACACCTCTGTACTGGCTGAGGTTATTCTCTCTGTTGCACATCCCCAAACCACTAGAGTCTCGACTCAGGCGTGGCCTCATTCCTGTCCAGTCGGGTTTAGCAACAAGTCATGCCTTTGCATCACCTCGGCACTGATTTAGTGTATTGTTTCTGTTGCACATTCCCAAACCATCCGTGTCTCGACTCACGCATGGCATCATTCCTTTCCATTCTGGTTTAGCAACAAGTCATGTTCTCTGCTGTACCTCCGTACTGGTTGAGTTTATTGTGTCTGTTGCACATCCCCAAACCAGCCGATTCTTGACTCACACATGGCCTCATTCCTGTACTGTCTGGTTTAGCAACAAGTCATTTTCTCTGCTGCACCTCTGTACTGTTTTAACAACTGGCCTCATTCCTGTCCAGTCTCAGCGACCATTATCTTCTATACTTGGGCCTTTGTAATCGACCAACACTCTTCATCTAAACAACAACCAGCCTACAATCACATTGTACAACACTAAGTTTTAAGAGGCACTTATCACACAAGACCCCGAAAGCTGCTGTCCAATTTTGTCAATTAGATCCAGTGTTTAATATCTACATCAATCCTTCCATTGCTCTACATTAAAGATCTGAGATATTTGAAGCATTGACCTAAAGTTTTTCTCTTGTATATAATTGGTTTGGAACAAATATGGCGAAATCATTTATTCTCTTGTAATATTGTGATGGACATATTCTAAGGCATGCACCTAAATTTCTTCTTTTTGCTTGTTCCCTTCAGATATCTGAAATCAAAATGGCAGAGATCCCAGATGTTGACTTATCTCGTGTTGGGTTAACAAATTTTGGAAACTTTAGTGTTGAAGTGGTTGACCCTGTTGCTGATTATATAGAACTTATGGAAGTAAGTATAATTTATTCTAACATGCCTCACCTTCTTCTGATGTTTTCTGTATGACTTGGTAATTGATTGGTTGAATATTCACATATTTCTACTTTCCATAGTTTTTTTGAATTCCATCGCTTGGTTGAATATTTACTTATAGTTATCTTCTTTGCAGAGTGTTTTTGATTTCCAGCTTATTAAAAGCCTGTTGGAACATTCAGATTTCAGGTAGGTTTGGGTGATTGTCAACCATGGAATTAGTAGTAGTGTTACTGTACTCATGCCCAGGCCAAGTTTGTCATTTTAATTTTCCCTGAAATTGTGACTTGCTCAGGTTCATATTTGATGCTATGCATGCGGTTACTGGTGCTTATGCAAAGCCAATTTTTGTAGACAAGCTGGGGGCTGGGATGGTATGTGGCATTCATCTGTATTAATCTCAATGAGAATCAATTTTCATGGAATGTGAAGTTTTTCAGATGCACCGTCACACATTTTGTAGGACTCAATTTTAAATGGCGTCCCTTTAGAAGATTTTGGACATGGTCACCCAGATCCTAATCTGACGTAAGAATGTAATCTTGTTTGTTTTTGAGGAAATGACGTACTCTTGCTGAAATTACATAATTAGTAGTTTACCAAGAATCAATGGGTAATTTGTTTTTTTTTTTGTCTTTGTTGTTATATGTGATTTCAATAGTTATGCTAAGGATCTGGTTGATATCATGTATGGTGTCAACGCACCAGACTTTGGAGCTGCAAGTGATGGTATGTGATACTTATATAGATTTATTACAGTATCCTTTGAATGTTGTTTCTACATCCCTTTTTATGCAGTAGGCTGAAAGCTTTGGTCAAAATTTTAGGTTTGCTATTCATTGACTTGCTAAGAGAGGGATTTTTTCTAGCACTTTTGCTACATGCGTTGAAGTTTCATTAACAGCTGTTCTGTTGGGGGTTTAGGGGATTTTAAGTGTTAGTATATATCTATTATTCATACTCTTTCTTTCATTCTGCTTTTTCTGCTGCTATTTTTTTTCAGTTATATTGTGAAGATTCTCATTGCTCCATGCTGCACTCAGCTTTATGGAATCCTTTTTATGCTAAGATGCAGCTTGTGATTCAGGTGATGGAGACAGAAATATGATTCTAGGTCAACGATTCTTTGTTACTCCATCAGACTCTGTTGCAATAATTGCAGCAAATGCACAGGCTGCCATTCCATACTTCCAAAGTGGTATTAAGGTGAGAAATAAGCTCTACATTTCTTCTTTTCCCTTGGGTAGAATTCTCAGGTCGGTTGATGCTTTTTTTCCCTTAACTTGTGAATACTTTATTGGTAAACTAGCAGTTACTTGTTCGGCTAAATTACTGGAAAATACACAACTAGGAACGATTTGTATGAAACAAGAAGATCGTGCAAAATATAACTTGCTGACAGAACATACTTCATTTTCATGAGGAACCTCTTCCCTCTCTTTCTTCCCTGCACACCCACTGAGATGGGAAAGAAACGCCCACTTTTATGGGCTCTTATAAGACTGGGTCCATTTCATGGTTGGGGTATATCCCCTTCTAAAAAAATGGTTCAGGTGCTAACCAGACTAGGTTAAGTTACCACATAAGGGGAGAAAGAGGACTTTTCCATGTAGATCAAACACTATAAAACTTGAAGAAAAAAAAAGATACAAGGGAGGGAGAGTCCCATATACAATATATTCGCATAAAATTGTGAAACACTCTTAACTAGCTTGTGAAATCAAGCTCCAGCTCCGTTCAGCTCCAACAAGCTAATACTGAGCGGAGCCTAAATCCGACATCCTGATTAACAATGGCCTGCTGGAATATTACATTTGTAATATCGAAGTAAATAGCCTGTAATTTTGGAACTGATGTTCAGTTTTATAAGTAAATTACAGTAGTTAATTGTGTCCATATTCATCATGAGCAATTCAATCATAACCCAAAATTTAGCTGTGTACAATGATGATCACAATTTTCTAGGCACTTAGAAAATAGCCATCATAGAGCCCTAATTTAATCGGTCAGTTGCCAAGTCCAATTTCATACAACAACTACAATAACATCAAGACCTGCCTAGGGAAGAATCTTGGGGCCAAGATGTACCCACCCATCAACCCAATGTAGACATCCCTAGGGCAGAATCTTGGGGCCTAGATGTAACCACCCTTTCTCCGACCTAAATTGAGGGAGTGTGTAAGGAAGACCCAAGATCCGGAAAAAAGAAGGAAAGGGCATAAAAAAGCATAGAAACAAAAAAAGTAAAAACATCCCGAACAAAGAGGGACCGGCACAATTGAGACTCTTCATAACTGAAGTAGCCCCCTACCGCTCGTCCACCTTAATTCTCTCACTCCAACTATCTCTACACTTGACCTAGTCTGCTGAAATTTCTAGAAGGGTGAGATCCTTATGTATAGCTTCCTTATAGCTATTAAGAGTTAAGTCCAATTAAATGCACCCCAAATGGTTAAAATACAATTCGTCTCTAGGCAGGCTTTGTCTATTCCAAGCCACTTGTTCTATATCAGTAAGTACATCCTTATTTCCTGACTACTATATGCTATTGGAATTTTCTGTCTTTCATAGCCGGCCATCCTGCACAAGATTATATACTAAATGAGCCATCCAAACCAAGAAGTCGTCACGTGACAATCTGTCTAATTCTTTGAGAGGACTGTAATCTCTCATTCTTTTCTTCCCCCTTCTCTACCTTAATTGCGATTCTTTTCTCCCTTCTCCATTAGTGAGTTCATGAAATAATTGATGACTGCTGTTCAAGTCTTTTGATTTCTGTTGCCTCTCACCTTAGATAAACTCCTAGCACATTTCACACTTAAAAGATTTATAACTTACCAAGACTTGTGAGTCCGTCCATTGTTTAGTAATTCCAGTAAGATGTCTTAAATACTCCCCTCATCTTATTTAATATTTTGAACATTTACTATTGTTGCAGAAGGAGACCCTTTTTATGCTTGTTCTACTTTGTTTGTTCCTTCATGTTTTTCTAAAGGTTTCAAAGACTTGTGAGTTCTACTTTTTATGCTTGTCCTTCATGCTTGTTCTACTTTTGCACATTTAATATTTTGAACATTTACCCCTTTGAAAAAACTCCAAAAAGCAATTATAAAATGGAGTTTTCGAGCTCTAAAAAGTTTCAAAGAAAGAACAAACTTATTGTTTCTAAAGGTCCAAAAAGAACCAAAAAAATTGAGAGAGGATTCGAGTGAATTAAAAAAAGATTCTATAATCAATAATCAGATTATTCATGAATCATCCATTCAAACCCGATCTATGGATTGGACAAATTATTCACAGACAGAAATCAAAATTAAAGATCTGACTGATAGAACAAGCACAATCAGAAATCAAAAGCCAAGGTGTCTTATATCTGCTTAGCAGTATATTTTGTTACATTCTTTAGCACTTAATGTTAAATTGTATGTACCTCCAGTATTCTTCTATTTTCCTTATCAGACCATTCATCATTAAATTTAGTAAATTTAAGGCCTTACCAAACTCAACCACTCTCAATGATTTTAGGCAGCTGTCCTAAAGATCGGTATAATTTGATGTTGATAAGTATCTTGTTTTTCCACCCAATAAGGGGCTTACCATCAAACAAATGAGGACACTTTATGTGAAGT
This sequence comes from Polygonum aviculare, assembly GCA_934048045.1. Lineage (NCBI taxonomy): Eukaryota > Viridiplantae > Streptophyta > Magnoliopsida > Caryophyllales > Polygonaceae > Polygonum > Polygonum aviculare. Next base: position 27,721,970 of record OW204024.1, on the reverse strand, counting down.
ACTCATGTTGACTCTCCCAGGATTGACCTTTCATCAGAGGAACATAGTCTCATAGGTCCATAGGAATTAGGAATATCTAGTAAATCTATCAGGAGGGAGGTGAATTGGGGATCATACTACTCTTCAAATTTTCACAAAAACAAACGTAAGGAAGGCAATTTGAGAGCAATTTATCATGAACAAGAAACGATGAGGAGGGATGATTGATTTCTCCATACACTATGGCATTTTCTGCATGGCAGGGTTTAGCACGATCCATGCCAACAAGTGGTGCTCTTGACCGAGTCGCTTCAAAGCTCAATCTTCCTTTCTTTGAGGTAATGCTTTTCTGTGATAGTGGCTTAAATGTTATTAGGTCACAAAAAGGTTGTTCCTTCCTTTCATTTTTCTTAATAAATATGTCACTGGTTCAGGTTCCAACTGGCTGGAAGTTCTTTGGGAATCTTATGGATTCTGGAAATTTGTCTGTTTGTGGTGAAGAAAGTTTTGGAACAGGTTCAGATCACATCCGTGAGAAGGATGGAATATGGTAATTGCATAGCTTCTTATGTGCATTTCCCCGTTTCTCTAAGGGCATAGGCTGGCAATTTGTTTCAGCTCTCTACTTCTTTTGATTCTTGTCCTTTTAAATTTGGGATGTGTACTTGTTAGATGTTTAGTGTTTGTATTATATATCTCTAATCTTTGACGAAGCTGAAGCCTTTATCCATTGACTTTAATTTTATTTCCTCCCTGATAGGGCTGTCTTAGCATGGCTTTCGATCATTGCATACCGGAACAAGGGCAAAAAATCTGGTGACAAGTTGGTATCTGTAGCTGATGTAGTTGCAGAGCATTGGGCAACTTATGGAAGGAACTTCTTCTCGAGATATGATTATGAAGTAAGCATCAGCATCCGGTTTTGCTTCTCCTTTTGTTTCATCTTGTCCGTTCAAATTGCTTTTGGAAATTATTGAACCTGAACAGAGGTTTTTTACATGGAGCATTTTTCTTGTAGGAATGTGAATCAGAAGGAGCCAACAAAATGATGGACTATCTTCGAGAGTTAGTGACCAAGAGCCAAACAGGAGATAAATATGGTAGGGCTATGATATCCTCACAAGCTATGTTGAATATTTACATAAAAATTACATTCTAAAATCAATTAATTAAACAGGGGAGTATATACTTCAGCTTGCTGATGATTTTACATACACGGATCCTGTGAGTTAAAAATTTAAAGATTTTTTGTAATTATTGATTTTTTTTGTGAAAGAAATGAATATGTAACTGCATGGTGAACCATATTTTGATTTCCCAGGTTGATGGTTGTGTTGTATCAAAGCAAGGGGTTCGATTTGTTTTTACAGATGGATCAAGGATTATATTCCGTTTATCTGTACGTAATAACTTATAGAATAAACTCCTTTTGTTTCTCCATTTGATTACCCCTCTCTCTCTCTCTCTCTCTCTCTCTCTCTCTCTCTCTCTCTCTCTCTCTCTCCCTCTCTCTCTCTCTCTCTCTCTTGCATTTTTAATATTCTGTTTATTACATTGATTATCTATTTCATTATTGTAGGGTACTGGCTCATCGGGTGCAACAGTTAGGGTTTATGTCGAACAGTTTGAGCTTGATAGGTCTAAGCACGAGATGGATGCCCAAATAGCATTAAAACCGTTGATAGGTCAGTATTGGTAATCATATTGCTGTTTGGTATTTCCCACTGATACTTTCATCCTAATTAAAACTTGGGTTGTTCAGATTTGGCATTGTCCGTTTCAAAGCTAAAAGATTTCACAGGACGGGAGAATCCTACGGTCATCACATGAACTGTAAATTTGAAACAGGTTAGAGATTTCTCTCTTCCTGCCCTGTTCATGGATCTGACTCTATTTGGATTGGGCTTCCACAAGTTGTTTGCTTTTTGATGCATGTAAAATCTATTAAAACTGTTGCATTGTATCTATTGCCATGGGATGGGACACTTTCATATGGGTTCAGTTTCGTTGGGTTGTTATTTGGGGAATGGGTCATTGTGGATAATGTCCACATTTGGATTGGGAGGATCTATTTCAGGTTTGATTTGCGTTTAGATTGTCAGGTTTGTTCTAATATCAGTTCTTCTGGGTTTTGGTTTATTCTCATGCATGCATGCGTGGTTTGTTCGGATTAGATTATATATTAATTGTATAAAGTTGAGTTTCTGGGCTCGAACTTCAGGTTCTGGGATCTGAGCACTTCAAGTTACTCTGAGTGGGTTGGTTATGGGTATCGATGAGTTCCTAGTTTCAGTTTATTCATTTCATTAAAGTTTGATGTATATGTGGTTGTTAGCTTGTGATTACATCCCATCCTCAGCCAGGCTTGGGCAAGATAATAGCAATAGTTCCACATGATGTTAAGGGGTGTTTGCACATGCATTTGTAAACTAGTGAAGTTTAAATGGTAGTAGTAGTAGTTAAAAGCGTCAATCACCAAGTAGCCATGGTTGATTAAAAAAACTAACATTTGGTTGCATTGACAAATTAAGTAAAGATCAGTTCATATCATGTAGCGGAAAAACTAACGTTTGCATGAACAAAGGCCATTTTTTAAACTTTTCATATCTAAAACAAATCTAGAAATTAGTATTAAAGCTTTAATTCTTACATAAATGGGGAGAATAGATTGAATATCAATTGAGAAAACGAAAGCATATGTTTATTTGAATTCCTATCATGAAAATGAATTTGATGCTTTTTTGGTTTATAGATTAACAGGTTTTTGGTTTATAGATTAACAGGTTGAATACTAATGAAATCATAGATTTTTTTTTCAATTATTTGCATTTATATAACCTACTGCGACAATAAAAGGTGCTCCGTATTTTTTTTTTCTGTTGTTATGTCTGTGGACGTCATACATTCAACGTGCTCGGGTTGATGTCCAGGAACATGCAGAAGCAGCGAGGAACTGAAGCCGCTGAGGAGGCAATAAGAACCTGTTACAGTGTTTTTAAGGGTTGTAACAGAATTGTAAAGAGGGCTAAAATTTGTACACGTGCTAAAATTGTAGCTCATTCAGGTCTGTTGCTCGAGTATAAAAGCACAAGATGTAACTTGTATTCCTTCATCGAGAATAATACAATTTCCAATTCCCTCTTTATCTCTCTATATCTCTATCTCTCAAATACAATTTCTCAATTGGCTATATTCTGTTGATCGTGTTTCTTCAAATCGATCGATCATCAGGTATTGGCTTCAAGTTGTTGTTCAATTCTCGAACATTAGCTTGATTTTGTCTCTGGAGATTCAATAATACAGAATTCCTGTATTATAGGTATCAGAGCCGAAGCGACCTGCGACCATGGCCGAAACGAGAGCGCAAGCGTTGTTGAAGGAAGCTGTAATGCGCGAGGCTGAAGAAGCTGTGACTTCGAAATTTGAAAATCTGGAAGCGAGGATGCAGAAGATGGATTCGGAGTTCAGAGAAGGCTTGAAATCTTTGTTCTCGGCGATCAAGAATATTTCTCCGGTTGGTGATCAGTCCGTGGAACCATCTTCTTCAGATCATCACAATTCGCTTGAGCAATCAAGAGGTAAGAACCTCTATTCTGGTATAACTAGGCTGTCAAAGATAGATTTCCCTAGGTTCAATGGTGAGCGAGTTAAGGACTGGTTGTTTAAAATCGAACAGTTCTTCTCTATTGACAACACACCACCTGAGCTTAAGGTAGGGTTAGCCTCCATTCACTTTGATGAGCAAGCAGCTACGTGGCATCAGTCGCTACTGCAGACAGAATCTGGTAAGAGGATCTTGACGGATTGGCAGAGTTACAAACTGGTAGTTTTGGAGAGATTTGGTGAAATCTTGGATGATCCAATTGCTGAATTGAAAAACTTGCAAGAAACTCAGGGAATTAGTGAGTATCATGATCAGTTTGAGGTTATTAGGACTAGGGTGAGTTTGCCAGAGGAGTATCTAGTTAGTGCATATCTGGCTGGATTGAGAACTGAAACACAGATGCATGTGAGAATGTTTCAGCCTAAGTCGATTAGGCATTGTTTTCAATTGGGGAAGCTATATGAAACTGCTCACCCTAGGAGGAATTCCAGCTCATTGATGGGAAGTAATAAGCAATCTTGGTCTGTTAATAAGGGGTCTTTTAACAGCAAGAAGGAATTTGATGTTAAAGGTGAAGGAATCTTGGGTAGCAAACCAAAAGAATCTTCTATAGTACCTAAGAAATTCCTTACTAGTGAGGAGATGAATGAGAGAAGGTCAAAAGGATTGTGCTATTATTGTGATGAAAAATTTACTCCAGGTCATCAATTAAAGCACAAAAAGACACAGTTGTACATGTTAGAAATGGATGAGGAGACTGAACAGTGGGAGGATTGTCCTGAATCTGGTGAAGAGGAAGAGCAAATGCAGATTTCTGTGAATGCAGTGGCTGGGGTATCTGATTTTCGTACTATGAGAGTCAAGGGAATGTATGGGACACAATCTTTGTTCATACTTATAGATTCTGGTAGTACTCATAATTTCATTGACAGGTCTGTGGCCGAGAAACTGGGTTGTAAATTGCAATCAGCTGGATCAACTAAGGTAACTGTGGCTGATGGAAGTTCATTGCAAGTCAGTGCTAAGATAGAGGGGTTTGAGTGGCAGTTTCAGCAAGCTTATTTTAAAGCTGATCTTATGGTCATTCCTCTAGGATGTTGTGACATGGTCCTTGGTGTGCAGTGGTTGGAAACATTAGGTCCTGTCAAATGGGATTTCAAGAATTTGGTTATGGAATTTAAGCTGCAGAATAGGAAAGTTGTGTTGAATGGGATTAAGCAGGGTTCAGTCAGAGAGATTAAGGCTAAGAAAGTCAACAGAGGAGGTGCTAGTCAGTTTCAGTTAGCTATGATTTGTGTTTCTCCTGCATCAGTTGTTGATGATAGCTCTTTGTGTGCCATGAGTGCTTCTGTAGAGACAAATTTGCATCCTGGTATCTCTGAGTTGTTGATTCAATTTGATGATATATTCCAGGTTCCTACTCAATTACCTCCTTTTCGAGCAGGTTTTGACCACAGAATTCCTCTAATGGAGGGAGTCAATCCTGTCAATCAGAGGCCATATAGATATGCCATTTATCAGAAGAATGAGATTGATAAGATGGTTCAGGAAATGCTCAAAGATGGCACGATTCAAACCAGCTCGAGTGCCTATGCTTCCCCTGTGGTATTAGTGAAGAAGAAAGATGGATCGTGGAGATTGTGTGTTGATTATCGAAGCTTGAATGGGATGACAGTCAAGGATAGATTTCCTATACCTATGATTGAAGACTTATTGGATGAATTGGGAGGATCATCAGTATACTCCAAGATTGATTTACGCTCTGGTTATCACCAAGTCAGAATGGACCCAGCTGATGTGCATAAGACAGCATTCAAGACTCACAATGGTCACTATGAGTATTTGGTCATGCCATTTGGGCTAACCAATGCTCCGGCGACATTTCAAAGTCTAATGAATGCCATTTTCAGGAGATTTTTGAGGAAGTCAGTATTGATATTTTTTGATGACATCCTTATATATAGTGCTGACATAGAAGATCACGTGGTTCATCTTAAGGCTGTGTTTGAGCTCATGAGAGATAACCACTTGTTTGCTAAGAGAACTAAATGTGCATTTGCTACTGATAGAGTTGAATATCTGGGCCACTTCATTTCTGCTCAAGGTGTGGCGACAGATCCTGCAAAGGTGAAAGCTGTTTCTGATTGGCCAGTACCTAAAAACCTTAAGCAATTGAGAGGATTTTTAGGGTTGGCTGGTTATTATAGGAGATTTGTGAGGAATTTTGGAACACTGGCTCGACCTTTGACTGCTTTGACAAAACAGGATGCGTTCTTATGGAATACAGAAGCTGAGTCTGCATTTGTGGCATTAAAAAGAGCCTTGTGTGAAGCTCCAGTATTGGCATTGCCGTTATTTGACAGACCTTTCTTAGTTGAGACAGATGCTTCTACTCATGGTATTGGTGCAGTGTTGATGCAAGATGGACACCCTTTAGCTTATATTAGTCGGCATCTAAAAGGTAAGCAACTTCATCTGTCAATTTATGAGAAGGAGTTATTGGCAGTTGTGTTTGCTGTACAGAAATGGAGGCATTATTTGCTTACAGGCCATTTCATAATCAAAACGGATCAAAGAAGTCTCAAGTACTTACTTGAGCAAAGGTTGAACACTCCAATTCAGCAGCAATGGCTTCCTAAGTTGCTTGAATTTGATTATGAGATTCAATATAGAGAAGGAAAGGAGAACTTAGCTGCCGATGCATTGTCAAGGATGGATGGTGCTGAAATTTTGCACATGGCTTTATCAGTATTGGAATGTGACATATTGAAGCAGATTACTGAAGCCTATGAAACTGATGCTAATGTCAAGGGAATAATTGAGGCTCTTAAGAAGAATCCTAAAGCCAAGAAGAATTATTCCTGGAGTAAGGATTTGCTTAGGAGAAAGAGCAAACTGGTGGTTCCTCATGATATTCCTCTCAGGAATAAAATATTGGACTGGTTACATGGTGCTGGTTCTAGTGGGCACTCTGGAAGAGATGTTACTTTTCAAAGGGTAAAGAGTTTGTTCTATTGGAAAGGTATGTTGAAAGAGATTCAGAATTACATAAGGAGCTGCCAAGTATGCCAGAGATGTAAGTATGATAACTCTACTCTGCCTGGTTTATTACAGCCTTTGCCCATCCCTGAATCAATATGGACAGATGTGAGTATGGATTTCATTACTGGCTTGCCTCCTTCATTTGGGAAATCTGTGATTTTTGTGGTTGTTGATAGATTGAGTAAAGCTGCGCATTTCATGGCATTGGCACACCCTTATTCAGCAGCATCAGTAGCCCAAGCTTATCTGGACAATGTCTTCAAATTGCATGGCTTTCCGAGGTCAATAGTAAGTGACAGAGATGCCATCTTTTTAAGTGACTTTTGGAAGGAGTTGTTTATTTTACAAGGGGTTTCTCTGAATCTGTCGAGTGCCTACCATCCTCAAACAGATGGGCAGACAGAAGTTGTTAACAGGTGCATTGAGACATATCTTAGGTGTATGACCAGTGACAGGCCACATATGTGGAGCAAATGGCTACCTTTGGCCGAATTTTGGTATAATACTGCTTACCATACAGCTACTCAACTCACTCCTTATGAAGTGGTTTATGGTCAGCCACCACCTCATCACTTACCCTATCTTCCTGGTGAGTCTAAGGTGGATGTGGTAGCAAGGTCTTTACAAGAAAGGGAGAACATGATCAAGATTTTAAAGTTCCATCTGTTAAGGGCTCAGCACAGGATGGAACAAGTGGCCAATCAGCATCGTAGTGAGAGGAGTTTTGACATTGGTGATTGGGTTTTTGTTAAGCTGCAACCCTATAGACAACAATCTGTGGTGTCTCGATCGTCCCAGAAGTTAGCTCCGAAGTATTTTGGACCATACAAAGTTATTGATAAAGTGGGAATGGTTGCTTATAAGCTGGAGTTACCTACTGGATCACAGGTTCATCCTATCTTCCATGTTTCTCAGCTTAAACAGCATGTGGGAAACAACATAACTTCGACAGCTCTTCCTTCGGTTTTGAATGATGTTTTGATTAAGGAACCTGAGCGTATTTTGGAGAGGAGAATGGTGAACCGTCAGGGTAAGGCAGCCACGCAGGTCCTTGTTAAATGGACTAATCAATCAGTAGAGGAAGCTACCTGGGAATACTTTTACGATTTATTGAAGAAGTACCCTGGTTTTGATATTTGTTAACCTTGTGGACAAGGTTTTTGAAGGGGGAAAATTTGTTACAGTGTTTTTAAGGGTTGTAACAGAATTGTAAAGAGGGCTAAAATTTGTACACGTGCTAAAATTGTAGCTCATTCAGGTCTGTTGCTCGAGTATAAAAGCACAAGATGTAACTTGTATTCCTTCATCGAGAATAATACAATTTCCAATTCCCTCTTTATCTCTCTATATCTCTATCTCTCAAATACAATTTCTCAATTGGCTATATTCTGTTGATCGTGTTTCTTCAAATCGATCGATCATCAGGTATTGGCTTCAAGTTGTTGTTCAATTCTCGAACATTAGCTTGATTTTGTCTCTGGAGATTCAATAATACAGAATTCCTGTATTAGAACCACACAGGAAACTTGTGTAGTATTGAAAATTTTGGTTGTAATTGTTTTGCCTTACCCGACCCTCGGTTTTTGCATCATGGTTATATTTTTCTTTGCATAGAAAGAAACGATGTTCATTTCATACAGGGTCAAAATCCCAAGTTCTTCGGTGCGAGAGCGTAAGCTCCGTGACCGTGAGTTTTTCAAGTAAAAAAGAAGAAGAAAAAAGAGAAGGAAAAAAAGGCTATTAAACACTTGCCATTAGAGCTATCAAAACCTGGCTAGCTATAAAACACTTGCCATTAAAACCTGACCTGAAAAATTGATCCGAATTGATCGAAATTTTTTAGGTTGAAACCTGACCCGAATAATAGCGAGCAAAGAAAAAAAACCGAACCTGATTAATCCGAATCCGATTCGGTTGAAACCTGAGACCGACTCGACTGACCTGATATATTATATATATGTAGGATAAATATAATATATTGTAAATATTATAATGTATTTTATCATAGAACCTATTATAAATAAAATATTTTTATAAAAATCTATTAAAACTAATTTTTTATTATTAAATATTGTTAATTAATCATAATATTATTTTAATAATCATTACAAATTTAAATTCTTGACCTGTTAAATTGACTTGAACCTGCACAATAACCTGTCAATACTCGACCCGGCTTGACCTATAACCCGATTGACCCAAACCCGCACTCAACCCGAATCAGAAATGACCGAACCCGAATCCACCCGATCCAACCTGTTTGACACTCTACTTGATATAGTTTAACTTTTGAACAATCCATTTATCTATATTATATTAAAATTGTCCCTTTTGAGTTCATATTAATTCTGGTCACAACATTTTATTTAAAAAAATTAATTTAGAAGATTAATTTTTAAAGCTCATTATCTATCTTTTTTGTTTCTTTCAAATTTTTATCATTTTTCACCAAATATCTATTTTTCTAACTATTATAATTAATTTTTTAATCTTATTTGTAATTCTAAAATTTTGTTTTTTTATTTAATTTTTGTAATCAAATATATATTTTCCATGTTTTTTGGGTGAATCTTTGTTTTTTTTTTCCCTAAATATTATTTTAAGTAACAATTTTAACTAGATATTAACATTTTTAGATATTTTTATTCGGCACACAATATGTTATCTTGTATGTATATTTTGTAGGTTGATATATAGTACAGTAGATGGCAGGTTGATATATAGTACAGTAGATCAAATTAATTTTTAAGCCAAACATCAGTGGTACATTTTTTATAGTAAACCCAATAAATATCTACATATTACTTCGCCATTAAAATTTACAAAACTAATTTTTTATAAACAAATTTTAGAAGAAAAGTTTAGATCTAAGAATGTTTAAAATTAATATATCTTTTTCTTTTTAGTTATTCATGTAAAGGATTGTTTAAAGTATAATTTTTGTTGGAAATAATATTATCCTATGATATATTGATGAATACTCTCAAAGCTAAAGCGATTTTGTTAAATATTAATATTTTTTTAGTTGGATTTTGGTAAATATATATAACATAAAAAGTGAGTTATTTATCCATAATGTTTGCCATTTTCTGAAAATATTATAATAATATAGTTTTTTTTCAACATTTAAAGTATTCAAAATAATATACTAAGCAATTAGATATTTGAAAAATTGTTAAAAATATATGAAATTAATTTGTGCTATAGTATTCATTTATAAACTTTATTGATTTGTAATTGACGAAATTGGGTACGTGGGCTTTGGGCAAGCAAAAATGGAGTAAATAAGCTACAAGGAAAAAAATGAGGTCCCATAGGCTTTTTTCCAATTTTGCCCCTATCTTTTTTTAAATTTACAGGATGACGTCATCATATGCCATTGATGACGTCAACACCCCTTATCACCATCAAGTGACCGACGTTGACCAGCGTTGACCGGCGTTGCATTAGTGATGACAATTGACGTGCCATCAGATGACAAGCTACTTGCCATCAGTCCACGTACAAAAAACTTGTCATCAGTGATGACCAATTTAGATAAAACTCACCATTCACGACCTCAACTTGTCATCTGATGACAAGTTGAGGTAAAACCCATCATTCACGTAAAAAACATGTCATTAGTGATGACCAGTTCAGAAATTGACCTATGTGGGATTTGAACCCACATTATTGTGCATCAAGCACATTGCTCTACCATTTGAGCTAATAGGCCATAATTATAAGTAATATATATACAAATTTAACAATGCAAAATAAAACATGTCATCACCCCAACTCGTAAAACAAACTTGTCATCACCCAAAAACATACCCAAACCCATAAAATCATCCAAAAAACCTTAAAACAAACCTGTCATCACCCCCAGATCCGTAAAACAACTTGTCATCACCAAAACACATTGAAAACGAACTTGTCATCGCCAAAATCCATAAAAACGAACTTGTCATCACCCAGACCCATAAAAAACACCCTGTCATCACCCAGAACCATAAAATCATCCCAAAACCCTTAAAATAAACTTGTCATCACCCAGATTCGTAAAACAAACTTGTCATCACCCCAGACCCATAAAATCATCCTAAAAACCTTTAAAATCATTCAAATCGAACTTGTCATCAGTCAAATCCGTAAAACTAACTTGTCATCACCCAAAATCATCCCAAAAACCTTAAAACAAACTTGTCATCACTCAGATTCGTAAAACAAACTTATAATCACCAAAACACATAAAAAACAAACGTGTCATCGCTAAAACCTATTAAAAACAACTTGTCATCACTCAGTCCCATAAAATCATCCCAAACCCCTTAAAAAAAACTTGTCATCAGTCAGATCCGTAGAACAAACTTAAATTGCTTAAAACTCATAAAAAACAACTTGTCATCACCCAAAATCATAAAATCATCCAAACCCTCAAAAAATGAACTTGTCATCCTAAAAACCCCAAAAGCCAAAAACCCAACCCTAGATCTAGCTCGTAGGAGCCTAGATCTGGCTCGAACAAGTCTAGATCTGGCTCGTAGGAGCTAAAAAGCCTTTAAAATCCGCGTGTACATCCGGCCGTTAATTTTTCCTGATCCAACGGCCATGATATATTCGCATTTTACACCCTAATTTGTGATCTCACCTGATCGCAAATCTACATATATAATATATAAGAGTTTGGTTCTAGTGAAAACTAGCCTTATAGTGTAGATCTAACGGTAGAGATTGTTTCTCATCAAAGAAGAAAATAAGGAAAATAGTAGATAAGGTGGCAATTTTGTAAATAAACAGATTTTGACCGAAAAGGACAAAAAAGGCCCCACTAGTCAAAACCCTAAGCCCCCACTCATTCCCCTCAGATCTCACCTGCTCTCTTTCTCACCAGCGATTTTAGGGCGAATTTAGGGGTGATTTCAGATCTCAGCGATTTCGATCGGCCACCTCTCCTCACCGGCGCTCCCTCCGCTGTCGCCTTCTCCGTCGCGTCGACCCCTCCGCCGTCGCCAACTCCCTCCGTCGTCGTGATTTCGCCAAATCTCCTTCCCCGTCGCGAGCGATTTCACCATCTTCTCTCCTCCGCCGTCGGTAACCTCTCTATCTACTCTTATTCCGCCTCCTTTTTGCTTGATTTTGCGGTTTTCTTGTTGGATTTTGTTGCGATTGGCTCTTTTTGAATCTCGTGTGTGTTTGATCTGCTATGTGGCGATTTTGTGGTCCTCTTGCACAGCAAGCCGTCGCCGTCCTCTCGCTCAGCCGGCCATCTCCATCCTCTCGCTGTCGCCAGCCATCGCCGCTAGTCATGGAGAAATCTCGTAAGAATCTCGTCGTCGTCATCATCACTTTTCTTCATATGCGAAATTTTGTTTGGTTCATTCAAAAGCACTTGTCGGTTCATGATATTGTTTTGCTTGGTTTGTTTTGTTATCGGTTCATTATCCTAAACTTGTCGGTTCATTCAAAATCACTTGTTGGTTCATTCCGAATCACTCTTAGGTTCATAAACGAAATGTGTCCGCTAGCCACTTTTCCCAATTTTTTGTGTTGGATTTTGATTAGGTGTGCCATCGTGTGGCCGAAAGTTTAGCTATTGTGTGCATACTTTGTTTTATCATCTAGCAAGAACATATACTTTGTTGGTTCATGGTTTTTGAGTTTTTGGTTCATGGTTTTTGAGTTGTAAGTTCATGGTAGTATTTTGATTTTGCTCGTAGTGAATATGTGATGTCGGTTGACCATTTCAGATAAATTATGATTATTTCTTATGAAATGAAAACTGAAACTAAACCTTTTGAACTTTGATATTTTTTAATCAAATTGTGGTGATTTAGTTCGTGAGGCCAAGACCAAACTTCTAAAGATCAAGGGAGCGGTTAAAATGCCCACTAGGAACTCTCCTTGTGGTAAAGTTGTGAATCTTCATCTTCATGTCCCAGTTTTGTTCAATGCTTATCCAATATTGACTACTGTTACATGTGTATCTTCGACTTGTCCTCTATTGTTGTTTGTTGGTTCATGGTTTTTAACTTGTTGGTTCATGGTTTTGAACTTGTTGGTTCATGGAATCATGCTTAAGGCTGGTAATAATTGTTCTATTGGTTCATGATTTTGTATGCTAAAATTCGTTATAAGTGTCAACACAAATATTATCATTTGGTAGCCTATTAGCTCAAATGGTAGAGAAATGTGCTTATGCATGTAGATGTGGGTTCAAATCCCACATATGCTAATTTTTTCTTTTGGTTCATGATAATTGTTCTATTAGTTCATGTTTTTGTAAGCATGGGTTCATGATAGTTTTTCTTATAGTTCATATCTTCTAATTTATAAAGTTGTCATTTTGATTGATGTCGTTTGGTTCATAACAATTTTTTTTTTGTTCACATTTTTATAAGCATAGGTTCACTTTAATTCTTCTTATGATTCATCTCTTGTATCATATACATGTCTAATCTATCGAGTGTTATAATTATAGAGGCTAATACAAAGGGAACATTATAATTATGATCTTTTAGCCTATGTGGGATTCGAACCCACATCATATGCAAGAAACACATTGCTCTTCCTTTGAGCTAATAGGCTTTAAAGTGATCACAATGGTAAAACCAAACAAACAATCATAAACAATCACGCAATATTAAGACACAAGGAATACATCCACCGCCCCCCAAGCAGTAATTTCCCGTCTATTTACCAACATTTACTTAACTTGGTTAACCTGGAGTGAGATTCCAACTATACAACATCAACAAGAATTCTACATTCTAAATGTCAAACCTACTAAATCAGAATAAGAGCCAATACATTCAATAAGATTCAAATATACTAAATCATACTAAGAGCCAACAAATGTGCATATATTGGTTCACAAAGATTATGATTGTGGTTCATAACTTTACACGGCAAGGTTCATTGAAAATGACAATGCAGTTCATGTCAATTAATTCACTAATGTGTTGATGCATTTTATCGAACATGGTGGGCAATCAGGAAAGCGTGCACAATCAATCTCCATTTTCAATCGAATCCCTCAAATTACAATGCAAAACCTAAAAACTAGCTAAGATAAGAATCAACAACCAATTGAAGACACTACATGAGCAATTGACTATAATACACAATCGAGAGGCACATCAAATTCGTGGTGGTTAACTATCTAGAAATTACAAATACGAGTTCATCAAAATTCAAACTAAAACCAATAAAACAACTTCAAAAACAAAAAATGTTGGTACCTAAATCAATGGAACTCCATCAATACTAGCATCATTATTCGAATGAGACAAGTTAGGATGACCCGAGCATGATGAACAACCTACAAATGAAATGTAAAAGCTATGAGTGAAGCAACATGAAAACACATAATGAGTAGTACTACAAATGGGCAAATACGAGTATTCTTTTGGTTCACAAAGAGTATCGGTATGGTTCATAAACTTTCAAGTAAAGGTTCATTGGAAGCCATTAAATGGTTCATGTAAATTAAGGCACGTTGGTTGAGACATTTTGTCGAACACATGGTAGGCAATCAGGCAAACGTACATAATCAACTTCTATGTTTAATCGAAAACTTCAAAATCACATTCTAATGCAATCAACTCATGTAAACACCAATCATACACCCAAATCTTATCTTAAGTTCACAAGTTCTCACTTAACTTACTCAAGGAAAAGCTAAAACTAGCAAAGCATAAGTTCTCACTTTCAAAAATCCCAAATCGTTTAGCTATATCCATGAAAGCAATTGAATAAGAGCCAAAGACGAAAATACAATTGAAAAACAATTGAATTGTGTTGGAGAAGAGAGATGAAGAGCGAATGTGGAATGGACAAGAGATTTGCGATCAACGTTCTGTGCAAGCGTGGGGAAGAAGGATGAACAGTAGAGATGCGCAAAAGACGAAAATACCCCTAGCAGTTAAAAGCCTTTAAAATCCGCGTGTAAATCGGTCCGTTAATTTTCCCAGATCCAACGGCCATGATATGTTCGCATTTTACACCCTAACAACTAATCTTACCTGATCGCAAATCTAATATATAAAGTGTACAAATTGATAAATTGAAGGTAGTTTGAAATAAAAGTATTACAACCAATCACCACAAAATAAGCTATAAAAAATATAAGAAATTATCAATTTAGTATTGGGATTTGGTTTTGATTAACTCCGAATTTTCAAAGATGGACTACCAAGCTACCAAACAGTGCAACTATGGACGACCAAGATACATTGGGTACTCCCAGGTGTTCTACAATTATTGGTATTTGCTTGTACAGAGTAGACTACCCATTATAAAAGAACCTCGACGGTTGTAGTGTTGCTAAGCGAACTTGTTAGATTAATGTTTTATGCACATGAATTATGTAATTACATATTGAAACTTATTTACTATAATAAAAAATCATAATATATAAATTAATGTTATATTTTATAATATAGGTGTAGAAATGAATTTATAAAGAAATTTGGCGACCATTTAGTCGCCAAATTCGCTAGATAATTTGCATACACTTGGACGCTAAACACATCATATGGTTTTGGCGACCACTTGGTCGGCAAATTAGTGTGTAAATGGTCGCCAAACAGGTATATGAGCGTCTAATTTGTCGCAATATTCATCGAGAATTTTGCGACCAAATGTTAGCTAAAGCGGCAACGTCTATATGGATGCTAGGTAGTACGTACGTATTTAGTAACCAAGTGGACGCCACAAATGTGATCACTAAATTTAGTGATGATGTGGTCGTTAAATTGCATTCGCGACCAAATATTTAGCGGCTACTTTTTGCGTCCAAGTCTTGGTCGCTAAGTACGTATACTTGATAGAGAATGTAGTGGCATCTTGGTTATTCGGAAAACACAGACAACCAATATTTCCCTACATTCTTTTTTCTTTGATTAAATTGTAGTTGTCGATTATTATGATAAACTATGTTAGTAAATTCTGTTAAACGATATGTTTGTTGTTTATCAAACTATACACAATAATTTCATAGATAGTTTTAGAACAAGTCCATTTGATTTCTTTTGCATCTTTTTTGTAGCTTAATGTGCATTTCATGAATCGTTTCATCACCATCATCATTGTCATCATTTGATGACACTGATTGAGTAATGGCACTGAATTGAGAGATGACAATCAACATCAGTCAATATTGAGTGATGATAAAGGGAATGTCATCGAATTTTATCAGAGTGTCATCAAGAGTAAGAGTGAGTGTTATCAAATTTCATGAGTATCATCAATTTAATCGAAAAGTCATCAATTGATAAGTGTCATGCTCGAGTGATAACATTGAGTCAAGTTATTGAATGAGGACATAGTGATCGAGTGATAACAATGGTCGGCTGATGACAGAGTGATCGAGTGATGATAAAATGATGAAGTGATCATAATGGTAGAGTGATGAGAAAGTGGTCAAGTGATGATAGTCGCCAGTCAACAGTTTGTCAATGACAGTCAATATTGGTCAGCAATCGGGTCAATTCGCTCATTGTTGGTTAATGTTCAAGTCAAATCAGTCAACAAGTGAGTCAACTAGTTCAACCAATAGAGGGAGAAGATGGTGGGATAATTTTTGCTATATATGCCCGCAAAATTTATGCATTGGACTAACAACGACTGATACTGATTAGAATCCTTGCCATATAAATAAATCCTTGTAATAAGAACAATATTCACCGAAAATATTTTTTCCCTGATTCGATGAATATGATAGTCCCTAAATACTAAAATATTCAACCAAATTCTCCAAGGTCTCGTAGGAGGATCCCCCAACCTCTAAGCATTGTTCTACCTTCTTCTTTAAACACAGTATGTTATCCCTAATCGCATCTCCTACCTTGTCAATCATCAATAACTGGACAACATGTTGTATTGGGAACCTATTCATGCTCTCCTCAAAATACAATCCAATCCTCCAGACCTCACTAACATAGCGAGCATTCGCCATCTGGTCGGCCTGGAAAGGCATACAAATCATGGGCATCCCTGAACGGATACTCTCGAGAATCGAATTCCATCCACCATGAGTCAAGAAACCCCCCACTGCAGGATGAGAAAGCACCTCTTGCTGTGGTGACCACTCGACGACGAGCCCCTTCTCATTAGCCATGAACCCATCAGGCAACAAATTGTCGCCCAACGAACCATGAACCAAGCCCGGACGAACCACCCACAAAAAGGGCTGGTCGCTGTTTGCTAGTCCCCATGCTAGCTCAACAAACTCGGACTTGTTTATGGAAACGACGCTCCCTAGGCTTACGTATAAGACCGAGTTGGCAGCTTGCTTGTCGAGCCATGACATGCATTTTTGAGGTTCAGGACTGTTCGACGGCGCCAACTCATGATGAAATGCGTTGAACGGGCCACATGGAAACATGGGAATAGTCAGTTCCTTCTCGAGCTTGGCCAAGGCAGGAGCTTCGAGTTCTTTGAATGAATTCACGATAACGCCGTCTGAGTTCCTGAGCTCTCTTGTTATGTTGACCATGAGTTCGTCGAGCTGTTTTGGATCTCGAATATTCATTTTCGGCAGGTCTTTGATTCTAAGCGGGGAAAGATCAGGTACAACCATCTCTTTTTCTGTCCATGCCAAACAATTAACAATGTATATATAAGCTAATAAAGATCGAAGAAAGCAGTTATTTTTCAAGAACTTGCATATATACGGACCTTGCGTGGAACGATACGCATTGATGGCTTCAAAAGTGAGGAAGGTGTGGAAGCAACATAGATTAAACGGCACTAGAACAACTACGTGCAACTTGAGCTCATGTGCGACGGCCCGAGCGGAGTACCAAAACAAGTCTGTGATTACACATGTGAGTGACTCCTTGTGGGTTGAAGCCAAGCGAGATAAGCATTCCTTGAATGGCTCTTGACACTTTGTATTCAGTGTTGTGAAAAAGGCGGTATCGTTCTCGAGGGAGGCCTCGGATTTTGTCAGGCCGTCGGAGATGGTGTGGAAGGTGAAATCTGGGTGGTTTGAAGGATCGGGGGAGTCGAAATCAGTGCAAATGATGGAGATAGAGAAGCCTTTTGAATGAAGCATGGTTGCAAGCTGTAACACGGGGTTGAGATGGCCTTTCATAGGCAGGGGAAAAAGCACAACTTTCCGACCAGCCATCGATCGTTGGATCAATCCTCTCTCTTTTTTGATTGCAAGAACTGATCTCAATGCATGAATAAGCACATAAATATATGCAAAAAAATGCACAAATTCCGTCAATTTAATGCACTTTTGATCCGAAATAAAGGTTAATTAGTCGATCGATCAACTTGGTTCTTACGTTCAAATTAGTAAGCACATATTCTGTTACTTGAAATAGCAAAGAACAATATTTAAATTTAATAAAAATTTATCCCACATCAAATCTAATTAGCTGTTTAGTTAAGTAAAATGACAAGAACTGAGACTAGAGATATGCAATAATGTAGCAGAAAAATGGGACGGATCGGAAAACAAGAAAGAAAGAAAGATGGAGATCTTACTTGGGTTGGAGGGTGCGATAGGAGGCGATGTTGAAGCTAGGAAACCAAGCCAAAGATGAAATGTGAAGTGAGGATGAATAAACATATAAACGGCGCCATAAGGGTTGACTGATAGCTGAATAGCCAACGCAATTACCTAGACCATTAAGAGGGTGAAAGCAGAGGAAAAATGGCGCAGCAGGACGCCGGAAAGGAGAGCAGCGGGAGAAAGAGAGAAGAGAAGAGGAATGGGAGAGGTGGTCCGGTCGTCATCGAGAATTGCGCTCGTCGGTGTTGATCTGCAGGGAAGGCGAGCAAAAGAGGGATCCGGCTATGGAGGAGAGCAAAGAAGGGTAGATGGGAGAAAGAAGGCTACCCGGGTAGGATTGGGAATTAGAGTCTAAGAAGAATACAACTCTCTAAAAAATTTCTCTCACCGTTCTCAACTCTCGGGCGGCGGTTTTGCTCTATTTTCTTTAGAACATTCCTTCTGGATGCTCTAGGCGGGCTCAAGTGGTACTTATGGCGACCCTAATCCATTTACATAAGTAACTTACTGAAGTATTACAAAGCTAAATTGTATTTGAAAAAATGATCGAATAGGGTGGTTATGCTACTTACCAAAAGCTCCAAAACCCCCATAAACGGGTATTATCAAAAGGGGCCTTAATTAGTTAGTCAATAGAGGATATCATGTTCATTTGTTGAGCATTCAAAAGACGTCTAGACGAGCCCAAGTAGTATTTGTGGGGACCCTAATTCCTTTTCTTATAAAAAAAATAGAGGATATCGATATCCCTATAGGGAAATAGGATTATGAAAAACAACCATTTATGAAGAAATTGAAAAGAAATTTGATATCCGTCTTACAACTATGTATATTCAATTTGATGGGTTTGCATATTCAAAAGCATGTATATTTAAAATAAATTGTAGTTATATTCAAACATTTTTGCAATTTACATGTTGCTCGTATATTCAAATCTTTTTGCTTTCATATTCACTATATATTACTTTTGAAATTGTATACGCTATTCGTATATTCAAATATTTGGTTACACATGTTCAAACTAATCATAGTTACATTCAAACATTTTACATTGTATATATTTTTTTTTGTATATTCAAATCCCATGTATTCATATTTGGTCTTCCATACCAAGCCTTCAAATTGATGATTAATGATATTCAAAGTAATATGTAGGTATATTCAAATATTTTACATTTGTACAGTGTACTGTTTGTATATTAAAAAAAACATATGGATTCATACTCACCATTTTGTACTAAACTTTTAGAAAAACATAGCATCAATTTGTTTGAATCTAGATACACATACTTTTGAATATTCACACACATGATATTGAATATATGTTCTAGCGGCATGTTCATGGTATACGTTCTTGTATCTCCACAATATCCGTTTCTCTTGAGCCTTCCTCCCTTTATAGGTTGGATTTTAAAAATCAAATAATAATTTTTTTAGGACAAATAATTTAGATCATTAACAAACTAGGATTAATAATTAATATAAATTTCCAAGAATACATTAAAATAGTGAAATAATATGAAGAAATAATTAGATAACTTAAGTCTTGTTAATTTATAAAAATTAATTAATATATAAAAGTACAAATAAAATATGCCGTCGTTAAAGATTAGTTATTAGATTTTTCATGCATCAATAATAATCTATTAAATAATTAGTTTCTGAGTATAAATTAAACTTATAAAATTTATAAGGTTGATCTACTCATAATTAAATATTAGTATATAGCTTCTATTATTTAAATAGTATATTATTAGGGTCCGGATCAGATAGGAATGGGTCTTAGGGTAGGAAAATATGAATAAATCTCAGCCGTCGATCACGCGCAAAAAAACAGCCCAAAAAACTATCGTGCGTATTATTCGTGTTTTATTCGCATTTATTCGCGTTTTATTCCTTTTTTTTGTTTTTTGTTTTTTTGTTTTTTTTTTCATTTATTTTTCGGAAAACTAGCGTGCGTCCAAAATTTGTTACACTATGGCAGATTTGTTCAACACTATGTCAATTTGTTCATCCATATTTGTTCAACTCTATTGCCCATTTGTTCAACTCTATGGTCAATTTGTGCACCTATGCCATATTTTATAGCAATCGAAGTTCATATAATTTGTTTCGCTTTGGCAATTTGTTCACCTTTATGGTTAATTTGTTCATCAATATTTGCTCAACCCTATTGCTAATTTGTTCAACTCTATGGTCAATATGTTCATCAATATTTGTTCAACTCTATGATCAATTTGTTCATCTATATTTATTTAACTCTATTGCCAATTTGTTCAACTCTATGGTCAATTTGTTCATCCGTATTTATTCAACTCTATTGCTAATTTGTTGAACTCTATGATCAATTTGTTCATCCACATTTTATAGCAATCGAACATTGTATAATTTGTTTATCTTTGGCAATCTGTTCACCTCTATGGGAAATATGTTGATTAATATTTGTTAAACTCTGTTGTCTATTTGTTCAACTCAATGATCAATTTGTTCAACTCTATTGCCAGTTCATTAGTGTTCGTTCAACTCTATTACCAATTTATTCAACTCTATGGTGAATTTGTTCACCCATATTTGTTCAAATATATTACCAATTTGTTAAACTCAACTGTATTACCAATTTGTTCAACTCTATGGTCAGTTTGTTCATCAGTATTTGTTCGACTCTATTGCTAATTTGTTCAACTCTATGGTCAGTTTGTTCATTTATCTATAACCATAGAACTTTGTATAATTTGTTCAACTCTATCGACACTTTGTTCACCTCTAAGGTCAATTTGTTCATCCATATTAGCATCTTGCTTTAGATAGGATTGGAACCTACAACAGTGAACCAAGCCTTTCATCAAACACTTCAATATAAAAAGAACTCCCAAATGTGCCCTCGAGCACCTCGAGTCTTTTACTTTTTTCATCAATGCCCTATCAAAAAAGTATCACATCAATTCTTCCAGCACTTAATCTCAACCTCCTCGATCAATAGATGACATCTTCAATTCACATCAAAACCCTAACTTACTTTTAATCCATTCTACCACCATCAGATGCAAAGCTGATAGAAAAAGGAGTAATTGAAATCATCATGAACAACGAACAGATTTGAACAAGACAAACAAACAAAATCACATAATTACACTCTGTTTTCTCCCAATTATTGATATTCGTAGCAGTCCACCAACAACAAGCAAAGAACAAGTCCCATTTCATATATGTGCACACAAGCAACCAACCAACCTCTCAATTGTAGCTAATTACCAACTCAAACCATAACAATTTCCAAAACAGATCATTCTAATGATCGATTCGGAATCAGATTACGCAAAAAATAGATCATTAAGTCCTAGATCGAAGAAGATGGTGTAGAAGATGATCGATGGCCCGATGATCAATCGATTCATCGACGATGAGGACGCCTTCCGAAAGTGCGCCGATGATTGCTTTCCCGAGCTCGACGGCTACGGCGACGGATTCCTCTCTCTAACCGAACTCCGGCGGAGATTCCTCCCGTCGACGGAAGAGGACGAGAAACAGGCCGGAAATTCGGATATGGTCTTCAGCAGGTTCAACGTTGAGGGAAATGGAAGGATCGACAGGGAGGAGTTCCAACCGTTGCTGATGGAGATCTTCATCGCGATGGGGCATGGGATCGGGGGTTCTTCCGAATTAGGAATGGAGGAAGAAGGCGGCGGTGAACATCAGGTCGGAGGGGAAGAGGGGGGAGTCGGGGGTTCTTGAGGAAGGTGTAGGTGGCGGCTCAGAGGAAAGAGTACCGCAAAGAGTGAGGAAGAGGAGGATGCACAATGTGCAGCACAATGTGCAGAATTTGTTTTATGCCCTAGAGACACGCGTGAAAAAAAAATCAAATCAGTACAATCTCAACCGTTAGATGTGTTAGATCCAAGACCCATAATTCATTCTTATTTCCTATCGTAAGACTCCTTCTCTTAAGAGTATTTCTCTTTTGTTATGTATATAGATTTCGTTCCCATTCTCTTAACAAATCCCAATAAAAGATATGCATGACAAATATATTAAGATGTAAATATTTTTCATTGCATTAATTCAAAAGATTACTACAATTAAAATATGAAGTATATTTACAAGATCACGAGTAGCTCATTAATTTTTCTTAAAAATTGAATAGGTGGATGATCAGGTGACATCACAACATTTCATCATATATGTGATATTGACCGCGACTCGATACATTGGTGACATGCACCGTGTGACAATATGTGTCGTACTCTAATTAATTTATAAGCTCTATATGTCCCCTTTTGTTTCTTCCGCTTCTTTTTCTACCGCTCGATTTTGTTTGTCGGAGTCACCTTTCTTTCCTTCTATATCTATAGTTTTTGTTGTTATTTTACCCTCACTTAATATCACATTTCACCAATTTTATCCAACTTTATCATGTACTTTATCACTTTTCATTTTTTTTTAACTCTGCTAAGTTACAAAGCTACCACTATTTAAACTAAATTTTTACCCCTATTATCCAATCATAACATATATCTTTTATCTCTTTTCAACTTTTTACCCCCACTAAATTACAAAACAACTCATATTCAATCTTAGGTTTTACCCATGAAATTCAACTTGACATTAAAAATGTAAAAGTTGATTAATTATTAAGAGGAAGAAATTCAACTTTTACATTTCTAATGTCCGCAATTTACTCCTCTAATCTTCTTATAATTATTAATTATAAGAAGATTAGAGAAGTAAATTGTTTAATATAAGATTGATAACTGCTTATTAAGAGGATAAATTTAAAGTTATTAAACTTATCTTAATATATGCATAAAATGGCATTAATGATCACAGGAAATGATCTTGACAAGTGATGACAGGCCCAAAGTACTATACCAATCTAAGGATAGGGCTCCGGGTCAATCAACAAAAAAATTTGTATCACGACCCCGTTGTAGTACGGTGGTCGAAGTCGATCACATGGAATTATTTCATATGCGTTTGAACGGTTAATTATCTAACACAAACACAATGGGAATAAAACACACGAAGCAACTCGGGACCGAGGTTGTCAATCTCGGGACCGAGGTAGCTAGGCACAAACAAAGTCGGGCTCGAGGGTAGGGGACTCGGGCATGACGCAACAATCAACACAAAAGGGGAGAAACAAGCTAAGCTAAGGGGATCCTAGGGCTAGGGGTTCATGCCAACATCAACTTCACATGCTATCATATAGATCAAATCATGCCATAAATCTCAAGGAACTAGGCTTACGCATTCAGTCAAGCCAAACGACTCTCTATCTACTCCTATTTGACCGTGGGATCAAGAGGTTCTCTCTTCATCCCTTCGAACCAACTTTCCTAGGCTTCCAACAAAGGATCTTGCTCATAAGGTAAATAGACATGAATTTAGGCAATCAAATCATGGAATTGGTTCAAGCACATGCAATTGAGTTGGGGTTTTCGCCCCCTACCCTAAGATCAAGCTAACCACTCACTAATCATGGAATTCAAGCTAGCAATCATCAAAGACCATAGGCAAATCATGATTCATGCAAGTCAAATCCACAATCAACAACACAAACACAAAATCAAAGCCAAAGCAAACTTGAATTAAACTAAGAAGAGGAATTCTTACAATCTCTACTCCCGCTCCAAGACTAAGGGTTTCTTTCCTCTCCAAGGAAAGGAATTCACTCAAATCCTCATCTAGATCTTGGGTTTCTTCCCTCCCTTGGAGAAGAGTCCACCCCCTTCTTCCTTCTACTCTCTCAAACCTCACTCTCAATTCACTCTCTCCAAGCTTGTATAGTGGATGTCCTCTAATGAGAGATTACACGGGCTTTTATAGAGATTTTTCCCCCTACTACAAAAACTAGATTACCCTTCTAAACTCCTTGATCCCCAAGGAAAGTCCTTGACCCCCAAGGCTTCTAGAACTCCTTACTCTCCAAGGCTTCTAGACTCCTTGATCTCCAAGGAAGCAAATACAATTATGGGAATTAATAAGAAAATCCCCAAAAGAAAGGAATCCGGAGCCACGACCGACATGGATCGACATGGAGGAACCTCGGGCTCGACTTTGTTTCAACCTCGGTCCAATGGCATGTCTTTCATGTACCTCGGGCCCTACTTGCCACACCTCGGGCCACCATGGAACTCGGGCCCGACTTGCCCAGACCTCGAGCCTAAGGCAAAAATCAGCTTTCTTCGCTCCGTTCTCTCTCGTTTTAGCTCGGATTGACTCGATTCTTTCGCCCTTCACTTGGTCTTCACTTTAGGCTTCTTTCCATGCATTGTTAGCTCCATTTTGGCTCCTTTTTCATCCTTGAATTTCTCAATAATGCCATGATGCTCCAATCTCCATGATTCTTGCCAAAAACACCTACAAAATACACAAAACGCGCATAGTCTCCGAATCTCATAGAAAATCGGAATCCAAGCTAAAAAAGGGCAAAACAAACAAGAAAAGGGACAAAAGACACATATTTACAAGGGAAAATAACCTATAAAACACCACCAATTTGAGAGACATGAACAAGTTATAATTTAAGATAGTTTGAAAAGAAAATAACTTTCGAGGAATTCAGGGTATTCATGGCCGTAGTTGGAATCCTCTATTGTGGATCTACACCAGACCACTTGCGCCGATATGACATTGGCGTGTTCTGTAGCGGCTTAATTAGTTTTCATTGTTGGTTCTGGTTTCTCCCCTGCTCCACCGCCTACCACACACCTCTTTATGTAAGTAAAGCATTCCCCATCGATGGTCTTACCTCTTAGGCTTAGGGTTGGCCTTCCTCATCCTATTTTATAAATAGCAAACTCAAATGCTCTTCCAATGCACCTCTCTCTCTCTCTCTCTCTCTCTCTCTCTCTCTCTCTCTCTCTCTCTCTCTCAAAATTTATGTCTTTAAGTGGTGTTATGGTTGGTTCAAGTTAAGCCTTATATTCAAGCTTCTCACCAACCTAAGCACCCGTGATCATGAATAATGCCCATGCCCATGGATTTCACCTATGCCCGCGGTTTTGACCCATGCGTTGTAACACCTTGGTAATTTATAAGGGATTGAGGTGCTCCCCATGCCAACAAGAGCTCTTCCTTTTCATGGTTCGAGAGGTCAACAGATTTATGAAGTTAAGCGTGCTAGGACGAGAGTAGTCCCAAGATGGGTGATCTCCCGGGAAATCTCTCGGGTTGGCATGGGATAGCGCTTTTAGGGCCTCGGGCCTTACAAATGGTATCAGAGCCGACTCTGGGTTACAAGTTGGCTTGGCCGGAGGTCGGTCACTCGACCCAAGGGGCGGTCCCAAGCCTTGACGAGGTCGTCAAGTGCTTAAGTGGGGGAGATTGTAACACCCTGGTAATTTAGAAGGGATTGAGGTGCTCCTCATGCCAACAAGAGGTCTTCCATTTCATGGTTCGAGAGGTCAAAAGAACTATGAAGTTAAGCGTGCTAGGACGAGAGTAGTCCCAGGATGGGTGACCTCCTAGGAAGTCTCTCGGGTTGGCATGGGATAGCGCTTCTAGGGCCTTGGGCCTTACATGCGCATTGTCTTGCGTTGTGGCCGTGCCTTGTCTTATATCGTGATCAATAGTGTGAGATCTTGTAATGCATTCATTGAAACCCTAAAGGCAAGTGGATGGTTCTCCCGTATTACTTAATAATTGTGAAATTGTTTTCCATTATCATATTAAAAGTTAAGAGCGAAATTGTTTGTTAATAATTGAATTAGTATTTATTATGCTTAAATATAATGACCATTGTTATTATTTATACTATCATACTCATTAGTATTTGGATTTAGGTCTTCGATGATGTGTGACCTTTGCTTGTTTCGAGTATCGTTTCAAGATTTTGCTATGGATTAGCTTAAGATAAGGATAGACGGAATAATGATCCAATGTCTCTTCATAATTTTGTTAGGAGATATGTTTTAGTATCAATTCATGATACTAAGTCATGATTCTATCTTCTCTTTGAATAGAGATGCTATACAACCTTTCTAAGTGTTGGAACTTTGTTTTTTCATCTATGAGCTTTGTCCCTCTTTAGGGCTTGCCACAACTAAAAATTAACTACGTGAAGTGCAACATTTTATGACTACTGAAAGGTTAGTACCTCGTGCGTAGTGATAAATGAACGCAAGGTGGTAAGTACAACTTGGAAAACTGCTCTAACTCCTTGCTATGATAGACTCTATTTTCCACTCTCTCTTGGTGTTTATTCAATCAAGGAAGTCTTAATATGAAATCGTGAAATTTTGGTAATTTCTTTATCCTCAGGTCTATTGTTTAAATTAGGATTGATTGTTGTCTATGCGTACTTCCTATCTCGAAACAACTCTTATCTAGGAACGTGGACTAGGTTTGAGAAGAGTATTCAATGGTTGTTTTATGCATGAGACTCGTTGTTTGATTGCAAGGTTCAATTTAATTCCTATTATCCTTGTGTTCATTTCATGATTTGAATTAAACGTCCTTGTTCAAATCATAGTTTCGCTAGGACTAAGGACTAGTGAATAATTGAGAAAAGGATTGGAATTGACCTAGGAATAGTATTTAAGGAGAACTTGGGATGCCTTGAAAATCATCCAACACTCATCCAAATTTAATTGGAAAAATCTTGTTTTAGAGAGAATTGTTTAAAGAGAAAACTTGGGTTGCAATTTAACAACAATGAGTTTGTCCTTATAAAAACTAGGGATGAATATCGCTAATCTAGTGTTAGTGACTGAGCGTCCCTAACACTGTCCCAACAAAGGCTATGCATGCAACACCAAAGAATTCATAAGTATCATGCTCTGATTATATAAAAAGTCGAATTTCTCCAACCACATAAGAGATTGAATCAACTTTTATCAGAGCAAACATCTTTTCTACCTATTTCGATCCTATGAATTTCACTATCTTTTCAAAACCTAATTAATTATTCCAATTCATAAGTCTCTCTTTCAATCAAATTGTTAACAAGAACATGCCTCAACTTTCATCAAGGAATTAAGCACATATATGATAGATATGATAAGGCATGATAAGGAGCAATCAATTCATAAATTCAGTGTAAGATCATACATGACTTTGTTAAGCTTTACCTCTATCCTAAAACAAAAGAACTACTCACATATCATTATGAAAGTCTAACAAAGAGACATTGGTTATGAAAGAGAAACAAATACTTGAATTGAAATAAAAACCTTGACAAATTGTTCATAATCAAGTCATCAATCTCTTACAAAGCCTATTCCTTGTTCTCCAAGTTCTCTCCTCCAAACTATGCTAAACAATGTAATATGATGTGTTGATAGAGGAACCTCTCTACCTATCCTTAAATACTAAAAACCCTAATATAAATTAGGAAAGCAAAACCTAAAAAAGATCTATCGATTACCTAATAAAAACTACGGATAAAATAATCATGTTTCCGTGCCACCTACAAACATGTTGTGCCTCGGTAACGACCCCCATCAAGGTCGGTAGGACTTCCTGGATCGGATTTTGTTCCCGCGCATCTCTTCCACAAGTTCTTCATTGGAGGGTCGGTAAGAGGGTAATAACTAGCATATTTTTCATTATATCAGTTGGGACTGTTTTAGGGATATAAGTCATTAACACCAGATCAACGATCTCCGTCCCTAATTTTGATAATGACAAACTCAATATTATCTAATGTCTTGTCCAAGTGTGTATCCTAAGAATGCTTCCAGGGACGATTATCAAAAGAAAAGGACAACAAGTGTTAGTCGTCCTTATGGAATAGGAACGCCAAGAACTTCATGTCAAGATGAACAAGAATGCATTCTACGAGATAGGGAAGCCGTCCCTATCGAGTAGGAATGCGCGCTAAAATGTCAAGGTTCAAATTCAAGTGAAAAGGCTGCCCGATAAAGATGATCATCAACAGTCGTAGTCCTCAGAAGCTTCAGGTGTCAGAAGACAAATTAGCGTGAAGCCAGGACGTCGCTTTTCCAACTCATAGATAGGACGTGTAAGCTCCCTAGCGAAAGACGGAGCTGGCTTTCGGATGAAGACAATGTTGTAGAGCATGTGGAAAGTGACATCTCTGATCTTGTCTCTAAGGATGCCAGAAGGGCAAATGGGTCACTATAAATACAACCACTTATATTTATTGTGAGGTGACTTCTTCCACACTCTCTCAAGAGCTGTCAAGAACACGAAGAACAACTCAAGAACAAGAGTGAGAGAGAGTGTCAAATCGAAGAAGAAGTCTAAATAAAACCTAAAATTTGTTTGTATCGACAATAGTGTTTCCAAAGGGACTGTGAAACACGTGAGGTTTAATATCGTTATGTCTTGCTACTTGAGTGTTAGGTTACGAAGCTAGGGCTTAGAGGAGATTCACTAGTAAATTATAAGTACGGAATCTTACAGTTTAAGGAAGAGTGAAATTCGCCAGTGTAATAGCTCTAAGGACTCATTCAATACAAGTAAAAGGGAAGTCATTCAAACTCCTCTTCATAGGTAGAGGTTTACCCATCCAAACTAGTTGGTCTAAGTGGAGTTCCTCTATAAATCATTATGCCCGTCCTTACTTGTTTATTATTTATGTTTTCTTTGCTTAAGTATTCCGCTGCAAAAGGAAGCCTTTCCTAAGATCTCCTAATGTGGGGTTAAGCCGCTTGGTGCCCGATCTTCGACAAACAACGACTCAAACAAGAAAAGAAGAAAGGATGGTCAGAAATGGAGGAAGAAGGCACAATGGAGATGAAGAACAACAGGGAACAGAAGATATTTCAGAACAAGATAAATGGATAGATGAAGAAAATCAACCAATCAAAACAACAAGAAGACCCCTATTGATCTAGCAATAAGAACCCAATTGAATGATCGAAGGACCAACCTTGTACAACCCCACACAATCAAGGACGGATCCTTGAAGCACGAGGAGGATGCGTGTATTCGCCTCACTAACAACCCAAACAATTAGATTGATCGATGCAAGACAAACCAAGCTTAAATGCACACTTTGAAAGCAAAGCTCTCATTCATTCTCTCTCTATGGAGAAAAGTTGTCAAGTTTGATAATGGGAAGTCTCTGTTGAAAATACTACCTAGGAACTATTTATATGTCCTTACAATCCCACAAAAGTGATACAAATAATAATAATAAAAGATAGGTTGCAGCCCATATGACTAACAACCCAAATGGAGCGCGCTAAGGGGCTGGCGTGGCCTCGGGGCCTTCGTTGGTGTCTTGGCTTGGGGCGCCTTGGCCAATGGTTGCACTTAAGAGGCTCACGGCCTTGGCCTGCGGCTCCTTGGTGTCTTCAGCCTCTTTTGCCACATGATAACCTATGAACCCATGCATGTCTTGCTGGAGCTTCTTGGCGCGAGCTCGGGTCAACGGTCCATCAAATAAAATGGGCGTGCTTGGTGGAGGCTTGACGGATGGTCCCTCATCATCCTCCCCTTCTTGGAAAGGATTTGACCTCGAATCACGGTCTTCATCCAAGGCAAGATAAGGAGTAAGATCTGCCATATTAAACGTAGCACTCACACCATAGTCTCCGGGTAACTCCATCTTGTAGGCATTGTCTCCTATACGTTGCGAGACCTTGAAAGGTCCATCTCCACGTGGGGACAACTTGGACTTGCGTTGCTCGGGAAACCTTTCTTTCCTAAGGTGCACCCAAACAAGATCTCCGGATTGGAAAATTACTTGGCACCGGCCTTTGTTAGCTTTGGTGGCATTATACTCGGCCTTGTTCAACAACCTTGTTCTTGTACGCTCATGCAATTCCCTTATGAACTCAACCTGTTTTCCTGCATCAAAACTTTCTTTCTCCCTCATTGGAAATGGGGTAAGATCTAATGGGGTTAGTGGGTTAGTACCATAAACACATTCAAATGGAGTTAACTTAGTAGATGAGTGTATTGTTCGATTATAAGCAAACTCCACATGAGGTAAAGCTTCTTCCCACAATTTCAGATTCTTCCTAATTGTAGCTATAAGGATGGTGGTTAAGGTTCTATTAGTCACTTCGGTTTGGGAGGATGTTCATGAGTTGACGCCCTCAGACAGATGTTGGCGAGCATCCTTGGCTCTTTTTCAAGCCAGTCCTCAATGAGAGGGTCAAGGGGAGGACGGCGTTTGGATTGGGACGGAAGTTTAAAAACGGCGCCTTTACCGGCGTTCCCTTGGTCTGGCTCAGGCTCGGGTTTGAAGGGCTTCTCCAGAAATGAGAACCTCATTTGCTGGGACTTGGATTGAGAGCGGGGTTGTTGTCGTTGTGGTGGAGGTTGGGAGCGAAGGGGCTGGGGAGGGGTGTTGGAGTGGCGGTGTTGGGTGGACTGGGATGAAGAATGGTGGCGAGGGGGTTCTTGGCGGCCGAAGGGTCTGCCTTTGGACTCCATTAAGGACCGACCTTTCACCGGAGGAGATTTTGAGGAGGAGGGGTTTTTCGCCGCCGACGATGGTGAGGGGTTTGTTGAAGCTCTTGTGTTGGCCATTTTTGAGATGGTTTAAATAGAGGAGGATTAGGGTTTGGAGAGAGATTTCGGTATGCGTTTGAAGATTGTGAAGATCTTTGAGAGATTTCTATAAGTGTGCAAACAACAGATGAGCGAAGAAAGGTTTTCGGAATGCACAGGTGGGTATTTATAGGAAGAAGACGAAGTTGGACGGTCAGGGGTAACAGGGTCTTTACACTCGGCTTCCTCCACCCGCCTTCCCACACGTGGCTTTCTTCTTTACTAAGAAACACAGCTGTTGAGCACTGTTCGCGCGTATCCCGAGATCTTCGCTGAAGCTTCTCGAAGACGGTTCATCTTCCCAAATTCAAACATTCAAACTTCTCACAACTACAAAGGACTCCAAGCTGGCGTCCTATCAACACAACACTACACACCACTAAACTGAACCACGGCGTCCCAGACACTGTTCTCAACCTCTGAACTTAGAACTCTGTACGGACAACTCTCAGCTCTTAACATTCGTCCCTTTGATCACTTAGAACCATTTTTGAAAATCAAGCAAGTACGTCCCGTAAAGATAAAACAAAGAACGCTCATAGGACGCGTTTGCAAGATTCTCGGCCTAGGTAAGCTTAGAGTTCCCATCATTTCGGCTTGTAATGAGGGTAGGGTGATCAGGGATACTCTTGAGATGAAAAGAGAAATGAATATCATTCAAAAACACAAGTGAAAACACATATCTTAGACTAGCGTCTTTTAAAGATGACTTTAAATGCATGACACACTTTAAGACAAGATCTCAACAAAACATAGCCAATCATAGAGGGAATAATAGAACGGGACTTGATCATTTAAAAGTTATCATCCCCAAAAGCAACCGGAGGTGCTCGAAGGGACGTCTATCAAGTGCTTTTGTGAAAATATCGGCCACTTGGTCCTCAGTCCTAACATGATCCACTCTAATTAATCCAAGTTCAACATTATCACGAAGAAAGTGATGTCTTATATGAATATGCTTCGTCCTACAATGATGAACAGGATTTTTGGCAATACTTATAGCGCCAGTGTTATCACACAAGATAGGGACTGTGTTGAGGAACGTACCATAATCTTCAAGTTGGTACTTGATCCATAGGACTTGCGAGCAGCACGAAGCAGCAGCAACGTACTCAGCTTCTGCGGTTGAGAGTGCCACGGAGTTTTGCTTTTTGGATCCCCAAGATACAAGGCACGAGCCCAGGAATTGAGCCATTCCTGAGGTGCTCTTCCTATCCACCACATGGCCAGCGTAATCTGCGTCAGAGTACGCTACCAGGTTTAGGGACGTCTTTCTGGGATACCATAGGCATAGGTCATCCCGTCCTTTGAGGTATTCGAAGATTCTCTTCACTTCTTGCATGTGGGACTCCTTTGGATTTGCTTGGAAGCGAGCACATAAGCACACAGCGAACATGATGTCGGGACGACTTGCCGTTAGGTATAGCAAGGATCCTATCATTCCTCTGTAGAGCTTTTGATCTACACTCT
Organism: Polygonum aviculare; assembly: GCA_934048045.1. Taxonomy (NCBI): domain Eukaryota; kingdom Viridiplantae; phylum Streptophyta; class Magnoliopsida; order Caryophyllales; family Polygonaceae; genus Polygonum; species Polygonum aviculare. Next base: position 27,689,904 of record OW204024.1, on the reverse strand, counting down.
TGCCTTCTTCATCAGCATAAAGGCGAGTGTTGGGGGAGATGGGAGTATCAATGGGTTTCGATGAGTTCATCCCATATTTCTCGAGCATTTCACGGATGTATTTTTGTTGATGAATGCGCGTCCCATCTTTAAGCTGAGTGATTTGGAGTCCCAAGAAGAAGTTGAGTTCTCTTATGAGGGACATCTCAAACTCACTACTCATCAAGTTCTTGAATTCCTCTACAAGTTTCATGTTAGTGCTTCCAAAGACTATGTCATCGACATAGACTTGGACAATCAAGACATCTTTAAGGACTTTCTTTAAGAAGAGTGTTTTATCAATGTTACCTCGTGTGTACCCGTTGGACAAGAGGAAGGACGCAAACCTATCGTACCATGCACGAGGGGCTTGCTTGAGTCCATAGAGTGCCTTGTCCAAGAAGTACACATGATCAGGGTGATCAGCGTCCTCAAATCCTGGTGGTTGAGCGACGTACACTTCTTCTTTGAGCTTGCCGTTGAGGAAGGCTGTTTTGACATCCATTTGAAAAAGATTGAACCCTTTGTGAGCGGCATAGGCGATAAGGAGGCGAATGGCTTCAATTCTGGCAACAGGAGCGAAGGTCTCATCATAGTCGATTCCTTCCTCTTGTCTATAGCCTTGAGCCACGAGCCTTGCTTTATTTCTTGATACACGACCACTCTCATCAAGCTTGTTCCTGTAGACCCACCTCATCCCTATTATGTTTTTGTTTCTTGGACGAGGGACGAGGGTCCAAACCTTGTTCCTTTCAAACTGATTAAGTTCTTCTTGCATGGCTTGAATCCAATCAGCGTCCTGAAGTGCCTCCTTTATGTTCTTAGGTTCAATTAAGGACACAAAGGCGTTGAAGGCACAGAACGCTATGTTGGCATTATGGGACTGATTCACAGCTGATCTTGTTTGAACTCCTTTTGACATGTCTGAGATGATTTGATCTGTTGAATGAAGTCTTGAAAGAATGGATCCCTTATGAATATCGTCCTTTGCAGGAGTACATCTAGGGTCCGTCCAGTCAGATTCATCGGAGTCAAACCCGTCGTCTTCATTGAAAGGCTCAGAGTGTTCCCCCTCAGGTTGAGCGTCCACTTCTTGACGCTGTTCACCTTGAAGACTTGATTCAGCACCATCAAGTTGACCTGGTGATTCACTCCGAGAGAGAATTTCCTGAGCAGCACTGGAGACTTCCACTGAGACTTCCTCAGGGTTTTGAAAAGCATCCTTAGGAACATAGTATTTTACAGAGGACCCAAGGTCAACTTCATCGTCGGAGTCATCCTGCTGATTAGAGTATGAGCGATCTTTCCCACTTGATTTTTCTTTGTGAGAGGCACTTTCTTTGAACACAACATGAATACTCTCCTCAAGCTTTAGAGTCCTTTTGTTGAAAACTCTATATGCTTTGCTGGTGAGAGAGTACCCAATTAATATAGCTTCGTCACTTCTTGCATCAAACTTTCCAAGTCTCTCTTTATCATTGTTGTGAACAAAGCATTTGCATCCAAAGACTTTGAGATAGTCTATGCGAGGCTTTCTTCCGTTCAGCAACTCATAGGACGTCTTTTTCAGTAAAGGACAAATCATGGCTCGATTAACAATGTAGCACGCTGTAGCAATAGCTTCCGCCCAGAAGTACTTGGGGACGCTATTAGCTAAAAGACTAGTTCTTGCCATATCCTCCAGCGTCCTATTCTTTCTTTCCACCACTCCATTTTGTTGAGGAGTCCTTGGAGCTGAGAAGTTGTGAGAGACTCCATGTTGATCATAGTAGGCCACGAACTCTGAGTTTTGAAACTCCGTCCCATGATCTGATCTTATGGATTTGAGAGGCGTCTCAAGCGCAACTTCCACTTGTTTGATGAAGACTTGAAATGCGTTGAAGCAATCTGTTTTTGAAGCTAAGAAAAGAACCCAGGTGAATCGAGAATAATCATCTACAAGAACGTAAATGTACCTCTTTCCACCATAGCTCAGCGTCTTCATTGGTCCACAAAGATCCATATGGAGAAGTTCCAAAGGTTTCTTTGTGCTGACCTCGTTCTTTGACTTAAAGGACGTTCTTGTTTGCTTTCCTTTGATACAGGCTTCACACTGTTCAATTTTCTCAGGATCAATTTGGGGAAGACCTTTCACAAGATTTCTTTGATGAAGCTTGAGGATTGTGCTTGGTCCAGCATGGCCAAGTCGGCGATGCCAGAGGTCAGCGTCCTCCTTTGACACAGATAAGCACAACTCAGGTTTTGGCTTGAACTCCTAATTGAAGATGTAGACATTGTTCTTTCGGACTCCTTTGAGGACGACTTTGTTTGATTTCTTGTTGATGACGAGGCACTCCTTTGAGTCAAATATGACTAGGTTTTCACCTTGATCACACATTTGAGAGACGCTCAGGAGGTTGAAGCCAAGTTCTTCAACAAGGCTAACATTTGTCGCTTTGATGGACGGATTGAAAATAGCAATTCCCGTCCCTTTGATCTTTCCCTTGCCCTTATTGCCAAACGAGACAGTTCCTCCCGTGGCGCTACTTTGGATAGAAGTGAGATGGATCTGGCTTCCTGTCATATGATTTGAGGCGCCACTATCGATGATCCATGGGCGTCCCCTCACTTCCACCTGCCAAACCAAAGTTAGTGTTTGACGACCCAGGCAAGGTGTTCCTTACCTGGTTCGTTACAAAAATAGAACATTGGTTCTGGCATGTAGTCACTTATATTCACATCATTTGAAATAGCATGCTTTCGGAAAGAAATCTTAGAACGTCTAGGACATCTAGGGTTAGCCTTAGGGACGGACTTTTTATTTTCAATGTTAGTCCTAGCAGCTTTACCATTTTCAAAGTCGTTCTTCAGTTTTAAACATTCATATTTAAAGTGATCTCCTTGTCCACAATACCAACACGTCCTGTAGTAAGTACCAAGGTAGTATTTTTTGTTAGGACGTTGGATTTTGTTCTTTTTCATCTTTTGAGGGTCACAGACTTTTGAACCTTCCCCCTTTGCAATTTTCTTATAGATCCTATGACTGGTGGAGTTAGTGTAGTAGTCCTTTTGACCTTTCTCACCACTCTCTAGAACTCTAATGCGCTCTTCTAGATTTCTTGTCTTTTCCCTCTCAAGCTCTAGTTCAGTAGTCTTGCTAGCTTCAAAGTCACCAGGGAGAGAGTTCTTTGATCCCGATTCATACCCTAGACCTTTTCTAGCTGGGACAAAAACTATTGGGTTAACAGTTTCAGTCATCGGACTCTTTCCTAGAACTTTGACCTCGTCCCTAAGACTAGCATTTTCGAGCGTTAAGCACACAATCTGACTTTTAAGGGACTTGACTTCTTCCTGAGAGGATTCCAATTGAAGAGACGTGATACTACAACTTTCACATTCCACAGTAATATTTTCAGATTCAATTTCCTCAAAACTTTGTTTCATGGCATAACTTTCTTGCATGATTTGAGTGATCAACTTAATGAGCTTTGGTTTTGAGCATTTTTCAAGAGAATTTAGCATGGATTCGTGGGATACCTCTTGCTCAGTTTCAGAGACGTCCTCTGGCGCATCTTCCATAGCCATATAGGCCACTTGATTTTCTGGCTCTTTATCACTTGAGTCAAGATCGTCCCATGCGCTATCAAATGCACCAACCAGCGCCTTTTCCTTCATTTCTTTTGATGAAAGTCCTGTGGTACACTTCTTGGCCATATGTCCTTTTCTGTTGCATTTGTAGCACACTATCTCCTTCATTTCTGCCTCTGAAGGCTTGCGAGATTCCTTTTTGTAGGGCATCTTCATCCTTGGGACTTTGCCTCTTTTGTACCAAGCACGAAGAGATTTGTGCAACAATGCTAGCTCATCTTCCTCAGAGATTTGTTCTTCCGTCTTTCCCTTGCGTTCCATTGAAGCTTGAAGACGAAGATTTTCTTGGTGCTCTTGAGTTTTGGCTTCTAGCATTGAGTTTATCTCTCTTTGCCTTTGATAGTATTGCTCATACTCTGGCGTCCTAGCCGCGAGAGTTAAAGTCAGCTCATTCTGGGGACTCTTTCCCATTTCAGCCAGATCTTGGTTTCTTCTTGCTTCGTACCCTTTGAGTTTTCCATAGATTTCCTCCATGGACAGTCCCTTGTTGGCCTGGTTCTCTTTGAACGTCATCCTATCAAAGTTCCATGGTCTCGTGAGTCCATCTATCAAGACTTGAACCTTCATCCTCTGAGTAATTTCAGTTTCTTTGACGCCCAAGTTTTTCAACTTAGTTAGAAGGGCCTCAAAGCGAAAGGAGTAGTCGGTGATGGTCTCATTTGTGAACATCCTGAATTTGTAGAAGTCCCTTTTTGCTTCCAACTGGACGTCTTCTTTCATCTCAGGCGTCCCAACATGATACTTCTCCAGGGCTTCCCATTGAAGCTTAGCAGTTGGGAGATTGCTCACACGGGTGGCATCCCTTTCACAGAGGGACGTTTGTAGAAAACAAATGGCCTTTGCATTTGTTCCATAAGCTTGAACTCTTCAGGACCCCAATCTGCCTCTTTGTCCTTCTTGGCGGCAGGAACTTCGAGGTCGCCGTTCTTTATCACCAGCCAGCATTGATAGTTTTGACTACGCACGAAGCATTCGAACCTTGTCTTCCACCTATTGAAGTTGCCGTCCGTCAGGCGAGGTGGTTTTGCACTTGAGATACCTATAGGTTCCATCTCCATGTTTCCTGCAACTCAAACTTAATCTAGAGCGCCTGCTCTGATACCAATTGTTGGATCGTAAGTCTGTTAGTGAAGGCGTCCTTAACTGGGTTAAGGGCGTCCTTATATGCAGCGGAAATTAGACTTAACAGGAAATACAGAGAGATATTGGACACTACTATTTATAGAGGAACCCCACTAAGACCAACTAGTCTTATGGGTAAACCTCTACCTCCGCCTGGAGGATTTTCAATAGCCGTCCCTTATCTTATTAAGAGAGAGTCCTTACAACTTAGGCGAGTCGTTACACTTCTCTGAGCTAAGAGTCCGTCCTTAGCCTCACTAGTAACACTCCTTTCCACCTAACAGGTAACCTAACTCTCTTAGCTTATAAGGAAGCTATCACTCACGTCTCTCTCGGTTCGTTGAGAGAGACAAACTACAACTCTAACTATTTTGTGGTTTGTTTTGGATTTGATGTGGTTGGACTTTCTTTCTCTTGCTTCAAGCTCACTTGATCTTCTCGATCTTTGTTGATGTTCTTGAATGCTTCGGGAGAGCTTGAGAGAAAGTCTTCAAAGTCCACCAATGTTATGCATACCCTTGGGAGGGTATTTATAGCGAAAGTGGTTCTTGTCCTCTAGCGTCCTCTGAGACTTGGCAGGATCCTTGGGCTTTGATCAACGGTGCGATGAGCCTCTTGAGGAAGTCAACTCTGTTGACGCTTGGGAAGCCTCCGCGTGGGCAGGGGACCATCGCTGGGAAAGCGACGTCTTTGGCATTGTCTACACGTGCCCAGACAAAGGAAACTTCCTTCTGAGGACTAAGGCCGGACGATGATGTAATCATGTTGGGGCGGCCTTGATTTGAATTTGAACCTCGTCCGTATTTTGGCGCGCGTCCCTTCTTGATGAGGACGCCGTCCTATCTTCGCAGGAACTTCGCCAATTACGTTTAGCTTTGGAGGTTCTGATGACGTGCGTCCCTACAGCTTAGGGACTGCCGTTCACTTGTTGTCCTTTTCGCTCATGTGCGTCCACTGGACTTACCTGAGATCAACACTTGGATAACTTATCAAATACTTTTGAGTTTGTCATTATCAAAACAAGGGACGATCATTATTGGTTTAAATATTAATGACTGTCGTCCTTAATATCGTCTCAACATTGCTCTTCAAGATTTTTAAGGTTAAGCGACCAGGACCGCCTTTAGAGAGACGGTAGTTCAAGAAGAAGTCTTCGGCTTTGAAGGGGGGGGGGTTGAGAAGAGCACAAATGGTCAACGGAAAGTAGGAGTCTCCAAACTTGTGGAAGGAGTTGGCCGAGAGAGACGTTGAGAGTGGTTAACTAGGGGAGAAAAAGGATATCGGCAACCAATACGAAAGGGGTACTCGTACAAGCACATCCAATCATCGGCGTGGAAGTCAGCATAAATGCCGAGAGGGGGTAGAAAGATTTCCGCATAAGAAGGAAAACCAACAGAGAACGCAAAGATGTGAGGGTTTTCCAAGGTATTGTCTCGTTGGTGGTAAGGAGTGAGAATCTAGGAAGAGATTAAAGAGGGAGAAGCGGTACTTTCGCGACAGTGGGTAGATTAGAGACTAGAAGGAGCCATAATCAAAAAGAGAAGATGAAGAGCAAAGGAAGAAGAAGCGTACTTGGGTTACAGAAGGGAAGAGTTGAGTCTCATCGGGTCATCATAACTGCCTTAAATAGAGATTGATGGGACGTGATGAGGATTGCTGCAGCTTCCAAGGACAAAAATCAAAAACCTTAAAAAGACGGGGGTAGAAATTTTCCTGGGTTTTTGATGGGGGTATTGTTGGGCCCACTAAAAATCCAGCCCACAGAGAGTGACCAAGGCCCATTCGAGTGCACCATGGTGAATTTGAATTGGTTCCGAAGACTCAGCCAAGATGAGCGACATTCTCGGACGTCTTCAATGGCCTTCTTTAAACGGCTGCCACATTGAAGATAAGGTTGAAATCTTTGGGATTCGATGGGCGACGCTCCAACGGTCAAGGGAAGAAGAAGGACTAAAAATTAGAGTAGGGATAGACGAAAAGGGGACGATCAACACACTCAAACTCTTGCTCAATTACATTCATGAGATAAACAGTCATTTGTACCGTTCAAACAACACTCAATCAAGCAATACAATCATCCTAGTTCATCTTATCATTCTCTTGTCTTTAATCCTAATTACATTCAGTATTTCTTTTCGATTTACATCTTACTTGGAACTTGTAACGCGTTGTGATCACTTTGTGGTTAGGATTCCCTCATTACATCAGGTAACGCGTTTACGCGCTTAATCTGCCCAAAACAAATACCAAGATCGAAGCGTTCATAATCTTGGTCTTAGTTTACATCAACACATATGCATGGATGTATGAAGTGAATTATGTGGTTAGGATTCCCTCATTACAGCAGGTAACACGTTTACGCGCTTAATCTGCCCAAAACAAATGCCAAAATCGAAGCGTTTATAATCTTGGTCTTAGTTTACATCAACACATATGCATGGATGTATGAAATTATGTTAGGTGCCCTCCTGGCATTAATTTATTGAGTGCAATCATATTACAAACATAAAAAGCTGAGATTCCAGTACAAGTTTAAAAAATTACACATCGCACGTGAAATCAGATTACAAACATACAACTGGAACAAACCAGCTTGTGGGAGGCGGGATATATAACGTTATTTGGCATATCACTCGATGACGAGCTCTTCTTGAGGCAAACAAATCGCAGAGGCAAGACCAATACGTACAAATGACGACGTTAAGAACGTAGACATAATAGAGGGGAAATTAGGGGGTGTGGATTGGCGGGTTTACGCAACTACAGAGGATGAGATGCCGAAACTGAGATCCCAGAGCTCGAAAGTACCCTTAACGAAGTCGTAGTGGGCGCCCTTGAGAGCGAGCGTCTTCTTGACCACCGCTTCTCGAACAAAGGGGTATGTCAACAGGTTTCCTACCGACACATTCACGGCTTCCTGCATTATCATCGATTTACACATTCATCATGCTTGAATTCTAAGGAAGCAACTAATTAAATATGTAAATGGCGCCCCTACATATGCCTTGGTCGGTATTGCAGTTGTACGTATGTATAGTAGAGATAGAGGGTGTGTGTGAGTGTACCTTCTCACAGTTAGTGCACTGTGATGGGAACTCGAGATGGTTGGACTCAGATTTGACCTTTGATCTTGCAGCATTGCAAATCTTGACCCATTCTTCTATGAAATCACTGAAAATTAACGGCAAATGCTGGTTAGTAGAGTGAGTGCAATTCAAAAGTAAGCAATACGTATATACACAGTTGAACATACGTACGTAGAAGTGGCGCCATCATCTGGAATAGACATAAGACCCTTTATTCCACCACAGCAGCTGTGTCCGATCACTACTATGTTCTCCACCTATACATATATGTATATGTATATATAAGTACTTAAGAAGATATCACGTAAAATGCTAAACCCCATTCTCACAAGTGGTTGATTTAATTTGGCCTCTGTGTACGTACCTTTAGAAACTGGACAGCATATTCAATGGCAGCTCCTGTTCCAGAGAACTTTGTCTACAAAAATAAAAAAAATTACATAGGGTAATTATAAATCATTATATACAGTATACTGCTATGGTGGATATCTCAAGTAATAATTAATTAACATATAAGAGCATGTGCAATGGTGAGCTATGTTGCACTGAAACGTGAAACGGCGAAACGTAAAATGCGAAACATGAAACGGTAAAACGGCAATCTCAAAATTTATAAGAAACGAAACGCGGAGGAAACGGCAGTATAAATAATATATTAAAATAAAGATGTAGACAAGAATAACATAAATAACAATAAAACAATAAAATAAAAGTATAAACAAAGAAGATGAATAACTTTAACGGGAACTTCTAACTATCAACTCTAATACATGGGCAATATTAAATGATGGGCCAATTATTTGTGCATGGTCCACAACTAAAATAGAATGAACTTGATCAGCCCAATACTGATTTCTATTTCTCTGATTGGAAACCCAAGCCCAAAATACTACTTCTGTACTTATAGTTTCCGAATCCCTAATTTAGTGCCATGTTACTTCTGCCTCGCTCTTTTCAATTGCCGGATTCTCAGATCTGGACCATGCACGGCAGGGGTGGGAGGGATAAGGAAGAAGGTAAGGTGATGAAGACAGTTTCTACTTTCTAGTGTTCTAGGAGGGTTTTACTTTGTGTATTTTAACTTAAAATATCTATAAAAACGCCATAAAAAAACCAGAAACGTCCTTAGAAACGTCCCGTTTCCTTAATTAGGGGGTCAATGAAACGTTGACCGTTTCACCCTTCCCGAAACGCGTTTCAGAGGCGTTTCGGCGTTTCAGGCGTTTCAGAAACGCACATCCCCTGTAAAATGGCGTTTCAGTGCAACATAGATGGTGAGGATGTTCAATCCTCTCTTGAATTTCTCTCACCTTCTATCTAGTTGACACATCACTTTCTCTTTCATCTAACTCATTTTTCACTTTTCCTTTCCTCCTTCCTTTCCTCTTACTCTATTTACCCCCACAACAAAGAGGATCCTCATTTCATCTTCCCCTTTTCTTAATTAATCAATCCTACTAACTTACTTCCTCAAATTATATTTATTTAACTAATTTAATATCTACAAAACAATTATGATAATATAAAAAAAAGAATAACTATTGAGACATAAAACTTGATTTATATAAACATATCTTCAAGCAATATTTTAAAGTATCAAAAGGTATAAAATAAAAATAACATTTATTATAGACATTATGATCCATGGAACAATAAGAAAAAAAAATGAATTGTGTAAAAATAAGGTAAATTTGAACTCTTTTTATAGACAAAAAAAAATTCTAAACACTAACTAATTTTGTAGTTTTAAGATAATATCATATTGATTTAATTTTTAGTTAGAAAAATATTAAGTGTAAATTGAAGTGGAAGAAATAAAATGGGTGAATACATAGATTAACACATGTCAACATATAATTTGAAGTTGTTTCCTCTTTGGCACAAGAGTCAATATGAGTAATCCTTGGTAAGTAATCCTCCTTCAAAAGAGGATCCTCTTACAATTTCTACATCAAGAGGACATTCTCATAAAGGAAAGAGAGTGTTAAGAGGATGTACATTCCTCACCATTGTACATGCTCTAATGTGATAATGGATAGAACGAATAATGCGGTAAAGTTGGCCAACTCAGCAGTTATAATAATATACGGTGTTGTACGTTGTAGCCATAATTTTATGGATATGGTGGGACATGCCATGTGAGATTGTATCCAAACCGGCCATATGCGCGCTTACATGAATTCAATTAGTATATTAAAAATTATAGTGTAGCATCCCCAATTAGTTATTAAGGACCCTATATATATATATATATATATATATATATATATATATATATATATATATATATATTGATTGGAGCTTGGCGAAAAAATTAATTGAAAATGTAGGGGTAGCTTAGGTAAAGAGGAGGAGTCGGAGGTACCTGGTCATAAGGAGGGACCATGCTGGCGATATTTCTAACAACAAAAGCCTCCCCCGGTTGGAAATCCAGGATGTGCGACGGGCACACCCGAGAGTCCGAACATGCAAACACCAGGAACTGCGCTCGCCCATTTCCAATTCCAATTAATTAACATAACACATCAGTACTCACCACCTCCGAAACTATATATTCCTTTGTTTAATTAGCTGGGTGGTAGATCCACAAAAAGCGACTGTATTCCCTATTTTTGTTTAAAAATAAAATAAAGTAAAGTGGAATAGAGGTTGAGATGATGAGTGATAAGTGCCCACTTTTGTTGAATGGATGGATGGATGATATTGATAAGCAGTGGGTGAGAGCTGTGGTTGAATTGTGAGTGGAGATCGAATGAATGCGGAATATAAATTACGTACCTTGGGGCTTTGATTTTTGGCTAGCTCACCGAACAATGCAGGATTCTTCCTGTACGTTCCACCAAATGAAAGCAACACATTACTGTATTATATACTAGTCCAATCAATCAATTAATTCAATTTAATAAATAGAGCATATGCCGCTACCTCCAAATTATATAGGCTGGTTTCACCTACTCCCAATTGACTCAAAATGAAACCCCAACCCCAACTTAACGAACTCGGAATTTGTTGCTTAATTTGACGGAAAACTAATTATATTATAAATGTTTTCTATTGTTACTATTTTCGTAGTAATTGGATTTTGTTTCTAGAAAGTCCAAAACCAGGTTCCCAATAAGCCGGAGAATGGATGGAAACATGATGGAGTTGGTGAGCGAACGTACTCAAATTTGTGGGTTTTGAAGCGGAGGAAGCCGGCCTTAAGCCTTTGATCGGGGTCAAACCCGGTTTGGGTGGCCGCCCCCAATTCGGAAGTGAGCTGCTTGATTTTAGCCGCTACCGCGTCCTGAACTTTCTCCCCTTTCTCACTGCCATCGTCGTCACCATCATCGTCATCATCATTATTGTTATTATTAAATCAGAAAAGGACAATTACCAAAATGGGCCTCATCTATCATCATAATTACGGATGCGTACCTGAGAAGCTTCGAGAGTCCAGCTATGGCCTCCTCGTATGAATTCCCCGTCGTCGATCCCATCCCGGCCTTATTTTCCTTCTGCAACCACCACGCACAACAACAAAATCAATCTATCAATCTATCCGTTCCATCAATTCCACTCGATCAAAAAGAAAATCAAGGGAGAATGGAGGAAACCCATTAATAATCTGCCTAGTTTTAGATTACCAATAAGGCCATAAGAGATGGATGTTTACCTTAATTTGCTTTGCTTAATTGAGTGTTGCGGTTGATCCAGAGAGAGAGTGAGAGAGAAGACAAGGGAAGAGTATTGGCTGTTAGTTGTGATGCAGATACCGAATCGGTGGAGGACACACCTCTTTGCCTTTATATATATACTGTACATCCAATACCTTTCGCTAAGCCACGGTTTGTCCTCTCCATTACCACTAATTTTTAAATTACATCGTCAATTGTCCAACTCATTATCATTATAAATATAAAATATTCTGACCAAGTTCCACCTCTCTTTTCTACCTTCACCCATAAACAACGCACACTTCTACATTTTTAGACTTCGCTTCCTTTTTTAAATGTTCCTCACTCGCCTATCCCCATCCCAAGTACATGCCATTTACATTTTTAATTAAGATCCTATTTGATTTCATTTTACGAAAATAGAAACTCCCACCAAATGAATTTAATTCACGTAATCATATAGTATTAGAGGACGAATCACGCGAGAACAAGTCTTAAACCGGGAAAGATGCTCATTTCCTTTGATCTACATTCAATTAGTTTTGACGTACTCTCAAACATGATGCACTTTTTAGTTGTTTTGAAGCACAATTAACTCCTTTTGATACACATATTACAATAAGATTTGATATGCATACAAGTAATTAGCATGGACAAAAAACATATATTAATGCACACAATTTCTGTATATATTTGACTATTTTTTATACACAAACAATCGGTTTGAATGAAAATATCATAGATTTGATGTACAATCCAAGACACATCCTATTTCCGCATTTATTAAAAAAATATATGAATAATTTGCCAAAAATCAGTCATTCCATTAATTTTCCTTTTTTTTTATGGATCAACGTCCTTTGAATTCTACTCTTCAAACGACTTCTTGTTCATTCTCATTTCTAACCTAATTGTCCATTCTCAAACGATTCAAACCCATATTATTATTCATATAAGTTGATACTTTATCTTGGTTTGCCTTAATTCTTCTGCTTTGGTTAATGTAATATATTTATTTATATTTATATTTAGGGAATATCCAGAAACCGGAAAATTTCTAATTCTTACCTTATAAGAAAAAGGTCATTTATCTTTATTGGTCTGTTGTAGAAATAAGTATGAATGACCCATTTGGTTATAACTCACAAAAACATATATCGATAGAAAATAAAATTATTCCATTTTATGATTTGATACATACCATAATTTTTACCCAACTCATATTAAGAATAGAAGTAAGTCAATAATATATCATTTAGGTTTTATGTTAGGAAATAGTATCCTTTATGCTAGGACATAGTAGCTTCTTACTTATGTAAGTGCCTATAAATAATAGGATACTTATTTGAACAAATAAGTACCTAAAAAATTTAATTACCGAACACCTATCTGATATACTTATGATTATCATTTAACATACTTTATCATATCTGCTTCTTATTTTATCTTTAACGGATGCATCTTTAGACAAGAATTTAATGAGAGGAAACAATTTCATCTTTTTTTTCACTCACTCCTAAGGATTAAAACATTTTAAAATTTCATCTTATTTCGTATAGAAAATGATGTGCCACAACGCGGTCCAAAACTTTAATTAATACTCCGAATGGCATAACAACAGAGAATTCTAGACTGATTTCCAAATAAAATACAATCAAATTAAAGGGTAATAAAATGTATTCAGGGGGTATGAAGCTCGGACGAGCTAATTGAAGTTGATATATTTTTTTTTTTTTTTTGGAGGAGAAAGAAAAACGGGCAGAGCCCGAATACAGAGAAAGGGAAAACTCAGGGAATAGGCACATTAGCCCGGGTCACAGCCCTCCCAATAGAATCAAAATTTAACAGCAGCTCAATACAATCCGGCGGGTCAGTCAGCACATGAAGACCAAGCGAAAGAGAGTGGGCAAGCCCGGCGAGGGAGTCGGCGATCGAGTTCGCTTCCCTAAAGACATGAAGGAGACGGACTTCCCAGTCGCGTCTGAGGAGAGCTTGGCATTGAAGGACCAAGTTCGAGAGGGGATGATGAGGACCAACAACCTTCTTCAAAAGCTGAACAGCAAGAGCCGAATCCGACTCCAACACAACATGACGGAAACCCAAATTCCAAGCAAGAGTAAGCCCATCAAAGATACCCCAAAGCTCAGCCGTAGGCACTGAGCACCGACCGATGTTGTGCGCGAAGCCTCCAATCCATTCGCCCTCTGAACCACGAATGACCCCGTCAGCAGTAGCGATCCCGAGGCTAGAGACAGAGCCATCCGAGTTAACCTTGACCCACGGAGAGGTGGGCCTCGTCCAGGCCACTAAGACGTCCTCACGAGCCACCTCACGACCCTCATTAGCCTTGTTCTTCTTCCAGCTGAGATCATACTCCTTCGTTCTTGACAGCACAAAATCAGCTTCAGCAATCAACCTCCTAGAGCTGCCGAAGGCGACTTCATTCCGCCACTTCCAAATCCACCATAACGCCGTTGCGAAGGTCTCCGGCCACCCGATTCCATCTGCCGATTTCCAACTCGAGAAGAGATTTCCGCGAAACCAAACTGCAAAATCCGAAGAGATAAAAACAGGTTGATTAGCAGGGGCACCTAAGTTTCCCCAGAGCGAGAAAATAACCGAGCAATCACGGAAAAGGTGCAAAAAGGATTCACTTCCCTGAGCGCAAAGCGGGCAGACATCGGAGGCCGAGAGGTGTCGCCGGACACGTTCCTCATTCGTCATAATCCTGCCTCTGGCTACCAGCCAGATAAAAGTTCTGATGCGTTCCTGGACTCCAAGTTTCCAAATAACCCTGAAGAGAAGACCATCGTTCCATTGGAGATTCCCGGACCCTGTAATAAGCTTGTAGGCCGAGCTAATCGAGAAAGAGCCATCAGGAGTCTCGGCCCAACGGAGGGAGTCGTGGATACCCTCAATATCAGCAATTCTAATGGCTGAAATTTGCAGCAACACATCGGACGGGAGAAGGGGCGTCAACACATCCCAATTCCAGCCCGCCTGCCCCGTCCAGAAATCACGCACCACCGCCTCTAAATTAAGGGTTTCAGGCGCAGCCAAGGCGACGTCGACAAGACGAGAGTCACCCAACCACCGATCCATCCAGAAACGAACATGAACCCCGTTGCCTACATTCCAGCTATAACCACGAAGAACCACAAGTTGCATCCCCTGTTGAACACCCCTCCAAACAGCCGAGGTGTTGGAAACCTCAATCCCTGAGTCACGAGTGTACTTGCTCTTCAAGACCTGGCTCCAGAGCCCTTTGGAGTCGTGGAGAAACCGCCACCCAAGCTTCCCAACAATGGCCAGATTCATCTCCCGCATGGACCGCACTCCGAGCCCCCCTTCCGACTTAGGTTTGCACACATCTTTCCAGCTGACCAAGTGCATTCCCTTCCTGGAGTCACTATGATTCCAAATAAAATTGCGGATAAGGCAATCAACTTCATCACAAGTCTCCTTTGGCAACATAACAGTGACCATCGAGTAGGTAGGGATGGAACAAAGCACCGACTTAGCCAAAGTGATTCTGCCGGCCAAGCTAAGCGTCCTACTCTTCCAAGAACTCAGTCTAGCCTTGATTTTGTCCACCACCGGCGCGAAAGTACCTTTGGACATCGGTTTATGAAGGACTGGCATCCCGAGATAATTCCCAAGATCCGAAGTAACTTCAAAACCGCTCTCGACCTGGAGGGCTTCGATCAAATCATCGCTGACATTTCCGGAAACAAACAGTTTAGACTTGGTCCTGCTGATATATTTTAAAAACGTGACTCGATCGTCCAAAATAGTTGGGGATCCCATCACTTAATATAAGGCCAAAAGTTGAAGACTTTATAAATTAAATCCTACTCATATGTTTAGTTGATTAACTCTATCATCTCACCGGCAGCCATATAACTCATATATAAAACTATTTGAGAATCCCCAAAATGGTGATGTGAACGGTGATGGGTTTGCATAATAGAGGAGTTGACCATAAGCTGGGCATTTTCAAATAATGCAAGAGGCAAAGAAGAAATGAGATGGGGGCCATGTGTTTGTGGGGGCAAGTTGTGGACTATATGAACTGGTGGTGTGTTTGTGGGGGCAAGTTGTGGACTATATGAACTGGTAATATTATTAGTTTTTTGTTCGGTTGTATTTACGCACCACCTACTTGATTAAGGGGCTCCAAAACTCCAAAGGCCGTTTTAAATTATTGTAGATAAGTCAATGAAGTTGATCCCTTGTTTTTATGTACTACGTAGGAGATAGGACTAGTGTTAAGCTAAATCAAATCTTTTGCTTTTTACATAAACTTCCTATTGTGATTACAATGTGTTTGACCGGTTAATTTTCACACTAAAATAAAAATAAAAATAACATATTTTAACCAATAAAAGATTGAAACAAAAACATTTCAACCAATTAAAACAAAGAGATTTAGGAAGAAAATACATTAAGGAAGTAAAAAAAAAATTGAATTGGAGTTTATCACGAGAGACAAACATTTGTTTTTTAAATTTAACCTCTATCGTAATAATATAAAACCAGGACCAATTATTTGTAAAAACTTACGCAATAGTCATCAAAGCAGAATAAATAAATTGCTTTATATTTGTATTAGTATTATCTAAACTAACCGTGATATCCACTTGATCTCTTACCAAATTTTGATATCTTAAAAAATATATATTTATTTTCAATAAATCAATTTTTTTTATCTTCGGTTAAAGATATTTTCATGCAATTACTAAAGATTATAGATAACAAAAAGAAATTCTTAATTGTATCAATTTTTGATATCTTATGAAAATATGTTTTCATTCAAATAAGAAAGATATTTATAAATAAGATATTGATCAATAAGATATTTTTAATTATATAGATATTTTAGGTAAAAAATATTTTCATACATTTGATAAAGATTCTAGATAAAATAATTAAAAAACAATATGCTTAAATGGGAATGTTATGACTCTTAAAAAAGATAATTATATGCAGTTAATAAAAGTTCTATATAATTTGTATACCGGTTTTTTTTAGTCGACATATAATTTGTATACCTTATTATTTATGGCTTTACTTTTAAGGTGGAAAAATTAAAGCAAAAAAACTTAAAAATCTTATACTTAATTATGTTCTCCAGAAAAATGATATCATGATATACACCCATTTGGATCGACTCAAGGCATGTTCGAAAGAGTTCAAAGGTGGCTCTAAGGCATTCGTCTTTGGTGATGAATGAACGTGGTGTTGATGTTGATGTTGAGCACGACAAAAACACAACAAATAATCCAAGTCCAATATGCTTTGTATTGATAAAAGAGAGATGATAAGTAGTTGGACAAAGCATGGATAAACACACCAAGCTTAGTATAACCAAGGATACAAAGGTTTGAGATGATTTCACTCAAACCGATCTACCTAACCCTCGATAAGCTCACGAGGAAGAAACTTTGCTCGAATCGGCTCAAGCTTACAAACTAAAGGAGTGTTTAAGGTCTTAGATAAAAAATGAGATGAAAAACAACTAAGTCTAACATGCCTTTATGGCTTCCACCTCCTAGAAGAAACTTGGCCACCCCTGGGAAGTCCACTATGAATGTTGATGATGTCATGAAAATGATAGCATGATGATGTCATGAGGTGGAATGGGCTTGAACCCACTTGGATCGTTTATCGGGTCGGCCACATGGAGCAAGATGAAGGCCTCGGCCTAAGATAAGACGACGCCCCCTTGGTGGTCAGGCCGGCTTGCACCTGGCCTTATAGGAACCTAGCAAGGCGCCTAGTCATTGGGCTAAGAAAAGGGGCCGCTGGCACAAGGTCGTCGGGCGCAAGGGGCCCTTGTGTTGGCACTAGCACGGGTTGCGGCGCCGAGTAAGACATGCATGTCGGGCGTTGTGGTAGGTCAAGACACGAGCGTTGGCACAAGCATGGCTATGGGTTGCGGCGCGCTAGGCGCTGACACAAGCATAATGACAAAGGGTTGCTACGCGTTGGGCGCTGATATTGGCCACGATGTTGAGAGGGGCCAAGTGTGGCATAGGCACTTGGCCTTGGGCCACGAGCGACAATGGAGCCAAGCCTTGGTCCACGAGTGGCGACAGTACCCAATTGGGTCCTTGCACCACAAGCGGTGATGAGGCCGCTTGGGCGGGTGTGGGCATGTCTTGATCGCGTTTGGCTTTGTCCCATGATGCTGCTCAGTCTAGGACACATCATCCCCTCCCCCTTGACGAGGATTCGACCTCGAATCTTCATCTTTGGAGTCGCTTTCACCTGCAAAAAAGGGAGACAAATCTGATACATTGAAAACATCATGCACTCCATACTCAGTAGGCAACTCCAATCGGTATGTGTTGGATCGATATTAGTTAGTATAGTTAAGGACTCATTTAGGGACGATGTCCTTGGCAGCAGAATATTAAAGCAGAGTAATAAGTCCAGGAGTAAACAAGTAAGGACGCAGGTTATAAATAGAGGAACCCCACTTTTGACCGACTACTCACAGAGGGTAACACTAACTCTAGTAGCGTAACACTAATCTCCAAGTAAAAAGGAACTCATACCTCACGTGATCCTTAGTGAACACAACACACTCTTGGTTTAGAATATATTTGATCTTGGGTGGACCCCTCTCTCTCTCTCTCTCTCTCTCTTAAGGTATTCTTGGTGTTCTTGGAAGCTCTTGTGAGAGTGTGGAAGAATTCACCTCACAATAAATACAAAGGTTGTATTTATAGTGAGTGGGAAAATGGTTCATTTCCTAGGATCCTTTTGTCCCTCTGGCGTTCTCAAAGGCAATGTCAGACTGGTCGCTTTCCACAACCTAGTAGACTTTGGTCTTCACCCGAAAGTCAGCTCTACTTTTGTTGGGGAGCTTGCACATGTTTCTTGGGATGAATTGAGAAAGCGACATCTTAGCTGCATGCGTTTTCGTCGTTTGTCACTTGAAGCTTCTGAGGATTGTGGCTGCCCAGGATGTCATCTTTGTCAGGAAACCTTGATTCCGTTTGAATTTGAACGTTGGTTATTTTGGCACGTGTTGGGACGATATTAAGGACGCCAATCACTAATATCTAAACCAATAATGATCATCCCTTGTTTTGATAATGACAAACTCAATGGTATTTAATAAGTTATCCAAGTGTTGATCTCAGGTAAGTCCAGAGGACGCATATGAGCGAAAAGGACAACAAGTGAACGGCAGTCCCTAAGCTGTAGGGACGCACGTCATCAGAACTTCCAAAGCTGAACGTAATTGGCGAAGTTCCTGCGCAGATAGGACGACGTCCTCATCAAGAAGGGACGCGCGCCAAAATACGGATGAAGTTCAAATTCAAATCAAGGCCGCCCCAACATGATTACATCACGTTCGGCCGTAGCCCTCAAGAGGAAGCTTCCCTTGTCTGGGCACGTGTAGACAACTCCAAAGATGTTACTTTCCCAGCAATGGTCCCCTACCCACGCGGAGGCTTTCCAAGCGTCAACAGAGTTGACTTCCTCAAGATGCACATCGCACCGTTGATGGAAGATCAAGGATCCTGCCAAGTCTCAGAGGACGCTAGAGGACAAGAACCACTTCCGCTATAAATACCCCCCAAGGGGTATGCATAGCGGTGTGGACTTTGAAGACTTTCTCTCAAGCTCTCCCGAAGCATTCAAGTACAAGAACGAAGATTAAGAAGATCAAGTGAGCTTGAAGCAAGAGAAAGAAAGTCCAACCACATCAAATCCAAAACAAACCACAAAATAGTTAGAGTAGTAGTTTGTCTCTCACAACGGACCGTGAGAGACGTGTGTGATAGCTTCCTTATAGCTAAGAGAGTTAGGTTACTTTGTTAGGTGGAAAGGAGTGTTACTAGTGAGGCTAAGGACGGACGCTTAGCTCAGTGAAGTGTAACTACTCGCCTAAGTTGTAAGGACTCTCTCTTACTAAGATAAGGACGGCTATTGAAAATCCTCCAAGCGGAGGTAGAGGTTTACCCATAAGACTAGTTGGTCTTAGTGGGGTTCCTCTATAAATACTCGTGTCCATTATCTTATCTCGTTTCTTGTTAATTCTATTTTCCGCTGCACCTAAGGACGCCCTTAACCCATTTAAGGACGCCCATTCTAACAGACTTTCGATCCAACAATTGGTATCAGAGTAGGCGCTCTAGATTAAGTTTGAGTTGCAGGAAACATGGATATGGAACCTATAGGTATCTCTAGTGCGAAGCCTCCTCGTCTCACCGATGGAAACTTCAATCGATGGAAAACAAGGTTCGAGTGCTTCGTGCGAAGTCAGAACTACCAATGCTGGCTGGTGATAAAGAACGGCGACCTCGAAGTCCCTGCTGCTAAGAAGGACAAGGAAGCAGGTTGGGGTCCCGAAGAATTCAAACTCATGGAAGCGAACGCCAAAGCCATCTGTTTTCTACAGACGTCCCTCTGCGAAAGGGATGCCACCCGTGTGAGCAATCTTCCAACTGCCAAGCTCCAATGGGAAGCTTTGGAGAAGTACCATGTTGGGACGCCCGAGATGAAAGAGGACGTCCAGCTTGAAGCTAAAAGGGACTTCTACAAGTTCAAAATGTTCACAAATGAGACCATCACCGACTACTCCTTCCGCTTTGAGGCCCTACTAACCAAGTTGAAAAACTTGGGTGTCAAAGAAACGGAGATCACTCAAAGGATGAAGGTTCAAGTCTTGATCGATGGACTCACGGGACCATGGAACTTCGATAGCATGACGTTCAAGGAAAACCAAGCCAACAAAGGACTATCCATGGAAGAAATTTATGGAAAGCTTAAGGGGTACGAAGCAAGGAGAAATCAAGATCCGCTGGAAATGGGAAAGAGTTCCAAAAATGAGCTGGCTTTAACTCTTGCGGCAAGAACGCCAGAGTATGAGCAATACTATCAAAGACAAAGAGAGTTGAACTCAATGCTAGAAGCCAAAACTCAAGAGCACCAAGAGAATCTCCGTCTTTAGGCTTCGATAGAACGCAAAGGGAAGACCGAAGAACAAATATCTGAAGAAGATGAGTTAGCCATGCTTCACAAATCTCTCCGTGCATGGTACAAAAGAGGCAAAGTCCCAAAAATGAAGATGCCTTACAAGAAAGAAAGTCGCAAACTTTCGGATGCTGAAATGAAGGATATAGTCTGCTACAAATGCAACAAGAAGGGACACATGGCCAAGAAATGTACCACAGGGTTAACATCAAAAGAAATAAAGGAAAAGGCTTTGTTCGGTGCGTTTGAGGGCGCATGGGATGACCTTGACTCAAGTGATGAAGAACCAGAAAATCAAGTGGCCTACATGGCTATGGAAGACGCCCCAGAGGACGTCTCTGAATCTGAGCAAGAGGTAACTCATGAATCTATGCTAAGCTCTCTTGAAAAATGCTCATAGCCCAAGCTCATCAAACTAATCACTCAGATCATGCAAGAAAGCTATGCCATGAAACAAAGTTTTGAGGAAATTGAATCCAAAAATATTGTTGTGGAATGTGAGAATTGCAATACCATGTCTTTTCAACTAGAGTCTTCTAAGGAAGAAGTCAAGTCCCTTAAGAGTCAGCTTGTGTGCCTAAAGCTTGAAAATGCAAATCTTAGGGACGAGGTGAAAGTCTTAGGAAAGAGTCCCATGACTGAACCTGTGAATCCTATAGTCTTTGTTCCAGCTAGGAAGGGACTAGGGTATGAATCAGGCTCAAAGAACTCTCTTCCCAGCGACTTCGAAGCTAGCAAAACAACTGAACTAGAACTTGAGAAGGAAAAGACAAAGAACCTAGAAGAACGCATAAGAGTCCTTGAAAGTGGTGAGAAAGGCCAAAGGGACTACTACACAAATTCCACTAGCCATAAAATCTTTAAGAAAATTGCTAAGGGAAATGGCTCTAAGGTGGTTGATCCTGAAAAAATGAAAGAAAATAGAATTCAACGTCCTAACAAGAAGTACTACCTTGGAAACTACTATAAGACGTGTTGGCATTGTGGCAAAGGTGGCCACTACCAGTATGAGTGTCTTAAGCTGAAACAGGATCTTGAAAATGGCAGTAAGAACGCTAAGTCTAAATTTGCTGATAGGAAGCATGCTAGTGTGCCAAATAGTAGAACTCGATCTCCTAGGACGCATGCTAGAAGATCAAATGATGTGAATGTTTATGATCATTTGCCTATGAAGAAGTTGTACCCATGTAACGAACCAGGTAGGGGCCACCTTGCCTGGGTCGCAAAGAACTAACTCTTCTTTTCAGGTGGAAGTGAGAGGAAGCCCATGGATCATCGATAGTGGCGCTTCAAATCATATGGTAGGAAGCCAGATCCATCTCACTTCTATCCAATCAAATGCCACGGGAGGAACTGTCTCGTTTGGCAACAAGGGCAAAGGAAGAATTAAAGGGACGGGCGTCGCAAAGCTAAATCAATCCATCAGTGCGTCCAAAGTTAGTCTTGTTGAAGGACTAGGCTTCAATCTCCTTAGCGTGTCTCAAATATGTGATCAAGGTGAAAACCTAGTCACATTTGACTCTAAGGAGTGCCTGGTCATCAACAAGAAAACAAATCATGTTATTCTCAAAGGGACTCGCGAGAACAATGTCTACGTCTTCAATCAAAGGTTCAAGCCTGCATCCAAGTTGTGCTTATCCGTCTCTGCTGTGGACGCCGATCTCTGGCATCGACGTCTTGGACATGCTGGACCTAGCACGATCTTCAAGCTTCATCAAAAAGAACTTGTAAGAGGACTTCCCCGAATTGATCCTGAGCAAATCGAGCAATGTGAAGCATGCATCAAAGGGAAGCGGACAAGATCGTCCTTCAAATCCAAAAATGAAGTGACACAAAGAAGCCTTTAGAACTCCTTCACATGGATTTGTGCGGACCCATGCAAACCCAAAGCTATGGTGGAAAAAGGTACATGTACGTTATTGTAGATGATTTTTCTAGATTCACTTGGGTTCATTTCTTGGTGTCAAAAGCAGATGCTTTCGGGATGTTCAAAATCTTCATCAAGGATGTAGAAGTTGTTCTTGGGACGCGCTTGAAAGCCCTAAGGTCAGATCATGGAACGGAGTTCAAAAATTCAGAGTTCCTAGATTTCTGTGACCAACAAGGAGTCTCCCACAACTTCTCTTCTCCAAGAACTCCTCAACAAAATGGCGTTGTTGAAAGAAAGAATAGGACGCTGGAAGATATGGCAAGGACGATGCTCTTGGCTAACAGCGTTCCCAAACACTTTTGGGTAGAAGCCGTGGCCATAGCTACCTACATCATAAATCGAGCCATGATTCGTCCTTTGCTCAAGAAGACTTCCTATGAGCTCCTAAATGGAAGAAAGCCGAACATCTCGCATCTCAAAGTCTTTGGATGTAAATGCTTCATTCACAACAACGGCAAGGACAACATTGAGAAATTTGATGCTAGGAGTGATGAAGGAATATTCCTTGGATACTCTCTCACAAGAAAAGCCTATAGAGTCTTCAACAAACGGACTCTTAAGCTTGAGGAAAGTATCCACGTGGTGTTCAAAGAAAATGCTTCTCACAAGAAAGAACCAAGTAAGAAAGAACGTCGTTCCTCTCCAAGGGACGAAGATGAAGATGATGAAGAAGATCCCAAAGGCTCCTCTGACAAGTACTACGTTCCTAGGAACGCCCCAGAGACTCGCGATGAGGTTTCAATGGGAGTCCCTAGCGAACAACAGGAGCCCTCTCAAACTTTGTCGCTCAACCAAGTTGATGCTGGTGAATCAAGTCAACAAGGAGAAGAAATGCATAGTGTGGACGCTCAACCTGAGGGGGAACACACTGAGCCTTTCAATGAAGACGATGGCTTTGACTCCGATGAGTCTGATTGGACGGACCCTAGGAGTACTCCTGTAAGAGACGCTACTCATAGGGGATCCAACCTTTCAAGACTTCATTCAACAGATCAAATCATCTCAGACATCTCAAAAGGAGTCCAAACAAGATCAACCGTGAATCAGTCCTATAGCGCCAACATAGCGTTCTGTGCATTCAACGCCTTTGTGTCCTTAATTGAACCTAAGAACATAAAGGAGGCACTTCAGGACGCTGATTGGATTCAAGCCATGCAAGAAGAACTCAATCAATTTGAAAAAAACAAGGTTTGGACCCTCGTCCCTCGTCCGAGGAACAAAAACATAATAGGGACGAGGTGGGTCTATAGAAACAAGCTTCATGAGAGTGGCCGCGTTTCAAGAAACAAAGCAACGCTTGTGGCTCAAGGCTATAGGCAAGAGGAAGGAATCGACTATGATGAAACCTTTGCTCCTGTCGCTAGAATTGAAGCCATTCGCCTCCTCATTGCCTACGCCGCTCACAAAGGGTTCAAGCTTTTTCAAATGGATGTCAAGACAGCCTTCCTCAACGGCAAGCTTAAGGAAGAAGTGTATGTAGCGCAACCTCCAGGTTTTGAGGACGCTGATCATCCTGATCATGTGCACTTCTTGGACAAAGCACTCTATGGACTCAAGCAAGCCCCTCGTGCCTGGTACGATAGGTTTGCGTCCTTTCTGTTGTCCAATGGGTATACACGAGGTAACATTGACAAAACTCTGTTCTTAAAGAAAGTCCTTAAAGATGTTTTGATTGTCCAAGTCTATGTCGATGACATAGTATTTGGGAGCACTAACATGAAACTTGTAGAGGAATTCAAGAACTTAATGAGTAGTGAGTTTGAGATGTCCCTCATAGGAGAACTCAACTTCTTCTTGGGACTTCAAATCACACAGCTCAAAGATGGGACGCGCATTCATCAACAGAAATACATCCGTGAAATGCTTGAGAAGTATGGAATGAATACGTCCAAATCCATTGATACTCCCATCTCCCCCAACACTCGCCTTTATGCTGATGAAGAAGGCAAGAGTGTAGATCAAAAGCTCTACAGAGGAATGATAGGGTCCTTGCTATACCTAACGGCAAGTCGTCCCGACATCATGTTCGCTGTATGCTTGTGTGCTCGCTTCCAAGCAAATCCAAAGGAGTCCCACATGCAAGAGGTCAAGAGAATCTTCCGATATCTCAAAGGACGGGATGATCTATGCCTATGGTATCCCAGAACCTAGTAGCGTACTCTGACGCAAACTACGCTGGCCATGTGGTAGATAGGAAGAGCACATCCGGAATGGCACAATTCCTTGGTTCGTGCCTTGTATCTTGGGGATCCAAAAAGCAAAACTCCGTGGCCCTCTCTACCGCGGAAGCTGAGTACGTTGCTGCTGCTTCGTGCTGCTCACAAGTCCTATGGATCAAGTACCAACTTGAAGACTATGGTACGTTCCTCAACACAGTCCCTATCTTGTGTGATAACACCAGTGCTATAAGTATTACCAAGAATCCTGTTCATCATTCTAGGACGAAACATATTCATATAAGACATCATTTCCTTCGTGACAACGTTGAACTCGGATTAATTAGAGTGGACCATGTTAGGACTGAGGACCAAGTGGCCGATATTTTCACAAAAACACTTGATAGACGTCCCTATGAGCACCTCCGGTTGCTTTTAGGGATGATAACTTTTAAATGATCAAGTCCCGTTCTATTATTCCCTCTATGATTGGCTATGTTTTGCTGAAAACTTGTTTTAAAGTGTGTCATGCATTTAAAGTCATCTTTAAAGGACGCTAGTCTAAGACAGATGTTTTGCTTATGTTTTGAACGTTATTCATTTCGCTTTTCATCTCAAGAGTATCCCTGATCACCCTACCCTTATTGCAAGCCGAAATGATGGGAACTCTAAGCTTACCTAAGCCGAGAATCTTGCAAACGCGTCCTATGAGCGTTCTTTGTTTTATCTTTACGGGACGTACTTGCTTGATTTTCAAAACTGTGCTAAGTGATCAATGGAACGCTTGTTAAGAGCTGAAGGATGTCAGAAAAGAGTTTCAAGAATCAGAGGTTGTGATCAGTGTTAGGGACGCCGTGGTTCAGTTCCGAGTAAAGCAGTGTTGTGTATTGAAAGGACGCAGAGATAGAGTCCTTTGCAGTTGTGAAAAGTTTGAAAATTGAAAATGGGAAGGTGAACCGTCTTAGAGAAGTTGAACGCAGATCTCGGGATATGCGTAACGGGTGCAAGACAGCTGGTTACTTAGCGAAGAAGCATGCCACGTGTTGGAACGCGGGTGGAGGAAGCCGAATGAAAAGTCCCTATTACCCTTGACCGTTTGCCTTCGTCTTCTTCCTATAAATACACCCTTGTGCATTCTGAAAACTCTTCTTTGCCTCCCTGTTGTTTGCATAAATCCGGAAATCTCTCAAAGATCTTGCCAAATCTTCAAATCCTAGATCTCGAAATCTCCCTCTCTCAACCCTAATCTTCCTCTATTTAAACCCAAACTTCTCAAATGGCCAACACCAGAGCAACCAAGAACACCAAGCCCTCTCCGTCATCGGCGGCGTGAAACCCTTCTCCAACGAGATCCACAACTCCGATCAAAGGCCGGTCACTAATGGACTCGAGAGGCCGACCAGCTGGACGCCAGGAACCACCTCGCCACCAGCATTCCTCTCACCCCTCCCAGCGCCGCCCTTCCACCACCCCTCCCAAGCCACAAAGGTCCCAACCTCCATCTTAAAAATCCCAATCTTCCCGATCCCAATCCAAACCCTCACAAAAACGCTTCCAATTCCTGGAAAAGCCTTTTCACCCTGAGCCAGAGGAAGGGAGCCCTATAAAAGGCTCCGTCTTTAGACCCTCAGCCCAACCAAAGCGCCGTCCTCCTCTCGACCCACTAATTGAGGACTGGCTAGAGAAAGAGCCTCGGACGCTCGCCAACATTTGCCTACGGGCGTCCGTCAACAACCACCCTCCAAAAATCCAATGCCTCCTCCACTACTTCATGCTAACCTATGTCCGTCCCCGCCTTGAGGAAACCAACCATACCAACCCTCCATTTATGGGGCCTGGCATAATTTCCGACTCTTTTGGTGGGATGGTGGACGAGCTCGCCAAGCTGCTCCCCGACATAATGGAGTTCATCGTGGAACCTGCCGGATCCGTCCCCTCCCAGAAGAGAAAGAGGCCTTCTTCCCCTCCCCCCTCTCCAAAGCTCAAAATTAAAGGCCCCTCCTCCTCTCAAACCAAACCAATTCCTTCCTCCCCTCCAGCCGCCCCAAAGAGAAGGCTCAAGACGTCTGCAGAGCTGGAAGGCGTCACTGAACAACAAATGGCCGCCATCCGCCTCTCTGAGCTCCAAATAGAGAAAGAGGAGAAGGCGCGCCAAGAGCAAGCGGAAAAGGACGCCATTGCTGAGGCGATCCAAAAGAGTCTGCAGGAAGTCCCACGACCCCCTCCACCTCCACCAAGGGTCGAGAATGCAACTCCTGCTTCTGAGGGTGTTATAGATCCGCTTGAGGCGGAGATTGATGCGGACCTGGCAAAGCCTATGCCAAAGGTCCAAAAGGAAGCTCCTCAAGTACAGGTCCCGGCCAAGGACGCTGTACCCAAAGTCATCACTCTAGAGGACTCCCCTACTAAGAAGCCTCCTCCCCCTCCTGCTCCGCTCAAGGTCAAGCCCATCTCAATGGCTCCGCCCAACACCTCATCTGCCCCCGCCACCAAAGCAAAGATAAGAACTCCCACTCCCTCTCCTCCCAGAGCTTCAACTCCACCTCCTCCGCCAGCTCAGGCCATCGAGGAAACTGCTCAAGTCCAAGGGACGGCTTCTATTGAAGTCCCCATCAAGTCCTTGGCAAGGAATCCCGCTGTGGACGCGCCTCCTCCAGCTCAGGCGTCCACTGCTGAGGACGAAGAGATGGCCGAGTCCCATGATCAAGGGGACGAGGCCTCAGACGAAGAAGATGCTCCTCACCCAGATGAGGATCATGAGGACAAGGAGGGAGACGGTGAAGAAGAAGACGTTGGTGATGAGGTCATTGTGAGCAACGGCAGCAAACAGAAAAGGTTGAAGAAAATTCTGTCGCCACTCCTCTTTACCGCTCAATTCTTGGAAGAGAACCAGCGCACCAAGTTTTTGGAACTGCTCGAGTTCCAGGGTTGGACGCATCTGGGCGCTGAGGCCGCTGAAGTGGACCCCGAACAGGTTCTCCGCTTTTACTCAAAATTTGAAATATCTGAAATAAAAGGGAAGCCTCAAGGGACGTTCGAAATTGATGGGGACGAGTACTCAATTGCTGAGGGTACCGTCCGTAATATGCTCGGCTTGCGTCCTTCTCCACCTGATGCTCTGCACGACCTTCCCAACAAGAACTTCGGTCGTTTCTCCCAAGAAGAGATCTTCAACCACATTTTCAGTGGGAGACAGCCAGTTGCTAAGGATAGGGTTGCCCATTGTCTTTCCAAGACAGGCATCCTTGCGCATCACTTCATAGTGCGCATGGTCGTCCCCCGCCAGGAGAAGAAGTCCATAGTCCAGATCACCGACAGTATAATATTGGTTGGACGCCTTCTTACAACGCAAGCCCATCAACTTGCCACGGGTTATCTTGGAGCACATGGGTAAGTGCACAGGTGGACGCCACTCGCTCCCCTTCCCTGGATTGGTCAAGCAAATCCTCAAGCAGCAAGGCCTCTACGTCCCCAAAACAGAACAGTCTTTCGGAATCCATTGGGACGTTAGGCAGATTACAACTCCTCCAGTTGGCAAAATGAGGTTTGATGAGCCGCTTCCCTCCGTGAAGAGGCAACTGGCCAAGGAAAAGAAAAAGGCTGAACGGAGAGCTAAAGCCGCTGCTGCTGCTGCTGAGACTGTGGAAGGTGATCCTGAAACTGAGAATTTGCAAGTAGTTGGGACGCCAGTAGAGGACGCTGACGCTGAGGTTGATGAAGATGACCTTGATGGCATGAGCGTCCCTCATGAGGCTGAGAAGCACTCACAGAAGTATCTGCTTGGAATGATGATCGAGAACCAGTGCATGATGATCGATCTCATCCAACAAGTCCATGACACTCTCCACCAACACACAGATCTTCTGGAATGCAACAACGAGCTCCTCGCACAGAACAACTATCTACAGGAGCAACATCTCAAGGCCCTCGGCAAGCGTCCCCGCAAAAGAATCACTCTCCCCCCTCTCTTCAACCTGAAAAAGTTTATTGTTTTTGTTGTGTTATTCGTCAAGACCTTAGGACGATGTCCCCTTTTGGACCATTTTGTGTGTGTAATGATCGTACTCTCTTCGTGAATGCAGTTCATTACATTTGTGATTCATTTTGTCTAAGCGTTCCTTTCTCTAGTTATGACTTTGTGCTTACATGCTTTTCAACTTGTTCTCCTTTTCTATGATTCCAAAAGGGGGAAGTATAGTTTTGCAGAGATGCGATCGTTTTTAAGTTGTCATAGAAAGCATGTGTTTAGGGGGAATTTTGGCCAAGTCCAAAGGACGCTAGTAAAGAATAAGATAGGATGCACTTAAAAGAATGTGTTGCATGCCAACCTAAGCTACAAGGAAGATCAAAGTGTAGTCCATCATGCTAAAAACTTTACATCATGTGTGCATTATTTAAAGGAGTTTGTCATCATCAAAAAGGGGGAAATTGTTGGGACGATATTAAGGACGCCAGTCACCTGTATCTAAACCAATAATGATCGTCCCTTGTTTTGATAATGACAAACTCAATGGTATTTAATAAGTTATCCAAGTGTTGATCTCAGGTAAGTCCAGAGGGCGCACATGAGCGAAAAGGACAACAAGTGAACGGCATTCCCTAAGTTGTAGGGACACACTTCATCAGAACTTCCAAAGCTGAACGTAATTGGCGAAGTTCCTGCGCAGATAGGACGGCGTCCTCATCAAGAAGGGACGCGCGCCAAAATACGGATGAAGTTCAAATTCAAATCAAGGCCGCCCCAACATGATTACATCACGTTCGGCCGTAGTCCTCAGAAGGAAGCTTCCCTTGTCTGGGCACGTGTAGACAACTCCAAAGATGTCGCTTTCCCAGCAATGGTCCCCTACCCACGTGGAGGCTTTCCAAGCGTCAACAGAGTTGACTTCCTCAAGATGCACATTGCACCGTTGATGGAAGATCAAGGATCCTGCCAAGTCTCAGAGGACGCTAGAGGACAAGAACCACTTCCGCTATAAATACCCCCCAAGGGGTATGCATAGCGGTGTGGACTTTGAAGACTTTCTCTCAAGCTCTCCCGAAGCATTCAAGTACAAGAACGAAGATCAAGAAGATCAAGTGAGCTTGAAGCAAGAGAAAGAAAGTCCAACCACATCAAATCCAAAACAAACCACAAAATAGCTAGAGTAGTAGTTTGTCTCTCACAACGGACCGTGAGAGACGTGTGTGATAGCTTCCTTATAGCTAAGAGAGTTAGGTTACTTTGTTAGGTGGAAAGGAGTGTTACTAGTGAGGCTAAGGACGGACGCTTAGCTCAGTGAAGTGTAACTACTCGCCTAAGTTGTAAGGACTCTCTCTTAATAAGATAAGGACGGCTATTGAAAATCCTCCAAGCGGAGGTAGAGGTTTACCCATAAGACTAGTTGGTCTTAGTGGGGTTCCTCTATAAATACTCGTGTCCATTATCTTATTTCGTTTCCTGTTAAGTCTATTTTCTGCTGCACCTAAGGACGCCCTTAACCCATTTAAGGATGCCCATTCTAACAGACTTTCGATCCAACAGCACGTGTTCCTACTTGATAGAGATGATTTCCCTATCTTGCAAGAACCTCTTTCTTGTGCACTTGATCTTTGGAGTTTTAGACGTCGTTATGCTCTGAGAACGACAATCACTTACTGTTATTTTCTCATGATGGTCGTCCCTAGAAACGTTCTTGGGAGAAACACTTGGGCAAGCACATTAGATTTTCAGTAGTTTGTCACCATTTATCCGGTATAATGTCTAGCATCACTAACACCGTCCCAACAATTTCTCCCTTGTTTATGATGACAAACTCATTACAAAATAACCTCAAAAGGTAAAGTTTATAGAATATATGAGAAACCTTTGAGCATCCTTTAGACTATTAGTATTTTTCAAGCTATGCAAGTTCTTCTAAATTTCTCATATCAGGATTCATTTTAAAATTGTAAATCATTTTTATGTTAGCGTTGACTCGCCTAAAGTTGTCGTTTCAAGAACAAAGATAATGAACCCTAATACAAGCTAGTATAGCGAGTAAGTCGGGGTCGTACCCAAGAGAACTTGCGGCTTCTAGTATCAGTATTTTTACTAACTAAAGATATGGGGACATTAAGAGAAAGATCTAAACTAAACTAAACTAAGAAACAAATCAAGCAAACAAATAAATCAATAGAGAAACAAGTTTATTCAAAAGATCCACTATAAAAAAAATTATTCGATCATAAATTCATCCACTAATACCTTTTATAGGTATAGTTAATTCCTATCTTGATCATTAACAATCGCAAGTTCGTGGTCCAAACAATTCTTTAACCCTAGGCAAGGATGGTTAACCTAGAATTAGCATAGAGAACAAGGATATGCAGAATACATGCAAAGACAACCAAGTTAAAAGTAAATTGCAGAAACATACAATCAATTTTCTTCTTAATTCGTAGTTGCATAGACAACATGTCTAGGTTCTAAGTTATTTTCACAAAATAGGTTTGTCCACAGTCCAAACCCAGATCCAAATAGAAAATCAATCAATTCAACAATTTAGCTACTCATGCAGAATCAATCAACATTCATATACTGAAGCATAAGAGAATTAATATCAACCAAAGGATAAAATCAATTACCAAAATCTCACGATGTCATACATCAGAGCCTAGTAGACTAGTTCTCCATAATACAAATTAAGCTAAAGAATTAATCTAAGAGATAATTGATGCATAATGGATGTTAATTGAATACCTAAAACCTAGAGAAAGCCTCCAAATATATAGTAGTTGGAAGACATGTCAACCGGACTACTAAAGATTGAGGAAAGGTAAGAAAAAAGAAAGCAGATAGAAATAAAGCTTCACGGGTCTGACACTAAACCGCGGGCGCGCCAAGTCCACCGCGCTCACGGTCAACCTTGGTCAATTGTACGCACGCACTTCGCTAATCGCCTTCTACCGCGCACGCCTTTCGAGATCCGCACGCGAGGTTTTCTCCGATGTAAAGTAGACTTCCTTTGGATGATTTTGCGCCCGTTGCCATGTCATTGTGCTCGCGGTTTATGTATAGAATCGGCTTCTTCTTCATCAGAACGTCATGAAAACTATTGAATCTTGAATCCTTGTGTCTTTAGTCTTGATATAACAATTAGGCTCAAAGTCTAATCTAGAACACTCAATATATCCCTAAAATACAAGAGTTAACAGATCCTAAATAGAGTCTATCAGACATCCTTATTACATAACTGAAATTCCCCCTAAACACATGCATTAGTGTGACACCTTTTAACAATGCATCTCTGCAGATACTAAGCATAAAATCACAATTAAAGGTAAGGACTATTAAACACAATGCATGCAAAAACACGAGGACTTCATTCAATAGATAGAAATTACAAAGTACACAAAAGAAATGAAGTCTCGACAAAAGAAACAAAGAAAGGAGAGAAGGGGAGGGGAAGTGACCAATCAAAACGCTTGACAAGCACGTCCCTAATCTCCATGAGCATTTTAGTTTAGGCGTTCATGCTTTGGTTTAGGGCCTTGAGAGTGTTGATCATCATGCACTGGTTGTTAATCATCAGCCCATATAACTCATTGGATGAATGACTATTGGGGAAGTGCAGGCCTGAGAACGCCTGATACTGACCCTGATTCTTTATGCTTGGAGGCGGAGTCCTGATGACTTGTAAAGCGGAGTCCTCAACAATCGCCTATTCTTCAAGTCTTCTATGCTTAATCTATGATGGTAAGTCCTCATCACATCTGATGTGGGTGATGGCTCACGTCCCAAGCAATCCCAAAGTACAATTCCTCGGTCGGTTCATACACATCTTCTTTGGCCATAAGTTTCTTCACCAGGTTCGGGAATGGCAGGGAGTGATCCATCATCTTGCATTTATCCATATGTGCCCCCATGAGCCTTGGAAGATTGAATAACTCTTTTTGAAGAAAGGCGTCCAAGATTATACAATCAACAATTTAAACCATGAACTTCTTCTCCGACCTTGGGACGACTATTCTCACAATGAAATAGTGAGCAATGGCTCCCGTCCTTATTAAGACATGTGTGACCCGGTCCGTAGTCAGAGGGACTTTGCCCTTGAAAATTCTAGACAACACCTCCTCCTGGTTGAATTGTCCAAAGCCTTTGCTAGGGACGTCATGTAAAGCTCTAAGAGGTGAGGGCTTTAGCTTCAGCACACGTCTATTCACCAATGGGGAACTTCTCGTCCTATACTATGAACGTCCCCTAAAGTTTGTCTTCATCCAGTTGGGAGACCTCAAACTGTAAGTACAATAGCGTGACTTGCTCCCGGTCAACGGTAGCAAAGTCTTTACCTAAGTCCTTTCAGCCCTAGAACTTGAGCAGATCAAGGAAGTCATCTACTCCGTTCTCTATGAGGAATTCTTGAGAGAAGACAAGAGGGCCCAAAACTCTTTCCTTCTTATCATTGGCCCTCTTGCCCTTCCCTTTGGCTTGACGGTGTTTCTCACCTTTCATCACCGTCAACCTCATCCTCTTGACCTTAAGTGTAACACCCCAAAATTATCTCGGGAATGCTACACACCAGTGACCTTGGATAAATGCAAGCTACCAACCTTACAATAAAAGTATCTCATTTATTCTCAAATAAATTCAAATGAAAATAACCTTGCAAGAAATGCTCCAAGTCTTCAACTCACTCCTCTTGAGACTCCAACGGCTCGAATCCTGATGTGCCGCGACGTAAATATGGTTGACACTAGCCGACCATGCAAGGAAAGAAAACGGACGGTTAGTCTTTTGACAGACTAAGCAAATGGGTTTTAGAAAATCGGTTCTTATGGTTAGACTCCACCATTAGTATTGAATATCGAATGAAAGCCGCTCAATAATCTAATAATGAAGAATGCCCATCGAAGGTAAGAAATAAAATATGCTCAGGAAGAAAGATGGGACGCCACACGAGGTGGTTCCTTAAGCGGAGTATGCGATTGTTGGGAACTTGTTATTCACACAAGTTTTTGAAAAATCTCCATCAAGTGATTGGGTCTACGACCAACCTCACCGCACAATAATTGTACGAAATCAGATTGGAAAGCAGACTTGGTCAATCGGGAGTAAGAACGGTTTTCCAAGTTGTACTAACCGCCCTGGTTCATTAATTATGTGCATAGACACTTATCTTACTTACTTCCAAAACAGTACATTCAGGTTGATAGCTTTTAAAATAACAGATTCAAAAATGGTCGAAACAAAACGAAGGAGATCTCAAGAAGTTAATAAAGGCACTAGCTAGGTGCAATCACCCCCCATATTCGGATGGGGCGGCACGGTCATGACCAGGCACTTGGGTATAGGTCCATCCTAATGCAAATATTTTAAAGAGGCGTCCAGGGTCTAACCCACACCCCTAATACTACGCTAAGTCCATGTCAAGTCTCAATAAAGACAAAACACATAAGGCCACAACATCGAGACCTAAGTCCAGTTCTAGCGCAGTCTAGCAATATATACATCATACATATATAATGAGGTCATTAATGCTATAAAAATAAATTCTAATTCATTTATTAGCACACAAAGTTCCCAACAATATTTAAAACAGTTATGCAAGCGAAAACCGTCCACTTGCCTTGATTCGAAGGCGAAAGAATAATTTGTCAACGAGGTGAATCCTTACGAACAAGGTTTGTTTCCTGTTTCATTAACAACGACAAATTAAAATAAATGATATGAATTTATTTTGTTTTTTGTTATCTAGAAAAAGGTTGGATTCAAGAGGTATGTTGTAGATCTTATATGTATATAAGTATTTTATTTATTATACATACTCATGTTCTTATAGTATATTTCAATTATTATTTCGTTCTTTGAATTTAATTCTTTAATCTTACATATGCCTTAGAAAAACCCTTTTGAAAATCTATCCTTTAAATTTATTAACACTTAGTCATGATAAAAATTTAAGGATTGTTCATAAAGTAAATATACATTCTTTTTTGCTAAGTATAATTCACTAGTTAAATTACGATAAAATAGACTATAATATAAATAAAAAATTACGTAAATAACAAAAACATCTAAGTTAATTAGAAATACTTAAATCTGTTAGTTTTTTTATTTCGTAATTATTTTATTTAATTAAAAAATGGTATTCTTTTCTTTAATACTCTGTATTGTGATAATTGTTTCCTTTAGGCATAAAAAGTCGAACTAAATATTTAAAATGACTGTATATAATTCATAAATCATCATTACAAAACATATATAATTTAAAGGAATTTATATAATTAATTTACAATGGAATACGAATTTCGAAAATCAGGGTGTTTATGTACTCGAATTTATCCATTAGCAAAAACAACATTATAAATTCTGAATATTTTATGAAAATTAGAAAACTACATGAATTCATCATATGAATATTTTCATGATTTATAAGCAACTTTAACTAATTACAATCGATTTTACAAAAGAAATCTGTTGTTCGAAATTTAAAGAAATTGAGTAGGAGCAGGGATTTACAATGACGACGAGATGTTTTCGGGCGACCTGTTCTCGGTGGTCCGGCTACGGTTCGACGTGGTATATGCAAAAGTCCGAAGAGGGTGATGCAAGGAGTACTACGGAGGTGACGGCGTCGAGTTTGGTGGACTAACGGCCGAGATATTGGTTCGCGAAGTGGCGTCAGGCTCAATTTTCGCTGAAAGGTTCGGTTACTTTGCTTGGGATTTTCGGCCAACTGGATGAGGTGGTTGTGGAATGGGGTTAAGGGGCTTTTATAGAGGGGCACGAGAGGGTTCTAGGGATGCTCTCAATTCCGAATTCCGCTTAGGGTTTTGGGAGATATTGGGCTCCAAATCGGGGGCGGTATTCTAGGGTTTGGCTTTAAATTGGTATGAGATCTTGATCAATTTTGAGCATGAATGATATAAGGGAATCCGAATGGAAACAAGTATATTGCGATTTTCATCTTTCCTTGAATGATAGGCCATGATTTTAGGGGGAAAGATCTCGAATAAAATCGGGTGTTTAAGGATGACATGGTGTTTGAAGAAAGGAAAGAAAGAGGAAGGGGAAGATACGTCCTAGCTGACCCTCTCTTTAGGGTTAATTACCAATTTGGCCCAAAACCTTTAAATTGTTATAAATGTATTCTTTTCCATTATAATTCATCCGAAAAGCAAACTTTTTATTTTAGATAATACTAGTAGATGACACGTACCTTGTACGGGGGTGTTATTTATTTATTTATTGCTTTGTTTATGAAGTTACTATAACAATTACACATATTATCATGTGTATACTTTATTTTAAAACGAAGTTTATTTTTTGGAGTATAAAATGACATAATTCTTGTATATCATCATATATAAAAATAATTTTTATTTATATAGTTACTTTTTATACATACATAAATATATATTTAAATAATTGAGAAAGAATGATATAAGATAAGATGCATTATCAGTTTATCACATTTTATTAACAATTAATACAAATCTTTTGACATTTAATTAAATTATGTAAAATAACCTATATAATAAAATCAATAAATTTAAATAAAAACTTGGATTAATATATTATAATATTGAAGATATGGATAATATTTAAAAAGTTAAATAGAAAACCAAATTATCTCTTATATATGTTATTGTTTTTTGAAAAAATAATTAAATAATAAATATATAAATATGTAAACGAATTATTATCTTAATTAAGAAATCTATTTTTTTTTCCTAAAGTTTAATCAGTATGCAATATTAGCGATATGTATGGTAAATATAACATCTACTTTTTTATTGATATTTTTATATGATACGATAGTAAAAAAATGAATTTAAATATATTATTTTAATAGAATGAATATTTGTCTTATATATGGTGCTAGAATTTGCTACCATTGATGATTTAGAAAAAATACCATAATAAAATTATGAAAAAAGATTTTAAAGTTAATATGATATCTAATTAAATGGGTAAAATATGATTATGATTCATAGATTATGACGAAAAAAATATTGTTTTAAATAAAAGGTTTATGATAGAGATATTTATTAATTAAATGTGTACAATGATAAGATAGAAATTTATATATTTGGATAGAATTATTAATTAACAACTCAAATTCTAAGATAGAACTAATATCTTACTTAAGTATGTATAAGATTATGATAAAATCATGATTTAATACGATAGATTTTTAAAGAATGGGGTGATGTGGCGCAATATGGTGACAAAATTTGCTTCCGCTTTAGTATATAGTAATAGATAGATAATTCTTTTTCCTTACATATGCTTGTAAGTATGTTTATAAATTTCATCCATCATTTTCTTCATATTATTTTCCTTTATAAAAGGTTTTTTCTTACTTTTTAATATAATATCATTTTAAAACAACATTATTGTATTCTTTTATTATACTTTTCTAAGATCCAAACATAAATATACTCTCTTTTAGTTAAAGCTCACCTCCCATTTTATTATTTTAAAATACTTATTCTAATTTACTATGATTTATTAGTTTTATCTTCCAATGATGTTTCATATAGTTTTATTCTCATGTTTTGAACACTTTCTTTAGCATAGGTTAATAGGTACATGACCTATTGATATGAGTTTAAAAGTATTATCATGGCATTATCGGTTCTCATTAAATTTTCTATTTAATAAATAATGTCAATACTTTTATTCATGGAAAAAAAATTTATTAAGGGAAATTACAATAGTAATCTTCTCGAAAAAAATAGGGTTATTACATTAAGGGTCCTCGTCCTCACCTGATCCTTCACCCTCTTCTTCTTTTTGTTGGGCATGTGGATCAATGTCCTCCTAAGACTGAATATTTTTGCCCCCCCTCCTCTTCAATCTCCATATCAATTAGAGGAGAAGGGTGTTCATATGCTTGAGGGACCACCATTGGGTGCACCCCTAGGACTAGATGTTCCTCCTCAGATTCATGTAGAGAAAACACGGAGGGCTCTACGGGCTCGTCAATTGGAGTGGAAGGGCACTCTCTAATTGGGCAAGACTCCAGTACCACCACGGTGGCAACCTTACGGACGTATGGTGGAGTTTTTCTCAAGTTTTCCCTCATTACCTGTTCAAGGGGTTCTTCCCGAGCCTTAGCCTGCTGCTCGATCTTGTACCTCTCTACCCTCACCTTCCTATAGTAGAGAGTTTCAACAAATGATGGGGAGAAGCTGTCTACCATTTCTTGTACCTCCTAACCATCCCTTGCCCGTTCTTCTATGTTGTATCTTATGAGTTTATTTTCTTAGAGATGCTTTCTTCTTCTATTGGTTTGGTTAATTATCTTGCATACTTGTGTCTAGTTTGCTTATTTTGTTTGAATGCCTAGTATGTGTGTATTAGCTTAAGCACAACAACGAGTCAATGTAGACAAAATAGAATTTTTTTATGAACCTCTAAATTGTATATCATTGAACACACACTTATATGTTTATGAACCATATTAAATGTAGTTATGAACCATATAACTCACTATGAATTATAAACTATATAAATGCAAGATATTTAACTTAGTTTGGCATAGATGTTTCTTAGAGATGTTGTATGGTGTGAGTGTATTTTCTTGAAGATGCTTTTTGTTCTACTAGTTTGGTTTATTATCTTGCATATATATGCCTATGTTGCTTATTTTGGTAGCCAACCTAGTCAATATGTATTATCTTATAAGCAAAAAAAATAGTCAATGCAAATAACATGCATGTTTTTTTATGAACCTATAATTGTATATCATTGAACCCGCACGTTTTTTTTTATCATAAGCCACATTAAATGAAATTATAAACCATATAAATCACTATGATTAGTGTGTTGGTGATGAAGAGAAATTAGAATGGATGCATTATGATGGCATGATACGAAGTGTGAAAGATTGTATGTCATGTAGATTTTATGGCTTATAAGAGTTGGCTCAGTGGAGTTGGCTTAGTATAGGGAGAGTTGGAGAGAGAGGATCAAGGTGCTGGATGGCTAGTCGTTTGGGTGTTGGAGCGAGCATTCTTGAGCGGGAGGGTGAAGAGCGGGGAGAATGTTTTCCTATAGTTTTAGTTATAGTTTCCTTTATACTAGTTTTAGTTTCCTATGTGGTATTTATGTTTTCCTATAGTTTGTCGAGCTGGTCTGGTGTGTCTCACTTGGGTTGTATCGGGCGCATTCTATCTAGGTCTGGTTTGCCCACATCCTGACCCTCTAGATCCCGCTTTTGCGGGACTACTTGGGTAAATGTTTTTGTTGTTTTTGTTGCTATCTCTTATAAGAATATAATTGTCTACTTAGAAGCTACTAATTGAGTAATGTCATGCAAAATCCCATTTAAAGCCTACTAGTTCAAAAGAAAGAGCAACCAGGTAGAAAAATAGGACCACCAAGGTTTTTGATCTTATTTAATGCATAAAAGCTTAAGAGATTAGTTCATATGCAAGAAGCGTATGATGTGAGTTCGAATCTCACATAGGCTATGAGAATAAAATCATACATATGATACAAGATATGAAGCACAGGAATAGTAATGATGAGCCAAATTTTACAAAACATGAACCGAAAAAGTTATCATGAACCAAAAAGGTATGAAATTAAATAAATGACTTTTATGAATTAAATGAATTGTAAGAAGAAGTTTATGAGTCTATGTTTATAAAATCATGAACAAATATTCTAAAAAAAAATACATGAAATAAAATAACTAATATTATGGACCAAAAGATATGCACTATAAGATAAAATATTATGGACCCAAGTTTACACAAGTATGATCCAAAAGACAAAAAACTAAATAAATATTATGGACCAAACTATATGAACCATAAGAAGAACTACAATGAACCTAACATTACAAAATCATGAACCATAAGAGCAATGGTTACATGTGAGAACATTAACATATATATGTGTGATTTGAGTCCACATCTATGTGTGTGTTCGGCAAAAGCTTATTGGAGCTTACTAGAGCTTATGATAGCTTATTGAAATAAATAAGCTTGCAAGGAGGTGTTCGGCAGGAGTAGATTATGATAGCTTATTCTAGCTTATAGTAGCTTAGCTTTTGTTATAAATTTAAGTTCCTCATGTGTAGATTATCCAACTTATGGTAGCTTATTCCCATTTTCTCCAAATTTATATAGGTGGGTCCATATCCCTCATCTTATTGTCTTCTCCCTCCTCAATACCCTTTTCGTCATTTTACCCTCTACTTTTATCAACAATCAGCTTGTTCTACCGAACACCCGTTAGCTTACTAAAAATTGTCAGCCTTTAAAATCAGTTACGAATTTCAGCTAGAAATATAAGCTTCAGTTACAAAAAGCTTCAGTTACCATTTCAGCTTGATTTCAGTTAGTTTTACCGAACAGAGCCTATATGTACACTGACATTGCACTAATATGCTAAGAAAAAGTTTTCAAATCATACTTGTGAGCTATACCATGTAATTTCAACTTAAAAAGATTGTCCGTAACACAAGGCATGAACCATAAAAACACGTAGTTACGATGAACCTTAACATACAAAGTTAAGAACCAGGCATAGAGATTTAATTGTCCATCGTGATATTCATCATCTTTAGCTAGGCTTGTAAAATATGAATTTAAGCAACAATTGACCCAGCCTAGACCACAAAAACCAACCAAGTAATAGTTTTAAATCTTGAGCTAACTAAAAACTATGAAACTAACTAATTTGATGGATAGTGTTAGTGTACAGCATAGATTAATTTTAAAGAGATGCAAAATCTTTGATAATGTGAATATAACACCGAAGCGCAAGGCATAAGCTATAAATTATCCCACCATCAAACGAATTGTCAATCAACATAGGCTAAAAAAAACAGAAAGTGTTGTCCTATCTTTGGATTATCAACTAAAACTACCCAAATTCTCAATGTACTCCAACGAAAATAATGATGCACAAACACAAATAAGCAAAGTGAAGTGCAAGAGTGAAAAGCATAGCAAAGGTTTAAAAAGAAAAAGTGTACAACCCTAAAATTGAGTCGGAACTCAACAACGAACCAGAATTACCATAATTCATGCATAATCCAAAAAACAAACCATTGGTTGAAATTCTATAAAGACCGTACTAATCATTCATACGGAACCATAAATCATGAAAAAGTAAAATTGGTTCATACCTTTATGAATTGCTTTTGTCATTGTTGATTCGAACCAACTTACGTGATTGGCTCACAATAAGTCGGACTTATATTACAAGTTGTTTTTAAGATAAATCCAAATTGCTTATAAGCATATATTATATGTCGTTAATTATCCATATGTCTTACCATATTAATCACCAAATTTACGTAAGGTAATAATAGTCAAATTATTTTTATATTTAATTGCATAAACTTACATAAGGTAATAATTGAAAAGCTTACAACTTTGATATATGAAGATCTTATAATATATAAAAGGTAATATGTAAATTTAGATAAATTAAAATACATTATGTACTTTGAAATCATTATTTTTAATGAACATATTAAGATACATTTGTTGTTAAATAGAAATTTATTTCCTGATTAGATTATTTTCAAAAATATTGATTATAACTTATTATATAAAGGAGGTCACAATTAATTGTTTTATTAAAAATGACATATGACACAAAGTTTTGTCAAGACAATAACTCCGCTTTATACTATAACTAGTATTTCCGGCCCCTGCCTACGGCAGGGGGCAACGATCTTTTTATACGATCTTTATGTAATTTGATTTAAATGTAGAAACACATTTGATAGAGTTATAGTGCGTCTTAACTCTTAAGCCTTTCTTATTATGGCACATTATATGTATGTATGGAAGCCATTCAGAAATAATAACTAACGGGTCAACGAGTACCTTGCATGTACTCATTATTTTACTGAGAAATTGTTTGGATATATAAGTAAGAAAGTATGTAGCACCGTAAGTAATTTTCGATGATGATAAAATATTTCACTTGAGATTTCATATAGTATCACATATGATTTTTTAATTGATCAAATATATTTTGAAATAATTTTTTATTTAATTCATATTATATAAAATTCAAATTCAAATTTATTTTTAACATCAAATCACGCTTTTGGATTAACAAAATATTGTAATGATTTTGAATAAAAAAGATG
This sequence comes from Polygonum aviculare, assembly GCA_934048045.1. Taxonomy (NCBI): domain Eukaryota; kingdom Viridiplantae; phylum Streptophyta; class Magnoliopsida; order Caryophyllales; family Polygonaceae; genus Polygonum; species Polygonum aviculare. The sequence continues at coordinate 27,648,231 of OW204024.1, read as the reverse complement.
ATATCAATGTCTAATTCCTAATAATATTATTATACATTTCTTTATCAATTGAATAATACATTGAAAAAATATTATTGATCGCATCTCATACAGGGTACGGACAATAATCTAGTTTTTTTTATACATACTATGGATGTGTGAATATCAATATATAATAGAAGACTAATAATCATTTTTGTGAAATATCAAAACAAATTTGAACATTTTGAATACTAATTGTATCAAAATGTGAGAGATTTGAAAGAAGATGTGAGAGATTTAACATAATTAATTTTATATTAACTTTTCTTATTTATTTTGTGCAAACATTATCTCAATCTTAATTGCCCACCTGGTAGTCCAATCGAATGGAAAACTGATGAGATTAGCCAATAAAAAAATGGGAGGAATTACATCTAGTCTAGGAGTTACATATAGTGATCTTAATTTACGTTGCCAATTAAAACCACAAAATGCATATTAGTATGTAATGAAGAATGGTCAAACTTCTCCCTTTTTTGAATTTAATATCCTCTTAAAAGGTTGAAAAAATGTTTAAAAAGAAATAATTATAAGTGATATAACGTCTTTGCTCTAATGACTTCCAAAATTATATTTGCATGCAATTAAGTCTTGTAATGGAACCATAGCCCGTGCGATTGCCTCTATAATTTTTGTTGGTGATATGATTATAATATCATTATGTAGTTAGTTCGATCAATGTTGGAAGATTATGTAGGACGATTCTCTACAGTGACCTTTCGTCCCAAATTAGAATTTAGGTCAATTGGACTATTATATTGGGTAAGTGATTGATCTTTTTTCCACCCAAAAAAAAGTAAATGAATTCTTAATGGAAGTGCTTGAGTTTAATTATTTTTTTATGGGTTGCATGGAAATAACTACTGTATAAGGGAAAGTTTCAAAAGGAACGGCTGACCTGCATAAGCTCAGGAAGATACAACCATAGTTGTCAGGATCGGGATCCTTGGATCGGATTGGAAGGGGGTAGCAGGATCAGATCGTAGAATCAGATCGTTAGGATCGTAAGATCTTACATTTTAACTAAAAAATATACGATAACCTAATATATTGTATATTTTCTTATATATAAACTCTGAAATTTTATAAACATAATTAATTTGATGAGTAAAAATATTTTAAGATGAATATGGTTAATAATTTAATGGAAAAGAGACATAAAATTTGAGCTTAGTAATAAAATATAAATATAATAGTGATTGTTTGGGATCGCAAGAATCGCTTGTAGGATCGTTAGAATCGTTGTAGAATCGTTAGAGTCGTGTGTAAAATCAAAATCCAATTAGAATTTTATGTTAAATCATTTAAGATCCTAGTTTAATAAGATCCTACTTAGGATCGTGGATCGATTTATGACTTTTGGATCGTAGAATCGTAGGATCGAGTCGGGATTCTGATAACATTGGATACAACCATAGCTTAACTTGTCAAGTTTGAGGGGCCACCAAAGATACATTTAAATTCTAACCGAGCTCAGACATACACAGATCGATCATCTACTAATTCAATTTGATGACCACTATCATCTTATGACTATCATATGCTTATTTAGAATTTGTGAGCGGTTCGACACATTCCCTTTTTCTTTCTCATGTCTAAATTCAATCATATAAATACAGTCTTACCAAAACAGGAAGAATAATATTCGATCGGTGGTATTTTTCAACGTTTCCCCCAAAAAATATTTAAATAAAATAAAAAAGCTTTAGCGGTTTTGCACTATAAAAAGGTGTCCTTATGTTGTTTTATTACCACAAATCTACAATATAAAAAACTGAATTCTTTGAAAAAAAAATGAGCCCAGCTAGTAGTTTTGTGCAGCTTTGGGGTTTGGTTTTGGTGAATGTGCTTGCTATTTGCATAGCTCATAAGCATATTCCTCACTATAATTTTGTGGCAAGTTCTCTTCCTTATATTAATCAAATTATCTTCTTTCATCTAGTTGATCATCTATATGCGTGTGTGTACGTACGGTCTATATGCCTAATAGAGCTTGGTATGTTCAGACTGTTTAAGTATACAAAAGATTAAATAGCCTTTTCCTGATCTTGAATTTTAATGTATACAAATAATAACATGTGCGGATACACTATTCCGTTCTTGTTATAAAACGTTTCATTGCTTGGTAATACCATAGTTAGTGGTGCTTGGAGAAGTGCACCTTTTGAAGATACTTATCCTACAAAAGCAAAAGTACCGATGGTCTCTACAACTAAGTTACACCACAGGAGACTGGGCTTATACCTTACCAATATCTTCTCTGACTTTTTGTCTGAAGTGCTGGGTTTGTTTGTTTTTTGATCCATAAATTGGCAAGTTACATATAGCATGAGGGCATTCCTACAGTTCCAATTAGGAGTTATTGGACAGATATTGGGGACTTACTTGGTTTTATGATCTGCTCTGTTTGATAGAGCAGTGCGTCATGGGATTAATCTTGTAGTACTTCTTCAAATTACTTGTGCTTGCATTTAATCTTGTAGTCAAAATTTTAAATTTTCATGCAAATCATTTTGTGCCTAATATTTTCCATGCAGGAGAAATTGCAATATTTCCGAATCAAGGAACTGAAGAATGTCCTTACTCAACTTGGTCTTTCTAAGCAAGGAAAAAAACAGGTGCAGAAGTACACCATTTTTATTAATAGCTTTAGAGATAATACTCTGTGTTTCAAATTTAAACACATAACTTCTTTTTCTTACTATCACTAATATCTATAAGAACTGATCTTCATTTACCTATTTCCCCATGTAGGATCTTATTGATAGAATTTTGGCCTGGGGCACCTCTTCTCTTTTTCCTTCATCGAATTTTGGATGCAGGGCAACCTCTTCTCCTTGATCAGGTCTATGACGCCTTAGTACACGAACAGATCCCTGCATCAAGATTTGGTCATTTGAGATGTTCTACAAATGAGAGAAATAAAAAGGACTTTTCTTATCGATCACTATGCCTTTTAACATGTATGATTAGCGGATTCCTTCATTCAAATATACTCAAACACCTAGGTGGCAGTCCGTAAGCAATTACCACCTCAGCTATAGCTAAATGTTAGTGGAAGTAAATAGTTAACTTTAAGTAAAGTGTAGATTACAGTACACATCTACATGTAGACAAAATATCCACAACGGGGTAACACTTGAATGAGTGCTGACAAAACTAACCTTCCTCTTTTTGATGGTTGGCTGTTTTTCCCTTCATCAAATTTTGGATCCTGGGGCACCTCTTCTTTTTTTCTTTCGTCAAGTTTTCAATGTAGTGGCACCATTTCTCTTTTTCCATTGTCAAAATTTGGATCCTGGGGCCACTCTTTTAATCACATAAAGATTTCAACAAAAGGGAGTAGAATAGTGGAATATAGAGGATAGTATTACAAAGAATGTCCAGAGGCATATACAGTATTGACACCAGAGAATACAACGAAAACAAAGGAAGTCGATGAGTAGAGAAGAGGAGGAACCTGAAATGCAAAACATAGAAAGCTGGACTCCATGAAGCTGAACTATGATGAAGTGATAATTAACAAAGTTAATGGTTGTAACAGAAAATGTATGAAGCATTGAAATTAATGACAAATCTGTATGAAGAATTGTGGTGACTATCCAACATTGAAACTAAGCCTTAAGATTGAAATCTAGTACCATCCATTTTTCCGAAAAGCCTACCGAATCAACGCCACCATTTGGCCGCTGGAAAACTTTGACATTCCTATGGACTGATTTCGAACACGTCTGTATTTAAATGGAAATAGTTAACCACCAAGATATACCATTAAATTGGATATCGAACACTATGATGCCATAGCTACATATCAGTGATTTGGATCCAAATTGATACTCACTTGAGAGATGTTCGAAGGTTTTTACTTGGAAATTGGAAGGGGGTGGAAATACGGGCTTCTGCTCTATGAGAGGACGCACTGTTGCTAATCCTCCTCAAATTGCCGGTCAAATACATCCTCCGTTGTCGTTCCGTTTGTAAACCATGGTGCTCGCTCACCTCAAGCCCTATCTCCATCACCGCCCACCGGAACGACGTCGCCGCCACCGGAGAGGGCCGAACCTTTATCACTCGCCGGTGTGGCCCCGACACCAGAAGGCTCAGGTTTGATTGGAAGAGGTTATTTCTGGAGGAAATAACCTACGGAAGAAGAAGATCAATAACCCGGAAAAACATATCAATTGAGAATGAGGAGTTGGAACCAAACCTACCTTTGTAGTCGAGTTTGGCCAGGAAGAGAAGATATAAGCCTCCACCGGAAGACCTAGCGACATCCGGAACTTGTTTCCGGCGGAACCTCCGCGCCCTGCATAATCATCAGAGAGAGAATTGAGGTTAATAGATCGGAAAATGAAGATCGAGTTCGAAATTTGAGTTTTCAATCAAGGGTAAATTACCTCGCTTCGACATCTGGAGTTCATCGGGATGTTTCCCGATGGTGACCGAACCTGGCCGAGGGCGGAGGCTTCTCCATCTGCGACTGGAAGAAGGACGACACTATCTGCGGAGATCCGGCCGGCGGTGCAAAAGAGGGCGAGCATGTCCATGGTCTTGTGATTTGGGGGCGTCAAAAGAGGAACGGAGGAGAGTGAGCGTTGGGTTCTTATTGATAAATGGAAGAGGGGAACGATGAGGCTTACCGTGTTGTAGTGAAGTGGCTGGCCGGCGAGCTGGTGTTCGGCGACGATGACGGGAGCAAGTTGGTGAGACGGAGGGTTAGGGTTTTAGGAAGACGGCTCAGAGGAGTAGAAATTCCCTCAATTCTTTTTGTATATTTATAGGTTCAATTATTACTCCTTCATTCTAATTTGTTTCAAAATACATGACCATTTGAACATTGCACATATATTAAGAAAAAAATGGTATTCCTATATTGCCCCTATGAAATGTAGAGTTAATCATTTGTTTGGAGAAATATGAAAAAGTGTAATGATTATGATAAAGATAATTATTAGGGGTATAGATGGAAAGAGATGGGAAAAAATGTGAAAAGGTCAAGTTTTATGAAACAAGCAAAAGTTACTATATGGTCATGTATTTTGAAACGGAGGGAGTATTTAACATCGAAACGGAGCTCAATATGAATTTGAACCGGTGTAACTGCTGGAAGATGAAAGGAATAGGCGTTACTGTATCAAGGGGGTTATCTGAAATTAACAACATGCGTGATTTCCGGCCATTGATGGGACTTTAATCGCAAGAATTAATTTCCGGTAAATAATATACAACCTTCTTCATTAAAGGCAAAAACCAAGGAATAAATCACGGCTTAAAACTATAGGGATTTGTATAAAATGCATAGCATTCATTACGCCCAAAACCTTTCTTTATAGGTTTATTGATGATGATTGATTGATTGATGATTGATTGATGATGATTAGTACCATTCCCGTGCCTTAAAGGCATGATTTTGATAACTAAAAACTTATTTTATATTTTATATAATGTTATTGAATAGAATATTTTAATTTTAGAAAAGTAATTAAAGTCCAACTATTATGTGGAATTTTGGGCATAAAATGTGGAAATTTTGTGGGAATTTGTATTTTTACAAAACATGAAAATATTTTATTGTTAGAAAAATATTTAAAAACGGAAATTAGTTGATAAGTAGATTTTTAGAAATATTATGTGAAAATGTTAACATGTAATTTCTTTTATAAAAATAATTAAATGGAAATTAGTAGATAAGAATATCTATAAAAATTTAGTGTGAAATTTTTTGGTATAAAACGTAGAATTATGTTTTTCTATAAAATTTAAGATTGAATTGAAATAAACAATTAAATCAAGGTAAAAGGCATCAATTGAATCCATAAGTTTTGAAATCATAAAATAAAATCTAAAACTAAAAAAACACAAAAACTAAGACTCATGAGTCATTCCCAAAAAAACAAAATTTTTAATTATTTTATGATTGGGTTTGGTACATAAAAAGGCAATTTTTTTATAAGTGAAGGTACATTTTCGTTTATAGCTTTTTATTATAATATCTTTTTAATGTAGAGTTCTAAAACCACATATTATCAAAAAAAATTTAAAGTAAGTTTTTAGTAAATAAGCTTTATTCATATTAGATAAATTTCCGGATCATAAATTTGTATAATACCCACTTATGTAAATACCAAAATTTTACAATTATTTTATAAAGAAAGGATAAGATACATAACATATTAGATAGATTTTATGTTAAAAATATAACTAAATGAAAATATATTTATTGAAAATTATAAATAGTGGATTTTCATTATGTGTACAATTTTGGATAGATTTCTTGAAGATTTGGATAGATATGCTTAATTTTAAAAAAAACTAATATATTTTGTAAATTTAGATTTGGCAATACGTTTGATTTGGATACAAGTCTTCATTTTGTAACTCAATCTATTGGTGGCAATTTTAATTTTGTAATATCAAATCATTAAGCTTTTCTATATTTACTCACATATAAATAATTTATTTGTTTCGTATCTCCAAGCAAAAAGTAATATGTGCCTACCTATTAAAGTCCTATAAGCCTACGAAACGAGAATAAATAATACGCGGGGGTGGGAAAGATCAAATTAAGAAGAACTAGTTTTTAGGGCATTGAAAGGCCTTAGAGTTTGTATAATTTAAGCTTGTATTTAGTGCTTGATTTTTTTCGGGTTTCAATAGCAGTCCAATCAGAAGTTGACCTATGTCGTGCTAAATATAACTTTTAATCTTCGCTTTAGTATATAGTTATGATGATAGTATAGATATTATTATTTAATAAAGATTAAGATAAAATCGTTAAATACAATTATGAGATTATTTTTTCGAACTTTTTCAAAAATTTTGAAATAAAATTCGAACTTTATATAACAAATAATTATTTCCTAATTTCTATATTATTTCCTATCGAAGAAGTTTACAAAACATATCAATATTAAACTTAGACCTGTCAAAAGCTGACCCGACCCGAAAACCCGACCCGACCCGACCCGACCCGAAATTTCTGGGTTTCAACCCGAAAATTTGAACCCGAAACCCAGTTTGAACCCGAACCCGGTAAACCCGAAAGTTTCTGGGTTAGGGTTAGGGTCAACCCGCTGGGTCAAGAAATCTATAAGGCGGAAAACTTATTTTTAGAATACACTCTAATATAATGAAATGACAGATTGACGGGTAATTGTGCACCCAAAGGTTTTAATATATTACAATATATAAAGTTTATTTTGGAAAATTATGATATATTTTATTATTAAAATATTTAAAAATAATATTTTGTTATTATATTTTATTATTTAAATAATATTTTATTTAAATTTAGGTCAGAAAATTGATACTCTTGACCCGTTGGGTTGACCCGACCCGACCCGAAACCCGAAGCGACCCGACCCAGTTTGACCCGTAACCCGATTGACCCGATCCCGAACGCGACCCGAACCCGAACCCGGAACGACCCGACCCGAACCCGCCCGACCCGATTGACAGGTCTAATTAAACTAGTTACATAGAAATATATGAATGTAAAGCATCTTAAAAAGTGTAAATGGGGTAGCTAGCTTGCGATACAGTATGATCGAGAGTCAAGATGTTCAACAAGCTCAAGAGTCGAGGTGTTCAACAAGCAACAAACATTGATACATTATCAAAGGAGGACTATTTTACTATGAATTGAATCACAACTCAAACTTCAATAGATAGCTTTTATAGTTGTCTACCTTAACTTAATCTAGTTTGTTTTGGACATCCATAATGAACAGCCACAGTTGGAATTCACACTACACAAGCATACGATACAGACGTAATAGGTGTACAGCTTCACTTGAAATTGTTACAATAGGACGTTAATACCCCATATACACCATAGCCGAACATAAAAACTACAGTATAAACTGAAACATAGAAAGCAACGGAAAGTGATGTCAATCGAGAGATGGGGAAATTCATTCTTTGCAAATACAATACTCCATTTTATATTGGATAGGACCATATAGAAAGGAATGGTACGATCCCCACAGAAATAAAGACAATCATATCTTCAACAACATGGATCGAAGGGATCCCAGTCTTACAATTAAAGCTCTTCTACACACAAGTATTTGGTGTCCCATGCCGAGAGAACCATGGAGCATAGGCCACTCCAGTTCCGGTTTCAACACTAATTTTTCCCAATGGTAAAATAAGGACACCAAACTTATTTTAAGCAACAAACAGGTATTATACTCTGGTATCTATCAAGATAGTAGAGTAACGATAGCAATCCTCAAAATGGATTAGCCTCACGGGTTTGCAGTTTCCTCAGATGGAGAGCCAACTACTTCTGCAGTTGATATATGATAAACAAAAGTAAATGCAGGGCCAAGGTAACTAGCAAAAAACTGTCATTCGTGGAAAAAAAGTAGTATGTTGGCGGGACAGACAGACGTACCTTCACCATCTGCTGGCGCATAAGGAGATCTTCGGTAGCGCGTTTGCTGTTGAGTGGGCTGAAAACAAGTAGCATGAGTACATTAAGAAGTAACAAGAGTATATGGTGTGAATGAAGATATCAATGTCAGAGTAACATACAGAAACTAGTTGCTTAAGTCAACGACTATAGATCTCTAAAATATACAAAACAGAGATCTTTTATCTTAATCGAAATATGCTAGACACACAACATCCTCATGTTACGACTACATAAAAATTATATAAACTCAAACCAGTATCATATGAGCTGGTTAATGCTCCTTTTCTTTAAATATAGATTAGTATCCATCTTGAGTCTCCTTCATCTATTTACAGACACACAATGCACATAATTTTGTGCGAATTTACTACGCTGAAACATTAGGATGGTAGCAAAAGCAGAAAAGCATGTGCTATTTAGTAGTAAATGCTTGAAACCATTTGATTCAATGGGCAAAAACCGACAGCAGGTCAGATGAAATCAGAGGGCAATGAGCAGCAAAAGTTACCATGTGGCACAGAATGAATGAGAGAGTATATATTACAGTTGTAACCACATATACTAGCTCGAATACATACAACAAGAGTCGGTTTAGACCATAATAAGCAGAACTGCAATTAATGTAGCAGCATTAGGAATGGGGATTCTTGGGTTTCATTTTCGCAGTGAAATGAGGTGTTCCCTTGAGCAGGATTTTTATTTCTGTAATTTGCTAGTTCCGGAAAATTTATTAGCAGTAGTTTCAGTACGTTCCTGATTGAATCTAGAGAATGTAATTTTGATTGTCGTATACCCACTTACTGTTAATCTTAGAATTGAATGGTTTCATCTATAATCAGCCCTTGTCTTTTTACCCTTCAACAAAAGTACAACAACTGTAATTCTGCATAATCACTTATTGCCTTCCTATGCTGATTGCAAAGCCGTTTGAATTTGGCTATAAAGTTTACAGTCTAAAACACCATATATTCTAGCATAACAACGTAGTCCGCAAAAGTTATTCATACCATGCAACGAGAATTACAAATGACACACAAACTAATGCCTGTAGATCAGTTGCAAAAAGAATTGGTACCTGCAACTTAGGCCTGAGTGCTTCAAGTGGTCCTTTGGGCTTTGCACCTCCTTGCTATTTGTTTCAAAAGACAAAAGAGTACTTAATGAAATCATTCGATAAAACGTTTCTCTTAAGCTACAAAATTGCTGAATTTCTGAAACAAGAAAGTACCTTCCCCAAAGCCCAATCAGCAGAATCGAAGTAAGCCCTTTCATGATCCTGAAATGAAAAAACACAGCTTCAAAAGCTCAGAAAGCACACCATCTATGATTCTAGATCCATTATAGCAATACAACTTTACCTTGGAGATAAGTGGTGGTTTCTTAGGCATGATTCCGCCATACTTTTTCTTCACCACTTCTTCCTAGAAAAAGATCACAAATCCAAACCAACTAAGAAGACAAAGACGATTCACTATGAATAGAAAAGAGTTAAGATCAGGAGTGGAAAACGGAACAAAACCTCTTGCTGAGAAGAAGGCCCCATGGGGGATTCTGCCTCCCCACTCACAAGCTCTTGCTCTTTAGGATGCTCCTCAGACATATTTATATTGCTTACGACTGCTGCAATCGCAAGATCAAATCCATCCATAAATCAGCATCGTAAGAAACAGAAATGTTGCAGGATTTTGACTTCCAATATTTTCCAGATGAGAACAAGTTCAACAGATCAAATATGGATCTGTGAGAATTACAAAAAGGAGGAGCAAGAGGAAACCTGAAGATTTTGACGAGACAGAGAAATTATGACCCGGCGATGAACAATTCCCTCTACCGAGTCCTGATTCTCTACTCCTCCGGTTCTAGGGTTCCTCGCCTTTCAGATCCACCGACCCACCTCACTTCTCAGAAGATGTGATTTATTCCACCAAAAAAAACGAATATGTGATATTTGCGCATGAACTTGGGCCTGTGTTTTATGAACTAGCCTCGGCTTAAAGCCAAGCCCGTGATGACTCAGGGTTATTAGTTGAACGTTTTTTTATTATATTTTTAGGGAAAAAATTAGACTAAAAAATCCTTAATTAAAATAATATGTGATGTGATTCAACTCTTTAATTAAAATAATATATCCTTATAATTATATTTGGATAAAATTAAACAATTATATTAAATTAGACTAAAAAATCCTTATAACCGCCCTAGAAGCAAATCTACGTAGAATCTTATTATTCCAAATTGGAGGATACACATTACAATAAGAAAACCATTCCACCTTCGATCCCGTCTTTGTCAACCCCGGCCGCCGTGCCAACCTTCTCCGGCCGCCTAACCGTCATTGTTCTCTCAATGAATTGTCATCGGTGACGCTTCTTGTAATTGTGCTTGTACAACCCATTTCAACTCATATCGACGCTCCATTCCAACTACATACCAGAATCGTCCGACCCCGACAAAGCAACGCCGGTGTCGTCCATTGCGCCCGCCTCGGTCAAGCCTCTAACAAAAACAAGTTTCTTGCACCACAACGCATATGTACGTTTTTCGTGCTACATTAAAAATTTTAGGATTACATTTAATTAATGTAGTACTGTAGTAGTTTGATGTATGTACACTAAATTAATAAATTATGCAAAAAACTTGTTACATTGATTTATGTTAGTTTTTTTATGCAAATTAATTTTAAGAAGGGTAATTCATGTAGATTGATTTAGCGTATTAGATTAATTTAACATAAACTATTTCATGTAGGTTGATTTACGTACATTATTTATGTGTGAAATGAATTTCAAGGAACTAGTTTAGGTACCCTAATTTACATAAAGTTAATTTAATGTAAATTAATTTCATATAGAAATAAACACATAATTGTTTGGGTACATTAATTTCTTGTAAAATAAGTATTTTTTAGCAATCTTGTAAAATAAATTAGTATTAGTCTAGTATATGAATTTAATGTAGATTGATTTGGATATATCAATTTCGTGTAGAATAAATTAGTTTAGTCTACTACATTAATTTAATGTAGATTGATTTGGGTATGTTACTTTCATGTAAAATATATTTCGTTACATAAATAGGAGTTTTTTTGCTTTAATTTCCTAACATATATACAAGTTAATTTAGCGTATTACATAAACTTAATGTAAATTAATTCATGTAAGTTTTATTACATTATTTTCATTGCGAGAGTGGGCAAGAGGACAACGGTCACCGTTGTTGGTGGCCGATACAGGTTGTTGTTGATGGTAGTGGTGCAACTAGGGCGGCTGGTTAGAATCCGACTAGTAGGCGAGCAATGTCGTCGCTGGTGGAGAAGAAATCTATGTAATTATATGTATCTTCTTGTAAGGATTTCTCTAGTTAATTGTATATTAGGATGAGTTAATGATTTATTAATCTGCTATTTTATTTTATAGTGAAAGAATAGACAACAGTGTTAGGCCTTTCCATAAACCATCATTATATAAAAGAGTAACGAGTTACTAGTCCATTGGTTTTGTAAAAAACTAGTAATTCTTAACATCTTATATGTTCATTCGATGTTGTGCTTGTTTGCTTAGCATTACTTTACTATCATCATCATCTATCTATCTTGACCTCCTATTTCCTATTTAATTGTCAACTCTTCCACCTTTTGCTTCATCTTTCTCCTTTCATCTTCTAATTCTTGCGGCTCGCCCCTTCTTTGCATCCTTATCGCCATCGTTCTTTGCTATACTTTTATACATTACTTCTTAGTTTTCCTAATAAGAAGATTGACAAGAGAAAAATCAAGACGGGACCATTTAATGAAGGGCCGGTCGCATGGCGAGAAGGATGAAAGGGGAAGTGGCAAACATATCCAATGTGAATCTAATATGCTATTTTTTCGACATTAGCTTAAATTTATACCCTAAATCTACTTAAATTGATTCTTTAGGTTAGGAGGTTGATTTGACTAGTCAAGTTATGTCGGTGTTCTACAGTTTTGAGGGTCATTGTCAACTCTTGATTGGTGTAATGGTTATGTAAACAATTTTATTGATCTATCAATTTATTGAAATTTATAGGATTTTTATTTGTTTTGCTATTTTAGGTATTTACTAAGTAGCTTGCATATGTAAATGTCAGTTCAATGTTACAATAGCACAGTCTTATACAACCAAATGCGTAAACCTACAATATGATGTCGTATAGTTATAAAAGGATTTTAATTTCACATTGTCCCGAATTAAAGCCCATTTTTTGCTCCTTGTAGAATTCGAAATGGTGTCTACGAAGGTGAGGATGATGAAGAAAGCGGCCAATAAAACTATGAAAAGCAAGTAGCCATGAAATACCAAGAACAAACGTTAGTTTAGCAAAATCAGAAGACAAATTGTAATGCTTGTTCAAATGTTAGAATAAAATTCATTTCTTTCCAAACTGTTGTTGAGTGATGTCGGTTTTTTGTTTCTTTGTAGAAATCAGAGGCCGTGACGATGAAGATGAACTTTCAAATTACGTAGATATCATGTGTAAGAGGACAAATAAATCTATTTTCAATGTCGCAGCAAAGAGGAGTTGGTGAACATGGTGGGAGAGAAGGATGAAAGGGGCAAAGCGAAATGAATCCGTTATGTATTTTTTGATATAAGGTTATATCAAAACCATAAATCCTCTTCAATGACTACTTATGTTAGGGGGTTGATTTTCGTGCACGAGCTCTACCAATGCTCTATAATTTTGAGGGTTATTATCAATTCTTGCTTCGTGCAATGGTAATGTAACAATTTTCATCAATCTCCAATTCTCAATTTAATGAAATTTATAGTATTTATGTATTTGGTTTGTTAGTTTAGGTCTTTATTAAGTAGCTTGCATATCTAAATGTCAATAATCATGTTACAATTGAACGTCTTGTACACCCGAAGGTGGAGTTTTGCGGAATGATGTTGTTTTCTGGTAATATGATGTTAATGTCTTATAGTACCTAATTGAATCCGATTTTTTATGCTTTGTGTAGAAATTGATAATGGCAACTACAAAGAGAGGGATAGTAAAGAAAGTGACCAATGAAATTATAAGTCGTGAAATATCGAGAACAGAGGTTAGTTTAGCAAAATCAATTGGCATATTGTAAATTTTTAAAATTAAATTCATTAGTTTTCAAGTTGTTGCTGATTTTTCTTGTTTTTTTTCTTCTTTTTTAAAATTCAAGACTATGACAATTGATATGAATAACTTGAATCAAGTAGATTGCATATGTTGGGGTACAATTAAATTGAGTTTTTACATGCATGTTAAAACGAGTTTATGGACATGGAGGTAGAAAAGGATGAAAGGGCCGGTGCCAAATAAATCCGATGTGAATCCGATATGATATTTCTCGATATTAGCTGAAATCTAAACCCTAAATCTTCTTCAATTTGTTCTTTGTGTTAGTGGATTGATTTTAGTGCTCAAGTTTTTGGTATTATCAGTTCCTATTGCAATGGTTGTGTAACAAATATAATTGATCTCCAATCCTCAATTTATTGGATTATTTTATTTGATTTGCTATTTTAGGTATTTACTGTGTACCTTGCATATGCAAATGTCAATTTTTATGTTACAATTGCATAGCCTTGTATAACAAAAGGTGGAAATCTACAACTTGATATCCTATATTGACAATAAGATTTTAATTTCAGTTTGTCCCCAATTAAATTCATTTTTTTGCTTGAATATAATGATTATTACAAAGGTGAGGATGATGAAGGAAGCAACCAATAAAATTTTGAAACAGCTAGTAGCCATAAAATCTTGAGAACAAAGGTCCATTTAGCAAAATCAGTTGACAAATTGTCATGCGTATCCAATTTGTAGAATGAAATGTTATTGTTTTTGAATTGTAGCCAATTATTGTTAGTTAACAAATTGGGTGTAGGTTAGGATCTTGGCTCCGATACCATGACAAGATCAGGAGAGATAATTTCGGGCAGAGAAAATTGTGTGATTCTCATTGACAAATTAGGTATATATACAAGATTACATATAGCTTGGATAGCAAGATACTACATAATTACAATAATGCCCTAATAAGCCCTAATAAGGTTGTTGGACAAAGAAACAAATCTAATGCTAATTAATGGCATGCTTAAACAAACAGGTTGCTGGACAAGGAAAAAAATCTAATGTAAATTTGATATGCTACATACTTTTAAATATTAGCTTAAATCTAGACCCTAAATCTTATGTAGTTGATGGTTTCTGTTAGCGGGTGGATTAAAGTACTCGAGCTTTGTTGGTGGTCTATAGTTTTGAAGGTTATTATCAATTTTACTTGGTATAATGGTTATGTAACAAATTTCAATGATCTCTAATTCTCAATTTGATGAAATTTATAGGATTTTTTTATTTTCTTTGCTATCTTAGGTCTTTACTGAGTAACTTGCATATATAAATGTGAATTATCATGTTCCAGTTGCATTTTCTTGTATAATCGAAGGTAGGCATTTGCAGCGTGATGTCATCTTTCAGTAATAGGATTTTATTTTAGTTTGTTACCAATTGAAGCTAATGTTTTTGCTCCTTGGAGCAATATATAATGGCAACAGCGACGGTGAGGATGGTGAAGAAAGCGACAAATGAAATGCAGAAAATAAGTAGCCATAAAACCCCAAGAACAAAAGTTAGTTTAGCAAAATCAATTGAAAAATTGTAAATCTTTAGAATTAAATTCATTTGCTTTTGAGTTGCTGTCGATTGTTCTTTGGTTTTTTTTACTTCTATATAGAAATCAAAGATTGTGACGATGGGGATTAGCAACTCGAAATAAGTAGAATGCATATGTAGAAGGATAATTAAATTTATTTTTGGCATATTAGAAGGATTGGTCTTCAAGAGAAGAGTTTCTCAAATGATGCTCTTGATATTGTCCTATAGGTGAGCACTAAGAAAGGTTTTAAGTATATCCTTTTATGAGTATTGTGGGAGCATTAAACAAGGTTTTCTTTACATCTTTCTAAGTTTGTTAAATTCTTGATTTTACTTTGATGTCGTATAATGACCTAATTGCTGATAACAATAAATAATTTTTGGGAGTTTAATTTCAAGTGCATGACAAACTATTGCCTTTTGTCCTTAATATATTGGGGGTTGACATTTTTTGCAAAAAAAGATCATGATATTATGGAGAAAGGAATGGTGTTGTGAAGGCTAACTTTGTGTCAATCATCTACGCATAAAAAACATCATTTCTTTTATTTTTTTGGTGGATTCTACGATCTACTTGTTTTGTTGCAAAATTCATTTTGAAATAAGTTAATACTAGTTATCAATTTTTTTTGAACTTGATAAGAACTCTATGTATGCAAAGTTACTCTAAAACAGATCCATAAACATCAGTGTCAAATTGGAAAAGAAAGAGCTACAAATGCACAAAAAATAACAAGAGTTTAAAAATAGTGTATCCAAGTTTGTCTATAACTTTTGTTCATCATCCATTTGAATTTCTCTTTTACTTATCTTCATCGAACCATCATTTCAGAGCTTCACTTTGTTCCCCTTGTGATAGGAGAATCATTGGAGGTAGTGAGATGCAAGGTGTCGCCCTTGAGTTCGGCCTTGCGTGGATCTTCCCTTGAAATTAAAGGATGCCTCCATGGTGGGAAGAGGTGAAGACGAGGACTTCTTTGGGAATGATCACGGATCCCCATCGACAAAAGGCAACAGAGTGTCGGGCATGCTTTTGTCGAGCGCGACTTGCGCCTTCTCCTTGGTAGACGCTCGCGGCCGAGGCGTGTAAACTTACGACTAAGGTGTAGACACACGATGTGTGGGGCTCATATCACCTTGTCTTTGTTTTTGCAAATATAAATATGAATCATTGTTCTTAACTTATTCTACTTGAAGAAATGGATGAGTGTGTACTCTACGATAAGAATGTTTTATAGTAACATCTAGATTGTTCGATCGTTGTTGAGTGACATAGGAATTGAAACTCACATTATTGTAAACAGTCATTCTTAACTCTTTGTGCATATTGATTATCACGATAGGTTCATTGTATATATGTTTATAATGTCACAACATTCTACTTTTTTTTTATTGAAGAGCTACTAGCTCATACAAGCAAACATTAGGCTACCAGACTATTACAAGGTTAGCCTAAATCATCATAACAGATGATCTTAAAAAAATGAAATAGCAAAGGTTGTTGACACAACAACCCTTATAAGCTGAATTACAGATAAAGAAGGAAAAAGATTTACAGAAGAGGAAAAACTAGAAATAACATTATTAAGACTAGAAGGATTGACTAGTGTCTTATCCAAAAAATCGGCCGCTTGATTGCACTCCCTAAAACAATGTAAACAAACAACATTAGGAAGATGCAAAATAATTGTGTCTCATGTCGTTTATCATCGAAAGCATTTCCCATGGGACTTTCCAAAGACGTTTCAAAGAATTAATAACAATTAGCTTATCACCTTCAATAATTATTTCAAAAAGAGTTGAAATCTATGTTTTGAAGAGCCACAAGTATAATATTTGGATCTCTCCGACCCAGACTCCGTACCGGTTTTCCGTCCTTGACCCATTAAATGTCGCTTAGCTCCTTAGGAAAATTAAGATCCTAGTTTGGAAATTGTATAAAATTTGTTACAACTTTATACTTATCTGCTTGTTAAGAGAAGAATTTGTTAAGAGAAGGATGAGGCCAAATCCGAACAATCTAAGCCTATTTAGCTCAAATCTCATCCTTAATCCCGTAGC
Organism: Polygonum aviculare; assembly: GCA_934048045.1. NCBI lineage: Eukaryota > Viridiplantae > Streptophyta > Magnoliopsida > Caryophyllales > Polygonaceae > Polygonum > Polygonum aviculare. The sequence goes on along the minus strand of OW204024.1, from coordinate 27,631,073 downwards.
ATTCAAACTGGACCGATTTTTCCCTAGAAGAAAACTGTAGTCTCGTCCTCCTCCTTCGTTGTGATCTGTAGCCGCCTGATTTCTCCTCCACCGGTGAGTCTCTGACCCGCCTTCTTCCTTTCGAATTCTGGCCGCAACTCTCAGCCTACTTTCCTTCTTAATAGATTGAGCCGTTAGATCGTCGTGACCAGCCGTCGTGTCCGTCGATTCTCGTTGTCAGATTTTCGCCGGGATTCTCGTGGTTCGCCGGTAAAACCTCTTTCTTTCCCTTCTTCGATTATGGTTGTATTCAGTATCTCAAAGAGAGTCTCCCCGTTCTGATCATTCCCCAGATTTCTCGCGTCGCGGCGTTGTCGGAACCGAGTCGCCGGAAACGTCGTACCTTTTCGTTTCTCAATGAGTTTGGTCCTGCGTTTTTCCATTAGTGTCGGGCGGGTGAGAGTGAGAGCCGGGTCGGTAACGAGGCGACAGAGAGAGAGAGAGAGAGAGAGAGGGGTGGAAGTCTGGGTGGATCGGAGTGGGCAGCGGTCGGTCGGGCTCCGAAGGAGTAGACGGTGAAGCTTGGTTGGCCGGTGGAATTCAAAGGTAGATCTGGATTTTTTTTTTGGGTGGGCAGTGTGTAGGAAGGAGGTTGAAGAAGGGGAGGTGGGCAGTGTGTAAGAAAATGTTAAGTCTTTTGGATGAGTGAAAAGTTGATATTGGAATTTTGGTAAAGTTGGTGAGAGATTAGGAAGTTCAATCCCCATTGTAAGCACCACAAGGACAAAATGATTCTCACCTTGAGAAATACCAAAAGCCCCATTAAAACTCGGCCGAATGGAACCTCTTTGAGGATCTCCATTGAGCCAAGTTCGAATTCTTTGTGTGCATTGTAATAGGCATCTCTAGGTGGAGGATTTGGTGATATTAGCTTCAATAGTAAAGTCTTTACTTGCATGATTTTTGAGCTTGAGTGTTCATTGCTATACCTATACACATGATGAGTGATACACATTTTCATAACCCTAAAGTGAGGCTTAGTTGCATTGACTCTATTCCTTTGAACACTTGATCATGTGTGATGATGTAATCTTGCTTGAATATCAATCACTTGTGCTTGAATGTGTTTTCATATGAGGCTTTACTTGAAAGTTATGCTTCGGTCTTGCTTACATTGTTATTGCTTAAGGACAAGCAAGTTTAAGTATGGGGTATTCTGATGTCTCTCAAATTGGTGGTGTTTTATAGGTTATTTTCCCTTGTAAATATGTGTCTTTTGTTCCTTTTCTTGTGTGTTTTGTCCCTTTTTAGCTTAGATTCCGATTTTCTTGAGATTCGGAGACTATGCGAATTTTATGCATTTTGTAGGTGTTTTGGCATGATTTGAGGACAATTTGGAAGGAGTCCGGAAGAAGGATCAAGGCATGAGTCAAGGAGCGGAAGAGCGGAGCAATCCATGAGGAGAAGGACAAGAAAAGCCAAGAAGAAAAGGTGGCCAGAGACCAGGACCGAGTTCCATGAACGTCGGGCCCGAGATCGAGTTGTGGACGTCGGACCGAGGTGCCAGCAAGTCGGACCCGACTTACTTCCATGTCGGTCCAAGTCTGCGGATCAACAATTGGGCTCCAAGGCACACAAATGTGATCTACCACTTTTGCCCCTCTTCTATTTTGGGCATTCTTAGCTTCTAATTAGGGAGAAGAGAAGAATTAGCAAAGGAGGGACACACAAAACTAATCACCTTTCAAAAGGCTCTAGGGTGACTTGGAGAGTAAGGAGAAGGAGAAGAGAGGAGAAGGAAGAGAAATCGGTGGAGGAGAAGGATAGATTTAAAGATTGCTAGTGAGTTTGTCTTTGATTTGCTTTGCAATTGTGGATTTGGATTGGAACTTGTGGATTTCCTTTGTTTAGTGAATGAAATTTGGATTTGCTTTGAGTTTGATGATTGAGATTGGTTGGCTTTGCATTTTGATTGCTTTTTACTCTAGCCTTATGGAGTAGATTCTATTGATCTTGGGCTATGGGGGAAACCTCTAGCTAGATTGGATTTGAACCCCCAATTCCATAGCCTTGAGTGCTTGATCTAGGAACCCACTCTACATAGAGATACAATTCCTTGTGGAAGCAAGGGATCAAGGGCTTGTGATTGGCAAGAGTGAACGGAAGTGATCAATTGGCCATCACTTGAGCTTGCATCGAAAGGGAGGTCAAATTCCCTATGGGTCGATGTGTAGAAGTGGCGGGACCGAAGCGAAAAACCTCGATCCTACGAGGATCAACACTTATTGGCTGAATTGGGGTGGAATAGCCCACATCTACTAGAGGAGGAACCCAAAAACCCAAGATCTATCTCTCCATTTTTGCCAGTTCGACTCACCCAGTACCTCGGGCCCAACTTAGATAGTGTCGGTCCCGACCCTTTTCCCACGTCGATCCACCTCGGGCCCGAAGTGACCAGTGTCGGTCCCGAGTGGTTTCTCTTGTTTTCCTTTGTTTTAGCTTTTCTTTCCCTTTTTGAATTCTTTTAGGTGCACTCATCGACAAAACTCCCGAGTGTTCGACACCCTACCTTGTGCTACTACGAGGTCGGATTATAAATTGTATTCTGAGACCCTCGCAATCCGAACCGATCAGAATTTTGGCGCCATTGTGGGGAGTTCTAATTGTTTTGAGGTACCAAGTTTGTTGAGCCCTTTGATTTTGTAGTGATTTGGGTGAGGGATTAGCCCGAGCCCCTTGTTTGTTTTGATTAGGTTTTGTTTGTGTCTTTGCTTATAGGTGTATGCGAGCTTGTTCCACCCGAGGAACCCTTGAGTTTGAGCTTGTGAGTGACCCGGAGAGTATAATCAAAGAAGTCCGAAAGAAGAAAAGAATGGAGAACCAAGCACAACATGATGATGAGTTGGTTCGGCTTAGGGCCGAAATGGTTAGAATGCAGCTTGAGGCGGAAAACCAAGGAGCCGAGGCCAGAAGGGAGCGTGAGCAAAGATTGAGGCTAGAGGCTCAACTCAACACTCAACCCCGGAATGCATGCCAATACATGCATCCGGAGTTGAAGGTGCCCGAGCCGGCTATTGTTTTACCGGAGGTTGCCAAGAACTTCGAGATCAAAACTCAATTCATATCTCTCATCAAGCGGGATCAATTTGAGGGATGCCCGCAAGAATGTCCAATTGAGCATGTCAAGCGTTTCAAGGACATGTGTGAGACGATCTCAACGGATGAAGAGACATTGGAGTATGTGCTTCTCAAGGCATTCAAATGGCCACTTGGGGGTAAGGCGGCACATTGGCTCGAGAGCCAAGCCCCTAGGTCGATCACAACATGGCGAGCTCTCAATGAGGCGTTCTTGATGAAGTTCTTCCCACCAACAAAAACAACCGAGCTCCGAAGAAAGATAGCAAGTTTCCAACAAGGATCAAATGAACCGCTCTTTGAGACTTGGGACCGATTCAAGGAGATGTTGCGCCAATGTCCAACCCATGGGCAACAACCATATGTGCTCCAAGATATCTTTTTCCAAGGAATCCACCCCGCCACCAAGGACAAGCTAAATCTCCACACCGCTTGTGGATTTATAGACTTGACCCCGAAGCAAGCTTGGGAGTTACTTGATAAGCTCTCCGATAACGAGGCCATGTATGGGGTGAGCCAAGCAAGCAAAGAAGCAAGAGTTCAAGGTGATGGCACGAGGAAGCTCTATGATCCGAAGAGTGAAGAGATTGATAAAGATGTGAGACTCTAATTCCTAGAGAGTGAAGTGACCAAGTTGAGAAGGCAAGTTCACCACTACAAGCAAACCACTATAGCTTGTGAGGAGTGTGGATCCTTTGCCCATGCTACACAAGTGTGCCCGAATGAGAGCCAAGTTCGCTTGGACGAGAAAATTGAGGAGGCACACTTTGTCCGAGGGAATTATGGAGGAAGAGGAAACTTCAACAATGGAGGCAATGGAGGTAATGGCCGGTGGAATCAAGGTCAAGCCAATGACTACAACAACAACTACAACCAAAACGAGCCAAGGGTACAACCACCACCGTATAGACCTCCGGGGTTTAATGATCAACAAACTCCACAATGGGCGCAAGAGATGAGAGGCGAATTTAGAGAGGTGAAAACTCAAGTCAATGAGCTTTGTGTATGGAGGAGGCAAGTTGACAACCAATTTGCCCAAATTGCAACTCAACTTCCGAGAGAGAATAGGAGACTTCCGGGCCGACCCGAAGAGAATCCCCGTGCACCACAAAATCAAAATGAAGTCCGAGCTATTAGGTTGAGAAGTGGTCGAAATCTACCCGAGCCACATGTGTCAAAGTCAAGAGAAGAGAACCGGACCGAGTTACCCATCAACTCGGGACCGACGTGCCAGGATATCGAGCCAGGAACCAGAGTTAGTCCCCTGCCTAGGACCGAGGATGAGAGGGTGTCGGGCCCGACTTGCCCAGATGTCGGTCCGACATCCCAGCTAGTGCTTTGCCCCTAGACCGAAGAAGAGGACCTCGGGCCCGACGTGGTGCCCAAGTCGGTCCATGCAGAGGAAGTTGTGAACGAGTCGATCCGGTCCAAGGAGGTCGATCCTAATAAGATTCAAAGTGGCACAACTCCTCCCTACCCGTCGAAGAAGCCCAAAGATGTTGTTGAGGGCAAGTTCAAAAGATTCCTCAAGCTTTTACAAGGATTAAACATCACAATCCCATTCACCGATGCTTTAAACAAGATGCCTTCCTATGCTAAGTTTTTGAGAGAGATCTTGAGTAAGAAGAGGTCCATAGTTGAGATGCAAGATGAGGTGAAGATTTTGGAACTACCTCAAAAGTTGGGAGACCCAGGAAGATTTGCTATAACCGTTGGAGTGGGATCCCAAAGTTTTCAATCTCTATGTGACCTCGGAGCAAGTGTGTCAGTTATGCCTATGAGTATTTGAAAAAGGGCTAACCTTGGTGATATTGAGCTGGTTAATATGTCTCTCACAATGGCCGATAGCTCCATCACCAAAGCCACGGGAATCTTGGACGATGTCCCGGTTCGAGTTGGAAAGTTCTTCGTTCCCGACGACTTCTTGATTCTAGATATGAAGGAAGATCCCTTGGTTCCTATCATTCTAGGGAGACCGTTCTTAGCAACGGCGGGGGCGAAGTTCGATGTGAAGAATGGAAAGGTATCCTTTGAGATCGTAGAAGAAAAAGTTGAGTTTCACTTCAACAAGGCTTTGAATGAGCCGGATGCCTTGGCCATCTTAAAGCTAGAAGAGAATGCCAAGAGAAAGAGAGAAGAAGTGGAAGTTGCAAGAGAAGAGGTACCTTTGAGGAGCAATGAGAGGATCAATGAGCAAGTTGGAGTTAGAGAGTTGATGGAACAAATTGAGCACCAAGATGACTTGAGGAGCAATGATAGTCCAAGGAGCAAAGAAGAATATCCTTACTCATATCCTTTTGATGTTGGTGATGATCATAATTCATTTAAGACATGTGATTCCTACATTTGCTTGAGTGATCTAAAAGATGACTTAGGAGATAGCTACATATGCTTAAGTGACTTGAAAGATGAGTTGATAGAATCTCCTAGGAATTCTTTGGATGTTTTTGATGTAGTAAAGAAGGATCAAGACGAGGAAAGTCAAGAGGTGCAAACTTATGCTATGGAGGAGAATGGTGCAAGAGAACCGGAGAACCATGCCTACATCAACCATAAATGGTGGGTCTATGGATACGAGGGCAATGGTAATGGGCATGATGATGGAGAACAATTCACTATATTCCATCCGCCATGAGGTTGAGGTTAGAAAGTCAAGCTAATGACTTTAAAAGAGCACTTCTCGGGAGGCAACCCGAGCCTAGTAGATTTTGTTTTATAGTTTCTAATCACCCCGCGTTCATTGATTACTATGCATGAAGCACTAATCTTTCATTAGTTATAAATCAATGCACTTCACTTAGTGACTTTTAGAGATAGGCAAGCCCTAGTGAGGGACGAACCGAAGTGAGGAACCTAATCCTCAACACTTTGCAAGAGTGTTCACCTCTCTATTCGGAGAGAGGTAGAGTCATGACCCAGTATCAAGAGCCGATAACGAGATATACCTCCTAATACGTTATAAAGAGACAGCGGATCACTAAACCGGCAGTCCCTAACTTAAGCTAATCCAGAGCAAAGTCTCGAAAAGAGACTTGAAACAATCAAAGGCCACACATCATCGGAGACCTAAGTCCAAGTCTAGCATTCGATAATAATAATAATAAACAATGGTCATTATTTCTAAGCATAATAATCCTAATCAAATTATTAGCAAACAAGTTTGTTCCCAAAGATTATTTTGATAACGGAAAGCAATTTCACGATTATCGAGTAAGGAAACTAAGAACCATCCACTTGCCTTAAGACGTTCTTAAAAACGTTAATCGAGGCGTGAAGTCGAGGCTAGCAAGGCCCTAGACAAGGAAAAACACAAGGCACGAGCGAGGAACGGTCCGGGCAACGGCTTAGGACGACGCTCGGACACAAAGTGCAAGATATGCACTAGCGGCGGTCGCTGCCTGCTTGGCGGCGGTCGCTGCCCCTGTTGGCGGCGGTCGCTTCCTACTGCAGTGACGACGGCGCGACTTTGCAAGCTTCCTCCGATCAACTCCGACCACCTTTCAACGAACTTTTGCCAACAGTAGCAAGAAGAACACTTTAACTTTGTAATGGAAGAGGTTTCAGAGGGAGAGAGGAGAGATTTGTGTGGGTTCTTCCTTCACCAACACACCCCTATTTATAGTGTTCAACCTTCATAACAATCCAAAAGAGAGAGTAGACTTCTAGCCTAACAAGCCAAAAGGGGTTGACAATCCATAGTTTACATGGCCCAAAAGGTCTTAGGATAGATCTCCAAGCAATACTACCACAGCTCCCAAAACCCCGGCGCCCACAAGGAAAACGTCCCGTCGGGCCACTTGCATCTGCAGCAAGGCTAAACGAACTTTTGGCATAACGTTTTGGATACTTATCGGAATTGCCTCAAATTTTGAGGGATGAAACTAGACTCCTTTATCTACTATTTGGATTTGGAATTACTCAATTCCGAGCTCTAATGAAGGTTTTATGAATTTTTGAAGTTAAGATATCCGTTTAGCATTATCCAACGCTATTCGGTTAATCGGGTGACCATTGCCCTTTCTCTTGTCGTTCCAAAGACAAAATTGAGTCATAAAACTAAGGAGAATTTCATAATCCATTTTATAAAATTTGCGGATATTACACAAGAGCATCGAGAAAATCTTTGTCTTCAAGCTCTGCTGGCAAGGTTGTCAGGATCGAGATCCTTGGATCGGATCGGAAGGGGATAGCAGGATCGGATCGTAGAATCGGATCGTAAGGATCGTAAGATCCTACATTATGACTAAAAAATATACGATAACCTAATATATTGTAAATTTTCTTATATATAAAGTCTGAAATTTTATAAACATTATTACTTTGATGAGTAAAAATATTTTAGGATGAATTGGGTTAATAATTTAATGGATAAGAGACATAAACGTTGATCATAGTAATAATATATAAATATAATAGTGATTGTTTGGGATCGCAAGAATCGTTTGTAGGATGGTTTGAATCGTCGTAGAATCGTTAGAGCCGTGTGTAAAATCAAAATCCAATTAGAATTTTATATTAAATCATTTAAGATCCTAATTTACTAAGATCCTACTTAGGATCGTGGATCGATTTATGACTTTTGAGTCGTAGAATCGAGTCGGGATTCTGATAACCTTGTCTGCTGGAATGTCAAGGAAAGTCAGATGAACAGATTGCTGAAGAAGAAGAGCTAGCACTCTTGCACAAAACTCTTCGTTCATGGGTTAAGAGAGGCAAAGCCCAAAGGATGAAAATGCCGTACAAAAAGGAGAGTCGCAAGCTCTATGAGACTGAGATGAAGGAAGTGACATGTTACAAGTGTAACAAAAAGGGTCACTTTGCTAAGAACTGCCATTCGGGAAAAGAAATGAAGAAGCGAGCATTAATTGGTGCTTATGAGGCTGCATGGGACGATCTCGATTCAGATGATGAAGGACCGTCCGAACATGTTGCTTACATGGCAATGGAGGACGCATCAGATGCTCACAAGGACGCCTCAGAAGCTGAACAAGAGGTAACACCTGAGTCCTTGATCAGCTCTCTTGATAATTGTTCTAAGCCCAAGCTCATAAAGCACATTGCTAAAATCATGCAAGAAAGCTATGTCATGAAAGAACGGCTTGGTGAACTCGAATCTGAAAATATTGTTGTTGAGTTAAGAACTGTAACACAATGTCTTTTCAACTAGAGTCCTCATTAGAAGAAACTAAGTCCCTTAAAACTGAAATTGTGTGCCTTAAGCCAGAGAACGCCAATCTAAGGGAAGAAATCAAGGTTCTAGGGAAGAGTCATGTGACCGAAACTTTCAAACCTGTTGTTCTTCTCCCAGCGAAAGGAGTAGGGTTTGAGTCCAGCTCAAAAAACTCCCTTCCTAGTGACTTTGAAGCTAGTAAAACAACAGAGCTAGAACTTAAGAGAGAGAAAACCAAGAACCTAGAATAACGTATAAGAGTCCTAGAGAGTGGGGAAATGGGACAAAAGGACTACTATACAAACTCCACTAGTAACAAGATTTACAAGAAAATTGCTAAGGGATAAGGTTCTAAAGTTTGCGATCCTAAGAAAATGGAAGAGAACAGAATCCAACATCCTAATAAAAAATATTATCTTGGAAACTACTATAGGACGTGCTGGCATTGTGGTAAAGGTGGACACTATCAGTATGAGTGTGCTAAGCTAAAGGAAGATCTTGAGAATGGTATAAAGGCTAGAAGTGGTGGTAAGAACGCTAAGCCAAAATTTGTTGTCAGGACGCATGGTAGTGTGCCTAATGCTAAGAATCAGTCCTCTAGGAAGCATGCTGTTTGAGCCAAAATTCACCCAAGGGAATCTTGACCTAGATCGGGCCTGATCGAGGTGAATCACGAAGAACACGTTTGATGTAAAAGCTTGTGAATTGTATTGAAAGTATAAGTGAATGTGCAAAAGAGCGTAATTCTGCTCTAGGGCTTACAATCGATTTATATAGCGCCCTTGAGGATTGACCTATCTTGTGAGAAAAGATATGATAATACAAGATTCTATCTAATCTTAATCCCAACGGAATATCTTTAAAGGACCTATCTTATATCTTCGATAGGGCCCCGGGTCAATCAACAAGAACTGATGACAGGCCCGATGACAGGCCCGATGTGCTATACCAATTCTAAGGATAGGGCCCCGGGTCAATCAACAAGAAAAATTTGTATCAAGACCCCGTTGTAGTACGGTGGTCGAGGTCGATCACAGGGAATTATTTCATGCGCGTTTGAACGGTCGATTTGTCTAACACAAACACAATGGGAGAGAGAACACACGAAGCAACTCGGGACCGAGGTTGTCAATCTCGGGACCGAGGTAGCTAGGCACAAACAAAGTCGGGCTCGAGGCTAGGGGACTCGGGCACGACTCAACAATCAAAGGAAGAAACAAGCTAGGCTAAGGGGATCCTAGGGCTAGGGGTTCATGCCAACATCAACTTCACATGCTATCATATAGATCAATGAGCTAGAGACTTTCGCCTTAGACATAGATCAACAAATCCAATCAAATCATGCCATTAATCTCATGGAACTAGGCTCACGCATTCATTCAAGCCAAACGACTCTCTATCTACTCCTACTCCTAGGTTGTCAATCTAAGAATCATAGGGTAAATAGACATGGATCAAGGCAATCAATTCATGAAATTGGTTCAAGCACATGCAATTGAGTTGGGGTTTTCGCCCTCTACCCTAAGATCAAGCTAACTACTCGCTAATCATGGAATTCATGCTAGCAATCATCAAACACCCTAAGCAAATCATGAATCATGCAAGCAAATCCACAATCAACGATTCAAACACCAAATCAAAGCCAAATCAAACTTGAATTAAACTAAGAAGAGGAATTCTTACAATCTCTACTCCCGCTCCAAGCTTAAGGGTTTCTTTCCTCTCCAAGGAAAGGAATTCACCCAAATCCTCCTCTAGATCTTGGGTTCTTTCCCTCCCTTGGAGAAGAGTCCACCCCCTTCTTTCTTCTACTCTCAAACGTCCCTCTCTACTCACTCTCCAAAGTTCTTCCTCCAGTTCCCCCTAGAATGAGAGATTACAAGGCCTTAAATAGAGATTTTTCCCCTTATTACAAAGACTAGATTACCCCCCTAAACTCCTTGGGCTCCAAGGCAAGTCCTTGACCTCCAAGGCTTCTAGAACTCCTTGATCCCCAAGGCAAGTACAATTATGGGAATTAACAAGAAAATCCCAAAAAGAAAGGAATCCAAAGCTACGACCGACATGGATCGACACGGAGGAACCTCGGGCCCGACTTGCTTCAACCTCGGTCCAAGGGCATACGTTCTGGGTACCTCGGGCCCGACATGCCACACCTCGGTCCACCACCTCGGGCCACCATTGTACCTCGGGCCCGACATGCTGGGTACCTCGGTCCTAAGGCATTTTTCAGCTTGTTTCGCTCCGTTCTCTCTCGTTTTAGCTCCGATTGACTCGATTCTTTCGCCGTTCTTTTCGTCTTCACTTGAGGCTTCTTTCCATGCATCTTTAGCTCCATTTTGGCTCCTTTTCCATCCTTGAATTCCTCCATCATGCCATGCTCCAATCTCCATGATTCTTGCTCCGAAATGCCTATAAAACACACAAAACGCGCATAGTCTCCGAGTCTCATAGAAATGCGGGAACTAAGCTAAAAAGGGACAAAACACATAAAAAAAGGGACTAAAGACACATATTTACAAAGGAAAAAGACCTATAAAACACTACTAAAATGAGAGACATCAGAATACCCCATACTTAAACTTGCTTGTCCTCAAGCAATAACTTGGATTCAAAACCTCAACATGATCTTCAAGTAAAGCTCTAAGTCAAAACCATTTTCAAGCACGTATGAATCCGAAGATAAGCAATCAAACGTCATCACATGTGTATGCATGCTTCAAGTATGAAATGCTACCACCTAGCCTCACTTTAGGGAAATGTAATCGAAGCACAACTCTCAAGTGTGTATGGCTTAATGCATAAAAGTGATGCATCTCTCCACTCATGCCTTGTGCAAAGTCTACTTTTACCATTGAAGATAATATCACCAATCTCTCTACCTAGAGATGTCAAAACAATACCAATACAAGATGAACTTGGGCTCAATGGAGATCCTCATAGAGAATTCCATTCGGCCGGGTTGTAATGGGGCTTTTGGTGTTTCATAAGGGAAGGATTCGTTTGGCTATGTGGTGCTCACAATGGGACTCGAACAACCTAAAATACTCACCAACATCTCCAAAGATTCCACATCTCACTACTCCTCCAAACAACTCTCAACAATCAAAGGCACATACCCATCATTTCACCCACACTTTCCTTATTTTACATCTCTACACTTGGATTTTTGATTGCACTTTTCTTTCTTTTTTTTCTTTGTTTTCTCTCTCGTTTTTTCTTTTTTTTTTTCTTCTTTATATGGAGGTCGGGCCCGAGTCTACTAGGCTCGATCACGGCTCGATTGACCCCATACTTGCATTTTGCTCACTTTTTCTTCACACTTTTGCCTTTTGCAAAATTCTCAAAAACCCATCAACTTTCTCCTTAGGAGATGCACTACCAAAATGTGTTTCCCACACTCTTGCCTTCACCCAAAGTATTTCCACAAAATCATTTCCACAACCACTCAACTATGTTCGAATCCCATAAGGGTCAAGCTTTCATCGGCTAGGAATATGTTTTTGAGGAGCTACAAACAAAGGCTAATAGGCTATAACGGGGCTACAAATCAAGGTTTAATGCAAGGTAGGAATAAGGATATTTATGTGGCTAAAAACATACAAGTTCAATCTTAATACTAGCATGCATGACTAATTCTCATAGCGGCTTCAAGAAATAAATATACACCTCAATAACAAAGAGACTATGACACAAGAGAGTACACTCACAAAACAAGAGAGGGATATGCAAAGAAAAATCCCAAAAGGCCAAAATCAAATCTCACAAGGTACACTCAATACTAGGTAGCAAACAAGTCATCTTTTAGCACACATGCTCAATATAGAGTGCAAATCATGGATCATGTATAAAAGCAACATCATAAGACTAGGCTTAACCATCCAAAGCATGCGAAGGAATTACATGAACACAAGCCATTTCATAGGACACTTAAGATGGGGATTTCTTAGTCCAAAAACAAAATCTTTTGTTGTTTTCAACACAATTTTTTCAAATTTTTATGGATTTTTGCAAAATTTTTCTCAAACAAAACAAAAGACACACACATATGTACAAACACTAGACACAAGAGAGTTTCCTTTCCCATACCCCATACTTAAAATATGCAATGTCCTCATTGCATCCAAATAAAGCCAAAAGGGAAAATGAAAAGGGAAACTCACTAGACAAGGCTTTTGAAGCTAGGAAGAATGGTGAATTGTTGACATCGGCACATGGGGAGGGGAAGGTGGAGCACTTTGTCGAACTTCTTGAGAGGTGGTCGAGTCCGCTTGCTCGTCTCACATCCTAGTTGCTCGTCCATTTGCATCATACACCTTGACCCTTTCAAGCTCATCATTTGCACCAAGAAGCACCTACAAGATCACACCAAAGATACATCCCAAAATACTTGCATTCAAGGGGTTTAGAGAAAGGGTTAGCACAATAAGCTCAAATCCTAAAAATAAGAAAACAAATCAAAAGAAAACAAAGGATACGAAGGATACGTCGGGTTGCCTCCCGAAAAGCGCTCTTTTAACGTCATTAGCTTGACGTGCCGGCCACCTAATCTCGGTTAGGGTGGAAAATAAGGCTCGGGGTCCATGAATTCCCCAATCACCATCTCATCACTCAAGAAGAATTGAGGCCATTCTCTATAGTTCAACCAAACATGCGCCTCGGCCTCGTCATAATGGCGGGGGACCCCATACTTAGACCAAGAATAATCGGAAATCACATCCACCGAGTATGGTCCATCCGCACCATATGACTCACAAGAAACCTTCACAAAAGAGCAAAGGAGATAGGGCAAACGAGTCTCACACATGATCTTGGAGGCTTGATTCTCGGGTTGGACCGACATAGGAGCTACATCGGGCCCGACTTGTTGCGTCTCCTCCAAAGCTTGTTTGAACAGAGACTCGACTTTTTCTTTTTCAATCATAAGAAAGGGAGAGCTTTCCTTCACTTCCATCCTTGCACGCTCAAGAGCCATGAGATAGTTTTCCTCCATCGTCACCATCTCACTAGCAACCTTTTCAGAGTGGACCGATGTTGGTGCCACTTCGGGCCCGACTTCCGGCATCTCGGTCCCGGGGCAGAGTAGAGGCAGGGGAGGTGGACCGATGTCTGGGCACCTCGGACCCGACACGTCCTCCAACTCGGTCCTGGATTGTAGAGTCGGACCGACTTGTGAGCAACTCGGGCCCGACACACTGGGTAAGTCGGTCCGGGCTTGCTCACTCTCCTCGGCTTGTGGTGGCTCGACTCGGAACTCATCATAGCTCTCTTCATCATCATTGCTCGGAAGTTGCTCTTGAGAACTCGGAAGAGATGCCCAAATATAGTCCAATTGGGTGTCGACTTGCCTCCTCCATTCACCAAACTCATTGAATTGATCATCAAATCTTCTCTCCATATTGGTGAATTGAGCTTTCAAGTCTTGTGCCCAATGTGGTTCCTCATCAATCTCCTCTTGCAACATATGTTCCCATGGGGGAGTTTCTTCGTAGCTCGGAGGTTGATATGGAGGTACTCCTTGCATTTGAGTGTAAGTGGGACTTCCCCAAAAGGATTGAGTACCACCTCGTCCATCATAGTGGTCTAGGTTCCCATACACCTCTCTCATGTAACACTCCTCGTCATAGGCTCTCTCCTCTATCTCTTGTTGCATTCTAATCCGGGCATCAAGTTCCTCTTGAGCTCGAATCCGACCTCTCCTTTCTCTTTCCAATTGCTCATCTAACTCGTGGAGTTTTCTTTTTAGATTTGACGTCTTCACTTGAAGGTAGAAAAACTCCCACTCATCATCACTATCATAAAATTCCATTTTTTTGTTTTTGATGGAATAACCTACAAAAAAAAAACAAAAAGAAACAAATCAAATAACACAAGAGGGTTCGGGCTAGTCCCTTACCCAACACAAATCAACCAAACAAACGCACAATCACAATAATTCCCCGGCAACGGCGCCATTCTGATGACAGGCCCGATGTGCTATACCAATTCTAAGGATAGGGCCCCGGGTCAATCAACAAGAAAAATTTGTATCAAGAACCCGTTGTAGTACGGTGGTCGAGGTCGATCACAGGGAATTATTTCATGCGCGTTTGAACGGTCGATTTGTCTAACACAAACACAATGGGAGAGAGAACACACGAAGCAACTCGGGACCGAGGTTGTCAATCTCGGGACCGAGGTAGCTAGGCACAAACAAAGTCGGGCTCGAGGCTAGGGGACTCGGGCACGACTCAACAATCAAAGGAAGAAACAAGCTAGGCTAAGGGGATCCTAGGGCTAGGGGTTCATGCCAACATCAACTTCACATGCTATCATATAGATCAATGAGCTAGAGACTTTCGCCTTAGACATAGATCAACAAATCCAATCAAATCATGCCATTAATCTCATGGAACTAGGCTCACGCATTCATTCAAGCCAAACGACTCTCTATCTACTCCTACTCCTAGGTTGTCAATCTAAGAATCATAGGGTAAATAGACATGGATCAAGGCAATCAATTCATGAAATTGGTTCAAGCACATGCAATTGAGTTGGGGTTTTCGCCCTCTACCCTAAGATCAAGCTAACTACTCGCTAATCATGGAATTCATGCTAGCAATCATCAAACACCCTAAGCAAATCATGAATCATGCAAGCAAATCCACAATCAACGATTCAAACACCAAATCAAAGCCAAATCAAACTTGAATTAAACTAAGAAGAGGAATTCTTACAATCTCTACTCCCGCTCCAAGCTTAAGGGTTTCTTTCCTCTCCAAGGAAAGGAATTCACCCAAATCCTCCTCTAGATCTTGGGTTCTTTCCCTCCCTTGGAGAAGAGTCCACCCCCTTCTTTCTTCTACTCTCAAACGTCCCTCTCTACTCACTCTCCAAAGTTCTTCCTCCAGTTCCCCCTAGAATGAGAGATTACAAGGCCTTAAATAGAGATTTTTCCCCTTATTACAAAGACTAGATTACCCCCCTAAACTCCTTGGGCTCCAAGGCAAGTCCTTGACCTCCAAGGCTTCTAGAACTCCTTGATCCCCAAGGCTTCTAGAACTCCTTGGGCTCCAAGGCAAGTACAATTATGGGAATTAACAAGAAAATCCCAAAAAGAAAGGAATCCAAAGCTACGACCGACATGGATCGACACGGAGGAACCTCGGGCCCGACTTGCTTCAACCTCGGTCCAAGGGCATACGTTCTGGGTACCTCGGGCCCGACATGCCACACCTCGGTCCACCACCTCGGGCCACCATTGTACCTCGGGCCCGACATGCTGGGTACCTCGGTCCTAAGGCATTTTTCAGCTTGTTTCGCTCCGTTCTCTCTCGTTTTAGCTCCGATTGACTCGATTCTTTCGCCGTTCTTTTCGTCTTCACTTGAGGCTTCTTTCCATGCATCTTTAGCTCCATTTTGGATCCTTTTCCATCCTTGAATTCCTCCATCATGCCATGCTCCAATCTCCATGATTCTTGCTCCGAAATGCCTATAAAACACACAAAACGCGCATAGTCTCCGAATCTCATAGAAATGCGGGAACTAAGCTAAAAAGGGACAAAACACATAAAAAAAGGGACTAAAGACACATATTTACAAAGGAAAAAGACCTATAAAACACTACTAAAATGAGAGACATCAAGAACGAGGGCTTAAGATGACAATGGGGGAACTCCTTCTTGCCTACAAAATTGTTCCACAAAGAGCCGGCCGCATTACCCTTCACGCTAGGGATGTGAAAAACCCTTTAATTCCTAAAACCAAAATGCCTCCCCGGAGTTTGCAAGCCCGATTCTTCTTCATTGAGTTAGAGTCTTTAAGGGGCTTAGATGAAGATGTATTGTCGGTCTTTCGAGATGGATGGAATACATCTCGTAAGAAACTAAGCTCTCACATGTTGGTTTTGTTTATCTAATTACTTACGCAAAGCTTAATGCTGATGCTGCTCCTTTTGTATGCAGTTCCAATCGGGATAAATTCCAGGCGAACCAACACCGGTGTTTGCAAACGGCTGCTGAGGATTAAGACCGAGAAACGTAAACCCAAGAAGACCCACCCCGAACCCGAAGTCTCTGCAGGGGAAGCGGGGGAACCAGACCTTGACGAGGACGAAACCGAGACGGAGAAGACCCCAATATCTTCTGATATGGCAAGCTCTTCTGGAGAGAAATCAGGTTTGGTCCTCTTCTCCCCCTGTCTTGGTTCTTCTTTTTCTTTTTGCCCTCGCTGTGTTGGAGGTATCGCGTTGCTGATTTCGAATTGTGTATAGGTGCCAAGATTGACATGTCTGCCGCCGGGATGGTTAAGAGATTGAGGTCGAGCGGCATCAAAGCTATGACCTCTCCGACTCCCTCCGTGGACTCCAAGAAGTCCCAACCTCCAAAGCGAAAAAGGATTGAGGAGACCCCGTCCCCTGTTACAAAAAAGAGAGAGGCTAAATATCTCCTGAGCGTTTTTGGTGATAAACTGTCGCCAAATGTCAAGTCAGAGTTCCAATCTTTGTCCCTTGATGTTGCCTTCAGCCATGTGGGGACTACTCTCAGACTGGTAGATTAACTCCTCCTTCTCTTTTTCTTTATTAGTACTTCTTTGGTTCTTTTTCGCATATTCCAACGTGTTCTCTCGGCTTATCGGGTTGCGCATGTCGTAGGCATTTCAGGAACTGATGGCGACAAACAGCCGCTCTCACGACGAGTTGTTTAAGCTGGAGGCCGAAGTTAAGAGTGCTAGGGATGCCGCCGCTGCATCTGAGAGGAAAGTTCGTAAGCTTCAATCCTCCATTGATTCTCTGTCGGTACAAATGGAAGATCTTCAAGCTGAGAAATCTTCCCTGGAATCTTGGATGCACGAGGCGAAGAAGTCGGCCAAGCATTTCTCTGAGGTGGTGACCCAGGTGGTTGGGTATTATACTCTGAAGGCGCGAGTGGAACTTCTTCAGGACCAGGCGGAAGGGAGAGGTGCGAACTGGGTACTCGCCACGGAGCAGGAGTCCTTAGAAGAGTATTTTCCATCCTGCAATCCTCCTCCAGGCCAAGAGTTCATGGAAGCCGCCGAGCAGGTGGCTGAAAAAGAGGACTCTGAAAAGACTAAGGAGGCCGGGACCCCAGTAAACGCTGCCGAGAATGCTTGCGCCGACGTTGATGCCGCGACCCAAGGCGACACGGAGGATGCCAAGGATGGTGATGCCGAGGCAAAGACTGAAAGAAAGGCGAGCCCGAATGACGACTGACCACCCCTGCCCTCTTCTTATGCAAACTTTATGTTTTCTGTTATGTTTAAACTACCTGATCGTTTAAGACTTCTTTGCTACTTCTATGGCTAGTGAGCCAGTACTCTCCTAATATTTTTGGCCGTAGGCCAAAAAACTATTATCCTTAATCGTTTTGACGCCCACTGTATGGCGCTTTTTGGTATCTGCTTGTGACGTTTTTATCACTTTGATTTGTGTTTAGTCGGCAATTTTTGATGGTTTGGATGCGTTAGTAGATCAGCATCCGGGGAGAGCGTTATGTGACTCTCTCCCTAGCGCATTGTCGTTGCGAAATAGGATTTCGGTTTTCTGCGCCTAGTTTACTGCAAAGGTCCGTGCATAATTGTTTATGATTAGGCATCCTTTGGATCCATAATTTAGTCCTTAGGATGTATTGTTTTCACGGCGTCCCGCGAAATGTGGCCTCGGGTTTATCGTTGCTATAGCTTTCCCCTTCCCGTACTAATCCAATGTGACTACATTGATTGGACTTAGATGGGGGGTAACCAACTTATGGGTTACTTCATCACGTTGTATGCGTGACGACATCGTCATGTTTAGACGGTACAACCATGCAAACGTACAGTGGTTACTTTAAGTAATGTGCTTTTAGTCGCGCGTAAGTTTCGATCGTAAAAGATGTTTTGTACGAAATGATTCTGAGTTGTGGGAGAGTTGTGATCTCGCGAAACATATGAAATCATTAACAAAGACAAATTCTAGATTGTGTACTAAAAAACGATGCATCGATGTTGGGGGTGGCGACCCTTGCGTCTTTTATTGAAAAGGAAACAACTAGGTCCTAAAGAAGTCTTAAAAACTAACATTAAAGACAGGATTGAAACTTTAACGAAACCGACTGAGTTCAGAAGTAATACTTCTTTAAGTGCGTTGCGTTCCAACTTCGGGGGACTGCTTCGCCGTCTTTGGACTCCAACTGGTATGCTCCATTCCCAGCTATCTTGGTGATCTTATATGGCCCTTCCCAAGTTGGTCCCAGTTTACCGGCGTTGGCTTCTGCGGTGTTTTGGAACACCTTGCCCAAGACCCAGTCTCCTACTTGGAAGCATTTAACGCGAACATTCTTATTGTAACTCCTTGCGACCTGCTGTTGGTATTTTGAGATGCATGCATGCGCTACTTCTCTGAATTCCTGGACCGTATCTAGATCAGCTTCTAATTCTTCTTTGCTGCTTGTGGATGTGGCGAGCCCGTATCGGGCGGTAGGCACCGTGACCTCAGCTGGTATGACAGCTTCGCAACCGTGCACTAAGGAGAAAGGTGTTTGGCCGGTCGCGCCTTTGGGTGTAGTGCGGTCAGCCCACAAGACGAAGGGTAGCTCTTCCGCCCACTTCCCCTTGGATTTCGCCAACCGCTTCTTCAAGTTATTGATGATGACTTTATTGCTCGCCTCGGCCTAGCCATTAGCTTGAGGGTACCTGGGTGTGGAAGTAACCAAGTCGATGTTCCATGCCTTGCAGAAGTCGCGCATCCTTTTGCTTATGAATTGGGAGCCGTTGTCGCAAGTAATCTCCGCTGGCACTCCGAATCTGCTTAAGATGTTTCTCTTTATTAAAGAGATGACCTGCTTGTCTTTGATTTACCGGAAGGCCTCTGCCTCGATCCATTTGGAGAAGTAGTTTGTCATTGCTAGGAAGAATACTTTTTGCCCCGTGGAAGGGGGTAGATTCCCTACGATGTCCATTCCCCATCTCATGAAAGTCCAGGGGGTAATTGACGGGTGGAGGACTTCTGGCGGCTGGTGAGGTACTGGGGCGTGGCATTGGCACGCATCGCAGGTCTGGGCGTACTTGTTAGAGTCTTGATGGATGGTGGGCCAATACCACCCCTGCCTAAGAATTTTATTGGCCAAGCTCCGACCCCCAGTGTGGTTGCCGCAATCTCCGCTGTGGACTTCTCTCATGACCTCTTCAGCGTCTTCCTTCTCAATGCATCGTTGTAAGAAGCCCGCAGCCGATTTGTGAAATACGATCCCATCGACGATTGCGAAACGTGTCGCTTTTGACCTCAGGGCCTTGGCCTCGTCTTTATCCTTAGGAACTTCTCCTTTGACGAGCCAATCCAGGTATGGCTTGGTCCAGCTTGATTCAGTTTCTCCTTTCACCTCGTCGGGATTGTGATATTTCTCTGATACCTCAGTCTTTGGTGGAGAGTCTTTGGTTCGTGCCGTTGATACCCCGGTGATGGCCGACTGTAGCAAGTGGACCAATGGCACGGTGCTGAATTCCCGAGGGTCCAGGGTCGATCCTAGCCTTGCTAGGGCGTCGGCCAAAGCGTTTTGTTCGCGGGGGATCTGCTCGAATTCAATTTGGTCAAACTTCTCGGATAGTGTCTTGACTTTTCCGAGGTAGCTGATCATCCTATCATCTTTGGCTTCGAAGACTCCTAGGATCTGGTTGATGATAAGTAGGGAGTCGGCATGTACCTTGATTCTCTTGATGGACAAGTCGGCGGCTAGTTCTAGGCCGAAAATGAGGGCTTCATATTCCGCTTCATTGTTGGTTGCTTCGAAATCGCATCTTACTACCTGGGCTATCGTATCCTCCTTTGCCGACTTTAGCACAACCCCCAATCCTGTCCCCTTTATGTTCGAGGCCCCGTCAGTGTGTAGCAGCCATTCTTCCTCGTTGTCGTCGCTGGAGGCAGCTAAGACTTCTTCGGTTGCTCTTTCTTCGAGGGTTGGGGTGAAGTCGGCAACGAAGTCGGCCAAAACTTGTGATTTGATCGCTCTCCTTGGTTCATACCTGATGTCGTATCCGCTCAACTAGATCGCCCATTTCGCCATCCTTCCTGAAAATTCAGGCTTTTGCATGATCTGCCGGAGCGGGTAGTTTGTCAGGACCACGATAGTGTGGGACTCGAAGTAGGGCCGTAGTTTGTTCGAACACATTACCACCGCCAGCACCATCTTTTCTGTCGGGGAGTAGCGCGTTTCCGCCGGCACCATGGTTCTGCTCACGAAATAGACTGGGACTTGTTGGCCTTCTTCGTCTTTGACGAGTACCCCGCTCAGGGCGTTCTTCGACACTGCTACGTAGACCTGCAAGACTTCTCCAGGGACTGGTTTGGCTAACAGCAAGGGGTTAGCGAAATACTTCTTTAATTCCTCGAAGGCAGCTTCGTGTTTTTCAGTCCATTGGAAACTCTTCTTCTTCTTTAGGACTTCGTAGAACAGCCGGCACTTGTCTGAGGATTTGGAGATGAACCGGTTTAGCGCGGCTATCTTTCCAGCTAACTTCTGTACGTCTTTCACGCTCCGGGGGGATTTCAGGGAGGCAATTGCTCGCACTTGATCAGGGCTAGCCTAAATCCCCCGTTTGGTCACGACATGTCCCAGGAAAGTACCAGACTGTACCCCGAAGATGCATTTTTGTGGGTTTAGTTTCATGTTGTATTTCTCCAGGATTTTGAAGGTCCGTTCGAGGTGGCTCTTGTGTAGGGAACTTTCTGCGCTCTTTACCACCATATCATCAATGTAAGCTTCCATGGTTTTACCGATTTGGTCCCTGAACATCTGGTTGGCTAGTCGTTGGTACGTTGCCCCGGCGTTCCTGAGACTGAAAGGCATCGCCCGGTAGCAGTAAGTGCCCTGCCCTATAATAAAGGAGGTCTTCTCTGTGTCCTGTGGCTCCATCTGAATTTGGTGATAACCGTTGAAAGCATCCATGAAGGTTAAGAGTTCGTACCCAGCCGTGGCGTCTACCATAGTGTCAATGTGGGGTAGAGGGAATGAGTCCTTGGGACACGCTTTGTTGAGGTCGGTGAAGTCTACACATACTCGCCATTTTCCATTCTTCTTTGGTACCACCACTACATTGGCTAGCCATTCTGGGTACTTTACCTCCTTGATCTTCCCGGTGCGAACCTTCGCCTTTTTTGCTTGACTGGTGGGTGTTCGGGGTTGACATTGAGTTTGTGTGTGATGATGGAGGGGTCAATCCCTATCATATCTTCGTGGCTCCAGGAGAAACAATCTTTGTGATATTTCAGGAACTTTATTAATTCTTCTTTGATTGCGGGTTCCAACTTTTCTCCGATCCTGACCACCTTGCCTTCTTCGAGAGTCACCTCCTCCGCTCTTTCTTCAGTTACGATTTGTGCTGGCGGAGAGGTGACGCTTTGTAATTGCTATGCTTCCGGTCTTAGGGTGGTTGGCTTGAGGGCTGCTTTGTAGCACTACCTGGCCAACCTTTGATCGCCGCGGATCTCTTCTGTTCCCCAAGGCGTTGGGAACTTCACAGTTTGGTGGTAGGTAGATGCGACGGCTTTCATGTCGTGTAGCCACGGACGCCCTAGGATGACGTTATAACAGGAGGGGCAATCCACCACGAGGAAGTTGACGTGGGTCGGTAATGTAGTCCGTATCGGGGGATGTCAAAATTTAAATTTATAAACCGAACCCCAATTGTAGTAAGAGAGGTAGGGTGTCGAACACACGGGAGTTCGTGCGTTGAGTGTTCCGAAAAGACTAAAAAGAGGTAAAAGAAAGGCAAAACGAGGAAAATCGAAAGAGAACACCTCGGACCGACACTGGTCACTTCGGTCCGAGGGTGGATCGAGGTTGATTGGCTGGGACCGACTTCACACAACGTCGGGCCCGATGACTGGATAACTCGATTAGGCAAAAATAGTAGATCGGTCTTGGGTTTTTGGGTTCCTTCCCTAACTAGACTTGGGTAATTCCACCCTAATTCAACCAATAAGTGTTGATCCTTGTGAGATCGAGGATGCTAGCCTTCGATTCTTCCACTCTACACTTCGACCTTAGGGAGTTTTCACTCTCCTTCGATGCTAGGTCTAGTGATTGGGTCCGAGATTGCTCTCGCTTACTCTTACCAATCACAAGCCCTAGGTCCCTTGTCTCCACAAGAGAATTGAAGCTTGGTGTAGAGAGGATTCATAGATCAAGCACTCAAAGGCTATGGAATTGGGGGTTCACACCCAATCCTAGCTAGGGGATTCCCCCTTATCCCAAGACTATGGAATCTACTCCATCAAGTAAGAGAAATAAGCAATCAAATGACAAAGCAAGCAAATCTCAATCATCAAACTCAAATTCAACTCAAATTGCATTCAAATCTAAAGTTTCACAATATCCAAATCCAAATTCTACTAAAACCAAAGCTAAACAAGTTCAAAAACTCACTAATCTCCTACTAGCTCCACCGATCTCTCTCTCTTCTCCTCCTCCTCTCTTCTCCTTGCTCTCCAAGTTCTCCTTGAGCCTTTGAGAGTGATTTTGTGTGTGGGATTGATTCCTCTCCCCTAATTCTCTCTAATCACCTCTAACTATAGTCTCTCATGGATTGGGGATCAAGGAATTCCCAATTTAGAAGAAGGGCAAAATTGGAAGATCATAACATTGTGCCTTGGAGCCTAATCTTCTCATTTGCCGACTCGGACCGACACGGGGCAACCTCGGGCCCGACGTCTGGGAACGTCGGTCCTATACTCTGGTGTTCGAACTCGGGCCCGACTTGGTGTGATCTCGATCCTGGGCCTCGGTCCTCTTCTCTTCTTGGTTTTCCTTGAGCTCCTCTTCATTCTTCGCATGGCTCTTCCGCTCCTTAGCTCCCGAGCTTGACTCCTCTTTGGAAACTCTTCCCAAAACGTCCTCTTTTACGCCATTTTACCTACAAAACATAACAAATTCGCATAGTCTCCGAATCTTGTAGAAAACCGGGAACTAAGCTAAAAAGAGACAAAGCACACAAGGAAAGGAATAAAAAACACATATTTACAAAGGAAATTAACTACTAAAACACCACCAAAATGAGAGACATCAGAATACCCCATACTTAAACTTGCTTGTCCTCAAGCAATAACAATGTAAGCAAGACCGAAGCACAATCTTCAAGTAAAGCCTCTTATGAAAAACCAATCAAGTCTAGCACAAGTGATAGATATGCTAGCAAGATTACGTCATTACACATGATCAAGTGTTCAAGGAATAAAGTCTAGTACAACAAAGCCTCACTTTAGGGATATGGAAATGTGTATCACTCATCATGTGTTTAGGTTTAACAATGAACACTCATACTCAACAATCATGCAAGTAAAGACTTTACCATTGAAGCTAATATCACCAATTTCTCCACCTAGAGATGCCTATTACAATGCACACAAAGAATATGAACTTGGCTCAATGGAGGTCCTCAAAGAGGTTCCATTCGGCCGGGTTGTAACGGGGCTTTTGGTGTTTCTCAAGGTGGGAATCACTTTGGTCTTGTGGTGCTTATAATGGGGATTGAACTTTCTAGTCTCTCACAAACTTTACCAAATTATTCCACTTTCAACTTTCACTCACCCAAAAGACTTTGAATTTTCTTTTTCTTTCAACCCACTTTTCACTTAACATTCCACTTCATCTTTACACTAAACTTTTTGTTGGATTTTTCATACTTTTTTCACTTATTTTGCACTGGACCGACTTGCACTTCACATCGGGCCCGAGGTCACTTTGAACTCGGTCTAAACCCATTTCTTCACTTAAGCACTTTGCTTTCAATCCACTACTTTTTTCCAACATTTCTTTCTTTCTTCACAACAAAGATGCACTACCCACTTGGTTTATAACTCCATTCTTTGCCCTTTTACCAAAGAGAATCTCAACTCTCCAAACATTCTTCCAAACCTCTCACTAAAGTCCAATCCCATAAGGGGCAAGTCATATAGGCTAGGAATCATATTTTTGAGGAGTTTCAAACAAAGGTCTAAGGCTAAAGCGGGGCTACAAACAACGGTTTCTCTTCAAGGTAGGGTATGGAACATTTTGTGACTAAATGAAACAAAGTTCAAATCAATGTGACAAAGTATAGAACTAATCTCATATTGGTCTTGGAAAATAGATAAACACCGCAATAGCAAGTTTTACTAAGCATGCATGAGCTAATCTCACACAAGAAAATGAGGGATATGCAATATGAACAAGCATCCCTAAAATGGCCAAAAATCATCTCACAAGGTTCACTCTAGCTTAGTTGCATCAAAATTCATCCAAGAATTCATGTGCTCAATAAAAACATGCAGGATATCCATCACATCAAAAACAACATCCATTTAGAGGCTAAACTATCCAAAAATATGCAAAGGATTTTACATGCTCACATCATCATTAGCCTTCATATGGACATCTAAGATGGGAATTCCTAGTCCAAAAACAAAATCTTTTTGACATTTTCACAGTTTTTCAAATTTTTATGGAATTTTTCAAAAATTTCTCAAAATCAAAACAAACTCATCCATTCAAACCATCAAATTCAATTATCATTCATGCATCACAACATGCCACAATCCAAAAGAAACATCCCTTAAACAAAACAAGAGAAAACGACACACATACGAAACCATGAGCTACTAACCCACCCCATACTTAAAATTTTGATGTCCTCATCAAAACAAAGAAACGAAAACTCAAAAGTAAAGAGAAGATTAAAGAAAGATCACAATTTCTTATTCTTGAATGGCATGTTGAGGCTTAGTTGTTGGAAGAACGTCCTCGATGTCAACCTCTTTGGAGTCTAGCTTGCCTCTCTCGCTCATACACATGGTCGTGGAAAGGATCTTGACTTGGCGGTTGAATTTGTGGGGCGGGACGCATCCATTGATCTTCACGGGAAGAGAAGTTCCCGGTCATCCATTCATTGAAGCTCTCATGTATGCTCCATCTTTGGTCCTCGACCGCCCTTAAGTCGTCCACGTCACGTCTTGTGTAGGCGATGTTGCGGTTCACTTCATCCAATTGAGCTTGTAAGTCTTCTTGGTGATGGGAAAGTTGTTGTTGTTGGAAGTTGAGGTGTTGTTGTTGTAGATTGATTTGATGTGCCTCTTGGAGCATGCTTGATTGTTGAAGTTGGAGATGCGCCATTTGGTTGGCTAGGAAGTTCATGTCCACCGGTTGAGTAGGCTCGGGGAACACCATTCCGGGCCTGTACCATTGGGCATACCCTTCATACCCTCCATAGCTTGGTGGTTCTTGTCTTGCTCCACTTCCCTCACCCTTCTCGAATTGGCTCGGGACCGGATCGGGCAAATATGTGTCGGACCGACGTTGGTAGACGTCGGGCCCGACATGGGATGCACCTCGGTCCAGTAGTGTGGGTGTGTGGTCGGTGAGCAAATTGTGGTAACCACCATCTTCTTCTTCTTCTTCCTCTCTAGGCAAGTCAACGTCCATGTCATCTCTTCTCACGAACTCATATTGGTTGGGCTCCTCTTCTTCGGTGTCCGGGGAAGCTTGAGGAGTTGTGAAACGAATGTGTTGTGCTCGTCTCCTACACTCAAGAGTCCCCTCCGGCTCTCCATAAGGGTTCACATTTCCCGCCCACACTTGGAACCAATTGTAGTAGCTTGTGAGGTCGAAGAGTCGAGGTCCCAAAGGAACTTGCACCTTGCTGAAGTTGGAATGAGGGGCTAGATAGGTGGTGACACCGGTCACTTGCTTCTCGTTGATAATGTTGGCCTTCTTGAAGTACTTAAGGTCCATGAACTCTACACCATTTGGGGCCGGCGTGTAGGTAGACAAGTCCACCTCAAGACGATGAGCCAAGCGGGCTATCATGCCTCCGAAGTAGATCCATGAGGAACTTTGGAAATCCCTCACCATCTTCACCCATTCCCATGTGAGGTTCATTGGCTTCTCATTTTCAAACAACATTTCATAGAGTAACATGGCCTCCTCCTTCATTGGCTTGCTCAATTCGTGCCTAGCAAAGATGGAACAACCCAAAGCTCGGATCATGACTCGGAAGAGTGGGTTTGCTATCTCATTTGTTGATGCGCCTTTCCTCATCTCACTTCTTCCGGCTACAAACTTCCAAAGATAGTCCACCTTCTCGTTATCCACATAAGCCTCATCTCTCGGAAAAGGAAATCCAAGGTAAGTAGCCAAATTCCGGAGAGAGACCTCATGCAACTCATTGCCCATTTGGAAGGAGATCATGCCCTCACTCTCGACTCCTTCATATGTGCACTTGAATGTCGCCATAAACTCGGACGTTAAGGTGGGATAATGAGTGTTGTTGCACCTTAGCAATACGTTGAGCCCAATGTGAGAATAGCACCGAGTAAGAGCCTCATCCATGCTAATATTTCTAATAGACTCCCAATCTAACCACCGAGTGTGGTGAGATAGACCCATGAGTCGCTCATACTCACTAGCCACATCATCATCCTCGAAACGCACATCGTCCATCCTTTGCACTCTCTTTGACGACTTCTTGGACTTTTTTGTTGCTTTCTCCATCCTTGAAGAAGATGCTCGGGTGGCCATGGTACCTACGCACAATCAAAGCAAAGAACTCCAAGATAAGATCTATACAATCACAACAAGATCACATTCTTTCACCACAAACAACTCATCATGCAAGGAAATGACCCCATACTTGATCTTAAGACACTCACTCCACAAAATCCAACATGTATGAGCAAAGAATCACATAACAATGGTCAATCTGCAAGATACATCATGATAAACATGCTTTAACCAACATTCAAGCTCATGAATCCTAAAGCTCACACAAGAGAAAGCCAAATTGCACAGGACCGACCAACACGAGACATCGGGCCCGAGGTTCTCAACCTCGGTCCGAGTCTTGGACCGACTTGCAACATCGGTCCCGAGGTTATGGGTACCTTGGACCGGCTATCAAACGACTCCTCTACCTAGATTCACCCAAAATTCACTCTATCATGCTCCTAAAATCCAAAATCAACCATGTCTCATCATCAATCGAAGTTCCAAGTAGGTGTTAACATGCATAATCAACAATTAAGCACAAATTCTACTATTCATGCAAATCACCATGGATGCTCAAGGTCTAAGCTCACTCAATCATGGAAAATCTCAAATCTAGCAATGAAAGCATGAAATTCACAAAGAATCAAGCAGAGATCGAGATTCACATACCAAATTTGAAGGAAACAAAGACTTCTTAGCAATCAACTCTTAAAACTCAAATTCTCCTTCTAGATCTAGAAGAAGGATGAAGACCTATGGGATTTTTGTTGGGATTTTTGGCTTTGGATTGATGTTTGGGGTTGCTAGGGGTATGGATCGAGAGTTGTGATGAAGTTTGGCTTTGGATCGAGTATGGTGAGGGTGGGGGATCGATTTGGGGGTTTTTGAAAGGGACTTGGTATTTTGGGAAGGTAGTTATGAGGGTGATGGGTGGTGGGTATGTGGAAGAAGGATTTAAATGGGGTAGAAGACAAAGTTAGGTCAAAAGGGCATAATAGGCATTTCACAAAATCAAGACCAAAGTTAACTCGGCCAAAGAGGACCGACGTCTCAACCTCGGGCCCGAGGTACTGGGTACCTCGGTCCAACCCATTTTGGTTTCCTAAAATTCCCTTGTCTTGGCAAATCTCTACCTACAAGTCCTTTTATTATTTCCACCAATACCACGCATGATCATGAAGCTCACATAGCACACAATTCCACAAAACACCAACTAAAGAGAGATTAGAAAGAATCTAAGCTAAGGCAAAGAAAAACAAACTAGAAACTACGAAAATGAACCTACTAAACTCGGGTTGCCTCCGGAGGAGCGCTTCTTTTAAGTCACTAGCTTGACTTCTAACCTCCACCCTTCAAGGAGGGTGAAAAACGGTGAATTGATCATCCTTGTCATATGCATCTCCACACTCCTCATAGCCATAGTACCACCACTTATGTTTGATGAAAGTGGGGCATCCAACTTCTCCATCATTCTTCTCCTCCAAAGTGTACGTTGGCATCTCTTGCATCTTCTCAACTTGATCTTCATTCCCTACATCACAAACATCAAAAGCATCTAGAGAATTTCCAGGGGTCTCAATGACATTGTAGCTCAAGTCTTCCTTCAAATCACTCAAGCAAATGAAACTATCCTCTAGATCCTCTTTCAAGTCACTTAAGCATATATAAGAGTCTCCCACATCAAAAGGATACGAAGGAGGATACTCTTCATGGCTTCTCGGGCTATCTTGATCTCTTGGTTCCTCATGGTTCTCAAATGGATCTCGCAACTCCCTTTCTTGCTCTTGAACGTTGATCATGTCTTGACTCCTCAAAAATGCTTCTTCCTCTCTTGTGAGTTCCAACTCCTCTCTCTTACGCTTGGCACTTTCCTCCAACTTCAAGATCGCCAAAGCATCCGGTTCATTAAGAGCTTTGTTGAAATGGAACTCCACTTTTTCTTCTCCAATTTCGAAAGTAACTTTCCCATTTCTCACATCAAATTTGGCACCCGCCGTGGCATGAAACGGACTTCCAAGAATGAGGGGCACCATTGGATCTTCTTTCATGTCGAGAATCACAAAATCGTCGAGGACAAAATATCTCCCAACTCGAACCGGGACGTCATCTAGGATTCCGGCGGCCTTTGTAGATGAACCATCGGCCATAGTACGACTCATATCAACCGGTTCCATATCTCCGAGGTTAGCCCGTCTCCATATGCTCATGGGCATAACCGATATGCTCGCTCCTAAATCACAAAGAGCTTTGAAGTTTTGAGATCCAATCCCCACGGTAATGGCAAATCTTCCGGGATCACCTAGCTTTTGAGGTAACTCTAAGATCTTGACTTCATCTTGCATCCACAATTGACCTTTTCTTGCTCAAAATTTCCTTCAAGAACTTTGCATAGGATGGCATCTCACTTAGAGCATCGGTGAATGGGATGGTGATGTTCAAGCCTTGCAAAAGCTTCAAGAACCTCTTAAACTTGCCCTCAACAATCTCCTTGGGCTTCTTCAATGGGTATGGAAGGGTTGTGCCTCCTTGTTTCTTGGTTGAATCCACCTCCTTGGACCGCTCTTGATCTCTCTTAACATTTTCAGCCTGGACCGATTTTGGAGTGACGTCGGGACCGACTTCAGGAACCTCGGTCCTAGGGCAGGACACATCTGGGAACGTCGGGCCGACTACAGGGCATGTCGGGCCCGAGTTGCTGGGTAACTCGGTCCGGGTTGCTGGACTTCCTTCTTCATCTGGATCGACATTGTGGCATGTCGGGCCCGAGTTGCTGGGTAACTCGGTCCGACTCTCTTCTCTTGTTCTTGGAACGTGTGGCTCGGGCAAACTCCGTCCACACCTCAATCCTATGGCTCGAACTTCATTTTGTTGTTGTGGGGCACGGGGATTTTCCTCGGGTCGGCCCGGGAGTCTCCCTTCTTCTCTTGGAAGTAGAGTAAAGATTTGAGCAAATTGGTGGTCGGCTTGCCTTCTCCAAACACACAACTCATTGACTTGTGTGCTTATACCATCGACCCTAGTCTTCACATCCTTGATTTCCTCCTTTATCTCTCTCGCCCATTGAGGAGTTGGCTCATTGAACCCCGGAGGTCGGTATGGTGGTGGTTGGGCCCTTGGCTCGGTTTGGTTGAAGTTGTTGTAGTAGCCATTGGGTTGGCCTTGGTTCCACCTTCCTCCATTGTTGTTGAAGTTGGCTCTTCCTCCAAAATTCCTTTGAACATATTGTGCCTCCTCAATTTGCTCGGCCAAATGAACTTGGCGCTCATTTGGACACTCTTGGGCTCCATGCTTTAAAAACCACATTCTTCACAAGCTCTTGTGGTTTGCTTTTGGTGATAGAGCCTCCTCATCTTGTTCAACTCATCCTCAAGGAATTGGATCTTCACATCTTTATCCACATCTTCACTCTTTGGGTCATAGAGCCTCTTTGCACCATCTCCATGGACTCTTGCCTCCTTGTTTATTTGACTCACTCCGTACATGGCTTCGCAGTCGGAGAGCTTGTCTAGCAACTCCCACGCTTGCTCCGGTGGCAAATCAATGAACCCACAATCGGTGTGAAGGTTCAACTTGTCCTTGGTGGCGGGGTTGATTCCTTGGAAGAAAATGTCTTGAAGGACATAAGGTTGTTGCCCATGTGATTCGCTCTACTTTGTATAGGTTAACTCTTGTATTTTAGAGCTATATTGAGAGTGTTTAGGTTAGTTTTGAGCGTTATTGTAATATCAAGACCGAAGACACAAGACTTGAAGAATCAAGAGTAAAAGAGCTTAAAGACGAAGAATCGCCACTGCATGATTACCGCGGACGCGTTACCTATGGCGCGGGCGCGGTGGAGTGGAGGAGCGAACCAACTTAAACCGTGAAGGCCGCGGACGCGTTGCCTCCAGCGCGGTCGCGGTAGAAGCTGAACCCGGTTTGACCATTTGAAGGCCGCCGCGGGCGCGGATCTGGCGGCGCGGTCGCGGTGGTAGCCGACTTCTAGACGGGCGAGATTTCACCGTTTCTATCTTGTTTCCTTTCTTATCTTTCGGTTTCCTATCTTGTTTAGTCCGAAAAGGTTGATCCTTGGGGCTATATAAGGGGAACCTTTCTAGGTTTTTAGGTTATCCAATTCTTGTCAATCAATTGTAATTGAATAAAGATTAGAGTTTTCTTTGTAATGGAGAACTAACTCTCCTCTGAAGTTTATTCAATCAAGGAAGCTTTATTATGAAGTTGTGAAATTCTGGTAATCTCTTTATCCTTAGGTCTTTATTGATACTCTTGAGCTTCATCCCATGATCTATGTTTGATTTTATGAGCCTGATCAACTTGTTTGATTGACTTAGATCTATTGTTTGAATTAGGATTGGCTGTTGTCTATGCATCTTTCCTATTCTCGAAACAACTCTATTCTAGGACCGTGGACTAGTTTAGGGAAGAGTATTCAACGGTTAAATTATGCATGAGACTCGTAGCTTGATTGCATGATTTGATTTCCTATTATCCCTGTGCTCTATGCTAATTCTAGGTTAAGCGTCCTTGCCTAGGGTTATAGAATTGCTTGGACCGTGGACTTGCGATTTCTAATGATTGGGATTGGAATTGACCTAAGCATATAAAGAGGTGGATGAATTCATGATCAACGGATTAATAAAGTGGAATTGATTGAATGAACTCTGCTTGATAACTTTGATTGAAAACAACTTTCAAAACCCCCTTTTTAATTACTTGCATGAAAACCACTAAAATCTGAATAAAACTGATTCCTTTGGGTTCGACCCCTTGCTTGCCTACTATATTTGTGTTTGCATGTTTGGGATTTATTTTTGATTAGGGAACAACGACTTTGCCCGAGTCACCATGCATCGGACATTGCCTCAACATTTCTTTGAACCGATCCCAAACCTCAAAGAGTGGCTCATGGGCTCCTTGTTGAAAGCTCGCTATCTTCCTTCTAAGCTCCGTCGTCTTGGTGGGTGGAAAGAACTTCATCAAGAATGCTTCATTGAGAACCCCTCCATGATGTGATGGATCGAGGTGCTTGGCTCTCCAACCAATGCAATGCCTTACCTCCCAAAGACCACTTGAAGGCTTTGAGTAGTACATACTCAAGTGTCTCCTCATCCGTCGAGATGGTCTCACATAGATCCTTGAATTGCTTCACATGCTCGATCGAGCACTCATTCGGTCTCCCTTGAAATTGATCTCTCTTGATGAGTGAGATAAATTGAGTTTTGATCTCAAAGTTCTTTGACACCTCCGGCAAGACTATGGCCGGTTCCGGCACCTTCAACTCCGGATGCATGTATTGTCTTGCATTCCGGGGTTGGGTGTTGATTTGAGCCTCCAACCTCATCCTTTGCTCACGCTCCCTTCTAGCCTCGGCATCTCGGTTTGCCATCTCAATTTGCATTCGAGCCATGTCGGCCCTCATCCTCTCAACCTCCTCATCACGTAGTTGGTCCACCATTCTCTCCTTCTTTTGAGCTTGTTTGATGATGCTCTCCGGATCACTCACAAAGTCGAACTCAAGTGTTCCTCGGACGGAACGAGCTCGCATACACCTCAAACAAGTAGAACTCCCCGGCAACGGCGCCAAAATTCTGACGTGGGTCGGTGTTGTAGTCCGGATCGGGGGATGTCAAAATTTAAATTTATAAACCGAACCCCAATTGTAGTAAGAGAGGTAGGGTGTCGAACACACGGGAGTTCGTGCGTTGAGTGTACCGAAAAGACTAAAAAGAGGTAAAAGAAAGGCAAAACGAGGAAAATCGAAAGAGAACACCTCGGACCGACACTGGTCACTTCGGTCTGAGGGTGGATCGAGGTTGATTGGCCGGGACCAACTTCACACAACGTCGGGCCCGATGACTGGGTAACTCGATTAGGCAAAAATAGTAGATCGGTCTTGGGTTTTTGGGTTCCTTCCCTAACTAGACTTGGGTAAATCCACCCCAATTCAACCAATAAGTGTTGATCCTTGTGAGATCGAGGTTGCTAGCCTTCGATCCCTCCACTCTACACTTCGACCTTAGGGAGTTTTCACTCTCCTTCGATGCTAGGTCTAGTGATTGGGTCCGAGATTGCTCTCGCTTACTCTTACCAATCACAAGCCCTAGGTCCCTTGTCTCCACAAGAGAATTGAAGCTTAAAGTAGAGAGGATTCATAGATCAAGCACTCAAAGGCTATGGAATTGGGGGTTCACATCCAATCCTAGCTAGGGGATTCCCCCATAGCCCAAGACTATGGAATCTACTCCATCAAGTAAGAGAAATAAGCAATCAAATGGCAAAGCAAGCAAATCTCAATCATCAAACTCAAATTCAACTCAAATTGCATTCAAATCTAAAGGTTCACAATATCCAAATCCAAATTCCACTACAACCAAAGCTAAACAAGTTCAAAAACTCACTAATCTCCTCCTAGCTCCACCGATCTCTCTCTCTTCTCCTTCTCCTCTCTTCTCCTTGCTCTCCAAGTTCTCCTTGAGCCTTTGAGAGTGATTTTGTGTGTGGGATTGATTCCTCTCCCCTAATGCTCTCTAATCACCTCTAATTATAGTCTCTCATGGATTGGGGATCAAGGAATTCCCAATTTAGAAGAAGGGCAAAATTGGAAGATCACAACATTGTGCCTTGGAGCCTAATCTTCTCATTTGCCGACTCGGACCGACACGGGGCAACCTCGGGCCCGACGGTCCTATACTCTGGTGTTCGAACTCGGGCCCGACTTGGTGTGATCTCGATCCTGGGCCTCGGTCCTCTTCTCTTCTTGGTTTTCCTTGAGCTCTTCTTCATTCTTCGCATGGCTCTTCCGCTCCTTAGCTCCCGAGCTTGACTCCTCTTTGGAAACTCTTCCCAAAACGTCCTCTTTTACGCCATTTTACCTACAAAACATAACAAATTCGCATAGTCTCCGAATCTTGTAGAAAACCGGGAACTAAGCTAAAAAGAGACAAAGCACACAAGGAAAGGAATAAAAAACACATAATTACAAAGGAAATTAACTACTAAAACACCACCAAAATGAGAGACATCAGAAGTCGACCTGCCGGTTGATCCCTTTGGCAAAGGTGGCGAGGGTAATGTCCCCCACTGTGTGCTTGACTTCGCCGCTGAAGCCTACCAGTGGCACCGGGTGTTTGTGAATGTCGCTCTCGGATAGCCCCATCTCTTTCAAAGCATCGAGCGTCATTAGGTTGTTGGAGCTCCCGGTATCAATTAGGACTCTTTTCATTAAAACACGTTCCCCATATGCAGGGATATTACCAGGCCGTCGTGTTGGGGTTCGGCAGAAAAGTCCGCATCGCTGTCGTCGAAGACAATAGCGGGTCCCGTCGGTCCACCAGCCGGGCGTCCAGATTGGCGTGGGCGACCGAAGTTGCCCTCACGTACGTGACACTTTGCAGCCGAATAGGTGAGACCGCAGATGTTCGAACCCCCTGAGATAACATTGACAACTTTGTCGGGTGTTGGGGGATCCCTCCTTCTTCTTGATTCGGACTGTAGATTCTCTACTACTTCTTTGGGTACCTGGGCATCAGGTGATACATCCTTGATTCTTCCTTCTGCGATAAGGCGAGATAATTCCTTCCTGAGCATGATGCAGTCCCGGGTCCAGTGGCCGTGGTACTCGTGGTAATCGCACCACTTGGTGGTATCTCTGTCGGCCTTTGGGGCCTTGTCTCTCCTTGGCCACCTCACGTACTCCCCTTGTTTCGCCATGTTTCGTAGGAGCTTGTCCGTGGAAATATTGAGGTTGAGTGAATCCAGCGACGGTGGTGGCGGTTCACAGTTCTGGTCATCCGTCTGCCGCGCCCTGGCTGTGTTCCCCTGCCCGTGGCTAGGGCGTGAATACGGGTGTGCTCGGCGATCTTTTCCTTGGTCAGCCGAGCCTTTGCGGCCATTGACTGGACCCCTTTTCTCATACTTCTCAACTTATGAAGTTCTTTTTCGCAAAGTTCTATCTTCCTCTAGCCTGACGTGAGCTAGGGCTCTAGCTTGAACCTCTTCAAAGGTGTAGCATGGATGTTTGGTAAGTTCCTTGTATAGGCCACCATCGGGGATGATCCCCTGCCTAAACGCTTCCACCGCGGTGGTAACGTCACAAGACTGTATTGAGACTTTTTCGCGGTTGAATCGTTCACGAAATTCTCTGGTAGTCTCTTGTTGCCTTTGACGGATCCGGTAGAGATCGCTGGATTGCTTCTCGAATTTGCGGCTGCTGGCAAACTGGGTGCGGAAAGAGTCTGATAGTTCGGCGAAAGAACCAATGCTACCGCGTGGTAGTTTTATGAACCAAGTCAGCGCCGGACCCGTCAGAGTCGTGCCGAACCCCTTGCACATCACCGCTTCTTTGGAGTACGACGGGACTGGGCTCGTCATCATTTTCTGCTTGTAGATCGCGACGTGCTCGTCAGGGTCGGATGTGCCGTTGTACGGAGTCATGTTCGGCACGGTGAATTTCTTTGGTATCTCTACCCTGGTGATGCGGCGGGAGAAAGGGGACTCGTCGAATCCATCGGGGGCTTCAGGTTCCAGAGGTTGGAAACTTTTCCGACCGATTCGGAGTTGGTCAGCGATGACCCCGATTTGCTCTGTTACCTTCCTCCGTATGGTCGCATCAAGGTCTGAGGGCCTTCGCCTTTCAAAATCCTCTTCGTCGGTCTCTCCCCCGTTCGGCCAAGTGTCCTGAGGTGGTGTTCGGCGTCGCCTAGCCTCTGACCGGGGATTCCTTGGCGGATCTTCGTCAAGGAGAATTTCTTCACGGCGGTGCCGGGCGAAAGCCTCCGGGGCTTCTTCTTGCAGCACCGGTGTTCTGTCACGTGCGTCCAGAGCTTCGCCGTCCTTGGATGTTCCTTCTCACCCACCAAAGTCGAGTCTTCTAACTATGCCCTCAGTGCGGCGATTGACACGAAGGGATCGGCGGCCCGTAGCCAGGACCTCATATTGTTGCTTCAACTGGCTGCTCTCTCGCGTCAGACGCTCTACGTGGGCGTCGTAGAAGCTCTTTTGGTCGCTCAGCTCCTTCTGGAGTAGTTGCATTCGCTCCCGGAGGTCAGTCATCTCCTCGTCCTGCGCCCGGTTTCCGGGGAGTTCGGGATTCTTGCCGTGGTCGGCAAGGGGGGGTTTTGGGAGTCTCATTTCCGTCGCCTGACATTGTGATTGGGAAGTTCAAGTTGGTCTTTTGAACGGTATGTTCTTGTGTGATTGTTCCGATCACGGCCCCCCGGTGGGCGCCAAACTGTTTGAGCCAAAATTCACCCAAGGGAATCTTGACCTAGATCGGGCCTGATCGAGGTGAATCACGAAGAACACGTTTGATGTAAAAGCTTGTGAATTGTATTGAAAGCTTAAGTGAATGTGCAAAAAGAGCGTAAATCTGCTCTAGGGCTTACAATCGATTTATATACCGCCCTTGAGGATTGACCTATCTTGTGAGAAAAGATATGATAATACAAGATTCTATCTAATCTTAATCCCAACGGAATATCTTTAAAGGACTTATCTTATATCTTCGATTCTATCTTGTTTAACCGACTTCTCTCCTCGCCGTTTCTCTCGGTGCTCTGAAGAAGTAGCGAAGAAGTAACAACCGGGTCTTGATACTTTTGTGAGGAAAATTTGGGCCCAACACATGCTAGAAGGACAAATGATGTGAATGTGTATGAGTATTTGCCTATGAGAGAGACGTACCCCTGTAACGAACCAGGTAAGGGTCACCTTGCCAGGGTCGCAAAGAACTAATTCTCTTTTTCAGGTGGAAGTGAGAGGAAGCCCGTGGATCATCGATAGTGGCGCCTCAAATCATATGACAGGAAGTTACTTCCATCTCACTTCTATCCAATCTAGTGCCACGGGAGGAACTGTCTCATTTGGCAACAAGGGGGAAGGAAGAATCAAAGGGACGGGCATTGCAAATCTGAATAAGTCCATTAAAGCTTCAAATGTTAGTCTAGTTGAAGGACTTGGCTTCAACCTCCTTAGCGTCTCTCAAATTTGTGATCAAGGTGAAAACCTAGTCACATTTGATTCCAAGGAGTGCCTCGTCATCAACAAGAAATCAAACAAAGTCATTCTCAAGGGAGTCCGTCAAAACAATGACTACATCTTCAATCAAGAGTTTAAGCCTGCTTCTAAGTTGTGTCTATCTGTTTCAACTGAGGACGCCGATCTCTGGCATCGTCGTCTTGGTCACGTTGGACCTAGCACCATCCTCAAACTTCATCAACAAGAACTTGTGAGAGGACTTCCCCGAATCAACCCAGATCAAGTTGAACAATGCGAAGCATGCATTAAAGGGAAGCTAACAAGATCGTCCTTCAAATCCAAAAGTGAAGTGAGTACAAAGAAGCCATTGAAACTCCTTCATATGAATTTGTGTGGACCCATGAGAACTCAAAGCTACGGTGGAAAGAGGTACATGTACGTTTTTGTAGATGGTTTTTCTTGATTCACTTGGGTTCTTTTCTTGGTGTCAAAAGCAGATGCTTTCACGATGTTCAAGATCTTCATCAACAAGTGGAAGTTACTCTTGGGACGCGCTTAAAAGCTCTAACGTTAGACTGTGGGACTGAGTTCTAAAACTCAGAATTCTTGGACTTCTGTGACCAATAAGGAGTCTCCCACAACTTCTCTTCTCCCCGAACTCCTCAACAAAACGGCGTTGTTGAAAGAAAGAATAGGATGCTTGAGGACATGGCAAGGATGATGCTCTTGGCAAGTGGCGTCCCCAAGAACTTTTGGGCCAAAGTTGTTGCCACAACAGTCTACAACATCAATCGATCTATGATTCGTCCCTTGCTGACGAAAATGTCCTATGAGCTGCTTAATGGAAGGAAGCCTAACATCTCTCACCTCAAAGTCTTTGGGTGTAAATGCTTCGCCCACAACAACGGCAAAGACAACATCGGGAAGTTCGATGCTAGAAGTGATGAAGGAATATTTCTTGGATACTCCCTCACAAGCAAAGCCTATACAGTCTTCAACAAAATGACTCTTAAGCTTGAGGAAAGTATCCATGTGGTATTCAAGGAGAACTCGTCTTAGAAGAAAGAACCAAGTAAGAAAGAACGTCGTTCCTCTCCAAAGGACGACGATGAAGATGATGAAGAAGAGCAAAGTTGGTCCTCCGGAAAGTACTATGTTCCTAGGAACGTCCCTGAAAACCGTGACGAAGTTTCTATGGGAGTCCCTAGTGAACAGTAAGAACAATCGCAAACTTGGTCACTAAATCAAGTAGATGCTGCTGAATCCAGTCAACAAGGAGAGCAAAGGCAAAGTGTGGACGCTCATTTTGAGGGAGAACACACTAAGCATATTTCTGAAGAGGACGGTTTCGACTCTGATGATTCAGATTGGACGGATCCTAGGTGTACTCCTAGAAGGGAAGCCACCCATAGAGGATCCAATCTATCAAGATATCACCCAACAGATCAAATCATCTCGGATACTTCAAAAGGAGTCCAAACCAGATCAGTTGCTATTCAGTCCCAAAGTGCTAACATGGCGTTTTGTGCGTTCAACGCTTTTGTGTCCTTAATGAACCTATGAACATAAAGGAAGCACTTCAGGATGCTGACTGGATCCAAACCATGCGAAAAGAGCTCAATCAATTCGAAAGAAACAAAGTTTGGACACTCGTCCCTCGTCCTAAAAACAAAAACATTATAGGGACGAGGTGGGTCTACAGAAATAAGCTTGATGAGAGTGGCCGAGTTTCAAGAAACAAAGCAAGGCTTGTGGCTCAAGGCTATAGGCAAGAGAAAGGGATCGAATATGATGAGACTTTCGCTCCTATCGCTAGAATTGAGACCATACGTCCCCTCATCGCCTTCGCCGCTCACAAGGGGTTCAAGCTATTTCAAATGGACGTCAAGACCACCTTCCTCAATGGAAAACTAAAGGAAGAGGTGTATGTCGCTCAACCCCCTGGTTTTGAGAACGCCGACTACCCCAACCATGTATACTTCCTTGACAAGGCGCTCTATGAACAAGCAGGCCCCTCGTGCTTGGTACGACAGGTTTGCGTCCTTTCTCTTGTCCAACGGGTACACTCGAGGTAATATTGACAAAACCCTGTTTCTAAAGAAAGTCCTTAAAGATGTTTTGATTGTCCAAGTCTATGTCATTGACCTAGTATTTGGAAGCACTAACATTAAACTTGTAGAGAAATTCAAGAACTTGATGAGTAGTGAGTTTGAGATGTCCCTCATAGCAGAACTCAACTTCTTCTTGGGACTCCAAATTACTCAACTCAAAGATGGGACATGCATTCACCAACAGAATTACATTAGTGAATTGCTCGAGAAGTATGGAATGAACACGTCCAAACCCATAGATACTCCCATATCTCCAAACACTCACCTTTATGTTGATGAAGAAGGGAAGAGTGTGGATCAAAATCTCTATAGAGGAATGATAGGATCTCTATTGTACTTGACCGCAATCCGTCTTGACATCATGTTCGATGTATGCTTGTGCGCTCGCTTTCAAGTCAATCCAAAAGAGTCCCATATGCAAGAAGTCAAAAGAATCTTCAGGTATCTCAAGGGACGGGACGACCTCTGTCTTTGGTATCCAAGGAAGACGTCCCTCAACCTTGTAGGGTACTCTGACGCAGACTACGCATGTCATGTGGTGGATAGGAAGAGCACCTCTAGAATGGCTCAATTCCTAGGCTCTTGCCTTGTGTCATGGGGATCCAAGAAGCAATATTCTGTGGCGCTTTCAACTGCGGAAGCCGAGTACGTTGTTGTTGCTTCGTGTTGCTCACAAGTCCTTTGGATCAAGTACCAATTGGAAGACAATGGTACATTCCTTGATACAATTCCTATCTTGTGTGACAACACTAGTGCACATTCATATAAGACATCATTTTCTTCGATATAATGTGGAACTAGGATTGATTAGAGTGGATCATGTTATGACTGAGTACTAGGTGGCTGATATTTTCACAAAAGCACTTGATAAACGTCCCTTTGAGCATCTTAGGTTGCTCTTGGGGATAATATATTTTAAATGATCAAGTCTCGTTCTATTAATCCCTCAATGATTGGCTATGTCTTATTGAGAATCTGTTTTAAAGTATGCCATACTTTTAAAGTCATCTTGAAACGACGCTAGTCTAAGACATGTGTTTTGTCTTTGCTTTGAACGTCTTTCATCTCTATTTTGATCTCAAGAGTATCCCTGATCACCCAACCCTCATTATAAGACGAAATGATGGGAACTCTAAGCTTACCTAAGCCGAGAATCTTGAAAAAGTGTCCTATGAGCCTTCTGTGTTTTCACTTTACGGGACGTACTTGTTTGATTTTCAAAAAATGGTTCTAAGTAATTAAAGGGAGGCTTGTCAAAGTCTTAAGGACGCTTGTGCAGAGTTCTCAGAGTTAGATTGTTGAGTTTAGTGTTGGGATGCAAGGTTACAGTTCTCAGAAAGAGGTTTGTTGTTTTGTAAGGACATCAGGTCAGAGTCCTTTGATGAATTGTGGCCGTTTGAATTTTGAAAACGGGAAGGTGAACCATCGCGGGGATTTTGGACGAAAATCTCGGGATCCGTATAACGGGTGGAAGACAGCTGTTACTTAGTGAAGAAGTATACATGCATCAGGACGCGGTGGAGGAAGCCAAAGCCAAAAGACCCTGTTGCCATCGCCTTTTTCCTTGTCTTCTTCCTATAAATAGCCCACTGCATCCCCTATGAAAACTCTTCGCCTCTTTCGCATTCTTGCTCATATCCGGAAAATTTTTCTTCCCAAATCTCAAAATCAAACCCTAATCTCCTCTATAAAAACTCTCAAAATCTCTCAATGGCCAACACAAGAAACACTTCAAAAACCCCTCAACCCTCATCTTCTACGGCGGCGAGATCCACAGCTCCGACTAAAGGTCGGTCGCCATTGGATTCTAGGTCAAGGGATGTCCGGCGGCCAGACCATATGAGAAACCCTCATTCTTCGCAATCGCAACCACAGCGCTACCCTTCCACCACTTCTC
This sequence comes from Polygonum aviculare, assembly GCA_934048045.1. Taxonomy (NCBI): domain Eukaryota; kingdom Viridiplantae; phylum Streptophyta; class Magnoliopsida; order Caryophyllales; family Polygonaceae; genus Polygonum; species Polygonum aviculare. Next base: position 27,590,315 of record OW204024.1, on the reverse strand, counting down.
CTCAACCACAAAAACGCAACTCACAATCCCAATCCAAATCTCAACCTCAAAAACACTTCGAATTTCTTGAGAAACCGTACAAGCTTGAACCAGAACAAGGGAGTCCTAAAAAGTCAAACTTCATGGGACTCTCCACTCAACCCAAGAGCCGTCTTAAAATTGATCCTTTGATTGAGGACTAGCTTGAAAGGGAGCCAAAAACCCTTGCCAACATATGCCATAGGGCGTCCATCCAAAGCCACCCTGAAAAGGTCCAACGTCTACTCCATTACTTCATGGTAACGTACGTCCAACCCCGCCTTAGGGAAACCACTTCTCAAATCCTCCCTACGCGGGCCCGTCCATTATTTCTGATTCCTTCGGGGGAACTGTGGACGACCTTGCTAAGCTTCTACCAGACATTATGGAGTTCCTAGTCGCCCCGGCTGGCTCCGTCCCATCCAAGAGAAAAAGGTGATGTCTCTCAATTTGGTAGTGTTTTATAGGTCTTTTTTCCTTTGTAAATATGCGTCTTTCTTCCCTTTTCTTGTGTGGTTTGTCCCTTTTTAGCTTAGATTCCGATTTTCTATGAGATTCGGAGACTATGCGCATTTTGTGTGTTTTATAGGCATTTCGGAGCAAGAATCATGGAGATTGGAGGATGGCATGATGGAGGAATTCAAGGATGGAAAAGGAGTCAAAATGGAGCTAACAATGAATGGAAAGAAGCCTCAAGTGAAGACGAAGAGAATGGCGAAAGAATCGAGTCAATCGGAGCTAAAACGATAGAGAACGGAGCGAAACAAGCTGAAAAATGTCTTAGGACCGAGGTACCCAGCATGTCGGGCTCGAGGTACCATAGTGGCCCGAGGTGGTGGTCCGAGGTTTGGCAAGTCGGGCCCGAGGTCTCTTAAAGATGTGTCATTGGACCGAGGTTGAAGCAAGTCGGGCCCGAGGTTCCTCCGTGTCGATCCATGTCGGTCGTGGCTCCGGATTCCTTTCTTTTTGGGATTTTCTTGGTAATTCCCAAAACTATATTTGCTTCCTTGGAGGTCAAGGAGTCTAGAAGCCTTGGGGATCAAGGAGTTCTAGAAGCCTTGGAGGTCAAGGACAAGCCTTGGAGCCCAAGGAGTTTAGAAGGGAGATCTCTATTTAAACTTTTGTGATCTATCATCATCTATCATCTAGACACTTGAGGGGGTGGACTCTTCTCCAAGGGAGGGAAGGAACCCAAGATCTAGAAGAGGATTTGGGTGAATTCCTTTCCTTGGAGAGGAGAGAAACCCTTGGCTAGAGGAAGAGAATCAATCCCACACACAAAACCACTCTCAAAGGCTCAAGGAGAACTTGGAGAGCAAGGAGAAGAAAGGAGGAGGAGAAGAGAGAGAGATCGGTGGAGCTAGAGAGGATATTAGTGAGTTTTTGAACTTGTTTAGCTTTGGTTTTAGTAGAATTTGGATTTGGATATTGTGAACCTTTAGATTTGAATGCAATTTGAGTTGAATTTGAGTTTGATGATTGAGATTTGCTTGCTTTGTCATTTGATTGCTTATTTCTCTTACTTGATGGAGTAGATTCCATAGTCTTGAGCTATGGGGGAAACCCCTAGCTAGGATTGGGTGTGAACCCCCAATTCCATAGCCTTTGAGTGCTTGATCTATGAATCCTCTCTACACTAAGCTTCAATTCTCTTGTGGAGACAAGGGACCTAGGGCTTGTGATTGGTAAGAGTAAGCGAGAGCAATCTCGGACCCAATCACTAGACCTAGCATCGAAGGAGAGTGAAAACTCCCTAAGGTCGAAGTGTAGAGTGGAGGGATCGAAGGCTAGCAATCTCGATATCACAAGGATCAACACTTATTGGTTGAATTAGGGTGGAATTACCCAAGTCTAGTTAGGGAAGGAACCCAAAAACCCAAGACCGATCTACTATTTTTGCTAAATCGAGTTACCCAGTCATCGGGCCCGACGTTGTGTGAAGTTGGTCCCGGCCAATCAACCTCGATCCACCCTCGGACCGAAGTGACCAGTGTCGGTCCGAGGTGTTCTCTTTCGATTTTCCTCGTTTTGCCTTTCTTTTACCTCTTTTTAGTCTTTTCGGTACACTCAACGCACGAACTCCCGTGTGTTCGACACCCTACCTCTCTTACTACAATTGGGGTTCGGTTTATAAATTTAAATTTTGACATCCCTCCGATCCGGACTACAACACCGACCCACGTCAGAATTTTGGCGCCGTTGCCGGGGAGTTCTACTTGTTTGAGGTACCATCTTTTGTTGAGTCTTTGATTTTGTAGTGATTTGGGTGAGGGACTAGCCCAAACCCCTTGTTTTTTTTGATTTGGTTTTGTTTGTGTCTTTGGTTTGTAGGTGATTCCATCTCGTACCTCCCAAAGGTTCAAAAAAAAATGGAATTGTATGATAGTGATGATGAGTGGGAGGTTTTCTACCTTCAAATGGAGATGTCGCGTCTAAAAAGAAAAATCCACGAGTTAAAAGAGGAAGCGGAAAGAGAATGGAGAGCTCAAGCTCGAATTCGTGAGCAACTTGATGCCCGGATTAGAATTCAACAAGAGATAGAAGAGAGAGCCTATGAGGATGAGTGTTACATGAGAGAGGTGTATGGGAACCTAGACCACTATGATGGACGAGGTGGTGCTCAATCCTATTGGGAAGTCCCACTTATACTCAAATGCAAGGAGTACCTCCCAACCAACCTCCGAGCTACGAGGAAACTCCTCCATGGGCACTTGAGTGGCTAGAAGAGCTCAAGGAGATGAGAACTCAATTCAAGGAAGAGAGGACTCAATTCGAGGAACTTAATTCATGGAGGATGAGCGACAACGCCCAATCCGACTATTATTGGGCATCCCTCTCGAGTTCTCAAGAGCAACTTCCGAGCTATGATGATGAAGAGGGCTATGATGAGGTCCGAGTCGAGCCACCACAAGTCGAGAGGAGTGAGCAAGCTTGGACCGACGTACCCAGTGTGTCGGGCCCGAGTTGCTCGCAAGTCGGACCGACTCCACAACCCAGGACCGAGTTGGAGGACATGTCGGGCCCGAGTTGCCCAGACATCGGACCACCTCCCATGCCTCTACTTTGCCCCAAGCCCGAGATGCCGAATGTTGGGACCGACTTGCACCCACTTCGATCGGTGACAATGGAGGAAAACTATCTCTTGGCTATTGAGCGTGCAAGGATTAAGTGAAGGAAAGCTCTCCCTCTCTCGTGATTGAAGAAGAAAGGCTCGAGTTTTGGTTCAAACAAGCTTTGGAGGAGATGCCGGAAGTCGGGCCCGATGTGGCTCCTATGTCAGTCCAGCCCGAGAATCAAGCCTCCAAGATCATGTGTGAGACTCGTTTGCCATATCTCCTTTGCTCTTTTGTGACGGTTTCTTGTGAGTCATATGGTGCGGATGGACTATACTCGGTGGATTTGATTTCCGACTATTCTTGGTCTAAGTATGGGGTCCCCCACCATTATGACGAGGCCGAGGCGCATGTTTGGTTGAACTATAGAGAATGGCCTCAATTCTTTTTGAGTGATGAGATGGTCCTTGGAGAGTTCATGGACCCCGAGCCTTATTTTCCACCCTAACGAAGCTTAGGTGGCACGTCAAGCTAATGACGTTAAAAGAGCACTTTTCGGGAGGCAACCCGACGTATCCTTTGTTTCCTTTTGTTTTATTTTCTTATTTTTAGGATTTGAGCTTATTGTGCTAACCCTTTCTCTAAACCCCTTGAAAGCAAGTATTTTGGGATGTATCTTTGGTGTGATCTTGTAGGTGCTTCTTGGTGTGAATGATGATCTTGAAATGAGAAGGTGTATGATGCAAATGGACGAGCAACTAGGATGTGAGACGAGCAAGCGGTCTCGACCACCTCTCAAGAAGTTCGACAAGGTGCTCCACCTTTATCTCCCCATGTGCCGATGTCAACAATTCACCATTCTTCTTATCTCCAAACGCCTTGTCTAGTGAGTTTCCCTTTTCATTTTCCCTTTTGGTCTTATTTGGATGCAATGAGGACATTGCATATTTTAAGTATGGGGTATGGGAAAAGGAAACTCTCTTGTGCCTAGTGTTTGTACATATGTGTGCTTTGTGTGTCTTTTGCTTTCTGTGAGAAAATTTTTTGCAAAAATCCATAAAAATTTGAAAATTTCGTGTGAAAATGTCAAAAAGATTTTGTTTTTGGACTAGGAATTCCCATCTTAAATGTCTAAAGAAAGTTAATGATGATGTGAGCATGTAAATTCCTTTGCATATTTTTCGATAGTTTAGCCTCTAAATGGATGTTGCTTTTGATGTGATGTGATATCTTGCATGTTTTTATTGAGCTCATGAGTTCTTGGATAAGTTTTGATGCAACTAAGCTAGAGTGAACCTTGTGAGATTATTCTTGGCCATTTTAGGGATGCTTGTTCATTATTGCATATCCCTCATTTTCTTGTGAGGTTAGCTCATGCATGCTTAGTAATACTTGCTATTGCGGTGTTTATCTATTTTCCAAGACCAATATGAGATTTGTTCTATGCTTTGTCACATTGATTTGAACTTTGTTTCACTTAGTCACAAAATGTTCCATATCCTACCTTGAAGAGAAACCGTTGTTTGTAGCCCCGTTTTAGCCTTAGACCTTTGTTTGAAACTCCTCAAAAATATGATTCCTAGCCTATATGACTTGACCCTTATGGGATTGAACTTTAATAAGAGGTTGTGGAGTATATTTGAAGAGTTGAGATTCTCTTTGGTGAAGGGCAAGAAATGGAGTTATAAATCAAGTGGGTAGTGCCTCTTTGTTGGAAAGAAAGAAAGAAAAGTTGGAAAAAGTAGTGGATTGAAATGTAAGAAATGGGTTTAGACCGAGTTCAAAGTGACCTCGGGCCCGATATGAAGTGCAAGTCGATCCAAGTGAAAAAAGTGAGAAAAATCCAACAAAAGTTTAGTGCAAAGATGAAGTGGAATGTTAAGTGAAAAAGTGGGTTGAAAGAAGTTGAAAAGAAAAAAATCAAAGTCTTTTGGGTGAGTGAAGTTGAAAGTGGAATAATTTGGTGAAGTTGGTGAGAGACTAGAAAGTTCAATCCCCATTATAAGCACCACAAGACCAAAATGATTCCTACCTTGAGAAACACCAAAAGCCCCGTTACAACCCGGCCGAATGGAACCTCTTTGAGGACCTCCATTGAGCCAAGTTCATATTCTTTGTGTGCATTGTAATAGGCATCTCTAGGAGGATGAATTGGTGATATTAGCTTCAATAGTAAAGTCTTTACTTGCATGATTCTTGAGTATGAGTGTTCATTGCTAAGCCTAAACACATGATGAGTGATACACATTTTCATGTCCCTAAAGTGAGGCTATGTTGCATTAGACTTTATTCCTTGAACACTTGATCATGTGTGATGACGTAATCTTGCTAGAATATCTATCACTTGTACTTGATTGATTTTTCATATGAGGCTTTACTTGAAGATTATGCTTCGGTCTTGCTTACATTGTTATTGCTTAAGGACAAGCAAGTTTAAGTATGGGGTATTCTGATGTCTCTCAATTTGGTAGTGTTTTATAGGTCTTTTTCATTTATAAATATGTGTCTTTCTTCCCTTTTCTTGTGTGTTTTGTCCCTTTTTAGCTTAGATTCCGATTTTCTATGAGATTCGGAGACTATGCGCATTTTGTGTGTTTTATAGGCATTTCGGAGCAAGAATCATGGAGATTAGAGCATGGCATGATGGAGGAATTCAAGGATGGAAAAGGAGTCAAAATGGAGCTAACAATGCATGGAAAGAAGCCTCAAGTGAAGACGAAGAGAATGGCGAAAGAATCGAGTCAATCGGAGCTAAAACGAGAGAGAACGGAGCGAAACAAGCTGAAAAATGCCTTAGGACCGAGGTACCCAGCATGTCGGGCTCGAGGTACCATAGTGGCCCGAGGTGATGGTCCGAGGTTTGGCAAGTCGGGCCCGAGGTCTCTTAAAGATGTGTCATTGGACCGAGGTTGAAGCAAGTCGGGCCCGAGGTTCCTCCGTGTCGATCCATGTCGGTCGTGGCTCCGGATTCCTTTCTTTTTGGGATTTTCTTGTTAATTCCCAAAACTATATTTGCTTCCTTGGAGGTCAAGGAGTCTAGAAGCCTTGGGGATCAAGGAGTTCTAGAAGCCTTGGAGGTCAAGGACAAGCCTTGGATCCCAAGGAGTTTAGAAGGCAGATCTCTATTTAAACTCTTGTGATCTATCATCATCTACCATCTAGACACTTAAGGGGGTGGACTCTTCTCCAAGGGAGGGAAGGAACCCAAGATCTAGAGGAGGATTTGGGTGAATTCCTTTCCTTGGAGAGGAGAGAAACCCTTGGCTAGAGGAAGAGAATCAATCCCACACACAAAACCACTCTCAAAGGCTCAAGGAGAACTTGGAGAGCAAGGAGAAGAAAGGAGGAGGAGAAGAGAGAGAGATCGGTGGAGCTAGAGAGGATATTAGTGAGTTTTTGAACTTGTTTAGCTTTGGTTTTAGTAGAATTTGGATTTGGATATTGTGAACCTTTAGATTTGAATGCAATTTGAGTTGAATTTGAGTTTGATGATTGAGATTTGCTTGCTTTGCCATTTGATTGCTTATTTCTCTTACTTGATGGAGTAGATTCCATAGTCTTGAGCTATGGGAGAAACCCCTAGCTAGGATTGGGTGTGAACCCCCAATTCCATAGCCTTTGAGTGCTTGATCTATGAATCCTCTCTACACTAAGCTTCAATTCTCTTGTGGAGACAAGGGACCTAGGGCTTGTGATTGGTAAGAGTAAGCGAGAGCAATCTCGGACCCAATCACTAGACCTAGCATCGAAGGAGAGTGAAAACTCCCTAAGGTCGAAGTGTAGAGTGGAGGGATCGAAGGCTAGCAATCTCGATATCACAAGGATCAACACTTATTGGTTAAATTGGGGTGTAATTACCCAAGTCAAGTTAGGGAAGGAACCCAAAAACCCAAGACCGATCTACTATTTTTGCTAAATCGAGTTACCCAGTCATCGGGCCCGACGTTGTGTGAAGTTGGTCCCGGCCAATCAACCTCGATCCACCCTCGGTCCGAAGTGACCAGTGTCGGTCCGAGGTGTTCCCTTTCGATTTTCCTCGTTTTGCCTTTCTTTTACCTCTTTTTAGTCTTTTCGGTACACTCAACGCACGAACTCCCGTGTGTTCGACACCCTACCTCTCTTACTACAATTGGGGTTCGGTTTATAATTTTAAATTTTGACATCCCTCCGATCCGGACTACAACACCGACCCACGTCAAAAGGCAGCCCTCTCCTCCGCCCTCTCAAAAGATCAAAATCAAGTTCTCCTCCTCCTCTCAACCTAAACCCCTTCCTTCCACTCCTCCTCCCGCTCCTAAAAGACGTCTCAAGACATCTGCCCAACTTGAAGGCGTGACCAACGAGGAGATGGCGGCAATTCGACTCTCTGAGATCGCCGTCGAGAAGGAAGAATTGGCCAAGAAGGCCCAAGTAGAAAGGGACGCCGAGGCTGAGGCATCCTCAAAAGCAGAGAAGGTTTTGGCTCTTCCTCCTCCCCCTCCACAAAGGGTTGAGGACGCGCCAATAGAGGATCCGCTTCAAGTGGAAATCGAGGCCGACTTGGCAAATCCTATGTCAAAGGTCGTAAGGGACGCTCCTCTCCAGCAGGTCTAGGCCAAGGACGCTGCTCCAAAAGTAATTATTGTAGAGGACTCCCCTGCAAAGAAGCCTCCTCAGACTTCAAAACAAGTGAGTGCCACAAAGGCTAAGATTCGCACTCCCTCACCCTCTCCATCTCCCATCAAAGCCACAACTCCTCCCCCTCCTCCTCCTGCTGAAATCGAGGAGGGTGAACAAGTCCAAGGGACGCTCCCGGCGGAGGTACCTCAAGAGTCCCTTGCAAAGACTCTTGCTCCAGCCGCCCATGTGAAAGTGGGGGCGTCTGGAGAAAAGGATGCGGAGATGGCTGAGTCCTCACAACATCAAGAAGACGAAGCCTCGGATGAAGAAGCAGATCCTCAGGATGAGGATAATGAAGAGGAGGACGGTGATGGTGATGGTGAGGACGTTGGCGACGATGTGATAGTGACCGGCAATGGAAACAAAAAGAAGAGGATGAAGAAGATCTTGGGGCCCTTACTGTTTGATGTTGAATTTCTGCGCTCCAATGACAGAACAGAGTTCCTAGAGCTGCTTGAGTTCCAAGGTTGGACGCATCTCGGGGCCAAGGCCGCAACTGTGGACCCTGACCAAGTGAAACTTTTCTACTCTAAGTTTGAAGTTTCCGAGGTCAAGAAGAAGCCACAAGGGATGTTCACCATTAATGCCGATGAGTACTCAATTGTTGAGGGTACCGTCCGCAATATGATTGGCCTCCGCCTCTCTCCCCCAGAAGCCCTTCATGACTTTCCTTGTAAGAACTTTGGATGCTTCAATCAAGAGGAGATCTTTGACAACAACATTCAGGGAAAGCAGCCGCTTGCTAAGGACAGGGTAGCTCACGTTCTTTCCAAGACGGGCGTCCTTGCGCATCACTTCAATGTGCGCATGGTCGTCCCACGTCAAGAGAAGAAGTCCATTGTTCAGATCACTGACAGCATCATTCTGGACGCCTTCTTGAGACGCCAACCAATAAACCTTGCGAGAGTCAACTTTGAGCATATAGGGCAGTGCACTAATAGCCGACATTCCCTTTCCTACCCTGCCTTAGTCAAGAAGATCTTGGTTCAACAAGGCCTCTACAAGCCCAAGGAAGAGAAAACGTTTGGCACCCATTGGGACGTCAAACAAATTACCGGGCCTCTTGTTGGCAACATGAGATACGATGAAGAGCTTCCATCTGTGAGGAAGCAACTCGCTAAGGAGAAAAAGGAAGCCAAGCTCAAGGTTGCCCAAGAAGTTGTTGCCAATGCTAAAGGTGGAGAAATTGCTCAAGTAGTAGGGACTCCTATGGAGCCAGAAGCTGAGAATGAAGACGCGCCAGAAGATGAGAACATTCCTCATATGGCTGAAGGGTATACCAACAAGGAATTGTTTGGCATGATGATTGATAACCAGTGCATGGTGATCGATCTCATCCAACAGTTGCATGAGACCCTCCTGCGCAACAATGAGTTATTGGAACGCTCCAATGATCTGACTGCTCAAAACTTGAAAGCTCTCGGCAAGCGTCCTAAATGATCACATCCTCCCGTCCTCTCCTGAAAAACAATGTTTTTATGACTTTTGAACTTGATCATTTTAAAACAATGTGGTATGAATGTTTGTAATAACCGTACTCTGGTTTCTTTTGCACTCTACTCTTCGTGAATGACGTTCATTACCTTTGTCTTTCATTTTGTCTAAGCATTCATTCCTCTAGTTATGACTTTGTGCTTGCATGCTTTATCACTTGTTCTCCTTTTCGATGATGCCAAAAGGGGGAAGTATAGTTTTGCAGAGATGCATTCGTTTTTAAGTTATCATAGAAAGCATGTGTTTAGGGGGGATTTCGGCCAAGTCCAAATGACGCTAGTACAATAATACGTTAGGAAACGCACTTGAAAATGTTTGCATGCTAATCTTCGTCAAAGAACGCTAGAGTGTAGTTCTTCATGCTAAAAGCTTTATTGCTGTGCGCATTGTTTTTAACATTTCCCATCATCAAAAAGGGGAAAATTGTTGGGACGATATTAAGGACGCTTGTCATTAATATCTAACGAATAATGGAAGTCCCTCGTTTTGATAATGACAAACTCAATGGTATTTAATAGTTGTCCAAGTGTTTATCTCAGGTAAGTCTAGAGGACGCCCATGAGTGAAAAGGACAACAAGTGAACGAGAGTCCCTAAGCAATAGGGACACACTCCATCAGAATATCCAAAGATGAACAAAAGAATGGGGTCCCTGCGAGATAAGACGGCGTCCTTATCAAGAAGGGAAGCGCGCCTAAATTCTGCAGAAGTTCAAAATTCAAATAAAGGCCGCCCCAACATGATTACATCATAATCGGCCGTAATCCTCAAAAGGAAGCTTCCTATGTCTGGGCATGTGTAAATACTTCCAAAGAAGTTGCTTTCCAGAAGATGGTCCCCTAACCACGCGGAGGCTTCCCAAGCAGTGACATAGTTGACTTCCTCAAGATGAAAATCGCACCGTTGAAGGAAGACGACAGATCCTGTAGAAGATTCAGAGGACGCTATAGGACAAAAGCCACTACCGCTATAGATACCCCCCAAGGGTTATGCATAGCGGTGTGGACTTTCAGGGTTTTCTCTCGAGCTCACTCCCGAAGCATTCAAGTTCAAGAACGAAGATCAAGAAGATTAAGTGAGCTTGAATCGAGAAAAGAAGAAGTCCAACCACGTCAAATCCAAAACAAATCACAAAGAGTTAGAAAGTTAGTTTGTCTCTCACGACGTATTGTGAAAGATGTGAGTGTTTAGCTTAGAGAATTGTAACTGCTCAGAGAAATTACTAGTGAGACTTTAATATATATAAAGGAGAAGTTACTAGTGAGACTAAGGACGCACACTTAGTTCAGAGAATTGTAACTACTCGCCTGTACTCTATAAGGACTCTCTCTTAATAAGATAAGGACGGCTATTCGAAAATCCTCCACGGAGGTAGAGGTAAAATAACGAAATATTAAAATATATCAAGAAAAAAGATAAAAATAATTGGATATATATGTTTTTGTTTTGTAAACATTTTAAGTATTATATCATTTAGTTTTGAAATCAAATATAGTTGGAAAGTTATTCTTTTTTTTATGTGATGAAGTATACATTTTGCAAATTAAATCTATACAAAATTTCTTTTAGTAGAAATATATGCACAATTTGTTTTGATGTTAAGAAAAAGGTTATTTCTAGACATAATATGATTTAAATAAAGATCATAGATGAATTAAAATTATTTAAAAAATTATTCTACTGAAAGATTCTGTCTAAATACAAATTGGTATGATATTATATAATAGACTGATATAGATACAATGATGAGCTAATATTATTATTTGAATATCTATAGAATAATTGATATTAAATATAAATCATACGTATTATATATTTTGATATGAGTATATGAAAATAAGATAAACATACTTATACTCTTTTATTGTAAAACATTTAAAAATATTTTATAAAACATAATTAATTCGATATGAAGTGACACCAAAATTAATACGATGACTCGAAAAAAATATCTATACTATATATTAAAGTCGAGACCTGTTGAATCTCCACGTTTATTATGACCCCACGGGATGTTAAAAAAGTTAATTTAGAAAAAGAATTTTTAAATTATTTCTTATTCTTATAAATTTTCTATCATCTATCATTTCTTTTTTGTCTAATTTCTATGTTTTCCATCTAATATATATCATTTCAACTATTTGCCTAGACATTCTTTTTTATAATAATATATATTTGCCATATTTTCATCGATCTTTTTTGTCCCATAAATGTGTCATTTAAGTAACAAATATTTAAAAATACTTTTGTGAAATATCTAAAAAATATATAAACTAAATTTGTGTTATAATATTCATTTATAAAGTGTATTGATCTATAACTCTACTATTATTAAATTAATTATAATGTTATAAGATCTATTAAAATATTCATTTTATTTAAAAAATAATATTATTGATACAAGTCTATTTTCCTGTTAGACTTATTTTAATAAGTCATAGATAACTTAATTTTTTTTATTTCTATCATCATTTAAAAATCTTACTAATTATGAAAAAATATATATGTTGATAAAATATTTGACTTGAGATTTCATATCATATCACATATAACTTTTTAAATTAATAAAATTTATTTTGATATAAAATGATAGTGTTTTATCTATTAATTATTATCTATATTATTGATCGTGTCCCGTGTAGGGTACTGGCAATAATCTAGTTATTTTAATATATCATATAGATAGATGACATATATTGGAAGTGGATGCGGTGAGAGACTATTAGAAAAACCTAGACTTGTTTCAAAATTGTTCACTTAAATATTATTTTATGAATTCAGTTTTAAACGAGTTCAAGTTAAATTATAGTTGTTATCTTAGACAAAAAGAAAATACGAGATAATACATATTTGAATCAACACTTTTAGAGATGTTTCTCATTTTTAAAATAATATCTTGTAAAATCATTCAAGTGCAAACCATATCAGATATTCAGTAGTTTAGTGGAAGTTGGTGGTGGACCGATTTTGTATTGCGGTTCATATATGTTGCAATGATACATCCTTTTATTGGACCCCAACCCATGTTATATGTTTGGGTATTAATCCAATTAGTGAAACTTAAGGAGGCAAAATGGATAAAAAGATACGAGGACCTTTTTTTTATGGGTCGGAATAAGAGAACCTTTTATGGGCACATGAGCATATGACCCCTGTGGAGGCTTCTACTTTTAGGGTAAGTGTAAGAATGAATCAAATGGTTGATATGTGTAATGGCTTAATCTATATTAACAAAGTAGAGATACAAATCTACCGATCATTCACCCGCTTCCCTTTTGAATTTGAAAATTTAAGAAAAATTAACTTTCCGTTTTTGCCCTCATGACTAAAAAACCGAAAAATATTTCAGCTTTAGGGTTAGATTTTTCCGGCAATCTCTCGTAGTTGCCTCTTAATCCTTAACTGGCATTAATTTTTTATGTTTCTTACCAAAATAATTGTTGTTTAAGTTGGAATGGGGCTTTGGTTTGAGATTGAATGGGGTTTTTTCGTCCCCTAATTTTTAGTTTCTGGCGAGGACTAAAACTGGAAGTTGTATATGTAATTTGGTTGGGAGATTGTTGTAGAACCTAATGGTAAATGTCTTGTGGGAAGTTTTGAACAACATCAATTCGAGTTATTCATTACATCAAGTTGCTTCGACATTAGGTTGGACTTGAATGACAGCTGCCATATCCATCTAGAGCAAATGATAGATGATAGGATGTGACTTAGGAACTTGTATTTTGCAGATGTGTAGCATAGGCAGTGTTTGGCTAACTTGGCAACAACTTGTTGCGTGTAATTAACGCTTTTTTGTTGTTATGGTGTGCAATTGAAGTGTAAGGGATTATATTGATGTTTGTGTTGCTATGGCTAGGTTGCAACGGACCGTCTTTTGCTTAGATGGAGGGTATGCATTTTATTGGTTTAGCTGCATTCCAATTGTGTGTGGTGTCCATTTTCTGTGTAGCTTGCATACAATTTCATTAGCGATTGGTCATACCATAAGCAACTAAATATATATCCTGTGCAGTTTAATGCGCATTATAAGATCTTACTTAACAAAACAACAAATGAAGGAAGTTTAAGTTGTCCATGGTGTAATTAAACAGGGCAATGCACTTGGTTTAGCTTGCAAGATAAAACTAAGCTCATATAAATACATCTTAACTTTTCCATTTGGGTCATGACTATGTCTGCTCTCCGAATAGAGGGGTGATTACATTCTAATTAAGTGTTGGGATTCGTTCCCTTAATTAAGTTGGCATCGTCTCATCTTTTGAGATGCCACAAGTCATCACTGAAGTGCAATGTTTTTTGTTTAAATAAATCCAATTTGTATTTAAAAAATATATTATACTTGTTAAAAAATAATTTCATAATTGTATTTCAAAAGTTACATTCCGATTTCTTGCTTTTCTGTTTGATTGAAAACATAATGTTTTATTAAATAATTATGTTTCTTAGAAGATCATAATTGTTTTTATAAAGGATGGCCCAATGGACTACTTTAGTATATACATGCCACGTGGCAAAAAAAATTATGAAGACATTAACTCCGCTTTATCTTATAGTAGGTCAGATATTTAAGGTATTGTACATTTAGTGAACACTTTTCAGCCAACTTTTCATTGGAAAATAAGTAGGTTAAAAAATAAAGAATATATCAATTCCAGGGATAAATAACTCGTTTTGAAATTTTAAAGGATATATAACCAAATTTACAAGATTCAAAGGTTTAAAGAGGTGTATGAATTTAGAGCCATTAAACTCATCTTAAAATACATATAAAAATTCATTAAGGGTCACAGGAAATGATTTTTGCAAATTATAAATGAAGATAGTTTAAAGAGGATTAAATTCGAGAAAAGCGGGTACACGCGGGGCAACTATGATCATGAATGAGATTTGTGCTCGTGGGGCACCTAAGATCATGAATTGTACCCGTGCCCATGGGGAAGCCACATTTAAGAATGGAATTTGGGCACTCGTGATCATGGCTACCTAACCCGTGAATGTGGGTCTACAACAGACCACTTGCGTTGAAGGAAGTTTGGCATGCATTCTTGGCGGCTCCCATGGTTTTTGTGGTGGTTTTGCTGTTCTTTGCTCCTCCTTCACCTGCCACACATCACCTCCCACACCCTTAGGGCTATTTTGTCGGCCTTGTTATTTATAAGGCTACAGTTTGGCTTGATGAGCTTTCTCTTCTCTTATACATAGGCATCTATGTTAAAGGAGATAAATTGTACCTCTCTCCCTCTATTCTCACTCTTGTTCGTTCACAAAGTTCTAGTAGGAAACTCCCTCTTTAAGGTGTAGGTAATAGATCTCTAAGAGGTGTCTTGTTTTTTCGAGCAAAGGCTTACAAACTAGTTTCTCGACAACTTGAGCACCCACGAAAACAAATATAGACTCACGCCTATGGAAACAACTATGATCACGATGAGCACCCGCGTCAGTAGATTTGGATTCGTTCATGTGGAAGTGCCTAATGCTAGTGCCTAGTGCCCAATTCCTAATGCTCAATGCCCAGTTCTTGTCTCCAGCTCCCAGTGCCTAGTGCTAGGGTCTAGTGCATTGTGTTGTGTTGTTGCCTTGTGTTCATGCCTTCATCTTGTGTTGTGCCCATTCGTGTAATACCTCGATATCCGTTACTTAAAACCTTCAAGGCAAGTTGATGGTTCTACCCTTTTACTCGGTTATCATGATGATGCTTTGCGTTATCTTAATCCATGTTGGAAACAAACTTATTTGCTAATAATCGGACAGAGGTTTATTATGATAAAAGATAATAACCATTGTTATTAATTGATCCGCTCTATTTTGTATGGTTAAACTCTTGTATTTTAGGGCTATATTGAGTGTGTTTAGGTTAGAGTCTGTGCTAATTGTAATATCTAGGCCGAAGACACAAGGACTCAAGAATCAAGAGTTTTTAAGGCGTTTTGAGCTGTCTTGCCAACACCTCTTGCTTGTGAAGGCCATATCTGGAGATAAAGTGATCGGATTGAGCTGATTCTGGTTCCATTGGAAAGCTAACTCGAAGAGCTTCAATTCATCTTTTTACACCGAAGAGGGTCAAAACAGCCTCCGAAGTGCAAACAATGATTCTGTCCCGATTCCGCGACCGTGGTAGAGGATCCGCGCCCGCGGTGGCTGCCCGAGACGACCTATTCTATTCTGTCGCGAAAGCGCGGGCGCGGTGGAGGAAGACACGACCGCGGTGATGCCGAATTTCGGAGCGGACGAGATTTTTCTATCTTCTTTCCTTTTCTATGTTTTGCCTCTTTCCTTATCTATCTCGGGGAGCATGTTCCTTGGGCTATATAAAGAGGAGCCTGCCTTAGGTTTTAGACACATTCTACATTCTAACTTCTAACTTCTACCTTCTTCCTCAAATTAGTTCTCGTTTTAGTTTAGTTATGGAGAGCTAGTCTCCTTGGGTTTGTTCAAGAGAGAAGCTCTGATGTAAGAATTCGTGAGTTTTTGGTAATTGATTTCTATCCTTTGGTTAATATTAATTCTCGTGTGCTTCATATCAAGAATTTTGATTGATTTTGCATGTCTGACCAACTTCTTTAATTGATTGATGTTCTATTGTTGCATTAAGTTTGGACCGTGGACAAAACTAATCTGTGAAAACAACTTACCCTAGACATGTTGTCTATGCAACCAGGATTAAGAAGAGAATTGATTGTTTTATCTTGCAATTGACTCATAGCTTGATTGTTTGATATTATATCCTACACATCCTTGTTCTCTATGCTAATTCTAGGTTAAGCGTCCTTGCCTAGGGTTATAGAATTGCTTGGACCGTGGACTTGTGATTGTTAATGATCAGTATAGGAATTAACCATAGGTGTGAATGAAATCAATGGATGAATCTATGATCAAGTGATTATATTGGAGTAGATCTTTTGAATGAACTTGCTTCCCATATTTATTTGTTTGTTTGTTTTGTTTTCCTAGGTTAGTTTAGTTTAGATCTTCCTCTCAAATCCCCCTTATCTTTAGTTGATAATTATATTAATACTAGAAGTCATAATTCTCTTCGGTTCGACCCCTTACTTGCATGCTATACTAGTTTGTAGTTTGGGTTATTTATCTTTGATCTTGGCACTACGACTTTAGCTGAG
Organism: Polygonum aviculare; assembly: GCA_934048045.1. Lineage (NCBI taxonomy): Eukaryota > Viridiplantae > Streptophyta > Magnoliopsida > Caryophyllales > Polygonaceae > Polygonum > Polygonum aviculare. Next base: position 27,573,971 of record OW204024.1, on the reverse strand, counting down.
TCATTATTCTTATGATCGATAATGTGTGGCCTTGATTGTTTCGAGTCTTTTTTAAAGACTTTGTTGTGGTCTAGTTAAAGTCTAGGGATGCGAGATTTAAGACTCTTGTCATCTCTTAATAACTTGTATTATGAGGTATACTTATTATAGCTATACATACACAAAGACCATGACCAATGCTCGGTCACTAAGATGGGTTATAGTACTCTTGCTGAATGCTTGGGTGACTCTTGCTTCCCTATTAATTTGTGGGCAAGCTGCTTTGAGTTGTCACCTTGAAAGTTGTTAGCTAAAGTGCATCGTTTATGATGTAATAAGATAAGTGTCAATGCATAATAATTAATGAACGATAATGGTTAGTACAACTTGGAAAATCATTCTATTTCCCAACTTTGAAAATTTCTATTTCCACTTTTGACATACACGACATAGATCTACTTGATTAACGAAGGCTTTTCAACCATTGCATTAATTATTGAAGTTTCCAACAATTCTTAGACACATATCTTTCTTTGACAATACTTCCATGTAGTGTCCTAATTTTGAGAAATCTTAAATTCCGTCTTCCATGTAGTGTCCTAATTCTGAGAAATCTTAAATCATAGATCTACTTGATTGACGAAGGTTTTTTTATTCTTATTGAAACAGCGTTAGACCTTTGTTTTAGTTTTAATTTTTGTGTTTTGGAGTTTGGAATAATTTTGTTATTATCTGGATAGTTTTATGGAAAACTAAGCACTTTTTGGTCAGACAGACAATTGAAGCGTTCGTTCTAATTTAGTTGTGAGATTTCTAATTGCATGGATTTAATCCTTTCTCTTGATTGAATTTCTATTGACTTGTTTCAATAATTTCTAGAATGATCATCTATGATTTATTGCTAGTAGATAATTTTGCTAGATTAAGAGTGTTTCAAGTTGAGCATCTCTATTTTATAAGTAGTAATTGTATCGTGTTAATATCTGGTTGTGTTAGTTTTATGCAGAAGATAATTGATTTGCATTCTAGGATAAAAGTTGGTTGTATTTATCTTAGTTTGCATCCAATTATATTCTTGTTATTAAATGTTGCTAGTTAGGATGACCCTTGATAGTTTCATGATTGTTTAACTAGTTAGGGTTAATAGTATCTAGTTGTGATATTACTTATATTTGAAAAGGAATCGGAATTTCCATTGCATATGTAATGAATGAAATCAATAATCAACTTTTCAAGCAAATGTGGATATGTGTTTGCCGAGCTATTTCCAAATTGTTATTCAAACTCTTGATTTCTTAGATTTTGTATGTTAGTGTGTTACTTGAATCGAAAACCCCCCTCGTTACTTCATTTTGACAGAAACTTCACTACGATAGATAATGTGTCTCCTTGTGGAATCGACCCTTAATTGCTTTATACTGTGGTTTAAGTTATTTGGTTTTCTTTGCATAATTGTGGTTTAAAACAACTAAATCACGCTTATCCAATTGGCGCCGTTGTCGGGGTGGCAATAATTGTCGATCTTTTGTGTGATATCTCTGCCAATCTTGGTGTGAACCTTTCTTATGGTTCAAACCACCCATGCTACTAATCCGTGGCTTTGTTCGAGTGTAGACAATTTTAGGATCAACACTTTCATGAGTACTTAATTAGATTCCAAAACTATGCGGATGAACTTGGTGCGCGCTTGGGGATACCATTATACTGCTAGTGATGTATGTAGTGGCATTGACAAGGGTATAAATCATGTGACTTGGAGAATGGCTAATGACATGAGTAATGAAGGGCTTATCCATATGAAGCCTATGGAATGTTGGGATTTCCTCTATTTTATGAGCCATCAATGTCTTTTGGTTGAATTATCTCAATCAATGCCTCAACCGGTTGAGACTTGTGATGCTTCTCTTGAGGATATGATGAAGGATCTTGCTAAGAGAAATGATGCTATGACTACGGAGTCTGCACAACACTATGAAAGGTGTTGCTCACTTTGTCATTCAACAACTTCAGATCAGCTCGATGGAAACATAGAAGAGCCAAATGAAGTTTCTATTAAAACGGATAAGTCCATAGGAGTCAATGAGATTGATGTATCCCTTCCCACACGGTATGAGGAGATTGAGGATCTTATTACTTTGAAGGAAGAAGAGTTCTCCTATGACAGTAATATCTTCTTTGAAGATGATGTGTGAGACTATGTAAACGTAAATGAGCGAGATGATATCATAGAGGATTGTGCTTCACCAATAACGTCCCCTATGCCTTATGTTCCAAAATCAACCTTTTTGGTTATGATGATCTAGGTATCCTATTCTAATCTCTCATCACCCATTGCTTTTTCTTCCCCCAAAGAGTCAAGTATAGAGCATAATGTAGAATTTAGAAATTACTTAGAGTTCATCCTTAATGCAAGTGATAATGCTGGTAAGCGCTCTGACATCTTTTGTTCATATTCTAAGAAGCAACCACTTATGTTGAATTGGTTTGAGCATATGTCATTTTATGAAGATTGGACGCACAAGTTTGATAAGTTGAAACGATTTTTGAATGACATGTTATTTAAATTCAGTTTATCCTTAGGCTACTTGTGTTTCTTCGAGCCACGACGCTAACTAAGGCGCTTATCGGGAGACAACCCGATGTAGGTCTTCCCTTAATTAGCTTAGGCTAATTTCCTTTCATCTTTTTTTCTTTTGTCGTACTAACTTGTAGGGTGTTTGAGAAGCTGAAACGAACTGGCAGTGATTGCCGCCCCGAAGCAGCGCCCGCAACTAATTACGGGATATCGATGTTAGCTACGACTCGATGATGGCGATGACGCCTAATTGGTAGTGCTATCCGCCATTTATTTCCAGAAACTCAAGTATCCGTGGTGGCGACCGCTGCCCCAAAAGCAGCGACTGCCGCCAATTCAGCATCAGGTACAACATTTCTCACATAAAAGGCGGCGACCGCTGTCTTAAAGGTGGCACCATGCCAACTGCCTTTTTAGGTTCGACTCACTTGATCTTTTTGCTTGCTCCTTTCTTCCTCGCTACCTAGAGATTGGCCATAGAGAGGCTACTTCTTTTTACACAATTGCCGCCCTTGTACCTATTGAAGTTGACTTTAAAGAGGGGGCAGATGATGAGTCTAATGATGAGGAGGTTGAGATGCATAAATGTAGAGTCAGAGTTTTTGATATGCGTGATTTAGTCGTTTTAAACCACAGTTATGCAAAGGAAACCAAGCTAACTTAAACCATAGTATAAAGCAAGTAAGGGTCGATTCCACAGGGAGACAGATTATCTATCGCAGTGAAGTTTGTGTCAAGCTGAAGTAGCAAAGGGGGTTTTTTGATTAAATCACACACTAACATGCAAATCCTAAGAATTCAAGAGTTTAATTAACAAGTAATTGGAAACCACTCAGACAAACAAATATCCGCATTCTCTTAATAAGTTGATCATCAATTTCAATCAATATCTATGCAATGGAAATCCCAATTCCTTTTCAAATATAAGTAACTATTAACCCTAAATAGTTAAACATTCATGAAACTATCAAGATTCAATCTAACTAGCAACATTCAAATACAGGAATATAATTCGATACAAACTAAGATAAAATAGCCAGCTTTTACCCTAGAATGCAAATCAAGTCTCTTATGCATACAACCAACACAACCAGATATTGGCACAATGCAGTTGCTACTTATGCAATAGAGATGCTTAACAAGAAACACTCTAAATCTAGCAATAACCTAATAACAATAAATCCTAGATGATCAGACTAGAATTTATTGAAACAAGTCAATAGCAATTCAAGCAAAAGAAAAGATTAAATCCATGCAATAGATAGAGAATTATAAATCTCATAATTTAATCAGAACGAACACTTCAATTATCTATCTAAGGAAAGATGCTTCGTTCTCCACAAATCTACAAAGTACAAATTAATTGCAAGCTCCAAAAACTCCAAAACTCAAACTAGGCCTTTAACAAAGGTCTAAGCCTCCTTAAATAGGAGAAAACAAACTATCCAAAAGTATATAAAGTCGGACTAAAAAACAATATCTTTAAGTCTACAAATTAAAACGTAGTGTTTAAACACGGATTTCCCCTCGGCACTGGCAGCGGTCACCTGCTATGGGGTAGTGGTCACCACCTCGAACAAAACACTTTTCTTCATCTTCTCTTCACTTCAGCTCCAAGTGGTCTTCAGTGTACCTCAATTCTTCCTTCTTCAACGCTTCAAACTCCATCATAAGCACCTGAAACATCAATAAAAGTATGCTAAAACCCCATCTAAATAAACAACATAATTGTGTATATCAAACTCCTGCACAGTTGAAGCTAACTCATCTCGAGTGAATCAAAAAACTAACACTCGTAATCAATACAAGCCTAGATCATCAAGTGTAGAGAAAGCCTACAACTAAGGGTAATAAGAATAGTCATCAAAGCTCCTAACCAACAAACCCATACCAAAATCCTACAAATTCAACATCAACATCCAACAATCCTAACCACTATCTAACAACATAACTCAACAGCCATAATCAACCAATCAATCACCACTAACTCCTCATTCATATACAATTACAATACACAGTCATGTAAACTACGTCGATATATTCATGTTGAGGAAGTTTTTACCATAAAATGAAATATTCATTGATACATAGTCATATCGAGAGTGAGCATGAAGTGTTCATTGTCACAATTTTGCGAGACAAAAGCTTATCGTACGATATCGATCAAGTAAATGTGTAATGATTTTTGGTTCTCGATCTCGAACGGAAATTGAAATTCAGTCCACGAGTAATGCAATGAAGGAAATTGAAAGTCGTACAACGATTTTTAACATCTATAGTACCTGCTTCATTAGATCATATAGAAATTACATTGTTTTCCATGAGAGAACGAATGATTTTGGGATGTTGAATGGATTGTTGTGCATGAAACCCTCGTTCGTACGAAGAAGAAGCTGTTTTGTGGGAGAATATTCGGGGGGATCTTGCACGCTCTCGCGTGCTTTTGGATCTGCATCCGTTGGTTGTTATTCGTTCTTAATTCTCTCTTAGAGAGTCGTTCGCACCTAAACCGTACCCTATTTATATTTAGTTTATATTTTATTTAGATAATTAAGATAGAAACTATCAGGTAAATATATACTTGTAATCTTTTAAATATAAATGCATAGAAAATTATTATAAAAGTAGATTACCACCTCATTTTGATTTTTCGTAATGACAATACTACCCTTATCCACTTTAGTTCTATAATTTTATATCGATATTGAATTGATTAGCGCCTCATTTTGATTTTTCTATTAATTTTAGACTTTTATTGGTTTTGAAGTTGGAAACTATCGGTATAAACCTAAAAGGACATGGCTCGATTATAGAGAAAATTCTAATAATTGTCCTATCAAAATCTTCTAACAAAAAAGAAAAAAAGAAAAAAAATAAAGTCACTAAAGTAAAAGAAGTTTCATGGTTGATCAAGACTTTAGGGTAGTGTCATGAAGTTGCTATTTCAAATTGCATCCATGAGCGATATTGCTCTATGTACTCAATCATAAAGGCACTATAGTAATTCTCATTTATAAGGAATGTCCTAAACTAGTCTTTCAAGAGTACTTGGACTATCTAAATCATGTCCAATAAAAAAAATCGACATAGCAAAAAAAAACTACGTCCCAATTTTATGTTTTGAGAGAGGGATCTCGACTTAACCAAGGGTAAATATACACAAGAAAGTTGCACTTTGAATTCTTACTTAATTAGTTAGAAGATACTCCGTACTGAGTATGATTTTATGAATTCTCAATTTTTCATGGGAGACTGGCCTCATAAGAGGGAAACGAAAATAAATCTCAGCCACTCATCACATGTGTAGGCAAGTGCTTTTCTTGTTGACCTTCGGAGTGTATGTTTCGAAACATGACTATGTAGTTTTATCTAATATGACTGTTCATTTTAATTTAGGGAAATAGACATAAAGCCACCCTTTTTTTACACTTGTATGCACAAAACCACCCTTTATAATTCTTTTTGCACAAAACCACCCGTGATTAGTATTTGCTTGCACTAAACCACCCATTATAAAAAAGTTTGCATAAAACCACTTGTAATCATAGATGTTTGCGAAGAACCACCCATATCTTGTATTGCTAATTAATTTTAATTAAAATAAATATAGAACAAAAATAAAAATGTCCTTATTGTTTATAATGTTTTTCCATATTTAAGGTGTACTCTTATTCAAATAAAAAAACAGTTATGGACCACTTATATCAATAATTTTATGTTCAAAAGAAAAAAACTAAAGTAACATATATTAATATGATTACATTTATATTAGAATATTCAGTTATCAAATAAAATTCCTAATTGAACAACTACTGTGTCAATTGAATATTTAAAAATGGAAGACATTAGTATTTGTGAATCAGACAATAGATTTGAATTTCTTGTATTATTACTTTTCGTTGGATATGGAATCAACTACAAAAAGATTAAAATTCATTACCAATCATCAATAAATTTAGGGATTTTTAGTGATAAATTGATAATAGTTCTTGCCATTATCTTTATTAATTTCTAGTGCTCAAATAAATTTGGCAAAAACATTGTTGTATAATTTAATAAAGTATGATTTTTGGAGGTTAAGTGCAAATAATCATAGATAAGAGGGGTGGTTTTGTGCAACGAATTAGTAATAGTGGATGGTTTTTTGCAAGAATATTTATAAGGGATGGTTTTGTGTAACTAATTTGTAATAAAGGGTGGTTTTTTGCAAAAGTTTTTATCAAGGGTGGTTTTGTGAAAATAAGTAAAAATAAAGGGTGGTTTTATGTTTTTCCCCTTTAATTTATCTTGACGGCATATTAATGACTATTTTTTTTGATAAGGTAAGGATTATGGTCGTCGCAGGTGCTACTTGGGCTCGCCTAGAGCACCCACAAAGGATGAGAATTGGTTACTAACCAGCACTAAAGGAAATAGGGTAAACCGCCACCCTGGAGTCTCGAACCCGAGACCTCATAGTACTACCATGGGTGCTCAACTAGTGAGCTGATGCGACAAGCGCCCATTGGCTATGCATACACATCATTCATCATATATTGCACACTTATTATTAGAAAATACATAATCATTTATTTTGATACGCAGTCATGATATATGACTATACACGATTAAATTAAATGAGACTACCCGACCATTATCCAAAGCTTAATATTATCATGTATAGTCCTTAAATGTGAAAATATACGACCATATTAAACGAGACTACACAATCATTATTAGAAATTTGTATTCTCAAAGATTAAAAAATAATATTTTTTGTCCTCGAAGGCTCACCCATATGAGGAGCGAGGGAGATTCATTTTCATTTCTAGTTTACACACCATTCTCAACCGTCGCCTATATTTAATCCCTCTCCGGTTCTTGCCAGTGGAAATAGCCTGCCTTGCTCTGCAACCCGGCATGTGCAAAAATCTCCGCCAAAAGTCAAACACTTGTTCTCAGTGCCTTCCCTCCTATTGGATTCCGGTTTCTCCTCAGACCAGCTCCCACCTAAGGCCTAAACGGCGCCGTTTCTAACGTTCCACAATGGCGGTGGAGTCCCCGGAGAAGCCACAGAGCAGGGGAATGAGCCCCCGCATCTCGTTCTCGCACGACCTCGGCCAATTCGACGTGGTTCCGGTGGAGCCCCACCAGCCGCTGAGCCCGGCCTCCCTCTCGGCCTCCGCCAGCTTCAACTTCCAATCCCAATCGCAATCCCTCGAGCGATCGTGCTCCGCCGACGAGCTCTTCTCCAACGGCGTCCTCCTCCCTCTCCAAACCCCCAAACTCCCTTCTTCTTCTTCTTCGCCTGCTCCTCCCCCGCCGCCCCCGACAGCAGGGGAGGAGCAGAGCAGGACCAGGAAGCCACCGCCTCCGCCAACGTCTTCGCCTTCCAATACGTCGTCGTTTTGGAAGTTCAGGAGAAGCAGGAGCTGCAACTGTGGCGGCCTCTACACGGGGACTCTGTGTCCGATCCTGCTCCCGAGGAGCAAGTCCACTGGCTCCAATTCAAGCTCCAAGCGATCTCTAGTCTCCAAAGAAGACAGCCAGCATCATAATAGGAACCCGGCCGCCGGGGTTAACGGTGGTAAGCAGAGAAGTCCGTTCTCCGGCTATCAGAAGCCGCCGTTGAATAAGGGATCGAGAGTCTCCCCTGTCTTGAATGTTTCCTCTGGGAACATGTTCGGATTCGGGTCCTTTTTCAGTTCCATTGGCAAGGACAAGAGCGGCAAGAAGAAGTTGGTCATTTAATTTGGTCTTGGACCCGTGTATTGATTCGTTGTTCAATTCTGCATTTCGTTGGAGGAGGAAGATATACTGTACAATGTGAATTTGTTTACTCCGATCCGGTTTTTAGATTGTAACCCAAACTCTCAAGGCAAAACAAGGGTCCAGGTGGGCATGTCAACACAAACATGGCACATGCATAGGAACCCAACAAACGAGAAGCAAACAGGGCGGGTATTGCTTTCAAGGCTGTCCATCCCTTCCTTTTCTTTTCCTTTTCACCTTTTTCTTATCTATCCAGTTTGTGTGTGTTGAAATTCATGTTTCTTTTAGGTTGATAGATTGATTGATTGTTGTAATACTCGTAATGGAGCACCATTTGATAGGGCCTCAATTTGCTCATTTTGCTTTGTGTATTGCGTTTTAGTATGCTACTAGAGTAATTATCCAAACCTTGTGTGGTTTTTTTACAATTTTTTTAGTATTATTTTATATGCTTATTAAATACATGATTATTTTAAGAAGTTTAATACTCCATTTGTGCCGGTTTGTTTGTTCAGTATTTCTTTTCGGGCGTCCCATTTTGTTTGTCCACTTTTCATTTATATCCACTCTTTTACCTCCATTATTCCACTCTCTCACATACTTTATCTCTTTTCACCTCAATCAATCACATCTTTTTTTTTTTGATAAGGAAAGGGATTAGGGTCGCCACAAGTTCTACTTGGGCTCGCCTAGAGCATCCGCAAAGGATGAGAACAGGTTACTAAGCAACTCTAAAGATGAAAGGGCAAACCGCCACCCTGGAGTCTCGAACCCGAGACCTCATGGTACTACCATGAGAGCTCAACCAGTGAGATGATGCGACAAGCGCATCAATCACATCTTTTACCCATACTATTCAACTCTCTCACCAACTTTATACAACTTTATAATTGTCAAATCACAAGATTTAACGGATTTTTGACAGAATAACGCCATGGGTGGCTATTTGTTAACGGAACTGAAGTTTTGGATGGTTTAAAACAAATTTGTGTATAGGTGGTGATTCAGTGTAATTTCACCTATTTAACGGGTGGTTTAGTTCAAATTTCTCTAAATAGTATATAAGTTTACAAAAACATACAATTCAACAATAAATATTTTGTTGAGAAAGGAAAAACTAATTAACATATTAATTAAGAAATTAAATATTTTGACTTTTGATAAAAAATATCTTTTGCTAATATATAATCATTAGAATCTTTATTTTCTTAATTATTATTTTCATTAATATGTTATATGTAAGATTTGTGCAACTACAAAAAAAATATTTTATCACAATCTCTACTAGGGCTAAGCAAAATCCGGTCCGGACCGGGGCACTTCCGGTCCGGTCCTCGGTCCATGAATTTGAGAAATCCGGTCCCCGGTCCGGTCCCGGTCCGGTCCGGTCCGGACCGGATATTTATAAAAAAATAAATTTAAATAAAAATTATATTAATTTTAATGTTTTATAGTTTATTTTTAATATTTAAGTTTCACATTTATATTATATACTTAATAATATTATATTTTTCATAAATTATATATAATTTCTCTAAATAAATTATAATTTTCTCAATAAAAAATTAATTTTTATTTCAAATAATATTATTTTTTAAAATAAATAAAAATCCGGTCCAAAACCGGACCGGACTGGACCCGAGTTTTCCGGTCCGGTCCCCGGTCCACATATTTAGAGACATCCGGGCCCCGGTCCGGTCCGGTTTTGGACCGATGCTCAGCCCTAATCTCTACCTACCTATTTGGTAAAGCAAATCTCTATATTTACATAATTGGAATGAAAAAATCCTTACATTTACCTATATAGTAGTAAAAATATTCACATGTGGACAAATATATATATATATATACATATATATATATATATATATATGTATATGACATGGATAAGTATATATGATGTGGCTTAATAAAAAACATTAAACAATATTTGGTGGCTACCATACGACATTTATAGACATACTTTCTGCTTAAAATTACCTTCCGCTTAAACATCCTTCATTCGAATCCTCCCTATCTCAAAACCACGTAGGATGTTTAAGCGGAAAGTATATTTTATATATACACACTAAAAATAATAAATAAACATTACCTTATTTGCTAGAGAGATCTTTAATTCATTCCAATCCTCCCTCTCTCAAACTCTCTCCCGAATGGATCCAGAAACATACTATAATGGGTCAATTATCAAGTGCACCAGAAGGCCAATTGTCATCAAACAATTTTTAATTGAAAGAATTTCAAGATTGGTTAATGCACAATTTATTCGGCAAGTATTATTGTTGGATGGACTAATAATCGTTTCATCGTATTTTAACAAATTTTCAGACGAAAGTAAAAAAAATCTCTCTTAAAGTTTTTGGGTTTTGAACGTTGACGGCAAAGGACAAGGGGGATGAAGGTTATACGAGAATGTGGTGAGAGCAAGGACGACTCTACAAAAACGGTGTGAGGGTGATGGCAAAAGAGCAGGGGTGGCCAATCAACATTGCAAGTGTGGTACGGCGGCCGTTGTGACTAAGGCTGGCGCATAGGGTTTACTCCAAAGATATATGAAGGGTAAAAATTAGAAGTGAAAATTGAAATGGATTAATAAATTGTATTGAGATGTAGTATAGTGAGAGGAAATGTATAATAGTTGCTCAGATGGAAATTGTCGAATCTAAAATGTTGAATGAGGATGATAGATGAGACTTGAGATTACTACAAATAACCATGTAGTTGATACATTGGTATTTTCAATGTAGAAGACAATCATGTTGGAGAATACCTAGTGTATCAATTTTGGGTCAAACTTGTGGATTAAATTGCTAAAGCACTCGAAACAAACACCAAACAAGAATGTATGAAGTTAATGAACAATAAGAACACGAGTGCTTCTGGATGGGTAGTGATGTGTCCCAGCCTAGGCCACATCAAGATTCGAGCCACGACGTGCCCACATTAACACAACCAGGCCAAGGCGATGATCGAGCAAGTGACGATACCTCCTCTACTTGGCCCCATTACGAGGCAACGAGCTAAGATCCTTCAAGAGCAACTCCAAGCTGGATTATCCATGTCGAGCCCGCCCCTAGACCATCAAGACAATGTCTTCACCATGTTACAAGTAACCAGCTCATCCGAGGCATTAAAGGTGCTCGATTTTCCCATCAATGTGGTGTCCACCTCAACCCAAGATATCACAGCCACAACATCACCATGACATCATCTCTCAAAAAGGCAGAGATTGCAAGGAGGTGGCTGATTTTGCAACCAAAGATGCAACTCTTCACTCGCCCCATTAAGTGGAGACTTTTCAAGCCACCCTTGTCCTATTTAAAGGGAACTATATCTATTTTATTGTTAGCTTTTGTTTTCGTTCACAACCCAAAAAAAACTCTAAACTGGTTTTTTGTTCTTGGTTTGGGGTGTTTAACCAAACTGGTTTTCGTGCATTTGTGAGAACATCGAGGGTTGGGTTGGATTTGGCTAGGGTGCGTCTATCCCTTCCATTTGTAACCTTGATTGGTCAGATTTGGTGGGTTTATCCAAGTCCTGATTGATCACTTATCTTTCTCTCAATAATAACGAAGCCCCTTTGAGATTGCAATTGTTTGTGATTGGCAAGTTACCACCTATCATCATCGACCTCCAGTCATCTCACTCGAACCAAGGGAAGACTCATCAGGTAGTAAAATTACTTTAGCCAATGTGTTCTCGCTCCTCTCTATACTCCCCTCTATGCTCCACTCCCTTATTTATGCTACAAAATAATAATAATAAAATTTTATAAATATATTTTCATGTTAAAAATGCTTAATCATATATATTTGCAATTTTTATCATAGAAAATTATCATTAATATTATTTTATATTAAAATAATGGAATAAATCATGTTTTTGACATTTAAAAAATATTGACTATAAATTTATATCATAAAATTTTACTAATATATAAGAATGATAATTTATAACAAAAAAACATTTTTATAAATTTTTTTAGTATGATTTTGTGGTATATATATTAAAGTGGAGCATGGAAAGGAGTAGGGAGAGGAGTAGAAGATCCTTGCTCGTCCATCCCTTCCTTTTCTTTTCCTTTTCACCTTTTTCTTATCTATCCAGTTTGTGTGTGTTAAAATTTATGTTTCTTTTAGGTTGATAGATTGATTGATTGATTGTTGTAATACTCGTAATGGAGCACCATTTGATAGGGTCTCAATTTGCTCATTTTGCTTTGTGTATTGCGTTTTAGTATGCTACTAGAGTAATTATCCAAACCTTGTGTGGTTTTTTTACAATTTTTTTTAATATTATTTTATATGATTATTAAATACATGATTATTGTAAGAAGTTTAACCTTGTGAAGTTTAATTAATCATGTACAATTAGTGAAATGTAATTTTTAATAAATAATAGAGAAAAATGCACTAAACCACCCGTTAAATAGGTGAATTTACACTTAAGCACCCGTTATACACGAATTTGTTTTAAACAACCCAAAACTCTCACTCCGTTAACAAATAACCACTCATGAGCTTATTCCCTCAAAAAATCCGTGAAATCCCGTGATTTGACCATTTTGCCCTCAATAATTATGCCCTCCCATGCCGGCTCACCCTCTTCCTTCCGCTCACCCTCGCCGGCTCTTCTTTGATCTACCCAGATTTGTTCCGCCGGATTTGCGGACGTCGGCCAGGCAACCACGCCGGCCATCCCGCCCTTCCCACTCTCTCATCCCTAGCCACCTTCTCGCCCTTCTCTCTCGCTCCCTCTCACCGGCTCAGCCACTTGCCGCCGAAACCAACACCCCAACCTCTTTGCCTTTGCGGGTCTGCAGACCAACACCGGCGGCACTTCACCCTCGCTCGGCTCCACCCCGACTTCTGGACTCGCGACCCAACCCCCGCCGGCCCTCGGATCTGGCCGCACAACTACGACTCCCGCCGGCCTACTCCCTCCTTGCCCCATCCGTCGTTCCCTCAATCGCTTTGTGCAATCCGTCGACCCCTCCGATTTAATTTCCTCTTCGTCCACCACAACGGCTACGGAACTCGTCTCCCTGCCGAGACCGGCGACCCCGATGATACCGGATTCGATGAGTGCATCGTCCCCTCCGATATGAATCTCATCACAGGTCTGCCTCCCTGTCCACTCCAATTTTCATGATCAAATATTTTTTCTCTAGATCTCGGATTTGATGATCGATTGTTAAACTAGTGTTGTTGGCGCTCTCTGATTTGATAGTAATGTGATGACTAGGTTTTGTGTGTGTATGAGATGAAACTGATGGACTCAACTGTTGATGTTGAGATGGAAATGCCTAGCTTTAGCTCTATCTTGGTCAAGCCATTTCTACTATGTAGAGAATGAGCTAACAAGTTAGTTAATGCTATCCGTTTCAATGAAGATTTCAAGGAATTGGTGAGCCAAGTTCCTGAGGGTTGCAAGATTTCAAGGAATTGGTGGTACACCGCCGCCGCCACCACCAACTAGGAAGGGGTTGTAATACCCTGAATTTCCTTTCTCATCAAAGTCAAGGTTTCTTATCTGTCAAGTACGTTTCGTTTCTTGGAGCTCAAGTAACCCGTCCTATCTGACGACCCAGTGTCGACCCTGATTCCTTAGTACTTCTTAAGAATGCCGGCTTCTTTAAAAAATAATAGTAATAATAATTCCAAACTAAAACCAGCTAACTAATAACTTTTCTTCCTGTTCTTAAACCTATCTAAATTAATTTAATTAGCCTTGTGTAGAATACTCCTTTTCTATTTAATGGGGTCAACTGGTCAACCCTAATTAGTCTCTCCTCCCAATCACACTCTCACGCCGTCATCAAGGCAAGAATGCCTTGTGGACTTTTCCAATAACGACTCCTCCCGCGATTCTTTTCGGTCAAACCGTGCATCTTCTCTGGGCTGCAAACCGACCGTCTTCAACGATCGAAGGCCACCAACATCTTCTGGCTTCGCTCGTCGCCACACCGGAGGGTCTTCATCGTCCGCTTCAGTCGGACCGCACCGGAGCACCGACTGTCGCCGTGTAGTCTTCGATGTATGCTTTAGCCGAGGTAACCTCGTCGTCACCAAGTCGACAACGTACACGAGTGGCGGGTCTGCATTGCTTGGCAGTCACCCCTTCCCGCCTCATCGATCGCTCTCCGGTGAGTCTTAATCTTTGTATGCTCTACAGGGCGGGTAGTTAGGCTAGGACCACGAAGGGGTTCAAGGTCCGAGGGATAGTGTCGGTCTAAATTTTGGGTGAAAACAATTTGTAGGCTTTCGATCGTGGTGTTTGGTCATTTGACAAGATTAGCAAGTGGGTATAAGAATGGGTTATATAGCTACTGTCGTAGGTGTTATTCAAGGATTATAGGAAATGGTGTTAATTAAGGTTAATCACTAGTTAGCAATGGTTGGTGCTCTGCAGGTTGAAGTCAAATTTTAGTTTGAGTATACTAATGAGCCACGTTTTAGAACACATGTTTGGGTAGTTAATACATGGTGGGGTGGAGGCTCGTGTTTGAGAAAAATAGTATATAAATATATATTATCTTGGGATCTATGGGCACATCTAGCTAATTTAGTCGGTTTAAGCGGTTTAATTATTCGTGATAGATTTTGTTCAGTTGTTGGTTTGTTTTGTATTTGGAAAGTGGTTCGATCTGATAGTGACTTACTCTCGTTATGATATTAGGAAATCCATTTGTTCGATCTATTAGCTTTTCCGTGTTCTCCAGGAACCTTCGTTCGAGGTAAGTCGATTTTCGACTTGCTCAGTCCTGTTCTAGCCTGTTAGGGTTGCGTGGTAGTTGTGAGATTGGTTTTGGGAACTGGTCCCGATCGATCTTTTAAAGTGTTTTGATATGTGTGCTGTGCAAATGATTTTGGAAACCCGTTTTGAAAGTTGTTATCTATATACGCATATTTTCGTCGTCGTTTTCTCTATGATGGGCAGCGCTCCAGTGGAGGCTTATTGTGGATGGTTGTGATGAGATAGATGGTTGTGGTGAGATGGACGGTTGGATTGAGGATGGATGGTTACGAGATGGCCCGTCTCTGAGTCCGGCGTGGGACCGATACGCCGTTGTCATGGCATGTGGTGTTATAGGGGCAGTGCCGCATAGCCTAGGTAGTGTGATGGTATGTAGTGTTATAGGGGCGGTGCTGCATACCGTAGGTAAAGTTCCGGGTTGTGAGTCGTATGTGATGATATCTGAGTGACTAA
Organism: Polygonum aviculare; assembly: GCA_934048045.1. Taxonomy (NCBI): domain Eukaryota; kingdom Viridiplantae; phylum Streptophyta; class Magnoliopsida; order Caryophyllales; family Polygonaceae; genus Polygonum; species Polygonum aviculare. The sequence goes on along the minus strand of OW204024.1, from coordinate 27,558,457 downwards.
CTTGACCTAGGATTGGACTAGAGATATGGGTGTGATTGTGGACTTGTTTGGTGACCTTAGTAAAACTGTTTTGAAACGTCTCATAACTTCCATGTTGATTCTGACTTGATAGGATAGGATCTGACCCCTCGGGGAACTATTTTTCATTCCAGGTAATCAGGATCCCGTGACCGAGCCTCGGCGAAACGGTGGTGCGGAACAGTAGTGCGCGTGTCATAGTATTGGGGTTGGGTGTTATTATTAGTACCTAGTTTTTATTACTATTTGACTTTGAGTTAATTACAGATGTTTGTCTTTTAGGATAAGTGGTGGAATTGGATTCGTTCTTGAGAATTAGTGCATGACAATTTTGTTTTAAATTATGATAGTTATTTCATTCAAATACAAGTTGGATATTTTCTATGTTTTCTCGCCGTGCCTACGTTGCAAGATCCGAATGTCCTTTGTCGAACCAGCTTGGTAGTGCCTCGTGACGTCTACTACCAAGTAACGCCTTGTCCGAAAGACGGGGTGTTACAAATTGGTATCAGAGCGAGGTTGGCAATAAGGGCACATGGAACCGACCAACGAATGTACACGAGGTCCAACTTGAACTAAATCCGGCCGGTGTTTTCAAACGTTTTCATGGGGTAGTCATATTGCATTTAGGTGGGGTAGGTGACATGCCGCGACTCCGCCACCATTAGCCGAAGAATCTTAAGTAGTTTAATAAGTTAAGTGTAAATTCCTAGTTTAAGTTTGACGAAGGATAGTTCAATCGTGTAGTTTTGGTGCTATAAAAGCTACGTCGTTGCGTATCAAGTGTGCAATGGGCACTTAGAGTTAGGTGTTCTCTAGGGATTGTTCTCCAAGGATTAATGGAATTGGTCTGCCCAGCAATGGAGTTGTGGAATCCAATAAAAGAAAAAAAAAAGATGTGATCGTCATAGAGTGACATTAGGTTTTATTCCAGCGAATTTACCTAAGAACTGAAGTCCGAGGATAGGTATTGGTCCAACTTTAGCTGAGAATGTTAAATGGAGAAGGGAGGTTATTTGTTTAGAGAAGGACAAATCTGTTGTATGACAATCTTCGGGATGAAGACAGTCACAATATGAAGTGCCCAGGGTATGGGTTTCGGATTGATAACGCCAAACTAAACTTGGAAGAAACACTTGAAGTACGAAAACTGATGAACACTTGAATTAATCAACCAAGCAATGTCTCAACAATGGCAAACCATAACCAAGGAAGCAAGATTGGCGTAGGAGAGAAACCTCAGGGTTCTCTCTCAATTTCACGCTAAAAAATAAAAGAGGCAGAGTTAGAGCAATTTATAGTATCTAGGGTTCCCTCATAACTATCCTAAAATAAAGATAAATACAAGATAAGAGTTTCCAAATTAATGAAATAAAGGAAGCCCGTCGATCCGGCTCGTCCGCGTCTCGGGATCGACCCAAGGGGGGGTCGATCTCGACCCTGTTAGGGTCGATCCTGAGAGGGTGAATTTGGCTCATCCTGGCTCGACCCCTGGGAGGGTCGAGCACGACCCTAGGGGGGTCGATCCTGGGAGTCTTCTTGGTTGACGATGGCTTCGTTCTTCTTGAACTTGAATGCTCGGGACCTCTTGTAAGGTCTAGGCCTTCTTCTTGTTCTCGTCTTCCTCCATGAATCCTTCTTGAACTTGAATGCTCGCGACTTGTGGAATGGTCTTGGCCTTGCTTGTCGCTTCGTGATCTTCTCCATTATTCTTGTATCATTCTCCTCCACTTGACTGCAAATCATCCTCGATTTGTCGAAAGGTGTAGAGAAGAACTCAAACTCTTGCAAAGAGCTCCAAGAACTAACCTCGTACTCATCTCCATATGCCGGATGATAATAAGCAAAGCAGTCATCAAGCACATGAACAAAAGAATCAAGCAAGGACGACGCTGGAGCGCTAAAAGACAAGCTGCATGGTTCGACAAGCAAATGACCTCCAAACTGGCTGAAATTTTGTAGAGAGCTGTCAACATCAATATAACAATGCTCCACAAAATTTGAAGGCAATTGGACGAGTATTTCCTGCTGAACCGTGCTAACAATTTCAGGCGCGCCGATGCAAGGTGAAGACTCGGTAACTTCAGCTATGGTGGCAGCCTCCTCCTCAACTAAGGAAACTGATTTCTCCTCCTCCACTTGAGGTGGAGCTATACTCTTAGCAGCCCATGCAAGTGCACGTTCCTCAGCCCTCTGAGCAGCATAGTAAAATTTCATAGCAGCCCGAACCAACTCATTCACATCATCTCTCGGTTGGTGCTCTAAGACTTCTCGGTATATGGTATTCAAACCATCATAGAAACGAGAGCAAAGATGTTCAAGACTAAGAGACAAACCAGCAAAATTAAGCAACTCTTCAAGCTCCACGAAATATGCAAGAGGCGAACGAGCAAACCCTTGCTTACACTTGTTGTACATCTCTAATCGTCTAGCTTGCTCAAGTGGCACAAACTGCATTCTCATCACAATTCTGAGTTGATTCCAACTAACAATGTGATCAAGACCATAGAGACGACGTTGGTAAAGATCATTCATCCACCAATCATAAGCATCACCTCGAAAAGCATCAACAACTGCCATGAACCCTGAAAGACCATCATAGCCATGATACTCCAAGCAAGCATTAGTATTCTCTTCCCAAGAAAAATATGAATACGGATCATAATCTCCATAAAAGAGATCAATTTGACTCGGAATATCAACTTGAGACATTAGAGTTTCATGGATGACAAACAAAGACCAAACTTGGGCTCCAAGCAAGCAAAAACTCTCGGCGGCCAATTAGGGTTTCTAGAACACAGCTTGGTATTTTGACCTTTTCAGGGGTCAAACGAACTCCGATTTTGACGAATCTTATATGCCTAGACTCGTATCGAAATTCTCTACAAGAATATGTAATCAGATTTTCGAAAATACCTCAGAAAAAGTTTTCGAAATTTCCAGAAACGACGACGAACGTCTGCAACTCTTGTTGTTGATGTAGTTCGCAGATTGTTGACAAAGCAACTCGATCTTCAACCCGAAACCGCTGGAATCTGATACCAATTGTTGTATGACAATCTTCGGGATGAAGACAGTCACAATATGAAGTGCCCAGGGTATGGATTTCGGATTGATAACGCCAAACTAAACTTGGAAGAAACACTTGAAGTACGAAAACTGATGAACACTTGAATTAATCAACCAAGCAATGTCTCAACAATGGCAAACCATAACCAAGGAAGCAAGATTGGCGTAGGAGAGAAACCTCAGGGTTCTCTCTCAATTTCACGCTAAAAAATAAAAGAGGCAGAGTTAGAGCAATTTATAGTATCTAGGGTTCCCTCATAACTATCCTAAAATAAAGATAAATACAAGATAAGAGTTTCTAAATTAATGAAATAAAGGAAGCCCGTCGATCCGGCTCGTCCGCGTCTCGGGATCGACCCAAGGGGGGGTCGATCTCGACCCTGTTAGGGTCGATCCTGAGAGGGTGAATTTGGCTCATCCTGGCTCGACCCTTGGGAGGGTCGAGCACGACCCTAGGGGGGTCGATCCTGGGAGTCTTCTTGGTTGACGATGGCTTCGTTCTTCTTGAACTTGAATGCTCGGGACCTCTTGTAAGGTCTAGGCCTTCTTCTTGTTCTCGTCTTCCTCCATGAATCCTTCTTGAACTTGAATGCTCGCGACTTGTGGAATGGTCTTGGCCTTGCTTGTCGCTTCGTGATCTTCTCCATCATTCTTGTATCAAAATTTCCTTACACGAGGACGACCGTGGAGTATAGAGTGAAGATCAAACGAATTGGAGTTGTTTGAATCTATTTATAACCTAACTCACTTAAGGAATGAATGTACGAAAACATAATAGGGATTAAGGCTAAGTACATGTCAAAGCTGACCAGATATTGGTGTCGAGAGTAGGATCAACCTAAGGCAAGTAGAAGCTCAAAAGAGCAAAAACCATGACTTCGAAACCTGTATTTGGAAACTCATTATCATTGAGTGATTGTGATGGTTGAAGTCGTAAGTCTTTGGGCAGCACCACTAGATCTTCAACAAGAGTTACCATGATTAAGAGAAGAGGCATGCTGTGGGTCTAGTCTGAGCTGAACGTGTAAGTAGACTCCAGCGTATTGTGGGTTCCTTGAATCGTAGCGAGAGAGTGCGCATGGAAAGAGAAACTCATGGCGCCTAACTCAGGTAAGGAGGTTTGGACTGACAACATAGTGAACTGAGGTCTGAAGAGTAAAGAAATGACCTCATCCGTAATTATTGGAGTTCAGAAAAATATGAAAGTCGATGAGGAGCAACATACCAAGATATTCAACTACGGGTATGGGTCGTTGTTGGATGCTTTGGACGGAGCCATCCAAAGTTAGAGCAAGACTGAAAGTTTATTAAAGATGCTAATGGGTTGAGGCCACGACAGTGTAGTATGCAATTAAAAGGATCACACGCCTGAGAGGTACAAAACAAGAAATTTCGGGATATAAATAGATATAAGAAGATGACATGACGCTGATCTTAATGAATGGCTTGTGGAGACATTTGCTTTTATGGGAATTCCTTGAGTTATTATCAAATGGATTTTACTAGAGATTTTCATCGTCTCGGCTAGCATGGAAAGATTTAGAGTACGGTCAGATCATCTAGACAAAGTGTTAAGTAATAACTTGGGGTGTAGGAACCTTCAACTAGATTCAAAAGCCATATGGTTTTCAGATGGGATTCATGAGGAGCTGAGTACCTAAGTTGGATAGTGGAACCTCATTCGTGCATAGACAAGTGTATAAGGATATCAAGATGGAAGGAGATCTGGGTATGTGACATCAACTAAGGTTATTTAAGCAAGGGTTACGCTAGTTTTCTTCGGACAAGCTTCATGAACCAAGCACGTTGTAGTAGTTCATGATACTTCATTTGTATGTAAATATATGTGAAGGATGTTCCATGAGGGATTACCACAACTAAAATTCCAATAAGGAGTAGATCTTACTGATGACATTGGAGTCAAGGATTAGACTGGTCATGTCGGTTTCTTTGTGCCTGGACAAGATCATGACACTAGAGTTGGATATTTGAGTGAATGGCCGACTAGAGAGAGAGTAGATGCACTGAGTTCAACTACGTGACAGGTTATCTTTGGATTGTAAGGAAAAGGTTCAGATAGGAAGATCATGTACGGACGGGTAGAAGGTGAACTCGTCATTGGGATTCAAAACCGATTGTCTCAAAACAAAGGCCACAAGTGTAATAATTTTCTAGATTTTGTCAAAGGATGGTTTAATTGCAGTTTAATATTTAAGGGAGAATGTTTGAAAGATAACCGGATATGGTGTGTTGCGAGTGCTATAAAGGATATGATGAAGATTAGCTATTGGGGAAAAGTTTTTGAATAGGAGCTGGTATCCATTAAATTGGACCGATCGTAGGGGTCACTGTCAAGGATATCTCTAGTTATTCCTGGGCTAGGAAGAGTAAGTTTCGATTTGGGGATTGCGTGGTAGAGTAAACGACACCATTTTGTGCAAGGTTAAGGAAGTATGATTTTAGAGAACCGAGGAGTCTGTTGGGAGTCGATGATGCAAGTGAAGAAAAGGAGTGATGAGCTAGAGAGAATTGACATTGCAACATGTTAAAAGTACCTTTAGTACCATAAATGAGTCAGGATGCTTATGAAATTAAAATGGTATGGTTTGTGGGGCATAAGAAAAGCCCCTAGTATTGGGTACCATTGACGGCTTGAGTGCGAATAAGGAAATTGTTGGAAAGGCGAGCTATTAGAAGAGTTGCGACTAGCTGAAAAATAGATGACTGATATGCCAAACTGCCACTATTGCAAGATTGTAGGGGATATGAAAATTTTGATAATGCCTCAAGCCGTATGTAGATTGTTTGGTGAAGAAACTTTGAAATCACTTACGTTTCTGAAGATATAAAGTTATAGGATCCACTGCTAGGGGGATTGTTAAGATGTCTTATCTAGAATTAGTGACAAAAGGTTTTGAGTTGGAGATGCTAGGAAACTATGACCTAAGGAAGGCGAACGTGGTTGCTAGTACCCTTAATAGGAAATGCCTCATGATCGAGTGTAAGTACCCTCGTTTATCTACTCAGTTGAAGTTGCATAGTGAGTTGATGAGGTGTAAGGTAGAAGTGTAGATTTAAAGGATCTAGAGAAGCTTGAGAATTTTCGAGTGTCAGTCAACCTTAGATGAAGAGATGAGGTAGAAGAATAAGAGATGCCCTTTGAATAAGGAATTAAGATAAGAGTAAATTTGTAAAGAGGCAATTGACCTCGTTGAGCGATAGTATGGGATTCTAAGAATGAATGACTATATTTTGTTTGAAATGAGATCAGATATTGAGACAATGTGAAGGATTAGATGCTTCAACCACTTCCTATTCTAAAGTGGAAGTGGAAGGACATTATTTTTCATAAACTTTGTTACCAAGTTAAGGATTGACAAAGATCAATGCTATCCGGATTGTGGTGGAAAAAAAGATTTCTTACTTCCTGCCTAATAGAGAGATTTGGCTAGTGGACAAGTTAGTAGAGTTGTTCTAGAGTGAGGTTGTTCGACTGCGTGGACAAAACACGATCGTGTCAGATCGATATGGTCATTTCAGTTTGAGATTTTTGGCAACAAATGCATGAGACATTGGGCATGTGATTGCACCAGCTTTATTGTTGCTTGCCAACCGTAGTTAGATGGCCTGTCGGAAGAGTCGATTTAGACCTTAGAGGATATGTCGAGGTTTTAAGCGTTGGATTGGAGAAGTCATTGGTAGAGATTCAAATGGAATTTTATGAGGCTTTGTAAAACCGTCAGTGTAGGACCACGTTATGTTTGGATGAGCCAACTGAGGTCGTCGGAGTAGGGTCACAGATGATCGAGGAGACGGTGGGGAAGGTGGCCTTGATCAGAGAACGGATTTTAACTGCTTAGAGTCATCAAAAGTCCTATGCAAATAGGAGGCGATGACCATCGGAGTTTGAGGGGTGGGCACACATGTGGCTGAGAGTGTCACCTACTCGAGGAGTTTGGGGGTTTGGAGTGAAGGGAAAGTTGAGTAACCAATATATTGGCCCATTCGAAATCTTGGAGAAAGGGTCAAGTTAGCTTACAGATTGGTATTGCCACCAGCTTTGGATGGAGTTGACCATGTTTTTCATATCTTGTAGTTGAGGTAGTATGTTCCGATCCTAGTCATAGGCTTAGCTACGAGGAGTTGGTAGTCGAGCCGGATCACACCTTCAGGGAGCAGCCTTTGAAGGTTTTGGATAGGCGTAGGAAGAAGTTGCGGAACAAGGAGATTCCTCCTGGTGGTCTCGCCGAGATGTCGAGGAGGTGACGTAGGAGACCGATTTGAGGATGAGTGAGAGTTATTCCGAGCTATTACCGGGGTTGTTAGAGGCCTTCATATGGGAGAGTGATAGCATAGTTCGTACACGATAGACTGGTGACTTGATCGATTGCTTGACTTTGGTTGACCTTGCTTGACACTCGTGTTATATGTTTTCTAGGTTCATGTGTGTGTATGGTGTTAGCGTTCATTGTTGCCATTTGATGTAGGTTCGAGGACGAACCTCTTTAAGGGGGAGAGGTTGTGAGATCTCGAGTCTCATTTAGATCCTGTTTTCGAGTCCGATGGTTAGTTCGTTCTTCAAATAAGTTTCGGGACGAAACTTTTCTTAAGGAGGATAGTATATAATACCCTGAATTTCCTTTCTCATCAAAGTCAAGGTTTCTTATCTGTCAAGTACATTTCGTTCCTTGGAGCTCAAGTAACCCGTCCTATCTAACGACCCAATGTCGACCCTGATTCCTTAGTACTTCTTAAGAATGCCGGCTTCTTTAAAAAATAATAGTAATAATAATTCCAAACTAAAACCAGCTAACTAATAGCTTTTCTTCCTGTTCTTAAACCTATCTAAATTAATTTAATTAGCCTTGTGTAGAATACTCCTTTTCTATTTAATGGGGTCAACTGGTCAACCCTAATTAGTCCCTCCTCCCGATCACACTCTCACGCCGTCATCAAGGCAAGAATGCCTTGTGGACTTTTCCAATAACGACTCCTCCCGCGATTCTTTTCGGTCAAACCGTGCATCTTCTCTGGGCTGCAAACCGACCGTCTTCAACGATCTAAGGCCACCAACATCTTCTGGCTTCGCTCGTCGCCACACCGGAGGGTCTTCATCGTCCGCTTCAGTCGGACCGCACCGGAGCACCGACTGTCGCCGTGTAGTCTTCGATGTATGCTTTAGCCGAGGTAACCTCGTCATCACCAAGTCGACAACGTACACGAGTGGCGGGTCTGCATTGCTTGGCAGTCACCCCTTCCCGCCTCATCGATCGCTCTCCGGTGAATCTTAATCTTTGTATGCTCTACGGGGCGGGTAGTTAGGCTAGGACCGCGAAGGGGTTCAAGGTCCGAGGGATGGTGTCGGTCTAAATTTTGGGTGAAAACAATTTGTAGGCTTTCGATCGTGGTGTTTGGTCATTTGACAAGATTAGCAAGTGGGTATAAGAATGGGTTATATAGCTACTGTCGTAGGTGTTATTCAAGGATTATAGGAAACTAGAGTTAGTGGCCCGTGCGATGCACGGGCTTTGTTTACAACACAATGATTGTTGTTTCAGAAAGAAATCAAAAATATTAACTGTGTATATCATAAAAATATGATTATGTTTTAATGACTGAATTGTTTATATGCATAGTAGAAGTTAGACCAAGGTGTTTCATCATCTTATGATATTATAGTAGAACCTCCATAATCTAATACGCGATAAATTAATAAACACGGTAAGTTAATATTCTTATTTCGGTCCTGACTTGGACCAGTGTAAAATTTGACGATTTTCGATAAGATAATAAGATGAGAAATTATCGAAAAACCACTATAAAAATATAAGGTGTTAATAAAAGTATAAATCAATATAGTGAAAAATTACATAAATATAACTAAGGGATCTTTCAAACTTAGTAAAATATGGTTCTATTGTTGGCTATTTTTTCTTAAAACTTAAATCTACTTGGAGTATATCTCTAACTTATATGTAAGGAACCTACAATAATAGCAATAATCCAAAATCTGGCCGGAAAATTGTCCGTATTTTATTTTTAGTGAACATGTTAATGTTAATAGTTTGTCTATGGTTTTACGATTTTTGTAGTTGGAATTATTTTTGGCTCAATCACATTGTTATTGTTGGACTATTCAAATTTCTAATAATGTAACATAAAATTAGTTGAAATTATATCAATTACATCACATAATTAAATTCGAAAAATACATAACAAAATAACTATATTAAAAATCCGTTAAGTAATATAAATAAATACAATACATCAATAGTAAGAATATGTTTAAAAATAAACATAAGATTCTATAATAATGAATAAATAATATGTATAGGATTCTATAAAACAATTGAATACAGTTAGACTAATTTACTTTTTTTGGTCGAAAGAATAATATACTTTTATGTACTATTATGTTAACAAATAAGTATAGAGTTTTTGCTAGTATGTAGTAAGAGAATAGGAATTTCAAAAGGTGAAAATAAAGTAAATGTACTACAAAAATGATTTATAACCGACCTAATAATATGCATTTATTCTCAACTTTCTTATAAGTTTATGTGTTTAGAGATTTTGATTAGGAAAAAATAAAAATGGACAATAGGTTTTGTGAATTTATTAAGTCGGTTATAAATGAAATTTAAAGTACATTTATTTTATTTTCACCTTTTGATATTCCTATTCTCTTCTTATATATTAACATAGATTCTATACTTTATTAGTTGATAACGTAATAGTTTTTATTATATGAAGTAATTATATACACACACTTAATATAACAATCATTTATTAGGTGTATTAAAAAAATGTAACCATTCCTATTTCACGTAGCATATTACAAATCTTATCGTCGATCTTGAATGAGCTCATGATCACCATTCTTTTGTATACTGATTACTGAGTAATATGTTTATGTGTACTTCTTCTATCCCGTATCTTTATTAATTATTGATAGTATAAGATATTAGAGGTGTGTCATATATTTTATAATTAATACGTTGCTATTACCCTATGCGTAAAAGGAAAATGTGGGAACGTATCCCCAAAATCACGTTTCATATCCATCGGGCTGATCTAACATGGGCTAGATATTCAGTGGAAAATACCATTTTTCCCTCTTATTAAATTATTAAATAGTTAAATTAGGTCATAGATATATATTAATTTGTGCTAAGGCCACTAATTTGCTAATCGGTTACAAACATATAACTTACTAAGTGGATTAAATTCTTTATTGGTTATATCATATATGGGCATCAATGATCAATATAAGTTTTTCTTAATGTTTAAATGTTTACATACAAAATTGTATAATTGTATGAAATTAAAGAAGGATTTACATGAATATGATATTCAACTGATGTAACCTATTTAGTATTAATCATAGTAAAAAATAATTACAACTGTGAAAAAAAAATAAGCAACCTCTTTATATGAATGGATACAAAACATTCATTATTTTTTGTGATGATAATAAATGCCTATCAAATTGCTAAGCAATTTTTGGATGGATTATTGATAGATACGCATATATTTTGTGTCGCTTGATTTGGTCTCGGATTTTTTAATGATAAATACGGACCACTAATACTTGATATAAAATATTGGTAATTAACAAAGAACCAAATTAATCTATACTCCAACTATTATTCTTATAGTTTAAAATATATCACCCTATAATATGGAGTTGCTAGTGTGCGTTGACATTGATCAAGAGTTGCTACAATGAGAGGAAGGCTCTAGTGAATAAGTCTCTTGCTATGGTAATTAATATTGAGTTATCTCATTTCGGTTACAAAAATCAAAAATTAAGGAATTTAACTTTGATCATTATTCGTAGCCATTTTAATACCATGTAAGTTACAAAATGATATTAACACGCAACCTAAACTTTTGTTAGGAGTATAAGTTAATTATCTAGTTACCATTTTTTGCACGGGGTAAGAATTTGGGGAAATTAATACCATCAATTTCGTTTTCATCATTTTGTAACTTTTGCTAGGAGTATACACGCAACCAAAATGATATTAATACGATGGATATGAAAAGCATGCTTTCACCCCATGAAAAGCCTGCTATGGTTAATTACTTAATTGTTCATCAAATTAAGAGGTGATTAGGAGTTGAGAATTTCCAGCAGAGTATCAAAAGCATATTCCTTTGGAGCATGCTTTCACCCCATTAACCACAAACCACAATAAAAAGGATCCAAACTAGAATGTACTATATATATTAAAATGCCAATTATCATCATTTTCATCTCTTCAAAACAGTGTTGATTCCACATACTTTCTTTCAGACTTCAATGTCTTATTCACGAGTAAAAACCATGTTCAGGAAAGCTCTAAAGTTCAAGAGTCAACTATAATGGAGTAATTATGAGCTGCCAGGAAGAAAGCTATACAAAACAGAATCAGAGAGCTTATTATGGCCAACTTCATTGCCTTTCTATGTATTAATGGACACAAAGATACTGTCACATTCATACAATGTGCATAACGTAAACCCATTTTAGCCAACACATGGCACAAATATTGACAAACTTTACTTTCTTTAGAGATAGAAGCCATATTTAGTCCTTCAAAAGGCTCAGGACAAAATTTACTAAAAATGTTATTCAGGCATTCGGCAGTAGTAACGTAAAACATCAGCTCCAGGAATCCCACAATGAACCTTTTCATGAAAAAAATATGATCATAAATATAAGCAACCCACATTGAATATAGAACCTCTGCTGATCATCAATGAACAATCCAGGAATATCACACACCTGCTTCAGTAATGATGCAAGGAATAAGCAAGTTTGTCCGACAAAATGAGAGAAAACGAAGTCCAATGCATAAAAAGAAAGTCATGATATGACAACAACAAAAGATGCACAACAATTCTAAACCACTTCTAGGCAACATAACTTAAATTCTATTAAGTAATTTCCCTTTTTAGAAGAGAAATAAAATCTAACACATCGGTAGACAACAAAATTAATAATCACACAGACCTTGTACTTGGCAACCTCCTCGCTCACTTCCTTCAAATCACCCATGGTGAAGATCAGGCCAACATTGCCCTGAAAGATTCATCAGGAAAGCATATCATCAATAACAAAAAAAACAACAATATGAAATTTGACATTGCGTAATACCAAACGGAATACGTACCACCAAGCAAGGGATGAGGTTTAGGAAAACATTGTTTCCGGTCTTCTCAGCGTGAATCCTGACAGACCTCTTCATCAGAGTGTTCTTCCCCATCAGGACAACGCAATCACCACGGAGACCCTTGCGAATGTTCTTCAGTTGGTTCGACCCGACGTTGTCAGTTGAGGCCACCAGGATCTGGCTGAAGTCGTCAAGGAGCTGGCACAGCTTGCCATCGTAAGCGATCTTCTTCTCAACCTTGGTTGGTTTCGGTGCCATTGGAGCATATGGTTCGATTCGGTGGAAAGAGGGCAAAATTGAGGGCCAAGACTTGTACTAAGAAAACAGCTTGGGATATTACTCTAAACTTGATTTGTTTTCACAAAGGTTACTTTAGGATTTTGAGGGTTGGAACTAATATATTCAACTTAAAGAGCCAATTGGCCAAAGTGTTAGTTGTACAAAGTGACAAAGTGTTGTCTCGACCTATTGGCTTTTCAACATGAGAGGGGTAGAAGTATTATTAGTAGTTAATTATTCAAAAGAGGTCACGGTATTTTAGATGAGACCTGCAAAATTTGGTTAGTTATTACTTGCATAAAAAATGTTTTGTAGTAGAAGGCTAGAAGCCACAGGATTTGAAAGCTAAGGTGAATAACTTTGGAGCCCATAATTCTTCAAATTTGCAGGCTATGAGCATTGCACCAATACCCAGTAACTGCAACCGATCGCATCACACAATCATATCGATCATAAGCAAACATTCAACAACATATTAGGAGCCATATTATGAAACGCACCTGAAATACGGCGGCGAGTCTGTTGCGGTGGCCGAAGACAAAAGTGGAGGAAAAACAAATTCTAAGCAGCCATAGATTCGAACGATGCTTGCAAAGAAAAAATTTCCAAATTCTCCCTAGATTAGCAATGACAAAGCGAGAAAACTCAAAAAATGCATAAATCATCACCATAAAAGATTCAGGTCAATTCTACTCTTTGCGCTGGCAACCTCATGGGCCTTCTTGTTGTGCTTCCTCGTGCTCCTCTGGTTCCTCAAGAACTTGGGATCCATCTGCATAAATCCAATTCAACTTCCTCTTTCCCCAATTTCACCAGGCATCAAAACACACAACATTCAATTGCAAAAATCAATAGCTACATATTTACAGATAGAGAAAGAGGTGATTTACCCCTTGACCGGAAGTGGGGAATCCTGATCTGGAGCGGCGTCGTTTGCAAAAGAGAGGTCGGGGGTGCATGGCTACGTGAGGAGGAGCCGGTCTGGAGATGTGTAGAGAAGGAGGCCCTGATTTGCAGAAGGTGGAGTGTAGGCAGGCAGAAAAGACGGGGCAGAGAGTATATATCACACTTATTTTTCTGGATATAATTAGGGTGTAATGGGTGGTGCAATTAAAAGACTTGATTATCTTGTAACAACCATATTTGAAAGAAGAGTTGATTATGCTGTAACGGTTCTCTATCAAAGCCCTCTAACGTCCGCACTAAATGACCCACTTGCTAAGAGCCTCTTTAACAATTGCATGAAAACATTATTATTTGTATAAAATGCAGGTCATTTATTGCAACAAATGACTCTTCTTTATAGTATTATAGATGGTGTTAATTAAGGTTAATCACTAGTTAGCAATGGTTGGTGCTCTGCAGGTTGAAGTCAAAATTTCGTTTGAGTATACTAATGAGCCACGTTTTAGAACACATGTTTGGTTAGTTAATACATGGTGGGGTGGAGGCTCGTGTTTGAGAAAAATAGTATATAAATATATATTATCTTGGGATCTATGGGCACATCTAGCTAATTTAGTCGGTTTAAGCGGTTTAATTATTCATGATAGATTTTGTTCAGTTGTTGGTTTGGTTTTGTATTTGGAAAGTGGTTCGATCTGATAGTGACTTACTCTCATTATGATATTAGGAAATCCATTTGTTCGATCTATTAGCTTTTCCGAGTTCTCCAGGAACCTTCGTTCGAGGTAATTCGATTTTCGACTTGCTCAGTCATGTTCTAGCCTGTTAGGGTTGCGTGGTAGTTGTGAGATTGGTTTTGGGAACTAGTCCCGATCGATCTTTTAAAGTGTTTTGATATGTGTGCTGTGCAAATGATTTTGGAAACCCGTTTTGAAAGTTGTTATCTATATACGCATATTTTCGTCGTCGTTTTCTCTATGATGGGCAGCGCTCCAGTGGAGGCTTATTGTGGATGGTTGTGATGAGATAGATGGTTGTGGTGAGATGGACGGTTGGATTGAGGATGGATGGTTACGAGATGGCCCGTCTCTGAGTCCGGCGTGGGACCGATACGCCGTTGTCATAGCATGTGGTGTTATAGGGGCAGTGCCGCATAGCCTAGGTAGTGTGATGGTATGTAGTGTTATAGGGGCAGTGCTGCATACCGTAGGTAAAGTTCCGGGTTGTGAGTCGTATGTGATGATATCTGAGTGACTAACTGGACCTAGGATTGGACTAGAGATATGGGTGTGATTGTGGACTTGTTTGTTGACCATAGTAAAACTGTTTTGAAACGTCTCATAACTTCCATGTTGATTCTAACTTGATAGGATAGGATCTGACCCCTCGGGGAACTATTTTTCATTCCAGGTAATCAGGATCCCGTGACCGAGCCTCGGCGAAACGGTGGTGCGGAACAGTAGTGCGCGTGTCATAGTATTGGGGTTGGGTGTTATTATTAGTACCTAGTTTTTATTACTATTTGACTTTGAGTTAATTACAGATGTTTTTCTTTTAGGATAAGTGGTGGAATTGGATTCGTTCTTGAGAATTAGTGCATGACAATTTTGTTTTAAATTATGATAGTTATTTCATTCAAATACAAGTTGGATATTTTCTATGTTTTCTCGCCGTGCCTGCGTTGCAAGATCCGAATGTCCTTTGTCGAACCAGCTTGGTAGTGCCTCGTGAGGTCTACTACCAAGTAACGCCTTGTCCGAAAGACGGGGTGTTACAGGGGTTTTGTGAAGAAGTAGATGTATAGTTAAGGGCATAATTGTCAAAGCACAAGTTTTAATGGATTTTTTGACGGAATAACGCCATGGGTAGCTATTTGTTAACGGAATTGATGTTTTGGGTGGTTTAAAACAAATTTGTGTATAACTGGTAGTTAAGTGTAAATTCGCCTATTTAACGGGTGGTTTAGTTCAGTTTTCTCTGTATAATATATAAGTTTACAAAAGCATACAATTGAACAATAAATATTTTGTTGAGAAAGGAAAAACTAATTAACATATTTTGTTGGCAAGTATTATTGTTGGATGGACTAATAATCCTTTCATCGTATTTTAACAAATTTTCAGACGAAAGTAAAAAAAAAATCTATCTTAAAGTTTTTGGGTTTTGAACATTGATGGCAAAGAACAAGGGGGATGAAGGTTATACGAGAATGTGGTGAGAGCAAAGACGACTCTACAAAAACGGTGTGAGGGTGATGGCAAAAGAGGAGGGATGGACAATCAACATTACAAGTGTGGTACGACGGTCGTCGTGACTAAGGCTGGCGCATAGGGTTTACTCCAATGATATATGAAGGGTAAAACTTAGAAGTGAAAATTGAAATGGATTAATAAATTGTATTAAGATGTAGTATAGTGTGAGGAAATGTAAAATAGTTGCTCAGATGGAAATTGTTGAATCTAAAATGTTGAGTGAGGATGATAGATGAGACTTGAGATTACTACAAATAACCATGTAGTTGATACATTGGTATTTTCAATGTAGAAGACAATCATGTTGGAGAATACCTAGTGTATCAATTTCGGGTCAAGCTTGTGGATTAAATTGCTAAAGCACTCGAAACAAGCACCAAGCAAGAATGTATGAAGTTAATGGACAATAAGAACATGAGTGCTTTTGGATGGGTAGTGATATGTCCCAACCTAGGCCACATCAAGATTCGAGCCACGACGAGCCCACATCAACACAACCAGGCTAAGACGATGAGCAAGTGACGATACCTCCTCTACTTGGCCCCATTACGAGGCAACGAGCTAAGATCCTTCAAGAGCAACTCCAAGCTGGATTAGCCATGTCGAGCCCGCCCCTAGACCATCAAGACAATGTCTTCACCATGTTGCAAGTAACCAGCTCATCCGAGGCATTAAAGGTAGACCTGGCAATTCGGGTTGTTCGGGTCAGTTTGGATCGGGTTGTTCGGTTGGGGTCAGTTCGGGTCAAACAGTCATTTCGGGTCTTGTTCGGTTCGGTTCGGTTCGGGTTCGGGTTCGGATGTTGTTCGGGTTCGGGTCTAGTTTGGGTTCGGTTCATTTCGGATCGTAATATTTCGGATTAGTTCGGATCGGATGTTGTTCGGTTTTGGGTCTAGTTCGGTTCGGGTCCTTTTCGGATTGCTTCGAATCGGATCGTTTCGGGTCGGGTCAATTCGGATTCCGGTGTTAATTGGATTCAATTTTTTTTTAAAATTATAAGATCACCCGCAACGGTGAGTTTTTAACGTAGAAGGTTTGGGCACTTTAATGAGTGCTTTAATGTGTCTTGTAATAAAACATAGTTACTACATATTATTGACAAAGATTTAGATGTAACTTCTACTTAGTTAATTAAAAAAATTAATTACTATTTATATTATATACATACACATACGTACGAGAAGAACAAATTACAATTCTAAAATGGGCCTAAGAACTACGCATGAAACAAATTACAAGTTTACAACTCTAAGATTTAGATGTAATTCTACATTTGGGCTTTTTAGCCCACTTACAACTCCACCCTTTTACATTACCCATGACCCATGAAACAAATTTTAATTTTTTATTTTTAGTAATTTATCATTGGTAAAGTTACTAAATTATAAACACCTTATTAATTTTAATTAAATATTTTAAAATTATTAATATAAATATTTTATTATGTAATACACTTTCTTGGATGAATTTTTTTCGAGGTTTGAACTCCAAACCTTGGAATTATTAAGGGAAGAGATTACCACTATGGTATTGGTGTCATTTTGATTTTGATTGCATATTGTTAAATTATATAGAAAATATTACAATAAAAGCTAATTGAGCATTGAATGAGGAAAGTAACTTGTGTTTATAAAAATATTCTAATAAAACTATACAATATGCTATTTCCATTCTATTTAGGGTTTAGGGTTTGGTGGTGTAGTCTGTAGAGTTTAGAAATGTTGTAAATGATCGACTGTTCGAAACTCCATCTCTTATAAAACTATACAATATGTTATTTCCATTAATATTTAGGGTTTAGGGTTTCGGGTTTATGTGTTTATCACCCATATTCTATTTATAAAACTATACAATATGTTATTTCCATTATATTTATAAAGATATTCTAATACTATGATATATTTCATTTGTTAAACTATGTAAGTCTGTAACTACTAAAACTATACAATATGTTATTTTCATTAATGTTTAGGGTTTATGTGTTTATCACCCATATTCTATTTATAAAACTATACAATATGTTATTTCCATTATATTTATAAAGATATTTTAATACTATGATATATTTCATTTGTTAAACTGTAATATTCGGTTCCATTCGGTTTCGTTTCTGGACCGGTAAGTGACTTCGAGTGTTGCTACTCTGTTAAGTGGAAAGTTTTTAAGGTGAAGTTAATAAATTATAGTTTATGGGCAAGATTTGCAATTACGAGGCAAATGGGATTGAAAGTGGAAATTGAAGCCGACTTGAATAGCCGACTTCGTTTGCCTCAAAGGTAAGTTTTGGGAAGTTATCGTCTTATCGATTATGAGCAGCTGTCTTGGTGAAACGATCGTCATCCTCATCCTCATCCGGAGCGACAAAGGAGGCCCGCCGGAGATTGAATTGCTTTCCTCCGTTTCGGTGGTCGCCGGTAAGCCCGTTCAAGTTGGTAGTTCTGTTTTGTTCCGATCGGGTCTCGGGCGAAGGCGGGTTCTGGCCAAGTCGGGTGGGTGTGAGTCGGAGTCGGGAGTTTATCGAGGGTGTAGTCAGGGTTGTGGCTTGACGCCGGTGTCGACGGGCCTCAGCAGGCGTGAAGTGAGAGCGGGTCGCTGGTGTCGGGATCTGGTGAGGGATCGACGAGGGTTTGGGCGGGTCGAACTCGGGCGTCGTTGGTCGGGGGCTTCTGGGCAGAGCGACGTGAGACAGAGGCAGACGAGGGCTAGGCGAGAGTCGACCGGGAAGGGCCGGCGTCTGCAGATCCGGGGCCGAGGAGGCCGGTGAAGGTGGGTTCCAGATTCGGGAGTGAGGCGGAAACGGGAGCAAGCCGGAGAAGTATGTCGCCGATGAGGAAGGGCCTCTGGCGAGTGTGGGGCGTGGGTCGGCAGATCGGCAAATTGGGCAATTCGGTATGTGCGTAATGGAAGAAGGAAATATGAAGTGGATCGAACAAAGGGAGTTATGGGCTGAAAGTTGGAAATGGTGGGTTGATTAGTCAAAGTCAAGGTGGAATCAGAAGTAAAGTGGGGCTTAATTAATCAAAAACGGGTGAGCTGGCCACGAAGTAAAAGGAAGGAAATTGGTGTGAAGATGTGGGTCTCCTAAATTGAAGAGTGGAGTGGGAACCCAAAGAGGGTCAACAGTTGACCAAATTAGAGAATGGGTTTTATAGAAGAGTTCGATGGGCAAGTAGAATTAGGCTAATCGAGAGAAAAATAATTAAGTAGTGGGCAAGTTGGTCTAGTCGTCGGGTTCAAGTTCGGTTTCGAGTTTGGTTTGAAAGTCGGAGCTCGGAGCATTTCTTGTGGATCTTCTTGGAAAATATTTTGGAGCCGTCGCTTTTCAGGTAAGTCGATTTTCGACTTGCTCAGTTATATTCTAGCTCGTTAGGCTGTGTGTTGTGATTGTAGGATTGGTTTTGGGAACTAGTCCCGATCGATTATTTTTATAAATGATTTCTGCTATGGTGTGATATTGTGTGCAACGTGGTTTCTCTATGTTTCATGGTTGAAAACGTGGTTGAGTGTACTTTAGTGTGACTGAGGCTTCAGGGAAGCTAAGATTAATATGTAAAGGAAATCCCGGGTGCAATGGAGATGAAGGGTTGCATCGACTGGGGACGTGCAATGGTGGAGAAGGGTTGTATGTCCAATCGGGGTGCAATGAAGGAGAAGGGTTGCATTGCCGGTTAGGAGCGCAACGAAAGTTGTAAGCTCCGCCCTCACTAGGACAGTGAGTGGAGGTATATGTTTGTGTGAGTATGGGTGTGTAAGTGAGGAGGTGTATGTCGTTGTGTGGAGATGATCGGATGTGAAAGCAGGATGGTGTAGGTATGCGAATGTGTGGATCTGTGAAGGTATGTGCAAGTATGGTGCGTATGTGTGAATATGTGTCTCTGTGAATGTTTGCGTAAGTGAACTCGTGATTATGATTATGTTAGTAAATGGAATGTGCGTCACTGACTGGACCTAGGACTGGATTTAGAGTTATGCGTGTGATTGTGGACTTTTGTTTGCTGACCTTAGAATCAAAACTGTTTTTGAAACGTCCTGTGGTTACTGTGCTTAGTCTAGCTTGTTAGGGTAGCAGCTGATCCTTCGGGGACACTATTTTTCTCAATTCAGGTGAGCAGGTCGTGGTCGAGCCTCGGCGAAGTGGCGGTGCAGTGCAGTAGCGTGTCACAATAGTTGGATTTTGAGGTTGTTCTTTAGCTAGTTGTTACTGTTTGTTTCAGGTGTTGTTAAGAGAGCATGAATTGGAGAGGTTGTTGGGTTTGGAATTGTTGTTAGCCGAGTTGTTGTTAGAAGTTGTTTTGGTTTGTTCTTGGGGTTAAGTTCATAACGTGTTGGGTTGTAAAACTATAAACTTTATTTCTTTTCTTGTACGAGTTGGATGTTTTCTTGTTTTCTCGCCGTGCCCGCGTTGCAAGATCCAGTTGTTCAGTTGTCAAACTAGCTTGGTAGTGCCTCGTGAGGCCTACGACCGAGTAACGCCTTGTCAGAAAGACGGGGCATTTACATAAACTATGTAAGTCTGTAACTACAAAAACTATACAATATTTCGGGTCATTTCGGTTCAAGTTTAGTTCGGGTTAGTTCGGTTCGGGTGTAGTTCGGTTCGGGTGAAGTTCGGTTCGGGTCAGTTCGGTTCAGGTTTAGTTCGGGTCCCGTTCGGTTCGGGTGTTGTTCGGTTCGGTTCGGGTTCAGTTCGGGTCTGGGTCGTGTTCGGATTGTTCATTTTTCGTTGTTCGGGTCCAATTTCGGGTTCGGTTCGGGTCGGTTCGGTTCGGGTTTCGGGTTCGGGTCACTTTCTGCCGGGTCTAATTAAAGGTGCTCGATTTTCCCATCAATGTGGCGTCCACCTCATCCCAAGATATCACAGCCACAACATCACCATGACATCATCTCTCTTTAAAGGCATAATGCAAGGAGGTGGCTGATTTTGCAACCAAAGATGCAACTCTTCACTCGCCCCATTAAGTGGAGACTTTTCCAGCCACCCATATCCTATTTTAAGGGAACTATAGCTATTTTATTATTAGCTTTTGTTTTCGTTCACAACCCAAAAAAAACTCTAAAGTGGTTTTTTGTTCTTGGTTTGGGGTGTTTAACCAAACTGGTTTTCGTGCCTTTGTGAGAACATCGAGGGTTGGGTTGGATTTGGCTAGGGTGCGTCTATCCCTTCCATTTTTAACCTTGATTGGTTAGATTTGGTGGGTTTATCCAAGTCCTGATTGATCACTTATCTTTCTCTCAATAATAACAAAGCCCATTTGAGATTGCAACTGTTTGTGATTGCCAAGTTACCACCTATCATCATCGACCTCCACTCATCTCACTCAAACAAGAATTCGATCGATCCAAGGGAAGACTCATCAGGCTGTAAAATTACTTTAGCCAATGTGTTCTCATATATATTCCACCATGAGTATTAAACTAAATAATCAAACATTCAAATATGTATGAACACATTTTCTTGAAGACAGATTAGGGTCAGTCATGGTTCATCCTAAACTAAAATAATGAAAAACTAACTAATTAAACATAGCCTAGAAAGAAAGCACATGAGTTGCAACCTAGGTTTCTATTTATAGAAATTTCCTGACTTGACTAAACTAGAAATAGAAAGAGCTTAATTAATATATGAAGCTATTATAAATAAAACTTAACTAAACTAGGCAATACTAATAAGCGAAAGTACTATAAGAAGTCTTTTTCATTTTCTATTGCCTATTTAACAAGGATTGATAACTTGATGTAGAATCATTGATGTCTTATTATAATTGAAAGCTTGGGATCTCTTGTAAGGTCGGAGCATCGTTCTCCTTAGCAACTAACACCATGAATCCTTTGTCTTTGTCGTTTCCCATTCTGTATTATTCACCCTTACTTGGTTGCAAATCGTTCTCAATTTGTGTCAGGTTATGGAGAAGAATTTAGAAAAAGTAGATGTTGAAACTCGAAAAATAACATGCACGAGGAACAAAAATAATATATTATCTTATTCCAAACGACAACACGAATTTACGATTAAACCCATATATATTTGCTCGGAAGGACGATTAGTCGATCACCCTGTTGGGACGATATTAAGGACGTCAGTCGTTAATATCTAAACCCATAATAATCGTCCCTTGTTTTGATAATGACAAACTCACATGTATTTGATAAGTTGTCCAAGTGTTGATCTCAGGTAAGTCCAGTGGACGCACATGAGCGAAAAGGACAACAAGTAAACAGCAGTCCCTAAGCTGTAGGGACGCATGTTACCTGAACTTCCAAGGCTAAACGTAATTGGCGGAGTCCCTGCGCAAGATAGGACGGAGTCCTCATCAAGAAGGGACGCGCGCCAAAATACAGACGAAGTTCAAATTCAAATCAAGGCCGCCCCAACATGATTACATCATCGTCCGGCCTTAGTCCTCAGAAGGAAGCTTCCTTTGTCTGGGCACGTGTAGACAATGCCAAAGACGTCGCTTTCCCAGCGATGGTCCCCTGCCCACGCGGAGGCTTCCCAAGCGTCAACAGAGTTGACTTCCTCAAGGAGCTCATCGCACCGTCGATCAAAGACCAAGGCTCCTGCCAAGTCTCAGAGGACGCTAGAGGACAAGAATCACTTGCGCTATAAATACCCTCCCAAGGGTATGCATAGCGTTGGTGGACTTTGAAGACTTTCTCTCAAGCTCTCCCGAAGCACTCAAGAACACGAACGAAGATCGAGAAGATCAAGTGAGCTTGAAGCAAGAGAAAGAAAGTCCAACCACATCAAATCCAAAACAAACCACAAAGAGTTAGAGTTGTAGTTTGTCTCTCACAACGAACCGTGAGAGACGTGAGTGATAGCTTCCTTATAGCTAGAGTGTTAGGTTACTTGTTAGGTTGAAAGGAGTGTTACTAGTGAGGCTAAGGACGGACGCTTAGCTCAGAGAAGTGTAACGACTCGCCTAAGTTGTAAGGACTCACTCTTAATAAGATAAGGGACGGCTATTGAAAATCCTCCAGCGGAGGTAGAGGTTTACCCATAAGACTAGTTGGTCTTAGTGGGGTTCCTCTATAAATACTTGTGTCCACTTATCTTGTATTCTGTTAAGTCTATATTCCGCTGCACTAAAGGACGCCCTTAACTCAGTTAAGGACGCCCTCATTAACTGACTTACGATCCAACAATTGGTATCAGAGCCAGGCGCTCTAGATTTTGTTGAGTTGCAGGTACAAGATGGACATGGAACCTATTGGAATCTCATTTGTAAAACCTCCTCGTCTGACGGACGGCAACTTCAACCGATGGAAGATCCGCTTCGAGAACTTTTGCAGAAGTCAGAATTATCAATGCTGGAAAGTAATCATGAAAGGTGACCTTACCATCCCTGATGACAAGAAAGACAAAGAGGACGAGTGGGGTCCTGATGAATTCAAGCTTTTGGAAACAAACGCCAAGGCAATTTGCTTCCTTCAAGCGTCCCTTTGCGAGAGGGACGCCACCCGAGTTAGCAATTTGGCAACAGCCAAACTACAATGGGAAGCTCTTGAGAAGTACCATGTGGGTACGGCAGAGATGAAGGAAGATGTTAAGCTTGAAATCAAACGGGAGTTCTATGCCTTCAGAATGCTTCCTAATGAATCTGTCAAGGACTACTCATACCGCTTTGAAGCTCTCGTGACCAAGATGCGAAATCTAGGCATCCCAGAAGCTGAAGTCTCCATGAGAAACAGAGTTGGAGTAGTCATTGATGGACTTACAGGAAAATGGAATTTTGATAGGACTACATTCAAGGAGAATACAGCCAACAAAACCCTAGATATGGAAGAGATCTATGGGAAGCTGAGAGGCTATGAAGCAAGAAGGGAAGCCGATATGGCTGAATTGGCTAGAAACCCCCAGACAGATCTCGCCTTGATGACATCAACCCCAGAGTACGCTGAGTATCTGCGTCACCAAAGAGAACTTGCTTTAATGGTGGAAGCAAACAAAAATGAGAATCGTGAAAGGATGCGTGCACAAGCTATAAAAGAAAAGGAAAGCAAAACTAAGGAACAGCTCGAAGAAGAAGAAGAGCTTGCCCTCCTACACAAAGCTGTTCGATTATGGGGAAAAAGGACCAGAGATTTCAAGAAATACAAGATGCCTTACAAAAAGGAGAGTCTCAAGTATACAGAGGCAGAAATGAAGGAACTGACTTGCTACAAGTGTAACAAGAAAGGACACTTTGCCAAAAGGTGTACTACGGGACTAACCTCAAAAGATATGAAGATAAAAGCCCTCTTGGGAGCGTGTGAAGCCGCATGGGATAATGTGAGTTCTGATGAGGAAGAACCCGAAGGACCAGTGGCGTACATAGCCGTAGAGGACGCCTCAGATGATGAGCAAGTGGCGTACATGGCTGTGGAGGATGCTCCAGTCATTGAAGAGGACGCTTCTGAAAAAGAAGAAGAGGTAACTCGTGAATCCATGATGACTTCTTTAGAAAATTGTTCTAAGTCCAAACTTATTAAACTCATTGGCAAGATCATGGAAGAAAGCGTGATCATGCAACATAGAATGGATGAACTTGAACTTGAAAATGAAAATATTCTGGTTGAATGTGAGAACTGTGCTACAGTGTCTTTGCAACTAGAGTCCTCACGTGAAGAAACTAAGTCTCTGAAAACTGAAATGATGTGCCTTAAACTAGAGAACGCCAAGCTCAGGGAAGAAGTAAAAGTGTTAGGAAAGAGTCCTGTAGTTGAGGAAGTTAGACCAATAATGTTTGTCCCAGCCAAGAGAGGACTAGGATACGAGTCTGACACTAGGAACTCTCTCCCTAGTGACTTTGAGGCAAGCAAAACCTCGGAACTTGAATTAGAAAGGGAAAAGACCAAGAACCTTCTTGAAAGAATTAGAGTCCTAGAGAGTGGAGAGAAAGGTCAAAAGGACTATTACACTAACTCCACTAGTCATAGGATCTATAAGAAAATTGCTAAGGGGGAAGGTTCAAAAGTTTGTGACCCTCAAAAGATGAAAAAGAACAAAATCCAACGTCCCAACAAGAAGTACTACCTTGGTACTTACTATAGGACGTGTTGGTATTGTGGACAAGGAGATCACTTCAAATATGATTGCCTAAAACTGAAGAACGACATTGAAAGTGGCAAAGCCGCTAGGACTAACATTGAAAATGATAAGTCCGTCCCTAAGGCTAATCCTAGACGTCCTAGACGATCTAAGAGTTCTTTCAGAAAGCATGCTATTTCAAATGATGTGAATATAAGTGACTACATGCCAGAACCAGAGTTCTATTTCTGTAACGAACCAGGTAAGGAACACCTTGCCTGGGTCGCCAAACACTAACTTTGTTTTGGCAGGTGGAAGTGAGGGGACGCCCATGGATCATCGATAGTGGCGCCTCGAATCATATGACAGGAAGCCAGATCCATCTCACTTCTATCCAAAGTAGCGCCACGGGAGGAACTGTCTCGTTTGGCAATAAGGGCAAGGGAAGGATCAAAGGGACGGGAACTGCTATTCTCAATCCGTCCATCAAAGCGACAAATGTTAGCCTTGTTGAAGGACTTGGCTTCAACCTCCTGAGCGTCTCTCAAATGTGTGATCAAGGTGAAAACCTAGTCACATTTGACTCAAAGGAGTGCCTCGTCATCAATAAGAAATCGAACAAAGTCGTCCTCAAAGGAGTCCGAAAGAACAATGTCTACATCTTCAACCAGGAGTTCAAGCCAAAATCTGAGTTATGCCTATCCGTGTCAAAGGAGGACGCTGACCTCTGGCATCGCCGACTCGGCCATGCTGGACCAAGCACAATCCTCAAGCTTCATCAAAGAAATCTTGTGAAAGGTCTTCCCCAAATTGATCTTGAGAAAACTGAACAGTGTGAAGCCTGTATCAAAGGGAAGCAAACAAGAACGTCCTTTAAGTCAAAGAACGATGTCAGCACAAAGAAACCTTTGGAACTTCTCCATATGGATCTTTGTGGACCGATGAAGACGTTGAGCTATGGTGGAAAGAGGTATATCTATGTCCTTGTAGATGACTTTTCTCGATTCACCTGGGTTCTTTTCTTGGCTTCAAAAACAGATTGCTTCAACGCATTCAAAGTCTTCATCAAACAAGTAGAAGTTGCTCTTGAGACGCCTCTCAAAGCCATAAGATCAGATCATGGGATGGAGTTTCAAAACTCAGAGTTCGTGGCCTACTGTGATCAACATGGAGTCTCTCACAACTTCTCAGCTCCAAGGACTCCTCAACAAAATGGAGTGGTGGAAAGAAAGAATAGGACGCTGGAGGATATGGCAAGGACTATGCTTTTAGCTAATGGCGTCCCCAAGTACTTCTGGGCTGAAGCTATTGCTACAGCGTGCTATATTATCAATCGAGCCATGATCCGTCCTTTACTGAAGAAGACATCCTATGAGCTGCTGAATGGAAGAAAGCCTCGCATCGACTACCTCAGAGTCTTTGGATGCAAGTGCTTTGTTCACAACAATGATAAAGAAAGACTTGGAAAGTTTGACGCAAGAAGTGACGAAGCCATCTTCCTTGGATACTCCCTCACCAGCAAAGCATATAGAGTCTTCAACAAAAGAACTCTAAAGCTTGAGGAGAGCATTCATGTTGTGTTCAAAGAAAGTTCTTCTCACAAAGATAAACCAAGTAAGAAAGAACGCTCATCTTCTCTGCAGAAGGATGACTCCGATGATGAAGTTGATTTTGGGTTCTCTGGAAAATACTATGTTCCTAAGGACGCCACTCAAAATCCTGAAGAAGTCTCAATAGAAGTTCCCAGTGTTGTTCAGGAAGTTCCATCTCAAAGTGAATCTCCAGCTCAACATGAAGTTGTTGAATCAAGCTTACAAGGAGAACAGCGTCAAGAAGAGGACGCTCAACCTGAGGGGGAACTCTCTGAGCCTCTCAATGAAGACGATGGGTTTGACTCAGATGAATCTGATTGGACGGACCCTAGATATGCTCCTTCAAGGGACGCTACTCATAGGGGATCCAATCTTTCAAGACTTCATTCAACAGATCAAATCATCTTAGATATTTCAAAAGGAGTTCAAACAAGATCAGCCGTGAATCAGTCCCTCAATGCCAACATAGCGTTCTGTGCCTTCAACGCCTTTGTATCCTTAGTTGAACCTAAGAACATAAAGGAAGCACTCCAAGACGCTGATTGGATTCAAGCCATGCAAGAAGAACTTAATCAATTTGAAAGAAACAAGGTTTGGACCCTCGTCCCTCGTCCGAGAAACAAAAACATAATAGGGACGAGGTGGGTCTACAGGAACAAGCTTGATGAGAGTGGTCGTGTCTCAAGAAACAAAGCAAGGCTGGTGGCTCAAGGCTATAGACAAGAGGAAGGAATCGACTATGATGAGACCTTCGCTCCTGTTGCCAGAATTGAAGCCATTCGCCTCCTTATCGCCTATGCTGCTCACAAAGGGTTCAAGCTTTTTCAAATGGACGTCAAGACAGCCTTCCTCAACGGCAAGCTCAAAGAGGAAGTGTATGTTGCTCAACCCCCAGGATTTGAGGACGCTGATCACCCAGATCATGTGTACTTCTTGGACAAGGCACTCTATGGACTCAAGCAAGCCCCTCGTGCATGGTACGATAGGTTTGCGTCCTTCCTCTTGTCCAACGGGTACACACGAGGTAACATTGATAAAACCCTGTTCTTAAAGAAAGTCCTTAAAGATGTCTTGATTGTCCAAGTCTATGTCGATGACATAGTTTTTGGAAGCACTAACATGAAACTTGTAGAGGAATTCAAGAACTTGATGAGTAGTGAGTTTGAGATGTCCCTCATAGGAGAACTCAACTTCTTCTTGGGACTCCAAATCACTCAGCTCAAAGATGGGACGCGCATTCATCAACAAAAGTACATCCGTGAAATGCTTGAGAAGTACGGGATGAACTCTTCAAAACCCATTGATACTCCCATCTCCCCAAACACTCGCCTCTATGCTGACGAAGAAGGCAAGAGTGTAGATCAAAAGCTCTACAGAGGAATGATAGGGTCCTTGCTATATCTAACGGCAAGTCGTCCCGACATCATGTTCGCTGTATGCTTATGTGCTCGATTCCAAGCAAATCCAAAGGAGTCCCACATGCAAGAAGTAAAGAGAATCTTCAGATATCTCAAGGGACGGGATGACCTTTGTCTATGGTATCCTAGAAGGACGTCCCTAAATCTGGTAGCGTACTCTGACGCAGACTACGCTGGCCATGTGGTGGATAGAAAGAGCACTTCAGGAATGGCTCAATTCCTTGGGTCATGTCTTGTATCTTGGGGATCCAAAAAGCAAAACTCCGTGGCACTCTCAACCGCGGAAGCTGAGTACGTTGCTGCTGCTTCGTGCTGCTCACAAGTCCTATGGATCAAGTACCAACTTGAAGATTATGGTACGTTCCTTACCACAGTCCCTATCTTGTGTGATAACACTAGTGCTATAAGTATTGCCAAAAATCCTGTTCATCATTCTAGGACGAAGCATATTCATATAAGACATCACTTTCTTCGTGATAATGTTGAACTTGGATTAATTAGAGTGGATCATGTTAGGACTGAGGACCAAGTGGTCGATATTTTCACAAAAGCACTTGATAGACGTCCCTTTGAGCACCTCCGATTGCTTTTGGGGATGATAACTTTTAAATGATCAAGTCCCGTTCTATTATTCCCTCTATGATTGGCTATGTCTTGTTGAGAACTTGTGTTAAAGTGTGTCATGCATTTAAAGTCATCTTTAAAGGACGCTAGTCTAAGATATGTGTTTCGCTTGTGTTTGTTGAACGGTATTCTTTTCGCTTTTCAATCTCAAGAGTATCCCTGATCACCCTACCCTCATTACAAGCCGAAATGATGGGAACTCTAAGCTTACCCAGGCCGAGAATCTTGCAAACGCGTCCTATGAGCATTCTTTGTTTTATCTTTACGGGACGTACTTGCTTGATTTTCAAAAATAGTTCTAAGTGATCAAAGGGACGCGTGTTAAGAGCCAAGAATTGTCCGTACAGAGTTCTAAGTTCAGAGGTTGAGATCAGTGTCTGGGACGCCGTGGTTCAGTTCAGTGTTGAGAAGAGTTGTGTGTTGAAAGGACGCCAGCTCGGAGTCCTTTGTAGTTGTGAGAAGTTTGAATGTTTGAAATTGGGAAGGTGAACCGTTTCAGAGAAGCTTCAGCGAAGATCTCGGAATACGCGCGAACAGTGCTCAACAGCTGTGTTTCTTAGTAAAGAAGAAAGCCACGTGTGGGAAGGCGGGCGGAGGATGCCGAGTGTAAAGACCCTGTTACCCCTGACCGTCCAACTTCGTCTTCTTCCTATAAATACCCACCTGTGCACTCCGAAAACCTTTCTTCGCTCATCTGCTGTTTACACACTTATAGAAATCTCTCAAACCAAAATCCCAGATCTCAAATCTCGAAATCTCTCTCCAAACCCTAATCCTCCTCTATTTAAACCATCTCAAAAATGGCCAACACAAGAGCTTCAAAAAATCCCTCACCTTCGTCGGCGGCGACAAACCCTAGCTCTTCGAGATCTCCTCCGGTCAAAGGCCGGTCATTAATGGAGTCAAGAGGCAGACCTTCCGGCCGTCAAGAACCCCCTCGCCACCATTCCTCCTCTCAAAGCACCCAGCGCCGCCACTCCAACACCCCTCCCCAGCCCCTTCGCTCCCAACCTCCTCCACAAAAACAACAACCCCGCTCTCAATTCAAATCCACCCAGAAGCGGTTCTCCTTTCTGGAGAAGCCCTTCAAACCTGAGCCAGAACAAGGCGCTGCTAGCAAAGGCACCGTCTTTGGACTTCCGGCCCAGCCCAAACGCCGTCCTCCTCTTGACCCCCTCATTGAGGACTGGCTTGAAAAAGAGCCAAGGACGCTCGCTAACATTTGTCTACGGGCGTCCGTCAATGACCACCCCCCTAAAATCCAACGCCTCCTCCATTACTTCATGATGACCTATGTCCGTCCCCGCCTTGAGGAAACCAACCACACCAACCCCCCATTCATGGGGCCAGGCATCATTTCCGACTCGTTCGGTGGAACCGTGGACGAGCTCGCCAAATTGCTCCCCGATATAATGGAGTTTGTTGTGGCTCCTGCGGGCTCCGTCCCATCCCAGAAGAGAAAAAGGCCGTCCACTCCTCCTCCCTCTCATCAGCTCCAACTCAAAGGCCTTCCCTCCTCCTCCCAAGTAACCCCAGTCCCTTCCTCCCCTCCTCCCACCCCAAAGCGACACCTCAAGTCCTCTGCTCAACTTGAGGGCATCACAGATGAAGAAATGGCCGCCATTCGCCTCTCTGAAATACAACTGGAAAAAGAGAAGAAGGCGCGCCAAGAACAGGAGCAAGCAGAAAAGGAAGCCGTTGAGAAGGCGATTCAAGCGAGTTTGCAGGGAATTCCTCAACTTCCTCCTCCTCCTCCAAGGGTAGAGGACGCTCCTCAGGTCCAGGCCAAGGACGCTTCCCCTGCTAAGCTGCCGCCTCCTCCCTCTGCTCCGCTCCTAGTAAAGCCGATCTCAGTGGTTCCGCCCAGCACCTCATCTGCCCCCCCAACCAAAGCGAAGTTAAGAACTCCTACTCCCTCTCCTCCTAGAGCTTCAACTCCTCCTCCTCCTCCGCCTGCTCAGGCCGTCGAGGAAGCTGCTCAAGTCCAAGGGACGCCTCCTTCCATCGTTCCTACAGAGTCCTTGGCAAGGACTCCAGCGGTGGACGCGCCTCCCACTGAACAGGCGTCCACTGCTGAGGACACTGCAATGGTTGAGTTCCAAGCACAAAGGAACGAAGCCTCAGATGAAGAGGACGCCCCTCAGGATGAGGAACCTGAGGACGAGGAGGGAGATGGAGATGAAGAAGATGCTGGTGATGAGGTCATCGTGAGCAATGGCTCCAAGCAGAAACGCCTCAAGAAAATTCTTTCCCCGCTCCTCTTCACCGCCCCGTTTCTGGTAGAGAATCAGCGCCAAGAGTTCTTGGACCTTCTTGAGTTCCAGGGATGGACGCACTTAGGCGCTGAGGCCGCTGATGTTGACCCTGATGAGGTTCTCCGTTTCTACTCCAAGTTTGAAGTCACAGAAGTAAACGGGAAGCCTCAGGGGATTTTTGAAATAGATGGGGACGAGTACTCAGTTGCTGAGGGCACCGTCCGCAAAATGTTAGGCATGCGTCCTTCTCCTCCGGATTCGCTGCATGATCTGCCTTGCAAGAACTTTGCCCGCTTCTCCCAGGACGAAATCCTCAACAGAATATTCAATGGGAGACAGCCAGCTGCTAAGGACAGAGTCGCTCACTGCCTCACCAAGACGGGCGTCCTTGCGCACCACTTTATTGTGCGCATGGTCGTCCCCCGCCAAGAGAAGAAGTCCATTGTTCAGATCACTGATAGCATTCTCTTGGACGCCGTCTTGGAACGCAAGCCGATAAACTTGCCCCGGATAATCTTGGAACATATGGGCAAGTGCACAGGAGGCAGGCACTCTCTTCCCTTCCCGGGCCTGGTCAAGCAGATTCTGAAGCAGCAAGGACTCTATGCCCCTAAACAAGAGCGGTCCTTTGGCATTCATTGGGACGTCAGGCAAATCACACTCCCCCCAGTTGGAAAACTCAGGTGTGATGAGCCCCTTCCGTCCGTCAAGCGCCAAATGGAAAAGGAACGCAAAGAGGCTGAGAAGAAAGCTAAAGCTGAAAGGAGAGCTCGAGCTGCTGCTGCTGCGACTGAGGAAGGCGATCCTGAATCTGAAAATGTTCAAGTAGTTGGGACGCCAGCAGAGGACGCTGCTGATGAAGAGGACGAGCTCGATGGTATGAGCGTCCCTGATGAAGCCGAGAAGCACTCTACTAAGTCTCTGATGGGCATGATGATCGAAAACCAGTGCATGATGATAGATATGATTCAACAGGTTCACGACACCCTTCACGTCCACACAGAACTTCTTGAGCGCAACAACGAGCTCCTTGCACAGAACAACCACCTTCAGGAGCAGAATCTCAAGGCTCTCGGCAAGCGTCCCCGCAAATGATCACCTCCCCCTCTCTATCCCTGAAAAAGTTTATTGTTATTCTTTTGTTTCTTTTTCTTTAAGACTTTGGGACGATGTCCCTGTTTGGAACTTTTGTCTGTAATGAACGTACTCTCTCTTCCTTTGAATGCAGCCCATTACATTTGTGTCTCATTTTGTCTAAGCGTTCTTTACTTTAGTTATGACTTTGTGCTTACATGCTTTTCAACTTGTTCTCCTTTTCGATGATGCCAAAAGGGGGAAGTATAGTTTTGCAGAGATGCGATTGTTTCTAAAGTAATCATAGAAAGCATGTGCTTAGGGGGAATTTCGGTCAAGTCCAAAGGACGCTAGTTAAGAACAAAATAGGACGCACTTAAAAGACAGTGTTGCATGCCAACCTAAGCTGAAAAGAAAATCAAAGTGTAGTTCCTCATGCTAAAAGCTTTACTTCTGTATGCATAAATTGAAAGAGTTTGTCATCATCAAAAAGGGGGAAATTGTTGGGACGATATTAAGGACGTCAGTCGTTAATATCTAAACCCATAATAATCGTCCCTTGTTTTGATAATGACAAACTCACATGTATTTGATAAGTTGTCCAAGTGTTAATCTCAGGTAAGTCCAGTGGACGCACATGAGCGAAAAGGACAACAAGTAAACAGTAGTCCCTAAGCTGTAGGGACGCATGTTACCTGAACTTCCAAGGCTAAACGTAATTGGCGGAGTCCCTGCGCAAGATAGGACGGAGTCCTCATCAAGAAGGGACGCGCGCCAAAATACAGACGAAGTTCAAATTCAAATCAAGGCCGCCCCAACATGATTACATCATCATCCGGCCTTAGTCCTCAGAAGGAAGCTTCCTTTGTCTGGGCACGTGTAGACAATGCCAAAGACGTCGCTTTCCCAGCGATGGTCCCCTGCCCACGCGGAGGCTTCCCAAGCGTCAACAGAGTTGACTTCCTCAAGGAGGTCATCGCACCGTCGATCAAAGACCAACGCTCCTGCCAAGTCTCAGAGGACGCTAGAGGACAAGAATCACTTGCGCTATAAATACCCTCCCAAGGGTATGCATAGCGTTGGTGGACTTTGAAGACTTTCTCTCAAGCTCTCCCGAAGCACTCAAGAACACGAACGAAGATCGAGAAGATCAAGTGAGCTTGAAGCAAGAGAAAGAAAGTCCAACCACATCAAATCCAAAACAAACCACAAAGAGTTAGAGTTGTAGTTTGTCTCTCACAACGAACCGTGAGAGACGTGAGTGATAGCTTCCTTATAGCTAGAGTGTTAGGTTACTTGTTAGGTTGAAAGGAGTGTTACTAGTGAGGCTAAGGACGGACGCTTAGCTCAGAGAAGTGTAACGACTCGCCTAAGTTGTAAGGACTCACTCTTAATAAGATAAGGGACGGCTATTGAAAATCCTCCAGCGGAGGTAGAGGTTTACCCATAAGACTAGTTGGTCTTAGTGGGGTTCCTCTATAAATACTTGTGTCCACTTATCTTGTATTCTGTTAAGTCTATATTCCGCTGCACTAAAGGACGCCCTTAACTCAGTTAAGGACGCCCTCATTAACTGACTTACGATCCAACACACCCTATTCAGATGAATCGTACTTCTTCTTAATAAAATGATGTAAACGATTTGCACATGAATTGTAAAATTGATGTAAAGCGTTTATTTTTTTACTTACTTTAGCATAATTATTTTCTAAGTTTGTAATTGAAGCTAATTTTTGTTATGAAAACATTGATTAATGTCAAAACATTTAAAGAAAATAACATAAGGTCAACTTAATCATTGTAACTGCATACAAAAATCAATTAAAACAACAAAAAAAAACCATATAAGGATCATAATGAAAATAAGTGCATCAACCATAATTATTGCAACTATAGTCGTACATCATCGTAACTAAATAAGACAAAGACTCTCAAGCACCACGGCAGGTGATGAGTTCACTAAAACACGTCAAGGCTCCCTCTAGAAGTGCCTCTCAAACCGCTCAAGTAGCAAGGTCGATTCAACCTTTGTAGCCAACTGGACCGACATGATTTGTGCCCTATCTTCTCACCGCATCGAGAACGACCAATCCTAGTCTCATTGCAACACGATTTCATCTATATTACCAAACATAAACTTAGACACAATGGGAGAAAAAATGAACATTGTGATGAAGAGATGCACAAGAGTCGTGACATTTGTTGAACTTCAACTATTACGATTGAAGTTGCTTCGGCAATATGGTTGAGGCGCCTTTGGCCATAACGGCCGAATCCGTCTTTAACCTCGCGAAGACAAGCATCGTTCATGACTATAAATTTAGATTTGGGGAATTTACGATCTCTATAGATTCCGAGTAGAAAATCGATAGCAATTATTAAATTTCAACATCAATTACATATAAAAATCTAAAGCACAATTAATCATTTAATCTATTAAATCCTATACCGTTGATTTTAAAAATTCTAAAATTTAGCAAATTAAAACGAAAAAATATTTTTTAAAGAAGGAGAATGGAGTGGGGAAGAAGGATTGAGAGAGTATTATTAGTTTTTGGAGTAAGAAAGCCTGAATAATAAAGAGTAAAAGGTGTGAGAGAGATATAAGAGATGGAGAGTGAAGAAAGAGAGTGTGAGGAGGAAGAAGAAGAGTTTGGAGGGTATAATTTGTAAATTTAGGATAAATTTCTTTTATATGTAATAATAACTAGAGGGGTTGTCCAGTATTGTGTGAGAGTAAGCTTTGTTTATAAAAGGCCCAATTTTAACCACTTTACACTAATTTTTTGATAAAACAAAATCTTATTTTAACCAAAATACTCTTTCAAAATATATTTTTTGTTTCTTTTATTTTTAATTACTCTTTTCTCTTAAAAAGTATTTTTTTAATAGATATATTATGTTACTGTTTTATATAAAAGATTAAACAAGAACAAAATAAATGAAAATTACTTTGAAAGAGTAATCCAATTAGGGAAAATTATTTATTGAAAATCAACTTAAATTTAATAAATTTGGGTGTTTCTGTTTGTATTAAAAACGGTGCTTTCACTTAAAAGAAAATTTTAAAAACGAATTTTTAAAAAAATTTATCTTAAAAGGTGACTTTTGACAAAAAGTTCTATACTATATCATCTGGACAAAAGATAAACAATTATATCAAATCATGTATGACCATCTCTATAAAAATTCTATGCTAAGGCAAAAGATCATTGCAAGAAATATATATCTATTACTCCCTCTGTCCCCGAAAACATGTCCGCCTTTTCTTTCCGGTCGTCCCCAAAAGTTTGTCCATCTCTACTTTATTTCCATTTATATCACTATGCTTTTACATTCTTACCCTCATACAATCTAATATATTACATTCATTATCCAACTTTCTCCTCCACTTTATCACTTTTTCCAATAAAATTACAAAATTATCCTCACCCAATCCTATATATTACTCCTTTCTATTACCTTTTTCATCAATTTTATCACTTTTTTCACATCATCTATCAAACTTTACCACTTTCATTAATCCGCATGCAAATGTGTTTTATGGACAAGTTTTCTGGGACAGAGGGAGTATTATATACTAAAGCCGAAACAAATTCTACCACCATATTGCACCACATCACCCTTTTTTTAAAAAAAAAACTATCTTTTAAATTCTTGATTTTATCATAATCTTATAGATGCTTTATCAAAATGTTAGTTCTATATTAGAATTTGTGTTGTTTAATTAATAACTCTATCCAAATATATTAATCTTTATCTTATCATTATACACATTTTAATTAGTACATAGATCTAACATAAACCTTTTATTTAAAAAAAATCGTCACAATCTATAAATCATAATACATTACCCATTTAATTAAATGTCATATTAAATTTAAATTATTTTTCGTAATTTTAGTATGGTATTTTTCAAATCACCAATGGTAGCAAGTTCTACCACTATATTTAAGACAAATATTCATTCAATTAAAATAATATATTAAGTACATTTTTACTATCATATCATATTAAAATATCAATAAAAAAGTATATGTTATATTTAACATATATATCACTAATATTGCATATTGAACTTTAGGAAAAGAAGGATAGATTTCTTAATTAAGATAATAATCCGTTCACATTTTCATTACATATTTAATATTTAATTATTTTTTCAGAGAACAATAACATATATATGAGATAATTATGTTTTGTATTTAAGTTATTAAGTATTATCTATATATATAATATATAATATATTAATCCGAATTTTATTTAAACTAATTGATTTTATTATATAAATTAGTTTACGTAATTTAATTTAAATGTCTGATAATGCATCTTATCTTATTTCATTCTTCCTCAATTGTTTAAATATATGTTTATGTATGTATAAAAAGTAAATATATAAATAAATTTTATTTATATATATGATAATACATAAGAATTATGTCATTTTATAATCCAAAAAATAAGCGTCTTTTTAAAGCAAAGTATACATGTGATAATGTTTGTAATTGTTATAGTACATTAATACGCAAAGCACAAAATAAATAGATAACACACCGTACAAGGTACGGGTCATCTGCTAGTTATATATTAAAGTCAAGACCTTGAGCCTCCATGTTAATTCTGGTCCTATCTCATATTAAATTAATTATAAATCAATTATATTTTAGCAATTATATATCTTTATTAATTTTACAATTAAAATTTTTCATGTGTTTTTATCTAACTACCGTATATTAATCTATCAAAATACTATCTATATCCATAATTATCAACATAATACCCTATATTGATAGGCTATTCAAATATTATCTATCGATACAATCTATTAATATCGTACTAATTAAGAAAATATTTAGATTTTTTCTATAAGAATCTATCAAAATAATATCTATATTAATAATCTATCCAAATAATATCTATCTATATATACAATTCATTAATAACATACTAATTAAGCAAATATCCTAAAAGAAAACTATAAATATTAGCATGTGAATGTATTTATCTACATGAAATAAACCACATTATATATTTATCTATAGAAAAAAAATACTATTTTAGGTTTTATGGTAAAGCTATATATTAAACAAATATGATCATTTTATAAATAAACCAAATCAAATATTGATATTTGTAGAAATTTATAAATAAGAAAATAGAATATGATAAAAAAAATTATATGACAAAAACAAGTTGAATTAAATAGAACTATCATGGTGTATTTTATTAGTAAATGAAATTAAAAGCATAACTTCAATAATATAATGTATTCAAATAATTTTAAGAGATGGATTCCGATGAAAACTTTTCTTATCCTATAAACTGAAAGCGTGAACAAAATACACAAATATATGAACACCGGCAAGAAATATGTAAACAAAATCAATTTTTATTATGGATGATATTAACAGATGTAATAATAAAAAAATTCAATATCATGTGATATGGACCAAATACCAACACTTAATAACATAATAACACAAAATCACAAACATTTTCTGAAGTTCACAGTATTTGTTTAGGGTTCACGTATAACTACTTCATGCTCACGTATTTCTTTTTTATGTTCACATTTTACATGTTAAGAAAAAATTTCATTTGATTCAAATCCTATTTTTAATGGCAGAATACATCTCCAAACCCCTGTACGTTTTTTCCTATTAGCCCCCTACTTAAAATTGTTCAATTAAATCTCTATACTTAGTTAAAATTGTTCTATCAAACAGTTGATTCATTAGACTTTTTGAAGTGGTTTACACGCGCACTAATGTGGCAAAATCAATTGTAATAGCAATGTCACATCAGCAATTTCATTCTTGTTGGGTGTGAAGGGAGCCACGTGTGAAAAACAAAAATAAAATCCTACATAAGCAATTACAATTTATAAAATAAAATCCCAAATTTTGCCCAGATATAAAACCATTTTGCTCGAGATCTGAACAGAGAAAGTGGAAGGAGGAGGGCGGAGTGACATCCGACGTCCGAGAGATTGCCAGCGAAGGGGAGGGCGCGCGAGCGAGGTGGCGCGAAGGCAGAGGGCTTAGAGAAAACCATACAGGTGGCCGTAAAGGCGGAGGGCGAAGCGAGGCGTCCGAGAAATCGCCGTCCAAATCTAAACAACGGGGCTTCCTTCGACTCTTCGACGATGCCACACTCCTTCGGCTTGTCGCCACCGCCGTTGTCTTCGACCATGGCCGCCGCTACTCCTTCGGCTTGTCGACGGCTCCCCAACCTCCTACGTGGGTGCAGAGGTCGGAGAAGAGGAGGGAGGTGCCGGAGAAGTTGAGGTTGAAGAGGTCGATTCCGGTGACAGCAATTTGGTCGACGGAGGAGGTGACGCCGGAGAAGTTGCAGGGGGGGGTGGCAGTGGGGCTCCAACTGAAGAAGAGGTTTGGGTTGGAGGAATGGAGGGAGGATTTGAGGTGGAGGAGGGCGGCCGAGGAGAGGAGCGGGAGGAGGAAGATGGCGAGGAGGCGGAGGCCTCATCAGGGGTTTGAGTCTAGGTGGTGGGTATGGACTATGGTGGAAGCAAGTGGAAAATGGAAGGGCCAGAGGAAGGGGAAAGGTCCATGGTCTAGGTGATGGGTTTGAGTCTAGGTGTTCACATTATTGAACATTGTTAAGTTGATTTAGGTCCATAGTCTAGGTGATGGGTTTGAGTCTAGGTGTTCACATTATTGAACATTGTTAAGTTGATTTTTTGTTAATTGCTGACTGGACCAAGACACACTCACAATACATGGGTTTAAGTGACACGCGCTTGTCCATATATTCGACAGTTAGGAAATATTCGACCTATTGCAGCGGGTTTTTTGTTAATTGAACATGGGTTTAATTGAACAATTTTAAGTAGGCGACAGTTAGGAAAAAATGTTCAAGTACAGGGGTCTAAAGATATATTCGACCTATTTTTAATATGTAAAATATACAACTGGCTAAAGTAGGTAGTATAACATTCATAACGAAAAACACAAAACAAACAACTATCCTTGTGACACCTGAATGCTAGACATCAACACAAAATACCATTGTGCCCCACTATGTAGCCCAAACAATTGAGCAGAATTCCGCCTATTGCAGCGGGTGTAAAAGATGAGGTGAACACTGATATAGCTCCATACCAGCATTGTAGGTTTTGCAAAACAAGTTAAGAAGCCATTGCCTTTTTACCTCTAAAAACACCAGGATTAGGGATAAAACGTGCTTATGGGAAACAAACACATCTTCAAGAATCAAGATCATGCTTTCTTCACCCCTCAAAGATTGCAAGGATGCTGATGCTGTATTTCATTTGACAGGTACCCTCATGACTTGAAAAAATAAGACTTATATGTCTAAATCATCATCTGGGTCCTCATCCGAATCAGGCATCTCATCATCTGAATCCCGGAAATATAGTATTTCTCCTTGACCAGAATCCTCACTCGGAAGTGATTTATCCACTGAACAAATTCCTCGGTCATCTTCTGCACCTTGAGGGGGTTGTCTTCCATCATAAATTTGCTTGGCTTTGTGATCCTCTGGAGCCATGGCAATCAAGAAACAAAGAAAACTAAGAGACAATAGATGATATCTCGAACAGAACAAAAGGTTATAACAAACAACCAATGAGAGACAGAACCTTGGTGTTCAAAAGGAAGTACAACTTTTGAACGATCAGCCTGCTCTTTCTCTGACAATTGTAGATTGAATTGAACCTGCATAAAAATCACATCTTGAATCCATAAATGTGAGTTACACCACAAATCTGTGGTCATGTAAACAAGCAAGACAACAGTCCTAAAACAAAGGGAAACTCCATTTGCTACCCCAATGGTTTTGACAATTCCTTTTCGTGTCCCAATAAAAAAGTATCTAAACCCATTTTCCATCCAAAAAAATATACTTTCCGCTTAAAATTAAAATAAAACCCAATTAAGAAAATTGAAACTACAAAAACAAAAGATGATGATGAAAATGGGTTATTGTAAATGGCGGATTTTTAATTTTAAACCGAAAATTTATCTTTTTGGATGGAAAATGGATTTAGATAGAGTTTTGGTTACGAAAAGAAAGACGTGTAAACAACAGGGGTACCAAAATGAAAAACTTTTTTATTGGAACACCAAAAGGAATTGTCAAAACCATAGAGGTACCAAAAAAAATTTCCCTAAAACAAACATAAATCAAATTTACAGCAGCCAATCTTTAGTTTTTTTCAAACTGTAGATGGTCTGAAAAGCTTTTTACGCATGACTAACCTTGGGCACAAGGTTCCGGACAACTGATTCAGCTTCAGAAGAAAGAGAAGCAAAGGCAATGTGTGATTGCTTAACATGAATCTCTTCACACTGCAGAGTAAATATAGGATAATTTCAGCTAAATGCTGCTACATATCATCAAAGCACACATCGAAGAAAGCAATAGCACAAAATGGGGAAGCATCACCATTAGTTTAACCCTTCCATTTCTACGCTTAGAGCGCACATGGAGCTTTGCTTTCTGGGTATCTGGATTAACTCTATGCCCGTCTCCTGATTGTGCTGATCCTCCCACAATGGCCACAATAGAAGAGATATACTCAATGGCAGCATTTTCCTTAGCATCATGAAGATCAGAATGCAATGACCAGAGTAAACTGGAAACATGATCTGCAGCAGCAAATATAAAGCAGCACTTGTAATTATTAATAACTTGTACCATGCAAATAGTACATTTATATTCACAAGATATATTAGGAGCGTCACTTACTGTGGCTACGAAGACCACTAAGAAGCCTTGCAACAGATGATAGGCTAGCATGTCTTAACATTTCACTTACCTGCCAAGAGAAATATAAATATCACTCTAGAATAGATAAAAATTTGTCAAGTCAAGTTACTTGAATAAGATAGCATCTGTTTGATAGTACTTTATTATTCATTAAAGAAAATCATAACATAATTAACTTCTTAATGAACAATGTTACTTTGAGGCAAAAAGAGTTATTTTCTCCCACTTGTCCACTGTAACTTATGTATGCTTTGCCATTTTCCACTGGTAATTGATTTGAGGGGAGATACATAGTATGGGGACAGAGATGATTTACTTTGAGAAGTTTATGGCTTGAAGAGTAGATCACAGACAATCTGATAACATAAACTATCCTTTGAATTTCACAGCAATATGAATAGTGTTCATTCAAATCCTTCATTAAAAGAGAAGGTGCAACTGCCTATAACTGGAAAAAAAAATTGTATTTTTAGTATTGTGTTGGACCAAAAGAGCGGCTAGGCCATATGTTAACCACAAAGAAAAGATCCAACGACAGTTGCAATACAGGAAAGCAAGAGAGATTACTGAACATCAGGTAAGGATTGCACTACCCATGCAAGCAACCCAACTATCCTGTTGAAACTTGGAAATGGCAATACTAGTGAATCCAACTGTTGTGTTGAAACAATATATTTAACTGCAAAGGTTAATTTAAGTGCAAATGTTATATTTCTAAGATCTGAATTGTCACACTGGAACAATGCCTTTCTAAAGATAAACACAACAACAAAACATCAATGATTGAGTGATATACAAAGTTATATAAGCCTCCATCACCACGTTAAGTTAACACAAATAGAAGGCCTGCTACCAAAACAATGAAAATATAATTGTTTCCAAATAGGACGGGGAGCAAAATCTTAAGAATCCCTAAGTTCAACTATAGAGGAAGTACACATCCCACAACACACAAATTTTGTACAGCTTTTGTTGGCTCTTGATGGTTTGCGTAAGAAATTTTCAAGACACGTTAAATCTAGAGATATCTTTCATATAAGTTAAAGTGAATGGGAAATCTACACAAGTTTATATGTCATAGTAGGTTTTACAGCATGCATTTAAGTATAACAAACAACTGTGCAAACTAAATCCACACTGTATGCTGCATAACAGAGCCTTCCCCTACTGAATACACAACATACAGCAGCCATGTAAATGCATAACAAACTTCAATGAAGCAACTGCAAATTTTCAAAAGGAAAAAGATATCTGCTATTTACCAAGCTTGGTTATTTCATGAAATCATACAAAAAACCTCAGTGAAAAATCTACATTGAGTGGCAGAATCTTTCTGACACCTCCAATAAATATAACTGCTGGTTGGAAATAATAAAAATCCTGCAACATCTTGATATGGAAGTCAATTTCAAATGCTATACAGCACTGACCTTACAGTGACACCAATCAACTTGATGTGCATACCATAATATGCCAATTTCTCATTAGTCATGTGACATAACAGCCTAATAATACTCCCTACTTTTGACATCGACATGTCAAATGGTTCAAAGACTTGATGATTATAAGCCATTTATTTTGACAGAAAACTAGAAGTACGATTACAGTGAGAGAGAGAAAGAGTACCGAGTCTATAGCAACAGAAAATCGATCTTTTCCTTGCTCAACAAGTCCTGAAAGTGGGGATTGAAGTTTAAGAGCAGGAAAAGGCTACTTCAAAATTCAAATTGACATGTCACCTAGAAAATGACTTCTCCACAGAACAAAAACTGGCAAGCGAAGGAGACACAATCAAGAACGAGAACTGTTCCCAACTAAAATACATTTTCCTCATTAATTATCAATCCATTTTGAATCGTCAGTGAGAACTAAAATCCACATTTGGTAAGTAATCTCCACAAGATGTTAAATTGACCAAACAACAGTGACCACACTTTGCCAACATAGCATTGAGTCAGTGACATCATTTTGTTGTGCTGCTGCAATAGAATGATAAATGAAAAACAATACCTGTGCCTAACTCAATAATCCCAGACAACACAATCTCTACGTTCCGTGCATCTCTGCACACAGTTGCTGCAGCCACCTTCGAAGGTTGATCTCTAATCACTCCACTCTCCATCAGCTTATGCTTCCACCCAAGTGGATCAGAATAGCAGTCGAAAATCCGAATCCTTAAAGAACAGTCCCATTTCACGAATTCCAGACAGCATACAGCATTTTTAATTCATAGATCAAAGTTAGGGAGACGAATGAAGAAAACGCCCGTTTCTATAAGAGTAAAAGCTCACCTTCCATCCATGGAGCCCTCATGAACTCCTCTACTATTCAGATAATCAAGGTAAAACGATGGACTCCGACAAAATGCTACCAATATCAGACCACTACAGTAAAATTCCAATACGAAATTAACGGAAAGTAGAGCCGAATTGTCTAAGAAAAAGGTTCGAATTTGAAGGGGAAAAGAAAAGTTATAGCTACTAGACCTGGACTGGGATTTTCCCGCCAAAATGAAGGAACAGAGCTGAGACAACACGTGGTCGAAGACATCGATGCCGAAGGGGGCGTCCATGGAGTCCCTGATTGATAAAGCCGGTGCATGTTCACCTTCTAGTGCTCCGTCGCGTAGCGCTCTACAGATGGAATCCGCCATTGTTAACGAGTTTAAACCATCCAACTAAACCTAGATTTTCAGGGGAGATAAAAGACGGGCCTTGCCTTTAGGTTTTCCTGATCTCCTGTGTTTCAAAAAGCCAGGACCTTATGCGACGTCGTTTACATTTATGCTAACTACTGTGATAGGAATGTGGATCACCTGTAGAGAGTAGAGACTATGGGATCCCACCCTCCTAAATAAGGCGCTTTCTTGGCCATTTAATTGAGTGCATCAACGGTGGAGATTATATCTCATTTTCTTTTGGAATTTGGATAAAAAATGGTACATGGTTAGGGGTCACAATATGGATAATTGGTCGGATAATTCGGTTTTGGATCATTCGGATGTGAACAATGACGGATATAAACAGATAATCGAGTACATTAGGATCAGGTTAAATCAGGTTGGATATTCAAATTGTTGGATAAGATTATCGAGTTAAAATCGGTTAATTTTATTCAAGTTTCAGTTGAATCGATTTCGGGTTGAGTCGGCTTTTTTCAATTTTCGATTGAATTGGATTTCGGTTGAATCAGTTTTCGGCTGCATCGGTTTCGGGTGCGGTTTCGGGTGAATTGTTTTTACTAAATCAAATTTTGATTGAATTGGGTCTTAACAAAATTAGGTTTTAATCGTTCGAATAGCGGATCAATCTAATTTTGATTTAACTAAATTTCCCGTAATGCATTTTTTCATATTTAAGGCATACAACATCAGTAAACATATATCAATATAATGATATTAGTAGAGAAAGACTCATGTAAGAATGAGTCTTACGGTAGAAAATAGGAACGACTCTCCTTCGTTGGATTAAACCCGATCTATACCGTCAATTTTTTGTCTTCCTCCCTCACTCTTTCGCTTCCATGTGCTGTTCTCTTCCTCTCCTCCCGCATCTCCTCCTCCCTCTCCCTCCTGGCCTTCTTCCCCCGCCTCCTCGTCGCCAACCTCACCCTCTGCCTCCAGTCCCTCCGGATTTGATCGTTCCGGTGTCAGAGATGGAAGATCTAGGGTTTTGGTTCCAAATTGGGAACGAGAGTCCGCGCCTCCGCTTACAACGGCGA
This sequence comes from Polygonum aviculare, assembly GCA_934048045.1. Taxonomy (NCBI): domain Eukaryota; kingdom Viridiplantae; phylum Streptophyta; class Magnoliopsida; order Caryophyllales; family Polygonaceae; genus Polygonum; species Polygonum aviculare. The sequence goes on along the minus strand of OW204024.1, from coordinate 27,514,331 downwards.
CAACCGCACCGCCGGCAATACTCGTCGGTTCTCCATCCCTTCCTCCTCCTCTTCTCCTCCGGCCAACTGGTGGAGCCCGATCTTTAGTTGGTCCTCCGATCCGGACTACATCGACACCGGTACTAATCAGATCGGCGAGATCCGAGGCAAATCGGCAAACCGGTGACCAGACTATCACTCGCCGGATCTCTGAATCCCAGAATCGCAATGGCTCGCCGACTCCTCACCACTTCGTGTCGTTCTCTTTCATCTCCGTCCAAAACCCTAGGCTCTTCTCCACGTCTCCTCCTTAGCCCGCGTATCACGGTACTCTCTCCATCTCTCGTTCGTCAAATTGCGAAATTCGCTTCGATTTCTCTTTTTATTTCTCTCTGTGGAGTTATTAGGTTGAATTTTTGTTGGATCAATGCTCAATTATCTGTAATGTACAGCCCGTTGGTTGAAGCCGGAGACAATTGAAGTTGATCAGCCCGTTCGTTTCAGTTTTCCTTTTCCATTTCGTTGTTCTTGTATGTGATATGGCCTTTGATATGGTGTGTTGATCTGATCGAGTCGCTTTTGTGCTTGCTTGTTATGGTCGTTATTTTACTAGCTTCTTAAAGTTGATCTTATCGGTGCTAGTGTAGTTGGGTTTGATCCGGATCTGCGTATACGCCGGAGTCGGAATTGCCGGATTTGAGGAGAAGAGACAGTCCAAGTCGCAAAAGAAGGTGATCGTTTCCCTTTTGTTATGCTGAATTTGTTGTTCCTCGTTGCAAGCCTCTAAACATCTTCCTTCTCCCGATTATTTCTGCAGTATTGGCGTGCAAGATCGTGGCCTGGACAATTCCAACTACTGGTAGATTTGTTAATAGATTTGTTAATTTGAGTAGGTTTATTGTTTGATTTATATGTAGAGTCCTACTACATTGGTTATACCATTAAAAAAGCGTTGGCTATCTGGCATTAATTCAAGCAAAATGTTGGTATTGAGATTGATGCCACCATGCCGAATTGTACAGTCTCTAAAATGTTTGATAAAGCTCCTGATCTTATCAAATTTGGTATTGAGCTTTATCAAATTTGGTTTGATAAAGCTCTTTTGGGTTTGCTGTTTCTTAGTTATCGTTATTTTGCTAAGCTCTTGATCTGGGGCAACTTGTAGCAACAATGACAAAAAAAAAGTGGAAGGATGAAGGATTGACAAAAAAAAATACTTGAACAAATATTAATGAATAAATTGACCATAGAGTTGTACAAATTTGATCATTGAGTTGAACAAATTTGACCATTGAGTTGAACAAATATTGATGAACAAATTGACCATAGAATTCAACACATTGGCAATAGAGTTGAACAAATATTAATGAACAAATTGATCATAGAGTCGGACAAATTTGACCATTGAGTTGCACAAATTTGACCATTGAGTTGCACAAATTTGACCATTGAGTTGCACAAATATTGATGAACAAATTGACCATAGAATTCAACACATTGGCAATAGAATTGAACAAATATGAATGAACAAATTGGCCATAGAGTTGTACAAACTTGACCATTGAATTGCACAAATTTGACCATTGAGTTGCACAAACTTGACCATTGAGTTGCACAAATATTGATGAACAAATTGATCATAGAATTCAACACATTGGCAATAGAGTTGAACAAATATGAATGAACAAATTGACCTCAGAGTTGCACAAATTTGACCATTGAGTTGCACAAATATTGATGAACAAATTGACCATAGAATTCAACACATAGGCAATAGAGTTGAACAAATGTGAATGAACAAATTGACCATAAAGTTGTACAAATTTGACTATTGAGTTGGAGAAATTGACCTTAGAGTTGTACAAATTTGACCATTGAGTTGAACAAATTTGACTATTGAATTGGACAAATTGACCATAGAGTTGTACAAATTGTCAAAGCGAAACAAACTATACGAACTTCGACTGCTATAAAATATGACATGAATGCAAAATTGATCATAGAGTTGCATAAATGAGCAATAGAGTTGCACAAATATGGCTGCACAAATCGGCCATAGAGTTGCACAAATCGGCCATAGAGTTGCACAAATACGGTTGCACAAATTGGCCATAGAGTTGCACAAAGTCTGGACGCCCGTGCCGTTTTCCGAAAAATACGCCCGTGCCGTTTTTTTCCCTCTTTTTTCTTGAGCCTTTGATATCTCCTCATCCAATGGCTATGATTCATTCCTATTTCCTACCATAATAATCATTCCTACCGGATCCGGACCCATATTAGTATATCTAGCTCTTGTACATTCTTCAGATCATGTACATTCTTAAACGGCTCCTCGATTTGACGCACCCCCGAATCTCGTTATAGCGCACCCCCTTTGTCCATTAAAAAGGGATGAACGGTTCATACATGACCACAGAAAACTGGTGGACAAGTTAATACTGTCCATACATTTTCAATGGCCGGGTGTTTCATGAGTTTTAGTTGAAGAACCTTGTCCAACATTTTTTAATGGGCATTAAATTTTCGTCCATGAAAAACATATGGACCTTTAAACGTTGTTCATGATATTTGTATGGACATATCACGTTTTTCCATGTATTTCTAATGGACGATTTATCAGAACGTGAAAAGTTGAAAATCGCATCTATATAGCATTACTTAACCCACCACTAACACATTTTAATCGAGTATAGCATTACTTAACCCACAACTAGAACATTTTAATCGAGTCATGTGTTTGGTGTTATGAAAATTGATGGTACTTGTGTGTTTTTCTTCAAGATATGTACAAACTATTTTTAGAGATGAAAGTTTACTGTCATTCATGCTCAAATATTATAAACTGTTTTACATGAACTCTAGCTGGCCTGAGTCAACAAGCTTCCTGACAACATCTCGCACTACTTCACTTTGTTCTCTCCACCAACGCTGGAAAAATGCCTGCAATGTTAACAAAAAAAACAACAATCAAATGGTGTCCAATACAATGAGAAGAAAGTCATAAATGCAAATGACAATAAGTGCAATGCCAAATATAGCATAGCCATAACACAACTATTTCCCACATTTTTGCTAGAACACAACATTTTTTACATATCAAGCAACACATAATCTAGAATCACTATGCAAGCTAAACTGTTGAACACAAAAGGGGATGTGTTATGTCAATTCATCAATCTTGGAAGCAACTACAATAGTGTTCATGACTAAGAAGTTAGTGAATTACTGTAAACAAATACATTCCTTCAAATTGGCAATTCCATTGACCATGAAATTCCAAAGTAGAAAGATGAGGGACAAAAACTTGCCATCTCTTGCTCTACGGGGCTAGCGGTTACTGGGTAGTACTTGTAATGGAGCTCTCCAACATCGTCACCAGAAAGCTTCTTCCACCCGTTTGGCCCCACGTAGTAAACTGAAACACGCAAATTTTAAGTTAGAAACAAAATGCAACACCTGAAGGAGGGGTATGTTTTAGGGTTTAGCGGATATCAACAAGAGAGAGAAAGAGAATACTACCACTAGCGACACCACCACTAGCTCCATCACGGAATGTTGCATGATAAATAGATCTTCTAGCCAACTCTACGGCTTCTTTCACTGACATATCATACCGGTACCTGGTAAAAACATAACAGCTCAAGAAATAAATATTGACCTCCACAATTAATAAATAACTGAAGTTTAAGAAAAAACAGAGAAAGAAACCAACCCATTATCAAGCACACCATAAGCATATGGTAAACCGGATCCAACAGATAATCTGGAGCCTTTAAGTTGTCCTCCTTCACTATCCACGTAGTACAAACCAGGACCCTGCATTGTTACAAGTGAAGCAAATAGCATCAAGGTGAGATATGATGATAGTGGTGGATGGATGGAAATACACAAAATTAAAAGCTTGTTTGTACTCACAGTTTCGTCCCAACCAGCAATCATGGTCCCAACAGAAAGACCCATGCCCCTGTATGAATACAGAATGTTTGCCAGCATCTTTGAAGCACAAGTCACTGAAACTCTTCGCTTGTTTGCTAATTCATGTAGAAGACACTGAGTGCACCAAAAAACAGACACCATTTACAAAGAAAATAAAAAACCTTCAATGAAAGTGCACATTAAGAAAAGTTTTAACAAAAACTTTTAAGAGTACTAGCACAATAAGTTAAAATTAATTGAAGCCAGAGATAGCCTTACAAGGTGTTTTTCCTCTGCATGTACGTAAACTGAACCCATAGAAGCACCATATTTTTCATGATCCCAATAAAAACTAAACCAAGAGGATCTTTCATCTAGTCCTCAATCTTTTCCTCAAGTATATAATCAGACAATAGACAATAAAAAGCAGGATACATTACCTTAATACCCAGGTTCCTATGTTAGAACTGACAATCAGCAGCTCCTCCAGCCATGGTGCCAAGCATGTAGGGGTTAATCTCAATGATTTTCTTCATAGATTGGGATGATGTAAATATTCAGCAATGTAGCAAGTCAGCTAATCATAATGAGCTAACCACTAAAACTACTACTGAAGCGGTTATCCAATCAAACAGAGTAAAAAATTACAAGAATACTTTTGGTTGAGTATTAAAACCAAGGGGGACAAAATTAATAAACGAAAGGTTTTAGCCAATTACATTAATGTAATTATTTGAATTTATAAGCCAAGAACAAAGCTGAGACATGATAAGCAACCTAGCTAATGAATAATTTACACAATTCTCTAAAGCAGATCAAAACCAATTCTTTTGAATCAAAATTGAAACCAAAAGAAATTCAAACCTATCAACAAGGGAAGCTCGCCGAGGGCGGAGCCACGGAGCTGTTGCGGAGGAGTTCGGAGGGGAGCTCACCGGGACGAGAGGGGAGTTCCGAGGAGTTGTTGTCTTGTCCGACGGCGGCGGTGGGGGCTGCGCTGAGAGCGCGGCGATGCACAGATTGAAGAGGTCGGGAGGGTGAGAGCGCAGTCGAGGGTTTGGGAAGGAGATTTCTCTGTCCAAAATGACGAGGGCAATTTTGTAAATAACCAGGTATTTATACATGCATTACAACGAGAAATGGGGATGCGATAAATCGCAACACCCTTAAACAAAATAACTAATTATGTGCATCTATCTCCGAGGGGAGTTCCGAGGAGTTGCTTCTTAAAGTGTAACTAGTACAAACCCCGTACCATGTACGGGTAATGTAAATATAAAACCGAATTAATCGATTTGAGATCGAATTTTGATATGAATACGCTTTTAACTCGGGAACTTATAATCCAAATCCGATAGATCAAAATCCAAACCTATTGACATATATATGTACTTTTATTCATACAATTTTAATTCTAAAATAGTTCTATTCAAATTCATATTATTAATGAATATACTATTGACACATGTGAAATTTTTTCACTATTCTTCAAGATTCAATAATGACAAAAATGTATACTAATTAATAAGAAAAGATTGTAAGGAATATAAAAGAAAATCACTTCAATTTCCTTATTCGTATAAGGATATATAATTGAGTAAGATATTAAGTATACATAAGGCAATTGGATAAGATATCAAGAAGATATATAAGTTATTTTTTGAAAATCAATGCAAAAAATAAAATCATTATTTTACTCAGGGTTGATGACGTGGCGTAAATTTTAAAAAAGACTTGGGTTCCGCTTTATACTGTATTATAGTAGATTTGTTATTTATGTGCATCTATCTCCTTTGATGCTCATTAATTATTGTACAACCCATCCACATTAAAGATAAATCATGATGTAAAAATAATTAATGAATCAAAAAAGAATTCATAGTGTACATTTATTTTATATTAGGCTTTTTTACCGGAAACCAGACTTATAATATGCTATACTAGGGTTAGTAGCCCGTGCGATGCACGGACTTTGTTTACAGCAGAATGATTGTTGCTTTAGAAAGAAATCAAAGATATTGATTGTGACGTATATCATAAAAATATGATCATGTTTTAATGACCAAATTGTTTACAAAATTTCTAGCCGTGATATATGCGTAGTAGAAGTTAGACCAAGGAGTTTGGCTATGCTAATATATCATCCATGATATATGCGAAAATATGATCCTATTGTTGATTGTTTTTTCTTAAAATTTAAATCTACTTGAAGTATATCTCTAACTTATATATAAAGAATGTACAATAATACCAATAATCCAAATTTTGGTTGAAAAATTGTCCATTTTTAGTGGACATGCTAATGTTAATAGTTTGGCTATGCTTTACGATTTTAACAGTTGGAATTATTTAATGTTCAATGACAATAACTGGTATTATTTTAAGTTAATAAAATTAATTTAGTCACATTGTAATTGTTGGACTATTCAAATTTCTAATAATGTAACATAAACTTAGTTTAACATATATTAATTACGTCACATAATTAAATTTGAAAAATACATAACAAAATAACTATATTAAAAATCCTTTAAGTAATTTGGTAAATCCATAACCGATTTTTTTCGTTGTAACGAAAATGGGAATTAATACAATACAACAATAATAAGAATATGTATAAAAATAAAAATAGTATTCTATAAAAATAAATGAATAATATGTATAAGATTCTATAAAACAATTGAATACAATTAGACTAATATACTTTATTTGGTCGAAAGACTAATATACTTTTATGTACTATTATGTTAACTAAAAAGTATAGAGTTTGTGCTAGGAATATCAAAAGGTGAAAATAAAGTAAATGTACTACAAAAATGATTTATAACCGACCTAATAAATTAGTTATGAAATAAAGTCACTCTTAACCCATTCATCTTAATTGTTTGACTATTCATAGTTTTAATAATGTGTATTTATTGTCAACTTTCTTATAAGTTTATGTGTTTATAGATAGATTTTGATTAGGAAAAAAAAGAAAAATGGACAAAATCTTCTCCTACTAAGTCTCGGACTTTCAGTTGAGGAACAAATCAAATCAAATTCTCTTTAATTATAAGATGTATCATTAGTATTTGGACCATAATGAAGTGCAAAATCGGTAGTCATCGTGTTTGAGATCCGAATTGAATACATAATTGTTTCATCAGCATTTGGACCATGATGAAGTGAAAAACCGGTCTTGAAAACATTAATTATGCAAAATGATTTTGCATTTCTAGAATATGATGCTCGTGCTACGCATGGGCTCATTTTTTAATTATCAAATTATACGTATCTATCTATATATATATAAAAGTTAGGTGATGTCCACATTAAATGTTCCATTTAGTGTACATTGCAATCTTCCCTATATAATAAATATTATGCAATCATAATCAAACAAACATCAATAACATAGTGGTAAAGTCCTCCTCTAATTACTCAAAGGTTTGGGGTTCAAACCTCTATAGCAACATTGTTGTGTTGTTTGCATATTTTCTTAATGTTTATTTTTTAAACGCAAATCACAAAATATGTGAATACCATAAATCATAAAATATGTGTATTTTGTTAAACGTAAATCATAAAATATATTTATACCCTAAATCATAAAATATGTCTATTTTTTGAAACGTATTTTGCGTGTATTTGTTGTATTATTTGTATATATGATTCAAGTATATAAATAAATCAATATTTCGTTAACATAAATCACAAAATATGTTTATAACCTAAATCATAAAATATGTGCATTTTTCTAAACGTATTATGTGGGTATTTGTTGTATTATGTCTATATATGAATGTTTTCTTAACGTGTATATTTTTCACGTAAATAACAAAATATGTGAATACCATAAATCATAAAATGTTTGTATTTTTTTAAACGAAAATCAAAAAATGTATTTATACCCTAAATCATAAAATATGCGTATTTTTTCTTTAAACTTATATAGTTTTCATGTGTATAAAAAATATTTTGAATAGCCCACAATATTATCTTAATCTTTCATATGCTTTCTATAGTTTTCTATATCTTTCATATGTACTTAATTGCATTTAGATGCAAATAAGGAGGGCTTCTCTTGCAAGTGAATTATATTTTCAATTGATTTATTTCTTATGGAATATTTATTTATTTTATATTTAATATAATCTATTATATTTTATATTACAACTTTTCTATAATGTGCCCTAAGGGCACACTATAAGAGTCCAATAATGGAAAGAATTTGTAAATTTCAAAATTTTGGTTTTTAAATTTTTTTTGTGACGGGTTCACTATTTCCTATTTAGGGTTTTAGTTTTTGTTTTTGGTATGCTTATCATGTGCCCTGAGGGCACACAATAGAAAAACCGTTTATATTATTATACATTGGTCCATTTTTCACATTCATGCAATTTTTCAATTAAAGTTGATTAATAAAGCTTCAAAATAGTTTTTAAGCCCGTGCGTAGCACGGGTCATGAATTCTAGTGACATTACATTTTATATATATTACATCTAATAAATTCTAAATATATACTTAATATATTGAATTTTGATTTGCGTTAGTAATTGTTTTTTAATCATCTTTACATTTTGTATAAATATGTAAGTCTTTGTCTTCAACATGTGCTTAGAAAATATATTAAATTCACTTGTATATTGCATTATTAAAACTTTGAATAGTCAATAGGTTGAGTGAATATAGTCATAAACCATTTATTAAGTCGGTTACAAATGAAATATAAAGTACATTTACTTTCTTTTCACCTTTTGATATTCCTATTCTCTTCTTATATAGTAACATAAATTTTATACTTTATTAGTTAATAACATAATAGTTTTTATTACATGAAATAATTACATACACACTTAATATATATAATAATCATTTATTAGGTTGATTATAAAAAAGTAACCGTTCCTATTTCACTTAACATATTATTAATCTTATCGTCGATCCTTGAATGAGTTCACCATTCTTTTGTATCCTTCATGATCACCATTGTTTTGTATCCTGCGTAATATGTTTATTTGTACGTCCTCTATTCAACTTGATTGCACAATTTTATTAAAAAAAGTATAACTTTTTTGCTAAGAGATCAATGTGCACACTTAATTGTTGAAACATATCACTTTTACTCCCTACGAAGCAAAACATAAGAAACAATCTTTAAAGAAGAACACTAATAACAGTCAATAGTAATAAAAATCTATCTATATCTATAGAAAAATGCAGTTCCTCATCGTAGTTTAATGTTGTTATTAAAAATAAATTTTCCTTTTATTTTAAATATTGATATTTGATAAGGGTATAATGATGTTTCGTTTCCACCGCTTGGCTTCGCTGCGAGCGTTTCTTGTCGTTTTCCCTCGATTGAACTCCGTTTATCCAAACCCACCAAGGTGAACAAGGAGGAATTGAAGACGATGTATTCCTCGCTCTCCTCATCTCCACCGCCGTCTTCTACACCCGCAACCTCGTCTGTGTCTCCTCCTCGCCCCCCGCCTTCACCAGATTCAGCTTCTTCGGCTTCGACGGCCTCGACTCCGATTTCGGCGCCCTCGGCGTTCCCTGGTGTAAGCTCCCTCTTGATTTCTTTTATGATTTGCGTTTCGAGTGTCCGAGCTTGAAATCAGATCTATGCGATTGTGAATCTAGGGATTTCGATTATGGATTGATGTTGGCTTTGTGGATCTGACCTAGGACTAGGTTTTAGAGCATGTCGTTTGGGATTCGTCCACTGAAATTCCAAATTATACCATCTGACCTGGATCTGGGCACCATCGCTCGCACCTTCGGCCTGGAGGCAGCCACTTCGAGGCTGAACGGCAACTTCATCAGGCGATGAGTTGACCTGGTGGCCTCCTCTGTGACTTGGAAGTCCCTCCTCTCCTTCTTCTCCGCACGCGGCCTCTCCACCGGCGCCGCCGCCTCCTCCGCCCTCCTCGTCCACGGCAAGCTCTCCAAGTCCGCCGCCAAGTGTACTTTCTTTCTTTCTTTCAACTTCTCCTCAGATTTTACTTACTGGTTACTGGTTAGGGATAGGTTCAGGATACCTAGAAATTGAAATTGGATATTTGATGCGATGAACTACTTACAGGAGTACATGATCCTGCTGAGTTTGAGAGCGTTGATTGTGCTATTGAGAATCGTCAAGGTGTGTCGAAGAAGATGAGGATGAGTGGAAACAGCACTGGTGAGTTTTGTGTACTGTTTTCTTGATGCTCAACAGGATCAGCTATAATGTTACTAATACCTTAATTACAGGCAATGAGAAACAAGAAAATGATGGTATGAAGAGAAAGCTCTGGATGGAGGCAATTCGTCCGGTGAAGAGGATTAAAACAGATGTTTCCTCTTGCTCAAATTTGTTCTCTAACAGTAAGATTTAGTGTATGCTCTGATGACTCTTGACATTTTGCAGCTTTCGATGATGGTGTCTATAGTCCGATTTTGATTTGATTTGAGTTTTATTGCAAATGTGATTGATGTTTGGCCTCAACTCTTCTTCTTGCAAGTGGTGCTCCAAAGTTGAATACTACATGTTGCTGGTTAGATTGCATCTACAAGTTGCTTTCAATTTAGAGCTTTTGATAAGGTCAGTTTCGTCTGCTCAAATAATGTACTTGTTGGGGCTAATATGTTAGTTGTACATGTGTAATCGAGTTCACATAAACCATCAGGAAATATCTTGTAGAGGCTACTGGGGAAGCTTCAACCGCGCACAACAAAGCTGTATGGTGCTGGAGTCTCTGTTTCCCTATTGCTTGTACTCTTAATTGATTTTCTGAATTGAATCATGTGCATATCTCGTGCTTGGTGGTTATATACTTACACAGGTGACTCGGCTTCACGAGTACCAAGGTGTGGATCCTCATTTCGACACAATTGCTAGACAATATCAAGACATTGTTAAGGTAAAGGTTGGATATGTATTCAAAATGTTTTGCTATTTAACTCAGTGATTTGATTTTTGACCCAGATTAGCATTGTACTTGTGTTTTGTGTAGAAACTGGAAACCATGCAATGGACTATACACCAGGTTGAGATGGACTTCAAGCGCTTGCCTGATCATCCTGTTGCATAGTAAAATGGATCGAGGGTTACAAAATAAATGTCCAATTCGGTATGATTAGTAGCACCTTAATCTCATGTATGCAAATCTTATATAATCTCATGTATACACCCCAATCTCGGTTCCTAAATTCCTTTTGGCTGCCAATCCCTAACCATATATGCCATTAAAACCCAAATTCTCCATGATGAATCATATTCGGATGACCGAGGGAGGACAATTTTGATCAAGATAGTTTGGGGTTCTTTGTTAAATATGACTGTGATATTATAAATATGCCGATACTAAGGTTGATAAGAGGCCTAAATGATAATGTACTGATATGCATGTCCATTACGTCCAAGGAGCGTATTTTTACCAAACACCCAACATTCTGAATCTGCCTAAGGTGATTGTTTACATCTTCTTGTTATTTTTAAATGGAGTCATATTTAATGCCAGCTCAACCTCTTTCTTCTTGTTGTAGGCAATCACTGCCTGGTACACCTGGAAGCATATCAGGGGGGAATTTACAGCAATTTCAGAATTGGAACTAGCAGCTACCACTTTCAACACCAGTACGTAAACACATGTATCTGTTTTGTTAAGCTTGCCTTTCAGTCTTTCTTTGAAAAAACCATTCAGTTTGCCTTCACATATTCATGTTTTTTCATCAATGCATTTGATGTAGGAAATTAAGACTGAGATGAGTACAATGATGAACGTGAGCTCTGCTGGTCCAGAAGGATCTTTGATAGGCATTCCTGGTATTAGTTTAACATATACTTCCCACCAAATTATTTTATTAATGCCTGATTGTTGATGCTTAAGATGCAAGGACCTTAGTGTTTGAGGTTTCTTTGTGAATAATCTATTTCGCTTTTAGAATATTCAAATGAGAGAAGATACTAGAAAATATCAAGCGCATACAGGTCATCTACCTGTCAATGTTGTTTCTGATGTCCAAGGTATGATGTAGCATTAATCTCATAATACAGTTATGCTATTGCTACAATATAAGATATTGGTGGCTTAGGATAAGATATATGCTATCCTCGTGTTATTGTAAAGTTGAGGCTTCTTCCTGGGGCTGCCTTTTCTGACAATTATATATCTGTGTGATAAATAGAATTGGATTACTATTTTCTTGTACTCAAAAGACAAGTAAATAGAAGCTGTTGTATTGTCTGTTTTTGGAGCTGGATTTTTGAGGTCAAGACTTGTTTCATGGTTAATATATGAATGATCATGATTCAACTAAATTTGTTTGAAATTCAAATAACATAACATGGTCAATTAGTAGAGACTTGTTTCCGGATTAACAATTGTCCGAACCTAAAATTTAGATTAATCTGTCTTGCAAGTTGACTCACTACATGAACTTTCTAACAACAGGGTTTTTGGTTTACTCTAGGCACAACTTTTTCATTTTTCCTCGCCAGGAGCTTTGAGCAAGTGGGTCGTGATATGAGTTCTTATGCCAGACAAGTTCAATTGACTTCCTGGCTAGATATCAGTTTGATTTCAATGCTTGCATACATGAAGGTCTGTATCTTTTTTTAACCACTAACAAATATGAACTTAATGGGCTTTCTTTTCCATAGTTGTTTGAATGAGACTTAACAGGCTATGTGTTGCTTGATAGTTACTTGTAACATAATTTTGATGATGCCAAATTTTGTAAGATATTAGAGTTTGACCTCTTCATTTGATCTGATTAATTCTTGTGTTTACCATGATTGATAAATGCAAGTTATGACAGTTTGCTGTTTGCATGATCCTTCCAATTTTTCCTTTCACCTTTTTTTACTTTGACAATTCACACTTTTGAATAATATCAGGAGTGTCTTATTTATCTAGAGGGCAGGAGGAGCAGACATTGAGTAGCTCGAATAAATCACTCTATGAAGGTGTGGATGAGGCATCCAGTAATATGAAGGAAGGCCAAGACATTGCACTGGTTAGGTTTGCAGATGTGCTCCACTGAATGAATGAAAATCCTACTCAGAGAATGGCGTTATCGATTATGATAGTAATTAGAGATATTTGAACAAATTAGTTACAACTAACATAAGCACATTACATACTCAAACTGTCATTAGTTTTCGATGTAAGCTCAGAGTGGTTATAATTTAACACATTGATTTGTGTTTTCCCTACATTTTGCTTGATAATTGATATACTCAAAAAATCCTTTTTTGTACGTAAATTTGTAGAAGCTCTCTAATGGACCGTCATAATATATGACCGGCCCAATATACAAAGTTATCATAACTTTCAAGTTTTAAAGTGGGTGTTTATTTTTGGGTGGAAGAATTTGATAGAATCTAACATGCATGTGGATTAGCATCGAGGGATTAGCTATCATAAATTCATAATGCATTACATATAGATCGTGCATATGATTTATCCAGATATTGAATGATTATAAAATCATAATGATTAGATCATGATATGATCGACGTCAAATTTAATTTGTCATATGTATTGACCAATGTATCCGTCTATATAATACTTACATATATTCAAAGCCCGGGAAGTTCGAATTACTAATCTATACTATACTAAAAGGCTAGGTCCGCATATGAACAGTAAGCCTTATTTTTAGTATGGTAACCTGTATTAAGTTGATAAAGCAGTCATAAAATAATTAGTATAAATAATTAAGTTTACTTGTAATCCTGCGTATTTGTTGACGTTTGCTCACGTCTATGCCTCTCAGCCGCATTTTGTTCTTGGTCAGCCGCTATTATTGAACTTCTATATTCCCCCAGATCTTCTTTCCTTTACTTCAATTTCTCGACAATGGGTTTTCCGCCAAACCCTAATTTCTCTTTCAAACCCACTTCTCTTCTCGTCCCGTCCGATCTCCTGATCAGGTCGTCGAGCGACAGAGCAAAGTCCGGCAAATTAAAGCCTCCCAAGATCTCAGAGGCTGCGCCGGAGGGAGGGAGATCGAGCATCGGGATGGAGCAAGCCTTGCCGGAGCGGAAGCTCTCGAAGATCTTTGAGTAGCGTTGGGCCACCGAAGGAGTTGTCGTGCGCAGTGAAGGCGTTCCCTCCGGCAGCATCAGCCTTAGCGACGGCGACGCTGCCGAGGGTTCTGGAGCTGCTCCGTCGCACATTGTGAACAGAAGACGGCGCCGTGGACGATTTGGATTTGTAGGAAGAAGACGAAGAGATAGACGACCTGGAATTGGAGTTCATAGAGGCGTTGAGTTTGATACTGCTCATAACGTTGCCATTGTTGTAGCCACTGCTACTGATGTTCGCCATATCTGGAGAAAGATCCTGTAAATCCCGGCAAGGATGTGTGGATTTATCAGGAGAATCGCTCCATTCAACCAAATCGAGCTCGGAAATTGATGGTGGTGGAGATGAAGGCCTTCTCTGCTTTCTCTTTCAAACCCTAATTTCTCGTCTTCGGCCAACCATCAGTCACATCCTTGTCCGCCTCCTTACTGCCTTATTCTTACGTCGATCAACCTCAAATTAATTAGTCCTAGGGCGTCCCCGAAAAGGTATGTCGATCAATCTGAAATCAATGTAGAAATTCAGGCTCGAATTTGGTAGTCATGACTGCTGCTTGTTTGGTGGGTTTATATGATTTTAGGTTTCAGTTCATGAGCTCGGTTAGGGTTCTGGAGAAGTGGTTGAATATGACGTACATTCACAGCAAGAACGATGAACAGTAAGCCATTTTCCTTCAGTATTTAATATCTACTAATTTTATTGGTAAAGCAATCACAGTATAATTAAGGTAAAAATCATGTTTTATTGTAGATTATCTCATTTGATGATGTCTTCTACGGTTAATTGTTTTTTTCCTTCAACAGCCCCGCAACTTTTGTTATTTGGCTTATCCACCAGATCTTCATTTGCATTTTGCACTAGGTAGTCATGTTTTTTTTGTCTTCTTATGGGATTTCAGCCGATTTCTTTGACTCTTTTTACTTTGAATCTTCTTCGTTTGTTCGATTGTCTCGTTTGTATCAATATATATATATCTGCCGCCTCTTTCAATCTTTGGGATTTGAAATTTGTCGCTTTTGTTGAGGAATGAAATTAGATAATGCTTAGCTTTTTTCGTCTTACTCACATGTGTACGTGTATGATTCATGTTGTCTTTGTATATGCGTAAGGTGCCTGCTTCATTTGTATTGGAGGTCGGTATACTTGTCTATAAATACCTACTGCTGCTGGTTTTTTTTTTTGCAATGTTCTTTCTTTTGTTATTTGCGGCATACACAGCCAGGTATCACTTTACTTGCTTTTTTTCCCGTTTGAAATTGATGTTTTGTTTGACGTCATTGTTGCCTTTATGTTTGTTGCAATTTGTTTGCTCTGCAGTTGGGTTCTGCCTGTTCTGTCTTGGAGAATCAGTTCACCTTGAGGTATTTGTTTTTGAAAATAATCAAGAGTGTTTTCTACCTCATGAATTATGCATAGATCAATGGTGTTGAACAAATAAACCCTTTCCCGAGGGCAATTCCAATAGTGCTTTTGTAGGGTCTCCATTCACTTTGTTTCTTGTTGTTGTTTAATTTCTATATTCTTACATATACAGGCGAACACTTCACACCAATTATGGAGGTACTATACCATGAGAGTTTAAATTCAGTACCTTTTGACATAGGAGGCTGTTGCATCTGATTTTCAACTTTACATCATTTGTGATCTCATTCTCATGTAGGCAGAGGTGAGCGATTTGGAATTAAGATATGGTTCCCTATAATTCCAATCAAGTCTTGTGGTAAAGAACAACCAAGTTTGAATCTTAATTGTTCACCTTTTCTTGCCCTATTTTCTTAAGTTTCTTTTTTGTGGTCGCCACTTCTCCCAACTTGCCTTTAGGATGCATGATTTATTGTCTATTTTTGTAGGGGTGCTGTCGATTAAATAAAAGTAGAACACAACAAATTCATAAAAAGGTAAAATTTAGAGAGCAATTGACCCTCAACTGAGTGCTGACTTCATATATTCTGCCTTGATTTTGATAATAGGATAGGGTCAAACATTGGAAATCTTCGGGTATTAAAATCGTTCTTGTAGTATCACACCCAGATGAGGAATGGACTGGGTGAAACGAGATTTGTGCAGGTAAATATTGAACTCGTCTTGCATGCTGTAAAGATTACATTTGGTTGATAAAGTTGTGCCCTAATGTGCCAAATTCTGTTTCTTTTGCTTTCATAGGCTGCATTCCATAAAAAGGTATCATACTCCCCCAAGCATACTGGTGTTGTATTATGTGGTAAGAAACAAATGACTGAGGTATTTGCTTACATCCATGGTTTGATTTAAGATTAATAGGGTCTATTATAATGTCCTCCTTTAGAAGTTTAGGCTGGTTTTCAATGTTATCTTCTTCAGAGTCATGTATTGCTTCCTCTATACCTGGCTAAGTTGGCTTTGAGTGCTCACATGATATGTTATGGTTGAATGCAGGAAGTCTAGACTAATGGTTGAGGTTGGCGTCTCAAGTGAGAGGATATTAAAGAACTTCTGACACCTTCAATCAAACCTAGATATCATGTTGTATTATCAGTTTTTCTGATCTTATGAAGCTTGTATAATTTGTATTGGCTTTGCAAGGCAAATAAAAACAATTTTGCGCAAGCAATATTGCATTGATTGGTCCAGTTTTGTTCAGACGGCGAGGGCAGAGCCAGAGCTAGAGAGGCACATCTGGAGATCGATCTCCATTCTCCAGGCTCATTGTTCATTACATAGTATCTTGCTTGGATAAATTTTTGTCACATTATACTTGGTTGAAATGATTGTTATATTTATATTTGAGAAAGAGTCTTATAAGAATGATTCTTAGGGTAAGAAATAGGAATGAATCTCCACCGTTGGATTATATCAGCATTTCTTCCAAAAAAAAAAAATAGTCACGCGTTACTAAATCGGAGCTTAGGGTGAGATTGAAGGAGGGAGAGAGGAAACATGAGTTTGCCTTCCAAAACTGAAAAACCAGTGGAAAATCGGAGCTTCTTCTACCGATCCACTCCGATCTCCGTCCTCAATCAGGAGATCGACGACCGAATCATCCTCGTTTTGCTCAGCCTCGTCACAATCGTCGCTCTCGTCTTCGCCTCCGTCTGGCTCAACGTTTTGGTGTTGGATCCAGCCTGGATAAGGAGACCGTGGAGATCACGATACTCTGGTGTTGGATCCGGCCAACAAGGTCTCGGCGAACCACACAATCGTAGGTTGGATCCGTCCGTACATGGAGACCTCCACCGCCATGGCGCTCGTTGTTCTGATTGTGGAATTAAGAGGCCAAGTTGGCTAGGGTTACGCCGCCTCGTCCCGACGCCATCTCCTACCGTAGAGGACGCCGTCATCGCCGTCCGCGTGCCGTCCGCTCCACGCTCCGCCGGCGGGGGCGGTCCCTCTCGAGGCTGGGGCCGAGCGATTGGAAGCCTTCGCTACACGCCGTCGCGGAGGATAATGTGTTGGTGCCAGTCAAAGCTAGGGCTACCAAGGCCGCCGAGCACATGACTCGGGCCGCCACCGCCAGGAGGACCGGCAAACGCTGCTCTGCCTCCACCTCTCATTCCCGTGGATCCGGCGATAGTTACAGGTCAGATTCGTGCCTGTTTTTTTTTTGCGGTTTGGTTTTCTTCAATTGATTCCGGAATTGAGTGATTTTGTCAGTCTGATAGTGAATTTGGTGTGCAATTTTCCGGCGATAGTTAAAACTGTGCAATTTTCTGGTTCTTGTTTTCGGAAACTAGCAGGTGTTTTGCACGAGAATTGGATCTTCCAGTGACAATTCGGGAGGTCAGACTAAAGGCAAACTAGCAGGTCTTTCGTTGACTAGTGCACCAATGTGCTTTTAGACTAGTAGTAGAAGTGTGGAAGCTGAATTCCACTTAGTTTGATTTGATTGTGAGACTTGGCTCTAGGTGATGACCTTGTGATTGCGGATGAACAAATTGATACGGATATTTTCTCTGTGTTTAAAATGTTTGTAAAGTAACATCTTATTTGGCTAGTTTGTAAAGCAACATCTCATGAATTAATCACTAACCAGATCAAACGAGAGATTGGATTGTTGTACTTCATAATTATATTTGGCCAGTTGTGGTATATGGTCTTTTAGATTAACTAGCAACTATATTCTTCACATTTTTACCTACTCAAAGTATTAACATTCTCATAGTTGAAAGCTTGATTAATTTTCCAATACATGTGATATGGTGTGGACCTTGGAATAGTTTGTTGTAGCTTGGCCTTATGATTATATTGATGCACAAATTGACCTTAGAGGTGAACAAATAGGCATTACATACTCAAAGTATTAACATTCTCATAATTGGCTTTATGATTATATTGAGTTGCACAAATCTGACCATTGAGTTGCATAAATTTGACCATTGAGTTGCACAAATTTGACCATAGAATTCAACATATTGACAATAGAGTTGTACAAATTTGACCATTGAGTTGCACAAATTTGACCATTGAGTTGCACAAATATTGATGAATAAATTGACCATAGAATTCAACACATTGACAATAGAGTTGAACAAATATGAATGAACAAATTGACCATTGAGTTGCACAAACTTGACCATTGAGTTGCACAAATTTGACCATAGAATTCAACACATTAGCAATAGAGTTGTACAAATATGAATGAACAAATTGACCATTGAGTTGCACAAACTTGACCATTGAGTTGCACAAATTTGACCATTGAGTTGCACAAATATTGATGAACAAATTGACCATAGAATTCAACACATTGGCAATAGAGTTGAACAAATATGAATGAACAAATTGACCATTGAGTTGCACAAACTTGACCATTGAGTTGCACAAATATTGATGAATAAATTGACCATAGAATTCAACACATTGGCAATAGACTTGCACAAATTGCCAAAGCGAAACAAACTATACGAACTTTCGACTGCTATAAAATATGACATGAATGCAAAATTGATCATAGAGTTGCACAAATAAGCAATAGAGTTGCACAAATATGGTTGCACAAATCGGCCATAGAGTTGCACAAATCGGCCATAGAGTTGCACAAATACGGTTGCACAAATAGGCCATACGGTTGCACAAATCTGGACGCCCGTGCCGTTTTCCGAAAAATACGTCCGTGCCGTTTTTTTCCCTTTTTTTTTTCTTGAGCCCTTGATCTCTCCTCATCCAATGACTATGATTCATTCCTATTTCCTACCACAATAATCATTCCTACCGGATCCGGACCCTTTATATTTTATAGGTAATGGATGATTCTCATCTTTCACCGAACAAGTCGTGGATTGATCTTGCTATTGTAAATTGATAAATTGATAAAATTATCGATTAAGAAGATGCATTAGCTATAAACTATTATTATTTGACGTAAATGTGCTTAATTTTCTTAATGTTCTCAGCCTTCTATTTGTGAATTTATTTTTAATTAGTGGTAATAATAGTAGGAAACCAATAAAAAAATTTAAATAACACTAATACTTGTGTATTTATTTTAATTAATTAATAGGAACAATATCAGGAAAAAATAAAAAAAAGTCAAATAACAAGTATTAATGAGGAAATAAATTCTAATGTATATTTTATAACATCTATAACTACATAGAAAAGATAAAATAAAACGGGAAATAATACTGCTAATTGATATATAGCGCGTGTAATGTGGCTCTAATGGACCACATCAATACAAATCGATCCAACCAAACACACTGCGATCATTATGGTACAAATAATCGTCGTCGTCCCAAATATATGGTGAATAATAAGATAAAATAAAACGGGAGATAATATTACAATTGTTACTTTGTCTTCCAGGAGATCCAATTGCTGAAAAATAAGGTTGCCAGTCTCCCATTTCAAAAGTTGTTCACTGATTGACTTAATGTTGTCCTGTATAACTATCTAATTGATTTGTGGAAAAGTGATTCCAACTACTGTACTATTTTAGTATGGGTTAACTACATAGCATCTTGGATATTAGAGCATCTCCAGTGGGAGAGACCCAAATGGGTCTCTCACAAATAAAATAATATTATTTTTTTGTTGTTTTATAGTAGAGACTCAATGGGTCTCTACTCCCTCCATTAGTAGAGACCCATTTAGGTCTCTCATATATATTTTTTTTACATTTAGTATTTAACCTATATTAATTTTATACTTCCAAATAATATTATAATAATTATTATATTGTAAATAATACTAATATACTATATAATTAATTTTTTTTAATAAAACATAATTAATAACTAGAATAGGAAATAGAAATGTATTGTTCAAGTGCACACCATGCTTAAGCGTACAATTACACACGATAGTTCTATGTTTGTACTAAATCTTAATTATACAAGTACAAATTAAATAATTTAAAATTTTCACTTACACATGTAAAATGGGTGTCTATAGATAGGTAATTTTATTTTAAGTATTTTGAAAAAAATAAAAATTGAAAAAAACAATTTAATTAATACCGAAAACTAATTTATAGTTTAGGAAACACAAGAATGAAATTAATATAATCAATAACCAATGACAGACTGTCATGTGTCCACTCGAGCAAGGCTCTCAAGGGGGTCTCAAGGGCTCTCCCATCCCTCACCCTTTTGGGGGTTTTATATTCATTTCCATTTTTTTTTTCGATCAAGTTCAAAGCTTAAAGTTTATATTGTATGTATTTGGTAAATGCACTTTTTGTATTTGAAATTAAGAAAAACATTGTTTAAATATTTGGATTTGGAATTAAAAATGTGAACATGAGGCTAAAACTCATTTTATTTATGAGATACCAACACCTCTATGATCTATCCCTTTTCATTCCCCTCAGTTGTGTGGTTGAAAACAACGTCCATGATTACCTGTCTTATAAAATTAAGTAAGAAAATTAGCGTAGTTACCCACATCTTGTGCGGACTTTATTAAAATAAACATTTATATAATTTACATGATTATTTGATATAGGATTTCAAGAAGTTTAATATATATTCTAAGTTTGGATATTGATGAGTCTCAAATTAGCTCGCAACCGACATAGCCATCACTCAAACTACTAGCCTTCAGACCGACATTGCATGACGTACACGTGTCATTAAAAGACACACTTGGCGGTAAACCTTGATTGGGAGGCCTATATATAGGAGGTAGATGGTGTGAGGAAGAGACGGTCGGACATTTGGGACCGGACTTCTTGTGCGATTTTCGGTTTTGTTCTTTTGATTTCCCAAATTCAATGAAAGTATGAAATCGGGTATCGTCAGATATATCTTTAATATTCTATTTTTGTTGACATAATATTCTAATTAAGATGCTTGCTTTTTTTAATTAGAAAACGGGGCTAGCCCCTGCAATGAATTAAATTCAAAGAATTAGTCTTGCCTAACAAGGGCTACAAGATCCTCATTAAAGAGGTGCAAAATGGAATTAGGAACTAGGAATAGTGTAATGCAAAGTAAAAGCAGAATTTTGATCTAGAGCTAAATTGGCCAGCCCATCGGCTGTTTTATTGGCTTGGCGGCGAACATGGGATAACTTGAGAGGTCTTGGATGGCTAGCAATCATCACGCGGCAGTGCTTGATTAGATAGAAGTCTCGATGGGGCATAGTGGCTGTCGCCGTTAGGAGGTTGCAAGCCAGGAGAGAATTAGTGCACAGGACAACAAGGGATGTGGAATGCGCAGCAAGGAAGGACAGGCCATGATGGATAGCGAGCAATTCAGCACGTAGCACATCGCACTCCCCACAAGTGAAAGAGAAGACCAATACGAACTGACCTTGATCGTTGCGAAGAATGTCGCCACCACCTGCAGCTCCAGGATTACCACGCGATGCTGCATCAACATTCAACATACACCAGCCCGAAGGAGGAGGTTTCCAGATGTGAGGACTTAAGATGGGGCCTGTGTTGCCAACAAGCTGTGGAAGAGACGACTTAAGCTTCATCATAGTAGCACGATAGGCCTCAGAGACGGAAACAACGTGTGAAAGGCGAAGGTGATCATCTTGCCCTTCAAAAACAATCCTGTTATGAACTTTTCAGGCCTGCCAAAGCATATTACCAAACACTGTACTCCACTCGTCCTTTTGCTTAATGTAACAAAAGAGCCAAGATCGGAGATTAGTCTCAGTTTAAGAAATTTGGCTGAAACGTATTACTTGCAAGAGCACGCCAAACTCGTTGGATAACACTGCAATCCCGAAGCATGTATAAAATTGTCTCAGGCTGATTGCATCTCGGACAACCATCAGAGTGAGCAAAATGCATGTGGAATCGAGTTGCATTACAAAGTACTGAGTCATGAGCTACCAAAAATAAGAAATGGCTAGCACGTTGCTGGATCGGAGTGGTCCATATGGCGCGCTAGATTGGATCAGCTGCTGCATCATGGCGAAGGATTTCCATAGCATAGCGAGTGGAGAAAACGCCAAAGGGAGTTTTATGCCAGTAGAACCTGTCCTGATGTGTGCTGAGACTAGAAAGCGTAATAGAGGATAAAGAGGCTGGAAGTTTGGCGTGTAAAGTCGGCCAATTCCATCCGTCCCATACCCAATAATCAACTACTGTTGCAGCCAGTTCTTCCTCAGAGATGGGGGCAATTGCTACCTCGCAAAGAGGTTGTGGAATGAGCCACGGTTGGTCCAAAATAAAAGTTCCAAAGCCGTTCCCTACCGGCATGACAAGGCCCTTAGAAGGAGTAGTCGCCCCATGGATCAAACCTTTCCACATATGAGATGCTCATGGCTTTCGTTTGAAGATGTCAATGTCAAGTTGGCTCCCACAATATTTTCCACGAAGAACTCTACTCCATAGGGAATCGGATTCTCCACCCTAATTTAGCCGAGAGAGCATTATTTTGATCACGCATAGAACGGAGGCCAAGACCACCATTTTTCCTTGGGATCGAAATTTTATCCTAGGTAAGGAGATGGACTTTATGGTTCTCATGTGATGATCCCCAAACGAAATCCTGGATTTGCTGATCAATACTGTCACATATACTACGCGGAACAAGAGTAGACTACATGGCGTAGACCGGAAGAGAAGAGAGAAAAAAAATCGCCAAAATTACACGGCCCGCCGCTGAGAGAGTTTTGGCCTGCCAACCTGTGAGCCGGCTTTTGATCGTATCAAGAAGAAACATATATTTGTCTGTTGTCATACGTCCACACGCAGTAGGTACCCCCAAATAAGTTCCAAATTCCTCCGCAATCGGAATGGAAAGGATCTGGCTAATTAATTTCATACTTGACATTGTCATGGGCTCGTCTTGAAAACAAAACGCCGCTTTTATCGAAATTAACCTTCTCCCTCGAGAACGAGCAGAATCTATCAAGGTAGTCCTTAATAACACGAGTCTGGCCCGGAGATGCCTCCGCGAAGAGCACAAGGTCATCCGCAAAAAAGAGGTGTGCAAGACAAACGCCACCTTCCCAGATCGGCTTCCATTTACCTTCCGAAACCGAATCAATAATATTATGAGATAAGTATTCCATGCAGAGCACGAAAAAGGTATGGCGACAAGGGATCGACTTGACGGACCCCTCTCGTGGGGTTGAACGAGCGCCCTTTTGACTCGTTCTAGAGAATCTCCATACGCTCTTCAGATTTGCATGTCATAATAACATCGATCAAATGAGTAGGAAATCGGGCTGCTTTCAGAATAGCACGGAGGAAACCCCACTTGACTCTGTCATAGGCCTTGGCGAGATCTATTTTCAGAATCATGGTCCGGGTATTTGAAATAGGAGAGGCCATCGAGTGCAAGACTTCTTGGACTATAACCACATTGTCGATGATCTGCCTGCCTGGAATAAAACTAGCATGAACCGGAGAGACAAGCAAAGGGAGCGAGGGCTTCAGTCTATTCACAATCATCGTAGTTGCAATCTTGAACAGAACATTGAGCAGAAAGATAGGTCGAAACTGGGCTGCAGTGCAGGGCTGTGTCGTTATAGGGATCAAAACACAAGAGCATCAGCCAGACATGTAGGGAGAATGCCATCATTGACAAGCCAAAGGACAATAAACGTAACCTGAGGACCACGACGACCCAATTTTGTTGATAAAAGATGGCGGGGAAGCCGTCCGGGCCAGGCGCCTTATACGACCCCATCATACGAATTGCCTCCCAAACTTCACCTTCCAAAAACGGAGCACTGAGACTACTGGCTTCTTCACTCGATAGAGTTGGGAAATTCACCCCAGGAAGGCTGGTGTTCGGACCTAGATCGAGGCTGTCAAGAGTTAAAATCCTCTCAAAAAAACAATTTATGCTTGGCTAGCTAATGGGAAGTGGAATTTCAAAGTAAATAAACAATTTATGTACTTCTTTTTTATGATAGAGGGAATGACAGTGTCCTAATAAAGTGATCCAAATCCTAAAGTGATCCCTTTATAAGCCGTGGTTAGCTTGTATTGTATGTAGCAAATTGAGATGTTCTAAGGTGGAGCAACATGTAGTTGGGCCTCGAAGGTTAGAGTATTAGGGTCAATGTAATACGCAGTTTTTAGGAACACGGGGAAGCTTGTTGATGTGGATGGCACACCTCTTAATGGGTTGTTTCTATTTTTGGTTTAATATTTTATATTGAGTTACAATTTTGTTTCTAGATCTTACGGATATGATTTCTGACAAGTTTAGAAAATATTTTAGCATTAGTTATTGAAAGAGTGAAATGATAATCGAAATGGACCGTTTTCTTTAAAACAAAAAGGAAAAGAAAAAACTTCTCAATTTCTACTATCGAATGCTATGAAAAACAAAATTACAAGAGGTAGATATAGATGAGCACATGATAGAAAAAAACTTATATATATATATATATATTCATTTATCTTATGACCATCACAAATTGTTTTAGTTGAGAGGTATTGTCTTCAAATAATCAAGCCGCTTAAACTAATAGATATTATTACAAAATAACAACACCACATTTCGTCTACGAAGAAATTACACAAGTTGGATAATTCCTCTAAAATTTTGACGACAACTTGTTGATTGGAATTGATAACTGAGTCTCGTCTTAGAGAGAAAGACCTAATTTACTCTTCTAAAGGCCATCTTTATATCTTATACTCTATTTATTTGTATCTTTCGTCTAAGAAAAGTTCAAACACGAGAGTTTGTCTTTTCCGCGTGCGCAGCACGCGTCATTCACTAGTATTTAAAAAATGAATGAATGGTATGAAAAAATAAATGAGATGCTCGATCACAGTGTTTACAAAAGTGAGCAGCTTGATGCTAATGGCTTGCGCTCAATGTTGGGTGGCTTGTTGTTCGTTGTTTTCCATACAATTCTTCGACTTAACCGATCTCGAATGCGCAAACCCACACGCTATTCCACAAGTTTGGGATGGGCACCTAATACATACCCGATGTGGATTCGTACCGGAACTGATGTAGCTATAGGTTTTGCATGGCTACCCACGCTCCAATACGAGAGTATGCAGCTGACATCGGTGGAGTTTCCTCCTTCACCCACAGCTGCGGTTTCTTCTTGATCATTTTTACCATCTTGCTCACGAGGTCGGTCCAAGGAGCCAGACGCCGAATAATCTTCGAAACTTGTTTCGGTGTCATGTCCCTCAACTACTTACTAGCGTACCTAGGTCATTCTTGTACTCTCCACATATGATTTACGGCTATGTTACCCGGAAACACCAATAGGGTAGCGTTTTTCGTTTCCGACGGAAACGCGGAAACTTAAAAACTCAAACCCTAAAAAAATCATATTCTAAAAGCCCTAATTTCCTCATCGTCTTCCCAAAATGGTTCCTCCCCTCACTCCTCAAGCTCGGAAACTCCTCAACAAAAAGCTTTGGATCTCTATCATCTTCCCCCTCCTCTTCTTCCTCATCCTCACCTTCGATTGGAAAAAAAAACCTCTGCTCCGTCGACCTCCTAACAGCGGCGGTTTCCATGCTTGTGCTCACCTCTCTGGTCTGCATCCAATTTCTTGACGAAATCCGATCGATGATAGAGCACGAACAGGTCGGAAACCTCTACATGTTCCTTATCTCTACCTGGTGGACTGTGGCCGCCATTTTTACCAACTTTGTTGAGCCGTCTCTTCTATGGGGAAACACTCTTTACTTGAGCTATGGCGTTTGGGGGAGGTTTGTCGGCGAGGCCCTGGGAATCGATCCTTTTCCAACGTTCTTGTTCTGCCTACATTCGATCCCGTTCAACGTCCTGACCTTAATCATGAGCTCGATCCAATGGAAGATATGTCGATTTTTACTTTTCTTCCGAATTTTCAATTTACAGTTTGAATGCCTTATCGTATGTACGAGTTTTTGAGTTTGATTTGAATTTTTAGTAGCGATCGTCGTGATTTCAAGAAGAAGGTTCTGGATCTGACGTCTGATGGTGAGTACGAGATGCTGGTGCTAGCTAGCCCTTTTCAGTAGTGGCAAGTTTTTTTGTATGCTGTTTTTTGTTTTTTTGAATTTTGGCGTGTTGTTCATCTTTTTGGGATGTAAGGGTATTTTGGTACTGAATGAAAACAAAGTAATTAGGGGCTAGGGCTCTCTCGTTAGTATAGATCGTTATCAATGTTCATGGTTTATTTCTGTTGCAATTCATTAAAACGATAAATAAAAAAGGAAATTTAGATGGGGCGATCGATCAGGTGCATGAAATTTCCGTAATAAGCGCTAGGAAATTACTTTTTACCGACTTATGCTGGCCTTGACCATATTATCACAATCGTAATAAATCAAAAATTACGATAAACACCACATAAACTAACAAATACATTTCCCCCAGTATAAAAACAAAGACACCTAACCTCACAAAACAAAACAAGGACGACCAAGATAAATACGGACAATGCTCGCTCAGTCCATAACATAACGACGCCTTCCGAAAGACTACACTCCGACGACATAAATGTAAAACAATCTTGACTTCTCCTCCCATCCACTAATACAATGAGACCCCCGCGACATCACCTCGCTTACTTACTAAAATCCCTCAATCTGAACTTGTACATACAACAACAACAATCTATACTCATTACCGGAGAATGGCAATGTTACCCATCGGAAAACACGTTGAAGTAAAAGGTACCGGAAGATGGAACGGAGCGACATTGCTGGGGGAAATAGTCAACTATTTGAGGGCGGAATTCAATGTCGTCCAACTTTGGAATACTCTAAATCCGGACGAGTTAGGCGAGTATGAAAACAAACCGGCTGATGACGACTACTACATTCAAAAACAGGACCAATACCACACTGTCCACAACAAATTTGTCCACCCTGCCGTGAAAAGAGAAGAAGGCATGCGATTCAACATCGGAGACATCGTCGACTGGGACGACTTCAACACCCTATGGAAAGGAAAAATAATTGACAGAATCGAATACGAAGGCACGCCGTCCATCAACCCAGAGGACCTACCAACATATATATGTAATAAAACTAGAACACGACAATAGCACGGAGACAGACAATTACCACAGCAACCGTCTACACATCCCATGGAATTAGGAGTAACAAAACAAAAGTTTCATGAACCGTGAAAAACAGTACTACCTCATGCATCACAACCATGTACTCTTCTTATTTTCGAAATAATATATATAAGCATTACAATCGCATGGACAAACTATCACAAATAACAACAACACATAACAAACCAACACAACGTAAACCATCGGCCAAAGCCCGTCCATCGGATGGGAATAGCTGGCTAGTATGTTGAGGTAATTAACAGGAAACCCTAAGTGCCCATATCACACATTGCATATTATATGCAGGAATTCAAGCTTTCGAAAGATATCAAGGAAACCCCAAGTGCTGCTGCAGAGATTATTTCTAAGGGCTGTCATGCCCTTAAGCAAGCAAAAGTTTGCCAAGATCCGCTGAAGTTCTCAACGAAGGAAGGATCGCTGCTGTTGTGAGTGCTTTAATAGTGTGACTGTGAATATGTGACAGGTGGAGTTGAGCGGTACGGTTATGGTTATCACGATTCAATAACCGAATTTCTGGTTAATCGAAAATCCGGTTAACCACCCGTGTCCATGATGTCTCTCATTTTGGAGGTGTTTTAGTAGTTAATTTTCCTTGTAAATATGTGTTTTTCATTCCTTTCTTTGTTAGTTTCGTTCCTTCTTAGCTTAGTTCCCGGTTTTCTTTAAGATTCGGAAACTATGCGAGTTTGCTTTGTTTTGTAGGTAAAATGGCAAGAATGAGGACATTTTGGAGGAGTTCAAGAAGGAGCCAAGTCAAGGAATGCAAGAGCCAAGCTAAGAATGAAGAGGAACCAAAGGAAACCCAAGAAGAAGACAAGGATCGAGGCCCCGGACCGAGTACCACCACGTCGGGCCCGAGACTTAGCAGCCAGAGACCAGGACCAACGTTCCCAACGTCGGGCCCGATGTTGCTCCGTGTCGATCCGAGTCGGCAATGGAGTGGATTGTTCCCCAAGGCATATTTTTAGTAACTTTCCACATTTGCCCCTTTCTAAAATTGGGAATTCCTTGGTCCCCAATCCAAAGAGTAGGATAATTAGAGGTGATTAAAGAGCATTAGGGGGAGAAAACAACCACCACACCCAAATCACTCTCTAAAGGCTCAAGGAAGACTTGGAGAGCAAGGAGAAGAAGGGGGGAGGAGAAGAGAGGAAAATCGGTGGAGCTAGGAGGAAGGATAGTGAGTTTGTACTTGTTTTCCTTTGGATTTAGTAGGATTAAGACTTGGATCTTGTTGACACTTTGAGATTTGAATGCAATTTGAGTTTGATTTGAGATTGATGATTGAGATTTGCTTGCTTTTCCCTTTGATTGCTTTGTTCTCTTACATGATGGAGTAGATTCCATAGTCTTGGGCTATGGGGGAATCCCCTAGCTAGGATTGGGTATGAACCCCCAATTCCATAGCCTTTGAGTGCTTGATCTATGGATCCTCTCTACATTGAGCTTCAATTCTCTTGTGAAAACAAGGGGCTTAGGGCTTGTGATTGGTAAGAGTAAGCGAGAGCAATCTCGGACCCAATCACTAGACCTAACATCGAAGGAGAGTGAAAACTCCCTTGGGTCGAAGTGTAGAGTGGAGGGATCGAAGGCTAGCAACCTCGATCTCATAAGGATCAACACTTATTGGCTGAATTGGGGTGGAATTACCCAAGTCTAGTTAGGGAGGAAACCCAAAAACCCAAGACCGATCTACTATTTTTGCCTAATCGAAGTACCCAGCACATCGGGCCCGACTTTGAACCACGTCGGTCCCGGCCAATCTGACCTCGATCCACCCTCGGACCGAAGTGACCTGTGTCGGTCCGAGGTGATTTTCTCTTGTTTTCCTCGTTTTGCCTTTCTTTTATCTCTTTTTAGTCTTTTCGGGTACTCTCGACGCACGAACTCCCGTGTGAGTGACCCGGAGAGTATTCTAAGGCAAGCCCGAAAGAAGAAGAGGATGGCGGACCAAGCCCGAGATGAGGAGTTCGAAAGGATGAGAGCCGACATGGCTCGAAAGCAGCTTGAAATAGCGAACCGAGATGCCGAAGCCCGTAGAGAGAGGGAGCAAAGGATAAGGTTGGAGGCTCAAATCAACACCCAACCCCGGAATGCTAGACAATACATGCATCCGGAGTTGAAGGTGCCGGGGCCGGCCATCGTCTTGCCGGAGGTGTCAAAGAACTTTGAGATCAAAACTCAATTTATCTCACTCATCAAGAGAGAGCAATTCCAAGGGAGACCGAATGAGTGCCCGATCGAGCATGTGAAGCAATTCAAAGATCTTTGTGAGACCATCTCGACGGACGATGAGACACTTGAGTACGTGCTACTCAAGGCCTTCAAGTGGTCTTTGGGAGGCAAAGCTTTGCATTGGTTGGAGAGCCAAGCACCTCGTTCTATCACATCATGGAGGGCTCTCAACGACTCATTCTTGATGAAGTTCTTCCCGCCCACCAAGACGACGGAGCTTAGAAGGAAGATTGCTAGCTTTCAACAAGGAGCCCACGAGCCACTCTTCGAGGCGTGGGATAGGTTCAAAGAGATGTTATGGGCGTGTCCAACACATGGGCAACAACCCTATGTCCTTCAAGACATTTTCTTCCAAGGAATCAACCCCGCCACTAAGGATAAATTGAACCTTCATACCGATTGTGGGTTCATTGACTTGCCTCCGGAGCAAGCGTGGGAATTACTAGACAAGCTCTCGGATTATGAAGCCATGTATGGAGTCAATCAAGCGAGCAAGGAAGTGAGAGTCCATGGAGACGGTCCAAAGAGGCTCTACGATCCCAAAAGTGAAGAGGTGGACAAAGATGTGAAGATCCAATTCTTGGAGGATGAGTTGAACAAGATGAAGAGGCTCTATCACCAAAAGCAAAACACAAGAGCATGTGAAGAGTGTGGTTCTTTGAAGCATGGAGCCCAAGAGTGCCCAAATGAGCGCCAAGTCCGATTGGCCGAGCAAATTGAGGAGGCCAACTATGTTCAAAGGAACTATGGAGGGAGAACCAACTTCAACAATGGAGGAAGGTGGAACCAAGGCCAAGCTAGTGGCTACAACAACAACTTCAACCAAGCCGAGCCAAGGGCCCAACAACCACCCTATCGACCTCCCGGATTCTATGAGCAAACACCGCAATGGGCTCAAGATTTGAAAAATCAAGTCACCAACATAGAGACCCAATTCAAGGAGTTTGGTGTGTGGAGAAGACAAGTGGACAACCAATTTGTTCACATGGCAAATCAACTTCCAAGATAGGAAGGGAGACTCCCGGGCCGACCCGAGGAGAATCCCCATGCGCAACAACAACAAAATGAAGTTCGAGCCATAGGATTGAGGAGTGGACGGAGTTTGCCCGAGCCACAAGTTCCAAGGACAAGTAAAGAGAGTCGGACCGAGGATCCCAGCACCTCGGGCCCGATGTACCCAGACGTCGATACAGAAGTTGGAGGAGGTCCCCTGAGTTGGACCGAGGTGGAACCCAAGTCGGGCCCGACATGCCCTGAAGTCGGCCCAAGTTACCCAGATGCACTCTGCCCCAGGACCGAGGTTCCAGAAGTCGGTCCCGAGATCGATCCAATATCGGTCCAAGATGAAAATGTGGAGAGAAGCCAAGATCGATCTAAAGAGGTGGATCCAAGCAAGAAGCAAGGTGCTACCACTCTTCCATATCCTATGAAGAAGCCCAAGGAGATTGTCGAAGGCAAGTTCAAGCGGTTTTTAAAGCTTTTGCAAGGCTTGAACATCACCATTCCATTTACCGATGCTCTAAGTGAGATGCCATCATATGCAAAGTTCTTGAAGGAAATCTTGAGTAAGAAAAGGTCAATTGTGGAGATGCAAGATGAAGTCAAAATCCTAGAGTTACCTCAAAAGCTAGGAGATCCCGGAAGATTTGCCATCACCGTGGGCATTGGGTCACGAAAGTTTCAAGCATTATGTGACCTTGGGGCGAGTACTAGTGTGATACCATACACCATATGGAAGTCAACCGCTATGGGTCTTATTGCTCCGGTTAACATGAGGTTGACTATAGCCGATGGGACGTCAATTGAGCCAATTGGAGTGGTAGAGGACTATCCGGTATGTGTGGAAGGACATTATGTTCCGACCGACTTCGTTGCGGTTGGCATGCTAGAAGTACCGGGTGAGCCTATCATTTTGGGAAGACCATTCCTTGCTACGGTAGGGGCAGTGATAGATGTGAAGAAAGGTCACTTGTCCCTTGAATTTGGAGGCGTGGAGCTCGATTTCTCCTTCAAACCCACTTCGGAGGAAGCCTTGCATAGAGAAGCCAAGATGGTCCAATTTCTTCCAAGTGGAGTACAATGGGAAGCCATATCTAACAAGCCAAGTACAAGGAAGCTAGAGTTGAAATCCATCCCACCACCCTATGGAGTTGAAGTAAAGAACGAAGGGGTGATTGCTAATCAAGAGGAAGATGAGAAGGTGGAGAGTGGGATGTCTTACTTGGAGGTGTTCAAGGCCGAAATGGAGGAAACCCAAGCACCACCGGAGCCTTCACATGTGCTAAAGGAGCTTCCAAAAGACTTGAGGTATGCCTTCCTTGGTCCTAACTCTTCGTTACCCGTAATCGTGAATGCTAATTTGAATGAAGAAGAAGAGTCTAAGTTGTTAGCGGTCTTAAGAAAGCATAGAGGAGCCTTAGGGTATTCATTAGAGGAACTTAAGGGAATTTCACCATCAATTTGCATGCATAGGATCTACATGGAGGACAACCATAAACCCACTATTGAACCACAAAGAAGATTGAACCCTAATATGAAAGAAGTGGTTAAAAGTGAGATACTTAGGATGTTGGATGCGGGAATCATCTTCCCAATTTCGGATAGCAAATATGTTAGTCCCGTGCATGTAGTTCCTAAAAAGGGTGGATTGACCGTAGTGCAAAATGAGAAAGGAGAAATGATTCCTACAAGAACCACTACAAAATGGCGCATGTGCATCGATTACCGAAAGTTGAATAGTGGAACTCGTAAGGATCATTTCCCCCTTCCTTTTATTGACCAAGTCCTTGAAAGATTAGCACAACATGAATACTTTTGCTACCTTAACGGGTATAGTGGATTTTGGCAAATTCCTATTCACCCCGATGATCAAGAGAAGACGACTTTTACATGCCCCTATGGAACGTTTGCCTATAGACGCATGCCTTTCGGTTTGTGCAATGCTCCGGCAACGTTTCAAAGATGCATGATGTCTATCTTCTCCGACATGGTAGAGGAAATAATGGAAGTATTCATGGATGATTTTTCGGTCTATGGTTCCTCTTTTGATGCTTGCTTGGCTAATCTGGATAGAGTGTTGGCTAGATGTGAAGAGACTAACCTTGTGCTTAATTGGGAAAAATGTCATTTCATGGTTTAGGAAGGAATAGTCCTAGGACATCTCATTTCTAGTAGAGGAATAGAAGTTGATAGGGCCAAAATTGAGATAATTGAAAAACTTCCCCCACCTACTTTGTGTGCGTGATGTTAGGAGTTTCTTAGGTCATGCGGGCTTTTATAGACGCTTCATCAAAGATTTCTCTAAAATCTCAAAACCATTGTCTAACCTCTTGATGAAGGATGTTCCCTTCGAATTTTCCGAGGATTGCATGAGTGCTTTTTGTAGGTTGAGAGATGCTTTGGTTTCGGCACCTATCATGGCGTCTCTCGATTGGAATCTTCCTTTCGAAGTAAAGTGTGATGCAAGTGATTTTGCCGTGGGAGCCGTTCTTGGGCAAAGAAAGGAGGGAAAGTTGCATGCCATCTACTATGCATGTAAAACCTTGGATGAAACTCAATGCAAGTACACAACTACGGAAAAGGAATTCCTAGCGGTGGTGTTTGCATTTGAAAAATTCCGGTCATATCTTGTGGGATCTAAGGTGGTAGTCTATACGGATCATGCGGCAATCAAGTACCTCATGAAGAAGAAAGATGCAAAATCAAGGCTTTTGAGATGGATGCTTCTTCTTCAATAATTTGACCATGAGATCAAAGATAAGGTGGGTTCGGAGAATTTGGTGGCCGATCATCTATCTCGGTTGCCCGTGGAGTACATGAATGAGATGGAGGATGGTGTGGAAATAGATAACATAAGGGCGGATGAAGGTCTAATGAGTAGCAAGAAGGAAAGAAAGGATGGATCGACCAAGGCAGAGAGTCGGGCTCGAAGTATGGAACATCGGACCGAGGTACCCAGTACCTCGGGCCCGAAGTCTACGACGTCGGTCCTAGAAGAGATGTGCATTTGTTCGACCCGATCGACGTCTCCACATGTCGGGCTCAATACCTTGCAATGTCGACCCATGAATTCAAGTAAGATCCTTCACTCGGTCTCCATTCCTTCTCGTCCTAAATTGATTAAATCTCCACCTCCTACTTGTCTTCTATCTATTGAGACCGTGAAACGAGGGGTTACCCCTTGGTTTGTGGACTTTGCTAACTTTGTTGTAGGGGGAGTGATCCCACCAAATTTGTCTTACTTGGCTAGGAAGAAATTCTTACATGATGCTAGGCAATATTATTGGGACGATCCATACCTATACAAGGAAGGGAGTGATAGAATCTTTAGAAGGTGCATTCCAAGTGAGGAGATTGAAAGTGTCATTCGTCATTGCCATTCTTTGCCAACCGGAGGGCATGCTAAGAGTTCAAAAACCACGGCCAAAATTCTTCATTGTGGCTTCTATTGGCCAACCATGTTTAAGGATGTGCATGAGTATGTGAAGAGATGTGAGGAGTGCCAAAGAGAGGGGAATTTGTCAAGGAGAAATGAGACTCCACAAACCGGGATGCTAGAGGTGGAGCTCTTCGATGTATGGGGGATCGACTTCATGGGACCATTCCCAACATCGGGCCCATACAAATATATCTTGGTGGCCGTTGATTATGTCTCTAAGTGGGTAGAAGCCATTCCAACAAGGACCAATGATGCAAGAGTTGTGATGAAGTTCTTAAAGAGTAACATCTTTGCTAGATTTGGAGTGCCAAGAGTTCTTATTAGTGATGGTGGTCCACACTTCATTGAGAGATGCTTTGAGAATGTGTTGACTAAGTATGGGGTGCCTCACCGAGTTGCTACTCCTTACCACCCTCAAACAAGTGGGCTAGTAGAGGTTTCAAATCGTCAAATCAAGGCTATCTTGGAGAAGACGGTGTCTAAATCAAGGAAAGATTGGTCGTCTAAGCTTGATGATGCACTATGGGCTTATAGGACCGCTTACAAGACACCCCTAGGGACTACACCATTCAACTTAGTCTATGGCAAGGCTTGCCATTTGCCGGTAGAGTTGGAGCACAAATCTAAATGGGCTCTCAAAGAGATGAATTGGGATATAAATCTCGCCGGAGAGAAGAGGAACTTAGACCTACATGAGTTAGGAGAGTTACGTTTGAAGGCCTACGAAAACGCCAAGTTGTATAAAGAGAAGACTAAAAGGTGGCATGATAGGAAGTTGGTCCCCAAAACTTACCAAGTCGGAGATAAGGTTCTTCTCTTTAATTCACGACTTCGGTTCTTTCCGGGTAAGCTTCGAACAAGGTGGAGCGGACCGTTTGTGGTACATCAAATACTTTCTCAAGGAGCGGTCGATTTGATAAGTGATGATGGAAGGATCTTTCGGGTAAACGGTCATCGAGTGAAAAAGTTCTATGATAAGATGGACTCAAGTGAAGAAGTAAGGGCCACATGGGCTCTTCTCCTAGCAAACTAAGCCTCAACATGCCATTCGAGAATAAGGAAAATTGTGAGCTCTCTTGACTCTTCTCTTTTACTTTTGAGTTTTGATTTCTTTTGATGAGGACATCAAAATTTTAAGTATGGGGTGGTTTAGTAGCTCATAGTTCCATGTTTAGTTTCATGTGTTTTCTCTTTTTGTCTAAGGGATGTTTCATTTTGGATAGTGGCATGAGATGTTGCATGATGATTGAATTTTATGGCATGAATGGATGAGTTTGTTTTGAAAAAAAAAAAAAATTTGCAAAATTCCTAAAAATTCGAAAATGATTTGAAAATGTCAAAAAGATTTTGTTTTTGGATTAGGAATTCCCATCTTAGATGTCCATATGAAGGCTAATGATGATGTGAGCATGTAAGTTCCTTTGCATATTTTTGGATAGTTTAGCCTCGAAATGGATGTTGTTTTTAATGTGATGTGATATCTTGCATGTTTTTATTGAGCACATGAGTTCTTGGATGAGTTTTGATGCAACTAAGCTTGAGTGAACCTTGTGAGATGATTTTTGGCCATTTTAGGGATGCTTGTTCATTATTGCATATCCCTCATTTTCTTGTGTGATTAGCTCATGCATGCTAAGTAATACTTGTTATTGAGGTGTTTATCTATTTTCCAAGACCAATATGAGAATTGTTCTATGCTTTGTCACATTGATTTGAACTTTATTTCATTTAGTCACAAAATGTTCCATATCCTACCTTGAAGATAAACCGTTGATTGTAGCCCCGTTTTAGCCTTAGACCTTTGTTTGAAACTCCTCAAAAATATGATTCCTAGCCTATATGACTTGATCCTTTATGGGATTGGACTTTAGTGAGAGGTTTGGAAGAAAATTTGGAGAGTTGAGATTCTCTTTGGTGAAGGGAAAAGAATGGTGTTATAAACCAAGTGGGTAGTGCATCTTTGTTGAAAAGAAAGAAAGAAAAGTTGGAAAAAATAGTGGATTGAAAGCAAAGTGCTTAAGTGAAAGAAAAAGGGAACCGACCGAGTTCAAAAGGACCTCGGGCCCGAGTTAGAGTGCAAGTCGATCCTAAGTGAAAAAGTGAAAAATCCAACAAAAAGTGTAGTGCAAAGATGAAGTGGAATGTATAGTGAAAAAAGTGGGTTGAGAAAAGAAAAGAAGAGAAAAATCAAACTCTTTTGGATGAGAGTGAAGTAGAAAGTGAATAATTTGGTGAGTTTGGTGAGAGATTAGAAAGTTCAATCTCCATTGTAAGCACCACAAGACCAAAGTGATTCCTACCTTGAGAAACACCAAAAGCCCCATTACAACCCGGCCGAATGGAACCTCTTTGAGGGCCTCCATTGAGCCAAGTTCATATTCTTTGTGTGCATTGTAATAGGCATCTCTAGGTAGAGGAATTGGTGATATTAGCTTCAATAGTAAAGTCTTTACTTGCATGATTTTTGAGTATGAGTGTTCATTTTCAATCCTAAACACATGATGAGTGATACACATTTTCATATCCCTAAAGTGAGGCTTTGTTGCATTAGATTTCATTCCTTGAACACTTGATCATGTGTGATGATGCATGTAATCTTGCTAGCATATCTATCACTTGTGCTTGATTGATTTTTCATGAGAGGCTTTACTCGAAGATTGTGCTTCGGTCTTGCTTACGTTGTTATTGCTTGAGGACAAGCGAGTTTAAGTATGGGGTATTCTGATGTCTCTCATTTTGGAGGTGTTTTAGTAGTTAATTTTCCTTGTAAATATGTGTTTTTCTTTCTCTTCTTTGTTAGTTTCGTTCCTTCTTAGCTTAGTTCCCGGTTTTCTTTAAGATTCGGAAACTATGCGAGTTTGCTTTGTTTTGTAGGTAAAATGGCAAGAATGAGGACATTTTGGAGGAGTTCAAGAAGGAACCAAGTCAAGGAATGCAAGAGCCAAGCTAAGAATGAAGAGGAACCAAAGGAAACCCAAGAAGAAGACAAGGATCGAGGCCCCGGACCGAGTACCACCACGTCGGGCCCGAGATTTAGCAGCCAGAGACCAGGACCGACGTTCCCAACGTCGGGCCCGATGTTGCTCCGTGTCGATCCGAGTCGGCAATGGAGTGGATTGTTCCCCAAGGCATATTTTTAGTAACTTTCCACATTTGCCCCTTTCTAAAATTGGGAATTCCTTGGTCCCCAATCCAAGGAGTAGGATAATTAGAGGTGATTAGAGAGCATTAGGGGGAGAAAACAACCACCACACCCAAATCACTCTCTAAAGGCTCAAGGAAGACTTGGAGAGCAAGGAGAAGAAGGGGGGAGGAGAAGAGAGGAAAATCGGTGGAGCTAGGAGGAAGGATAGTGAGTTTGTACTTGTTTTCCTTTGGATTTAGTAGGATTAAGACTTGGATCTTGTTGACACTTTGAGATTTGAATGCAATTTGAGTTTGATTTGAGATTGATGATTGAGATTTGCTTGCTTTTCCCTTTGATTGCTTTGTTCTCTTACTTGATGGAGTAGATTCCATAGTCTTGGGCTATGGGGGAATCCCCTAGCTAGGATTGGGTATGAACCCCCAATTTCATAGCCTTTGAGTGCTTGATCTATGGATCCTCTCTACATTGAGCTTCAATTCTCTTGTGAAAACAAGGGGCTTAGGGCTTGTGATTGGTAAGAGTAAGCGAGAGCAATCTCGGACCCAATCACTAGACCTAACATCGAAGGAGAGTGAAAACTCCCTTGGGTCGAAGTGTAGAGTGGAGGGATCGAAGGCTAGCAACCTCGATCTCATAAGGATCAACACTTATTGGCTGAATTGGGGTGGAATTACCCAAGTCTAGTTAGGGAGGAAACCCAAAAACCCAAGACCGATCTACTATTTTTGCCTAATCGAAGTACCCAGCACATCGGGCCCGACTTTGAACCACGTCGGTCCCGGCCAATCTGACCTCGATCCACCCTCGGACCGAAGTGACCTGTGTCGGTCCGAGGTGATTTTCTCTTGTTTTCCTCGTTTTGCCTTTCTTTTATCTCTTTTTAGTCTTTTCGGGTACTCTCGACGCACGAACTCCCGTGTGTTCGACACCCTACCTCTTTACTACAATTGAGGTTCGGTTTTATAAATTTAAAATTGTGAGACCCTCCGATCCCGGACCGATCAGTCCACCCCTAGTCCACATGCGACACCAAAGCACTAAGAGATGCAATTAATTATTTAGATTAATTAGATTATGGACATACAAGATAATTAATTAAATGAGAAATTACTACTCCCGATAGACTAACTGTTTGTTGATTTTTTGGTGAATTTGCATTCCACATGCATGGGTGTTTGGGTTTTGACGTAGTAGTTTGTTGTAACTTGTAAGTTATAACTATTGTCGGTGGCTTAAGTTTTTCAAGTAGTAGTTTGTTGTAACTATTGTCGGTGGTTTAAGTTTTTCACGTAGTAGTTTGTTGTAACTGCTGCGGGAGTACAAGCTGATGCCAATATGACGATCAAGCTCGCTGCCTCTACTGTCTGCGCAGGCACAGTGACGCTTACGACTGACTCGTATGCGCGTGACTGTGATAAAGCCTCCACTGCTCATTCCGACCAATTGACCCAAGCATCAAAGACTGCCAAAGAATGCATTTTTTATGCCAGGGCTGCAATCCACAAAGGTCAACTGCACCGTACAAACCTCCTAGTTATATGATTATGTCTCAAATATTAAAATTATTTTTAAATATATTACATATAGGATTTATACATGTTTCATTTCACTTACTA
The DNA here is from genome assembly GCA_934048045.1 of Polygonum aviculare. Taxonomy (NCBI): domain Eukaryota; kingdom Viridiplantae; phylum Streptophyta; class Magnoliopsida; order Caryophyllales; family Polygonaceae; genus Polygonum; species Polygonum aviculare. Next base: position 27,475,507 of record OW204024.1, on the reverse strand, counting down.
TTAAAATACATCCTAATTGTTGTTAGTACTACTATATTAAATTCGATTTAAGCTCTTTTTTCCATATAACTTTTGATCGTAGTATATATATTATTCTGATTTATACATTTCTCCTAATATTACTATATGATTTGTCACTCCAAATTTAGTAGGAGTGGATGGAACATCCTGCCAAGAGTATAAACCTACCTATGATATCGTACTTTGTATTTGAAATCGTAGTAATCCTAATATTACTATATGATTTGTCACTCCAAATTTAGTAGGAGTGGATGGAACACTTATGTTGAAGAGTTGTTCTTAAGGTTGAGGGTGTTGAGAGGAATACAAAACTTTTCGAACAATATTATCTGAGCTTGTGATGGGATCTTATTCTTGGCCTAAAGTAATTATCAAGTTGCAGTTATTGAACATAGTCATTTTTAGACAGGGAACAAGCTCCTCAGGATGGGTCAGATCCTTCTTATAGATTCTAGGGAAATGGTCAAGAAAGCTAACAAGGGGGTATTACTGCGGCGACGATAACTGTTAATGCTTGCACAATCAGCCAGAGGACCGATTCATATGCGATCGAATGTGGTCGCACTTCCTCTGCCCATTCCGAGACCTTCTCCGCTCTCTTAAAGAGCGCCGCTGATTCCATAATGGATGCAAGGTCCGAGAAGAGAAGAGCTGAAGCGTTTCTTAGAACCTTCCAAGCTGCTCATTTAATTTGAACTAGTGTTGCTCAATGCGAACGTGTCAAAATTGGTAATAGTGTCCTTCAAACTGCTGTGGGATTAGAAGCTTCTGCCAACTTGCAATCGAGCTAGTCGCCATTACTGTATGCGCATGCACAGTCTCACTTACGACTGGCTTGCATGCGCGTGCTTGTGATCAAGTCTCGTCTGAGCAATCCGACAAAATGGACTTAGAGGCACAGAATGCCAAACAATGCATGATGGCGGTCAGGGCTGCAGCAGTCAAGGGTCAAGGGTACCGTACAATCGTGCAAGAAGTTCTTGAAATCCCCCATTAGGGTCAAGGGTCAACTCTGTCCAGCTCTATTATCCTCTGTTGAAGTGCAAGTTATATGATTATGTCTCAAATATTAAAATTAGTTTTAATTATATTACATATAGGATTTATACATGTTTCATTTCACTTACTATTAAAATACATCCTAATTGTTGTTAGTACTACTATATTAAATTCGATTTAAGTTCTTTTTACCATATAACTTTTGATCTTAGTATATATTATTCTGATTTATACATTTCTCCTAATATTACTATATGATTTGTCACTCCAAATTTAGTAGGAGTGGATGGAACATCCTGCCAAGAGTATAAACCTACCTATGATATCGTACTTTGTATATGAAATCGTAGTAATCCTAATATTACTATATGATTTGTCACTCCAAATTTAGTAGGAGTGGATGAAACACTTATGTTGAAGAGTTGTTCTTAAGGTTGAGGGTGTTGAGAGGAATACAAAACTTTTCGAACAATATTATCTGAGCTTATGATGGGATCTTGGTCTTGGCCTTGAGTAATTATCAAGTTGCAGTTAATGAACATAGTCATTTTGAGACAGGGAACAAGCTCCTCAGGATGGGTCAGATCCTTCTTATAGATTCTAGGGACATGGTCAAGAAAGCTAACAAGGGGGTATTACTGCGGCGACGATAACTGTTAATGCTTGCACAATCAGCCAGAGGACCGATTCATATGCGATCGAATGTGGTCGCACTTCCTCTGCCCATTCCGAGACCTTCTCCGCTCTCTTAAAGAGCGCCGCTGATTCCATAATGGATGCAAGGTCCGAGAAGAGAAGAGTTGAAGCGCTTCTTAGAACCTTCCAAGTTGCTCATTTAATTTGATCTAGTGTTGCTCAATGCGAACGTGTCAAAAGTGGTAATAGTGTCCTTCAAACTGCAGTGGGATTAGAAGCTTCTGCCAACTTGGCAATCGAGCTAGCCGCCATTACTGTACGCGCGTGCACAGTCTCACTTACGACTGGCTCGCACGCGCGTGCTTGTGATCAAGTCTCGTCTGAGCAATCCGACAAAATGGACCTAGAGGCACAGAATGCCAAACAATGCATGATGGCGGCCAAGGCTGCATCCGTCAAGGGTCAAGGGTACCGTACAATCGTGCAAGAAGTTCTTGAAATCCCCCATTAGGGTCAAAGGTCAACTCTGTCCAGCTCTATTATCTTCTGCTGAAGTGCAAGTTAATTAATTACTACTAGGATCCCCCTTTTGTTTTTAACTCTGCTGAATGACAACTACTTAGGTACAGTTTTTTGGTTCTGTAGTGACCATGTCAGACTTGCTTGATTTGCTTTCTGCCTGCAATTGCAAGCCCGAAACATGCTTTTGAGGTTTTATTAGTCTATATGTAATTAGCCCTTATTGGGGCCGTTTGCAACTAGTTTTGCTCCATTTCCAACAGGTCTAGACTGGGCTTTGGTCAAGTCCATTAGTCCTCTACAATGCCAAGTTTAATTATTCTCTCTTATATTATAGCTATCCACAGAATGCTCTTCAATACTCAGTTGCATTACTGAGTCTAGGAGGGTGGGTGGCAACTACTTTAGCTTAGCAATTACAATCTGTAGCTAACAAATTAAGATTTTGTGTACATTGCAACAATTCATACAAGGTATGTGTTAGTTCCACCATTATATGTGTAATTTCACCAACAATTGGGGTCACAATTGTGCATTACTTGTGAGCTTGTGGATGCTCGCTTAAAGCTATGTATTGCTAAGCTATGCATATAACCTTTTTTGATATACCGACCAGGTGAAGGAGCCCCGTGATGAGTCAATGAGTCATAATATAGCCAGCTAAGGTGTTTGTTTTTAAAGCTTAAGCTATGCATAGAACCGTTTGTCACAACTTAAATCCTTTGTTTAGATTTCCTGTGCCATAATCTATTTTCATGGGAAAAAAAGTAATACATGGTAGCAAGTTCTCAAATAATTATGTCAATTGTGTCGGTTTGTTCCGGTTTGAACTCGGTCAATTTCGATTCAAGTTATCTATGTGTTTTGGGTCATTCGGGTTGCATATCAAGTTGAGTTGGGCATGGATCTCACAAATTCTAGTATGCGTGTTTTTTTTTGATCAAAAAATTCTAGTATGCGTTATACTATACACGCTAGTCAAAATTGGATTTCGGTTATGTTGTTACAACTCTAGCGATTACCCTTGATATATTGCTTGTATTAGTGGGTAATAGTTAGTCAAACTTAACAAAAGATACCGTACCTTAAAGAATATTTTTTACTAGACTGCAATTGCCTACTTACATTAAGAAAAACACCATCAAACAAGATAAACCGCAACAACAACAACAACAACATTAACCCAGGGGAATCCCGCATCAACAGGATCTGGGGTGTCAGGATGGGGGCATTCCAGACCTAGATAGAATGCGCCCAATACAACCCAAGCAAAAACGAAACTAAACTACTAAAACTACACTAAAACTAGATCTGAAAGACAAGGAAGCCGGATCTAAAAGAAACTAAAAGACCTAGTCGACTAAGCGGGAAACTACACTAAAGGACGAGGCAAACTACACTAAAACACACGCATACTGGCTCCACCAACAGGCTGCTCAGCTGTCTAGTACTCTGATCCTGTGTCTTATAAAATGTTCCTAATAGCGCAAATGTCAATAAAATCTTATAAAATGTTCCTAATAGCGCATTAATTAAAGAAGATTCTATAAGGAGATAAATTAAAAAAAATGAAATTGGTAAGCTATAGGGTATCTCTACTCTTGTTGAATGTTGCTATGTTGAGGGACAAGTGGCTAAAATTTCAAGATTTGAAAGGAGCAAGTAAGTTAACCTAATCATTCCTATTGCGAACGAACTTGAGAGTGGAATTTTGGTAGAGCCCCTATCTAGCCTATTTAGGAAGGCGTGAACCATGTGAGAATGTTCATGTCACAAACGACGACGTTTCAACTTTCAACCTATGCCCTTTTGACTTTTCAATGTAAAGAGGCAAACTTTAAGCCTCATCTAATGTAATCCCGGTAAATTCATTAACCATTTTTTAAAAACTTTTTTAAGAAAAATTATGCTATACATGCCAATAAAAAGCCAACATATATATAATTAATACTTTTATTAGCTAGTCTAATATATACCAGCAATATTTGTACGAAGTTTGTTGATGTTTTTTTACACTGTTTAACGCTATCCATACAACTTGTTTGAAAGAAACTTCTAAAAATGATAAGTTATTCATTGAAAATGATAAACCAATGATGTTGTTAAGTAAATATTTCCTCCGGCCCATTTTAATTCTCTTTTTCTAAATGGGACGAAAGAGAAATAAACATAGAAGTATGAGTACATTAAAACGTTATAGATATAATGTAACCGATACATAGGTTTTACTAAAAGTTATAAATATCAACATCTAACGATGATGCAACGGGTAATCACTAAATAATGTTAATATTTTATTGGCTATTGACCTCAATTCGCTCATTATGTTATACAACTTATACGCCCCTAGCCACATCAACTATTAATGGGTTTAAAAATAGTCACAAAAATGAAATTGAGGTGTTGAAATTATACAAGTACCAAGTATTACATGATTATTAGATACAAGTTCAAAAACCTATATATATGTATTAAGCCATAAAAATGACCTCAAAAACCCGTTGTATTATATCCTTTACCTAAGTAATACTCCTGTACAACACCCACTTTGAGCTCAAAACGGCCTTCAAGACTATAGCAAGGCCATGGTAGTAATCAAGTCATCATTTGACCAAAAACAAAATAGTTATGACATGGAGCGATCGATCATCATCATCAGCAATTATCACATACTATATGGGCTTAAAACATATGCAACCCCCTAAACTTGTACACATTAGTCATTTTTGCACCTTAATTCATCGGATATTCACTTTGACACCTGAACTCAACGTTTTGTGACCAATCAGACACTCGAATGCTGACATGGCACAAAAATTTGCCACGAGAGCGCCATGTCACATGCCACCTCATTATTTTAATAATAAAAAATTAATAATAGTTACAAATTAAAAGGGAAAAGAAAAAAAAAAGCATCTTCAACCTATTACCCTTCACCGTCGTCCGCCTCTTTCACCCTCCCCTGTCTTGCCTTCACCGCCTTCAACTTATTACAAGTGACCGATGAGCATTATGGGGTAATACACCTGTATTTCTTGATTTTAGTCATTAGAGATACAAAAGTGACACCATCTACTAAAGTCATTATTTAGTATGCATTAACTTATTGTTGGATTCTTGATTTCGTTTGTAGGTGTTGGGCTCTCTATAACAACTGTTCCCACCGAAGATTCTCAATCTGTAGGTGCTTGGCGTTGTTTCCCTTGTAACAGCAACTCTGTCGAACCAGGAAACAGTGCACTGTTGTTGTTGTAGAACGCCTCTTCGTGGAAGTTGTTGAAGACGAACTTTCTTCCGTAGATCAATCATATGTACCTGTACCGATATAGGTTTGAATCGTGTAGTCACTTTCCGAAATCAAATATTTCGCCCCTTTTGAGCCTTAGGGAATCCACGAAATTTGAAGTGAGATAAGACAAACCCTCCAATCCATACAAGGCTCTTGTAATGGATCGAACCTTAGAGTTCATGTAAAATGGACTTAGACTCTTCATTGAAGTTCAATCATGGCATAAGAACCATTCGAACCCACCAGAACCAAACGTTCTAACTCCAACACTATCGTCCCTACAGCCTTTATATAGAGGCAAGGGAGCAGTTACAGGGAACGGTTAATGGCAGTTACTAGCCGTTACTGGCAGTTACATGTGGTTATCGGTGGTTACCAACAGCCACACGTGGATGACATAGTATTATCCACATCACCATTAATTAACAATATATTAAGGAAGTTACAAAGTGGTTTCACGTCAGTTACATGACGGTTACACCATCTGATCCACATAGGAAACAGTCACTGTTCCATTAGATAGAACAATCCGTCAGACACATCTTTGTTCCTTCTAAGACAATAAAGTCATTGTTACCTCCCAGGTAACAACACTTGTCAATCATCTTAGACATCAAAGTCGTTGTTCCATACCAGGTAACAACACTTATAGAACAGCTTGAACATCATGTCTAACTCTTGTCTTAGAGACACCGTTCCACTATTACCCTATAGTAACATCCTGTTACCATATAGGTAACATCATAATTCCTTAATATCTCCCTCTAGATCTCAACTAAGCGTACACGAGTGTGCACTCCGCACCCCAAACCCGTGATATAGCTAAGTGAGTCCTTCATAGTGTCGTATGAATCCTGACCACACCAAATGACACTGTTACTCCTAGGGTAACAGTAGGTGATAACACTAAAATCACCAACAATCCTCCCCCATTTTAGTGTAATCCCTGATTCATATAATAATCAGCCTTTGTCCCAAATTCGTGCATAAGCGAAAATGTCGTGACGATTGAATTTCCACTTTAGTGTAGTTACACATTTCAAACATCCGGGAATCATGGTGTCCTAAGGATTGAACCAATCAACCTCTTTGGATGTATGAAGATAACACACACACAAGTCTCGTTACATCTCCAAAGTTTAAACTTGACTCTATTATAGCCCTGAGTCCATATCTATTCATGAATGTATACGAAGCTCAACCCGAAGCTTCATGAAGCGGCAAAACTTCACATTCATATAGGTAGATCCTTTCATCATGCACCTACATTGCACTTTTCCAAAGGAATAGGGTAGATCCTTTCATCATGCACCTACATTGCACTTTTTCAAAGGAACTATTAAGAAGACTATGCCTTCAACCTCCAACTTGTAGGATTAGAGCACACAATGGGGATTGTTATGGTTGTGCTCACAGTTTCTAGGAATGGGCTTTCCACATTGAATTCTGTCCTAATTTTCATTAGGTAGGAATTGGGTGTCCCACCGCTAGAAAGCTATGCGGGTCTTTCATTCTCATCCCCCTAGGTCTAACCACTTCGTCAAGTGATTATCCAACCTTGTTTTCCATCGAATAGAAACAACTAAAATCACACTATGTGTAATGAATCCACAAATCATGCTATATCTCACATCAAAGATGTGCACTAGTACCGCATGCATGATCGTTACCCTCTGGCCAGAGTTACTATACTCACATAGTTGAAATCAGTTTTAGCCTTCATGAAACATGGTAGATTTGCTTTCATAGTTGTTACCTTAACCCAGGCTACAACTCACACTACCAGCGTCGTTCCTATTGTCAAACTAGAATGCTAGATCGTTTTCCATAATCTAGGATTTGGAACTGATCCCAAGTAGAAATATCCATCCACCTTTAGAGTAATAGTTCTCTAACCGATCCAACTTGCATTCAACATTTTCTTAATATCCAAGAAAATAATGACATTCTCAACTTGGAATGTTGAGGGACACATTTCTAAACAAGAAACAAGTATTCATGTCAAGAGACATTAATCCCAAAGGAAATGTTTCCAGACCTATCCAGGGACATAGATCCCTCAACCTCGTTTTCCAACCCATTCTCAATGTAATGAGACTGGGATAAAGATAAAACTCTTCTTTCCTTCCCTTTTATCTTAATCCCAAAATTCATGCAGGAACCCTATGTACATACATTGCAATAGACACAACTGTTCCCTTCACATAACAAGTGTAATTCCAGGGAACAATACTACTCTCAAGGAGAGCACTTTTATCGGAATATTGTCCTTAAGGAATACTTTCCATAAGTTGCCATTTACACCACTTATGTAACGTGTCATTCACCATAGTTCCAAGGACATTTCAATCCTTTCCAATGGACATTGGATTTCAGGAGGGGAACAGTCACATTCAACCTCTCCAACCAACCATAACATTCACGTAAGTGAAAATCCTGCAACATTGTTTAAATCCTTCCTCATTAACCTGCATTCAAATGTAATTATAACATTAAATCATAATACATTAGAAAATTGAAATGAAACCGACTAATCTGTATGGAAACAGTGGAGTCGAATAACCAATTTGTGTAATACAGTAGGGCCTTAACCAGTAGACTCATGAGAGTAATCTGAATTTAAACATGAGTAATCTACACACAAGGTATAGTAGACTCATTTGGAAAACCTTCCCCTTTCGAGGATATATCTCACTTACAGTCTATATTCAATAAACTATCAGTTCCCTTCGAGGAAACAGTATGTGAGTCACTATCATTGTTACCCTTTGACTTACATGGAGTCATACAACATTTCAATGCAAATTAATCATGTCTTATCACTATCTCATGATTAACATATCCATAGAAGGATCTCATTTTGTTTTAAAAAACAAAACAAACACATTCCCTTTTAGGAAACAACAATCACTGATCCCTTCTAGGGAAACAGTCATGCGAAATCCGTTTAATCCAAAATTCCATTTGGCCTTACATAATCATACATTAATCTCTTTTATATGATTAAAACACCCTTAGGTATCACACATATCATTTCTCATTACGAGGTAGCAAGAAAACATGGTCTTGTGTACAAAACACTTCCATACATGTGAATTCATATCTCATGACCAAAAGATCATGCATGGTATACAATCAACCATTACATATCATTCTTTAGAATAATATCAAGACCAAAAGTCATTCTTCTCAAAATCAAAATGAGAAAACATGGATCAATTTCCATCGGATCTTGGTTCTTCTCAAGGACGACCAAACTTCCATTGATCTCCTTTCAACTTCGAACCGGTTGTCTTCTCGGAAACACCATATGATTGATCTCAAAATATTTGATTTCGAATGTTGGATTCTTGATTTCGTTTGTAGGTGTTGGGCTCTCTACAACAACTGTTCCCACCGAAGATTCTCAATCTGCAGGTGCTTGGCGTTGTTTCCCTTGTAACAGCAACTCTGTCGAACCAGGAAACAGTGCACTGTTGTTGTTGTAGAACGCCTCTTCGTGGAAGTTGTTGAAGACGAACTTTCTTCCGTAGATCAATCATATGTACCTGTACCGATATAGGTTTGAATCGTGTAGTCACTTTCCGAAATCAAATATTTCGCCCCTTTTGAGCCTTAGGGAATCCACGAAATTTGAAGTGAGATAAGACAAACCCTCCAATCCATACAAGGCTCTTGTAATGGATCGAACCTTAGAGTTCATGTAAAATGGACTTAGACTCTTCATTGAAGTTCAATCATGGCATAAGAACCATTCGAACCCACCAGAACCAAACGTTCTAACTCCAACACTATCGTCCCTACAGCCTTTATATAGAGGCAAGGGAGCAGTTACAGGGAACGGTTAATGGCAGTTACTAGCCGTTACTGGCAGTTACATGTGGTTATCGGTGGTTACCAACAGCCACACGTGGATGACATAGTATTATCCACATCACCATTAATTAACAATATATTAAGGAAGTTACAAAGTGGTTTCACGTCAGTTACATGACGGTTACACCATCTGATCCACATAGGAAACAGTCACTGTTCCATTAGATAGAACAATCCGTCAGACACATCTTTGTTCCTTCTAAGACAATAAAGTCATTGTTACCTCCCAGGTAACAACACTTGTCAATCATCTTAGACATCAAAGTCGTTGTTCCATACCAGGTAACAACACTTATAGAACAGCTTGAACATCATGTCTAACTCTTGTCTTAGAGACACCGTTCCACTGTTACCCTATAGTAACATCCTGTTACCATATAGGTAACATCATAATTCCTTAATATCTCCCTCTAGATCTCAACTAAGCGTACACGAGTGTGCACTCCGCACCCCAAACCCGTGATATAGCTAAGTGAGTCCTTCATAGTGTCGTATGAATCCTGACCACACCAAATGACACTGTTACCCCTAGGGTAACAGTAGGTGATAACACTAAAATCACCAACACTTATTGCTTTAAAATCTTATGTAAATATTTTTACTTCCTTCATTCCACTTCATTCAAGTAATCAACATTATAAATATCGGTTATACAATAAAAAAAAAAATTACGGTATTCATTCCTTGGCAGTTGGCACCACATGCTTTAGTCATTATTTAGAATGCATTGAAAAAATCACAGTATCAACTATCAAGTTATTGCTCTCAAATTTTACATAAAATTCTTTCTTCTCTCATTCACTTTATTCAACATCATAAAATATGGATTACTCTGTACAGGAAAGTGTTGGAAGCTAGAGAAAGGGAGCTTATGAAGAAAGAAGAAATCATGTGGTTCCAGCGGGCTCGGGCAAATGAGTTCAAGTGGGGGGATAGAAATACAAAACTTTTTCATTTGAAAGCCTCTGGACATTATCGAAGGAATAAAATAAAGAAGTTGGTGGATGACAGTAACTTCGAGTGGAGGTCTTTTGAGGGGCGGTCTAATGTTGCTATTGACTATTTCCAAAAACTTTTCCGAAAGGAGTCTAGGTTTGACCCAATGTCGGCTCCTCAAGGAATCGAGCCTCTTATATCTGACGAGGATAACGCCGAGCTTCTGCGTCCTTTCACCGCGGAGGAGGTAAAAGTAGCTCTTTTTTCCATGCATCCCACGAAATCCCCAGGTCCTGACGGTATGTCAGCTCTGAAAAGTGTTGGCACATCGTCGGGGCCGATATTATCTCTTTTGCTCTTTCAATCTTAAATGGTGCTGATTTTCCAAATTCTTTGAACCACACTTTTCTAACTTTGATCCCGAAGACTAAGGACCCTTGCAAGATGAAGGATCTTCGACCGATAAGCCTTTGTAATGTTCTCTACAAAATCATTTCAAAGGTTTTGACGTCAAGGTTAAAAGCATGCTTATCTAAGGCCATTTCACAATGTCAGAGCGCATTTGTTCCCGGGAGGATGATCACAGATGATGTACTGGCAGCCTTTGAAATTTTTCATTATATGAAAACTCGGCAGGGTGGTTGGAATGGCTATATGGCGCTAAAGTTGGACATGGCGAAAGCTTATGATCGAGTGAAGTGGGATTATCTGGAGCATTGTATGCGGCATCTTGGTTTTGCTGAGCAGTGGGTGTCTCTGATCATGAAGTGTGTTAGATCGGTGTCTTTTTCAGTCCTCATGGATGGTTTTCCGACCAAGTCGTTTGCACCCCAACGAGGTTTAAGACAGGGCGACCCTCTCTCTCCCTTCTTATTCCTTTTTTGCGTAGAGGGTCTTTCAGGGATGTTGAGGTCGAGTGAAGCAGCGGGAAGACTCAGAGGAATCACTATTGCTCGGGGAGCTCCTACGATCTCGCATTTGTTCTTCTCTGACGACAGTGTGTTCTTCGCTAAGGCTACTTGTGAACAGAGCAATGAAATTGTCAGTATACTCCGTGCCTACGGAGAGGTGTCCTGGCAACAAGTTAACTTTGCGAAGTCTGAACTCTCGTTCAGCAAGAATGTCCAGCAAGAACGGAGGGATGCAATCTAGAGTCTCCTGGGTGTTAGGGAGGTTGAGCGCCATGAGAAGTATTTGGGCCTGCCAATTGTGGTTGGAAGATCAAAAAAAGTGATTTTTTAGTCATGTTAAAGAAAGGGTCCTGAAAAAGATTGGGGGTTGGAAGGAGAAAAATCTTTCTCGGGCAGGGAAGGAGGTGCTGGTTAAGTCGATAGCTCAGGCGATCCCCACTTACGCTATGTCATGCTTTGCTTTTCCTAATGATTTATGTGACGAGATTGAGAAGCTGATGTGTGATTTTTGGTGGGGGTTCAATCAGCAGAAGCCTAAGATGCATTGGATTAGTTGGAAAAATATGTGCCTCCTTAAAAATTGTGATGGTTTGGGTTTCAGAGATCTCAAGAACTTTAACAGTGCTTTGCTGGCTAAACAGGGCTGGAGAATCCTCCAAAATCCGGACTCCTTACTGAGCAAGTTGCTTAAAGCTCGGTATTTTCCGTGCTCAGATTTCCTTGAAGCGGGTTCGGGGTTTAGACTGAGCTACACTTGGAGGTGTATTCTGGCTGGTAGGGAGGCTCTTCTTAAGGGATGCTTTTGGACTGTTGGGAACGGTGCAAGTCTGAAGGTTTGGAAGGATCGATGGCTGCCGAGGCCTAAGGATTTTAGGTTGATCTCTCCTATGGGTCTTAATGATCCCGATCTTCGGGTGATTGACTTAATTGACTGGGAGCTGGGTCAGTGGAAACAGCACATGGTAGAAAGTATGTTTTTACCGTGTGATGCAGAGCTTATTCTCAGCTTGAGGTTAGTGGATCCATCTATCACTGATGAGTGCACGTGGTTCCTTTCTCCTGATGGGGTGTTCTCGGTGCGCTGAGCATATCAGGCCCTTTTGATGGAAGAGATTGAGAAGATCAGGGGCGGAGGAGTGAGTGTACAAGCTCAGAAAACTTCTATTTGGGATAAGCTGTGGAAGATCAAGACTTTGCCGAAGGGCAAAAATTTTCTGTGGCGAGCAAGTAAAGGCATCCTTCCTGTTTCTTCTAATCTCTGGAAGCGAAAGATTTCTCATGATGATTGTTGTGGTCTTTGTGGCTCGACTGAAACCGTGGAACACGTCATTCTTCAATGTACCTTTGCCAAAGATGTGTGGAAGCAGCTCCCGGTTTTTAAAGGCCTTCAACTTCAAAAACAGCGGTTTGTAGATCTTTTAGAGGAAGTTGTTAAGCATTGTGATGAAGATGTGGTGTATCTTTGGGCTGCTGTCTCTTGGTGGATTTGGCGAGCTAGGAACTTAAGAATTTTTTATGGTGCTGAATTGTCTGGGGTTGATGTGGTGGAGTACGCTCAAGTCCTGTCCAATGACTTTAAGGAGCATGAAGGTCCTGTGGTTCAGGCGCATGGATCTCTGGTGGGGGGTGAGTCTTGGAATCCACCTGTTGATGGCTTTATAAAATTCAATACTGATGCGTCGGTTTCGGAAGAGAATGGCTGCAGGATAAGCTTCGTAGCCAGAGATTGTCAGGGAGTTCTTTGTGCTGTAGGTGGTAAAAATGTTCAGTTGACAGGAAGTGCTGAGTTGGCCGAAGCAAAGGCCTTGTTATGGGCTGCATAGGTTTTTTGTCTCATGTGGCGTTTGAATCGGACTACTTGAGCATTATCTCAAAAATCAAGATGAGGAGGGTGTGGCGTGGTCATACAGGGCTGGTGCTGAGCAAGATCAGATCTTTGGGAAGCCATTTTACTAGCTGCCATTGGAGTCATGTTCTTAGGGTAGCCAACGGGGCTGCACACTTTCTTGCCACTTCTTTAGTTCATTGTTTAGTTTTTGATGTTTTCAGAGATGTTTTTCCTCCTGAATTTTTAGATGTTGTTGCTTCTGAATTTTTGATTCATTAATATATTGTGGTTTGAGCTCAAAAAAAAACCTTAATATTCATTCTGATAAAAAAAAAACCCTAACATTCGACCAAAATACTAAACTTTACGTACTACTACTACTACTCTATCCCACCTTGCTTTGTTCATTGACCATTACATAAACCCAAACGCACTCTCCACCATTCCACCATTCCTTTCTTTATCAAATTCTTCATCAATGGCTTCTACGACCGTAAACGTTTTCTTCCCATCGGAAATATGGGATCAAATCATCTCAAAACTCGGCGACGAACGCCACCTCGAGCCCTTATCACTCGTCTCCAAATCACTCGTCTCAATCACAAACCGCCATAAACAAACCCTAAAGCTCTTCGATCAAACATCTCACTTCCTTCCATCCCTTTTCGAGCGGTTCCCGAACCTCAAACACATTTCATTCTCCGAATTCACCGATGACCCGGTCCTAGTTTTGCGCCAAATGGCCGATTCAAACTTACGTGTTGAAACCCTAGACCTATCCAATCACGAGGGCCTCCCGATTGAAGCCTTCGAGGAGCTGCCGGCCTCGATTCTCAGCGGTCTGAAGTCGTTCAAGAGACCCTCGAGTGATCTCGACGAGGATGATCTTGAGGCCATTGTTAGGTTTTTCCCCAATGTGGAAGAGTTGGATTTGAGCAAGCTTAAGTACGAAGATCATCAAGGGAGAAGGATGATGAGGTATCATCGTAGTAGTAGTAGGTGGGGTTGGCTCACTGATAATGGAATTGTTCGGTTTGGTTCGAGCCTCAAGACTCTGAGGAAGATCGACTTAAGCCACCATTATCGGGTCGAAGATAAGCATGTGGTTTCACTCTCGAAGATTTGTCCCAATTTGGAGGAGATTGTGTTGAAAGAATGTATAGACGTCGGCCGGCTACTATGGGATTATCTCGGTTTTACGGGAGTGCGAAAAACTGAAGGCATTTGCGTTGAAAGGGAATGATTTAGTTGCCCCGGAGAAGATTATGAGGCATCTTGGTGGGTCTCGAAATTTGTCCGAGATCGATTGCGCAGAAATGGCTATATCTGACGATGTGTTCGAGGCTATGGCGAAGGCGAAGCTTCCATTGAAAAAGGTTCCTTTTGAACAGTGTAAGGGCTTCACTCATGGTGATGGGTTTAGGTTGTTCTTCGAAATGTGTCGTTCTCTTGATCACTTGGCTCTTGTAGAGGTTGAGTCGCTCACGGATTCGTCTATTCGAGTTCTCGCATCGTGCTTGGGCAAGCTGAGGTATGTAAATCTAAGCAAATGTGGAGAGCTTTCGGATTTGAGTTTTTTCACTTTGATCAAGAGATGTCCATTGCTCGAAAACGTTGAGATGGAGGACACTAATCTTAGAAATCAAGGTTTTGAGGAGAGTGGCATTGAGGTTTTTAAACATAAAAAAATCAGAACCCTCAATGTGATGAAGAACAAAAACTTGAGGGATGAATCTTTTGAGAAGATCGTGACGGTGTGCCTTAATCTCGAGTCGTTGAATTTGAGTAGTTGCACTAAGACATCCGGCGAGTGTGTTGGGAGAATCATGAGGAGTTGTTACTTGATTAAGCATTTAAGAATCCATGGATGTTCACGTCTAAGGAATCTCGACCTTGACATGAACACTTACAAACTTGAGCTCTTGGGAGCGACTAAGTCGGTTCTTAACGATCGCGGTATTACTGATATAGCTCGAGCATGCCCGGATCTCATGTTTCTTGAATTAAGTGGTTGCAAAAGGGCAACAACAAAAGGAGTCTTAGAGGTTGTCCACAAGTGCACAAAGTTGAAGGAGATAGAGTTGCTCGGATGCGATAACATGAGCGCGACAATGCTGCCTTGGATGGTTGCTTATCGGCCATCTCTGAGGAAGATCGTCCCACACCAAATCTGTTCGAAGATATACGGCGATCAGTTTTGGAGACGGGGATGTTATGTCGAATCGGAGGATTTCTATAGACATAATGAATATTGATTAGTTATAAGTTCGTTTTCAGCTCTAGGATTTCAGGCTTTTAATAGCTTTCTGGTTTTAATAGTATGGATCTTCTAGAAATTAAAATAATAAAGCCAAAGCCTTATCTTATATATTTAAGTAAGGTCGTGATGCAATTAATTAAAGAGATTTAAGCCCAAGCATTTTCTTTCATACAAATACAATTATTTACAATAAGTATTATAAAAAAATCATCTCAAAACGTGCTATATTTCTCCTTTTATAGTAACACTTTTTCTAGTATGCTGCATAAAAGACCTCCTTAATCCTAGTATGCCCCGTGCTACATTTAATCATGATCGTACCAATCTATTATATATATTTAAAAGCACTAAGGATTAGAACCTCCTCATCGCGTCACCTAGGATTAGGCCACATGGCGATTCCAAATTAGGCCACCTAGGATTTTGCCACATGTCACAATTTGCTTAATCCATGACAATTTATTTTATCCATGTCATATGCCATGTCATTTTATATTTTATATTATCTATATCTACCAAATCTTTGATTTTCCATAATCTTTTAAATTAGGATACAAATATAAACCATGGCCAACATCTTTACCTATTTTGTAGTGTCTTTTATATGATCTACGATACAATCTTTGATTTTCAATTTCCTTTTCCAAAATCTGTAGATCAATAAGCAATATTTTGAATTGGTTTCGAATAAAAAAACGTCTATAAGTTATGGTTTTGGAAATTTTTAGGTGTATAACAAATATTTTTGAACAAATTACTACAAATGAATGAATTATTGATCAAATATTCAGTAGCCTATTCTATAAAATTTTGGATAACGTACCATTAAAGAATCTCAATTTAATTTCAAATTTGTTTCTTTATTTACTAAATTAATATTTTTAGCAAGGTATTTTATTGTTTACCAGTTCAATCTTTAGTTAAGATCCCGGATTTTAACCACCCAAACAAATCTTTGATTTTTTTATAAAATAATTAGTTACAATTTAATTATTAATTATTTAAATTTTGGAAAATATTAAAATTATTATTTATCTTAATCTCTTCCTAATTTTACACATAATCAAATAGAGCTTATAAAATTCACTCTAGATAATTTTTCTAGCTAAACATGATAAATATAAAGGTAAAAGATAAAATTATAATATCTTTCCTAAATGAATCTTAATGTATGTTTACTTAGAAACAATGAACACAAAGAAATTATAAACACAAAACAATCAGCCTTATCCATAGAGTAAATTACAAAATCAACTTAAAGATAATTAACTAAATTGTAACAGGAAAAGATTGATTTTTGTTACATATGCATGAATTGTGTTAGATAATTTGAGTTTTCTTTAATTCTATTATTTTATATACTGTCAAATAAAACCTTGGACATAATTAGTATTCCTAATCTATTCCTATAATCATTATTTTCCTAAAATACTATTTTATTAACCAATATTGCACTTATTAAGGATTTTCTAATTCTAAAGTTAACCTCTACAATATAAATTAGTAATAACGTTGTTTACAAATTCTAATGTTATATTGTACTTTGGCTAGATAACTCTAGCCTCTAACTATAGATAACCTCAAACTTTTATGAAAGGATTTTTTTTAAAGATAACGTACTCCAAATAGTCTTGATGGGACTATTTTTCATGCTCTAACATTAATAAATTAAGATAATGGTTTTTACTATTAACGTTAACAAATTCTTGATTCTAAGCCTTAATTGAATTAGTTATAAATAAAATAAAGGATTTTCCAAGATAATATGACAAAATCTTGACCAAAATTTTTAAATAGTTTTTTTGACTTAAACAGAACCTTCCTATTATCCTAAAAATTTATACTTGGGAAAATATTAATTTTAATACTTTAAATCACATGTTTCCATCTAACTCTAGCCTTTATCTTTCTAGGTAACACAATTTATTGGAATAACATTGCCCTATAACACTAAGGGCATGTCTGGTACCATACTTTTGAGATACGAATCGGCTTAAGAATCATTCAAATCTAACTTACCATTTGATAGAACATCTAGGTTGGAAATTAACTATTCCACATTCCAAATTCCACTTACTTTTCATACCATAGTATAGACATGGGTATGATCCATATCCATTTCATTCTTATTCCAACCACATTCCCACCCGATTCTAACTACTATACAAAATAGACCCTAAAAGGTATGATCAGGTTAATATAATTTCTCATATCGAAGATTAAAGAATCTTCTTATATATCTTAAAACAAACTATTTAATGTTATTTACTTTTAATCGTTTATGTTTCTTTCTAGAAGCCTTTGTTTCTAGAAATTTTCATTAGCCACTCAAAAAAACGAACCCTTTGTTAGATTATTTTCTATTTATTTAAAGTAATTATAAATGAACGAGTTTTATAATATATTTCGAGAAATAAATATATAATATGATACATTTTGGATATGAAATTAATTCACATAAAAATTTAATAATATCCGCGCATGGTGCGGGGAACTGCACTAGTTATGTACTAACCTCCTTAATCCTAGAAATATAGCACCTGTACTATCTTAGAAATATAGCACCTGTACTATCTTAGAAACATGCTATCTTAGAAATATAGCACCTCCTTAATCTTAGAAATACAGCTCCAATGTGTACTAACCTCCTTAATCCCAGAAACATATTTTTAAACCCGTACATATTTCTGGTATACAATTATCCATGTACTACCTTTCATAGTTTTCCTAGTATGCCCCGTGCTATATTTCGCCATCGGGAAAAGACCAAGCTACATAAAATTGTATGTTGAAAGGAATACTCAACGCTTTCCGTTCTTCGTCCTGATAATTCTTTGATTGACCCAAATCATGATGAGGTGGTCGCCAAATAATTGTCTTCAAGGTTTGCGCAGAAGTTCTTATAGAACTGTAAAATCAACGACAACATAGAATTCAGACTTTAATTAGGAAATAAAAAGCCTAAACAGAGTAGCAGTTTACAAAAAATTTATTTGAAATAAATGGTGGGTCGAGTTGTGTGTGAAGATAAGTCCACGTGTGATTTCTAGGATGATCTTCATACACCTTGGCCAGGATAGCTGACAACCATCACCAACTGGCGATTCAAAACAACCAGTAAGGTTTGGAGCTCAGTGAAAAACATTTCTGAACTAAAATGTGAGCCAAAATGTATAGTTTTAAAATACAATGCAGGTGCTCAGAGAGAGTGCCATAAGACGCGTATTCGAAGACCAGCATCCTTGTAAATGGAGAACACTCTCTGCAATAGCCCAACAACTTCCCAGTGTTTTCATGATTCAATCTAGCCAAATCTGCAACCTGACACCGAAAAAAAAACTCAAATGTATACAAAACTTCTTTGACAGCTGATTTCAAGAAAGGAAAACGGCGTGAATCAAAATGAGTGGAATTTACCTCATGCTGAACAATAAAGCTCATGATAGCTAGACCATTGTTCCTCTTTTATGCAGAAGGATATTATAGCAATCTCAGGCCCGCCCTTTAGGATTCCTTTGTAGACCATGCTGTCTGGTGAAGATCTTATGTTGTTGCTGAAGTCTTCACAGGCTACTTCAAGCGTGTATCTGCTGCAACGAGTAGAGCTCGCTATGCAGCCAGGAGCTAGCGGCAAAGCCCTCTGGTTAATACATCTTTCAAAGCTTCTGAATCTGTACACCATGAGATCATTAGATTAATCCATATGAATCAAGAAGATTAGATTTTTTTTCCTCCTTATGTTAGAAAAAGAAAAGAAAACGATTTTGTTACCTATATATACAGCTAAGCATCATAAAAAACATTTGTTGCACATTACGCGCTTACTATTGATTCAAAATCTTGTGGCCTGAGATTCTTTCTTGAGCATTCATAAAAAAACATTGTTATATGTCTATTGGAGCTTCTTCTTCTTCCTTCCTCTGTTTGCTTCTGGATACTTTTCCTTGTTCTCTTTTGCCCTCTGCCAAGATGTTCCAAAAAATGGGTTAGAGATAGTCACAAAGCTTACCTCTTCTCTTAATTAAAAGGAAGTAACTAAAAGCTTACCACTTCAGAAGGCTTCTTTTGCTGTTCTGTCATATTCTTCCACTCCTCCCCAGTGATCTTAGAAATCTCCAATATTTTCTTCCCTTCTCTAAGCAAATCATCTCTCCTTTCATTACTGAACACAAAAAAGGCAGACATGGGTTGCTTTGGCTTCAAAGGATCCTTCTCTTTCCTGTTGAAGGAAGAACAATGTAAATTCTAAGTGACATAAAAAAATCAATTCAAAATTCACCTTATAGGAGAAATGGATTTTTACTTGGTTTGCTTGGTATCCTTTTCAGCTTCTTGTTTGACACTGCATATACTATTTAAGAAGCTCCAGTGCAGTTTTCTGCGTCTGCTCATCTTCCAATAGCTTCATGGCTTCATTCTAGCGTTTCTCTTTGCCAATAATGAGCAAGTAAGCTTCCTTATCAGCTGATCCATCATCATATTTTTTGATTCTTTGCTGAGGCTCCCAAATCAAACAACATATTATATTTTTAAAGAAAAGATGATGTGTATTACACGGCAATTCCCAAATCCATGTGGCCGGATCGATCGGTGTGTACATTTAAATTAGATACCTAATGATCCTGTCAATAGCAAAAATGTTAATTAGATTAGATATTCAAGAAAAATTGGTTGGTATAGCAAACTCACCATTAGTGAAGAAGATGTGTGGGGAACCTTCAATACTGCGCTCTTGTACATGAATCCAAACCTGGCTTTAGTCCCGTGCGATGATCTAACACATTTGATAGAGTACAAACCACTATAGAAAGAAATTCATCACCCCACATATGCTAATGCGTGAATACCCCCAACTATCGAGGGTAATGGAAATCAATAGCCAATGACATATTACTTTGACTTGGAATTGTGAAGAAAGTCCAATATGTGATTGATAATCCTGTAATCAGTAAACTTGTCATTGGAATTGTGAAGGAATTGATGCGTGAATACCCCCAAATTTGATAATTTATTATCTCCTTCAGTTGGGGAAATGATATACAAACCTGGCTTTAGTCCCGTGGGATGATCTAACACATTTGATAGAGTACAAACCACTATCGTCCGCAATGGTGGTTGCTCGTGCATCTCTTCCATATTTGTATAACCTTAGAAATTACACACTGCAATATTGAAATTCAGAGCAGTACAAAGTTAGATATACGAAATACTTGTCCTAAGTTGAACGACTACAACTATAGGATTCAAGTAAGAACAACATACCTTGTTCCGACATCGCCTCTGGCTTTGATCATTGGAGTCTTTCATTGTGCAAACCTGTCCCTTTCCATTGGAATCCTATCTTCTCCCTCTCCTCCATTTCCTGCATTCTCATCAAACAAACCAAAACAATTTCAAACCCTCAGATTCGGGATCGTAGGCTATTAGAGAAATCAACACAATTGGGGATCGATAACGGACCAAGACATCGAGATCGTCCCTGAGAGGTCTCTCGATCCCATCGGAGGTGGTTGAGCGACGATCCTCAGTTTGGAGGTGAGGTGGGAGGAGGCGGCCCCGGAGGCGATGTCGGCGGGGGTAGGGAGGTTGAAGGAGGCGATAGGCCTAATGCAATTGAGGCGATCGTGTCGATCGAAGAGGCGTGAACCGCCTCTCGGGGAGTGTTTGGAGAGTGTAACAAAAGTGGTCTCTCGGGATAGCACAAATCAGATTTGGGTTTTTTTTGTAAGAGTAATGCAGCCTGGTTAATTGGGCGTAACTGTTGGCTAAAAGAAACGTTTTTTGAGCTCAAAAAAAAGAAACGTTTTTTGGAGAGAGAGTGTTTTCAAGGGTTAATAAGTGCCCATTAATTGGGCAGAATACATGTACGGCCACCCGAACTTGTCAATTTTTTGCAAACGGCCCCCCCAACTTTAAAATAACCCATCAAACCCCCCAACTTTACATTTTTGTCCTATTGAACCCCTTTTGCTGAGATGGATTGGCGCGTGTAATTAAACGCATAGGGTGAGCGAGTGATGCGTCTTTGTTTGTTGACATGGAAAAAAAAAACAAAAAAAGGGTAAAAACCCGCTTCTTTCCCTCCTCTCCCCATTCTTCCACGCCATTTCCCTCCTTTCCCACCATTTATCTTTGCCCCCAACCTTCTCACACCTGGTTCTCCATTCCCCAACCTCCTTCCATCGTCTTCACCAAAAACTCCTGGAAAATGGCCTCTTCGAGTAGCAGAAGCTCAAGGATGCCCTCTTCAGGCTCGATTTCTCGCAATGATGGAGTCTCCGACGCAGCCTTCCCAGCTTGCATTTGTGGCGTTGCTGCCGCAATTAAGCACTCTTGGACCGTTGCCAATCCTGGAAGGCGTTTCTTTGGCTGTCCACACTATGGGGTAGGTTCAATTTCATCATATCTGGAAAAGCCCCAAATTTTAAATTTTAGGGTTTATCTAAACTTTGTTGAATTTTGTTGATGTGTGTTTCCAAAGGATTGGTGCTTGTGGTTTCTTTCAATGGGTTGATCCCCCTATCCCAGAACATGCTAAGAAGGTGATCTCGGATTTGCTAAGGAGTGTGAAGGAGAAAGAAGATTAGAGGGACAAGGTGATCTCGGGTTTGCTAAGGACGGTTAAGGAGAAAGAAGAAGAGAGGGACAGGGCTAATCGTCGAGCAAGCATCCTAATGGGTCTGTTAGTAGTGAGCATAGGGGTTAATATTGGCAAATTTCTTCTTTCTGTGTAATTTGGTAGTGAGGTCTGTAATGCAGGGGAGTGGGATTTTGTGACAGCTAGTAGTGAGGTATGTATGATCTTGAGGTAGTAGCTAGTAATCCTTAAAATGCACTGGAATTTTGTAGTTGAATTGTAGCTAGTAGCTAGTAATCCTTGGTTTTGTGTCATGGGATGTTGAATGAACAACTTGTATTGGCAGATTGCATCCTCTTGAATGAATTTCTGTTGGATGAAACTGTGTTGGGATGATTTGGTTTGATTAATGAATGAAATTTTGCTGGAATGAATTTCTGTTGCATGCTCTTGAATGAAATTGTGCTTGAATGAATTTCTGTTGCATGCTCTTGAATGATTAATGTAACAACAACAGGTTTTGACAGGTTTAGGAATGCAACAACAAATGGTTTCATGGTTTTGTGAATGAATTCCTTTGGTTGTTGGTTTTGTGATGGAATGATGGCATGGTTTTGACAGATTATGCACCAATGATGGAATGGTTTCATGGTTTTGTGAATGAATTTTTGTTGGAATGGTTTTGACAGGTTTTATGAATTTAGAAGCATATCCTGCAACAGGTTTTGACCAAAAGGTGTGATACATTATGAGTTCACACAAGCACTTGCTTGACAAAATAAACTGACAAGGCACAACTACTGACAATGCCACAACAACTTACAATAGCCTTGCATATAACAAACTGACACTCACAGTTTTAGGATAAAAAAGCTTGCCAATAGCCTATCATATAAGAAATTGTTCATGACACATTCAAAAGTTGGCATTATATGCCTAATAAACTGGTTTTTTGCGTGTTCATGACACATACAAAAGTGGCTATTTTACCTAATATAGTGGAATTGTTCAAACTGACAATTTAGGACAAAAGTGGTTATTTTGCAAGCAAACACCAAATTCACACCCTATGACCTGCTTGAACTGGTCTGGCTTGGTAAGGGGTTGGCCAATGGATCACCTCCTCTGCTTGAACTGGCCTGGCTTCTTAGTTGTCTTGTGGAAGCTCGATTCCCTTGCCATCTCATTCCTCTATTCTGAAGTGTGAAAGGCCCTACAGCTTGAGTTGCATCCTTGCTTGGTTGTGGTGCACGCAACACCCTAGATGTGGGAAGCCCAGGCTGTTAAAACCAACAGAAAAATGTCAAAATCTTAAAACAAAAAAATGGAATGTACACAATATATGTTAGGAAGGTTGCTAGTAACTTACATTTTGAATGGTCAAACCAGTTTCAGGGTTGGAGTAGATCCCCATGCCTACTAGCCTTCCCCTTCCCCTTCCCCTTCCCCTTCCTTTAGGTGGCCTATGTGCATGAGCTGGTGGTGGTGGTGGTGCTTGACCCTGAGCTGGTGGTGGTGGTGCTTGAGCTGCTGGTGGTGGTGCTTGAGCCTAAGCCTGCCTTCCACTGCTTCTCACCTGGCCACAAGCATTGATTAGAAGTGTAAAAATGCATAATAAATACTAGAAATGAATGAGCCCGAATCTGTCCTTCTTGAGTACAAGCAGTTGAGCTCCTTCCTCTTTTCCTAGAGTTGGTTGTGGTAGCTGCAACAGAGCTTGATGCAACAGTGTTGGTTGTGGTACTAGGTTGTCTTCTTCTTGCCACTGGACACCCCTTTTTGTTATGCCCTTGCTTCTTGCAAACACTACATGTCATCACAGCCCCTCTCTTTGACATCTTGCCAGATTTTTTGGGCTCATCTCTTGCCTTTCTCATACTCACCTTCTTCCTTCCTCTTCTCTTTCTAATAGGTGGGGCCTGAATTACTGGGAAATCTGAAGCTGGCCACATCTTAATGCCCAAAACAGGTTGAATGTGGTGTGCATATGCCTTCAAGTAAGTATCCTTCTTAAGCCAGTGAGCCACAAAGTCATCAGGGTTCAACTTCAGCATGTTCATAGAGCAAATTGTGTGTGCACAAGGTATTCCCTTCAACTGCCAACTCCTACAGCTACAAGTCTTTTGATTCATATCAACCACATGAGTGTACTCACCATCATCTACCTCAAACCCCCTGTCCCCATTCCAAAGGACATTGCACTGCATTGCAAGATCTTTGTTTTTCTCTAGCCTATACAATGCCATGGGGGCAATATCACAAATCCAGGTTCTAGCAAATGCATTCATCTTGGTAATCCTCCCCATTACTTGTTTCCTAATGTCTTCCAGCATTGTGATAATGGACTTATGCCTAACAGCTAATATCCAGCTATTAAATGTCTCACACATGTTATTTTCAATAGTATCACACTACACCTCTGTCCTACAAAATGCCCTACAGAAACTCTCCACTCCATAAGCTAGAAAATCATCACTGAGCCCAGTGCCTAACCTTTCCATGCCTTCAATGTTTTGCTTCAACTGAACCTGGAAACTTGACCATGCACATGCCCAGAACTTCTTTCTCTTGTCTGTCCCTCTCCACTCTTTTGCCCAATTGGCATAAATGTGCCTTGCACACAGCCTATGTTCTGCCTCTGGTAGTTCATTCTTGATTGCAGCTTTTATCCCCTGGAATATGAATTTTAGCGTGATTAGTTGCAACAGAAAAATTAAAAATCAGAAATGAACAATAGTTTTGCACTCACCAAATGCATGTCAGAAACTAATGTGATGCCTTCTCCTTTTCCAAGCTCCAAATCTGCAGCTAATGCCCTTATAAACCTAGTCCATGTGACTGTGGACTGTTGAGTTGTCACTTCCCAAGCTATGGGGAACATTTGGCCATTCCCATCCTTTCCTACAGCTACAAACAGTTGGCCCTCTACTGCACCCTTAAGGAAACATCCATCAATTCCTATGATCCTCCTACACCCATTCTTCCAGCCCTCTTTTAAAGCTTTAAAACAGGTGTAAAATCTATTGAACACCTCTTTCCCTGGTTGAGATTCTTTCTCTACCACCACAAAGCATGTTGATCCAGGGTTTGATCTTTCCAGCTCTTGTACATAAGCATGAAGTTTCCCATATTCCTCAGTATAATCACCAATATTCTTCCCCAAAATCTTTTGCTTGGCCCTCCTACAAGTAGTCAATCCCACATACATCTTGAGCTCTTTCCTGCACAACTCTTGGAGCTCCCACAGTTTGATTGAAGGCTGGGAAATAACTCTTGCATCAAAATACTTGGCTAGGAACTTGGAGTTGCACATCTTGTTATTATTGTACCTCCTGCACTCATGCTTAGGCTTATATGTTTTCACCATAAAATTCTTAGATGCTCCATCAGAGCTGGCACGCAAATACCATTTGCATCCTTCATGTTTGCACTTTGCCACAACTCTCTTTCTCTCATTAGGCCTCAATTTCAGTTTAACTCCTCTGTGAATGGAGTACTTGGCCACAACATCTCTGAATTCATCAACACTTTCAAACACCATACCCACCTCCCATACAGGGTACTCACAATCTGGATTGTACACCACATGCCTGCTTCTCCTCCTTTTCCCCTCTCCCTGTCCTTCACTCTCATCTCCAGAATCTAAACTCTCCATACTATAATCAGAGTCACTTGCATAAAATGGCTCATCCCCAGCAACTTTCCCCCCTGTAATCATGCTTATTCTCATCCCATTCTTCATAACCCTCATCATTGCCTACCTCACCCATGTTGATTTCCACATTGACTAGGTTTTCCTTGTGCACCCTCCTCCTTTCTCTAAGCTCTCTTGCTCTTTGTCTAACCTCTCTTAACTCATCATCAACCTCACTATCATCACTGATTTCCAATGCAACACTACTATCACTGTCAGAGGATTCCTCAGTATAATCATCATCACCACTATCACTCTCATCTAACTCAGCCTGTTGTTCATCATCATTGCCTAGATCCTCAACATCATCATCCATGTTTTGCTCACAAGCCCCTGCACCAGCTTCTTGCTCATTCCCTAAATCAACCTCCTCATTATCCTCTACCACAGGGTACTCATTTCCTAAATCAACCTCTTCACAGTTATCATGATTGATTTCCTCTGCAACAGCTTGCTTCTCCTTATTTGCCACATCATTACCCTCTTGTTCATCATCCAAAATTAGTGGATCTTCTGCACTTCTACCACTTGGAACAAAGTCCACGATTTCCATACCATCTACATCTGCAATAACAGCCTCATTAATCCCATGATCAATGTAGAAGTCAACCTCTTGGCCATCATGCAGATCCTTGGCAAGCTCAGTCAAACTATCATCTTGCATTTCCCAAAATGTACCATCTTGTTTCTTGTAGTATATCCCATTCAATGATCGATACCCCATAGTTCTGATCCATGAAAATAAATGCAAAAAGCTCAGCCTGTCTGTGTCTAATCCCTCAGTATATCTTGGTGGAAATTCATTGATGTAGTCTGGCTCTGGCTCAGTGACGAATGAACCACCATGATGCCAAACTACCTTGATATATTTTGAACTCATCCCTAATGCCAAACACAGAAGAAGGATAAAAGGCAAAATTTTGAGGCCTAATGAACTCATACCAAACACAGAAGAAGGATAACAGGCAAAATTTTAAGGCCTAATGAGATCACGCCAAACATAGATTATGCACCCTAATCACCATATTCACAACAAGTTATGTATTTGCTCTACAAATGCAAGGATAAAGGTTGAATCTTGTACCCTAAATCGCACAGATTACACATTCTAGAACCAAAAAACCCTAAATCGAAGCTTGTTCATGGACAAGAAACTAACCTCTTTTTCAGGACTTCAGAACTGCATTCGAACTTGCCCTAGCACTAGGATTCGAGACTGGATTCGAGATTGGAGGCGAGCTTCTCCTGGGAGCTTGGATTCAGCTTGCGATTTCTGTCGTGAGCTCTCTCCAAAGCCCTCAAGTTTGTCGAATGCCCTTCCTTCCTCTCCTTTCTCTCCCTCCAATATAACGGTCTGCATTTTATCAAATTCATATGATATAAAACTATAAGCTATTACATTAAAATGATATTAATATTGGATTATAGAAAAAAAAGTAAACATGTAAGCAATTCTAGCTTACATGGCGCCAAATCAAATTAAATTGCTTACGTGGGGGGGGGGGGGGGCAACTCAAATACAATAAGCCAGCTAGGCGCGCGTCAATTTCACGTTCCGAGAGATTAAAAAAAGGGGGGTTCAATAGGACAAAAATGTAAAGTTGGGGAGTTTGATGGGTTATTTTAAAGTTGGGGGGCCGTTTGCAAAAAATTGACAAGTTCGGGGGGCCGTACATGTATTCTGCCCCATTAATTGGCCTTAACACAGGTTTATTACTCCATTGTCCCCCCACTTTTAGTAACTGCCACAGAAGTGAAGGCTTGTACCGACCGACACATTTAAATGGCTAGAGCCTCTTTAACAATTGCCGTTATAACTTATAACCCCCATTGAACCTATTAATTAATGGATATTTTAGAATCCCATAAAACATTAGTATATGTATAAAATGAAGAGCAATTATTGCAACAAGCGCTTCTTCTTTATAGTATTATAGATTTTCCTAAACCACCCTTTGAATGCCTAATTACCGCAAACCACCGGTAATAAGACTTATGTTACCCCAATTCCACCCAAACATGATTTCCGTCCAAATTTTCCGTTAAATCATTAAAAAAAATCACTTTTCCTTTCATTTTTATTACATTTTGATCAATTATTAACTTTTTCCTTTTAGCTATACCAACTTCATAATATTAATATTTATGATAACACTAATTATTATAAAACTAATAAATATATGGAGTTGACAATTTATAATATAATAATAATGTAAAAATATACTTATATACACTTAACAAATGAAGATTAGGGGTATTAATACACCAAACATAATAAATTATTTAAAATATTGATTTATAAATGAGTGGATCACAAATCGAGTAAACCTAAAATTGAAATCTTAATCTAAAAAACTACCAATACCCCTAATCTTCATTTAATTAATTATTCATAAGGATATTAATATGTTATTCTTATATTATAAGTTTTGAGTTCCATATAAATGATGATTATCACAAATATTAAATTTATATTTATTAAATGCATGCTATCACAAATATTGAAATTATAAATTTATAGCAACTAAAGAAAAATAATTTTTTAAAATAATGATTAAACTATAAAAAAAGGAGGAAAAAGTGTATTGTCTTATAAGTTAACGGAAAATTTGACGGAAAATGAGTTTGAGTGGTATAGGGGTAGCGAAAGTACTATTACGGGTGGTTTGCGGTAATTAGGCATTGAAAGGGTGGTTTAGAAGAATATGGCATATCGTAAGAGTGATTTGTGGTTAAAAAAAAGTCTTTATATTATGTTTGGATTGTTTCTAGTATCATATATAATTGTCGGATATGACCGGGTTTCGATTCTTTCGGATATCTAGTATAATCAGAATAAACACAAGTGAAGAATGGACTCAGAGTTTATAGAGGAACCCCACTTAGACTAACTAGTCTAATAGGTAAACCTCTACCTCCGCCTGGAGGATTTCTAAATGTCTTCTTCTCTTTTATTACTTGAGTCCCTACAAATATTACAAGCTAGAGTACAAACTTCTCTAATCTACAAAAGTCCGTCCTTATGTTTAATTCACTATTGCACTCTCTCAACCCTAGCTGTCGTAAGCCCAACTCAATAATAAAGCAACGTCAAGCCTCACTCGAGTTCTCTGCAGCTTAAGGAACATCTTCTCTCGACATGGATTGAATTCATTGTTCTTGGTGGATTTCTCTCTCTCTCTCTCTCTCTCTCTCTCTCTCTCTCTCTGTCTGTCTCTCTCTGTCTCTCTCTTGGTGTTCTTAAGAGTTTCTTGGTGTTCTTAAGAGTTTGTTATGTGAAGAATTTTAGGAGAAGTCACATCACATGTGATACGTAGAGGTGTATTTACACGCAATGTAAAACTAGCTCTTTTCAGGCGCTTCAATCCTTCTGCCATCCTTTGACAAGCTGTCCCTTTTCCCAGTGTTGTAAAACCACAGATCTTTTGTCTTCTTGTAAAGTCGGCTCTTGCGTTCTTTGGGAAGATACCATGTATACATTCGCATGAGTTTGTCGAAAGCGACGTCTTGACTTCATGTGTTTGTCCTTGACACTTGAAGCTTCTAAGGGATTGCCACAATTCTTTTGTTGTTTTGCACTGCCACTCTTGACTATTTGAATTTAAAATAAATTCTTTGAGCGTCAATTTCCTGCTTATTAGGGAAGGCTTCCCTATCTCGCAAGAAACACAATCTTGTTTTTTCCGATGTTAAGCGATGAACTCTTGGGCATCCCTATGAGATAGGGACGACATTCAATTGTTGACTTATAACATCCTTGGAAACGTTCCTGGAAATGACTTCTTGGACAAACATTAGTTCATAAAGAGTTTGTCATTATCAAATGAGGGATGAAGATTGTTGATCCAATGTTGTTGAACCTATCGTCGCTAACATTGTCCCAAGTCCCAACATAAGTGTATTGTTTAGTCTAGTAGTTTTGAGAGGTGTAGTTAACTCGTACTTGACTTTAAGAATTGCAAGTGTGGTTTATTAAATAATAATTTACTTCTATTGTTGTATTTAGGAATTTTACTCAGATTCCTAGTTTTCATAATCTTTAGGGATTTTCTCTTCAGACAAGTCATTTTGTGACTTGCTCGGTTCTATTCTAATCTTGTTAGATTTCATGCTATGCTGGTAGGATTGGTTTGAGGAATTAGCCTCCAACATATTGTTTAACTAAAGCGTTTTCTCTATTGGTGTGCTAGGTGTGTGGAAATTGTGTTAAGATGTTTTATCGCATGAGAAGTTTTTCTCATGATTTTTGTGTGCTGGCATCTACCGATATGGCTTTGTCTTCGATTTTCGCGGAATAGGGGACTTTCAAGGCATGGTCGTATGGCAAGGGTAGCCCTTTCAAACATTATAAAAAAATATTGACAAGTGCTCTAGTACGGACTCGATCGAGGATTAGAAGTTGTGTGGGAGTAGGTGTTGAGTGGTCTTGCAACTACACTTGAGACAGGTTGGCGTATGTCTTAGATGCGGGTAGTGTGGGTGGAGGCCATTAACGCTTCTCCGCATAGGGAAATATGTGTGTGCGAATGTGTGGATATGTGAATGTGTGTGTGAGAGGGCTTAAAATTGTGATTATGCTAGTAAATTGAATGTGTGTGACTAACTAAACTTAGGACGTGGACTAGAGATATATGCGTGATTGTGAACTTGTTTCCTAACTTTAATAAACTTGTTTCGAAACATTCTATTAGTATTGTATGTTTTCTAACTTGGATTAGGATAGTAGCCGACCCCTCGAAGACTATTTTTCAGTTGTGGATTTAGGTGTGAATTATGAGCCGTGATGGATTCTCAACTGAAAGGTGGTGCGGATTGTGGATGTGTATCATTAGGTGTGGATTTGTTTGGCGATTATGAGCGAATGTTGATTCATGTTTCGGGTTTCGGATTCATGAATACTTTTGTCTTTTGTAATACATTTTCTCATAATATATAAGTTGGATGTTTTCTTTTGTTTTCTCGTCGTGTTCGCGTTGTAGGATCCGAATGAAATTCTTGTTAGACTAGCTAGGTAGTGCCTCATGAGATTTACTACCGAGTATGTCCCGGTGTAAAGACGGGGTATTGTAGTTTCAACCTTAACGTTCTCGGTCGGGTTGGGTTAGTTTCTCGAGTCGAGTCGGGTTTTTACAATTTTTAACATATCATGCACTCTATAGAAAATCAAAAAATGTTAATATATAGCTAAAAATACAATAAATTAAGACAATAAAGTGAAAAATAAGATTAAAAGTTTAATTATAATTTTGATATACAAAAAGGAAAGTGTAAGCAAATAGTTGAAAAAAATAAATATTTGGTGGGAAAATGTCAAAGTTAGAAAAAATAAAGATATGTGATTTGCAAATTGACAATTAATAAGAATAAGAAAGACTTTAAAATTATTTTTGTAAAATAATTTGTTTTTTTGTAGACCTTTTTTAGCTACTATGTTTGTTTATAACATATTTAAACATATTTAGCTACTTTGTAGTTAAAATTGGATACATGTAGGAAAGGTATAGGATAAAGGGAAAACTCTCTAGTTTCAAAACAAAACATACTTTAAAAACATACTTTAAAAAGTTATATTATTATGTAAATAATAGTTAAATGCTATGTACTTAAGATTAATATGGTGACTTAAAGGACACAACTTTAATATATAATGTATAAATATTTTATATGCCACGTAAAGCTACACAGTTATGATTATCTTGGGATAATCTATATTAATGAAGAGCAGTGTGGTGGGTTTTTTGTTATTATACCGTATACTTAAAAGGATATCAAAGGATTATAAAATCTTAAGTACATAGCATTTAACTATTATTTACATAATAATATGAGAAAGAGTCATGTAGGAAGGATTGTTGTGGTGAGAAATAGGAATGGATCTCCACCCTTAGATTACAACCAATCGTACGGCTAATACTGATTTTGTACCTACACGCTTCACGCTCCCAATCTCGCCCCATCGTCCATTCATCCTCGTCGCCCCATCACGCTCCCAATCTTTGCACCTTCTCCGGCCCCGCCGCCGAGATCCTCCCCAATCATCCTGGCTGGTCTCCGTCAAAGAATCCGCCGCCGGAAGTCACCTCCTCAGCCGGCCGTGATCTTCGATTGCGAGGACAACAGCCTCACGCTCCCCCCGTTCGCGAGCAGCAACGATCTAGCAAAGGCGGAGGCGATTTCTTCGCTTGTGGATTGCGTGGAGAGGACGAGCAGAAACAGATCTAGCAAGGAATTGGCTGAGATTATCAAGGAATTGGCTCGGAACCTTCAGTCTGGCTCGTCGTCGTGAGCCTGGATGGAGCAGATCTAGCAAAGGCGGTGGTGCGAAGGACTCCGTCGTCGCCGGCGATGACGCTCTCCTCACCTTCTCCGTCTCCGGGAATCCCCGCCGGAAACCACCGCCTTCCTGTGGACGGCGTCGCCAGCGATAGCCAGTTGCCGGTCTATAGCCCTTCCTCCTACATCGCTAAGCACGAGCGGTCTCGGATTAGATCCGCCGAGAACGCCGTTCATCTCATCCCGCTCATCCTTGTTGTCTGCGCTGTAATCCTCTGGATCTTCTCCCATCCAGGTCTGTTTTGCTCTCCGTAGCTTCGTGTTCTCCCGATTTCACTGATTTTGAAATGTCAATTGGATTTTTTGATCAATTCTGTGGTGGATTTCTGCTTGATTCGTTGAATGATTGGTTTTGTGGATAACTAGTCGGTGTCGTGTGATGGAAGGGAAATGAGTAGACCTAGATGCAAATGGATTAAGTATGCAATTGTATCAATTCACATTTCAGTCATTGATAATGTGTTACGGCTCACCTTTCATGTTGGATATCCTTAATCGTTAGGTAATGCATGATGGCACAGTCTGTTAACAGTAAATTCACAAACCATGTTCTCTTGAGAGTGAAGTGAGATTAAGTGTTCCTGATCTGTTCTTATTGAATTCATCATATTTGATCAATTCTTGTTGATACCTGTTGGTTAAATATACTTGATTGTGTTATGACAACTGAATATCATTACCTCTTACAAGTTCAGTATATTATTAGCTATCATGCCTTGAGAATTTAGATCATACACCAGCAATACTACATAACTGATTGATATGGACAATTTCATGGTGGCCATTGCAGTTGAGTTGATGAAGGGAAGTGGCTCAGTTGTTTCTGTGATGGACCAAATTAAGGTTGCTAGTGGAATTGATGTTGATGGTACCCAGAACAGCTTACTCCCACATTAGGAATACTTAGCATACCTCTAAAAAGTAATACTTACAGATTCTATTAGAACTTGAAGATCTGTGTCAGAGACTTGCTGCCCCAGGTTTATCAAACCAGCCTTTATCTCTTCTAAGTTGATTTTGCCTCTCTTTAAAGTGTCCATGGTGTCAAAAGCTGCTTTTATGCCAGCTACTTCTTCCACCGACAAATGCTCAGCAATAACGTGTGGACGGTTAATTCAGAAGCTTAGCGATTCAGATTATCACCAAAAGAAACTAGACAAGGGATTATGTGACTGGTGTCAAGATCAAAGTGTACAAGTAATACTACAATTGACCATAGAATTCAACACATTGGCAATAGAGTTGAACAAATATGAATGAACAAATTGACCATTGAGTTGCACAAACTTGACCATTGAGTTGCACAAATTTGACCATTGAGTTGCACAAATATTGATGAATAAATTGACCATAGAATTCAACACATTGGCAATAGAGTTGAACAAATATGAATGAACAAATTGACCATTGAGTTGCACAAACTTGAATTTGACCATTGAGTTGCACAAATATTGATGAACAAATTGACCATAGAATTCAACACATTGGCAATAGAGTTGAACAAATATGAAAGAACAAATTGACCATTGAGTTGCACAAACTTGACCATTGAGTTGCACAAATTTGACCATTGAGTTGCACAGATATTGATGAACAATTTGATCATAAAATTCAACACATTGGCAATAGAGTTGAACAAATATGAATGAACAAATTGACCATTGAGTTGCACAAACTTGACCATTGAGTTGCACAAATTTGACCATTGAGTTGCACAAATATTGATGAACAAATTGACCAAAGAATTAAACACATTGGCAATAGAGCTGAACAAATATGAATGAACAAATTGACCATTGAGTTGCACAAAACATGACCATTGAGTTGCACAAATTTGACCATTGAGTTGCACAAATATTGATGAACAAATTGACCATAGAATTCAACACATTGGCAATAGACTTGCACAAATTGTCAAAGCGAAACAAACTATACGAACTTCG
This sequence comes from Polygonum aviculare, assembly GCA_934048045.1. Lineage (NCBI taxonomy): Eukaryota > Viridiplantae > Streptophyta > Magnoliopsida > Caryophyllales > Polygonaceae > Polygonum > Polygonum aviculare. The sequence goes on along the minus strand of OW204024.1, from coordinate 27,441,685 downwards.
ACTGCTATAAAATATGACATGAATGCAAAATTGATCATAGAGTTGCACAAATAAGCAATAGAGTTGCACAAATATGGTTGCACAAATCGGCCATAGAGTTGCACAAATCGGCCATAGAGTTGCACAAATACGGTTGCACAAATAGGCCATACGGTTGCACAAATTCTGACGCCCGTGCCGTTTTCCGAAAAATACGCCCGTGCCGTTTTTTTCCCTTTTTTTTTCTTGAGCCCTTGATCTCTCCTCATCCAATGGCTATGATTCATTCCTATTTCCTACTATAATAATCATTCCTACCGGATCCGGACCCTAATAATATAACTTTTTAAAGTATGTTTTGTTTTGAAACTAGAGAGTTTTCCCTTTATCCTATACCTTTCCTACATGTATTAATCTCATGGACGAAATTATAGACATTAGACTATATACTGTCGAGTCTGTAGTTGATTGTGCTAATCAAAGTATTATTTATAAAAAATACATACATAAGTAATTTAAACAAAAAATGTTAATATCACCTTCAATTCATATCATTTAGAAAAAGAAAATTAAGCTAATTATAATTTTTTCTACCTCCTTAATGTAAGTTTTGAAATATGACTGTATAGTCCCACATAGCATGATTGTGTAGTCCTATACAACATGATTGTGTAGTGTATACAATATGACTGTGTAGTCCTATGAAACATGACTGTGTACACATATTTACTAATTCTACACCATATTACATGTGAAAAAAGTCATACATAATTAAGTATAAGCATGACATGGCTGTGTAGTCCTATACACCATGACTGTGTGGTCCCATATAACATGACTGTACGTGTATACATTTTCACTAATCGTACACCATATTACATGTGGAAAAAATCATACACAATTAAGTATAAGCATAACATGAGTATACCAGAACCACATGTAAGTTGTAGTGGTCTTTAATTCTATATATTGTGATTATGCAGGTTGTCTCGTGGTCTCCCCTGGACGAGGGATGGGTAAAGATTACTAACGATGGGGCTTTCACAAAGGGGGTGGCATACACGATTCAAAGGGTCGGTGGCTTCATGGGTTCGCCCGTCGTATTGGGCAGTGCACCATTCCTATGGCTGAGTTGTGGGGCGTGATGGATAACTTGCTTTCGGTTTGGAATAAAGGTTACCGTCGGGTTGTCATAGAGTTGGATTCTTTACTTATTATTGTTGAACTCTAGAATAGGTTTAGGCCACTCTTTGCCTGATACGCATGTTTCAAGGCTTAACTGGGGTAGAAATTGGATAGTCTAGTTTCGTCAAGTGTATCGCGAGGCGAATTTTGTTGCGGATCGCCTTGCTTCTTTAGGTTTTTCTTTTCTTGTAGGTAAACATGTTTTGCTTCCCCCACCTGAGGGAATTTCGTTATTGTTATTTGATGACGTAAGAGGTCGGACTATGGATATCCCCGCATGAGGACTGCTTGACCTATTTCTTAATTAATAAAACGCCACTCGAGAATTCGGAGAGTATCGCCTCTCTTTAGACAAAAAAAATTTAATTAAAAATTTGAGCATGAGAATATGAACGGTGATTTTATAGATTTTTATGTGTAGAGTTGAATCCCCATATTAATCTTATATTAATAAATTAGAATTTTAAGCATGGTAAATATTCAAAGATAGTTAGTTCAGATTTCTAGTTATAAAATTATACTTTATTTACTTAGTTAATAAGAGTTGTTTTAAATATAGGAAAGTTTTTCAACTTATGGGCTTTTGTTCTTCTTGGTTTTTTTAACTTGCAACTCTTTAAATATCCAAGTAAAAAGTTAATTAATACTCCCTCCGTCTACTTCTATTTGTCCATATAGTCAAAAAATCTTGTCTACTTCTAATTGTCCATATAGCCTATTTTGTCCATTGACTTCCAAATTTACCCCTCATTAATATGTTAGTTGAAGTCTTGGAAATTGTAAAGCTCATATTATGTGAGGAGAATTAATTATATTAGTGATGATTTAATAAGGGTATTTTTGTAAAGATAAGATTGTCTTAATAATTGTGCAAATTCCTATATGGACAAGTAGAAGTAGACAGAGGGAGTATATATTTATTTATAGAACTCTACCAATCGGGTTGGACACAGCCCATTCACATAGACCAACTAGTATACACTCGTGCGCAAAAAAGCGAAGGAGCAAAAAGACAAGGATTTTGTATATTATCTGTGCCACTAATATTATACTCGTGCACGCCAACGAGTATATGTATATGTTATTCTGTGGCTGTATAATGGCTACAGATATTAGTGAATAGTGAACATCTCGGCATACCTTCTATTTGAATATAGATATTCTATGGTGTTGCTAAAAAAAAAAAAAGAAGATATTCTATGGTGGGCTACTTACTTGCCTAATTCACTTTGTGTCCAATTTAATGCGCACCTCGTTTCCGTAAAAGCATTAATTTAGATATCAATAAGCAATCATCAGTCTAGGGAGAATGATTCAGTGATCTAGTGGGATTACTAACCCACACTATCTGAGTATTTGATAAGTGTTAATACGTTTATCATTGTTTTATGGGACTATTCATTTATTTGTTTAAATATTCAAGATAACGATTAAGTGCGATATCTATAAACCTATAAAGCAAAAACGCCTAGTATTTTATACAAACTTTATATTTCAATAGAATTATATCATCTAACAACACTATACAAATATTATCCTCCCCAACCAATTAAATAAGACATTAATATGCATATCAACTAGACATCTACCCCGGGATGTGTAACACCTCGTCCTTCTGAGAAAGTATTACTCGATAGTAAACCTCACGAGGCACTATCATGCTAGTTCGACAACAGGACCATTGGACCTTGCACACGGACACAACGTGAAAACATGAACACATCCAACTCATATTATATAAAAAAAAAGATTTATGGTTTAAAACAAATTTTCATGAATCAACCCCAAGAATAAAATACCATAAACGAATTCTAACAAAGCTCAAATATCAAAACTCATATCCTAAAATTCAACCAAGCACATACTCACTTAACAATATCCAAAATTAAAGAATGATAATATCTTACAAAGGAAACAATACCAAACCCCAATTATTGTGACACGTGCGCTATTAAACTACACCACTATTTCGCCGAGACTCAGTCACGATGTCCTGGTTACCGGTAAGGAAAAACAATTCCTCGAAGGCTCAGATACTACCATATCAAGTCAAAATCAACATAGCAACATTTTTTTTTCTAAGGTCAGCAAACAAGTCCGCAAACATACTCATATAATTAATCCAGTTAGTCAATTAGTCATCACGACATAAGACTCGCAATTAGAAACTCTACCTATGATATGCACCAGTTTGACCCTATCACCGCATATCTTTATGTAACCTAGGATATTCAACACCTTGGCCCTATCGTTGAATACCATCATAATAGCGTATCCATACCACATCGGGATCAAAGACGGGCCATCTCGTATATTATCCATCCTCAATTCAACCATCCATCATAACTCACATCCACACTAAGCCTCCACAAAAGCACTGCCCAACATAGAAAAAACAATGACTGTTGGATCGTGTCCTTAAGAAGTAAGGATGTCCTTGTGCAACGGAATTTAAACGAAAGACTTAACAAATAATATCAATAAGTAAGGAACGCGATTATTTATGAAGGAACCTCTCAAGACCAAAGCAGTCCCTGAGAGTAAACCTCTATCTCCTTGAAGGATTTTCGAATAGCTTTCTTCCTTTCTTATTGAGAGTCCTTATAGTTACAAGCCGAGGATTACAGTTCTCTGGTACTTAAGAGTACGTCCCTAAGTCAACTAGTACTACTCCTTTTATCCGTTCACTATAACCTAACTCAATCTCTAAAGGGCGCTATTCCTACGTCCCTTACAGTACTTCGTAAGAGATAGTCCTTTCTTGTTGGGTTTTTCTTTACAAATAGTTTTGTGATTGGGTTTAGCCTTTCTCTTGATCTAACACCTAGTTCTTGAGTGTTCTTGACTTGTTCTTGGTATTCTTGATCGGCTGTCGTATTCTCTTTGAATATTTCCTGAAAGGCTTTTGTCACAATAAATACCCGAGGGGTACTTATAGTACTTGGGGAATGGCATCTTTCCTCTGATGATCATGCCCTTCTTATACGTTGCTACATGATCGGCTTCCATGTGTCCTTGGTGGTGATGAGGGAAGCTTCCTAGCAACAACTGTAGTACTCGGCTATAGGATCGGCTTCCATGTGGTGATGAAAGGATCTACAGGATCCGCCTCCACGTGTCCTTGTAGATGATCAAAGCTTGTCGAGTGATGTCATCTTGTCGGGTAGCCTTGTAAGGACTCCAAAGTTGAGCTCGCATTCCTACTTGCTTGGGACTGCGTCCTTGACTAAGTAGAAACTTCGTTGGTCCTTACTTTTGGAAAGTGGCATCCCTTTTTCTCAGGGACGGCCAGAACACTTGTTGTCCTTTTCATTACTGGCGTTCCTAAAACACTTGGACAACTTCATTAGACCAAAGTGAGTTTGTCATATCAAAATTAAGGGACGATTGTAATAGGCACAATGTTAAGTACAAAGGAGTCCTTAACATCGTCCCAACAATTTCCCCTTTTTTGATGATGACAAACCCTTAGGCGAAATAATTTGACATTAACACTTAGCATGCATGAAAACTCTATGAGTGTCCTCTGGGACTTAGCAATTTTCTATGAGCACAAGTTTTCAGCCTTTGATCTTCCTAATGTTTGGATTTTAGGGGGAGCGAGACACGTCCTAGGCAATTTCTAAGTGTCCCTCAAATTATTTGGAGCAGCGTTCCTCAGACCTTTCACTAATAGTTCCCCCTTACCACTTGCTTATTCTAGATAACTAATATATATCGCATCTCTACAAAACTAAACTTCCCCCTTTTGGCTTCATCGAAAAGGATAACAAGTGAATAAGGACGGTAGCATAAAAACATAATTAGAGATAAGGGAACGCTTAAACAAACAATGCACACAAACGATAGAACGGCCATTCAAGCGAAAGTTAGAGAATATTTGTAATTACAGACCCATAAAATTATCAAGTGTTTGAAAATAAAAGAAGCACAAGCACAAACTATGAGGGATAAAGTGGGAGGATCGTTACCCTTCGAAGAAGCCAAAAGATGTTGTTGAGAGCAAGTTCAAGAGATTCCTCAAGCTTTTACAAGGTTTGAACGTCACTATCCCGTTCACCGATGCCTTGAATGAGATGCCATCTTCTGCCAAGTTTTTGAAGGAGATCTTGAGCAAGAAGAGATCCATAGTTGAGATGCAAGATGAGGTGAAGATTTTGGAGCTACCTCAAAAGTTAGGAGATCTGGGAAGGTTTGCTATCACCATCGGTGTAGGGTCTCGGAATTTTCAAGCCTTGTGTGACCTCGGAGCAAGTACGAGCGTCATCCCTTACATAATCTGGAAATCCACTTCCATGGGTCTCATAGCTCTGGTCAACATGAGATTGACAATAGCGGATGGGACTTCTATTGAGCCGATTGGGATTGTAGAAGATTACCCGGTGTGCATTGAAGGTCATTACGTCCCAACGGACTTTGTTGTGGTAGATATGATAGAGGTGCCAGGTGAAGCGATCATATCAGGAAGACCTTTTCTTGCTACAATGGGTGCAATCATTGATGTCAAAAAGGGTCATTTGTGCCTTGACTTTGGAGGAGTGGAGCTCGAGTTTTGCTTTTGGCCAACTTCGAAAGAAGCCTTGTACAAAGAAGCCAAAATGATCCAAGCCATCCCAGATGGATTGCAATGGGAGGCCATTTCTGAGAAGTCAAAGTCAAGAAAGCTAGAGTTGAAGGCCATTCCACCACCTCAAGGAGTTAAGGTAGAGCACCGAGGTCAAGCCATTAATATGGTTGAGCATGAGCAATTGGAGGATGGGATGTCTTATTTGGAGGTATTCAAGGCCGAGAAGGAAGAAGTTGAAGCACCTTCGGAACCGTCTCATGAGCTTAAGGAGCTTCCAAAAGATTTGAGGTACGCATTTCTTGGTCCCAACTCTTCATTACCCGTGATCATAAATGCTACCTTGAATAATGAGGAGGAGTCTAAGTTGTTAGAAGTCCTAAGGAAGCATAGATGAGCTTTAGGGTATTCATTAGAGGAATTAAAGGGAATCTCACCCTCAATTTGCATGCATAGGATTTACATGGAGGACAACTATAAACCCACTATTGAACCTCTAAGAAGATTAAATCCTAACATGAAAGAAGTGGTAAAAAGTGAGATACTTAGGATGTTGGATGCGGGAATCATCTTCCCAATTTCCGATAGTAAGTATGTGAGTCCCGTTCATGTAGTTCCTAAGAAGGGAGGACTCACCGTTATGCAAAATGAAAAGGGAGAATTGATCCCTACTAGAACCACTACAAAATGGCACATGTGCATTGATTACCGTAAGCTAAATAGTGGTACCCGTAAAGATCATTTCCCTCTTCCCTTTATAGACCAAGTTCTTGAAAGATTAGCACAACATGAATACTTTTGCTACCTTGACGGGTATAGCGGGTTTTGGCAAATCCCTATTCATCCCGATGATCAGGAGAAGACGACCTTTACATGCCCCTATGGAACATTTGCCAATAGACGCATGCCTTTTGGCTTGTGTAATGCTCCGGCAACGTTTCAAAGGTGCATGATGTCCATCTTCTCCGACATGGTTGAGGATATAGTGGAAGTATTCATGGATGATTTCTCCGTCTATTGTTCCTCGTTTGATGCTTGTTTAGCTAACTTAGATAGGGTTTTGTCTAGATGTGAGGAAACTCACTTGGTGCTTAATTGGGAGAAATGCCACTTCATGGTGAAGAAGGGCATTGTAATATCCGCAAATTTTATAAAATGGATTATGAAATTCTCCTTAGTTTTATGACTCAATTTTGTCTTTGGAACGACAAGAGAAAGGGCAATGGTGACCCGATTAACCGAATAGATTTGGATAACGCTAAACGGATATCTTAACTTCAAAAATTCATAAAACCTTCAATAGAGCTCGGAATCGAGTGATTCCAAAGCCGAATGGTAGATAAAGGAGTCTAGTTTCATCCCCCAATGTTTGAGGCAATTCCGATAAGTATCCAAAAATTTATGCCAATTTTACCAAGACGTTGCCCAGTCCCCAGAAGGCAGTGACCGCCGCTTTGCTGCAGACGCAAGTGGCTCGACGAACACTTATATTGTGGGCACCGTGGTTTTGATGGTTGTTATGGTATTGCTTGGAGATCAATCCTAACATCTATTTGGCAATGTCAACTATGCAATTGTAAACCCCTTTTGGATTGTTAGGCTAGAACTCCACTCTTTCTTTTGGATTGCTATGGAGATTGAACACTATAAATAGGGGTTGAAGATGATGGATTAAGACATCCAAATCTCTCCTCTCTCCCTCTGAAACCTCTTCCATTACAAAGTTCAAGTGTTCTTCTTGCTACTGTTAGCAAAAGCTCGACGAAAGGTGGCCGGAACTTATCAGAGGAAGCTTGCAAAATCACGCCGTCGACACATACAGGGGCAGCGACCGCCGCCAAGGGGGCAACGCCCGCCGCCAGTGTCCTAGCTTGCATTTTGTCCCGGGCCGTTGCCTAGCTGTTGCTCGGGCCGTGCCTTGCCTTTGCCTTGCATCTTGCCTTGTCTTAGGCCTCATCTAGAGCCTTGCTAGCCTCGACTTCACGCCTCGATTAGCGTTTTTTAAAACGTCTTAAGGCAAGTAGATGGTTCTTCGTTTCCTTACTCGATAATCGTGAAATTGCTTTCCGTTATCAAAATAATCGTTGGAAACAAACTTGCTTGCTAATAATTTGATTAGGATTATTATGCTTAGAAATAATGACCATTGTTATTATTTATTATTATTATTATCGAATGCTAGACTTGAACTTAGGTCTCCGATGATGTGTGGCCTTTGATTGTTTCAAGTCTCTTTTCGAGACTTTGCTCTGAATTAGCTTAAGATAGGGATTGTCGGTTTAGTGATCCGCTGTCTCTTTATAACGTATTAGGAGGTATATTTAGCTATCGACTCCTGATACTGGGTCATGACCATGTCTCTCTCCGAATAGAGAGGCTAACACTCTTGCAAAGTGTTGAGGACTATGCTCCTTACTTTTGCTCGTCCCTAATTAGGGCTTGCCTATCTCTAAAAGTCACTAAGTGAAGTGCAATGATTTATAACTAATGAAAGATTAGTGCCTCGTGCATAGGAATCAATGAATGCGGGGTGATTAGTACAACTTGGAAAATCACTTCGGGTCCACATTATTGGCAATCGCCTATCCAATCTGAATGCATGGCTCGAGTTGTTAAAACGCCTATAGAATGGCAAGATGGGTTCAGGTGTTCAAGCGTCCTTGTGGCCACCTCCCTGTCGGCATCTTCGAGTTATGATGAGGTTGATACGATTCGATTTATGTTGGATGCTTTTCAAACTCTTGAATGATTAAAGTTCGCAACAAATCTATAAACACATTTCCCTTCTTAGGCGTTATTCCTTGATAACGTCCTATTCCCGAGGAAGTTCTATCTTCTCTCATTACCCTTCGTACACCGTGCCAAACACTTAAACCTCTCATTCAGACTGCTGTTTCATCATGTTGAACCTCGACTACCGCGCACCTACCAGTTATCATATGGTTAAGGATTGCCGTTATGTCTGACCTTTTATTAGAACCGAAACATTATTCTTCCACTTGTTTGGTCTCGCGTTAGACTAACATCCCTTCTTTCTTTCCCAACTCTGTTGGCTGGTATTCCTTGCTTTTATGGGGGTATCAGATAGGAAAGGGAAGGCTATCCAGGAGTAACCGAAGACCTAGGATGGAATGAAGGAAGGAAGAAAAGAAGGAAGCAAAATGTCTTCAAATATTTTGTCTACTTTATGGTTTCCACTCGCTTTCGTCTCTATCCGGGACTTGTATATTCCGCTGCAAACTCCTTACTCTTGTATTAGTAAACAACTTAAGGCGTATGAGCCTTTGTAACCGAATCCTGCTTTTGTTATAAAATATGGTTTGGTTTTGTTATTCTCGTGTTATGATACTCAAGCCTTAAACGGCATCGGACCGTGAAATCCGGGGTCGCTGGCGGTAATACCCTTATGCTTGTGAAATCGGGGTGTTACAGTTGTGGTATTAGAGCTAAAACGATTTATTTTAAACCCGAAATTTTATCAAACTTCCTTAAAACGATTTTGGTTTTGAAAAACTATTCCTATTGAAAAAGAATAGGAATAAATTTTTCTCCTAGTTGAGTTTTCTTCTTTATGACTTTTAAAATTCGAGGTTTACATCTAAACGTTGTTTAAAAAGAAATATCAATCGTGATTTTTCTTATTTATTAAAATTCCTACTTTCAAGTAGTCATATAAAAAAAAATACATCCTTCAAATTTTCTAATCTCCTTGTAACAAAATTCAAGGAGTTGACTTTCTACAAAATCTTCTCGTAACAGAACTCGAGAAGTTAATTTTTTTAAAACCTCTTTGTAACTGACTTCAAGGAGCGGTTTTGTTCTATAATAACTTCCTTCCAAGTGCCTACGTCCTCCAATATAGGATTACAAATATTCTACGTCCTCGTCTATAAGTTGTGTTCTTTCCACGCCTAGTGCAACGATTGTGATTAATGGAAACAATTGTTCTTCACTACAGATGATGAACACTCGAAGAAATTTTAACCTGAATGTCAATGTCCCAGACGGGGGTGGTGACAAAGGAATGGAGTTTGGAGTTCGTGGAAACAACCAAGTGCTAGTAGCAGCTCCAACTTTGACTTTTGATGCCGCGAGCATTGCGATGTTCAAAGCCATGTTCCAACAGATGCTTCATGAAGTGATGCCTGAGGTTGTAGCAAATCAACCGAATGCCGCAGAGGCAATCTCCGTAATGAACCTAGGAGCCATCCATGCTCGTGTTCACGAAGATACATCTGAGTTCTACAAATCATTGAAGTTTTTTCTCTCTCTCAGGCCCGAGACCTTCAATGGTGCTGAAGAGCCTGCTAGCGTCCACTACTGGCTCTCTCACATGGAGAAGTTGCTTAGGAATACGCGTTGCACTGAAGCGGAAAAAGTGCAAATTGCGGCCTTGCAACTTAGGGACGAAGCTAATGAATGGTGGGAGAATTCCAAACTCCCTGACCATCCCGAACTAAATTGGGCAATGTTCAAGGGAAAAATAATGAACCGATTCTTTTCACCTGCAATGCAAGACGAGAAGCAGGATGAGCTGTATAATCCCAAGGTGGAGGGATTAAGTGTACTGGAGAGGGCAAAGAGGTTTGATCATTTGCTCCAATATGCCGGGCCGGAGTTTGCCGCCGAGGAGCCGAATTGTTGTCGCCTCCATACTTGGATGAGCGATACTATCAAATCATGGATGAACACTCGTACCTTCTTATCGCTTGAGGAGTATGTTGACCATGCCTACATAATGGAGGTCACCTTAGGCGAAGCTGAAAAGAAGAAGGATAGTGGGGGGAAACCTTACTATCAGGGTCAAGGAGGATCTAAGCGTTCTCTAACACCGCAAGCGTCTAAATGGGCAAAGAAAAGCAAATTTGATCCATTCGTGAGCAACTCTTCTAAAAAATTTGGGCAAAAGAAAGGTTTCGTGGTTTGCCACAATTGCAGTGAACCGGGCCATATCAACAGAGACTGTACTAAACCTAAGAAAACTTGTTTCAACTGTGGAAAGGAGGGACATGTACGTTCCTACTATCGTTTGAACAAGGAAGGGGCAAATCAGTCTAGGCCAGCGTCGGTTGCACAAAGTAACAGACTTCCATCTGGGTCTACCTTGACCACTTCAGTACCGTCTACTGCGAAAAATAAGGGAAAGACACCGATGCCATCTGCAAGTCCGGGACAACAGTTGTACGAGATGTACCAGTTCAACTTGCCTACTACCCTCGAAGAGTAGTAAGTCTCTTCTCAGTTCTTCCAAGCTTAGGGAGCTTGTGATCTAGGATTAAGTCTTTCCTCAAACCCTTTTGTATCATGACCATAGTCGTTGTTTAGGTCTTGTAAGACGATTATTCTTCCTTATGAAGATATCACATTTTTGGAAATCTGTTAGGTGATTTTGGGCAATCATGTATCCTTCAGAATACTAAATAAGATTATATTAATGTACTAAGTTCATAAGTGAATGACACATTATTAATCTTCAAATCGCGTTGTTTGGCCTTCTCAAAACCTAGTTCAAGTGGGAAAGCCCTTAAATTTCTCTCGTAGCTTGAGTAGGCAGTCATCCTAGAAGTTGATTCATGCCCCGAACCTGTGTATTGGATTTCACTAGTTGGGATGATGAAGTAAGCTGATAAGATCCACGTACCAAAAGCTTATACGACACGATTTTCAATGTCATAAGGATAAAAATGGCTAGTATCATCGTACTCAAGTGATTAGAATGATGACGTAGATAAGGTGCTTCTCGGCCTCGAGTATTTCGAGAAGACTACATTGTTATCACTTTAAATCAACAAAGGAATGTTGGCAGATTAACAAAGTCGTACAGAAGACTAAGAGACAACCTAAGAAACATGGGGAACCGTGCAACAGGAGCAAGTTCGTTTCCCAGGTTTGTTGTCATCTTAAAGAAAGAACCAGAGTTCTTTAAGGGGGTACTATAGCTTGTACCTCCTCTTCAAGATCGGATATTCTAAAGATGTACTCTTTCCTTTTGCAGGCTGTTATGGCCCTGGCTAGTTTTGGGGTCGAAACAATTTTTCGTTTCCTTACTCGATAATCGTGAAATTGCTTTCCGTTATCAAAATAATCGTTGGGAAAAAACTTGCTTGCTAATAATTTGATTAGGATTATTATGCTTAGAAATAATGACCATTGTTATTATTTATTATTATTAACGACTACTAGACTTGAACTTAGGTCTCCGATGATGTGTGGCCTTTGATTGTTTCAAGTCTCTTTTCGAGACTTTGCTCTGAATTAGCTTAAGATAGGGATTGTTGGTTTAGTGATCCGCTATCTCTTTATAACGTATTAGGAGGTATATTTAGCTATCGGCTCCTGATACTGGGTCATGACCATGTCTCTCTCCGAATAGAGAGGCTAACACTCTTGCAAAGTGTTGAGGACTATGTTCCTTACTTTGGCTCGTCCCTAATTAGGGCTTGCCTATCTCTAAAAGTCACTAAGTGAAGTGCAATGATTTATAACTAATGAAAGATTAGTGCCTCATGCATAGTAATCAATGAATGCGGGGTGATTAGTACAACTTGGAAAATCACTCCGGGTCCACATTATTGGCAATCGCCTATCCAATCTGAATGCATGGCTCGAGTTGTTAAAACGCCTATAGAATGGCAAGATGGGTTCAGGTGTTCAAGCGTCCTTGTGGCCACCTCCCTGTCGGCATCTTCGAGTTATGATGAGGTTGATACAATTCGATTTATGTTGGATGCTTTCCAAACTCTTGAATGAATAAAGTTCCCAACAAATCTATAAACACATTTCCTTTCTTAGGCGTTATTCCCTGATAACGTCCTATTCCCGAGGAAGTTCTATCTTCTCTCATTACCCTTCGTACACCGTGCCAAACACTTAAACCTCTCATTCAGACTGCTGTTTCATCATGTTGAACCTCGACTACCGCGCACCTACCAGTTATCATATGGTTAAGGATTGCCGTTATGTCTAACCTTTTCTTAGAACCGAAACATTATTCTTCCACTTGTTTGGTCTCGCGTTAGACTAACATCCGTTCTTTCTTTCCCAACTCTGTTGGCTGGTATTCCTTGCTTTTATGGGGATATCAGATAGGAAAGGGAAGGCTATCCAGGAGTAACCGAAGAGCTAGGATGGAAGAAAGGAAGGAAGAAAAGAAGGAAGCAAAACGTCTTCAAATATTTTATCTACTTTATGGTTTCCACTCGCTTTCGTCTCTATCCGAGACTTGTATATGCCGCTGCAAACTCCTTACTCTTGTATTACTAAACAACTTAAGGCGTATGAGGCTTTGTAACCTAATCCAGCTTTTGTTATAAAATATGGTTTGGTTTTGTTATTCTCGTGTTATGATACTCAAGCCTTAAACAGCTTCGGACCGTGAAATCCGAGGTCGCTGGCGGTGATACCCTTATGCTTGTGAAATCCGGGTGTTATAGACATAGTTCTAGGACACCTCATTTCTAGTAGGGGAATAGAAGTTGAGAAAGCTAAAGTTGAAATAATTGAAAAACTTCCCCATCCCTCTTGTGTGCGTGATGTTAGGAGCTTCTTAGGTCATGCGGGATTTTATAGACGGGTTCATCAAAACTTTTTCTAAGACTGCAAAACCATTGTCTAACCTCTTAATGAAGGATGTTCCCTTCAAATTTTTGAGGATTGCATGAGTTCTTTTTGTAGGTTGAGAGATTCCTTAGTTTCGGCTCCAATAATGGCGGCACCCGATTGGAATCTTCCATTCGAAGTAATGTGTGATGCAAGTGATTTCTCCGTGGGAGCCGTCCTTGGGAAAAGGAAGGATGGAAAGTTGCATACCATCTACTACGCAAGCAAAACTTTGGATGAAACTCAATGCAAATACACGACAATGGAGAAAGAATTTCTTGCGGTGGTGTTTGCATTTGAGAAATTCCGTTCATATCTTGTGGGATCAAAGGTGGTAGTCTTCACGGACCATGCGGCAATCAAGTACCTCATGAAAAAGAAAGATGCAAAACCAAGGCTTCTAAGGTGGATGCTTCTTTTCCAAGAGTTTGACCATGAGATCAAAGATAAAATCGGTGCGGAAAATGTGGTATCCGATCATCTATCTCGTTTGCCCATTGAGTACATGTTGGAAATGGAGGATGCTTTGACAATAGATGATTCAAGGGCGGATGAAGCTCTCATGAGCAAAAAGAAGGAAAAAAAGGGTGGAGCGACAAAGTTGGTGTATCGGGTCCGAGGTTCGTCAAGTCGGACCGAAGGCAGGGCAAGCGTTAGTAAGTTGGGACCGACGTCTACAGATTCGGGTCCGAGGAACTTATGTATCTGCGAAGCTCAACCGATGTCCAACCATGTCGGGCTGAACACATTACAATGTCGGTCAACGGAAGCAAGTAAGATTTCTAACTCTATTTCCATTCCTTCTCGTTCGCAATTGATTAATTCTTTTTCTCTCCCACTTGTCTTCTATCTATTGGTGCCGTAAAATGAGGGGTTTCCCCTTGGTTTGCGGATTTTGCTAACTTTGCCGTAGGGGGAGTAATCCCACCAAATTTGTCTTATCAAGCTAGGAAGAAATTCTTACATGATGCTAGACAACATTTTTGGGATGATCCATATCTCTACAAGGAAGGGAGTGATCAAATCTATAAACGGTGTGTGCCGAGTGTAACACCCCGATTTCACAAGCATAAGGGTATTACCGCCAACGACCTCGGATTTCACGGTCCAAAGCCGTTTAAGGCTTGGGTAACATACCACGATAATAACAAAACCAAATCATATATTTATAACAAAAGATGAATTTGGTTACAAAGGCTCATATGTCCTTATTTCTTTGTAAATGCAAGAGAAAGAGTTCGCAGCAGAAATACGAGTCTCGGAGAGAGACGAAAGCATGCGGAAACCATAAAGTAAACAAAATATTTTAAAACGTCTTGCATCCTTGTTTCCTTCCTTCCTTCCTTCCTTCCTTCCTTCCTTCAGATCCTGATGTCTTCGGCTTCCTTCTGAACAACCTTCCCTTTCCTATCTGATATTTCCATAAAAGACAGGAAATACCAGCCAACAAAGTTGGGAAAGAAAGAAGGGATGTTAGTCTAACACGAGACTCCGCAAGTGGTAGAATAGGATTCGGTTCTTAGAAAGGTTTAGACATGAGGGCATCACAGACCAATTGAAAACCGGCTGATGCCCAATAGTCAAGGGTTCTTTGACACGGAACACATATGGAACTTTGAGTGAGAGGCTTTTAGACGAGCAAGGCTCAACAAAAAACGATAATTTTAGCTTGAGGCTTTATGAGGTGTGAGGTTTATGATAAATGAGATTTCTCGGAAGTAGGATACTACATGGAAGTAGCACCTAGAAAAGATATGTGTTTAGGATTTGTTGGGAACTTTGTTAATTCAAACAACAGTGAAAAAGCCTCTGTCGATTAATCAGATCTATAACCACCCTCATAGCTTACGTGTTGTGCATGTCTAGAGTGGAAAATAGAATCTTTCAAAGCTGGGAGCTAGAGCGGTTTTCCAAGTTGTACTAACCATTCTCGTTCATTGATTAGTGTGCATTGGGAACTTATCTTATTAGGTCATAAAACAAACAATTTAATTAATGAATTTTAGGTGACGGCTCGTCGGAGCTTGGCCACGGATTAACAGGGAAAGCAAGCGTCCCCTGAGCACTTAGCTAGAGTGCTATAGCCCATCATAAGGAACGAGCATTAGTCATCTGACCTTATTATTACGAGCATGCACTAATTACACCTCGTAACATGAGTTATTAAGAAATAACGAGAGTCTAACTCTCGCATTCCTAGCCTTAGACTAGTCCACAACAAAGTCTCGAAAAGAGACTTGAAACAATCAAAGGCCACACATCAACGGTCCTAAGTCCATGTACTAGCGCGTACGATATTAAAAACAGTGATAATTAATTCTAAGCATAATAATCCTAATCCGATTATTAGCAAATAAGGTTGTTCCCAACAATTAATATGATAACGGAAAGCAATTTCACGATTATCGAGTAAAGCGAAAAGGAGAACCATCCACTTGCCTTAAGACGTTCTTAAAAACGCTAATCAAGGCGTGGAGTCGAGGCTAACAAGGCCCTAGACAAGGCCTAAGGCAAGACAAGACGCAAGGCAAAGGCAAGGCACAGCCCGAGCAACGGCTAGGCAACGGCCCGAGACAAAACACAACAAGGACACTAGCGGCGGGCGCTGCCCCCTTGGCGGCGGTCGTTGCCTTCGTGTGTGTCGACGGAGTGATTTTGCAAGCTTCCTCCGATCGACTCCGGCCACCTTTCGATGAGCTTTTGCCAACAGTAGCAAGAAGAACACTTGAACTTTTTAATGGAAGAGGTTTCAGAGGGAGAGAGAAGAGATTTGTGTGTGTTCTTCCTTCACCAACACACCCCTATTTATAGTGTTTTCCATCCTCAAATGATCCAAAAAGAGTTGACAAATTGCCTAACAATCCAAAAGGGATTGACAAATCTATAGTTGACATTGTGTCAAGGTGTTGGGATTGCTCCCAACTCAAAAATATTGCAAAAACCTAACCCATGTCGCCCACAATATAGGTGTTCGTCGAGCCACTTGCGTCTGCAGCAAAGCGGCGTCCGCTGCCCTCCTGGGAGTGCATAGTGTTTTAGTAGAATTGCCATAACTTCCGTGATACTTATTGGAATTGGCTCAAATTTTGAGGGATGAAAATAGACTCTTTTATCTACCATTAGGCTTTAATATCACTCGATGCCGAGCTTTAACGAAGGTTTTATGAATTTTTGAAGTTAAGGGTTCCGTTTAAAGTTATCCAACGTTATACGGTCAATCGGGTGACCTTTTCCCTTTCTCATGTCGTTCCAAAGACAAAGTTAAGTCATAAAACTAAGGAGAATTTCATAATCCATTTTATAAAATTTGCGGATATTACACCGAGTGAGGAGGTTGAGAGCATCATTCGTCATTGCCATTACTTGCCCATGAGGGGCCATGCCAAAAGTTCCAAAACCACTTTAAAGATTCTACAATGTGGTTACTATTGGCCAACCATGTTTAAGGATGTGCATGACTATGTGAGGAGATGTGAGGAGTGCCAAGAAGGGAACCTATCAAGGAGGAATGAGACTCCTCAAACCGGCATGCTTGAAGTTGAGATATGTGATGTGTGGGGGATTGACTTCATGGGACCATTTCCCACATCGGGCCGTGGATTATGTCTCAAAATGGGTGGAAGCCATACCGACAAGGACCAATGATGCTAGGTTTGGTCTGCCTAGAGTTCTCATTAGTGATGGCGGTCCTCATTTCATTGAAAGATGCTTCGAGAATGTGTTGATTAAGTATGGGGTGTCCCACCGAGTTGCCACTCCTCATCATCCTCAAACAAGTGGGTTCGTCGAGGTGTCCAACCATCAAATCAAGGCAATTTTGGAGAAGACCGTATCTCGATCAAGGAAAGATTGGGCATCTAAGCTCGATGATGCACTTTGGGCTTATAGAACCGCTTTCAAGGCACCTTTGGGAACTACACCCTTCAATCTAGTTTATGGCAAGGGATGCCATCTTCCGGTTGAGATTGAGCACAAGGCCAAGGGGGCCCTGAAGGAGATGAATTGGGATGTCAACTTAGCCAGTGAAAAGAGATTTCTAGAACTTCATCAGTTGGGTGAATTCAGGTTGAAGGCTTATGAGAATTCCAAGTTGTATAAGGAAAAGACCAAGAAGTGGCATGATAGGAAGTTGATCCCAAAGACCTATCAAGTAGGTGATAAAGTTATCCTTTTCAATGCAAGGCTTAGATTTTTCCCGGGAAAGCTAAGGACTAGGTGGAGTGGACCATTTGGTCATCGTTTGAAGAAGTTCTACGACAAAGCCGATCCAAGTGAAGAAGTTAGAACCTCATGGGCTCTCCTCCTCGCCAATTGATCTAGACATGCCATTGAAGAATACGAAGGAATTGTGAGTTCTTTGAACTTTTCTCTCTTACTTTGAGTTTTGGTTTCCTTGTTTGATGGGGACATCAAAATTTTAAGTATGGAGTGGGGGTGTTATTGCTCATGACTTAATTTGTTTTCTTGTGTGTTTGTTTTGAAGATGTTTGATCTTTCATTTGTGTTTGGAATGTTTGTTTTTGGATAGTGGTTTGATGATGAAAAATGTGAATATTCGAGTTTGATTTGGTTTGAATAGATGAGTTTTTGGCTTTGTTTGATAAAAGTTTTGCAAAAATCCATAAAAATTTGAAAATTTCGTGTGAAAACAACAAAAAGATTTTGTGTTTGTAGTTATGGACTAGAAATCCCCATCTTAGATGTCCCAATGAAAGCTAATGATGATGAGAGCATGTAAATTCCTTTGCATATTTTTGGATGGTTTAGCCTCTAAAAAGGATGTTGCTTTCGATGTGATCATGATATCTTGCTTGTTTATTGAACATGTGAGTTCTAGGATGAGTCTTTATGCAACTAAGTATGAGCGACCCTTGTGAGATTGATTTTTGGCCATTTTAGGGATGCTTGTTCATGTTTGCATATCCCTCATGTTTCTTGTGTGATTAGCTCATGCATGCTTAGTAAAACTTGCTATTGCGGTGTTTATCTATTTTCCAAGACCTTCATGAGATTTGTCCTAGCATTGTCACATTGATTTGAACTTTATTCATTTAGTCACAAAAATGTTCCATATCCTACCATGAAGTGAATCCTTTGTTTGTAGCCCCGTTTTAGCCTAGACCTTTGTTTGAAACTCCTCAAAAATTTATTCCTAGCCTTATATGACTTGACCCTTATGGGATTGGACTTTAGAAGAGAGGTTTTGATGGTATTTGAAGAGTTGAGATTCTCTTGGGTTTAAGGGCAAAGAATGGTGTTATGAATTATGTGGGTAGTGCATCTTTGTTGTGTGAAAAATGAAAAGAAGAAAAGAAAGAATGAAAATGTTGGAAATGGGAAGTGAAATGAAGTGTGAAGAACTAAAGTGAAGAAAAGGGTCCGACCGAGTTCAAAGCCACATCGGGCCCGATGTCATAAGAAAGTCGATCTAGTGTAGAAAAGTGTGAAAAATCCAACAGAAAGCCTAAGTGCAAAGACGAAGTGGAATGTTAAGTGAATTGTGAGTTGAGAGGAAAAATGTTAAGCTTTTGGATGAGAGTGAAGTTGATTGTGGAATTTTGGTGATGTTGGTGAGAGTATAGGTTGTTCAATCCCCATTGTAAGCACCACAAGACCAAAATAATTCTCACCTTTTGAAATACCAAAAGCCCCATTACAACCCGGCCGAATGGAACCTCTTTGAGGACCTCCATTGAGCCAAGTTCGAACTCTTTGTGTGCATTGTAATAGGCATCTCTAGGTGGAGGATTTGGTGATATTAGCTTCAATAGTAAAGTCCTTACTTGCATGATGTTTGAGCTTGAGTGTTCATTGTTATACCCATACACATGATGAGTGATACACATTTTCATATCCCTAAAGTGAGGCTTAGTTGCATTGACTCTAACCTATGAGCACTTGATCATGTGTGATGATGTAATCTTGCTTGAATATCTATCACTTGGTTTGAATGAGTTTTCATGCAAGGCAAACATAACATTATGTTTCGGTCTTGCCTACATTGTTATTGCTTGAGGACAAGAAAGTTTAAGTATGAGGTATTCTGATGTCTCTCTATTTGGTGGTGTTCTATAGGTGATTTTCCTTTGTAAATATGATTCTTTCTTCCCTTTTCTTGTGTGTTTTGTACCTTTTTAGCTTAGTTCCCGCATTTCTATGAGATTCGGAGACTATGCGAGTTTTGTGTATTTTGTAGGTGTTTTTGGCATGAATCAAGGTTGTTTCGAAGGAGAATCGAGGAAGGAGCAAAGCAAGAGGCAAGAAGGGAAAGAGAGGAGCAACCCATGAAGAGAAGCAAGAGAAAAGCCATGAAGAAGAGGTGGCCAGAGGACCAGATCGAGGTACAAGCAGCATCGGACCCGAGATCGATTTTCAAAGTCGGACCGACGTGCCCGGTACCTCGGGACCGACATGCTTCCGTGTCGGTCCGAGTCGGTCGGATGATAGATTGGGCTCCAAGGCATGAAAATGCAAACTACCACTTTTGTCCCTCTTCTACTAAGGTTATCTTATCTTCTAATTTTGGGGAGAGACCACACATAAGACACGAATCACCTCTCAAAAGGCTCTAGAGAGACTTGGGGAGCAAGGAGAAAGGAGAAGAGAAGGAGAAGACGAGAGATCGGTGGCCAAGGAGGAGATTTCTAGGGAATTGCTAGTGAGTTTGGCTTTGTTTGTGTTTGATTTTGTGGATTTGGAAACCTTGAATTGGGATTTGTGGATTGCTTTAGCTTGATTAATGAGATTTGGTGTTGATTTGAGATTGATGATTGAGATTGCTTTGCTTTGTGCTTTGTTTATTTTCTACTTTTGCCACATGGAGTAGATCTCCTTGATCTTGGGCTATGGGGGAAACCTCTAGCTAGGTTGGGTTTGAAACCCCAATTCCATAAGCCTTGAGTGCTTGATCTAGGAACCCACTCTACATAGAGCTACAATTCCTTGAGAAAGAAAGGGATCAAGGGCTTGTGGTTGGCAAGAGTAAACGAAAGTGAGAAATTGCCCATCACGAGACCTTGCTCGAAGGGGAGGTCAATATCCTTATGGGTCAATGTGTAGAAGTGGTGGGAACGAGGTGAACAACCTCGATCCTACGAGGATCATCACTTATTGCTAGAATTGGGGTGGAAAACCCATATCTACTAGAGGAGGAACCCAAAAACCCGAGATCTATCTTTTAAAACTTGAAGTTCTACGTTACAACCTACATCGGGCCCGACTTATTCCACGTCGGTCCCGACCTCTTTCTTCGTCACCAACCTCGGGCCCGAGTGACCTTTGTGTCGGTCCCGGTGGTTTCCTTTGGTTTCCTTTGTTTTAACTTCTCTTTTCCAGTTTTCGAGTCTTTCGGAATATCAAATGAACAGAATTCCCGAGTGTTCGACACCCACCACGTGCTACAACGGGGTCGGGTTATAATTTATATTCTCGAGACCCTCGCATCCACGAGCGATCATGCTACAGGATCGGCTTCCATGTGTCCTTAGTGGTGATGAGGGACGCTTCCTGGCAACAGTTGTAGTACTCGGCTACAAGATTGGCTTCCACATGGTGATGAACTGATCTACAGGATCTGCGTCCACGTGTCCTAGATGATCAATGCTTGTCGAGTGATGTCATCTTGTCGGGTAGCCTTGTAAGGACTCCAGAGTTGAGCTCACGCTCCTACTTGCTTGGGATTGCGTCCTTGACTAAGTAGAAACTTCGTTGGTCCTTACTTCTGGAAAGTGGCGTCCCTTTTTCTCAAGGATGGCCACAACACTTGTTGACCTTTTCATTATTGGCGTTCTTGAAACACTTGGACAACTTCATTAGACCAAAGTGAGTTTTTCATACCAAAACTAAGGGATGATTGCAATAGACACAATGTTAAGTACAAAGGAGTCCTTAACATTGCCCCAACAACGACAAAACTACATATATATTATATTTTCCGACTTTCAAATAAATTCTCAAAACGGTTTACACATAGCACACATATCAAAACATTTTCAAAGATCGATCGGGACTAGTTCCCAAAACGAGTCTCATAACCAGTGTTCTAAAATCTGTCTAGGCCCTTGCCTAGGCACTAGGCGGTGCCCCACTTTCCCGACTAGGCCCTAGGCGGTTGGTTGGGCGGCTAAGTAAGCTAAGAGAGCACCTATGCGGTCTAGGCGGGCGCCTAGGCAGTCTAGGCGGGCGCTTAGGTGGTCTAAGCTAGTTGATTAGGCGGTCTAGGCGAACCCCTAGGCAGGTGGGCTAGTTAGTTAGGTGGTCTAGGCGGGCCCTTAGGCGGCTGGGCTAGTTGGTTAGGTGGTCTAGGCGGGCCCTTAGGCGGCTTAGACGATCTCCTAGGTGGGTTGGGTGGGTCTAAGTTGAGGCTAGATGGAGCTCTAGGTGCCAATTTATACATAAATATTAAGATGAGATTGTTCTTTTATCTATATTCTCACCAAATAAGAATAATAATCTTATATATCCAATAACTTACAAATCCGCCTAGACTCTACCTAGGCGCCCGCCTTGCTGCCTAGGTGCTAGGCCCCATCCCACCGCCTAACTTCCGCCTAGCGTTTTTTAGAACACTGCTCATAACTACCATGCAATTCCTAACTGTCTAGAATAGAATTCAACAAGTCGAGAAAAATCAATTTACTTGAAAGGCGAAGGAATTTCCTTACGAACAAGGAATGTCAAGGGCCCAAAACGAATTGATCTTATTCTTACGATAAAAAAGAATACTAAAATTATAGATACACTCTTTAGTCGAATTAATGGACTTAACACCCAAAACGTAGTTGAACCAACCAACTTAACACTAACTAGCCCGACTAAATCAGATTTCTTAATTAAATAATTTCTTGACCCACAAATAAAGCCACCTACTAGCTTATGACCTGCGCCTTACGCATGGTGTTTTCTAAATAAATATTAGAGAAATAATTTTTAAATTAATATGTTTTATTGCTTTGAATAATACGTAGGTCATTGGATAAAAAATTAGATAGTAATTATTTTATTATATTGTTTAAACTTATTATGCAAAATGATGGGTTCCGGATCGGAGGGTCAAAATTTAAATTTATAAACCGAACCCCTATTGTAGTACAAGGGTAGGGTGTCAAACACACGGGAGTTCGTGCGTTGAGTGTACCAAAAAGACTAAAAAGACGAAAAGAAAGGCAAAAACAAGGAAAATCAAAAGGAACTCCTCGGGACCGACTTAGGTCACCTCGGTCCGAGGAGGATCGATGAGAGTTTAGGCGGGACCGACACTGTGGAAGTCGGGCCCGATGTCTGGGTAACTCGGTCTTAGCAAAATAGTAGATCGGTCTTGGGTTTTTGGGTTCCTTCCCTAACTAGACTTGGGTAATTCCACCCGAATTCAGCCAATAAGTGTTGATCCTTGTGAGATCGAGGTTGTTTGCCTCCGATCCCTCCACTCTACACATCGACCCTAGGGGGTTTTCACCTTCCCTCCGATGCTAGGCCAAGTGATGGGCTCGAGATCGCTTTCGCTTACTCTAACCAAACACAAGCCCTAGATCCCTTATTCTCACAAGAGAAATTAAGCTCAATGTAGAGAGGATTCATAGATCAAGCACTCAAGGCTATGGAATTGGGGGTTCACACCCAATCCTAGCTAGGGGTTTCCCCCATAGCCCAAGACTATGGAATCTTCTCCATTTGGAAAGAGTAAAAAGCAATCAAATAGCAAAGCAAACAAATATCAATCATCAAACTCAAATCCAACTCAAATTGCATTCAAATCAAATGAATTCACAAGATCCAAATCTCAAATCCACTAATTGCAAAACAAAACAAGTTCAAACTCACTAAATCTCCCTAAGCTCCACGGATTTCTCTCTTCTTCTCCTCTTCCTTCCTCCTCCTTGCTCTCCAAGTCTTCCTTGAGCCTTTGAGAGTGATTAGATGTGTGTATTAGCCCCCTCGCCAAGGGTTTCTCTCCTTTCCAAGGAAAAGAATTCACCCAAATCCTCCTCTAGATCTTGGGTTCCTTCCCTCCATTGGAGAAGAGTCCACCCCCTCGAGTGTCTATGATGATAGATGATAATGGATCACAAGAGTTTAAATAGAGATTTCAACTCCTTGGGCTCCAAGGCTTGTCCTTGACCTCCAAGGCTTCTAGAACTCCTTGATCTCCAAGGCTTCTAGACTCCTTGACCTCCAAGGAAGCAAATATAATTATGGGAATTAACAAGAAAATCCCAAAAAGAAAGGAATCCGGAGCCATGACCGACATGGATCGACACGGAGAACCTCGGGCCCGACTTGCTTCAACCTCGGTTCAATGGCATGTCTTTCATGAACCTCGGGCCCGACTTGCCACACCTCGGACCACCACCTCGGGCCACCATGGTACCTCGGGCCCGACATGCTGGGTACCTCGGTCCTAAGGCATTTTTCAGCTTGTTTCGCCCCGTTCTCTCTCGTTTTAGCTCCGATTGACTCGATTCTTTCGCCATTCTCTTAGTCTTGACTTGAGGCTTATTTCAATTCATTGTTAGCTCCATTTTGGCTCCTTTTTCACCCTTGAATTCCTTCATGATTCCATGCTCCAATCTCCATGATTCTTGCTCCAAAATGCCTACAAAATGCACAAAACACGCATAGTCTCCGAATCTCATAGAAAATCGGAATCTAAGCTAAAAAGGGGCAAAACACACAAGAAAAGAAGGAAAAAGGACTAAAACTACCAAGGAAAACACACTTAAAACACTACCAAATTAAGAGACATCAGAATACCCCATACTTAAACTTGCTTGTCCTCAAGCAATAACTTGGATTCAAAACCTCAACATGACCTTCAAGTAAAGCACTAAGTCAAAACCATTTTCAAGCACGTATGAATCCAAACATAAACAATCAAATGTCATCACATGTGTATGCATGCTTCAAGTATGAAGTGCTACCACCTAGCCTCACTTTAGGGAAATGTAATCAAAGCACAACTCTCAAGTATGTATGGCTTAATGCATAAAAGTGATGTATCTCTCCACTCATGCCTTGTGCAAAGTCTACTTTTACCATTGAAGATAATATTACCAATCTCTCTACCTAGAGATGTCAAAATAATACCAATACAAGATGAACTTGGGCTCAATGGAGATCCTCATAGAGAATTCCATTCGGCCGGGTTGTAATGGGGCTTTTGGTGTTTCATAAGGGAAGGATTTGTTTGGCTATGTGGTGCTCACAATGGGACTCGAACAACCTAAAAGACTCACCAACCTTTCTCTTTTTTTTTTATATATATATGAGGTCGGGCCCGAGTCTACTAGACTCGATAACGGCTCTATTGACCCCATACTTGCATTTTTGTTTGGCTATGTGGTGCTCACAATGGTACTAGAGCTCCAGTGGCTTGGAGAAAAGTCTGTAGACCAAAAGCTGAAGGTGGTCTAGGATTGAAGGATCTTGGAACTTGGAATAAAGTTAATGTTACTGAGCTCCTTTATGATGCCTGTCTTAATGATGGCTCAATCTGGTCTTGGTGGGTTGAGCACACCCATACTCGTGGGCAGAATATTTGGGATATCACTTGCAAGAACTCTGATAGTGCAATCTGGAAGGCAGTGATGAAGATGAGAGATGATATGGTTGATTCTCTCAATGACAATGCCAATGTTTACACTCTGAACTCAAGACTAGGCAGATTTGATGGCAAGAGCTTGTATGACTGCAGGAGAAGCAGAGGAGATAAGGTTCCCTGGGCTGATCTTGTGTGGAATAAAACCAACACTCCTAGGGTGGCATTCATATCCTGGAAGATCATGAACAAAGGAGTACATACAAGGGACAAGCTGCACTCATGGGGCCTCTCAGCTGATGACCTTTGCCCCTTGTGTGACCTGTGCCAGCAGGAAACTCCCAATCACTTATGGTTTGAATGCAGCTTCTCTAACAAAGTGATTAACAAGGTTCTGTCATGGGCTAAGCTTGGGCGCAGAATCACCAACATAGAAGACTGGATTAGCACTTCAAGTGCATTCAAGAGCAGGAATTCTTTTCATTTTAATCTCTGGAATCATTGTATCTGTGTTAGCATGTATTTCATTTGGAAAGCTAGGAATTTGGTGATCTTTAGCCAGCAGAATTTGAGTGTGGAGGATTGCACTTGCATGTGCATGAATCACATAAGAAACAGTTGCAAAGCAAGATGGAAAGATAGCTCTAGAGAGCTTAGGAAGTTTTTGGAGAGAATTGAGAGAGATGTGCATGTAAATAGCTAGTCTAACTAGCATTTTGTAACCTTTTATTAATCCAATTAACCGTTTCTTCAAAAAAAAAAAGATAGGGTAAACGAGTCTCACACATGGTCTTGGAGGCTTGCTTCTCGGGTTGGACCGACATTGGAGCTAAATCGGGCCCGACTTCATGTGTCTCCTCCAAAGCTTGTTTGAACCAAAACTCGAGCCTTTCTTCTTCAATCATAAGAAAGGGGGAGATTTCCTTTGCTTCAATCTTTTCACGCTCAAGAGCCATGAGATAGTCTTTCTCCATCGGCATCAATCGAAGTGGATGCAAGTCGGTCCCGATGCTCAGCATCTCGGGCTCGGGACAGAGTGGAGGCAAGGGAGGTGGTCCGATGTTTGGGAAACTCGGGCCCGACATGTCCTCCAACTCGGTCCTGGATTGCAGACTCGGTCCATCTTGCGAGCTACTCGGGCCCGACACACTGAGTACGTCGGTCCAGGCTCGCTCACTCTTCTCGACTTGTGGTGGCTCGACTCGGACCTCATCATAGCTCTCTTCATCATGATAGCTCGGAAAATGCTCTTGAGAACTCGGGAGGGATGTCCAATAATCAAGTTGAGCATTGTCACTCATCCTCCATGAGTTAAACTCCTCGAGTTGAGTCCTCTCTTCCTTGAAATGAGTTCTCATCTCCTTGGGCTCTTCTAGCAACTCACGTGCCCATGGAGGAGTTTGTTCGTAGCTCGGAGGTTGGTAGGGAGGTACTCCTTGCATTTGAGTATAAGTGGGACTTCCCCAATAGGATTGAGCACCACCTCGTCCATCATAGTGGTCTTGGTTCCCATACACCTCTCTCATGTAACACTCCTCCTCATAGGCTCTCACTTCTCTCTCTTGTTGCATTCTAAGCCGGGCATCGAGTTGCTCCTGAGCTCGAATTCGAGCTCTCTTTTCTCTTTCCGCTTGCTCCTTTGCCTCATGGATTCCCTGACACGGACGTCAGGGAATTTCTTGAAATGCTCCATTTCTAGGGATGGCTACTTGTTGGACCTACGCCCGCCGAAGTCAATTCTGATCAAATTCGGGCGTTCTTCAAGTCTCTACGCTACAAATCCAAGGCCGGTACACTTGATTTCAAAATTGACGATGAGCCTACTCAAGTCAATGAACGTCAAGTCCGCGCCTTCATGGGACTCAACACTCAAAAGCCACCGTCCAATGCCTTAAACTCTCTTCTTGAGAATGGATTTGAAATGACGGACGACGAAGAGGTGGCTCTGCTTGAAAGAATCTTCCAAGGCAAAAGACCTTATGGGACGGACAGAGTGGCTCATGTGCCGAGCTGTCATTCCTAGGCAAGAGAAGCGTTCCATTGTTCAAACACATGACTGTATACTGTTGGACGCTTTTCTCAACCGCCGCCCCATCAATCTTGCCAGAATTGCTATGCAACATATGGCTAAGTGTGGGAGGAAGAGACATGCTTTGCCGTACCCTGGGCTAGTCAAGCTGATTCTCAAGTCCCAAAATGCTTATGATGACACTACTTCTCCTGAGTTGCTGGGCCTTAACTCGGATAAGAAGAAGGGACTACTTGAAATCAGGAACAATGAGGAACTACCCTCCATCAAGAAGCAGTTAGAGGCTGAGGCAGAGGAAGCAAAGAAGAAAGCTGAGCAAGAACTGTAGGATCTGCGTTAGTACTTCAAAGGTCGTCGACACCTACGATGTCGTCGACCAGAGTTAACAACTAGTATTATGCAGCGGAATAAAGACACAAGAAAGATTGATACGTTACCACTTTGAACACAAGGAGTTATAGTGGAAAACTCTCTACAAACCAACTAGTTTGTATAGAGAAAAACCACTTGCCTTCTAAGCTTCAACTTAGAAGGACTTGAAGAGCACTTCGCTCGCTTGTATTGCTTTCTCGGATTACAAAGGTGTTCCTACTCCTAGATGTGAATCCCACACACTCTAGCAAGTACTCTTGCCTTATCTCAATCCTCACTCAATATAATCTCGCTCAACACTCAACCTCCTAAGATCGAATCTCACGATCTCACTCAACACTCGCTCACAATTACAATGTTTGCACTCTCCTCCTTCTCAGTCCTAGAATATATGCACGAAATGTATAAATAAGACTAAGAAGATTGCTGCACGATTCAGCCAAATCGGCTAAGACATGAATCGTACACAATCTTTACAAGATCTTTCCTAAAATAAAATCCTAAGCCATGATAAAATCATCTTCAATATCTTCCTTGATCTCTTGATGATTTTCCATCTTTATGATCTTGTCCTTGCCTTAAATGAACAGCTGAAGATGTTGTACGCAGTTTCCATATCAAAGAAACACGCTATTTCCTTTTCTGAATTTCGACACGCGCTTCGCTTC
Organism: Polygonum aviculare; assembly: GCA_934048045.1. Lineage (NCBI taxonomy): Eukaryota > Viridiplantae > Streptophyta > Magnoliopsida > Caryophyllales > Polygonaceae > Polygonum > Polygonum aviculare. Next base: position 27,413,756 of record OW204024.1, on the reverse strand, counting down.
TGGGAACTGAGGTCGGCGACCTCTCGGCAACCTCTTCGGTTTGGAACCATCAAAACACGAACTCAGTTTTCTAACAAATTCCCCCTTTTTGATGGTGACAAACACTCATCTTCTCCTCTTCTTAAACCTGGTTCTGGGGTCTTTGTTAACCTGTTCAGCATCTCAAAACACACAAACTACAAAGGCAAGCAAAAATATTCCCTCTTAACTTTTCAAAAGTTCCCCCTAAGTTCAAGCAACTCATGACATTCAGTATATCCCCTTAATCAGACCTGCAATCCCAGCTATTTTCCCCCTTTTGGCATCATCAAAAAGATTGAAAATCATAGAGAAGTCAACTAGGCAAATATAATAGCAAATAAAAGCATGCAGCATCAATCAAAAGTCGTCAACTATGCAAGCATGGCAATGTCAAACAAAGCAACCAAACATAAAGTATTTAGGTTTACAACCCAATCGAACTTAGAAAAAGTTTTTGAAATAGGGAATAATATGGTAGGGGTAGAAAGCAGGTGGTGGCAAAAGTCATAAGGCAGCAGAAGTTGGCGACCTAGCAGAGTCCTTCCTTGATGTGGCTCACGTCTTCAGCAATGGATTCAGCCAGCTTGGTCAGAGCATCAATCTTCTCAGATTGTTCCTGCAGCTCCTTCCTCATCAGTGCAATTTGAGCTCTTTGGAATTCCTCGGTTGGCGACTCCTCAGTGCAATTTGAGAATGCGATGTCCTGGAGTCACTTCATCTCCAGAACACTCATCAACCCAAATCTCATGGTTGATGAAGATGTCGGTGACCAGCCTGCCGTAAGGCAAAGCGTGATTGGGACTCTCCAAGACATTCTTCATGTACAGCATGATCAACCTGGGCAAGCACACCTTCTCTCCCTTAAAGATCTTGTCAAGGACAAGGATCTCCTGAATATAAGCACAATGCCTCTTTTGCTCTCGGGGTAGGAGGTTGCTAATGAGGTAGGAGAACATCACCTTCTTGTCAACGGCCATGGACTTCACAAGATAAGGACCAATGCCAATACCTTCATCACCAAGTACATTCTTCAAAGCACTACTGGCGTCTACATTCTCTGGCCACACTCCCTTGTAATACTCAACAAATCCTTCATGAGGGATCTCTAGAAGGTCAGCGACCTCCTGGCTGGTGAACACATACTCCTTTCCTTCCCAGACATAATTCCCAACAGTTTTGTTGCCATAATCCTCTATGGTCAACGTCTCATAAATCTTCTTCACAAAATCAGCTATGAACTTCTCTTCTTCACAAAACAAATCCTTCCAACCTTGGATTTCCATCCACCTTTCAACCTCAGACAGCTTAAACTCATTCAGAAAATTCCTCTCCCACAACAACACTTTAGTAAAATCCCTAGACTGGATTTTCCTATTTTCTGGCTTCTTCTTCTTCTTCTTCTTGCTAGCAGAGGCCTTAGGTTTAATCACGGTCGGCGACCTAGGTCGCTTAGCCCTAGACTTCCTAAGTTTTCCTTCAGATTCACTCTCATTAGGCAGAGGGATATTAGGTACATCTTCTCCAGTCATCAATTTCAGTCTCCTAGTTACAAGCCTATGCTCAACAGTGGGTTTCTTAGTGGATCTCCTAGAAATAGGGGTATCCTCTCCAAACAACTGCTTCTTAACCTCTTCTTTAGCGTTAGACAAAGATTCTTTCTCAACAAAAAGAGGATCAGATTCAGTACCTTCACTGTCAGACGGGATAGACACTGGACGTTTGCCTCTGACCTTGGTAGAGTCAACAACCTTGGCAACAACCTCTGAGACTTTCTCCAAGTCGACAACCTCTTCAGCTTTTTGGGTGTCGTCTTAAACCTTCTCCTTTGTTTCAGCGGGAACAATAACTTCTTCTTCAAAAGCATCGACCACCTTCTCTGTGGCCTCAAACTCAGTTTCAGCAACGGGTTCCGCTTCTTCGTCCTTATCTTCGCCTTTTTCTCCCTCAACCGCCGGTTCCCTTGGCGGTTCCTCCTTCTCCGGCTCCGGTTCGGGTTTTTCAACCGCCAGAGGAATGTCGCCTGAAACCGCCAGATCTGGGGCGATTTCCGACACATTCTCTGTCGGAAGGGGCTCGGGTTCGGTTATGGGTTCTTGTGGAGGGGATTTGGGCTTGGATTGAGGAGATACAAGGGCAATGGGGTCGGGATTTTGAGTTTTGGAGCTTTCGGCCATGGCGGGTTCCGGTTGGGCCTTTTCGATTAGGGCTTTGGCAGCGAGTTTCTTCAATTCTTCTTCTCCGAGATGGGTCATGAGAAGAGATTGAAACTGCTCGGGGGTGAGGTTTGACAGCGGGGACTGGTTTGGGGAAGCCATTGAAGCAAGGAAAAAGCTTGGGGGTCGGTTATGACGTTTGGGGTTTTTGGACAGAGAGAGAGGGAAATCGGGATAAGCACAAAAAGGGTAAGAGAAAAGTACCTTTTAGGTCTACTTTTATGCAAGTACAACTTCTCAATTTATGGCAACTGCAGATACACTCGAGTACATGATCCCGTTAGAAGATCTTCTCCTTCCAAAAATTTCAAACTGAAAACCTGTCAAATATTTCGCCCCAAAATAACACGTGCGCTTTCCGCACAAATTGGTCGTCAACCTTGTCGACTACCTCAACTTCAAACTTTCTTTCCACAAACCTGAAATCTGTCAAATCATCAACTGCAACTGACACATCTGAAGTCGTCAACCTCAACCCTGTTTTCTCTTGAATTTTGTGCCAGTGAACAACCTTACTGTGCCATGACTTTTACCACATGAAGTAGCTTGGGGGTTGGGTTACACCGGGTGATGTCAAAGCAAACCAAGCATAAAAATATAATATTTTGTGGAATTTGTCGATCAAGTTGATAAGTCTCCGTTTAAAAACACACAAATAAGCAAATAGGCTCATAGAGACTCTCAAGCATGATAGGTCGGGGACGGCAGTAGAATCAACCATCATTTGGGCTTCTAATGAGGGTTAAAGGGTCATCAGGTTGATTCTTTTGGGCTCAAAGAAAAAGTTCAATTGAATATGCAATTTATAAACACAATATGCAGGAAGTCGCCGACATGCACACAAGCAGGAGATTTCATCGATTAAATGCACATACACCTCATTATGCTGACACTATATAAGCATGAAATTCTCAAAATGATAATCAATCAAGTTTCAACCGGTCATAAGAGGATAGCATAAATGATTTTAGCAAGTCAATCAAGTGAGATCATACCTAGCTCCATGCGAAGTCGTTCAAAGGGTTCACGATTTAGAGCCTTGGTGAAAATATCCGCCCTTTGTTCATCCGTCCTGCAAAACTTCATGGACACCATGCCTTTATCCACGCAATCTCTAAGAAAATGATGCCTGATTTCAATATGCTTTGTCCTGGAATGTTGCACCGGATTCTTTGAGATATCGATGGCACTCGTGTTGTCACAAAGTATGGGTACGGACCCACACTCAACACCATAATCTCTGAGTTGTTGCTTCATTCATAAGAGTTGTGAACAACATGCTGCGGCGGCGACATACTCGGCTTCGGCAGTAGATAGAGCAACTGAATTTTGCTTTTTGGATCCCCAAGAAACTAAGCACGAGCCAAGAACTGGGCCATCCCTGATGTACTCTTTCTATCAACACGATTCCCTGCAAAATCTGCATCAGTGTAGCCGACTAGGTCGAAGTCGCTGACCCGTGGATACCATAGACACAGGTTGTCACTACCCTTGAGATAGCGAATGATCCTCTTCACAACTTTTAGATGAGATTCCCTTGGATCGGCCTGAAATCTTGCACAAAGGCACACGGCGTAGACAATATCTGGCCTACTAGCTGTAAGATACAAGAGAGATCCAATCATACCTCGATACACAGTAGCATTGACCTTTGGGTCCTTTTCATCTTTTCTAAGTGAAGTGGTCGTCGACATGGGAGTATCAAAAGAGCGAGAACTCTCAAGACCAAACTTCTTTACGCACTCCCTGAGGTACTTTTGTTGATGAATCTTGGTACCTTCTTCATTTTCCACGACCTGAAGTCCTAAAAAGAACTTGAGTTCCCCCACCATGCTCATTTCAAATTCACTCGACATGAGGTTGGCGAACTCCTTCACTAACTCTGGATCTGTTGAGCCAAAGATGATGTCGTCGACATAGACCTGAACCACCAGAGTGTGATTCTTTTTCCTCAACAAGACTAGGGTCTTGTCGATCTCTCCTTGAACATATCCATGCTAGATTAGGAACTGCGATAGCCTATCATACCACGCACGAGGAGCCTGCTTCAACCCATATAAAGCCTTATCAAGCTTGTAAACATGATCTGTGTTGGCGACATCTTCAAAACCTGGGGTTTGCTCAACATAGACTTCTTCCTTCAAATACCCATTTAGACATGCGGTTTTGACATCCATTTGCTGCAATTTGAATCCATGAAAGGTAGAGTAAGCAATCAACAACCTTATAGCCTCAAGACGAGCAACCGGGGCAAAGGTTTCATCATAGTCGATTCCCTCTTGTTGATTGTATCCTTTCACCACAAGCCGGGCTTTGTTTCTAACAACATTTCCTTCATCATCCAGCTTGTTCCTGAACACCCATCGTGTTCCAATCACTGTTCTTCCCTTCGGCCTTGGGACCAAATGCCACACCCGCTCAAATTGATGAAGTTCCTCTTGCATGGAAATGACGCAATCCGAGTCCTTCAAGGCTTGCTCGATATTCTTCGGCTCCAACATAGAAATGAAGGCGTTGAATGCAAAGAGATTGAGTGAGGATCTCGTCTGCACACCCTTCGAATAATCAGTAATGATGTTGGTGACCGGATGAGCATCTTTCTGCTAATAATTCCTGATAGGTAGTTGAGTCAGGTCGTCGACCACTGGAGTCTGCGACGAACTACCTAGAATAGAACTTTGAACTGCTTGATCTGATCTTTGAACTGCTTGATCAAACTCTTGAACTGCTTGACCTGATCCACTAGCCTCTGATACGTTCTGATTCTGCACAGTATCTGCAACCTGACCCTGAACCTGATTCTGACCTGTCCTTGCAATCTGATCGGGGTCGACGACACTGTCACTGTTGGCAACCTCGGACAAACCTTCAACACTGTCCTTGTCAGAGACATTCTCAAGGCCTAAGAAATAGCCTTGATCACCATCTTCACGATCCTGAGTCATAGAGCCTGCCATGGTGTTTTCATCGAACACCACATGAACACTTTCTTCGATCTTCTTGGTCCTCTTGTTGTACGCCTTGTAAGCTTTGCTTGTTGGAGAGTAGCCAACAAAGGTGCCAACATCACTCCTTGGATCGAATTTGCCCAGACTGTCCTTCCCATTGTTATGAACATAGCATTTACACCCGAAGACGCGAAGGGGGGCGACACTAGGCTTGACTCCTCTCAAGAGCTCATAAGGAGTCTTTCCAAGCAGTGGACGCAACATGGCTTTATTCATCACGTAGCAGGATGCATGAATGGCTTCTCCCCAGAAATTCCTTGGGAGACCACTAGAAATGAGCAAGGTCCGCGACATCTCCTCCAAAGCTCGATTCTTTCTCTCGACCACGCCATTTTGTTGAGGGGTTCTAGGCGCCGAGAAATTGTGGCTGACACCGTTCATCCTGCAATACTCCAGAAATTCAGAGTTCTCAAACTTTGTGCCATGATCAGATCTGATAGCCACTAGAGAATTTCCAAGCTTCTTTTCAACAGCCTTTGCCCAGGTCTCGAACTCTTCAAACACCTGATCTTTAGAAGCAAGGAAGATAGTCCAAGTATAACGTGAATAATCATCAACAATCACAAAGACATATCTATTTCCTCCTCTACTTTGTACGCGCATCGGTCCACACAAGTCCATATGAATCAACTCAAGGGGCTTGGAGGTACTCACCTCCTTCTTGGACTTAAAAGAAGACCTTACTTGCTTACCCTTCACACAAGCATCACATACACCAGACTTTGAGACATCAAACTTGGGCAATCAACGAACTAGCTCTTCTTTGTGCAATTTGACCAATAACTGCGGGCTAGCATGATAGAATCTACTATGCCAGAGGTCGGCAACCTCTGCACCAGACTTCAAGCACAAACTATTTTCAGGTTGGAAGTAGGGATCCACTTTGTAAACATTGTTTTGGCACAATCCCTTCAGAAGCGTCCTACCTGTACTTATTTCAATCACCTGGCATTGCTTATGATCAAAGACAACTTGATTTTTCCCGTTAGCACACAGTTGAGCAACGCTCAATAAGTTAAAACCAAGGTTGTCAACCAGACTAACATTAGAAACTGAAACCTTACTTGAGATCTTCACTTTACCCATTCCAGAAACCACACCTTTGCTATTGTTTCCGAAGGTAATATTACCTCCGTTGTGTTGTTGAAGTGAGACAAAATCTTTAGATTTTCCAGTCATATGAGCTGAGCACGCAATGTCGATAAACCAGGGGTCGTCGACACTCACTTCAACCTACACAAACAAGATTAGTTTTTACGAACCCAGAGTTGTTTCACAACTCCTCTGGTTCGATCAACAGATTTCACAGCATTAGTAGAACCATTAGCATTAGCAGGTTTTGGATTCTTGACAGAGTTGGTGACTTTAGGTTTCTTTCTCGAAGTCCTCGACTTCCTAGCCTTTTCAGAATTTCTAGACCTTTTGAAACACTCATGTTGGTAATGGCCTCCTTTGCCACAATACCAGCATGTGATATGAGATTTCAACCCTACATACTTACTATATCCTGGGTAGACAGGCTTGTTGTCAACCCGGGCCTGGAAGTCAATTCGTGAAGGGCCGGCTTTCTGAACTTGGTTTTCCCACATGGTACGAACCTTTTGATTAGGATACCACTTCTGCTTCCCTTTACCTTTGGGATCCGCCACATGCGAAGAACAACTTGCATTGTGCTCATGCATAGGAGATTTTCCCTTAGATGTTTTGGAGGTAGAGGCGTTCCCCTTTTCTATTTGGTTTTTCCCATAACCTAGACCAGGTCGCTCCACAACCTTCACAAATCTTCTTCCGAAGTCTTGTTTGACTTCTTGGACCCTGTCAACGACAAACTCATCCTTCCACTTCTGTTTTTTAGCTTCGTCATCTATCTTCACATTTTCAAGATCACTAGACAACTTAGCGTTTCCCAGCTTCAGCATGAGGTTTTGACCTTCGAGACTAGACACCTGTTTTTCTAGGTCGTCAACCTGCTTCTGTAAGTCAACAACTTGAGACTCAAGGTTAGGACATTTAGAGCAATCAACAGGCTTAGAAACACTCTTCTTCTCTAGATCTATAGCTTTTGAAGACCAAACTTCATTATCATCTATCAGATTAACAATTTTCTTATCTTTTTCATTAATTTCCTCACTAAGTTCGGAAATCTGAAGACCAAGTTTTTCAATGATAGCATAAAGTTGTTCACGTGTCTTTTTGGCTAAGAGAGAAGAAACATCATTATCATTATCATTTACCTCACTTGAGGAGTCATCACCCAAGGCCATAAGGCAGACTTCTTTGGTCGGCGACTCGTCTTCCTCCTCGTCAGACATGTCCCAAGTCGCCATCATGCTCTTCCCAGCCTCTCTCTTTGGACATTGTTTAGCAAAATGCCCTTTATCGTGGCAGTGATAGCATATCACTCCCTTTAGATCTTTTGCACCTTCAGGGGCTTTGGTAGGAGCTTTATTGCGATTCCAAAGTCTTTTCATCGCCTTTGAAATGAGAGCAACGTCGTCGTCAACGACCTCTTCATCATCCTGTCCTTGAGCGATGTCAAAAGCCTTCTCAACTTTCAGAGCAATAGTTTTGACCTTTTCAGAGTCAAATCTATCCTCTCTTCTCTGTTGGATACCTCCGAGCATGGTCAGTTGACTAATCACATCCTCCACGGTCATCGACTTCGTGTCCTTTTGGGACAAGAGAGAAGTCGCCATGCCGTCGCACTTCTTGTTGAGACCCGAAATCAGCTTGTTGGTTTGCTTCCATTGTGGAAGCTTTTCTCCAAGGAACTCTAATTGATTGACCACCGATTGGAATCTTGAGTGGTACTCATGGAGGGACTCATTCTTCCCTTGGAATAGATTCTCATATTCTCGCTCAAGGGTTATGATTCTGTCCTTTTTTACATCATCATTTCCTTGATGGAGACGTTTGAGAGCATCCCAAATATCCTTAGCACTGTCATAGCCTATGACTTTCTTGATCTCACTGCTAGAAAGTGCATGGTGAAGAACCTTCTTGGCACGTTCATTCTTTTCAAGCTTCTTGAAGTCAGCGTCGTCATACTCCGTGACTTCCTTCACTTTGCCATCAGGTTTGAGGAATTTCTCAGGACCAATGGAAATTACTTTCCAAAGCTGTCCATCCAAAGAGCAAATGTGGGTTTGCATTTTTTTTACCCACCAATCATACTCTCCGGGCTTGAGAACTGGAGGTTTCCAAAAGGAGTCATTGATAGCGGTGTTGGTGGTAGACATCTTTCCTGCAAAGTACTAGAAAAATCTAGAGCCAAAGCTCTGATACCAATTGTAGGATGTGCGTTAGTACTTCAGAGGTCGTCGACACCTACGATGTCGTCGACCAGAGTTAACAACTAGTGTTATGCAGCGGAATAAAGACACAAGAAAGATTGATACGTTACCACTTTGAACACAAGGAGTTATAGTGGAAAACTCTCTACAAACCAACTAGTTTGTATAGAGAAAAACCACTTGCCTTCTAAGCTTCAACTTAGAAGGACTTGAAGAGCACTTCGCTCGCTTGTATTGCTTTCTCGGATTACAAAGGTGTTCGTACTCCTAGATGTGAATCCCACACACTCTAGCAAGTACTCTTGCCTTATCTCAATCCTCACTCAATATAATCTTGCTCAACACTCAACCTCCTAAGATCGAATCTCACGATTGCACTCAACACTCGCTCACAATTACAATGTTTGCACTCTCCTCCTTCTCAGTCCTAGAATATATGCACGAAATGTATAAATGAGACTAAGAAGATTGCTGCACGATTCAGCCAAATCGGCTAAGACATGAATCGTACACAATCTTTACAAGATCTTTCCTAAAATAAAATCCTAAGCCATGATAAAATCATCTTCAATATCTTCCTTGATCTCTTGATGATTTTCCATCTTTATGATCTTGTCCTTGCCTTAAACGAACTGCTGAAGATGTTGTACGTAGTTTCCATATCAAAGAAACACGCTGTTTCCTTTTCTGAATTTCCGCACGCGCTTCGCTTCTGGGAACTGAGGTCGGCGACCTCTCGGCAACCTCTTCGGTTTGGAACCATCAAAACACGAACTCGGTTTTCTAACAAGAACGTATCGCTCTAGAGGCTGAACAGGAACGTCTTGCTTCTATGCAACAAGAGCCAGTATCTGAACAAGAGAACGCCGTAAATTTTGCAGCTCTTGATCAGCTCCTGATGGCAAACTCTCCTCCTCCCTCATTGCCTCATATGGATGCCCCATCCTCTAGCAGTGGTCCTGCGCCCATTCCTTCACCAGCCCATCCTGAGCAGTATCCTCCTTCAGAGCTCATGGCCGCCATCATGCATAATCAGTGCGTCCTAATCCAAACCCTCAAGGAGTCTGCGGAACTCAATGCCAAGCTACTCAAATTCTTCCAAGAGTCCACCGGCAGACATCTTGAATGATCACCGTCCTCACCCTTTTATCCCTCAATGTTATTGCCTTTGCTTCTTTTGTATTGCAAACCCTATTCCAAGTTTGTAATGACCTTAATCTATTTCCATTGAATGGCTATTACAATGTTTGCTTGCATGTGTTTGTTTAAGAGTTCCACGGCTTGTAGTTGTATTTTTGTGTTAACGGCCTTATCACTTGTTATCCTTTTCGATGATGCCAAAAGGGGGAAGTGTAGTTTTGCAGAGATGCGCTATAAAATAGTTATCTTGAATAAGTAAGTGTTAAGGGATAACTATTAAGTGAAAGGTCTAAGGAACGCCATGCTAGAATAATCAAGAGGACGCTTAGAAAGTATTCTAGGACGCTACTCTCCTTAAATTCCAAAAGTTAGAGAATCAAAGAATGAATATTGTGCTTACTGAAATTTCTCTAAGTGTTAGAGGACGCTTCTAAGTTTTCATGCATGCTAAGTTCCAATGCCAAAACTATTTTGCTGAAGAGTTTGTCATCATTAAAAAGGGGGAAATTGTTGGGACGCCATCAAGGACGCTTGAGTACTTGTTAGTGTACCACACAACGTTCCCTTAGTTTTGATATGACAAACTCACTTTGATTCTAATAAATTTGTCCAAGTGCTCAGGAACGCCAGTGACAAAGGACAACAAGTGTGTGAAGTGTTCCCTAGGCTTAGGGACGCTAGCTAACAGGAAGTAAGGACCAACAAGAGACTACTTGAGTAAGGACGAAGTCCCAAGCAAGTAGGAACGTAAGAAGAGCGTCCTTACTCACTAGCCGACAGGATGACATCACTCGACAACATTTGATCATCCAAGGACACATGGAGACCGATCCTGTAGAAGAGTCCAACACTACGTGGCGGACGATCCTGTAGCAGAGTTCATCAACACGTGGCGGCAGATCCTGTAGCAGAGTCCATCACACACACCTGGATACAGGAAGCTTCCTCATCACCGTCATACTTCGTGGAGGAAGATCCTATAGCCACGTCCATGAAGGGCATGATCGTCAGAAGAGGAATGACGCCCTTCCCCAAGTTCTATAAATAGCCCAAGGCATTTATTGTGACATTAAAGCTTTCAGAGAATATTCAAAGAGAATTAGAGGAAAGCGACTCACTCAAGAACACAAAGAATAAGCTCAAGAACACTCAAGAACAGTTATAGGCTTGTGTTAGATCGAGTGAGAATTGTAACCCCAAACCACAAATTGTTTGTAACTCAAAAAACCCAAAAAGAAAGAGAGAGAGTCCTACAACACACTGTAGGACGTAGGGATAGAAGTCCTTTAGAAGATTAAACTCGCTTAGGTTGTAGGCTTAAAGGAGGACTTTACTAGTGGACTTAGGATGCTGTCTAAGTACCAGAGAAGTGTAAAGGATTCGTCAGTACAACGTAAGGGTGTTTAATAAGAAAAGAAGAATCTATTCAAAAATCCTCTAAGGAGGTAGAGGTTTACACTTAAGGACTACTTGGTCTTGAGTGGTTCCTCTAGAAATCATTGTGTTCACTTTTCTCACCTGTTTTGCTTTAAATTCCGCTGCACATCTAAAGGACGCCCTTACACCTCGTAAGGACGCCTGACCAAGGACGCATTTACCTAAGTAAAGGACGTCCCTCAGTTACACTAACGATCCAACAATTGGTATCAGAGCAGGCGCTCTAGATTTTGTTGAGTTGCAGGTGAAAAATGGACATGGAACCAATAGGAATCTCTTTTGTGAAGCCTCCATGCCTGACGGACGGCAACTTCAATCGTTGGAAGATAAGGTTCGAGAACTTCTACAGGAGTCAGAACTATCAACGCTGGAAAGTAATCATGAAGGGTGACCTCAAGGTCCCTGCTGACAAAGAGGACGAGTGGGGTCTTGGTGAATTCAATCTGATGGAAACCAATGCTAAGGCAATTTGCTTCCTTCAAGTGTCCCTCTGCGAAAGGGACGCCACCTGAGTTAGCAATTTGGCAACGGCCAAACTACAGTGGGAAGCTCTCGAGAAGTACCACGTAGGAACTGCTGAGATGAAGGAGGACGTTCAACTCGAAATCAAGAGAGAGTTCTATGCCTTCAGAATGCTGCCCAATGAAACGGTTAAGGACTACTCATACCGTTTTGAAGCTCTTGTCACCAAGATGAAGAACTGGGGTATCCCAGAAGCTGAAGTCTCAATGAGAAACAGAGTTCAAGTAGTCATTGATGGACTAACAGGAATCTGGAACTTCGATAGAACTACTTTCAAGGAAAATCAAGCCAACAAGACGCTTGATATGGAAGAGATCTATGGGAAGTTGAGGCAGTACGAAGCAAGGAGGAACTCCGATATAACTGAGCTAGGACGGAACCCCAGACAAATCTTGCTTTGGCATCAACAACACCAGAGTACGCTGAGTATCTGCGTCGCCAAAGAGAACTTGCTTTGATGGTGGAAGCCAATAAGAATGAGAACCGTGAGAAGATGCGCGTCCAAGCATTAAAGGAGAAAGAAAGCAAGTCAAAGGAACTGCTTGATGAAGAGGAAGCGCTTGCTCTTCTGCACAAAGCTCTCCGTTCCTGGGGTAAAAGGAACAAATATTTCAACAAGCAAAAGATGCCTTACAAGAAGGAAAGTCCCAAGTACACAGAGGTAGAAATGAAAGAACTCACTTGTTACAGATGTAACAGAAAAGGACATTTTGCGAAGAAGTGTACCACGGGAATGTCATCTAAGGAAATGAAGACAAAAGCTCTCATAGGAGTGTGCGCGGCTACATGGGATAATGTTAGTTCTGATGATAAAGAACCTGATGACCAAGTGGCGTACATGGCTATGGAGGACGCATCAGCTGTTGAAGAGAACGCCTCCGAAAATGAACCAGAGGTAACTCACGATTCTATGATGAGTTCCTTAGAAAAATGTTCAAAATCAAAGCTTATTAAACTCATTGGTAAAATCATGGAAGAAAGTCTTGCTATGAAACATAGAATGGATGAACTTGAAGATGAAAACATAGTAGTTGAATGTGAGAATTGTGCTACAGTGTCTTTGCAACTAGAGTCCTCATGTGAAGAAAGTAAATCCCTAAAAACTGAAGTGATGTGTCTTAAACTAGAGAACGCGAAGCTTAGGGAAGAAGTGAAAGTGTTAGGAAAGAGTCCTGTCATTGAGGAAGTCAGACCAATGGTTTTTGTCCCAACTAAAAGAGGACTAGGTTATGAGTCTGACAATAGGAACTCTCTTCCTAGCGACTTTGAGGCAAGCAAAACTTCAGAACTTGAACTAGAAAGGGATAAAAATAAGAACCTTCTTGAGCGGATTAGAGTCCTAGAGAGTGGAGAGAAAGGCCAAGAGGACTACTACACTAACTCCACGAGTCATAGGATCTATAAGAAAATTGTTAAGGGGGAAGGTTCTAAAGCTTGCAATCCACAAAAAATGAAAGAGAATAAAATCCAACGTCCGAACAAGAAGTACTACCTCGGTACTTACTACAGGACGTGCTGGTACTGTGGACAAGGAGACCACTTCAAATATGATTGTGTAAAACTGAAGGAAGACATTGAAAGTGGAAAAGCTGCTAGGACTAACATTGAAAATGATAAGTCCGTCCCTAAGGCTAACACTAGGCGTCCTAGACGTTCTAGGAGTTCTTTCCGAAAGCATGCTATTTCAAATGATGTTAATATAAATGACTACATGCCAGAACCAGAGTTCTATTATTGCAACGAACGAGGTAAGGAATACCTTGCCTGGGTCGCCAAACACTAACTTTGTCTTGGCAGGTGGAAGTGAGGGGACGCCCATGGATCATTGATAGCGGCGCCTCAAATCATATGATAGGAAGCCAGATCCATCTCACTTCTATCAAAAGTAGTACCACGGGAGGAACTGTCTCGTTTGGCAATAAGGGCAAGGGAAAGATCAAAGAGACGGGAACTGCCATTCTCAATTCGTCCATCAAAGCATCAAATGTCAGTCTTGTTGATGGACTTGGCTTCAATCTTCTTATCTTCTCTCAAATGTGTGATCAAGGCGAAAACCTAGTCACATTTGACTCAAAGGAGTGCCTTGTACACTGTAATTGCACATGTACTCCTGAGCGTTATTCTATATATATATAAATATATATATATATATATATATATAGTACTTGAAACTCAACGGGTTAGCCCAAACCCTTACAATTTGGGTTAGGGTTGAGTATATCGCGACCCATGATTAATTCGCTATACTTAATCCTGGATCTAGACTGAATTTATTTAAATATGATAGTTGATAAGTCTATATATGGTAAGTTATAGTCGGTATAACAACAGCTCCAATATTTGATAATATTAATTTTTTTAAACAATCGTATTGAAATTTTCTATAATTGACATATTAAACTTAAGTTCCTATGTCTTGATTATTAAAAATGCTTTTGAAACTTAAGCTCCTATATTTTTTGTCAATAGACCTTCTGGAATTTATATTAGTAGATATTATTGTTTTTTATATCTAATTTTATTGTTTTAAATGCAAACATCATTATCTACTTTTATGGTATGTTTTTAATCCTTACATACATATATGTTTGATTTCCCTATAGTAAAAAATGATTTGAGAAGACATTATAAATAATAAAAAATCATGGTAAAGATTTAAATAAAATATAATAACGTTTGATCTGCATATAGATTTATAATGTACCAATATATGTATACTAGTTTTTTGTTTGGATATAGATATGCTACATGATCTTACACATATATTATAATATCATATGTATCTCCTTGATATCGATAGGATATATGGTATGTGAATGTGATAATAAATTAATTTGGTCTGCATATAGTATGTTGCATAATCTTATATATGTTGTTATATAATTATATACCAATTTTAACCTAAAATATAGCAAAAAAACTAAATATAATGTATTATTTTTATAAATTATTGTATTATATGTATGACTTAAATAAGTAATCATATTGAGATCACATATCAATATAATAGTTATTTTAATACGATTGAAATAGAAAAGTTTATAAATATACGTATAAAATATATTTGAATATTTTGATCTAAATAAATATCTTTAATATGATAGAAATTATCATTGTTTTAGTATATAATAATAGTTGATAGCCGAAGATTCATAAATAGATAAGTAGAAATAATTTGATAGACTTTTGGGGGATTTTAATAAGGCGGGGAAAAAACTTTAAGTAACTATATTAATAAAAAAAAGGGTGATGTGGCGCAATATAGAGGCAGAAGTTGCTTCCGCGCGCTTTAGTATATATATAGTAATAGATACTAGTATCACTTCCCTTGCCTGAAAGACACAATTTGATTTAACTAAAAGCTTACTTGAATTTTATATAAAGTTATTCAAATGAATAGTTTGATATAAAATATTGTATTATTTATATAAATTTCTTCTTTTGGGATTTAACAAAGATATGTAGTATTATAATTTTGTCACTTAAGGACTGAATACTTGTTTTTATCAATAAATTTTTTTTTAGTTAATAATTTTATTTTATAGTTTTTTTGGGAGAAAAATCAAATCAAAATCATATGTATATATAATTTATTTATATGGAGAATCTACAATAAAAATTTTCACCAATAAAAAATAAGTCATTTAACTATCATCAAATAAATTTGATTTGATAAAATGTTTATGTGGTTGGATTTGTTGGAAATTAAGATTTTTTTATTAAAATAATCCATTTGTGGCGAATAAAAGGCATTGAATTGAAATTAATATTAGTAAATAAGACGAGTTATAAACACATTATGTATAAAATATGAAGTTTAATAATAAATAAGATGATTTCTAGAAAATAATGTATACAATATAAAGTCTAGTTTTTTTATACGAATAAAAAACTAAAATGTAAACCAATAGGTAAGAAAATTTCTAATGTGTTGTCTCTCATGAAATTTCAACCCATTAAATTTTTTATAAACAATGGGTGATTGATAAG
The DNA here is from genome assembly GCA_934048045.1 of Polygonum aviculare. Classification (NCBI taxonomy): domain Eukaryota; kingdom Viridiplantae; phylum Streptophyta; class Magnoliopsida; order Caryophyllales; family Polygonaceae; genus Polygonum; species Polygonum aviculare. The sequence continues at coordinate 27,398,132 of OW204024.1, read as the reverse complement.
CGGTATTTTAATCGCCTTAATATCGATCAAAGTAATCCAAACAACCTAACTAGGAATTTCGTAGGGAAGTAAGGGTCGATCCCATAGAGACTCAGGTTTAAGTTTTTATTGTTATATTACTAAAATCAATCTAATAACTAAACTAACTAATGAATGCAAAACAATAGATGAGATATAAAATATGGAAGAAGTATGCTCAACTAGTTAATATCCATTGTGAACTTGATTATTGATCCTTCATTATCAAAATTCTCTCTTTACCTTGACTATTCTATTGCGGAATGTTAATAACCCAACTTCATGGCATTATTAAACCTACTTCAATTCTAGTTATTAGCCTGACCGGTGCTAACAACCCTATTTGTGAAATAACCTAGCAGACTTCCAAGATTCAGCTTGACAACATCATTAAGATCCAAGTATCAATAGAAACATGCATTCACAACAACCAGACATCCAAATAACATGCGGTTGAATTCTCTTCTCTAATCAACTAGTCCTACCAGTCCTAGATTGATTAAAGGTTAAACTTTGAATCTAATTAACACCGACCGGTAATTAGAAAGATCTACTTGTAATTCATCCTATAAATCATATTAGGTGATCAAGATAATAAAACCCTAGGCCGAAATTAAGCAATGAAGCACAGAGAAAACAATCTAGTCACGGAAAATTTAGAACAATCAAACCTCACAGTAATACTTTGTTGACAACTTCAATTAACTAGTCAAGCAAAAGAGATTTAGTTATTGAAAGACATTGAAAAAACTTACAAGGTTTTCCAAAGGTTTCTTTCTTCTTCAAGTCTCCAATAACCAAAGATAAAGATGTCAAGATAATCCAGATATCAAGATCCCAAAACCTAGAACTAATGCTATCTATATATAATAATGTCTCCAAAAATATATCCAAAAACACAGCCCAAAAGGCCCAAAAAGATCTCATACAAAATCTTGTCTTAACTCGGACACGGGTCAAAACTCGGCCTAAACCACCCAAAACTCGGCGGAGTTTTCAATTCACAACCCGTGCTTTCAACACCGAGACTCGGGACTCATTATGCGGTCAGGAACCATGATACGCGGCCGTGTCTTGAACACTCTTGCCCGCGTCTCATGCACTGGTCAACAAGTGACACTTCAGAGGCTGTTTGGACACACTTCGAGTTAGAATTTGGACTCGCGCGGAGTATAGAGACGAATTGTAGCTTTTCAAGTTATCTTTCTAATGGAACTAAAGTCAGCTGAATCCGACAACTGTAGCTCCAGATTCATGCCTTTCAAACAAGAGGTGTAGAAACAATAACTCCAATACATAGTCCGGACCCAAGTGTTCTTTTCACATCACCTCTTATGGCTAATCTCATGGCTTAATTCACTTCTTGCCTCCTCTAATGCTTTGGCTTCACCTCCACTACAGTTGTTGTCTTCACATCTACAATCAAAAGCCACAACAAGGTGTAGATATCTTAATATTTCAACAAACTAACAAAACTAGCTAAACTAACTAAAACTAAACCAAAAACCATGAAAATCCTAACTAAACATGCCGTAAAACACTACCTAATATGTGTCTATCAGTGATGCGATTCAATGACGGAGTTGACACATGTCGTGATCATTATTATTTATAACCCCCGCTTTAGTATATAGTTACTAGTATTAGTCCTGTGCCTTCAAGGCACGATTTTGATTTTTTTAACTACAATTCAGTTTAATTTTTTTTTATAAATTTATTCAAAAAATAGTTTGATATAAAATCTTGTAGCACTATTTTTTTATGAGATCTATTTTAAGGATACAATATTTTTACTATAATATAATCTTTTAATTGAATAGAGATTTGTAGAATTATAATTTTTGTATAATGATTGAATACTCCTAAGATTTATTAAAGTTGTTTTAATGTTGATTATATATTTAATTGGAGTTGACATATATTTTTCTATATTACTATTTTAATATCCAATAGAGTATTTACTAAGATTAATTATTTATATGTTTAAGAAAAATTTATAGATATAAATTTAATGATATATATTCTTTCATATTTTACATACATGTGGGGTCTATAATCAAAATTAACAGATTATATTATTTTAATGAAGATGAGTGATGCGGTCCAATGCGAAGTTAACACGTGTAATGATAATGATTTTTTTTAACCTCCACTTTAGTAAATAGTTATGCTTATATAGTTATGATGACTGATTAACTACCCTATCAAATCACCCAACGGCCAAATCCACGAACTCTTGATTTTAATTTTTCTTTACTTCTTGTGGCCCCCACCTGCCAACTCCCGTCTCTTCTATTCTTTCGTTGGTCTCCAAATATAGAACCTCCAAGCTCACAAAGGCAAGGGGACAGCGGAACTTAACGACTTTCGGCGTAGGTGGCATCGTGAGTTTCTAGAATCAATTCAACGCCAATGAGCACACTACAAGGGCAATCTACTTAACGGAGGGAATGGGACTTACCAGCGAAGGAAAACATTCGACAGAACGAGAACGGAGGAGGATGGAAGGGTGTTTGACAATTTTGAAGAAACTCAACTCCAAATTCCAAATTAATTAGTTACGGCTGAGATCCCATGGCTAATTAGGTTTGAGTAGATTTGATCTAGCCGTATCTTTAGGGATGAGATCTCGTGCCAATTGTTATTATAGGCTAACTCTACCACGGTTAGATGATCCGATCAATGGCCTCCCCAATCTAGCACACAAGACCTCAACATATACTCAAGGTCTAGATTGTTCTCTCTGATTGAGAATCTGATTGCGGATGGTATGCCATAGTGAAATGCAAACTCGTAAAAAAAACTACTTTCACTTGGAATAACCAAAAGAAAAGTCAGCCAATTCCTGCAATTGCGATCTGTCTCGCTACCTCCTTAGTTGTCGTCCCCTACTTGCTCATTCACAATTACTAACACAATAAAGTATCCAAAAGAAGGCATTCAACCGGCTATGTTTCAGAGCACTCCTAAATGAGAAGTGAACCTTTTTCTAACTTCGGTTAACAAAAGTGACTCATGCACCTACTACCAAAATCTCAAGGTGAAACAACTGTCTCTATATACAATCGTCTTTGGAATCCCATGAAGTCAAACGATTTCACTCAAGAACAGTTCCACCAACTTGCTCACTAGCCAAGTGTCTCGGATAGGGAGAAAGGAAATGTGAGGACTTTGTCAATCTATCCACAATCACCCAAATAGCATCGTAGGATAATTTTGCTCGACTACTTCTGTCTCATCTCCTCAAGTAAAGTCATGTGACACTCCAAGATCCTCAACAGACCTTGGAACCTCTGAATCTGGACCTCCATGTCATATCTCATCAACTCTCTCTACAACTCTGTCTGGGAAGTCAAATGAGCTAACACTCGCTCTTTAGGCGTCTTCCTACTCAACGCGTCGGCGACTACATTCACCTTTCCTGGATGATAAAGAATCTCTTCATCATAATCCTTGAGCAACTCAAGCCATCTTCTCTATCTCATGTTCACCTCCCTCTGAGTGAAGCTGTGCTTAAGGCTCTTATGGCCCGTCATAACCTTGCACATACTCCCATACAAGTAATGATGCCAATTCTTCAAAGCATGCACTACAACTGATAACTCTGAATCATGTGTAGGGTAATTCATCTTGTTCGGCTTCAGCTGGCTAGAATCATACGCAATCACCCTATGTCTTTGCATCTACACCCATTTGAGCCCTACCTTTAAGGCATCACTATAGATCACAAAATCATCATCCCCCCAAGGAAGAGCTAATATTGAGGCAATGGTCGCTCAATCTCCTTTTCAGCTCATCAAAATTCCACTAACAATCATCTTTCCACTCGAAGCGAGTGGTCTTCCTCAGCAAGTTGGTAAGTTGTTGGGCTATACGAGAAAATCCTTCTAGAAACCTCCTGTAATATCTAACCAGTCCAAAGAAACTTCGAACGCCTCTCACATTCTTCAAATCTTCCCACGCCTTCACATCCTCAATCTTCGAGGGATCGACCTTGACTTCCTCCGCCAACACCACATGTTCTAGAATAGTGAACTCTAACAACCAAAAGTCACACTTACTCAACTTAGCATACAACCGTTGTTGTGTAAACACTTCTAGCACTATCTTGAGATGCTCAACACGCTACTCTCGAATCTTAGAGTATATCAAGATGTCATCGATCAATGAACATCCAGTTGCAACACCACCGATGCGTTCGTTAGTCCAAACGACATAACATATTTAAAACGATTTTTAATAAATTTCTTCTTTATAAGAAAACAAAAAATAAAGTAAATATTATTGTAAAAGTGCCCAAAATGACAAATTTTGCAATCTGGTAGTTTATGAGATGTTGTTGCAAACTTTTTTATAGGGTGGTACCTTGCAAATCTGCCATAGATTTTGCAGGGTTTGATTTCAAGTCATTTTAGGTTCAAGGATAGGATTTTTGCGTATTGGAAGTGCTCATTAAGATGTAAAAGTGTTTGTGATTAGAGGATCGATGGAGGTTGTGAAGTGCGAGGGGATCGCCTTTGTTCTCGGCCTTGTGTGGATCTCCTTGTGAGAGGGTTCGACCTTGGTGGATGTAGGTGATGTTGAGGAATTCCTTGGACTGGACGAATGAAGACGATGTGACGAGAGGATATGGATGCAAGGACCTGGGATATGACTCACCAGAACAATTAAAACTAGAGCGATATTGCAACTGGATGTGACTCACCAATTGTAGCCTCAAGAGCATTCAAGCACGAGATTGGAATCAAACCAAGCCTAGCCAAAGTGGCTGGATTCTTGATTGAATTGGAAAGAGTTTACACGAAAGGAAGTGACAATAAAGAAAAGGCATTCTCAAATTCCAATCTACCAAAACATGAGGACTAGGGGGAATTTATAAGAAAAGCCACGCTTGTCAGCCCCACCTCTTCTAAGCTGAATTATTTAAAAGTCGCCTTAAGTTATTATATACAGAAAATATGCCTTTGAACATGCATGACTTGAATTTAAGTCATATTCGAGTCAAGAGCCACAAGCAAGCTCCAACTTTCTCCACCCTTGGTACGTGGCACCCCATAAGCCATTAATTCATCATTGAGCTGGCCTTACAATGCCCTATCTCATGCCCGAGTGATACACCTAAGATAGGGCAGAGTGCCTTGGCCTTGTCCCTTGGAGGCTCCCCTTGAAAGTGACCGAGGCCCTAAAGTGACTCGTTGTTCTTGCTTGTCGTCCTTTGGAGCTTGGATGCTCATCTTCCTTGGAGCTTGGATGCTAGTATATATGAGGGTTGGAGACCTTGCCTATCGAGCATACGCAATGCGCATGGGTGCGACTTGTGCTTCTTCCTCGGTAGCATCTTACGGACAAGGCATGGGCACTTGTGGCACATGGTATAATAGCCTCACATCACCCATCCTTCCCCCTTCAAAAAGTTTCCTCCATGAACTGTGGCCCTAGACATCAAGATCTTCATTGTTAGAAAAGAAAGGAATAAGATTGGAAACATTAAATACCTCAAAGACACCGTAGTTTGGGGGATGATCAAGGTTGTAAGCATTGAATTGATGCACTCTAAGACCTGAAAAGGTCCATCTCCTTGAGGATTAAGCTTGGAGTTCGAAAGTGTACGAAACCTCGCCTTTCTTAATGGATCTACAAGAGCTTGCCCGACTGAAAAATCAACTCCTTCCGCCCTTTGTTAGCTTGACACGCACATTCCATCGTTCGCCTCTCCAATGGGAGGTCAGTTTCCTCATGGATGGGCTTAATCTTCTTATCTTGATCAAGCCCTTCTTGGATCTTATAGTCCTTAGTAGCATATGGCGACAAGTCAAGAGGTATAATGGGATTCTGCCCATAAACCACCTCAAAAGGTGTCTTCCTTGTTGTTGAATGGACCGAACGATTATATAGAAGACACTTTACCCACCTGAGCAAGTTAGATTGTAAAATAGAACGCAAAAGGGAACTGATAGTACGATTAACAAGGTTTCCCCATCCGTTTGCGGGTGGCAAGTAGTAGAGAAAAGAAGGTTGGTCCCTAGCTTGGCCCAAAGCGTCTTCCAAAAATAACTCAAAAATTTCACATCAAGGTCAGAAAAAATGGATTTAGGAAATCCATGCAATCCCACAACATTATCAAAGAACAAGATAGCAAAATGAGATACATCGTCGGTTTAGTAGCAAGCAAAAAAATGCGCCATTTTTGAAAACTAGTCAACTACCAAAAAAAATGGAGTCCCTTCCCCTCTTACATCTAGGTAACCCCAAAATAAAGTCCATGGAAATGTCTTCCCATGGCACACATGTAATAGGCAAAGAGATATACAAACCATAAGAAAGCACCTTTGATTTAGCAAGCAAACAAGTCACACATGAGGCACAAAAGTTTTCTAACGCCCTAAGCATGCACGACCAATAAAAATGCTCCCTAAGCATGTGTAATGTTTTCATGACTCCAAAAGAGCCCTATGAAGCCGCCACCACGATCCTCTTGCATTAACAAGTTCCTAATCGAACTCTTAGGCACACATAATTGAGATCCCTTACAAAAAACCCATAATTCTAATAGAATTTAATGTGTCCAGACCTAGGCCACATCATTGAAGGGTTTCTTTTTTCAGGATCTCGATTATGTGTGCCCAAGGGCCGATTTGACATTTATTGGTGCAAGAAGCCCATGGTGGTTGCCTCATGGGGCACTTTGGGGTCAAGAAGTGTTTGTATATGCTTATGCCGCTTTTTATAGGTCAATAGAGAAATTTTGTGCATTATGTGTGACTTGATTGCGTGTTAAATCTAAGGAGCATTCACATGGTTTATATACTCCCTGCTGATTCCATGATTGCCATGGGAAGACATTTCTATGGACTTTATTTTGAGATAGCCTTGGTCTAAGAGGGGAAGGGACTCCATTTTTGTGGTGGTTGACCGAGTTTCAAAAATTGCACATTTTGTTGCTTGCTATAAAACTAACGATGCATCTCATGCTGCTAGGTTATTCTTTGTAACATTGTTAGGTTGCATGGAGTTCCTAAATCTATAGTTTATGACCGTGATATGAAATTTCTAAGTTATTTTTGGAAGACTCTTTGGACAATGCTAGGCACTAAGCTTCTATTCTATAGTACTTGCCACCCGTAAATGGATGGGTAAATCGAGGTCACTAATCATACCCTCGGTTCCCTTTCGTACTTTATTTTGTACACTAACTTGCATAGGTGGGAAGAGTGTCTTACCTACAAGCTTGATCTTCCTCCAGCGTTGTCCATGAGGTATTCAACATTTCCTCCCTTGTCACTTTCTTTTCTAACGATGATGATGAGGATGTCACGGATCTAGGTACGTGGATGAACCCTTTTAAGGGGGGCGGGGAGATGATGTGAGTCTCCCACATTATGTGTCTCAAGTGCTCAAGCCTCAACCACAAGTTCCAACCGAGAATGAAGAAGAAGAGCCAGGTGCACCCAATGTGCTTGACTGCCCTTTCTTACATTTGATGGGGCCCCTTCTCCAAGCGCCTTTTATGGAGCTTTGGGCCACAACATGGGAATGGACCCAACTCTCATGCCGACCTCCAAGTCCCAAGAAGGACGAGCACTCAAGTGTCGTCCAAGATTTCAAGGCCAACGACCAGGGAGACCAAGGCACCACACCCTATCTTAGGAGCATCACTTAGGCACGAGCTAGAGCATTACAAGACCAGCTCAAGGAGGAGGTTATAGCTCATGAGGAAGCAAAGGCTAAGGATGGAGAAGGATGGACCCTACTCATGGCACTTAGTTTGACTTGTGTATGAGCTTGAATTATGTAGTCAAGGGCCTTTTTTTTTTATAATTCTTAAAACTTAAAAGGGGTTTTATTAATTTTGAGTAAAAGAGGGGGGGGGGGGGTGAAAGGCGTGGGCAATTTTTTTATATAAATTCACCCATATGCCTCTTTGTTGGTTAGATACTTAGATTGGATTTTAAGAATACTCTTTCATTTCCCCTTTCCATTTTTTTGTGTAATCTCTTTCAAATTCAATCAAGGAGCCAACCTTTGGCTAAGATTGACTTTGTTTAAATCCCAAGTGTTGTCCTTGTTGGAATTCCCGTTGGTGTGTGACTCGGCTAAAGTCGTCGTGCCAAGATCAAAGATAAATAACCCAAACTACAAACTAGTATATCATGCAAGTAAGGGGTCGAACCCAAGAGAACTAAGGCTTGTAGTGTTAATATTATTATCAACCAAAAATAAAGGGGGGATTTGAGAGGAAGATCTAAACTAAACTAACCTAAGAAAACAAACAAACAAACAAACAATCAAATATGGGAAACAAGTTCATTCAAAAGATCCACCCTGATATAATCACTCGATCATAGATTCATCCATTGATTTCATTCACACCTATGGTTAATTCCTATCCTAATCATTAACAATCGCAAGTCCATGGTCCAAGCAATCCTATAACCCTAGGCAAGGACGCTTAACCTAGAATTAGCATAGAGAACAAGGATATGCAGGATATAATATCAAACAATCAAGCTACGAGTCAATTGCAAGATAAAATAATCAATTCTCTTCTTAATCCTAGTTGCATAGACAATAGGTCTAAGTTAAGTTGTTTTCACAAATTAGTTTTGTCCACGGTCCAAACCTAATCCAATAGTAGAAAATCAATCAAGTCAATAGGGTCGCGAGTCTTAGAGAAACAATCAACATTCATAAGATGAAGCACAAGAGAATCAATATTAACCAAAGGATAGAAATCAATTACCAAAATCTCACGAGTTCATACATCAGAGTTTCTCCCTTGAATAAACCCAAGGAGACTAGCTCTCCATAACTAAACTAAAAACCCAAAAAGAAAAGAATTTGTTTATGAATTGGAATAATGGATTGGAATACCTAAAACTAGGGCAGGCTCCTCCTTATATAGCCCAAGGAACAGGCTCCCCGAGATAGATAAGGAAAGAGGCAAAAGATAAGAAAGAAAATAACATAGAAAAGAAAAGAATTCGTCCGTCTCGGAATCCGGAACCACCGCGACCGCGTCGCCACCACCGCAACCGCGTTGGGTCTAACTTCGGGTTGGTTAAGTCGGCTACTACCGCGACCGCATCCATGGCGGCGCGACCGCGTCCTTCACGGGTCTTGAATGCCATCGCCTTGCTTCACCGCGAACGCGACATGGGCAACGCGACCGCGGAATATATGCAGTGGCGAACTTGTCTTCAATTAAGCTCTAGCAACTCTTGATTCTTCACATCTCGTGTCTTCAGTCTTTGTATTACAATAATGCTCAAATCTAACCTAAACACTCTTAATAATATTCTAAAATTTCATATTTAACCCATACAAAATAGGCCGAATCAGTGTGCCACATCTATTGAGCTCTTCAACCTAGTTTGCAATCTCCTCGATGATTCACATCCAAAATATTTCATCCATATCCCCTTCTTTTGGCCATCTTCCACCGTCCATCAAAAGAATTTGTCATCTTCACGACCGTCATCTAAGGGTGTCTTCATCTCCAAGTGGATCCAATCCAACCCAAGAAAAAGGTGATTCCATTGCACCATTCAATCCCCAACAATCCTCCTATCAACCCACTTCCATATGCAAGCAAGTAAATAGAGACCCTTCTACGTAGTTTGATGAGCTTGAAGACCTCACATACAACGCAAACATAAATTAATCACAAACGTCCTTTCCGGCTCAATTCATGGCTGACATTCAGCAGTCTATTCGGCATGCACTCGAGATACAAAGCATAAGGAATCATAATACCCTTGTTAATAAGGTGCAACTACTTCACCAACAACTCCAAAGAACCTAGTCCAATCAATTTTCATCAAACTAAATGTACATCTCTAACACTTCTAATTCAGTTTCTTCTAATCCTTCCTCTACGTGGTGATAAAATGTTTCCAACACCACCAAGGAATCTTCTCAGGCCCGACCCTTACTCAACCTACACCAGCACCCAAATGTGTAATACTAGAGAATAAAATGACATTTTAGGATTTTTTTTATATCTCGAAATTCGAGTCGGGATTACGTAACCATTAAGTTATCCCGGGAAATCAGTTATTGCTAAGATGATATTTATATCATATAGTATTTGTATGTATTTTCTAGTTTGACATTCCTCAAAGTACATGCAAAATTTACTAAGGTTTTGAATAACGAAATACTTTTATTTGTTTGTGTTATCTTGAGATCCATTTTTAATCATGAAATAAGCTAATAATATTACAAGCATACAAATAAACGTTATCTCGTAAAAGTCGTTTGGTCCTATCTGAAAGTGACTATCCCGATAAGACTTTACAAGCCATTTTGTCCTCTCTTATTATCATAGTTTCATCCATACCTCTCTCATTTTCCAATATGATCTCTTCCTTGCCCCTACACCACTAAACCACTTCCACCGCCACCTTGGAGCATGGTGTTGCTGCCACTGTTCTATTGAGCTCAAGCTCGTCCTTCTCTTGTTTTGTTTTCTCCCTTTTCTACATTTTCCTTCTAGGTCTTTCTTATTGGATAATATGGACTTGTTAGTAAATAAAAGTGTAGAATGGTGGTTATGAGCATGATTGCATGTTTATTGGTTTTGAGCGGAAGAAATGAATGTTTCCGAGAGTTGTGGGTGGTTGTGTGGCCGGATGAGGGTGGTTCATTATTAGATGTTTATGGAATATTTTGGGACTGATTATAGTGTCTCAGAGATAATGGATGATTGTTTTGGTTGTTATATCAGTGAAAGAAGTGAAGTTGTAGAAGGTGTGGTGTTTCGTAAGGATTTGGGTTTTGATAATGAAATTTTGATAAATTGTTTAAGGGGATGATTTTGTTGGTTCTTTGGTGGAGAGTTCTTAGGAGTTCATTTACCATACTAAGGTGTGGTTTGGGGGAATTTAGGAGTTGGGTTGAGCATTACCAAACTTTGAGTGATTCCTAGTCTAAAACCTTAACCCTTTTAAGCATAGCTCTATGCATTTATCTGAGAAATTTTATTAGCGTGTTTGTATTTCAGTTGAGTTGTTGGAAATTTAGCTTAGAGGTATGTCATTTTATGAGTTGTTCATCACTATTTAATATTGTTAGGTGTTAGGCTTAGTTGTTATATTTGTTTTTGGAACAAGTTCCAAATATCTTTAACGAATTATTTTTATTCTATCGACGATGTTTGTTGCGAATTGGTTTTCAGAAGGTATTTTGTATCGAATTGCTCACCGTATATTATGATTGTTGATTTTCAAATATTATGACAAGTATCAAAGTGTGGATGTAAGAATAAGTGTGTACATGAATTAATGTAATTTGGTTGTGTAAAATGAGCAATGCATCACTAGCAAATGAAAAAATAGTAGTAGAGACTGTCAGTTGAAATAAGAGTCGTCCATAACTTACAGGGTTGTTAGATGAAAATTAGTAGTGAAAGATGCTAGATTGTGTAGAAGTGGACTGTGTTATATGATTGATGTGATTTTTTTTATGGTATGAACTATTGTTACCTTGTTATGTACCTTGTTGTGCGTGTGCGTGCATGCGTGCATTCATGCGTGCATGCGTGCGTGCGTGCGTGCGTGTGTATGTGTTGTCTTTGTGTGTGTGTGTGTGCGTGTGTGTATGTGCGTGTGCGTGTGCGTGTGCGTGTGCGTGTGCGTGTGCGTGTGCGTGTGCGTGTGATTTTAGATGTATGGATATTTTTTGTGGAGTTGCTTGTTAAAAATGACAGGGGATTGACTTGAAGATTTTGTTACTCATGTGGTGCGAGGAACTAATTGATTTTGAAATTGATCGGTCCGGGATCGAAGGGTCTCAAAATCTAAATTTATAAACCGAACCCCACTTGTAGTAAAGAGGTAGGGTGTCGAACACACGGGAGTTCGTGCGTTGCGAGTACCTAAAAGACTAAAAAGAGATAAAAGAAAGGTAAAACGAGGAAAAACAAGAGAAATCACCTCGGACCGACACAGGTCACTTCGGTCCGAGGGTGGATCGAGGTTGATTGGCCGGGACCGACTTCACACAACGTCGGGCCCGATGATTGGGTACTTCGATTTGACAAAAATAGTAGATCGGTCTTGGGTTTTTGGGTTCCTTCCCTAACTAGACTTGGGTAATTCCACCCCAATTCAACCAATAAGTGTTGATCCTTGTGAGATCGAGGTTGATAGCCTTCGATCCCTCCACTCTACACTTCGACCCAAGGGAGTTTTCACTCTCCTTCGATGCTAGGTCTAGTGATGGGTTAGAGATCACTTTCGCTTACTCTTACCAATCACAAGCCCTATGTCCCTTGTTTCCACAAGAGAATTGAAGCTCAATGTAGAGAAGATTCCTAGATCAAGCACTCAAGGCTATGGAATTGGGGTTTCCTACCCAATCCTAGCTAGGGGTTTCCCCCATAGCCCAAGACTATGGAATCTACTCCATCAAGTAAGAGTAAAAAGCAATCATATGGAAAAGCAAGCAAATCTCAATCATCAAACTCAAATTCAACTCAAATTGCATTCAAATCTCAAAGGGTTCACAAGATCCAAGTCTTAATTCTACTAAAACCAAAGCAAATCAAGTACAAACTCACTAGAACTCTCTCTAGCTCCACCGATTTCCTCCTCTTCTCCTCCTCCTTTCTTCTCCTTGCTCTCCAAGTCTTCCTTGAGCCTTTGAGAGTGATTTTATGTGTGGGATTCTTCTCTCCCCCCCTTTCTTTTCTTTTTGATGATCTCTAATCTCTCTCTAATTATACTTTTCTCTTGATTGGGGACCAAGGAATTCCAAGTTAGAAGAAGGGAAAAATTGGAAGATCACAACATTTGTGCCTTGGAGCCTAATCTTCACGTTTACCGACTCGGACGACACGGGACAACCTCGGGCCCGACTTTGGGAACGTCGGTCCTGTGCTCTGGTTGCTCGAACTCGGGCCCGATGTGGTGGTACTCGATCCTGGGCCTCGATCCTTCACTTCTTGGTTTTCCTTTGGTTCCTCTTCGATCTTTGCATGGCTCTTCCGTTCCTTAGCTCCCTTGCTTAGCTCCTCCTTAGATGCTCCTCCAAAATGTCCTTATTTGCGCCATTTCACCTACACATCATAACAAACTTGCATAGTTTCCGAATCTTGTAGAAAACCGGGAACTAAGCTAAAAAGGAACGAAACTAACAAAGAAGGGAATGAAAAACACATATTTACAAAGGAAATTAACTACTAAAACACCACCAAAATGAGAGACATCAGAATACCCCATACTTAAACTTGCTTGTCCTCAAGCAATAATAATGTAAGCAAGACCGAAGCACAATCTTCAAGTAAAGCCTCATATGAAAAAGCCTCACTTTAGGAATATAGTCTAATGCAACAAAGCCTCACTTTAGGAATATGGAAATGTGTATCACTCATCATGTGTTTAGGTATAGTAATGAACACTCAAACTCAATAATCATGCAAGTAAAGACTTTACTATTGAAGCTAATATCACCAATTCCTCCACCTAGAGATGCCTATTACAATTCACACAAAGAATATGAAATTGGCTCAATGGAGGTCCTCAAAGAGGTTCCATTCGGCCGGGTTGTAATGGGGCTTTTGGTATTTCTCATGGTGGGAATTACTTTGGTCTTGTGGTGCTTACAATGGGGATTGAACTTTCTAGTCTCTCACCAACTTCACCAAATTATTCCACTTTCAACTTACACTCATCCAAAAGACTTTGAATTTTTCTTTTCTTTTCAACTTTCAACCCATACTTTCACTAAACATTCCACTTCATCTTTGCACTACACTTTTTGTTGGATTTTTCACACTTTTTCACTAGGATCGACTTGCACTATACATCGGGCCCAATGTGCACTTTAACTCGATCGGTGCCCTTTTCTTACACTTAAGCACTTTGCTTTCAATCCACTACTTTTCCAACTTTTCTTTCTTTTCTTTTTAACTTCAACTCAACAAAGATGCACTACCCACTTGGCTTATAACTCCATTTCTTGCCCTTCACCAAAGAGAATCTCAACTCTCCAAATATTCTTCCAAAACCTCTCACTAAAGTCCAATCCCATAAGGGTCAAGTGATATAGGCTAGGAATCATATGTTTGAGGAGTTTCAAACAAAGGTCTAAGGCTAAAACGGGGCTACAAACAACGGTTTATCTTCAAGGTAGGATATGGAACATTTTGTGACTAAATGAAATAAAGTTCAAATCAATGTGACAATGCATAGAACAAATCTCATATTGGCCTTGGAAAATAGATAAACACCTCAATAGCAAGTTTTACCAAGCATGCATGAGCTAATCACACAAGAAAATGAGGGATATGCAAATATCGAACAAACATCCCTAAAATGGCCAAAAATCATCTCACAAGGTTCACTCTAGCTTAGTTGCATCATACTCATCCTAGAACTCACGCGCTCAATAAAAACATGCAAGATATCATATCACATTAAAAACAACATCACTTAGAGGCTAAACCATCCAAAAATATGCAAAGGACTTTACATGCTCACATCATCATTAGCCCTCATATGGACATCTAAGATGGGAATTCCTAGTCCAAAAACAAAATCTTTTTGACTTTTTTCAAATCATTTTCGAATTTTAAGGGATTTTTCAAAAAATTTCTCAAAAACAAAACAAACTCATCCATACATGCCATCAAATTCATCCATCATTCAACATCTCATCATGCCATTATCCAAAAATGAAACATCCCTTAACAAAACAAACACAAACACACAAGCCTAAACATGAAACTACACTTGGAACTATGAGCTACTAACCCACCCCATACTTAAAATTTTGATGTCCTCATCAAAACAAAGAATCCAAAACTTAAAAGTAAGGAGAAGAGTAAAGAAGGCTCACAATTCTTTATTCTTGAATGGCATGTAGAGGCTTAGTTGTTGGAAGGACGTCCTCGACGTCGACCTCTTTGGAGTCTAGCTTGGCGCTCTCGCTCGTACACATGGTCGTGGAAAGGATCTTGACTTGGCGGTTGAATTTGTGGGGCGGGACGCATCCATTGATCTTCACGGGAAGAGAAGTTCCCGGTCATCCATTCATTGAAGCTCTCTTGCACGCTCCATCTTTGGTCCTCGACCGCCCTTAAGTCGTCCACGTCACGTCTTGTGTAGGCGATGTTGCGGTTCACTTCATCAAATTGAGCTTGGAAGTCTTCTTGGTAGTGGAAAAGTTGTTGTTGTTGGAAGTTGAGGTGTTGTTGTTGAAAGTTGAGTTGGTGTGCCTCTTGGAGCATACTTGATTGTTGAAGTTGGAGATGTGCCATTTGGTTAGCCAAGAAGTTCATGTCCACCGATTGTTGAGGTTCGGGGAACACCATTCCGGGCCCATACCATTGGGCGTACCCTTCATACCCTCCATAGCTTGGTGGTGCTTGTTGTGCTCCACTTCCCTCACCCCTCTCAAATCGGCTCGGGACCGGATCGGGCAAAAAGACGTCGGACCGACGTTGATGGACGTCGGGCCCGACATGAGATGCACCTCGGTCCAGTAATGTCGGTGTGTGGTCGGTGAGCAAATTGTGGTAACCACCATCTTCTTCTTCTTCTTCATCTCTAGACAAGTCCACGTCCATGTCATCTCTTCTCACGAACTCATATTGGTTGGGCTCCTCTTCTTCGGTGTCCGGGGAAGCTTGAGGAGTAGTGAAACGAATGTGTTGTGCTTGTCTCCTACACTCAAGTGTCCCCTCCGGCTCTCCATAAGGGTTCACATTTCCCGCCCATACTTGAAACCAATTGTAGTAGCTTGTGAGGTCGAAGAGTCGAGGCCCCAAAGGAACTTGCACCTTGCCAAAGTTAGAGTGAGGCATAAGTTGATCCATGAAGCCGGGAACAACTTTCTCCTTGGTGATATTGGCTTTCTTAAAGTATTTGAGATCCATAAACTCCACGCCATTCGGAGCCGGCGTGTAGGTAGACAAGTCCACCTCGAGACGATGAGCCAAGCGGGCAATCATACCTCCAAAGTAAATCCATGAGGAACTTTGGAAGTCCCTCACCATCTTCACCCATTCCCACGTGAGGTTCATTGGCTTCTCATTCTCGAACAACATCTCATAGAGTAACATGGCCTCCTCCTTCATTGGCTTGCTCAATTCATGCCTAGCAAAGATGGAACAACCCAAGGCTCGGATCATGACTCGGAAGAGTGGATTTGCTATCTCATTTGTCGATGCGCCTTTCCTCATCTCACTTCTTCCGGCTACAAACTTCCAAAGATAGTTAACCTTCTCGTTATCCACATAAGCCTCATCTCTTGGAAAAGGAAATCCAAGGTAAGTAGCCAAATTCCGGAGAGAGAGCTCTTGCAACTCGTTGCCCATTTGGAAGGAGATCATGCCTTCACTCTCGACTCCTTCATATGTGCACTTGAAAGTCGCCATAAACTCGGATGTTAAGGCGGGATAATGAGTGTTGTTGCACCTTAGCAATACATTGAGCCCAATGTGAGTATAACATCGAGTAAGAGCCTCATCCATGCTCATCCTTCTAATAGACTCCCAATCTAACCACCGAGTGTGGTGAGATAGACCCATGAGTCGCTCATACTCTCTAGCCACATCATCATCTTCGAAGCGCACATCGTCCATCCTTTGGACCCTCTTGGACGACTTCTTGGACTTTCTTGTTGCTTTATCCATCCTTGAAGAAGATGCTCGGGTAGTCATGGTACCTACATACAATCAAAACCAAGAACTCCAAGATAAAATCTATACAATCACAACAAGAGCACAAGCTTCCATCACGAACAACTCATCATGCAAAGAGATGACCCCATACTTACTCTTAAGACACTCAATCCACAAAATTCAATCATGCATGAACAAAGAATTACATATCAATGGTCAAGCCACAAGACATATCATGATAAACATGCTATAACCAACATTCAAGCTCATGAATCCCTAAGTTCACACAAGAGAAAATCGAAAAGCATAGGACCGACCAACAAAGGACATCGGGTCCGAGGTTCTCAACCTCGGTCTGAGTCTTGGACCGACTTGCAACATCGGTCCCGAGGTTCTGGGTACCTCGGGCCGAGTCTAATCCGACTTCTCTACCTCTTTTCTCCCATAAAACACTCTATCATGCTCCTAAAATCCAAAATCAACCATTTCTCATCATCAATCGAAGTTCTAAGTAGGTGTTAGCAACAATTAAGCACAAATTTCACAATGCATGCAAATCACCATGGATGCTCAAGGTCTAAGCTCGCTCAATCATGGCAAATCTCAAATCTAGCAATGAAAGCATGAAATTCATAAAGAATCAAGTAGAGATTGAGATTCACATACCAAATTTTGAAGAATCAAAGACTTCTAGCAATCAATTTCTTAGAACCCAAATTTCTCTTCTAGATCTAGAAGAGGGATGAAGATCTATGGGAATTTGGTTGGGATTTTTTTGGCTTGTGGATCGATGTTTGAAGATGCTAGGGGTATGGATCGAGATTTGTGGTGAGATTTGCTTGAGGTTCGAGTATGGTGGAGATGATGGATCGAATTGGGAGTTTTGAAGGGACTTGGTATTTTGGGAAGGTGGTTATGAGGGTGATGGGTGTTAGGTATGGGAAAGGAGGCTTAAATGGGGTAGAAAACAAAGTTAGGTCAGAAGGGTATAATAGGAATTTCCACAAATCAAGACCAAGGTTTGACCGGCCAAAGAGGACCGATGTTGGGGACCTCGGGCCCGAGGTACTGGGTACCTCGGTCCTACCCGGTTTGGCTTCCTAAAAATCCTTCGGCTTGGCTAGTCTCTTCCCGCAAGTCTTTGCATCATTTCCACAAATACCACACATAATCATGAAGCTCACATAACACACAATTCCACAAAACACATGCTAAAGAGAGATTAGAAAGACTCTAAGCTAAGGCAAAGAAAAACAAACTAGAAACTATGAAAATGAACCTACTAAACCCGGGTTGCCTCCCGAGGAGCGCTTCTTTTCAGTCACTAGCTTGACTTCTAACCTCTACCCTTCAAGGAGGGTGAAAAATGGTGAATTGATCCTCCTTGTCATATGTATCTCCATTCTCTTCATAGCCAAAGTGCCACCATTTGTGCTTGATGAAAGTGGGGCATCCAACATCTCCTTTGTCCTCCAAAGTGTAGGTTGGTATCTCTTGCATCTTCTCAACTTGCTCTTCATTACCTATACCACAAAAATCTAAAGAATTTCTAGAGGACTCAATGACATTGTAACTCAAGTCTTCCTTCAAATCACTCAAGTAAATGAAACTATCCTCTAGATCCTCTTTCAAGTCACTAAAGCATATATAAGAGTCTCCCACATCAAAAGGATATAGATTAGGATACTCTTCATGGCTTGGTGGGCTATCTCCATCTCTTGGCTCCTCATGGTCTTGAACATTGACCATGTCATGATCTCTCAATGGTGCTTCTTCTTCTCTTGTGGGTTCCAACTCCTCTCTCTTGCACTTGGCACTTTCCTCTAACTTCAAGATCGCCAAAGCATCCGGTTCATTAAGAGCTTTGTTGAAATGGAACTCCACTTTTTCCTCGCCAATCTCGAAAGTTACTTTCCCATTCCTCACATCGAACTTGGCACCCGCCGTAGCTAGAAACGGCCTTCCGAGAATAATGGGCACCATCGGATCTTCTTTCATGTCGAGGATTACAAAATCGTCGGGGACAAAATATCTCCCAACTCGAACCGGGACGTCATCTAGAATTCCGGTGGCTTTTGTTGATGAACCATCGGCCATAGTAAGACTCATATCAACCGGTTCCATATTTCCGAGGTTAACCCTTCTCCATATGCTCATGGGCATAACCGATATGCTTGCTCCTAAATCACCAAGAGCTTTGAAATTTTGGGATCCAATCCCCACGGTGATGGCAAATCTTCCGGGATCACCTAGCTTTTGAGGTAGCTCCAAGATCTTCACCTCATCTTGCATCTCTACAATTGACCTTTTCTTGCTCAAAATTTCCTTCAAGAACTTTGCATAGGATGGCATCTCACTTAGAGCATCGGTGAATGGAATGGTGATGTTCAAGCCTTGCAAAAGCTTCAAGAACTGCTTGAACTTGCCCTCAACAATCTCCTTAGGCTTCTTCAAAGGGTATGGAAGAGTTGTGACACCTTGCTTCTTGCTTGGATCCACCTCCTTGGATCGATCTTGATCCCTCTCAACATTTTCAGCTTGGATCGACGTTGGAATGGCCTCGGGACCGACTTCAGGAACCTCGGTCCTAGGGCAGGGATTTTCTGGGTACATCGGGCGGACTACAGGGCATGTCGGGCCCGAGTTATGCTCAACCTCGGTCCAACTTAGGGGACCTCCTCCATCCACTGGATCGACGTCTGGGCTCGTCGGGCCCGAGGTGCTGGGAACCTCGGTCCGACCTTCTTCTCTTGTTCTTGGAACTTGTGGCTCGGGCAAACTCCGTCCACTCCTTAATCCTATGGCTCGAACTTCGTTTTGTTGTTGTTGGGCACGGGGATTCTCCTCGGGTCGGCCCGGGAGTCTCCCTTCTTCTCTTGGAAGTTGATTCGCCATGTGAACAAATTGGTTGTCCACTTGCCTTCTCCAAACACCAAACTCTTTGAATTGGGCACCCATTTCATCAACTCTTCTCTCAACGTTGGTGAATTGATTCTTCAAGTCCTTGAACTCCCCTCTCATCTCTTGTGCCCATTGTGGAGTTTGCTCATAGAAACCTGGAGGCCGGTATGGTGGTGGTTGGGCCCTTGGCTCGTTTTGGTTGAAGTTGTTGTTGTAGCCACTAGCTTGGCCTTGGTTCCACCTTCCTCCGTTGTTGAAATTAGCTCTCCCTCCGAAATTCCTTTGAACATAATGAGCCTCCTCAATTTGTTCGGCCAATCGAACTTGGCGCTCATTCGGGCACTCTTGGGCTCCATGCTTCAAAGAACCACACTCTTCACAAGCTCTTGTGTTTTGTTGGAGATGACCCATCTTCCTCCTCATCTTATTCAACTCATCCTCCAAGAATTGGATCTTCACATCTTTATCCACCTCTTCACTTTTTGGATCGTAGAGCCTCTTCGGACCGTCTCCATGGACTCTCACTTCCTTGTTCACTTGATTGACTCCATACATGGCCTCGTAATCGGAGAGCTTGTCTAGCAACTCCCACGCTTGCTCCGGAGGCAAGTCAATGAACCCACAATCGGTATGAAGGTTCAATTTATCCTTGGTGGCGGGGTTGATTCCTTGGAAGAAAATGTCTTGAAGGACATAAGGTTGTTGCCCATGCGTTGGACATGCCCTTAACATCTCTTTGAACCGGTCCCATGCCTCGAAGAGTGGCTCGTGAGCTCCTTGTTGAAAGCTCGCTATCTTCCTTCTAAGCTCCGTCGTCTTGGTGGGCGGGAAGAACTTCATCAAGAATGAGTCATTGAGAGCCCTCCATGATGTGATAGAACGAGGTGCTTGACTCTCTAACCAATGCAAAGCTTTGCCTCCCAAAGACCACTTGAAGGCTTTGAGTAGCACGTACTCAAGTGTCTCATCGTCCGTCGAGATGGTCTCACATAGGTCCTTGAATTGCTTCACATGCTCGATCGGGCACTCATTCGGTCTCCCTTGGAATTGCTCTCTCTTGATGAGTGAGATAAATTGAGTTTTGATCTCAAAATTCTTTGACACCTCCAGCAAGACTATTGCCGGTTCCGGCACCTTCAACTCCGGATGCATGTATTGTCTAGCATTCCGGGGTTGGGTGTTGATTTGAGCCTACAATCTCATCCTTTGCTCACGCTCCCTCCTAGCCTCGGCATCTCGGTTCGCCATTTCAAGTTGCATTCGAGCCATGTCGGCTCTCATCCTTTCACCCTCCTCATCACGGGCTTGGTCCGCCATCCTCTTCTTCTTTCGGGCTTGCTTTAGAATACTCTCCGGGTCACACACAAAGTCGAGCTCAAGTGTTCCTCGGACGGAACGAGCTCGCATGCACCTACAACCAAAGACACAAACAAAACCGAATCAAAACAAACAAGGGCTTTGGGCTAGTCCCTTACCCAAATCACTAGCAAATCAAAGACTCAACAAAAGGGTACCTCAAACAAGTAGAACTCCCCGGCAACGGCGCCAAAATTCTGATTGGTCCGGGATCGGAGGGTCTCAAAATCTAAATTTATAAACCGAACCTCACTTGTGGTAAAGAGGTAGGGTGTCAAACACACGGGAGTTCGTGCGTTGAGAGTACCCGAAAGACTAAAAAGAGATAAAAGAAAGGCAAAACGAGGAAACACAAGAGAAATCACCTCGGACCGACACAGGTCACTTCGGTCCGAGGGTGGATCGAGGTTGATTGGCCGGGACCGACTTCACACAACGTCGGGCCCGATGATTGGGTACTTCGATTTGACAAAAATAGTAGATCGGTCTTGGGTTTTTGGGTTCCTTCCCTAACTAGACTTGGGTAATTCCACCCCAATTCAACCAATAAGTGTTGATCCTTGTGAGATCGAGGTTGCTAGCCTTTGATCCCTCCACTCTACACTTCGAACCAAGGGAGTTTTCACTCTCCTTCGATGCTAGGTCTAGTGATGGGTTAGAGATCACTTTCGCTTACTCTTACCAATCGCAAGCCCTATGTCCCTTGTTTCCACAAGAGAATTGAAGCTCAATGTAGAGAAGATTCCTAGATCAAGCACTCAAGGCTATGGAATTGGGGTTTCCTACCCAATCCTAGCTAGGGGTTTCCCCCATAGCCCAAGACTATGGAATCTACTCCATCAAGTAAGAGTAAAAAGCAATCAAATGGAAAAGCAAGCAAATCTCAATCATCAAACTCAAATTCAACACAAATTGCATTCAAATCTCAAAGGGTTCACAAGATCCAAGTCTTAATTCTAGTAAAACCAAAGCAAATCAAGTACAAACTCACTAGAACTCTCTCTAGCTCCACCGATTTCCTCCTCTTCTCCTCCTCCTTTCTTCTCCTTGCTCTCCAAGTCTTCCTTGAGCCTTTGAGAGTGATTTTGTGTGTGAGATTCTTCTCTCCCCCCCTTTCTTTTCTTTTTGATGATCTCTAATCTCTCTTTAATTATACTTTTCTCTTGATTGGGGATCAAGGAACTCCAAGTTAGAAGAAGGGCAAAATTGGAAGATCACAACATTTGTGCCTTGGAGCCTAATCTTCACGTTTGCCGACTCGGACCGACACGGGACAACCTCGGGCCCGACTTTGGGAACGTCGGTCCTGTGCTCTGGTTGCTCGAACTCGGGCCCGATGTGGTTGTACTCGATCCTGGGCCTCGATCCTTCTTCACTTCTTGGTTTTCCTTTGGTTCCTCTTCGATCTTTGCATGGCTCTTCCGTTCCTTAGCTCCCTTGCTTAGCTCCTCCTTAGATGCTCCTCCAAAATGTCCTCATTTGTGCCATTTCACCTACACATCATAACAAACTTGCATAGTTTCCGAATCTTGTAGAAAACCGGGAACTAAGCTAAAAAGGAACGAAACTAACAAAGAAGGGAATGAAAAACACATATTTACAAAGGAAATTAACTACTAAAACACCACCAATATGAGAGACATCAGAAATGTTTTAGGATTATTGAATGTTATCTAGTTGGATTAAGATAGTAGCTGACCCTTCGGGGAAATATTATTCTAAATAGTTTTAGTAAAGGACATAAGAACCATAATGGAGCCTCGACAAAATGATGGTGTAGGTTGTTGAAAGCGGTATCATTAGACATGGCTTTCGTTGAAATGTGTTGGGGTTTTTTTGATTATATTATAATATCAAGTCTTATGTTGTTGATTTTGGTTATTGGTTTTAGTAAATTGCTAGTGAAGTGTTAGCCTTGTTTGCGTGGATCTAGGTTTGGTCTACTACCAAGCAACACCCTAGTGTAAAGACGGCGCTGTTACAACTCACAAGAAAGGGCACGTGATATTAGATGCTATGAATGCAAAGGAAGAAAGCATGTCTCTAAGGATTTCCTAAACTCCAAGCAAATACTCTTTAGCAAATAAGGTTGTATGTCAGATTGAGTGGATCATCATGAAGATATAATCTAAGCTCAAGTGGTGGAGGCGCTTGAGTACAATGATAAAGATGCAAAGTATTTCACTCCTTATACATCACTCTAACCATTAGTTTTGTGAGCACGTGTATACTACATCTAAACAAGTCTCCACCTCATAATTAAAGGGAGAACATCTTTTGTTCTAGATGCAATATGAAAGGGTAGGTTCTTTGTGTTATTATTATCATTTTAGATTTGTCTACCCTTCCTTCACTTATTTGTTCCTTATTATAGACCTTTAATGATCACTTTGCTAAAGAGTTTTTGATCCATCTTTCACCAATCCTTGAAATCGAGTATCAAATCGATTTGGTGTGTATAACTACCCTTTCAATTTATTACCACGTTGTATGTAGGGCGAATCAACAAGAGATCAATGAGTTGCAATGTCAAGTTCAAGAGCTGATAGGCAAGGCCTACATGAGAGAGAGAGAGAGAGAGAGAGAGAGAGAGAGAGAGAGAGAGAGAGAGAGAGAGAGAGAGAGAGAGCCCTTGCATGGTCTTGGTCATTCTAGTGCATTAAAAAGGTAAAATGGATGGATCTTGCCATATATGTGTGGAT
Source organism: Polygonum aviculare (assembly GCA_934048045.1). Classification (NCBI taxonomy): domain Eukaryota; kingdom Viridiplantae; phylum Streptophyta; class Magnoliopsida; order Caryophyllales; family Polygonaceae; genus Polygonum; species Polygonum aviculare. The sequence continues at coordinate 27,374,531 of OW204024.1, read as the reverse complement.
TATTGTGTCATTATGCAAATTGTGATACACTATTGTTACACTATTCCTAAAGTTGATGAATGCTTGATGAATTCCTTAGTTTTGTTTTATTTAGTAAAATAGATCTTAAAAGTGGGTATCATCAAGCACGGACAAAATAAGGGACGAATTGAAAACAACTTTTAAAACGACAAGTAGGTTATATGAGTGTTTAGTTAGGCCTTTTCTTTTGACTAATGCCCCTATTAGCTTTAAGAGATTAATAAACCATGTTCTGTATGCTTATCTTGGGAAATTTGTTATGATTTATTTTGATGATATTTTAGTTCATAACAAGTCAATAAAAGACCTTAATCTTGTTGTTTCCATAGATGGTTTTAAGAAATGTTTTTCATTGTCAATTTTTCTCTACTTTGATTATTTCCCTTAATCTTGTTGTTTGCATAGATGGTTTTAAGTGCTGACAATAACAAAGTGAAAGTTATATACAAGAGTGACCTCAATTGACCTCTCCAACAATGATGCACTCTTTCCTTGGTTTAGCTAGACTTAATAGTAGGCTTGTGTTTGATTCCATTTTTGCTTCATTGTCATATCAGCTAAACAAGAATGATCCAAAATTTAATTGGATATATATGAATTCATATACCAGTTTGAATGATTGGTTATTCAATGACCCGCTATTACCATGGCATTGGAGGCATGCTTATCCAAGATAGAAAACCCACAGTTTACATCTACAAGAAGCTTAGTTGTGCCGAATTCAATTACAATATTTATGACTAGAGCTTTATCCTTTCATTCATGTTTTGAAGACTTCTCAACAGCCATTTCAGCCAAGGACATCATAATTAGCATTGATCACAAGGCAAGACTCATCCGAAGGCATGCTAGCTTGGTAGAGTTTGTTGAGACCATCCCTAATATAGTGAAACATAAGAAGTGAAGTGAAAACATGGTAGTGATGCTTTATTACACATGTACATTCTCTTGTCTCATTTATATGCAGAGATCTTAGGTTTTTGCATGACGCGTTATATGTATGTTTCAAACCCTTTTGTGAAGAAAAATCTATGTTTATTGGATTGAGCATGCTAAGCATGACATTTACTTTCTAGATGATGGTTTCTTGTCTAAATTTTAAAAATTGTGGATTTCGCCATCTTCGTATCATTGGCTATCAATTCATGTTGTCCATGAGACGAGAGGTCATTAGAGTTAGACCATCATGGATTAAAGAAACACTTCTAAACAAGATATCAACTTAAAAGGGATTTCAATGGACTTGGCTTAGTGCTGGGAGAGATGGAGGGAGAGAATTAGAGTGGTGGATAGCTAGTAGTTGGGTTTGCAGAACAGACTTTCTTAGCCTGAAGGATCAAGCCTTGGTGTTAGATAGCTAGTTTATATTCCCTTATGCTTTCTTTTACTTAATTTGAGTTCATTTTTTGTTTTAGTTTGGAGTCTGTTAGCTGGTTGTTTGTAGTTGTTGGGTGGTTTGGGTGTTTGTCTTGGGTTGTTTCGGGCGTATTCTATCCAGGTCTGGAATACCCCCATTTTGACCCCCAAATCTTGCATTTGCGGGACTACCTAGGTAAATGTTGTTGTTGTTGTTCTATCATCCTACCTTTGTGATGAAATCCAAAAAATGTTGTATTTCTCAAGCTAAAGTTAAATCTAAGCTTAATAACCATGGGTACTATGACCCTTTCCATTCCTAAATCTTTTAGGAAGCCAATATGTAGATTTTTTTTGCTTGCCTAGGACTAGAAAGGAAAAAGATTTTATATTTATGGTTATGCATAGATTTTAAAAATAACGCATTTTATTTCTTGTGACAAAGTCAATGATCTTATGTTGCGAGTTTGTTCTTTTATGAAATTGTTGGATTATACATTCATTGTTCTATTGTTATTGTGACAACATAATTCTTATTATTCAATATGAAAATCCTTTAAACTAGTATATATTTTTTTTGATTGATTAATATTATATCAGTGTAAAATTACAATATATCACAACCATACTCTATTTTGATATTCTAGTGAAATGAGAATACGAGCACACTCCAACTTATAGTATCAAATATCTTTTATTATTATTCCTAGCTACAACACAATCGAACAACATAAATTCCAAACCAAAATTTGATTATAATATATGTGTAACAATACACATATCAATAATTGAGAATGTATTAAACAAAATAAGGTACGACACAATAATTCTCTCTTTCACATTTTTCATCGTCATAAATGGCCTCAAAAAAGAATCAATAAATAATAAAAATGTGAAAACTTAGGTAGCTAATCGTTCCAAGCAAAGTTGGACGCCATATTTGGGCTTTATGGTAAGAACTGTAACAGGAGCATGATTGTAACTCTCTGATAACGTAAACTTAAAATTGGATACCAGCATTGACAATATAATCTTTGCTTCCATCATGGCAAAAGACTGGCCTATACAGTTCCTGGGGCCTGCTCCGAAGGGGAAAAACCGACCCGACATGTTGGATCGTGAGCAGAAGCGATCGGGGTTGAACTTGTCAGCATCGTCTCCCCAGAGGTCCTTGTCATGGTGGATGGCGAGCACCGGAATCCATATGGAGAGTCCCTTTGGGATGAGGAGGTCGCCTAGCCTGATGTCTTGAAAAGCCATCCTTGGGAGGAGTGTTGCAGGTGGGTAAAGCCTTAGTGATTCATTTATAACTAGTTGCAACTGCAATATTCATATATAAAAAAATATAAGTTCAAACATCTAGCGTGCATATGCAAATTTAGTTTTAATGTATAAGGTGTACTTTTTTATCAATCACTGTTTGAAAATATAGATTGGTTGCAATTTTAGGGTGAGCTAAAAATAATATATGCCTAAAACCTAAAAAAGTCAAAGTCGAAGAATTAGTGTCAAGAATCGCTCCATACTCCGGCAAAGGCTTCAAAGATATAGAATAAATAAATGAATGTATTTGGAGATAGCTTTGTGTACCAAAGTGAGCTTAGGGAGGTGATCAAGTGTAGGGGGTCCACCATTACAAACATGAGCCACCTCCTCCCGAACCTTGTCTTGCCAACTTGGGTTGCTAGAAAGGAGCATCAAAGTCCATGTGAGCAACAAGGCAACCGTCTCATGCCCCGCAAAGAAGAATGTCTTGCATTCGTCCATTATCAACTGCAGATTCAAGCCACCACTTGTGTTGGCTTCCTTCCCCTTCTTTGACATTTCGTTCAGTAGAATCCCGAGCAAGTCGTTGCCGTACGAGTCGCTTCGTCCCATCTCTACGCACCTTCTTCGTGAATCTATGATCTCCATTAGAAGCCTCTCCACCTCAAGCTTCAGACCCTTTATGTCCTTGTTGTACTTGCTAGGAAAATACCTATGACACATAAAAGCAATATACAGAAGCGTTCAACACTAGATCCTTCCGTTGAATGTGTCATTACATTTTATCATATGTTGATTGGTAGTCCCTACATATTTCATATAATGGGTTGGCCACCACAGTTAAACTCCACATATATACATACAACATGTAGTGACAATGGGGTCAAAGTATACATGATGTATCCACATACTCAACCAGCCTCAAAAAGCTTTTTTATTCCAAAAATCAATTCGATCCATTTAATTAATTTACTTACACCGACAGATTTCCAAGGACTCAAAGACCATATTACCTATTGGTTTAATTGTAAAAATCATTTTATTGTATTTCTTTCACTGTTTTGATATTAAAATAAACATTGCTCACCGACTCAAGGGCAAGCAGAGATGTCTACTGGCTTGGGCACAACGTTGTTGAAGAATTGTTAGGAGGTCGAAAATCTTCTTCCCCTTCTCATAGCTACTCCCGAATTCAACTCTCGATATGATGTCGGCTGTTAATCGGCTCATTTGCTCTCCGATTTCGACCTCCCTCATCTCTGCCATCAATTCAGCCATCTTCCTTGTGCATTCCACCATGTGTCCTGCATAACTCTATTGGGAAATAGAGCCGGTATTGCAACAGTGAAAAAACAATTTGTGTAAACATGCAAAAGGATAGTGGATGCATACATGTTACCACACTAAAAACATTATTACACATTCCACTTGCTATCTTCAACTATCCATCCGAAATTTCAACATGTCAACACCCACCGAAACGGTAATGTAAGGGATTCAAGTTTCTCATCAAGTTAACTTCTGATTTAGTGTCAAATCAGGAAATCCTATAAAGAATATACCTAGCTAGTGGACATCAATCTTATTATTCCTCAATTATATTTTAAATCCAATCCACACTTCATCTAAAATTATATTTTAAATATTTACCCTTTTCCTTATATTGATATGTGTTACCAAACTTGGTCTTGGACAAAATGAAAAGCAATAAATTTAACCTTCAGCTTATCTCCCATGAAAGCAGGGGCAACAAGGTGTCGTTGGCGTTGCCATTGGTGGCCGTTGGCCATCAGAAGTCCGCCACCAACGAAGTTTTTGGAGCCTTGCTGCTGAAGCCATGATTTGCCGGTGACCATGGTATACTTGGACAATAGTTCCTTTATCATATCTGGATCCGTCAAGCACATTCTTGCCTCCGACCCGTTCCAGTATATGAATCTTTTCCCTGAACATATTAATTATTTGTTTTTAATAATTAATACTACATAAAATAATTGTGTCACCTCATCAACACTGCATAAAAAAATGTTATTAATTCCACGTAATCTAGGTTGAATAAAAAAATACTTAAAAATATGAATTATCCTGAAAATGCTTCTGTATGCATAAATTAGGTAGTTAGAATCTCATATAATCTTATCCCGTAAAATATGTTTAAAAATTATCGAAATTATGAATTATCCAAAACATTATGAATTATTCCTTAATAAAAATTATCACACAAATTAGGTAGTTAGAATCTCATACATTGCAAAAAAATGCTTAAAAATTACCGAAAATTATGAATCAATCAACTAAAAATTATCCATATCAACTATAATTTCTCAATGTAGCATATTATACACATATCAACGAAAAAAATGATCATTATCTGTACATGATACGGGTCTTTAACTAGTTTGTTTTAAACAGTAAATTCGTTTATAATCAATATTTTTAAAAACAACTGCTGAAGTGCACTTTCTAGTACACGCAATAGTTAAATTACAATAACAATATGATTTGAAAATAGGTGACACGTATATATTAAAGTTAGTGAATATTTTTATTTTCTGATATATTAGAAAATATATTATTAGATAGTATATAATTTTAATGTGAGATGAAATATTAAACTAATAACTAATACTCCTAATTCTTACATACAAATCATTACCGGATATTAAAATTTTCTAGAACTGAAATTATTATATAATACTCCGTAACCTTTTGGGTTGGAGATATTATAAAAAAAATGCAGAACATATACAAGCAAAGGGCATAAAGAAAGGGCGTAAATAGTGGGGAAGTAGGGCAGAAGTTTATTAACAAAATGATTAAACATAAAGATCTGTAACATGAGGACATATTAGAATCTAGAATACATCAAGTTTAAATTCATACCATTTGACAGAATTTAATATAGGATACATAAAATCTAGAAAATGTAAGTGGCTTAAAGGACTTTTCTAGCAGGACACTATAAGAGATTAATAATAAAAAAGATTTTATAAATTTTAAATTTTGGGTTTTTAAATATTTTTTATAATGAATATATTATTTATTTTTTAGAGTTTTAGTTTCTATTATTAATTATTGATATACTTATGATATGTCCTTAAAGATACACCATACAAAAAACCGTTTATTATATAAGGATATGATTTATCTTTAGTACGTGCAGGATAGATTTGGCGGCACATTTTGTAGTGCTTGTAGTGGAAAACTGCAAAGAAACCACCACAATTTAGCTTTGTGATTATTGTATTAGTGGCGAATGGCGATGATCAACTTGGCAGATTATACAATATTTTAAAAAGTTGTCATAGACAAAACAATCCATTTTTTCAGTGGTTGCAAAATATTCTCATTGTACCTACGAAATTCAAATATATATATTTTTTTATTTTTATCCAGTTTTATTACAACAACTAGTTTAACTCTCACATCATGTACAAACAATGTGAATAAACTTGTTTAACCCCACCCCCATACATGTACGGACAATATGATTATAACCTAATTTAATATAGATATGAAACACCAATGATCATGTTAAAATTATATGATCATATATATATATATATTTATTTATTTATCTTCGTATTGTGATTAGTGTTATTTTTACCAATGCTAGTAAATCAACTCATAATATAAATAAGTTTGATTTGTTCAAAAATTACTTTATGATAAAGATCATATTTTATTAAATAATAATATTTATTAGAAGATTACAACTAATTCTTGGTAAAAGATAATTCATAAATTTTGAGATAATTCATTTTTGGTAATTTTTAAAGAGCTTTTAATGAATAAGATTATATGAGATTTTAACTACTTATATTGTATAAATGAGAGGGCCCGGCTAGATGCATTGGTAAGAAAAATATTATACGTATTTCTTAGATATTATACATGCAAAGTTCATTCTTAGATATCATGTTTATTTAATTCAGAAGATCATATAGTCTAGATTTTTTGTTTAACAAATCTGAATTATATACTATATAAAAATCCAAACAATATTTCAAAATTATATTATATCTGTTAAGAAATAATAAATTACTTTCTAGTTTTTATCTTCATTTTTTGATTGAGTTAAAAGATTTTATTCTATTAAATAATAATATTTATTAGAAAATGAAACTTAATTGTATCAATGAGGTCCCAATAATTATTTTAGCGTATACATATCACGTAGTAAACGTTTTTATAAAGACATTGACTCTCCTTAGGAAAAAATATGTTTGAAATACTACCCAAAAAATATGGACAACGACGCACAGTTTTTTTTGAAAGACACCTTTACGTAGGATGTGTTTAAGAATAAAATACCCCGTTTATATGATTTTATTGCAAATGATCGGATTAATCAATTATGATAAAAACGTAAAACGTACGAGAGAATAAGGAAACAGATGTAAAGTATAGAGGCAGACCGTATTGGCGAGACCAGAGGAGGTAATGCGGGAGGAGGCGGGGGACAAGGCAGTGGTGGTGGTGCGACGGCAAGCGGTCGGCGGTGGAAGCGGAGATGAGGCGGGCCATGTCGAGGAGGTTACCGAGGAGCGGGGTTGAGGGGGGCCCACGTACTCCTTGCCTCTCCATCGCCTTCTTGATGCGTCTCGGGATGAGCCAGTAGAATGAGAGAGTCTCATACGCTGCTGCTAAGACGGAGAGGACCACGATCGCAACGATCGAGATTAGCACGGCCTTCGTCGCAGCCGCTGCTGGATCCGCGTCCATGGCTGTCCGGGTTCGATCAGATGAGTCGGGGCGGCGGCGCCGGGGTGTGGTTGCAATTTGTACAGCCTAGCTATTTGCTGCTCTGGGTTTTATATAGTGGAACCAAACAAGGCTACGTATTTATACTGGCCGGGGTGGGGGAGCGCTCGGCAAGTAAATCCATGTGCGGCCCAAAACCCAAAACAATAGGAAAAAGGAATGAAAATATGAGAGGTGGAGATACAAACACAAATTAAAAAATGCTTCCGTTACTTAAAGCATTAATTATATTTTGATTGTGATTTTAATTTCTACCAAATAAAAAAGATTTTGTGTTTAATTCTAAAGATATGTTCAACGCATATACGTACTCCCATGTATTAAATAGGACATGAAGCACAATCTATGTGCAATGTACTCGATGCGATATACTCCATGTTAAAAGAATTAGACTATTTGATTCATTGATTTTTGAGCAAAGGATGCAAAATTCAAACTTGAAATAAACCAAACTGAGTCATCCCCTGATAAAGGTACAGCGTAATGAACCAAGGTAAAATTGTTAATGTTCATTTAATCTGATCACACACTGTCCTATTTTATGTATTCTGTTTCTGGGTCTGTCGTAATTTGTCTTGGGCATGTGGTCCATAATTGTAATTAGGGTTTATTGAGCCACTATATAGGCTCTTGAAATACCTAGAGCTCTATAATCCGAATTCAGTTTTTCAGAATAATATATACCGTTTCTCTACCTGTGGACGTAGGTAACACATTGTTACCGAACCACGTATTTGTGTCGTTCTTGTTTTATTGTGTTGGGACAATGTTAAGGACGCCTATTGTACTTAACATTGCGCATAACGTCACTTGGTTTTGATATGTCAAACTCACTTTGATCTAATAAGATGTCCAAGTGTTTCAGGAACGCAGGTCATGAAAAGGACAATAAGTTGTGTAGCCGTCCCTAAGGAGTAGGGACGCTAACTCTTAGAATAAACGACTTGGCAAGATTCTACAAAGGACGCAATCCTTAATCATTACACAGGAGTCCCTTCAAGGCTGGCCGACAAGGTGACATCACCCGACAAGCCTTGATCATGAAGTCAACGTGGAAGAAGATCTTGTACACAAGATCATCACCACATTAAAGCCGATCTTGTAGCCAAGTCCAGCAGAAGTTGCCAGGAAGCTTCCTTCATCACTGTCAAGGACACGTGGAAGCCGATCCTGTGGCAACATCCTATAAGGGCATGATCGTCAGAGAATGACGCCCTTCCCGAAGTCACTATAAATACCCTCCCTGGACATTTATTGTGATTTGACGCTTCAGAGAATATTCAGAGAATATTGTCAGTCACTCAAGAACACCAAGAATAGCTCAAAAACATGCAAGAACTAGGTGTTAGATCGAGTGAGAAGCATACCCAAAACCACAAAACAATTTGTAAAAGAAAAAGCAAAAAGAGAGAACAAGTCCTTACGACGAACAATAAGGACACGTGAATAGTGTCCTTTAGAGATTTAGTTAGGTTACAACTATAGGCTAAAAGGAGTGTTACTAGTGGACTTAGGGAAGCATACTTAAGTGCCAAAGAAATGTAATCACTCGCCGTGTAATTGTAAGGACTCTTAATAAGAAAGGAAAGAAGCTCTAGTATTCAAAAATCCTCCAAGGAGATAGAGGTTTACTCTCAAGGACTGTTTTGGTCTTGAGAGGTTCGTCTATAAATAGCCGTGTTCTTTACTTATTCACTTCACCTGTTAAGTTTGTTTTCAATTCCGCTGCACCTAAGCACGCCCGTAACATTTGTTAAGGACGCCCCTCTGTTTGACTTACGATCCAACATATTTTTCTCGTTCGATCTCTCGTTACAACAAAAATGAATCTTCGTTCTATACATACTATTGAGAAATTCGAAAGATCGTTCCAACAATACATGAAACGACGTAACCAAGGCAATGACAATACAAGATGTGTTCATCCACTTCGTCTTGAGGACTGAATCTGGGGGCACTACTAAGTCGGGGATTCTGCACTCGATTTTGATGACTCAAGGAGTACAAGGACATTGATCTTCAAATCTACCGTGATTAAGAGCTTCCTAATATAACCTTTCAATCTCTCTTTGAAGATTTTTTCTCAATCTTTTTGGTAGCACACCAATTACAATAATCGAGTTGATGGCTTCTCGTAGTGCTCTAATAAGGCCTTGAGCTTCCCCTTCGTTGTTGTCGACTTGACCGTGTGATAGACAACATTCCTGGACAATAATAAGCGGATTACGGTCATCTCTTTCCTATCCAACAACTTCCATTCGTCATCCTTCATGCCTTCTAGTTTATCATCCATAGGAACTTGCGAACCATCCCTATAGAGATAGTCCTTAATCTGCATTCTCAAAAAATCAAAATCTTAACCACCAAACTTATTAATACGGAACTTTCCGACATCCATTGACTATTGTAGGAACTTACTATGAGATTAGTTGTTGGGAAATTTTAAAGATCGTTCCTGTAGTAGAAAATGGATAGTAGAAAGTTCCCATTGAAAAGTTTGATGGCTTAGAGTTCGGGTTCTAAAGGCTGTAGATTGAGAACTACTTCTATAGGGCCGAGTTGCATGCTCCTATGGTAGAGAAAACGGAAGGCATGAAGGTTGACGAGTGGAAGTTGTTGGATAGGAAAGTGATGATCTTAATCCGCTTATCGTTGTCCAAGAGTGTCTTTTGTCGCATAATCAAGTCGACAATGACAAAGGGGATGATTAAGACCAGGGGCGGAGCTTGGGAGGTTCCTAAGGGGTCCGGTGACCCCTCTCTCCCCAACCCGGTGTATATATAATTGTATAATTTTTTATTAAATGGGGGTATTGTGTATACAATTGGGGAATAAATATACCCTTAGAGCAATTAGCTGAACTGGTAACTTTTTAGCAGCTGTTCAAAACCACCCGTGTTCGATTCTTGGTATAGGGGAGGAGAGCAAATTTTTTTGTCTGTTGTTTGTATTACGTACATTCCCTCTTTAGAAATTTGGTGATCCCGTGTAATCCCCTTTCTTATATTTTTTTGCTCTAAACATCCCCTTTCTTTTTTTTTATAGCAAAAACATACTCTTTCTTATTTGTAAACTACCCATGTTTTTAACTTATCATCTTCCATGCCCTAAGCTTTTATTTATTTCCTAATTCATTTTACCATAATTTTTTTTCATTTCTTGTTTTGAGCTTAAACTAATGTCAAGAAGGTATAGTAAATCATACCCCACATTTAAATACTAATATTTGTTTTCTACAAAAAAACTATTACTATTTATTATTTTTTTTTTAATATCATGTATTTGAAACGTGACCCCCCTTCATAAAAGCTCTAGCTCCGCCACTAATTAAGACCTTCTCAGATCTCTATGAGAAGCCATCAACAATGAACAAGGTCCACAAAATGAGAAAGTAGTTCAATTTGCAACTAAGGGAAGACACCCCGGTGGCCAAAAACATGAATGGACACAGTATGACAAATACACAATTGAGTTCAGTGAAGATTCACTTTGATGATGAGGTACAAGCTCTACCTTTTATTTCTCCTTTATTGGAAAGTTGGAGTGGGACGGTTAGTAATCTAAGTGATGTGAGGGACTTAATTATTGGGGAGTGAATTTGTAAGAGGGAGTCAAGTTCTACATCAGGTTCGGCTTTGAACATGGAGGCAAGGGCAAGTCAGGCCATAGCAAGTCGAAGTCCAAAGGAAAATAGAAGTCTTCCAAGGATAAGAGTCATGTCAAGTGTTAAAACTATGGTGAAAGTAGTCACTTAAGGAACGAGTGTCAAAATTCGCAAGGGACCGATGCAAACACAGATTATGTGGGAGATGCATTGTTTCTTAGAGCGGTTAAGTATCCAAAAGTGTTGCAACCAAGTGGGAGCAAATAGGAAGAAAAGTCGGGAGAGGCTTCTAATGGTTTAAGCACCTAAGTTGGAGCTTTGGTACTACTCCTACTAGATGGGAGGATCATCCGGAGAATGATGTTGGTGTTGTAGAGGATTCTTCGGGTGGGAGTTTGATGCCCATCACAGTTAGAATTAGTCTCCAAGTGGGAGATTGATTAGTATGGATCCTGATTCGATTGGGAGGTTCCTAAGGGGTCCGGTGACCCCTCTCTCCCCAACCCGGTGTATATATAATTGTATAATTTTTTATTAAATGGGGGTATTGTGTATACAATTGGGGAATAAATATACCCTTAGAGCAATTAGCTGAACTGGTAACTTTTTAGCAGCTGTTCAAAACCACCCGTGTTCGATTCTTGGTATAGGGGAGGAGAGCAAATTTTTTTGTCTGTTGTTTGTATTACGTACATTCCCTCTTTAGAAATTTGGTGATCCCGTGTAATCCCCTTTCTTATATTTTTTTGCTCTAAACATCCCCTTTCTTTTTTTTTATAGCAAAAACATACTCTTTCTTATTTGTAAACTACCCATGTTTTTAACTTATCATCTTCCATGCCCTAAGCTTTTATTTATTTCCTAATTCATTTTACCATAATTTTTTTTCATTTCTTGTTTTGAGCTTAAACTAATGTCAAGAAGGTATAGTAAATCATACCCCACATTTAAATACTAATATTTGTTTTCTACAAAAAAACTATTACTATTTATTATTTTTTTTTTAATATCATGTATTTGAAACGTGACCCCCCTTCATAAAAGCTCTAGCTCCGCCACTAATTAAGACCTTCTCAGATCTCTATGAGAAGCCATCAACAATGAACAAGGTCCACAAAATGAGAAAGTAGTTCAATTTGCAACTAAGGGAAGACACCCCGGTGGCCAAAAACATGAATGGACACAGTATGACAAATACACAATTGAGTTCAGTGAAGATTCACTTTGATGATGAGGTACAAGCTCTACCTTTTATTTCTCCTTTATTGGAAAGTTGGAGTGGGACGGTTAGTAATCTAAGTGATGTGAGGGACTTAATTATTGGGGAGTGAATTTGTAAGAGGGAGTCAAGTTCTACATCAGGTTCGGCTTTGAACATCGAGGCAAGGGCAAGTCAGGCCATAGCAAGTCGAAGTCCAAAGGAAAATAGAAGTCTTCCAAGGATAAGAGTCATGTCAAGTGTTAAAACTATGGTGAAAGTAGTCACTTAAGGAACGAGTGTCAAAATTCGCAAGGGACCGATGCAAACACAGATTATGTGGGAGATGCATTGTTTCTTAGAGCGGTTAAGTATCCAAAAGTGTTGCAACCAAGTGGGAGCAAATAGGAAGAAAAGTCGGGAGAGGCTTCTAATGGTTTAAGCACCTAAGTTGGAGCTTTGGTACTACTCCTACTAGATGGGAGGATCATCCGGAGAATGATGTTGGTGTTGTAGAGGATTCTTCGGGTGGGAGTTTGATGCCCATCACAGTTAGAATTAGTCTCCAAGTGGGAGATTGATTAGTATGGATCCTGATTCGATTAGTCGGGGAGGAGATGGAATAAGTCGAGGACTAAAAGGAGAAGAGAAGTTGATAAAAGGGGTAATTCAAGTCGCAACACGATGACACGGGTAGGGTGCGCCAAGACATGGGCTCGTCCTAGGCACGGTTGCCGCGTCTTGGCACCAACGGGCGACAAGCAAAGTCAAGCTTTAAAGTGAAAATTGAAGAGCCAAAGACATGGGTGCACTTTGAGCCTCCTACCCAGGTTGCAACGATAAAGGCCTCGACGCCCAAAGCGTTGGCTGGATGCCCGAGATGTTTCCGCGTCTTGGCCATGTTCTCGAGATTTGTCTGAAGATTTCTATCCTTTTTTGGAATAGATTGTTTCTTAGGGAAAAATCTATATTTGAACTCTAGTTTTCTATTTATACTCAATTTGATTATTGTAATTAATGTGTTACAAAAAACATTAAGAGAAAATCCTTAAAGAGAAATTGAGAGGTTAGGTTAGGAATATTTTGATCAAGGTAGATTTGAAGTTCAATGTCTTTTTAATCCTTGAGTCCTCAAAATCTAGTGGAGAATCTCTAGTTTGGCAGTGCCCCTAGACGTAATCCTTATGATAAACTAAGTGTGCAAATCTAGTGTTGCTTTTTGTTCGTTACTTTTTTTCTTCTACTGCTCGAATGATCCTTAAAATTTCCCAAGACATACATGATCATTCAACCCCCACCTTCCTACTTTTGCTTCTATGATACATGATAATCTAGTTGCTTGTTTCGTAAACTGATATGTCCCAATCTAGGATCGTCTTGGCCTTGTTCATTTGAATCCAGTGGATGTGGGTTAAGAATGGTACTAAGTAACTTGGACCAAGGATTTCCATAATGATGTTAGAAAGAGGCATTTTGACAAGGTAAAATGGATTCAAACTGATATTATTCAACAATATAGGTGCTTGATCGTGTATGGATGAACTCACCATACACAACCAAACAAAGCCAAGCCGGCTTGGGTTAAAATCACCCAAGTTGGAAGTGGCCGGCCTTGATAATCACACAAGGAAAATTATTTGGTTAAACACCCAAAGTGGAAGAGAAAAGATTGAGTTTCTTAAGGTTTTGAACTCAAAATATTCTATCTAAAAACAATGGCTAAGATGCCTTGCTATACTAGCAAAAATGAGACATTAAAGGGAGCTTTTGTGTGGTCTCCAAGTCTTGGAATGAGAGAGGTCTTTGTGTAGCTTCCAAGAAAAAGCTCTTGATGGACGACATTGAAGAAGGGGCGCTTTTGATGATGATAAGGAGGAGAGTGGTTGGCGTCTTCAAGGAAGGGAATGCGCTCGGGCCCACTCGGCTCCTCCATTGAGCCTAGCATTTGAACTTTGAAGTAAGGTGAGGACTTTAGTCTCCAAGCAAGGTGATGGGTTGTGGTGGCAAGGTTGACCTCGAGCCGGCCTTGGAGGAGCCTGGCACGACTCCTAGTCAAGGGCCCAAGAAAGGGAGGCGTTGAGCCACAAGTGTTGGACGCCGGTCTTGGTTAGGTCGAGTCGAGCACCGAGTGAGGCATGCCTTGGTTGGCTTCTTGATGTGATCCGGGCACGATCACATCATTAATTTTGAGTCATTGGATGCCTATAGGATTTTGATCTTTGTCAAGTTTTAATCCTTGTTTCTTCTCTTGAACAATTGAATTTTTGAATATGGATGGAAAATTCAAACTGATGAGTCTTGGACTGAGTTGCGGCTCGGATAGTTGAATAAGTTCTAGATTTGAGATATCGAGGGAGGCATTAAAAAATTCCTAGAAAGCTTGATCTTTTTAAATCCACACTCAGTTTGTCACATGGTTGATGGTGATGGAACGATTATTGCTCGACCGTCAGTTGCGTTCTCTCTATGAAAAGAATAAGAACACATTTATTAGAAACTCTGGTTGTGCCTTAGTGGTTCCAAACAAGTTGTCAATCGGTTACTGAAGTCACCGACATTGAGAATGCTTCTAAAGTCGCCGACTTTTACTCTAGGAAAGAGATGTGCGAAATAATATAAAAGGCAATGATGCTTGGTTTGATTAAGGGAAGCGTGAAGATGCTCTAGAAGTGTATTTAAGGCAAGTAGAAGTGCATAAAGAAGTAAAGTCATCATGGGATCATTGAAGATATTGAAGATGCGTTTATGAAAGTCATCATGGATTGTACACGATTCATTCTTTGTGCAAATGGAGTGAATCGAGTATCAATCTTCCTAAGTTCTATTTATACGTTCCTGTGCTTGAATGTTAGAACTAAGAAGCTTGAGCAAAAACTTGTAATCATGAGTGTTGTGTGTAAGGTGAACATGAGATTTGTTCTTCATGTGGTTGAGTACGAGAGAGTTGTGTTGCGTGAGGGTTAGAGCTTAGACAATAGTACTCGAAAGAGAGTGTGGGATTCACTTCTTGAAAATAAAACACCTTTGTAACCCAAGAGATCAATACAACGACTAGAAGTACTCTTCTAAGCCCTTTCAAATTGGAGCTTGAAAGGTAAGTGATTTTTCCCTATACAAAGTAGTTGGTTTGTCGAAGGTTTTCGACTCTAAGTCATTGTGTCAAATATGGTATTTCGTAAATGTTTCTTGTGTTTTATTCCACTGTGTAACTAAGGTTGTTGACTTTAGTCACCGACATCGTAGGTGTCGATGACTTCTAAGTACTAACGGTCCTACAATCAACTTTGTGGTTCAATTGGTAGCCACTCCAAGTTGAATCACTAGTTGGAAACAAAAGGGTCGGATTAGCCACCAACGGTACCACTATGGAATATGTGGATGGCGACGTGATTATGTTAACCCACGATTATGGTTTTGGCTAGGGTTTGTACGAACCCCAAGGTTATCCTAATCATCGTGTGATTTTTTCCATTGAAGTCTTGCGTGGAAAATCATGGATCGTAAATTTTCTCCCCATGAACGACACAAATTACCAATGCTTCTAATCCGGTAAGACTAATTAATCCTCCTTTTTCATATCCTCATCGTTTCTATGTTGCTTTGTCTTTCAAACTTACAAAATAATGAACAAGGGGGGAAATGGCCCATATAATCCACCTCTAATGCTTAAGCTCCGAAGATAAAATATTGAATAAGCCTTCAGGTAAAAGCGATGAGTGAACGGACGTACACATGGTCATTGCATGTGCAGGGGGCAACGCCATCGCCAACAACCCGGCCGACGACTCCGGCCATCACGTCGCCCCCGCCATCCAGGGCGCGACCGCGGCCGAGAATCACGCCGGAGACCGCGCGGAGAGCCGCGAGGCTGTGCGCGGCAGCCGCCAGGAGCGACCCGCGGGCGCGGGCGCAAGCCTCGCGGTCGCGGGCACTACGCGAGCCGCGGGCGCGGATCTGAGCCCCGCGGTCGCGGTTGACGCGTAGACCGGGGATCTTCGCGATCGCCCCGGTCACCGCGAGCGCCACCCACCCTTCGCGGGCACGGGTGAGGGTTACGAGGAGCCTCGTAATCTCCAAGACACGAACAACGCTTTGCGGTTCGAGCGCGTTGGTTCGAATGTGGCAAGTAGTTCGGGTCCACCTGTCGAGACTCAGGCCGACCTCGACTACTTATTCCAGTCCAAGTTGATGGCGATTAGGAGTTCACGTGACTCTATTCCCGAAAGATGGCATGATCGTTCGTCCCTTCACATCCAAGAGCCTTCGCATGACCACGATAGCTCGCGAGCCCACCGGAGCGGTGCGCGCGGAACGAGAGAGGCGGTCGGGCTGAGGGATGTCGCGGGACCAACGAGCGATATGACGGGAAGAGATCGTGAGGAAGGAGATGAGGAAGAAAGGCCTCTCCTTCAGTCTCAACTCGAGGAGGCCAGGAAGGAGATTGCAGCACTAAAGTTCTCCTTAGAGAAGATGCAGGGAAAGCGCCCGGTCGACGAAAGTCACCAACCACAGCGTTTGGCTAGTGTCATCCATGCTCTCGATGACCACCAGACTCCGGAACCTACGGGTGCCGGGAGCGACGGTTCGGATAGCGACCGGAGGGCCCCGAGGGGCCGAAAGAAAGGTGGAGACCGTGAACGAGGCAGGCGGACCCGGAGCCGGGATCCGCGAGAGGATTCCCGTTCCACCGAGGAGGAAAGCTTGCAGGACCGTAACCGACGCGGATACGAATCCCGAAAAAACGGTCACGACGAGCAAAAGGGTCACAAAAAACGCACGACCCGCGGGCGCAGAAATCGTGCAGAGGCGCACGGCTCCGGACACAACCCAACCCGCGGGCACGGAAACGAGCCCCGTGGGCCCGGAGAAGATCCCCGCGGGCGCGGAAACCGCGCAAAACCAAGCGATTCTGCGAGCGGCTCGACCCGCGACCGCGGGTCCACTAGCCGCGACCGCGGGTCAGAGGAAGAACGCGGGAGAGTTCGTGATCGTGATTGGTACCATCCTAGGAGTCGGCACGACAAGGATGAGGACAGGTTTGACCGCGACGAGCGTCGCGAGATTGAGGCTCGAGCCGAGCAGCGGACCGAGAAGAGGCTGCTCGACCTACTCAAGAGCCAGGGAGGGCTACGGCAATCGGCTCAGGACCGAGTGGATAGGAAGTTGGCTTTGGTAACTTCCACACCATTCCATCGGACTATTCAACAGGCGGAGCCGCCAAAGAAGTTCGCACCACCAAGCTTCACGGTCTATGACGGTGCGTCGGACCCAGTGAACCACATCGCCGACTACACTCACAGGATGGCGTTATGGACTTCTGACGACGCCATCATGTGCAAGATGTTCCCTGGAAGTCTCGGGAAGGGCGCGATTAAGTGGTTCCAGAGCTTGAAGCCCGGGTCGATCCGGTCGTGGGGGCAATTGGCTTCGGCTTTCGCCAAGCGATACATTGCCAACAGCCGAGAAGCGATCTCCTTGGATACGTTGCTCAGCCTAAGGCAACACAGGGATGAGAGCCTCCGTCGGTTCACAAACCGTTTTATGGAGTGCTACGCTCAAATCGACGGGTGCGATGAGAAGACCGCTATAGCCGCCTTCCGCCGGGTTGTGCCGAAGAAATCCAAACTCCGAGAGAGCCTGACTCTGCGCCTGCCCTCCACGCTCGACGAGCTGCAGGATCGAGTCCATCAGTACGCCAAGTTGGAGGACGAGGACGACGGCGATCGGTCCCCCACACCTCCCCGCCGAACGCACGGGTCGCCGAGGCCGAACGCCGGAAAGCGAAAGAGGGTGGACCAGGTGCAGGCCGTGTTTACCACGTTCAACATCCCGATCTACCGTATCTTGAGCCGGATTCGGAACTTTGAATGGTTCAAGTTCCCGCCAAGAGGGGAGGATACGGAGGAGAACCAGCGCGGGGGCAAGTGGTGCATGTACCATCGAGCCCGGGGGCATATGACCGAGAATTGCGAGCCCTACAAAGAATATCTCGAGGAGCTAGTAAAGAGAGGACACCTCAAGCAATACGTTAAGGCCTCGGATGACGAGGGAACGAGTGCTAAGCAGATTGAGGTGGTCCAGACTATTACGGCTCTTTACAAGGAAGACGATCCGGAGTCGCGGAGTCGGTTTTGCAAGGAGTTCTATGAGCTAGAGGTGATGCGGGTCCAGCATACCGAGCCGCGCCCCCCGCTCGGACCGCATGGACCGGGGCTTGTCTTTCGCGACGAAGACTTAGCGACCGTCCAGCATCCACACAACGACCAACTTGTCTTGACGGTAGAGCTCGGAGATATCAAGATCCATCGCGCCTTGGTGGATTCTGGCAGTTCGGTCGACGTGATGTACTATGACACACTCAAATCGCTCGGAAAATCCAAGAAGGACCTTGAAGAGGTCAAGATGCAACTTTCCGGACTCGGTGGATATCCCACTTTTTCAATTGGAGTCCTAAAGACTCGCGTGAGTCTCGCCGGAAAGGAGCATCCCACCGAGTTCGTAGTCGTCGACGTCCCGGGGCCGTACAACTTGATACTCGGGCGACCTTGGATCCATGGCATGGGAGCGGCACCTTCATCCTTGCATCAAATGGTTCAATTCATAGACAAGGGTGCAATTGTGCGGGTGTGGGCTAATCAGCTTCAAGCAAGGTTATGCGCGAAAGGAGTTCGGCCCAATGAAAGGATCGCAGATGGCGACAAAGGGCTCGGGCGAGTGGACATAGTCACCGGCACCGACCGAGAGCACAACCCGGATCACCGCGAGTGCGGCCCCGGCCACCGCGAGCGCGGCCCACCACCCGCAGGCGCGGGTGAGATTCCGGCGACTTGCGGCCCTGCGTGGCCCTAGATAAGTCAGCCGAGGCTTAGGATTTCATGTAGTGGGGGCGGTACTCTTTTTTCCCATGTGGTTTTGATGAGCCCCCCCCCTAGCTCTTCATATCTTAGTTTGTCCTTAGTTCATGACATTCATATTTGAATTTTTAAGTCAAAATTTGCATTGTTTTGCATTAGATTGTGTCTTGCATAAAAAAAAATACCAACGTTATGCGGTGCGCTAACGGAATAACTTGGCCAAGGAAAACACCCTAAGAAGGCCCTATGCGACGTTTGCATAGGATTTGCACGGATCCCGTATTTATGGAATACGGATGTACGAATCTACGAATATAAGAATATACGATTGTAGGAATGTACGAATGTATGAATATACGAATGAGAGCACCCTAATCTGCATGGCCACTCACCGCTTTGAGTTCCGGTCCCTATACACGGGATAGTACAAAGTACACGAGTATATGGGTCCCGGAGGGGGCATTGTAGGCGGGCAAGATTCCATATCAATTAGTTAGCATTTATTTCTCTATCTTATTTATTTTGCTATCCATATTTATTTCTCTTTATCCTTTAATAGGGTAGTTACTCTAGTTAGGATATTATTTATGGAGGAGAATCTTATCTTAGCCTGAGATAAGATATTTGGTTGACTTAGGGAGCAAGGCATCGCCCTAACCCTAGTGGGCCGATCCCCTAGGGGCGCGCGCCCCCCTCCTGTCCCTCTCCTCTATAAATACACATGTATTCATGTGCCAGGTAAGTCAAGTTCTAAGCTATCGCTCTGCCTGACGCCTTTATTCGACATTGCTCTTATTGACTTAAGCATCGGAGGTGGATTAGGGGTCGCTCGCCCCTAGGTCCATTGTTTTGCAGGTCATTGAAGGGAAAGAGGCTTGTAGGGTGGAAGAACATTGAAGAGCATTGAAGAAGGAGCAGAAACTTGTACACGGCATATTTTGTGTACTAACAGGTAATAATACTAATAAAAAATGTTTATAAAATTTATACAAATATTACGCACTCCTAGCTATGTAGTAAAATTCTCAATATCTCTTTTCTAGACTTTTAGCTCCTTTCAACATGGGATGGGTTCCTTGAAATGAATACCCCCTTCTCTCTCCTAGGTTCTTTCCTCTCACCTTACCCCTTTCCCTACCCTTGCCTCCATCGCCGCCTCCCTTGTTTTTGTTGGATTTGGTGTGTCTCCCCAGCTTTGGATCTCCATCCTCTCTCTCTCGTTGGGTCTTTCGGCGTCCATGAACCCCTCCCTTTTTCGCTTAGGTCACCCCTTGCAGGTTATCTCCTTGTTCGTCTCCCCATCCTTGCCCTCATCGCCTCTTCGCCTCTTCGCCTATGGCTTTTGGGCTCATCTCCCTCTTTGCTCTCTGGTGCTCCTTTATCGTATGGTTTCTCCATGCGTTGCTCTACTCTTTGCTTGTGACTTTCTATCTTGAGATTTGTTGTGCTCTGATGATGGCCATTGCTACCTCATCCTCCGATGTCGAGCTTCAACAACTCTCTTAGATAAGTGTTTCTTTTCCCCTTCCTTTTTGAATTTCTTATTTTTGGGTCTCACTTGTCTGATGTTGTTGTGCGAGTGTGCTCCCTTAATTTCGCTTCTCGCGCTTTTCTATGGCTTGCCTTACTCGTTTTTATGGGGTTTTGTGCAATAGTCGCCCCTTTCCTTGCATGGCTTGGTTCTACTTGTATATTTCAGGTTGTGTCCGCAAAAACTTTGCTTCTTATCCTTTCCCTTTCTTTTGATTTTGATTATGATCGTTATTCTTCTTCTTCGTTCCTTATTTTGTATCTTGTATCTGGTTTTTCTATTTATTCTTATGCCTCTCTTCATGTTCTTCTAATATGTGCTTTAGGTTTTATGGTTGTCTTGGTACCTCATTGTTGGGATCCTTTCACTATTCTTATGATCTGTTCCACTGATATGCTTAGATTCCTCTTTCCTTCCTCTTTCTTGGATGTTTCTTTCCTATGCTTCATGTATTCTCTTTGCTTTGATGGGTTTTGCTCTGTGTCTCTTCTTGGTTCTCATCTTTCACTTAGTTCCTCTTTTTTGTTGCCTCTTGTATTTTTTCTCCTTTGTTTTGACCCTCCTTTCTGCCCTTTTTTCCCTCTCCACCTTGGTTTCTTGCTCCTTGCTACTTCCTTGTGGTTTTCTGTGGTTACAAGTGCTTTATGGGTTATCCCTTTCTACTTCCCAATTATTGGCTGGTTTGTTGGTTTGGACTTTTGGCTTCCTTTCTGTGAGGTATCCATCTTTGTGTTACCTTGTTGTGGGTAAGGAAACCTTATATGACACTTTGAACTACACATACCCATTCAATTTTGCTGGATGGTTAACACTTATATATAAACACCTCATCGTGCTACTCTACTTTGTTAGATTTGTGTATCAAGTGCTCCCCATTCTTCTCTTCTTTTGGAGAGGGTTATGGATTGAGGTGTTGATACTACTTTGGGCCACTTGCTCTGCGTCCCTGATTGGGTTGTGTTCAGCTATAAATTGGCTTAGGCTCCCTCATCCAGTTGAGTTTGAGGTTGTAGCTTTGCCTGCTTACTATCTCCAAGATAAATCCAATTCATATGATGAAACATGGGTGTCCTTGCTTTTGTAAGGGTACCCTATGAGACTTAATACCACCCATAACCAAATTCCTCCACTTCATCTTCAAACTTTCCTGATCATTGCCTTTATCATTTACTACTATGAGAATACAATAATCCCTTATGCAATCACAAACATCAATATTTTACAATATGAATCCACCTTGTATTCTTAAACACAAATCCAGTCCATTTCATATAGATATTTCCTCCAAGTTGGTAACAGATCTTATTTATAACAAAAAAATTACCACTACAAACTTATCAAATAAAATGATTGCTTCAAGTTGGTAACAAATCCAGTCCATTTCATATAGATATTTCCTCTAAGTTGGTAATAGATCTTATTTATAACAAAACAATTACCACTACAAACTTATCAAATAAAATGATTGCTTTTCTAGTTCAAATTCAATCTTCTTATGTCTTTCCTAATTTTCTCTGTTTATTTCATTATATCAGCTACATCAAAATTCTGAGCATTACCCTTATCACCTACTTAATCATTCTGTTAAGATGCTATGCTCATTACAATTTCAATCTCACATTATCTAGTAAACTTTGCTTCCTTGCCTGTTGTCCACCACAATTGGTAACATTTAACTACTTTTTGTTCATGTTACTAGCTATCACTTGCCAAATTTGTATACACTTCAACTATCAAGGTTATTTTCACACAAACTCTAGTAATATCATATACTACTCTCTTAACATTACCATTGCATGCTCACAAGTGTGCCTTATAAATTTGATCAAACTTGTGTGTATAATATCTTTTCCCAATTATTGATCTCACACTCACTCCTAATTATGTGTACATCTTTTTATCCTTATACCATATCCAAATGGCTGATTAATTGTATCATATGTTATGATAACTACCTCTCTCACAATCATTTAATTCCTCTACATGCAAATGAAATTTTTTCATGCGGCTGGCATGTAATCGATACTTTGAACTTCTCTGCATTTATTGAACTATTCCATCAGCTATGCTTTTTTTCACTGTACATCTATGCTTAAGTGGAACATTTATTACCACTCCACTCACATTTTAGCTCTATCCTAAAATAGGCACCTTTGTCTGCAACTTTATTGTTTATTCTCTTTGCATGACAAATTATATTAAAATAATACCTATCTTGGATTACAACTTAGTTGCTAATTATGCATTTAATTCCCTTTATCCTCCTTCTACATTCTTCAGCTATTTATACATCAACTTCCTTCAACTATTTATTATCTCCTAAGCCTTTCAACAGTTAAAATCCATTCTCTTCTAGTCATGTCAGAAAGTCTTTCTTACCAAGACGCTCTTGTACGTAAACTTTACTTCACATAATCCCATTGTTGCTGCAATGGATCGTTCCCATCCTTCTTCCAAACACTGACTCTATTGCCATCCCTCATCATGAGAATACTATCCCTATAACTCTTCTACTTGCTAGGGAAACTCTCTCTTGCCACTCTAATGGCTTACCTTCACCTTACTACTTAAAGTGGTTTGTTGAAGGGTTAATTCTTAAACAATTAAGTTTGTCAAGACCCTGCCGAGTATAGCGAAGTCAAGATCGTCCACGGGAGTTAGTAGATCTTAAGTCTAGCAATCGATCCTAGAAAAACAAAACAAAAGAAAGCAAATAAATAATAGTCTTTGTAAATTTATGGAAAAATATCTAGGGACAAGGTTTCACCACAACATAATCATACATGCTTCCAACAAGAATTCATAACTTATCATGCTATCTAGATCATAGAAGAGTCAACTCTCGCAAATGATTCAAGTCATTCAATTAACTTTCGCAAATTAAACAACTTACTATCTATCCTTCGACCTAGGAATATAAACTTTCGCAAATAATCCTATTAGATCTAATCAAACAACCAACTTTTCACTTTCGCTTAAGGTTAATCACAAGACATGCCTCAACTTTCGCAAAGGATTACCACAAGATATATAGATATAATCTTTAAGAATTCAAGTTTTAGACATGCATTCTTATGTTGGGTTCCACCCCAGCCCTAGAAAAGGAGACTACTCACACTTCATCATACAAACAATCGTAGAAGAAGAGGGAGAAGACATGATTAAAAGAAAACAACTTGAATTAACAAAGAGATCCAACCTTACAAACTTGCAAATCCACAAATTTCCTAACTTGTCTTGCAAACTCTCTCTCTCAAACCTCTCCTAATCCTCCTCCTTCCCCTCTAATGTGTGATGAATTATGTGATTGAATGAAAGAAAAGGCTCCCTAGGACCCTTTATACAGGGATACAAGAGATCTAAAAAGGAAACAACCCCTATCCATAAATAAAACACCGAAAAATACAATAACTTGGGCGGCAAGGTTTCGTCCGCGCTCGGATTCGGTAAGGTCGGGGCCGACTGTTGGGACGATATTAAGGACGCCAGTCATTAATATCTAAACCATTAATGATCGTCCCTTGTTTTGATAATGACAAACTCAAAGGTATTTGATAAGTTGTCCAAGTGTTGATCTCAGGTAAGTCCAAAGGACGCACATGAACGAAAAGGACAACAAGTGAACGGAAGTCCCTAAGTTGTAGGGACGCACGTTATGAGAACCTCCAAAGCTGAACGTAATTGGCGGAGTTCCTGCGAAGATAGGACGGCGTCCTCATCAAGAAGGGACGCGCGCCAAAATACGGACGAGGTTCAAATTCAAATCAAGGCCGCCCCAACATGATTACATCATACTCGGCCGCAGTCCTCAGAAGGAAGCTTCCCTTGTCTGGGCACGTGTAGACAATTCCAAAGATGTCGCTTTCCCAGTAATGGTCCCTTATCCACGCGGAGGCTTCCCAAGCGTCAACAGAGTTGACTTCCTCAAGAGGCTCATCGCACCGTTGATGGAAGATCAAGGATCCTGCAAAGCCTCAGAGGACGCTAGAGGACAAGAACCACTTCCGCTATAAATACCCCCCCAAGGGTATGCATAGCGGTGTGGACTTTGAAGACTTTCTCTCAAGCTCTCCCAAAGCATTCAAGAACACGAACGAAGATCAAGAAGATCAAGTGAGCTTGAAGCAAGAGAAAGAAAGTCCAACCACATCAAATCTAAAACAAACCACAAATCAGTTAGAGTTGTAGTTTGTCTCTCACAACGAACCGTGAGAGACGTGAGTGATAGCTTCCTTATAGCTAAGAGTGTTAGGTTACTTGTTAGGTGGAAAGGAGTGTTACTAGTGAGGCTAAGGACGGACGCTTAGCTCAGAGAAGTGTAACGACTCGCCTAAAGTTGTAAGGACTCGCTCTTAATAAGATAAGGGACGGCTATTGAAAATCCTCCAACGGAGGTAGAGGTTTACCCATAACACTAGTTGGTCTTAGTGGGGTTCCTCTATAAATACTCGTGTCTATTCTCTTATCTTGTTTCCTGTTAAGTCGATTTTCCGCTGCACCTAAGGACGCCCTTAACCCAGTTAAGGACGCCCATTCTAACGACTTACGATCCAACACCGACCATGGAAGGGTCGCAGCCGACCATCCCTCTCCATGTATGGGTAGGTCGCAGCCGAACCAAGGTGGGTCGCATGCGACCTCCCTCTGACAACACGTTTCCTTCTTGTCTTCGCTCGAACTTGCTCCATTCCTTAGCTTTCTTTCAGGGTTTCTTTCTCGATGTTTCTTCGGTTCGTTTTAGACTTCTTGTAGCTCATTTTTAGGGCACTTTTTGGCTTGAGGATCCATCCTTGAAATCCTTGAAAAGACTCCACTTGACTTGACTACGAACACCACAACACACCATCTCCTAGAAGGCTTGGGAAAGCTCGAAAACTCCTCTAAAATGCTCCAAATACCTACAAAACACAAAAGCAACACACAAACGACTCCAACCCTCGAAAGAGAGTTGAAATCTCATGCAAAACACATAAATAGATATAAAAATATGCAAAACAACTTAGAGAACAACCTATGAAAATTAAGTAAAAAGCATGACATCATGGTTGAAGATCCAATAGCCACTCACCACATCAATGGGAAAATGAAGGAGGTTTAGAAAGACTTTGTCAAGGGTGAAGTACAGTTCCAGAAGTTTGCTATCTTCTGGCTACTTTTAAAATTTTACAAACAAAGAAACTATAGACTTGGTTTGGAATAAGCGTCCCCATCTTGTGCATGGCAAGATGGTGGGTCTTATTCCATTCTATCCACACTTCAACCCAATTGCTAATGAGGTGATGAGAGCTGACATTTGAGATTTATAGAGGAACCCCACTAGGACCAACTAGTCTTATGGGAAAACCTCTACCTCTGAGGAGGATTTTCTAATAGTCGTCCTTATCATATTAGAGTGAGTCCTTACAGAGTACAAGGCGAACAGTTATAATTCTCTGAGTCTAAGTATACGTCCTTAGCCTCACTAGTAACTCTCCTTTTAGCCTAACACCGTAACCTAACTCTCTTTCCTATAAGGTAGCTAAACACTCACGCCTCTCATAGTAGCTTTGTGAGAGACAAACTTTCTTTCCAACTTTTGTGATTTGTTTTGGGATTTGTTGTGGTTGGACTCCTTCTTCTATCGATTCAAGCTCACTTGATCTTCTTGATCTTCGTTCTTGAACTTGAATGCTTCGGGAGTGAGCTCGGGAGAAATCTTCTAAGTCTACGCCGCTATACATAACCCTTGAGGGGTATTTATAGTGGTAGTAGCTTTTGTCCTGGAGCGTCCTCAGAGATCACTGCAAGATCTGTCACTTCCCTTCAACGGTGCAATTTACATCTTAAGAAAGTCAACTCTGTCACCGCTTGGGAAGCCTTCACGTGGTCAGGGGACCATCTTCTGGAAAGCGACTTCTTTGGAAGTATGCACACCTGCCCCAGACATAGGAAGCTTCCTTCTGAGGACTACGGCCGATTATGATGTAATCATGTTGGGGCGGCCTTGATTTGAATTTGAAGTTCTGCACAATTCTGGCACACGTCCCTTCTCAATGAGGACGCCGTCCTAATCTCGTAGGGACTCCATTATTGTTCAACTTTGGATATTCTGAGGGAGTGTGTCCCTATTGCTCAGGAATTCTCATTCACTTGTTGTCCTTTTTCACTCAAAGGCGTCCCGGGGACTTACCCGAGATAAGCACTTGGACAAACATTAAATACCATTGAGTTTGTCATTATCAGAACTAGGGACTTTCATTATTGCTTAGATATTAGAGACTGGTGCGCGTCCTTAATATCGTCCCAACAACTTATAATCAATTCTCTTCTTAAATCCTAGTTGCACAAACAACAAGTTTAGGTTCTAAGTTGTTTTCACAGATTAGATAAGTCCACGGTCCAAATCTAATCCAATAGTAGAAAATCAATCAATTTAATAAGTTAGATACTCATGCAGAATCAATCAAGATTCATATAATGAATCACACGAGAATTAGAATTAACCAATAGGATATAAGTCAATTATCAAAATCTCACGAGTTCATAAATCAGAGTTTCAGCCTTGAACAAACCCCAAAGGGTTAGCTCTCCATACAAGAGAAATCTAGATCTAAACTAAAAAGAAAAGAATCATTTTGATGAATTTTAAGTGAATGAATATAAATGAAGATGCTAAAAACCTAGGAAAATCAAAGCTTAAATAGTACATGGAAGGCAAGCCAACCGAAACTATAAGATAAGGAAAAGAAAAGAAGATAAAAAATAAAGACTTCTCGGATTTGGCACCATTGCGCACGTGCCGGCTTTACCGCGCTCTCGGTCATCTTTGGTCAACTTTGCGAGAAAAACCGCACGTAGTGCGCTAATCGCTCTCTACCGTGCACGTCTTTCAAGATCCGCGCGCGCGATTTTCTCTGGTGTAAAGTGGACTTCCTTAGGATGCTACCGCGCCCGTGTCCATGCCACCGCGCTCGTGGTTTATGTGCAGAATCGGCTTCTTCTTGAATCCTTGAATCCTTGTGTCTTCGATCTTGATATTACAATTAAGTACAAAGTCTAACCTAGTTCACTCAATATAACCCTAAAATATATACAAGAGTTAACATATCCTAAATAGTGTATATCAATAATACTAACCTATGCAATTTCCACCTTTATCCATTTCTCTTCACTTATTTTCTATATCTACTACACGATGTATATATCATCTTTATTCTAACTATTGCCATTCATCATAATTGTAGGAATTACAATCACCTTCTTTGTATTACTACTTGTTCTATTCATAGCGTTTCATACAATATCTTCTTCTACTAGGTCCTAAATCAACTAGTTTTTACTCACATATGTTTTCAAATTAATACAACAGTAACTTCTAAGTCTGGTTTCTTCTTGTATATTGAACCTTTCTGGATTTATCCTAATTACTGTTGATCATTTTTATTCTTAATTATGCTATTATCCTTCTAATTGCAATTCTACACTTCAGTATCACGCAATTCACAATGCTACTACGGTTGCTTCTTATCTCCATGGCATTTTCTTGGGTTATAGTTTCACTGTCAAACTCATTTTTTGGACTCTTTATTGGCAATTCTTTGTTAATTGCTTTTACTCTTGTCGTTACAGTTGGTTTGTTTGCTATTTTGCACTTTCAATCCACCATTTCTTATAAAAAATTATAGGACTCCACACATGGATGTATCATCTCTAAATCCAATTTTGTGTTTGAGTGTAATTATAAACTTAGGATTGAACTAAAGACTTTCATTGTCTTTGTACACATCTTCTGTATATGACTCGGTTAAAGTCGTCGTGCTAATATAAAAAATCTATATATATATATAAGCCGTAAAGATTGGAGCCACCATGTTGCGCCACGTCATTTTTTTTCCACACGTCGATCCCACATTACACCACCGAGGATTTTGCCACGTGTCATCATATTGTTAAGCCATATCATATCATTTTTATTTACTAATTAAGCCATGTCATACAATTTTTTCCATCTCATTTACAAAACACTTAGATGCTTTCCAAATTTACTCTCTCTCTCTGTGCCTCTCAATAATAAAATAATTCCTATTGTTTTAATATGGTAGTGAAAATTACTTGACAAAATTATCTATTTTATTTTCTAAACTATTTTACAATATTTTATTCATCTCAATTTCATATGATTACATTGTTGAAGTCCGAATACACCGATTGTAGAATAACGCGATGAGAGTAAAAGATTTGAACTCAACCGAGTCAACGGACGGAGAGATGGAAAGTATTTGGTCGCTTGAAGTGTTCAACGCGATAAGGGTGGTGTTAAGAATGCTTTTGTATTGATTGTGGGGCTACAATAGTGAACAGATGGTCTCTACCGCGTTTAGGTGTATCGGATTACAACAATGATCTAGTGTATGTGGTTCGCGAGTTTTTCGATCTTTGTTCTGGTGCGTTGAGCCCGCTATTTATAGCTGAGGCTCGAGCTGAGTTGGAGCGGGATGTCGATGTGGGACGAGCGCCGCGCAGGTACGTGTCGCTCTTTGGGTTGGTTCCTGGGGCGGTGGCCGCAGAGCTGACCAATCAAAGGCCGGGATGGGACGTTGCCGCCCACCGCTCATTCGATGGGACGTTGCTGCCCACCCAATTGCGTGGATGGGACGGGGCGAAGAGCGCGGTGAGCGCAACCCCAGGGAACCCACTTCCACCCTAATCGCGATGGTTACAGAGCTTAAGGCTTGAGGCCAACTTGAGAAGTCTACACTCGGTCATGTTTTGTTTTGGTAGGGTGCCTTACCACGTTGACGGTTCCTGGTATCAACACAACCCCATGGACCGGGACTTGATGCCCTTTCGAGGACGGGTCCAAAAAAGTACCCCGAACCGGAAACGTGATGTGCGGAACGCGCTAGTGTTTTAGCGATGCGAGCCAACGAGGGCGGTAGGACGAGGAGCGCGGCGAAGAGAGTCGTTGGGCGGCATAGCTTTATGGGCCGCCTGCCAGACGAAGCCCATTCCTTCACGGCCCGTCGATAATTGAACAAAAGAGCGGTTCCGCTCTTCGTCTCCCTCATCTCTTCACTTCAACTCTCACATGCGCCATTTTCGCTCCCAAGCCACGCTTGCCCTCAGTCGCCGGTAACTGCCTCAACGATCGTCTCCACCGCTTACGCACCGTTCCGCGACCTTTCCGGTATGTCCTCCCTTCTTTTCTCTTTCCCCTCCTTCTTCTTCCTTTTTTCCTGCCTTTTTCTGGGCTTTTGGGTGAGCCCTAGGCCCAGCGACGGTGGCGCCGCTGGTTCCTGTGGCTTCGGGTGCGGACCTCCCCGAGGGCCGCCCCGCTGAGGGTGGGTTTTCCATTGTTCTGGGCGGCGGAGGGCGTTGCTACGCCACTGCCCTAAACAGGACCGTGGGCAAGGCTTGGGTTGCGGGTCGTTCCGACAGTCGTTGTGCGCTGGTGGCGATGCTGCGCCTGGCCCCAAGGGTTCCGTCGGGGAGACGAAAGGTCGTGGGTAGGCGAAACGGCGTGGGCGGGGGATGACGTCTTTGTCTTGACGTGCTGTCCCATCAACGTCATATCGCCGCGTTCCGCGCTTTAGAGACGTGCGCTGGGAGCGGCGGAAAGCTTTCTGACACAATGTGCGCGCCCCCAGGCCTTCTGTTTTGACAAGGCTTCCAGCCCTATTGCGAAATGACACCTGCTCGCGGTTGGGGTACCGCGCTCTTTGTCTTTGTTTGCTTTCTATACTTGTCATCACTGTCGTTCATTGTGTGTTTATCGTGCTACATGCCCCATTATGGTTTGTTTCTCCCTGTGCATATCATTTCTCTTTTCCTTCCTCCAGGAGCCTCTTTGTTTCCGTGCCCTGGATTTGGGGCTCTCCAGCGACTCCTGCCCCTCAAGCGTGGATCGCGGTGACAGGATAGCGGATTGGGACGACTTCTACGCCCCTGACCCCTTATTCGAGTACCGAGGGATGTCAGCGAGTGATTCTCAGAACAACTTTCGCGAGCCAGCCGGTCTTAGCAAAAGCGACCCTACCACGATATCCACCGCCCGCACCAAAAGTGACTCGTCCTCGCGATCGATGGCGCGGTGTAAACCCTACGACCCTCATCACGAAACCCTTGATGATGAGGCGTCTACCTCCGGGACCGCGAGGAGGTTTCCCTCGCGATACCTAACGAGCGTTAGGGCAGAGATCCCTCGCTTTCGCCAAACGAGGCCCGCACGTCTGGAGGATTATGAGAACCCGGCGACGCTGGCCAAGGGTTGCGCATCCATCCTCACTCTCGAGGAGTTGGACCAGATCGCGACGGAATACCCTTGGCCGGCAGGGGTGGAACTCCTGCTGCCTTTGGACGGGGGAAACAGTTTTGCTGCCAATGAGGCGGGCCACGTGGTTTACGCGGCCAGCCTCATCGCGGGCTTCAGGATCCCCCTTCCGCGTTATGTTTCTCAGTTTCTATATGACCTTGAGCTTGCGCCCGCCTCGATGGCCCCCAACTGCTGGAGCTACATCGCGGCGTATCATCTACGGTGCCTGGAGTTGAAGCACCCCCCCTCCGCGGGGCATTTGCAACAGATTCTTACAATCAAAGTGGACAATAGGGGCATTGTGAATTTCAGCCTCACGCACTGAAACCTTATCATTACTCCCTCCAACGTCGGTCCGCGGTGGAAGGAGAGGTGGTTCATTGTGCACGATTTCCAGGGCGACACCATGCTCTGCCCTTTAATCGTTAATAGGTTCCGCCCCTACAAACGCAGGCGCGGTGCGTCAAAACAGGCCGCCGCAGCGAAGAAAGCCTTTGCCGCGGCCTTCAAAAGGGAGCAGAGTGCCTGGATCACACATGAGCGCCTTGAGCGCGCGGGGCTTAGCCTAAGGCCAGCGCCGCCCCGGGTGGTCGAGATATCGTCGGCCACCGCGCCACCGGCGCTAGAGGGCGAGGGTATTTTTGTTTTCGGGGTTTCGTATTTCTTTTGTGTGCTTTTTAGTGCTTTGAACGCGTTAATTATGATTACTGATGGTTAGTTTTGCAGGCATGGATGTGTTTGCGGCCCTTGTCTCGGGCAAATCAGCTCCCGCTACTTCTAGGGTTCCCCCTACTGCCAAAACTGGAGGCAGCAAGGAAACCACCGCGAAGGCCTTCGCCGACGCCAAAGGCAAACGGACGCAGGCGGAGGCCTTGAAGCGCAAGAGCGCAGAGGACATCGCCCGCGCTGAGGGGGTGTTAGTTAAGAGGCCCAAGCGGGACGCGGCCGCTACTGAGGACCGATCTCCCTCTCCCTCGAAGGGACCTGCCCAGATCGTCACGGGCGCCGGGAGCCGCCGACATTGGTCGCAGAGGGCGGAGGTGGCAGGCTTCGCGTGCCCTGGACCAGCTTGGGGCACCTTTAAAGAGGATCAGTACGCGTACGAGGAGGAGAGGGAGTGGTTCCGTACCCTTAACGCGCGGGAGGTCAAGGGGGAGTGCTTGAAGTATGGCCACATGGTATGTTGCTTCTGATTTCACGCTTGATTCGTCCTAGCTCTTACTTTGAGGCTGAACGTGCGCTCTAATTTGTAGGTCAACGCGTGGGTGAACTACCTCCCGGATCGCTTGTGCGA
Organism: Polygonum aviculare; assembly: GCA_934048045.1. Lineage (NCBI taxonomy): Eukaryota > Viridiplantae > Streptophyta > Magnoliopsida > Caryophyllales > Polygonaceae > Polygonum > Polygonum aviculare. The sequence goes on along the minus strand of OW204024.1, from coordinate 27,342,352 downwards.
GGAGGAAGAGCGGGCGGAGGCCGCGGTTAAGGCCCAAGAGGAGGCCGAGGCGTCACTTCAAGAGTTGCGCGCGCAGGCAGAAAAGGACACCGTGGCGCTCAAGTCGGCCAGATCCCAGGCCGCGGCACTGAAGAAGGACGTAGCGGGGTTGAAGGCGCGGAACGAAGAGCTGAGTTCGCAGCTGGAAGAAACCAGTAGAAAACTGGAGAGCGCGATCCCCGACTTCCTCGCCTCGCAAGAGTACATGGACCGACGCGTTGACGACGCCCGAACGGTGCATGCTCTCAGCGCAGTTACGGCTGCCCTCCAGTACTGTGAGAGGTACAAGGTGAAGTACTTCGCCCCCGACCTTCATCGCCAAATGGGAGATATTTGGGAGGATGGGGTGGCGAAACCACCGCCGGGCGTGGAGGCGGATGACGCGGAGGGTCTTGACAACCCGGAACTCTCCGCCGCCACTGATCCCGAAAAAGAGAGAACCCTTGAGGACCCCACTCCCTCCGAGATCGCGGCCAACGCCCCCGATGCTTGAAACAATCCTCTGCCAAATCTGAAGTTTTAGTTTTTTTTTTCTTTTGTTTTCTTTTGTCATGACCTGATGCTTCCTTCGGCCCTTGGGGCCTTAATACTGCTTATCGCCGCGTTGCGGCTGTTATTAAATACTTTTGACGCGATCTATGCGTTTTAACTATTTATGCCGCCATGCGGCCTTTCGATTATGACGTGTGCTTCTTTCTGTTCTGAGAACTTGCGATCTACTCACCGTACCCAACCCCATGCCAAGCTAGGTGCTAGGACCGCGCTTGACATTAGGTTAACGTAACTTAGATTTTTGCGAAGACTCGCCGTACCCAACCCCATGCCAAGCTAGGTGCTAGGACCGCGCTTGACACTAGGTTAACGTAACTTAGATTTTTGCGAAGACTCGCCGTACCCAACCCCATGCCAAGCTAGGTGCTAGGACCGCGCTTGACACTAGGTTAACGTAACTTAGATTTTTGCGAAGACTCGCCGTGCCCAACCCCATGCCAAGCTAGGTGCTAGGACCGCGCTTGACACTAGGTTAGCGTAACTTAGTGAAACCTTTTAAGGTATTTAAGGCTTTATGCGGCTGAGGGGTGAAACCCGACTCGAGCGCGCCTAAACGCATCGCGCGCGTTAGCGGACAACCCCTAAGCGAGGACGGCAACTCGGGTTTCCCCAACGACTGGATTTTTTGATGTTTTAAGGCATTATGCGACTGCGAGGGGTAAAATCCGACTCGAGCGCGCCTAAGCGCATCGCGCGCGTTAGTGGACAACCCCAAGCGAGGACGGCAACTCGGGTTTCCCTAACGACTGTGGAGTTTTTGATATTTTAAGGCATTATGCGACTGCGAGGGGTAAAACCCGACTCGAGGGCGCCTAAGCGCATCGCGCGCGTTAGCGGACAACCCCAAGCGAGGACGGCAACTCGGGTTTCCCTAACGACTGTGGAGTTTTTGTTGTTTTAAGGCATTATGCGACTGCGAGGGGTAAAACCCGACTCGAGCGCGCCTAAGCGCATCGCGCGCGTTAGCGGACAACCCCAAGCGAGGACGGCAACTCGGGTTTCCCTAACAACTGTGGAGTTTTTGATGTTTTAAGGCATTATGCGACTGCGAGGGGTAAAACCCGACTCGAGCGCGCCTAAGCGCATCGCGCGCGTTAGCGGACAACCCCAAGCGAGGACGGCAACTCGGGTTTCCCTAACGACTGTGGAGTTTTTGATGTTTTAAGGCATTATGCGACTGCGAGGGGTAAAACCCGACTCGAGCGCGCCTAAGCGCATCGCGCGCGTTAGCGGACAACCCCAAGCGAGGACGGCAACTCGGGTTTCCCTAACGACTATGGAGTTTTTGATGTTTTAAGGCATTATGCGACTGCGAGGGGTAAAACCCGACTCGAGCGTGCCTAAGCGTATCACGCGCGTTAGCGGACAACCCCAAGCGAGGACGGCAACTTGGGTTTCCCTAACGACTGTGGAGTTTTTGATGTTTTAAGGCATTATGCGACTGCGAGGGGTAAAACCCGACTCGAGCGCGCCTAAGCGCATCGCGCGCGTTAGCGGACAACCCCAAGCGAGGACGGCAACTCGGGTTTCCCTAACGACTATGGAGTTTTTGATTTTTTAAGGCATTATGCGACTGCGAGGGGTAAAACCCGACTCGAGCGCGCCTAAGCGCATCGCGCACGTTAGCGGACAACCCCAAGCGAGGACGGCAACTCGGGTTTCCCTAACGACTGTGGAGTTTTTGATGTTTTAAGGCATTATGCGACTGCGAGGGGTAAAACCCGACTCGAGCGCGCCTAAGCGCATCGCGCGCGTTATCGGACAACCCCAAGCGAGGACGGCAACTCGGGTTTCCCTAACGACTATGGAGTTTTTGATTTTTTAAGGCATTATGCGACTGCGAGGGGTAAAACCCGACTCGAGCGCGCCTAAGCGCATCGCGCGCGTTAGCGGACAACCCCAAGCGAGGACGGCAACTCGGGTTTCCCTAACGACTGTGGAGTTTTTGATGTTTTAAGGCATTATGCGACTGCGAGGGGTAAAACCCGACTCGAGCGCGCCTAAGCGCATCGCGCGCGTTAGCGGACAACCCCAAGCGAGGACGGCAACTCGGGTTTCCCTAACGACTATGGAGTTTTTGATGTTTTAAGGCATTATGCGACTGCGAGGGGTAAAACCCGACTCGAGCGTGCCTAAGCGTATCACGCGCGTTAGCGGACAACCCCAAGCGAGGACGGCAACTCAGGTTTCCCTAACGACTGTGGAGTTTTTGATGTTTTAAGGCATTATGCGACTGCGTGGGGTAAAACCCGACTCGAGCGCGCCTAAGCGCATCGCGCGCGTTAGCGGACAACCCCAAGCGAGGACGGCAACTCGGGTTTCCCTAACGACTATGGAGTTTTTGATTTTTTAAGGCATTATGCGACTGCGAGGGGTAAAACCCGACTCGAGCGCGCCTAAGCGCATCGCGCACGTTAGCGGACAACCCCAAGCGAGGACGGCAACTCGGGTTTCCCTAACGACTGTGGAGTTTTTGATGTTTTAAGGCATTATGCGACTGCGAGGGGTAAAACCCGACTCGAGCGCGCCTAAGCGCATCGCGCGCGTTATCGGACAACCCCAAGCGAGGACGGCAACTCGGGTTTCCCTAACGACTATGGAGTTTTTGATTTTTTAAGGCATTATGCGACTGCGAGGGGTAAAACCCGACTCGAGCGCGCCTAAGCGCATCGCGCGCGTTAGCGGACAACCCCAAGCGAGGACGGCAACTCGGGTTTCCCTAACGACTGTGGAGTTTTTGATGTTTTAAGGCATTATGCGACTGCGAGGGGTAAAACCCGACTCGAGCGCGCCTAAGCGCATCGCGCGCGTTAGCGGACAACCCCAAGCGAGGACGGCAACTTGGATTCTCCCTAACGGTTAATGCATTGTTAGACAGCGTAGGGTTGTTGTCTTGTCTTATTTATATGGTAATTGGCATAATAAAGACATTACACACGATAACAAACACGGTGACAAACCTAGTCACAACCTACATTCTCGATTTAAAAACACCAAGGACAACTTCCGGTGCTCTCGTTGGGAGGCGACGCCGCGCTGGGAGCGTCCTTATCCACCTCCTGCCCGGTGGAGTTCCCGCTGGTGGAGGAACTCCCGTTGGTGGTGGAACTTCCGTTCGTGGTGGAAAACTCCCCCACGTAGGGTTCCTGCGCGGGTGCGCACCCTTGATAGTACTGTGCGCGCACATACTCCAGGAAGGGGGCCTGGGGCTGGGCATCCCGTTGGAAACCAGGGTGCCAGCCTGGCATGACATGTGGCCGCCGCGCGACCGAGCCCCAGCCGGGCATGGGTGCAGCCGGGGTCGTCGCGGGTGGTGACCCATAATACCACGGTGGCGGCGGCCGCATCCCGAAGGCCGCCCTGTCAGCGTAGTACGCGTCGTCGTTGTTAGCGTCCATCACTCTTCGTTAGTTGAAGCGGTGCCTGCTTAGTTTGAGAAGGTTCCCCACGGACGGCGCCAATGTTGAAGTCCGAATACACCGATTGTAGAATAACGCGATGAGAGTAAAAGATTTGAACTCAACCGAGTCAACGGACGGAGAGATGGAAAGTATGTGGTCGCTTGAAGTGTTCAACGCGATAAGGGTGGTGTTAAGAATGCTTTTGTATTGATTGTGGGGCTACAATAGTGAACAGATGGTCTCTACCGCGTTTAGGTGTATCGGATTACAACAATGATCTTAGCTCAAGATCTAGTGTATGTGGTTCGCGAGTTTTTCGATCTTTGTTCTGGTGCGTTGAGCCCGCTATTTATAGCTGAGGCTCGAGCTGAGTTGGAGCGGGATGTCGATGTGGGACGAGCGCCGCGCAGGTACGTGTCGCTCTTTGGGTTGGTTCATGGGGCGGTGGCCGCGGAGCTGACCAATCAAAGGCCGGGATGGGACGTTGCCGCTCACCGCTCATTCGATGGGACGTTGCCGCCCACCCAATTGCGTGGATGGGACGGGGCGAAGAGCGCGGTGAGCGCAACCCCAGGGAACCCACTTCCACCTTGATCGCGATGGTTGCAGAGCTTAAGGCTTGAGGCTAACTTGAGAAGTCTACACTCGGTCATGTTTTGTTTTGGTAGGGTGCCTTACCGCGTTGACTGTTCCTGGTATCAACATACATAATATTAAATACTATCAAATATATTGTCATACAAAGTAAAACAGTGTGAGAGTTAATACATCAATCATGTATGTCTATTGTCCGAATTCTTGTACCCGAATCAACTTATGCCATAGTTAGTTTTAGTTTAGGCTCAACTCTAAAATACAAAAAAATTATGTTGCACATAGTTATTTATACTTCGGAGAATGTAATTAGAGATTGAACCTTAATTAAGCAATACAAATCGTGTGTCAAAATTCCGGATTACATTCAATAAAAAGTAGTTCAAATTTAATTTACACTTTAATGTTTTAGTTTAGCCGGATTTCTCTCTATACGAATAATATTTATCCCGTGTCATCATATTTTTAAGCCACATCATATAATTTTTATTTACTAGTTAAGTCATGTCATATAAATTTTTCCATCTCATTTACATATCATGTCCATGAATTCAAAAAATTCCATGTCATATCTCTTTCCAATTTATGTAAATTTTCCTTCCCAAATTTACATACAAGTTGGTGTTCATTGATCTTAATTTTATTTCAATATGAAAATATTCAAGTTAATAATAATATTAATGGTCAATAGTGCATTTGTTAGTTTCTAGGATTTCAGCCACATTTTTACACTTTAACATTTTTGCTATCAATATTATTTTATTAAAAATATTTTTTATATTAAATGTCTATCTAAATTATCCATAGTTAATCTTAATTGATATGATGGCTAGCTTGTCTTTATCTTTTACAAAATATTTATTTGATATTTATGGCTCATTTTTAACTTGAGAAGTTTAAGTACTCAATTTTGTTAAATCTCAATCAATGTTAGGAAGACAATCTCAAAACCGATCATTCATTAATTTTGGTTTATCAATAAAAATACAAATTTATTAATTGTAAAATTTATTTAACTTTCGTTCAGAGGCACGGGGTTTAGACTAGTAATCCCTAAACAAACAAACTTAGTATAGCATGCAAGTAGGGGTCAAACCCAAGAGAATCTAGTTTTTTATGCATTTTCAATTCAATCACATAGCACAAACAGGGGGGATTTCAGAGAAGGTTGTTATCAATATTTAGATAGCATAGTTCATTCAAACAATTACACCTTTATAATCAATCAATCATCAATTCATCCACTTCTTTATATTCCTAGGTCAATTCCAATCTTTACCTTAATTATTCACTAGTCCACGGTCCTAGCGAATCTATGATATGAACGAGGACGTTTAAATCAAATCATGCAATGAACACAAGGATAATAGGAAATTGAATCATACAATCAAGCTACGAGTCTCATGCATGAAACATCCATTGAATACTCTTCACTAACCCTGTCCACGGTCCTATATAAGAGTTGTTTTGAAAATAGGAAAGATGCATAGACAACAACCTATCCAAATTCAAACAATAGATCTAAGTCAATTAAACAAGTTAATCTGGCTTATAGAATTAAACAGAGAGCATGGGATGAAGTACAAGAGTATCAATAAAGTCCTAGGGATAAAGAAGTTACCAGCATTTCACGATTTTATAATAAGCTAAGGCTTCCTTGATTGAATAAACCCCAAGAGAGATTAGTTCTCCATAATACAAGAGAGCTAAAGCAACTAATTGAAAGAAAGTTGGAATAACACGATAATAAGATACCTAAATCCTAGGACAAGCCTCCCCTTATATAGACCCAAGGAACATGCTCCCCGAATCAAATAAGGTAAGAGACAAAGATAAGAAAAATGAAACAAGATAGAAAAACGTGCCGCTCGGAACTGAAAAAAATCTCGCCCGCGCTTGGCAAATTGATCGGTCCGGGAATCGGAGGGTCTCACAATTTAAATTTATAAAACCGAACCTCACTTGTAGTAAAGAGGTAGGGTGTCGAACACACGGGAGTTCGTGCGTCGAGAGTACCCGAAAAGACTAAAAAGAGGAGAAAATAAAGACAAACGAAGGAACACAAGAGAGATCTTCTCGGACCGACACAGGGTCACTTCGGTCCGAGGTAGGATCGAGGTTGAGTTGCACGGGACCGACGTAGAGCAAGTCGGGCCCGAGGTTCTGGGTAACTCGGTCTAAGCAAAGTAGTAGATCGGTCTTGGTTATTTTTGGGTTCCTCCCCCAACTAGACTTGGATATTCTACCTCAATTCAACCAATAAGTGTTTGATTCTAATGAGATCGAGGTTGCTCACCTCGAATCCCTCCAATCTACACCTCGACCTAAGGGAGCTTTCACTCACCTTCGATGCTAGAGACTTGTGATGGGATCGAGACCACTTTCGCTTACTCTTACCAAACACAAGCTCTAGATCCCTTGCTTTCACAAGAGAATTGAAGCTCAATGTAGAGAGGATTCACAAATCAAGCACTCAAGGCTATGGAATTGGGGTTTTCTACCCAAATCTAGCTAGGGGGATTCCCCCATAGCCCAAGACTATGGAATCTACTCCATGTGGTAAGAGAAAAGCATAAACAAAATGGAAATCAAGCAAATCTCAATCAACATCATCCAATCAAACTCCAATTGCATTCAAACTCAAAGTGTCTACAAAATCCAAGTTCAAATCTACTTGATCAAAGCAAAACAAAGTTCAAAACTCACAATTCCTCCTCTCTTCTCCACCGATCTCTCCTTCTCTTCCTTCTCCTTGCTCTCCAAGTCTTCCTTGAGCCTTTGAGAGTGAAATTGGGTTTGGTGTGTGTGTCCCCCTCGTCCTCCTCACACTCCCCACTTTGATTGATCACTAATCACCTCTCTTAACCTTCTCTTTGGATTGGGGACCAAGGAATCCCAATTTAGAAAGGGGCAAATGTGGAAAGTTGCTAAAAATATGCCTTGGGGAACAATCTTCTCACACGCCGACTTGGACCGACACGGGATGACCTCGGGCCCGACGTTGGGAACGTCGGTCCCGTTTACTGGGAGCTCGATCTCGGGCCCGACATGGTGTATCTCGATCCAGGGCCTCGATCCTTGCCTCCTTCCTTGGTTTCCTTTGGTTCCACTTCATTCTTAGCTTGGCTCTTGCACTCCTTGACTTGGCTCCTTCCTTAGCTCCTCGAAATGGCCCTCATTCTTGCCATTTTACCTACAAAAACAAACAAACTCGCATAGTTTCCGACTCTTGAGGAAAACCGGGAACTAAGCTAAAAAGAGACAAAACTAACAAAGAAGAGAATGAAAAACACATATTTACAAGGGAAATTAACCACTAAAACACCTCCAAAATGAGAGACATCACAAACCGCGCCCGCACTAGCAAACCGCACCCGCGGTTACGGTGGTTTCGGCTCCTTATGTCAGCTTCTACCACCCAGCTGCCCGTGTGGTGCGCCCGCAGCCATCACGAGATAGATAGGCTATCCTATACACAACCGCGCCAACGTTTTTGGGACCGTGGCAACACTTCACTTGAATCTTAGCCTGGAAACTCTCGTGTCTTCACATCTTGTGTCTTCGGTATTCATATTACAATTAGGCTCAAAGTCAAACCTAAACACACTCATTAAAGCCCTAAAATACAAGAGTTAACATATACTAAAGAGAGCATATCAAATTCTCCAATACTTAGATCTTGCTCGTCCTCGAGTAAGCTTAAACTAAATATAACAATCAAGCACATCAAAGATCTTAGGAAATATAAGGGAAGACAAAAACACTCAACTCCCAACCCGAACCCAAAATATAGAATAATCATAAGCATAAAACAATAAAGCTCAAACACACACCTCTCAACATGATAAAACACTCAAGCTCTAAAACGTGTGTAGAGCAACCTAGGATCTACCCAAAATCTATGATGTAAACCCCAAGGTCCCCAAGCAAGAACGATCCTAAAATACTCGAATTTTTCCGCTTAATTCTTCTTAGGCGCCCTTTCGGGTTTTCACCTAACCGCTCTTTTCATTTTTACAATAGGTGTGCTCACAAAACTCACAATCACTCATGAACCTCATATTACCCCAACCTAATGCTTGTCCAGGTTACCTGCTTATCACCTGAGCCGCACTTTCGGGTTTTCGACTCATCCCAGGATTTAAATGCCTTTTTCAAAAGTTTTATGACTTCTTCTATCTTTTTCTTTTTCTTTCTTCTTAGTATACAAAAACTATGGTGCAAGTGCTCCATGAAAAGAAGAAAATCAAAAATCTGAAACAAATCGAAGCAAAAATAACTATCTACACTAACTAGGATAAGTGAATGCGAGAACTCCCTCCCCCATACTTAAATCCTTCATTGTCCTCAATGAAGCTAAGAGCAAGGATGGAAGCAAGGAAGAAGAAAATCAAAAGACTCACATACGAAGAAGAGGGGTGGAATGAAAGAACTCTTCAAAGGTGTAGAAAGAATGAATGAAATGCTTCGGAATACTGTTTTGTAGGCTAACCGCAAACGTAGCCAAGGTGGTGAAGGTGCGGAATCAGCACAGAGAGCATAGTCGTCGTCTGGGGAAGAACTACCGGCGCGGTTCCGGAGCAGTATGAATGCTTGACTTTGTCTCGAACCGGGTACTTGCAATGTAGCCAAAGCATCTCGGGCTTGTCTCTCGGGATGGGGATGTACTCATGAACTTAAGACGGGATGATGAGACTCGGGGGAACAAAGCTCCCCCATACTTAGGCTTTTGTACATAGCAAACATAATAGTACTCCAAAGGAGAATAGGAAGAATAATTAGAAGGGTTAGAAAGATAGAAGATGGAATAAAATGAGCAAACCGCGACGTAGTATGGTTTCCACGAGCACGGGCTAGTACCTGTTCATCGGGATGGCCCTGGTGTTCCACCGCAGGCTCGCCTTTGCAACCAAGAGTGCGGTTTCGCACCAGGATGTCCTTTCGGACCTAGTACCTGCAAGTTAGTCCGTAAAACGAAAAACAATCTAGACTAAGAATGGAAAAACAAAAAGGGAAAGGAGACTAACTATCCTTGGGTTGCGGCACAAGTAGCGCCTTTATTTAACATCGACGGCTCGACATCCTTCAGCTTAGAATGGATCCTCATCAATATGAAACCGGACCTCCTTGCCACTGTGTGATATTAAGAGCAATCTGATGTCTCTCATTTTGGTGGTGTTTTAGAGGTTAATTTCCTAAGTAAATAGGTGTCTTTTGTTCCTTTCCTTGTTAGTTTTGTTCCTTTTTAGCCTAGATTCCGATTTTCTATGAGATTCGGAGACTATGTGAATTTGGTGCATTTTGTAGGTAATTTGGCATGATTTGAGGAAGTTTTGGAAGGAGTCCCCAAGGACGAGCAAGGCACGAGCACAAAGGAGCGGAAGAGCCGAGCGATCAATGAAGAGGAGCTCAAGAAAAGCCAAGAAGAAGAGTGGACCGACGCCAGGACCAAGTTGCCCAGAGCCTCGGGCCCGAGATCGACTCGGACCGAGGTGCCAGCACATCGGGCCCGAGGTACACCCGTGTCGGTTCGAGTCGGCGGAATTGTGGATTGGGCATCAAGGGATACAAATGTGATCTACCACTTTTACCTCTCTTCCATTTTTGGATATTCTTGGCCCCTAATTAAAAGGAGAGGAGATAATTAGAGGATGATCCAACTTTAGACACATCTAATCACTCTCAAAGGCTCAAGGAAGACTTGGAGAGTAATGAGAAGGAAAGGAGAGGAGAAGAAGAGGAAATCGGTGGAGAAGGGAGTAGATCTAGGGTAAAATTGTGAGTTTGTCTTTGTTTTGATTTGCAATTTGTGGATTTGGATTTGGATCTTGTGATTTCCCTTTGATTTGAATGAAATTTGGCTTTGCTTTGACTTGGATGATTGAGATTTGTTTGCCTTGTGATTTGATTGCTTGTTACTCTAGCCTTATGTAGTAGATTCCATTGGTCTTGGGCTATGGGGGAAACCTCTAGCTAGGTTTGGGTTTGAACCCCCAATTCCATAGCCTTAAGTGATTGATCTAGGAACCCACTCTACATAGAGCTACAATCTCTTGTGGAAGCAAGGGATCAAGGGCTTGTGATTGGCAAGAGTGAACGGAAGCGATCTTTTGCCCATCAATTGACCTTGCATCGAAAGGGACGATGTGTAGAGTGGCGGGGCCGAGGCGGACAACCTCGATCTCACGAGGATCAACACTTAGTGGCTGAATTGGGGTGGAATTACCCACATCTAGTTAGAGAAGGAACCCAAAAACCCAAGACCTATCTCTCTATTTTTGCCAAGTTCGACTTACCCAGACGTCGGACCCCACTTACAACTGTGTCGGTCCTGGCAATTTCTTCATCGATCCATCTCGGGCCGAAGTGACCATGTCGGTCCCGAATGGTTTCCTTTGATTTTCCTTGTTTTTAGCCTTTCTTTCCCCTTTTTAAGTCTTTTAGGTGCACTCAACGAACGAACTCCCGAGTGTTCGACACCCTACCTTGTGCTACAACTAGGTTTGGTTATAAATTAAAATTTTGAGATCCTCCGATCCGGACCGATCAGAATTTTGGCGCCGTTGCCGGGGAGTTCTTATTACTTGAGCTACCTCTTTTGTTGAGTCTTTAATTTTGTAGTAATTTGGGTGAGGGATGAGCCCAAACCCCTTGTTTGTTTTGATTTGGTTTTGTTTGTGTCTTTGCTTATAGGTTCATGCAAGCTCGATCCACTCGAGGAACACTTGAGTTTGAGCTAGTGAGTGATCCGGAGAGCATCATCAAAGAGGCCCGAAAGAAGAAGAGAATGGAGAATCAAGCACAACATGATGATGAGGTTGCTAGGATGAGGGCCGACATGGCTCGTATGCAACTTGAGATAGAAAACCGGGACACCGAGACAAGGAGAGAGCGTGAGCAAAGGATGAGGCTAGAGGCTCAACTTAATGCTCAACCCCGGAATGCACGCCAATACATGCATCCGGAGTTGAAGGTGCCCGAGCCGGCCATTGTCTTACTGGAGGTTCAAAGAACTTCGAGATCAAGACTCAATTCATATCACTTATCAAGAGGGATCAATTTGAGGGGCGACCTCAAGAGTGTCCGATTGAGCATGTGAAGCAATTCATGGATATGTGTGAGACGGTCTCGACGGATGAAGAGACGCTAGAGTATGTACTACTCAAGGCTTTCAAATGGTCGCTTGGGGGTAAGGCGGCACATTGGCTCGAGAGCCAAACCCCTAGGTCGATTACCTCATGGCGAGCTCTCAACAAGGCGTTCTTGATGAAGTTCTTCCCACCAACAAAAACAACGGAGCTTCGGAGAAAGATAGCAAGTTTTCAACAAGGATCAAACGAGCCACTCTTTGAGGCTTGGGATCGATTCAAGGAGATGTTGCGCCAATGTCCAACCCATGGGCAACAACCATATGTTCTCCATGACATATTTTTCGAAGGCATCAACCCCGCCACCAAGGACAAGCTAAATCTCCACACCGATTGTCGATTTATAGATTTGACCCCGGAGCAAGCTTGGGAGTTACTTGATAAACTCTCCGAGTATGAGGCCATGTACGGGGTGAGCCAAGTCAACAAGGAGGCGAGAGTCTAAGGTGATGGTACAAGGAGGCTCTATGACCCGAAGAGTGAGGAGATTGACAAAGATGTGAGGCTCCAATTCCTAGAGAGTGAGGTGACCAAGTTGAGGAGGCAAGTGAATCATTTCAAACAAACCACAAGAGCATGTGAAGAATGTGGATCTCTCAAACATGTTGTACAAGAGTGTCCCAACGAGAGCCAAGTTCGCTTGGCCGAGTAAATCGAGGAGGCACACTTTGTACAAAGGAACTATGGAGGAAGAGCCAACTTCAACAATGGAAATAACTTCAACAACGGAGGCAACTTCAATAATGGAGGAAATGGACGGTGGAATCAAGGCCAAGCTAATGGCTACAACAACAACTACAACCAAAATGAGCCAAGGGCCGAACCACCACCATACCGACCCCCGGGGTTCAATGAGCCAACTCCTCAATGGGCGAGAGAGATGAAGGATGATCTCAAGGATGTGAAGACTCGAGTCGATGGTATAAGCACTTAAGTCAATGAGTTGTGTGTTTGGAGAAGGCAAGCCGACAACCAATTTGCTGAACTTTTTACTCGACTTCCTAGAGAAGATGGGAGACTCCCGGGCCGACCCGAGGAGAATCCCCGTGCCCCACAAAACCAAAATGAAGTCCGAGCAATTGAGTTGAGGAGTGGTCGAAATTTACCCGAGCCACATGTGTCAAGACCTAGAGAGGAGAGTCGGACCGAGTTACCCAGCAACTCGGGCCCGACGTGCCAAGACATCGAGCCAGAAGTCAGAAGAGGTCCCCTGCCTAGGAACGAGGAGGAGAGGGTATCGGGCCCGACATGCCCTGATGTCGGTCCGACACCCCAGTCATTGCTCTGCCCCCAGATCGAGGACCAGAACATCGGGCCCGACGTGGAGCCTACATCGGTCCGAGCAGAGAAGGATGTGAGTGAGCCAATCCGGTCCAAGGAAGTCTATCCTAGCAGAAATCAAAGTGGCACAACTCTTCCTTACCCGTCAAAGAAGCCCAAGGATGTTGTAGAAGGCAAGTTCAAGAGATTCTTGAAGCTTTTGCAAAGGTTGAACATAACGATCCCATTCACTGATGCCTTAAATGAGATGCCTTCATATGCTAAGTTCTTGAGAGAAATTTTGAGCAAGAAGAGGTCAATAGTGGAAATGCAAGACGATGTGAAAATTTTGGAGTTACCTCAAAAATTGGGAGACCCGGGAGTAGGGTCTCAAAGTTTCCAAACTCTATGTGACTTAGGAGCAAGCGTGTCGGTTATGCCCATGAGTATTTGGAAGAGGGCTAACCTTGGTGAGATTGAGCCGGTTGACATGTCTCTCACGATGGCCGATGGTTCTACTACCCAAGCTATGGGAATTTTGGATCATGTTCCGGTTAGAGTGGGGAACTACTTCGTCCCTGACGCCTTTGTGATTCTAGATATTAAGGAAGATCAGTTGGTTCCTATTATTCTAGGGAGACTGTTCTTAGCAATGGCGGGAGCGAAGTTCGATGTGAAGAATGGAAAGGTGACCTTTGAAATCGGAGAAGACAAGGTTGAGTTTCACTTCAACAAGGCTTTGAATGAGCCGGATGCCTTGGCAATTTTGAAGTTGGAAGAGAATGCTTAGAGGAAAAGAGAAGAAGTGGAAGCTACAAAAGAGGAGATACCTTTTAAGGAGCAATGAAAGGATCAATGCCCAAGTTCAAGAGAGAGAGCTAGCGGATCAATTTGAGCATCAAGAAGAGTTAAGGAGCAATGAAGGTTCAAGGAGCAAAGAAGAGTATCCTTCCTCATATCCTTTTGATGTAGGAGATTCTTATATTTGTTTGAGTGACTTAAAAGAGGATTTAGGAGATAGTTATATGTGCATAAGTGATTTGAAAGATGATGTGAGCTATAATGTTATTGAATCTCCTAGAAACTCTTTGGAAGTTTTTGATGTAGGGAAGAAAGACCAAGAGGATGCTGACTCGGGCAAAGTCGTTGTTCCCTTTCCCAAACATGCAAACAAACAGTATAGTGAGCAAGCAAGGGGTCGAACCCAAAGGAATCAGTTTCTTAGTCAGATTTTAGGGTTTTCATGCAAGTAATCAAAAGAGGGGTTTTGAAAGTTGGTTTCAATCAAAGTTATCAAGTAAAGTTAATCCAATCAATTCCACTTTATTAATCAGTTGATCATGAATTCATCCACTTCTTTATATGCCTAGGTCAATTCCAATCCCAATCATAAGAAATCGCAAGTCCACGGTCCAAACAATTCTATAACCCTAGGCAAGGACGCTTAACCTAGAATTAACATAGAGAACAGGGATATTAGGAAATCAAATCATGCAATCAAGCTACGAGTCTCATGTACAATTAAACCATTGAATACTCTTCCCTAAACTAGTCCACGGTCCTAGAATAGAGTTGTTTCGGGAAATAGGAAAGATGCATAGACAACAACCAATCCTAATTCAAACAATAGATCTAAGTCAATCAAACAAGTTGATCAGGCTTATAAAATCAAACATAGATCATGGGATGAAGCACAAGAGTATCAATAAAGACCTAGGGATAAAGAAGTTACCAGAATTTCACAACTTCATAATAAAGCTTTCTTGATCGAATAAACTCAAGAGGAGAGTTAGTTCTCCATTATAATAAAAGCTCCAATCTTTATTAAAAGAACAATTGATTACTAAGAGAATGAATGAATCTAAAAACCTAGAAAGGTTCCCCTTAAATATCCTCAAAGAACACCCTCTTCGGACTAGATAAGAAAGGAAACCGAAAGATAAGAAAGGAAACAAGATAGAAAAGATAGAATCTCGTCCGCGTGAAAATCGGCCGGCACCGCGACCGTGGCGTCACCACTGCGCCCGCGGCAGTCTTCGAAAGTCAAATGCTGAGTCGGCTTCTACCGCGACCGCCCCACAGACAGCGCGACCGCGACCTTCATGGTCCTCGATGATCCATTTCTTCACGCCACCGCGCCCGCGTCATAGACAACGCGAGCGCGGTATCCATGCACTAGTGAATCGTCGTCTTTAAGCTCTTCAACTCTTGATTCTTCATAACTTGTGTCCTCGGTCTTCATATTACAATAACGCTCAAAACTAACCTAAACACTCTCAAAATTACCTCAAAATACAAGAGTTAACCTATACAAAATAGCCTGTATCAGATGCAATTCAAGAGAAGCAAGCCTATGCTTTGGAGGAGAATGGTGAAAGAGAGTTGGAGGGCCACGCCTACATCAACCACTAGTGGTGGTTCTACGGTTATGAAGGCAATGGCAATGGGCATGACTATGGTGACCAATTCACCATCTTCCATCCACCATGAAGGTTGAGGTTAGAAGTCAAGCTAATGACTTTAAAAGAGCGCTCCTCGGGAGGCAACCCGAGCTTAGTAGGTTTCTTTTCGTAGTTTTAGTTTGATTTTCCTAGTTTAGCTTAGACTTTCTCTAATATCTCCCTAACATGTATTTTTGTGGATTAGTGGTGTTATTTGTGCTTCATGATTGAGTAGAGGTAATGGTGAAAATAATAAAAGGATTTGTGGGACAAGAAGTAGCATAGATGGAATTATTTTTGGAGATCGGACTAAGCCGGGTCGAGGTGCCCAGCAACTCGGGCCCGACATAGGTACGACGGTCCAAGGACTCGGTCAACTTTGGTCAAGAGTTGTAGAAAATCCCAATTTTACCCCTCTGACCTAGACCTTGTCTCTTTCCCATTTAAAGCCTCTTTCCCTTACCTACTTCCCATCACCCTCATAACCACCACACCAAAAATACCCATCTCCCTCCAAACACCCCAAAATCGGCCCTCTCCTCAATCGCACTCGATCCACCTCTACTAGACCTCTACCATCTCGATCCAACACCCCAAACTTTCCCCAACATCAAATCCAAAGAGAAAATCTCAAGATTTCCATTGTTCTTCATCCCTCCTCTTGACCTAAGTGGAGAAATTTGGGTTCTAAGTAGATTGGTTGCTAAGAAGTCTTAGTCTCTTCAATTTTGGTATATGAAACTCGATATTCCTATCTATTTCTTTGAGAATCATGTGCTTATGTTGCTTAAATTGAGTATTGCCATGTTTGATTGAGATTGGAGCTTGAGCATCAATGGTGGATTTGCATGAATAGTGAAATTGCTCTTAATTTGTTGAGTATGCATGATTGAATCCCTTTTGAACTTCGATTAGTGATGATAGATGGTTAAAATTGGATTTTAGGAACATGATATATTGATTTTGGGTGAACTTGTTTGAGAAGACGAGCTCAGAAGGGGACCGAGATACCCAGGTACCTCGGGCCCGACATAGAGAGTCGGTCCATCACTTCGGACAGAGGTAGAGCACCTCGGGCCCGAAATCTAGAGTGTGTCGATCCTTGTTCTAGTAGTCTTTCTCTTGTGTTGACATTAGGATACATGAGTTTGATTGTTGGTTATAGCTTGATCATGATGTGAAATATCCTTTAGCTTGACCATTGTTTTGTGATCCTTTGTTCATACATATTGGATTTTGTGAGTTAAGTGCCTAGAGGCTAAGTATGGGGTAGCCATGTGTGTTAGGTTGTGAGTTGTAGATATGTGTGATATTGTTGAGGTTGTATGGATCTTATCTTGTAGTCTTTTGCTTTGAGTGTGTGTAGGAACTGTGGAAACCCGTGCATCTTCTTCTCACATGGAAAGGCCCTCTAAGAAGTCAAAGAAAGCACCAAGGATGGATGATGTGAGACTTGATGATGATGATGTAGCCGAGAGCTATGCTCGGTACATGGAGTTAGCCTACCACACAAGGTGGCTAGATTGGGAGTCTATAAGGAAGATGGGGATGGATGTAGCTCTTCCCCGGTGCTACTCTTGCATAGGGCTTGACGTGATGTTGAGGTGGGACAACCCACACTATCCCGCCTTGACATCGGAGTTCATGGCCATGTTCAATTGCACATATGAAGACGAGGAAGATAGTGAAGGCATCACCACCTTCCAATTGGGCAATGAGACACAAGAGCTTACTCTTCGGAACTTGGTAACCTACCTCGGGTTTCCTTTTCCAAGGGAGGAAGCCGGCGTGGACAATGAGAAGGTGAACTACCTATGGAGGCATGTAGCGGGGAGGAATGAGATGAGGAAAGGAGCTTCAACAAATGAGATTGCTAGCCCTCTCTTCCGGGTCATGATCCGTGTCTTGGGGTGTGCCATCTTTGTGCGCCACAAGCTAAGTAAACCCATGAAGGAAGAAGTTATGTTGCTCTATGAGATGCTATTCCAAACCGACAAGCCATTGAACCTCACTTGGGAGTGGGTCAAAATGGTTAGAGACTTCCAAAGCTCCTCGTGGATTTACTTCGGTGGGATGATAGCTCGCTTAGCTAGTCGTCTCAAGGTTGATCTTTCCAAGCACACGCCGGCACCGAATGGAGTGGAGTACATGAATCTCAAGTACTTCAAAAAGGCGAACATCATCAAAGAAAAGGTCCACACCGACCTCACCTCCCATCTAGCGCCTCATTCAAACTTTGATAAAGTGGCCATTCCTTTGGGGCCCAAGCTCTTTGACCTTGCAAGCTACTACAATTGGTTCCAAGTTTGGGCCGGGAAGGAGAACCCATTTGGTGAACCGGAAGGGACAAGGGAGTGTCAACGTCGAGCTCAACACATTCGCTTCACCACTCCCCAATCTTCTCCGGAGTCCGAAGACGAGCCCAACAACTTTGAGTTTGCTAGAAGAGAGGCAATGGATGTTGACACGCCTCCGGAAGAAGATGAAGGTTATCAAGGTTTGCTAGCCAACCTCCGAGCAAGAGATCAAGCTCCAACACTCTTGGACCGAGATGCAGGGCACCTCGGGCCCGACTTCCAACAACGTCAGCCCGATGCCTATATTCCCGAGTCGGTCCCTAGTCATTTTGAGAGAGGCGAAGGGAGCGGAGCTAGGCAAGAGCAACCACACTATGGAGGGTATGAAGGATATGCCCAATGGTATGGGCCCGGAATTGTCTTCCCCGAGCCTCAACAACCGGTGGACATGACGTTTCTAGCCAACCAAATGGCTCGCCTTCAACTCCAACAATCAAGCATGCTTCAAGAAGATCATCAAATCAACCTTCAACCACAACAAATGTTTCCACAACAACAACAACTTTTCCAACAACAAGAAGTCTTCCAAGCTCAAGAAGAGGAGATGAACCGGAATCTTGCCTACACTAGGCGTGAGGTGGACGATCTAAGGACGGTGGAGGACCAAAGGTGGCAAGTCCAAGAGATCTTCAACGATTGGATGGTCGGGAATAATCCCTCCCGAGAGGATCCATAGACGCGCCCTACACCTCAACTCCAACCACCAAAGCAAGATCCCTACCAAGCTCAAGTGTAAGAGCGGGAATGACATGCAAGGCTCCAAAGAGCAAGTCGCCGAGGGTGTCCTTCCAACTAAATCTAGACATGCCAATCAAGAATAAGAAATTGTGAGCTTTTCTAAGTCTCTTCTCTTCTATTTTGAGTTTTGATTTCTTTGTTTTGATGAGGACATCAAAATTCTAAGTATGGGGTGGGGGTTAGTTGCTCATAGCTTCGTATGTTAGTTTCTTGTATTTGTTCTTAGTTTGTTTTGGGATGTTTTCTTTTGGATGGTGGCATGGTATGTTTCATGAATGATGATTGAGTGTGATTTGGTTTGAATGGATGAGTTGTTTTATTTTGAGAAAATTTTTGCAAAAATCCATAAAAATTTGAAAACTTTTGGTTAAAAAGAACAAAAAGATTTTGTTTTTGGCCTAGGAATTCCCATCTTAGATGTCCAAATAAAGGCTAATGATGATGTGAGCATGTAAATTCCTTTGCATATTTTTGGATAGTTTAGCCTCTAAATGGATGTTGCTTTTGATGTGATGTGATATCTTGCTTGTTTTTATTGAGCACATGAGTTCTAGTATGAGTTCTTATGCAACTAAGTTTGAGTGACCCTTGTGAGATTGATTTTTGGCCATTTTAGGGATGCTTTTTCATTATTGCATATCCCTCATGTTTCTTGTGTGAATAGCTCATGCATGCTTAGTAAAACTTGCTATTGCGGTGTTTATCTATTTTCCAAAACCGTTATGAGATTTGTTCTATGCATTGTCACATTGATTTTGAAATTTATTTGTTTAGTCACACAATGTTCCATATCCTACCTTGAAGATAAACCGTTGTTTGTTGCCCCGTTCTAGCCTAAGCCTTTTCTAGCTTGAAACTCCTAAAAAATATGATTTCTAGCCTATATGACTTGACCCTTATGGGATTGGACTTTAGTGAGAGGTTGGGAGTTTATTTGGAGAGTTGAGATTCTCATTGGTGAAGGGCAAAGAATGGTGTTATAAATCAAGTGGGTAGTGCATCTTTGTTGAGCATAAAGTGAAAAGAAAGAAAGAAAAATGTTGGAAAAAGAAGTGGATTGAAAGTGATGAGCTTAAGTGAAGAAAATGGGTCCGACCGAGTTCAAAGTGACCTCGGGCCCGAGTTAGGTTCAAAGTCGATCCAGTGCAAAAAGTGTGAAAAATCCGACAAAAAGCCCAAGTGCAAAGATGAAGTGGAATGTTAAGTGAAAGTTTGGGTTGAGAGAAGAAAATTCAAAGTCTTTTGGATGAGTGAAAAGTTGATTGTGGAATTTTGGTGAAGTTAGTGAGAGATTAGGAAGTTCAATCCCCATTGTAAACACCACAAGACCAAAATAATTCCTACCTTGAGAAATACCAAAAGCACCATTACAACCCGGCCGAATGGAACCTCTTTGAGGACCTCCATTGAGCCAAGTTCATATTCTTTGTGTGCATTGTAATAGGCATCTCTAGGTGGAGTAATTGGTGATATTAGCTTCAATAATAAAGTCTTTACTGGCATGATTGTTGAGTTTGAGTGTTCGTTGCTATACCTAAACACATGATGAGTGATACACATCTTCATATCCCTAAAGTGAGGCTTGGTTGCATTTGACTCCATTCTATGAACACTTGATCATGTGTGAAGATGTAATCTTGTTGGAATATCTATCACTTGTGCTTGAATGTATTTTTCATATGAGGCTTTACTTGAAGATTATGTTTCGGTCTTGCTTACATTGTTATTGCTTGAGGACAAGCAAGTTTAAGTATGGGGTATTCTAATGTCTCTCATTTTGGTGGTGTTTAGGAGGTTAATTTCCTATGTAAATAGGTGTCTTTTGTTCCTTTCCTTGTTAGTTTTGTCCCTTTTTAGCCTAGATTCCGATTTTCTATGAGATTCGGAGACTATGTGAATTTGTTACATTTTGTAGGTAATTTGGCATGATTTGAGGAGGTTTTGGAGGAGTCCCCAAGGAGGAGCAAGGCACGAGCACAAAGGAGCGGAAGAGTCGAGCGATCAATGAAGAGGAGCTCAAGAAAAGCCAAGAAGAAGAGTGGACCGACGCCAGGACCGAGTTGACCAGCTACTCGGGCCCGAGATCGACTCCAGGACGTCGGACCGAGGTGTCAGCACATCGGGCCCGACGTACACCCGTGTCGGTCCGAGTCGGCGGAATTGTGGATTGGGCATCAAGGCATACAAATGTGATCTACCACTTTTACCCCTCTTCCATTTTTGGATATTCTTGGCCCCTAATTTAAAGGAGAGGAGATAATTAGAGGATGATCCAACTTTAGACACATCTAATCACTCTCAAAGGCTCAAGGAAGACTTGGAGAGCAAGGAGAAGGAAAGGAGAGGAGAAGAAGAGGAAATCGGTGGAGAAAGCAGTAGATCTAGGGTGAAATTGTGAGTTTGTCTTTGTTTTGATTTGCAATTTGTGGATTTGGATTTGGATCTTGTGATTTCCCTTTGATTTGAATGAAATTTGGCTTTGCTTTGACTTGGATGATTGAGATTTGTTTGCCTTGTTATTTGATTGCTTGTTACTCTAGCCTTATGGAGTAGATTCCATTGGTCTTGGGCTATGGGGGAAACCTCTAGCTAGGTTTGGGTTTGAACTCCCAATTCCATAGCCTTAAGTGATTGATCTAGGAACCCACTCTAAATAGAGCTACAATCTCTTGTGGAAGCAAGGGATCAAGGGCTTATGATTGGCAAGAGTGAACGGAAGCGATCTTTTGCATATCACTTGACCTTGCATCGAAAGGGAGGTAAAAATCCCTAGGGTCGATGTGTAGAGTGGCGGGGCCGAGGCGGACAACCTCGATCTCACGAAGATCATCACTTAGTGGCTGAATTGGGGTGGAATTACCCACATCTAGTTAGAGAAGGAACCCAAAAACCCAAGACCTATCTCTCCATTTTTGCCAAGTTCCACTTACCCAGACGTCGGGCCCGACTTACAACTGTGTCGGTCCTGGCCATTTCTTCGTCGATCCAACTCGGGCCGAAGTGACCATGTCGGTCCCGAATGGTTTCCTTTGATTTTCCTTGTTTTTAGCCTTTCTTTCCCCTTTTTAAGTCTTTTAGGTGCACTCAACGAACGAACTCCCGAGTGTTCGACACCCTACCTTGTGCTACAACTAGGTTCGGTTATAAGTTTAAACTTTGAGACCCTCCGATCCGGACCGATCACAATCCATTGGCAACATCAATGACCATCTTGGCGGTTTACATAAATGGGCGACCCAGTAGAAGAACTGGATCATCACGCCCTTCACCTATCTCCATGACATAAAAATTTGCAGGAAAGATCAAACCATCCACCTACACTAGAACATCCTCTACTAACCCATTCGGGTGCACATTAGAGTGGTTAGTTAATTCAATACTAATGTTTGGGTCTTGTAAAGGACCTAGGCCTAACTTCTCATATATGCATGAAGGGAGGACATTAATAGAAACACCTAAATCTAGTATGGCATGCTCAATTTTAATGTCTCCTATCGTGACAGGAACGATGCATCTACCCGGATCTCAACATTTCATAGGCAATTGAGTCTGGAGTAGTGAATTAACATATTCAGTTTTGTTATTATCATGTTTTTCTCCACTAGAGATACCTTCTTAATTTTTCCCTTTTCACTTTGTTTTCTTTTTATAGTGCATAGATCCTTAAGAAATTTAGCAAACCTAGGAATGCTTTTGATGAGATTAAGGAGAGGAACATTGACATGACAGTTGACGAATATTTCAAAGATCTCCTTGTCATTAACAGGCTTCCTCGTGTCTTGCAGTGCCTCGGGAATGGAGGTGGCGGCTTGTATTAGTTAAAAAGTGGAAATTGAGGTCGCATGTAGCCATCGTCCTCCTCTAGGGCTAAACCGCTGGCGCGTTCCAAAGAACGCGGGTGCAGTTCGTCAGTTCTATAACCCTTAAAAGCGTGCTCGAGCAAAGCCTTGAAGTTCGCTCCTAGAGGTGAACCGCGGGCGCGGTTTGGGGACTGTGGGCGCGCATCGTCAACAGAGCGTGGCTCCTCGGGTTCTGGAGAGATTTCGCAGGCGCAAGTGGGACAACGCGGGTGCGTTTCCGTGCAGAATTTAGTTCTCGTCCGTCGACGTCCCGACCACTCCTAAACTACATGGAACTCACATTCTCTTTGCGATTGAGAGGTTGAGAAGGGAGTATCCCAGAGTCCTTAGCCTCTAGTATGTTGATCATGGTGGCCAATTGACTTAGTTGAGTCTCAAGATTCTTAATATCAGCTCTTGTCTCCTGATCCTCCTTGATGAGAGTATTATAGCATTTTCGTTCTGAGACGGTGATAGACACATGTTAGGTAGTGTTTTAGAGCATGTTTAGTTAGGATTTTCATGGGTTTTGGTTTAGTTTTATTTAGTTTTGCTAGTTTTGTTAGTTTGTAGAAAGATTCGGATATCTACACCTTGTTGTGGTTTTTGATTGTAGATGTAAAGACAACGAGTGTAGAGGAGGTGCAAGCCTAAGCATTGGAGATTGGGGAAAGAGAGATCAATCCATGAAACATGCCCAAAGGACGAACCGAGCCAAGAACGAGAAGAAGCCATGCTCAAAACGTGAGACGCAGGCAGAGAATTCACAAGACGCGGCCGCGTCTTAGGTGGTCAAACCGCATTTCGTGTATTTTCTCTCGGCCTTGGAAATGCGGGATGAGGCTTTGAAACTCGACCGAGTTTTGGGTGTTCCAACCCGAGTTTTCGCCCGTGTTTGCGATTTGTCCGATTTTCTTACGAGCTATTGTTGGGCCCTTTTGGGTTATGTTTTTAGATATATTTGTGGAAGACATATTATATAGTTAGCCCTAGTTCTAGGTTTGAGGATCTTTTGAATCTTTGACATTGGTTATTTGGGAGCCATGAGAAGAACAAGAACCCTCCTTTGCTCAATTAGTTAATTGAAGTTGTGAACGAAGTATTATTGTGAGGTTTGATTGTACTTATTTTTCCTTGACTAGATTGTTTTCTCTGTGCTTAATTGCTTAATTTCAGTCTAGGGTTTTATTTGCTTGATCACCTAATATGATTTCTAGGATGAATTACAACTAGATCTTTCCAATTACCGATCGGTGTTAATTAGATCATAAGTAGAACCTTTAATCAATCTAGGACTGGTTGGACTAGTTGATTAGAGAAGAGAATTCAATCGCATGTTATTTAGATCTCTGGTTGCTCTGAATGCATGTTTCTATTGATACTTGAATCTTAATGTTGTTGTCAAGTTGAATCTAGGAGGTCTCTTATGTTATTTTATAATTAGGGTTGTTAGTACCGGTCGGGCTAATAACTAGAATTGAAGTAGGATTAATAATTCCATGAAGTTGGGTTAGAAGCATTCCTCAATAGATTAGGCAAGGTAAAAAGAGAAATTTGATAATCAATGATCAATAATCAAGTTCACAATGGACATTAACTAGTTGAGCATACTTCTCCCATATTTTACAAGTCAATCTTAGTTTTGCATGTTTAGTTTTTATATTTATTAGAATCACATTCAAAAAACCCCTTTTTCTGAGTAATATAACAATAAACATTGAAAACCTGAGTATCTGTGGGATCGACCTTTACTTCCCTACTACATTAGTTGTGTTGTTCGGATTACTTTGATAGGTATTAAGGCGACTAAAATACCGTTATCAAATTGGCGCCGTTGTCGGGGACTCGGTTGTTTTCTTGTGTTTATTGTTTTGTTACTCTTGTGTGGACCTAGCTTACGGTCCACACCCGTGCTACTAATCTATGGCTTTGTTCGAATGTAAACAGTTTCAGATGAGCAATTTCATTGGTACTTCTTTAGATACCAAGATTATATGGATGAACTTGGTGCTCAGGGACTTCATATTGAGATTGAAAGCTTTTGAATGGGTATTATCAAGGGTATGAATCATGAAACTGTAGAGTTGGCCGAATACATGAGCAATGGACGAATTCTATGTATGGAACCTATGGAGTGTTGGAATTTCCTTTGTTATATGGGCCGTCAGTGTTTGTTGGTCGAATCATCTTCATCAATACTCCAACCGGATGAGTCTCTTGACGTTTCAAGAGCCCTTGAATTAGATACCCAAATGCAAGTTGAGGAGCAGTCCACACCTAAGGAGGAGGAATTCTTCTGTGATGATGATAGCTTCTTTGGAGATGATGTTGCAGACTTTCTGAAAGAGGAGGAGCCGATTGTTATCTCAGAGGATTGTTCTTCGATAGTAGAGTCATCCATGCTTTCAATTCCAAAGTCACATTTGTGGACTATTGATGGTTCATGCATCCCTTATTCATCCGAAGAACCAATTTTGGAGCATAAAGCGGAATCTAGGGATTTCTCTGAGTTCATCTTGATTGAAAGTGGTAATTCAGGTAAGAGCTTTGATCCATTTAGTAATTATTTTGAAAAGCCACCACTTTTACTGTTTTGGTTTGAGCATATGCCATGTCATGAAGATTGGTCACACAAGTTTGACAAGTTGAAACGGTGTTTAATTGGTGTGTTAAGTAGTTTTACTTTATGCTTGTGTTACTGATGTTTCTGTGAGATAAGTTCACAGAGTTTTGACAGGTTATTAAGGGCATTGACAATGTCTGATCCTATGAGTGGTAGCTCGTTAAGCTAATGGCGTTAACGAAGCGCTTCTTGGGCGGCAACCCAAGTGATTAGGATAGTTGTTTTTTATTCTAAGTATTAGTTTAGTGTAGTTTTGTTTTTTTTTGGTTTTGTTTCTACTTAGCCCGGCGTACAGGTCTCATAACTCGGGTTGCACATGACATAGCCCGGCCGCCGAGTGCTTCCCACCACCACCTCAAGATCCGGATTAGTAGTTGACTTGGTTAGTTTTTCTTTTCTCTTTACTTTTACTTTACATTGGGGACAATGTAAAATTTAAGCATGGGGGAAGGGATTTCTTGCTTAGTCTTGGATTACATTCATATAGTTGCACTTGCATGTTTAATTTTTGTTTTGCATTGATTACAAAAAAATCACAAAAAATTTGAAAAATTACAAAATCACAAAAATATTGCATTTTAGGATCCATGTTTCCCTACTTGGCCACTTGTTCATCTAAGTTAAGAGTGTTTTCTAATCCATGACTTGCTTGTTTGGTTGTCTTTGGATTGAAGCATGATTCTTTAGGTTATTAATCTTGATTATAGGATAAAGCATGCATAAGAAGTTGAAATTTTGAATTGTTTATGAAGTTCTAGACATTTATACCATGTGAAAGTATTTTGAGTCTTTATTGCATATTTGCATCTTTTTCTTGAGTATATCGCTTTGATTGCTAGCTCTAGAACTTGCGTTTAGAATCTTTTTCAATGCTACATTACATGGTTTAAATGCATGACATTAAAATGATTGAGGCATGTTCATTAGCTCATATTATCCTTATCCACCTTGCATTATTCCTTGTTTTGATAACCCCTATTTTTGAGCCTATTAGCCTTATTTTGTAGCTCCACAAAAATAACTCCTACCCTTGATAAGCTTGACCTATCCGGGAATTAGGATTTAGCTAGAGTTGTTCTTTATGGTATTATGGATATGGTTCGAAAAAAAAAGGAAGAGTGTTGTGTTGAAAGAAAGAAAAAAAGATAAGGAGTTGAAAAAGAAAAAAAAGATACAAAGAAAGAGAAGAATGAAAAATATGGGAAAAATAATGAGCAAATGTGTTGAAAGAAAAGTGATGAGAAAGAAGTGAAATAAGTGGTAGAAGTATGAAGTTGAAAGTGATTTTTTGTAATTTGGGTTTTTGCGCGTTCTAGTTCCCGGATTTTTAGCACCACAAGACCAAACATTTCCCTTTCTACTTGTTTCTACCTTGGCCCCATTACAACCTCTTAAAATTCCTCATGATTTTGTTGTGTGTTTAGTCATTCGTAGTGAAGATTTAACACACTGATGCAAGCCTATGGTAGTCTAGCTTTCAAGGTTGATGTTGAGTGAAACACATATCCCTTAAACACTTGAGTGAGAGTGCAAAAAACATTTACCTTGGTGAGGTCTACAATGGATGAATTATTTGATTTTCAAAGCTTTTATTTCATGTATGCAATGATGAAGTGTAGATTGATATTGAGATGGATGCTTGATTTGCTAGTTATGGTGTGACTTTGATTTTATTTCTTGCTTGAGAACAAGCAAAGTTCAAGCATGGGGGAATTTGATAGACACATGTTATGTAGTGTTTTAGAGAATGTTTAGTTAAGATTTTTATGGGTTTTGGTTTGGTTTTAGTTAGTTTTGCTAGTTTTGTTAGTTTCTAGAAAGATTCGGATATCTACACCTTGCTGTGGTTTTTGACTGTAGATGTAAAGACAACGAATGTAGAGGAGGTGCAAGCCTAAGCATTGGAGATGGTGGAAAGAGAGATCAAGCCATGAAACATGCCCAAAGGACGAACCGAGCGAAGAACGAGAGGAAGCCATGCTCAGAACATGAGACGCGGGCAGAGAATTCACAAGTCGCGGCCGCGTCTGAAGTGGTCAAACCGCGTTTCGTGTATTTGCTCTCGGCCTTGGAAACGCGGGATGAGGCTTTGAAACTCGACCGAGTTTTGGGTGTTCCAACCCGAGTTTTCGCCCGTGTCTGCGATTTGTCCGATTTTCTTAAGAGCTATTGTTGGGCCCTTTTGGGTTATGTTTTTAGATATATTTTTGGAAGACATATTATATAGTTAGCCCTAGTTCTAGGTTTGAGATCTTTTGAATCTTTGACATTGGTTATTTGGGAGCCTTGAGAAGAACAAGAACCCTATGGGAAACTTTGTAAGCTTTTAATTGTCTTTGAGTAGCTAAATTCTTTTTGCTTAATTAGGTAATTGAAGTTGTGAACGAAGTATTATTGTGAGGTTTGATTGTTCTTAATTTTCCTTGACTAGATTGTTTTCTCTGTGCTTAATTTCTTAATTTCAGTTTAGGGTTTTATTAGCTTGATCACCTAATATGATTTCTAGGATGAATTACAACTAGATCTTTCTAATTACCGGTCGGTCTTAATTAGATCATAAGTAGAACCTTTAATCAATCTAGGACTGGTAGGACTAGTTGATTAGAGAAGAGAATTCCATCGCATGTTATTTAGATGTCTGGTTGCTCTGAATGCATGTTTCTATTGATACTTGAATCTAAATGTTGTTGTCAAGTTGAATCTAGGACGTCTCTTAGGTTATTTGATAATTAGGGTTGTTAGTACCGGTCGGACTAATAACTAGAATTGAAGTAGGATTAATAATTCCATGAAGTTGGGTTAGAAGCATTCCTCAATAGATTAGGCAAGGTAAAAAGAGAAATTTGATAATCAATGATCAATAATCAAGTTCACAATGGACATTAACTAGTTGAGCATACTTCTCCCATATTTTACAAGTCAATCTTAGTTTTGCATGTTTAGTTTTTATATTTATTAGAATCACATTCAAAAAACCCCTTTTTCTGAGTAATATAACAATAAACATTGAAAACCTGAGTCTCTGTGGGATCGACCCTTACTTCCCTACTACATTAGTTGGGTTGTTCGGATTACTTTGATAGGTATTAAGGTGACTAAAATACCGTTATCAGACGGTGCATGACCTCTTGGAGCATAGTAATTATGCCTATGTTGGTGTTGTACGTTGTTGGCCTTAAGGAATGAATTGTTGCTGCTGATGATTGCTCCACCGGAAATTTGGATGGTTCGCCCACCCTAGATTGTAAGTGTTGGAGTATGGGTCATTCCAGGATCGGGGCACATCAGAATTCCCAATAGCGTTCACCGACTCCTCGGGCTTCTGGATGGTGGGACATTGATCGGTGGGGTGGCTCACATCGTAGCATAGACGACACGATTTCACCTATTGCACATCCTTGCTCACTAGTAGTTGCTTCATTAGATCCTTGAGGTCCTTACTTCAGCATTCAAGGAATCATTCACCACATTGATAGACCTCACATTGGTCCATGCTCATAGATAACGAGCCTGCTCATCCCAGACCTCTATCTTTTCAAACGCCTGTGCGGGGGTCAAGTTCTCGTAACTTCCTCCACATGATGCATTCACCAAGCGTTTGTCGACGTCGAAGAGACCCTTAACAATATAGCAAATAAAGTCTTTGGAGAGGTAGCCATGGTATGGGCAACTAGCTATGAGGCTCTTGTAGCACTCATAATAGTCATAGAGATTCTCGTCCTCCCCTTGCTCCAGGCTGCTGAGTTGCTTCTTGATAGATGTCTGTTTAGAAGCATGGAAGTACTTCTCATAGAACGCCTTCTTCATCTCGGCCCATGTAGTGATAGAGCCAGGTACCAAAGAAAGGAGTCATTCCTTTGCAGAGTCCGTGTAACACCCCGTCATTCTGACAAAGCGTTACTCGGTAGTAGACCTCACGAGGCGCTACCAAGCTAGTTCGACAACAGAACATTCGGATCTTGCAACGCGGGCACGGCGAGAAAACATTGAAAAACATCCAACTTGTATTACAAAATAAAACTTTTACAAAACTTTTCATGATCCCAACTCAATACAAAACTAGCAGTTACAAACTTCCCCCAAACCTCAAGCACAATAACTAACAACTTACGATATAAATTTATGAAAAGTATCAACCAATAACATGAATCAAAATACAACGATCATTCCCTAAACCCAAACCATTCTATGACACGCACCGCCGCTTTGCACCACAGATCCGCCAAGTCCCTACACGCATTCTTGAATACCTGGAATATGAAAAGTAATTCCCCGAGGGATCAGCTACTATTCTAATCCAAGTCAGAAAACATACAATACTAGCATAACGTTTCAAAATGAGTTTCTAAGGTCAGCAAACAAGTCCGCAGTCGCACGTATAGCTCTAGTCCAGTCCTAAGTCCAGTTAGTCACACACATTCAAATTCACTAGCAGAATCACAATAATAAATCCTCTTACGCAAACACTAACAAATCCACACATTCACACACACACACACAATCCTAGGCGGGGTGTTAACGGCCTCCACCCACAGCACCCACATCTAAGGCATCCTCCAGTCAATCCCTTTTCCACACACACTTCCAACCCCTGGTCGAGCCCCTACTAGAGCACTCGCCAAAACATTTTTATAAATTTTTGAAGGGGCTCTCCTTGTCATACGACCATGCCTCTAGAAGTCCCCTTCTCCTCGAAAATCCGACAACAAGGCAGTACCTGTAGATGCCAACACACAGAAAACACGTGAAAACTTTTTATACGATAAAAACCTTTTGAAAACCAGTTGCACACATAAACACATACGATCACACACATATATATATAAATAAAATATTTTAGAAAAATAATACTTTAGGGACTAGTTCCCCAAAACCAATCCTACCAACACAGCATGCAATCCAACCAGAATATAATAGAACCACCTAGCTGAGCAAGTCGCAGAACAACTTAATCGAAGACGGAAAAATCCTCTACAAACAAGGAACGAGAATGGTCCGAAAATGAACGATCCCTAAACAGGTTAATGAATAATGTTAAGACCTTATTATTATTTTTTAACCATCAAAGAATTAAGGACGAACCCAAACCGACCCAAATCACACCCGACTCCAGACCAACCCGATCACCAAGACCTATATATACAGGTAGACACATACGCACTCGACGACATGAGTACTGATCAACTAGTTACCTTAATTAATGTCAATCTACTAGCTATTAGACACTGCTTTTGCCTAATAAATAATATATCTACTAGCTATTAGACACTGCTTTTGCCTTATAAATATGAAATATGAGAAAGAGTCATGTAGGAAGGTATCTTAGTGTAGGAATTAGGAATAGATCTGCACCGTCCATCTCCCCGTCAAAATTAACACGTTACTTCCAAAAAAAATAAAAATAAAATAAAACCATTCTTCTCCGCTCAGATGGAAGACGCTCCAATCTTCCTCTCCCCAAATCCTCCTCCGCTCAGATCGTAGACGAGAGCCTCCAGACGATGTGCTAGAAGATCGTTAAGGCGGACTACGAGTTCCGGCTTGGATTCCCTCACGGAGCCAGAAAGCTCATCGGGAAGATGCTCACGCCAGATCCGAGCAGGCGGACCTCGATCGAAGCCCTAAAACACGATCCCTGGTTCTTGTGTGGCATCGATCGGTCGATTAGCACGGCGATTTTGTCAGAGATGGCAGGAATTGGAAGCAATAGCGGCCGGTATCAAAATCCGCTGTCGCCGGCGACGGCGGCGACATCTGGATTGACGAGATCTGCGACGTTGATTCATATTTTTTACTCCGATCTGCAACGTTTCGACATTTGGATTGACGAGATCTGCAACGTCAAGAAGCTCCAGAAGGAGAGGGAGAAATCCGAGAAGACGTTATTCCGATCGCCGGAATCGGCGAAGACGAGCCGGAATTTGAGGATTATCTCTCCGATTCACCTCCTCCGACTCCGATCCTCACAAAGAAGAGCAGGAGCAGGAAGCTCACTCTTCTGACGGAGGAGGAAGAAGAAGAGGAGGCCGTTGATGGCGGAAGGAGGAAGAGGAGGCTTGTGAGGAAGCTGAAGGATGATTTTGATTTGGTGGCTGATGATGCTGAGATTCCTGAGAAGGATGAGGAGAGATCTGCTGCTTTGAGGACTAGAGGGAGGAAATCGGAGGTTAATGAGGAGGTTAAGAGTTTGAAGAGGAAGAAGTTGAGGATGTGCATAGCTAGAGGTTGGGATTGGTGCTTTTTGGAGACGTGTGTGATGAACTACGAGAGATGTTCATTTGCGACATTGTTCGCTTCTTTTGCAATCTTTTTTGCAGATCTGGCTATTAGCTTTGTGATGTTTTCTAGATTTTCTTGATTCTGTGTTGGATCTCTGCTTGAATTTGTCGCATTGCAGTTGGAATTCACGTAGTAGAATGTGCAAATTTGAGTTTAGAAAATCAAGGAATCGTCATTTGCTTTATTGTGGTTTGTGATTTCGGACTTATTCACATTTTGACCATTGAGTTGAACAAATGTGACCATTGAGTTGGACAAATTTGACCATTGAGTTGCACAAATTTGACCATTGAGTTGCACAAATATTGACGAACAAATTGACCATAGAATTCAACACATTGGCAATAGAGTTGAACAAACATGAATGAACAAATTGACCATTGAGTTGCACAAATTTGACCATTGAGTTGCACAAATATTGATGAATAAATTGACCATAGAATTCAACACATTGGCAATAGAGTTGAACAAACATGAATGAACAAATTGACCATTGAGTTGCACAAATTTGACCATTGAGTTGCACAAATATTGACGAACAAATTGACCATAGAATTCAACACATTGGCAATAGAGTTGAACAAATATGAATGAACAAATTGACCACTGAGTTGCACAAACGTGACCATTGAGTTGCACAAACGTGACCATTGAGTTGCACAGATATTGACGAACAAATTGACCATAGAATTCAACACATTGGCAATAGAGTTGAACAAATATGAATGAACAAATTGACCACTGAGTTGCACAAACGTGACCATTGAGTTGCACAAACGTCACCATTGAGTTGCACAAATATCGACGAACAAATTGACCATAGAATTCAACACATTGGCAATAGAGTTGAACAAATATGAATGAACAAATTGACCACTGAGTTGCACAAACATGACCAACAAGCCACACGCGGAGGGAAAACAACCAACAAATATAGCAACACGTACTTATTTAACAACTTTTATCCAAGTACCCCTTAATTCACGCCACCCAACTTGGCCAAATCACCGGCCCGACACCACTCAGATTTCCTTCTCCTTCCTTGCTTTCGGTATTTGATTGCACTTACGTACACCCGACCACAACCCCCGACTACAAACACAAGACCACCGAACCCCCCCAAGCCTCGCTTGACTTCAACCACAACCACCCGCCTAAAACCTGATGACGACGAAGACGCCGCTCTAGCCCAAGACATCGACGTAGACTGGGCCTCGCTCGACCCGGCCCGGACACTCACGAGGATACCCCGCCGTTTTACTTCTGTTCGCCGACGTCCCGACCCGACTCGCTATGGCCTGGTTTTTCACCGACAACCTTACCCCGACTCGACGAGGGAGAAACGAAGGACCCGACCTTACCTGCTACTCTACATGAGGATGGAGACGAGAAAGAACCCCACGGCTTTCGGCGGAAGAATTGATTGCCCGCTTATGAGACGTGGTGGTTAATATATTAGGCTTAGCTAGGTTAGGAAAAGATAGATTTATTTGCTTAATTTTAGGATTATTTTATTTATCTTTAAGTTAATTAATTATCGGGAGCATGAATCTTATTGAAATTATCATCACATACTAAGGAAATTGATTAAGGGTTTAATAGTACGTATTTTTCCCTTTATTTAAAAAGAAAAATTACTTTTGCTAACATTATTATTCTTATTGTTTTTAAGGCTCTAACTTACTTTACTACCAAGACCCGAAATAATTTACAAATCGAGAAACAGAAAAACGGAACGAAACCGGATATTACATCCTACCCCCCCCCCCCCCGCTAAGAAAAGTTTCGTCCCTGGCCCTGATGTAATAAGCAAGAATAAGGCCCCTGGCCCTGATGGATACAATGCACATTTTTTCAAAAGGGCTTGGCCTATTATAGGCAATGAGTTCTCTGATGCAGTTCTTGAATTCTTCTCGAGTGGCAGACTTCTGAAAGAGCTTGGCAACACTGTCATTGCACTCATTCCAAAAACTGAAAATGCTAGCTCTATGAATGACTACCGGCCTATCTCTTGTTGTAATGTCTTGTACAAGGTAGTTTCAAAAATGATTGTGGCTAGGCTCATGGATGTTCTCCCTAAATTAGTTGACAGGAATCAAGGAGCCTTTATTAAAGGGCGTAGCATACGCCACAACATTGCTGTTTGTCGAGACTTAGTTAAGAGCTATGCTAGAAAGTATATAAGCCCTCGTTGTGCTCTCAAAATTGACCTCAGAAAAGCTTATGACACTGTCAGCTGGGAGTTCCTTTTTAGCTTGCTTGAAGAACTCAAGTTTCACCCTGTCATGGTCAACTAGATCAAGGAATGTTGGAGTACTCGTGCCCAGTGTAAAGATTTTGCTGAGCTTATGAATGTTGGTCAGCTTCCTGTCAAGTATCTTAGAGTGCCTCTTTGTAGTACTCGTGCCCAGTGTAAAGATTTTGCTGAGCTCACAAGGAAAATCAGAAGCAAAGCCAACTCCTGGGCTGCAAGACACCTCTCCTATGCTGGCAGGCTTGAAATTATTAGAGCCATCTTCCATGGTGAGATTCAATACTGGACTAAAGTATTCCTCCTCCCAAAGGCTGTCATCAATGAGCTCAACAAGATTATGAGAAACTTTCTTTGGAGTGGAGGCAGTAGTGGATCTAGAGCACCAGTGGCATGGAAGAAAGTGTGTCACCCAAAGAATGAGGGAGGACTTGGCCTCAAAGATATTGTTGCTTGGAACAAAGTTAACATCACAGAGTTGCTGTATGATGCCTGTGCTAATTTTGAGACCATATGGCATCACTGGATCTCAACCAATTATATTCACAGTCAAAGTATCTGGGAAGTGGAGTGTAAATCCTCTTCAAGTGCTGTGTGGAAGGCTGTCCTTCCCATGAGGGATGAGATCAAGGAATCCTTACAGAATGATGGGAATGAACTGGTTCTTAGCTCCAGGTTTGGTAATTTTGACAGCAGGGGGCTCTATAATAGCAAACGTAACAAGGGAGAGGATGTTTGTTGGGCTACTGGAGTCTGGAACAAACTTAACACCCCTAGGGTGGCTTTTATTATTTGGAAGATTGCTAACAATGGAATGACCACCAGAGAGAAGCTGTTGTCTTGGGGACTTGTCACTGATGGCAGTTGTATTCTCTGTAATAGCTCAACCTTGGAGTCCAAGAATCATTTATGGTTTGAGTGTAGCTATTCCAAACAAATCCTTAGAAAAGTTTTGAGATGGGCCAGAATCAACAGAAGCTGCATGAACTTGGATAGCTGGTTTGCTCAAATGCAAAATATCAGTGGCAAGACCTCCTTTACCTACAGCTTATGGAATCACTGCATCAGTGTCGTGGCCTACTTTATATGGAAAGCAAGGAACTTGAAGTTGTTCAACCAGGAAAGCATTGATCTTGAAGAGTGCATTGTGATGTGTCAAAGACACATAAGGAATTGTTGTAATGCTAGATGGAATAGTAGGTCGAAAGATCTTAGAAAATTCCTCGAGAGGATTGAGAGTGGAGAACTTGTAATCTGCTAGCTTTAGTCTAGCCAATTTTGTAACTAGTCTTTTTAATAAATTTAACCGTTTAACTTCAAAAAAAAAAGTTTCGTCCCGAAACTAGCTTATTTCAAGAACGAACGAGAATTAGCGGAAATTCGAAAATGAAATCGACCCGACACCCGAGATCTCACAGTCCGCCAAAGAGAATGGGAAAGCTCGAAGCTTTATTTGATCCCCCCGTCAAAACAGTTGGCTTCATATTGATGCAGACAACGTGGAACTTTGTAAGGTGCTTGTTCGGGTCTTCACCACTCAACCCGTGGAAAGTCGGTAAGTGATGAATTAGCTCGGACTTTAGTTCGAACTTTATGCCTTCCCCAAGAGCAGGGAACTGAACAACCAGCTGTTGTTGTTGTAGATTAGGCGCAGTCAGTGGGCGAATAGTTTGCTCCGCCATTGCTTCTTCTTGTTCAAAGTCAGAGAAAGAGAGAGGATTCAGAAGGTCATGTGATGTAGAAGCTCTAGATGCGTTCCTCAACTTGCTAAGAGTCATGTCAATCTCTGGATCAAAAGGAACAAGAGAAGAATCAGTAGACCGGGTGTGGACCACAAGATAGGCGCACACCCAAAAGCGAGTTCTGGACAAAAACCGCGGGCGCGCTAAAGTGGCTGCATGCGCGGTTTCATACCACACGTTGCAATTGACCCAAAACACACGAAAGAAAAGATGCCCCGGTAACGGTGCCAAAATTTTGACTCGCCTAAAGTCGTCGTGCCAATATCAAAAGTAATCTCTAAACTAACAAATTTAGTATAGCATGCCAATAGGGGTCGAACCGAAGAGATCTAGTTTCTTATGCAATTTCAGTTCAATCACAAAGCACAAACAGGGGGTTTTAGAGAAGGTTGTTATCAATTTTAGAGAGTAGAGTTCATTCAAGCAATTCCACCTTTATAATCTTCCGATCATCAATTCATCCACTTCTTTATATTCCTAGGTCAATTCCAATCCTTATCTTAATTATTTACTAGTCCACAGTCCTAGCGAAACTATGATAAGAACAAGGACGCTTAATTCAAATCATGCAATGAACACAAGGATAATAGGAAATTGAATCATGCAATCAAGCTACGAGTCTCATGCATAAAACAACCATTGAATACTCTTCTCTAACCTAGTCCACGGTCCTAGATAAGAGTTGTTTTGAGAATAGAAAAGATGCATAAACAACAATCAATCCTAATTCAAACAATATATCTAAGTTAGTTAAACAAGTTGATCAGGCTTATAAAACAAAACAAAGATCATGGAATGAAGCCCATGAGTATCAATAAAGACCTAGGGATAATGAAGTTACCAGAATTCACGATTTCATAAGAAGGCTTCCTTGATTGAATAAACCCCAAGGGAGATTAGTTCTCCATAATACAAGAGAGCTAAAACAATTAATTGAAAGAAAGTTGGAAAAACAAGATGATACGATACCTAAAACCTAGGGCAAGGCTCCCCTTATATAGACCCAAGGAACATGCTCCCCGAATCAAATAAGGTAAGACGCAAAGATAAGAAAAAGGAAACAAGATAAAAAAACGTGCCGCTCATATCTGAAACACACCGCGCCCACGCTTGGCAAACCGCACCCGCGGTTACGGTGGGTTTCGGCTCCTTAAGTCGGCTTGTACCGTGCCAGCGGCCCATGTGGTGCACCCGTGACCTTCATGAGATAGATAGACCTTCTTCTGAACAACCGCGCTAGCGGTTTTGGGACAGTGGTGACACTTCACTTGAATCTTAGCCTGGAAACTCTCGTATCTTCACATCTTGTGTCTTCGATCTTCATATTATAATTAGGCTCAAAGTCTAACCTAAACACACTCATTAAAGTCCTAAAATGCAAGATTTAACCTATACTAAAGATCTCATATCAAGACACGATCAACTTTTTAATTCAATATGCCACTTATGAGCCAACTCAATCTCCATTTCCATAAAAGTTGCTTGTTTATGCGGATAAGCCTTTTTGTATTAACAGGTTGCAATCCTCCACTCCAATTCACACATATCCAATTAATCTTGCTACTTTTTTTGACTGATCAAACATATATAATTTACTATGATTTGTGCTTATTGGAACGTAAGGGGCATGAGAAGGGTCAATTTCTGGGATGAAATTGCGTTCTTACGAAAACTCCACATATTATAATTTAGAGCTTTTTGTCGAAAACCACCCGTATGATAGGTCACATTGCGCTTAACCACCTGTCTAATAACTATTTACCGTAAACCACCCATTTAATCAATTCCGTCAAAAAATGACCACCTCTCGCCCTTTCTCCGTTAGCCCACCGTTCAAGCGCGTGCGGGTTTTTTTATTTTAATATATATTTTTTTGATTTCCAGATTCTAGCTATGGCGACACCCGGCCGTCGGCCTCCTCGACTGCCCTTGCCTCGCCGGTCCCTCACCGGCTCTAGATCCACCATCACCGGCCGCCCTCACCTGCCTTTCCTCCTTCCCTCTTCTCGACCTCGCCGGCCACCATACAACCCGACAGCCCTCTCGCCCTCACACTCGATCCAACGGCCCTCTCGCTCTCGCTCACCCACCATCCCAGATCTAGCGTCACCCGACACCCTCGCTCGCCGGCCTGCCCTTGGCCTTCCTGGATCTAGCGACGATTGGCGGCCCCGATGCCGATTCGGCCAGCCAACATCACCTCTCGACTCCCGTGCTCGGGTTCGGATCCAACCGCACTGACCGACTCCTTCGGGATCTCCGGGCCAACCCCGACTCCAACGCTTGAACCACCCTAGAACCGACCGCGACTCCTTCGCTCCGCCTCCCTACCGCTGGCGACGCCGACCGTCTCCACCCCTCTAACGCCGGCCACGTCAGCCCTTGCTCCGCTCTCGCTCAACCACCCTCGATTCTAGCTGGGCAACGCCTGAAATGGGGCCATCTTGGCAATAAAAAAAGAAAGGAAATTATTAAAAAATTGAACCCACACGCGCTTTAACGGTTGACTAACGGGGAATGTCCAAGAGGTGGTTATTTTTTAACGGAATTGATTAAAAGGGTGGTTTACGGTAAATAGTTATTAGACGGGTGGTTAAGCGCAATATGACCTATCTTACGGGTGGTTTCTGACAAAAAGCTCTATAATTTATTTGCTTAATATAAACAAAATCCAACCTACATCCTTCTGATGCTATTATAAGAAAAATCGGGTTCCATCATTATATCTCTTCCCTATCAATTGGATCCAAGGGCAAAATTGCATTATTTATTTATCAATCTGAATTTACTAGATCTTGCCAACTTATACTACAAACAACTAACATTATTATCATGAAGGTTAATATTCTGTTCCACCCGTTCCTCTTGTTATTTGTATATGCACCTACTTGAGAAGAAAAGAAACCTATGTTTTGGAATTGGCTAAAAAACAAGATAAATTCGTATCATGTCCCATTTCTTTTAATTAAAGACTTAAACAAAATTGATTGTAGTACATATAAATGTCGGGGGGTTGCCCCATAACCTTGTATATTTAATCGACTTCATAACTTTCAAAATATAATGGGAACTCTAAACACTTGGTTCTCAAGTTTTCCTTTTACTTGGAGGAAAAGCTCAGTTTCTACATATAATACATTTAAGCGTCTTGATCGAGTTCTTATTCACCAGGACTTAACAACGATTTTCCCAGACTTAAAAATTCACCAGCACCCGTTCACTACTTCAGATCACTGTTTAATCTCCTTTAACCTAGATAAGAAAAAGAAATTTCTAAAATACCCTTTCAGAATTTTAAAATGCATGGATTGCTAGACCGACCTATGGAATTTGGTTCAAAAGGTCTAGTAGTATAAACATACGGGATCATTTATGTTTAAAATCTTTATGAAAATGCAACTCCTCAAAAAATATTTTAAATAATGGGCAAAACAACTCATAAATAATAACTTAACTTTGAGCAATTAACTTTTTTTGAAAAGCAGTTGCTTCAACTACATAATTAACTACATAGCAACACTTATAATACTAATATTCTCAACAAGCTACATCAACATCTTAATAAATATAATGCCTTGATGGATTTCCACCATACATTTTGGCAGCAATATGCCAAAACTAATCATCTAAAGAATGTTGATAAGAATACTAAATACGTCCAAACCATTTCTAAAATTTTAGATTTAAACAGAATATCATATCATTCACAACTCGGGATGGTCTTGTTATTTTTTACCATGAATCTATTTCGGCTAACATGGCATCCGAATTGGCTTCAAGATTCCAAAATACTACTACATCAGCTATCCAAAATCATGACTTAGATATCATCCTTGTGCTTGTCTGCCCTCAACATAACATCGTGCTTGCCAAAGCACCAGTTCTGTCAAAGATTTAATCTACTATATTTGACCTAGCATTAAATAAAACTTCTAGGCCAGATGGATTCACAGCTGAAATTTTTAACATTTTTGGTCGACGATGGTGAATCTGTTGTTCGAGCTGTGGTTGTTATTTTTCCTACAAATAAAACCTCACCACATTAATTCCAAAAATTGATGTACCAATATCAATCAATCATTTTCGTCCTATCAGTCTATGCAATACTATCTATAAAGTTATTACTAAATTAGTATCAAATAGAATTTAACATATACTTTTGTCAATACTACATCCTCTGCAAAGTGCCTTTGTATAAGGGCGCCTCATTCAAGACAACATCCTTATTGCTTACGAAATCTTCCATTCATTTCACAAAAAGAAAAAAGGATGTCTTGGTTGGATTGCCATTAAACTTGACTTAGAAAAAGCCTATGCATGGTAAAATCAACTGTAACTTTCTTCGTCTTGTTTTGACCTGGCTTACATCCTAAATGGATTGAGCTTGTCAGGACTTACATCACGTCCTCCTCCTCTTCAGTTTTGATAAATAACGAACTTGGTTCGAAATTTCTACCTCATTGTGGAATCCGATAAGGTGACCTAATTGCACCCTTTATTTTTGTTTTATGAATGGAATATTTATCAAGAACACTTCAACACGAATCCACCTCTAGCTCTAAACATGTTGGCATCTAACTAACCAAAAATGGTATTGTGCTACCTATTCTAAGTTTTGCAAATGATACGAGTATCTTTGCTAACGCAACCATCAAGAATATGGAACTCATTAAGAATTTGATAATATACTTACGTCGATTTTAGGTTTAGCTATTAACTATCACAAAAGCTCACTTCAAACATCAGCCAATATCTCTGTTGGTAGGGTTTACCTTAACAAATAAATTTGTCAAGACCCCGCTGAGTATAGCGAAGTCAGGATCGTCCACGGGAGTTAGTAGATCTATAGTCTAGCAATCAAACTACGAAAGCAAAACAAAACAAAACGAAGCGAAACGAGCAATCAAACACAAAACACACGTCTCAGGAAGAGGTCGAGGCCGACCCTAGGGAGGTCGTGGCCAACCTAAGACAGGACAATAAAACACACTAAAATCACCTACTGAAGGGGGTTGCGGCCGACCAGTTGCAGGTCGAGGCCGGCCCTTTCTGGGCACGAAGATTGGTTTCGGAAAACAGGGGAAAACAACTAGGGGTGGGGATTCACCACACCACGAGCATGCATTCGAACAATGATAGAAGACCAACTTAACTCATAATCTCATGGGTGACTTTCGTCACAAAAGAACACATTAAAATCTCAACTTTCATAAAGAAACTAACATGCAATCCAACTTGTTTTCTAGGGCTCTAACTTTCGTCCTAACCCGGATAGTCCCTAATTAGCAAGACAATCTTTCAATTAGCTTGCAAACAAGAACATTCCCCAACTTTCGTTAAGGGTTTTGAGCATGCAAGAGGGATTTAGGGGTAGAGATTACAATTTAAGCACGATCTAGGTCTCAAGGTCTCAAATGCACTTTCATGGTGGGTATCACCCCACACCTAGCAAGCTATCTACTCACACATCATCACACACACAAACAAGGAAGGGGAGGAGAAAGACATCATCCAAAGCAAACAACTTCAATTAAACAAGATCCAAACTTACAAACTTTAGCAAACCCACAAGTTTTCTTCAAACACAATTGTCTTCTACCTTCTTCCTAAAACAACAACTAGAACGAGCTTTCTTCCCCACCACTTTCCCTTACACAAATTCTCTCTCTCTCTCTCTCTCTCTCTCTCTCTCTCTCTCTCACACACAGCTTCCTCTTCTTCTTCTTCACGTTTTTCTTCTTCTTCCTTCTCCTTCTCAGCCAACTCTCCCCCTCTCCCCCTTCAACCTTGAGCCTTTTCCAAGAAGAAAAAGCTGGCCCGAAAGGGAAAGAAAAATGGGGGTTTTGTAGCAGCCCATAAAAGTCAAAGAGGGAAGCTTCCTCCACTGCTACATCCCTACCACAGCTCTGCAACAGCCGCCCACTTTCGGATTTCGAAAATCCCGCCAAAAGCGTTACTTGCACAACACGGATTTTTCGGACCGGTATCGGTCAAGGTCGAGGCCGACCATATAGGGGTCGGCGCCGACCTTCTGCAGGAGGTGGGATTTTCTTCTCGTGTTGTGTTGTTCTTGCTCCAGTTGCTCGGTCTTTTGTTGGGCGTTTCCTCCATTTTGCTCCTTGATTCTCTTGAGTTCCTTGTACTTCTTTGAGGCTCACTTGGTTGCAACTTTGGTCCTTGGTTCTTTGACGACTTGACTCTTAAAAACTAACGGTTCCTAGAAAGCTCCGAAAATGCATGAAAAACTTCTCCTAAAGGCTCCAAATACCTACACAACACGAAACAACACACAAACGACTCCAACTCTCGAAAGAGAGTTGAAATCTTATGCAAAACACACGAACACAAAGGAAAACATGCAAAATAAACTAGAAAACCACCTAAGAAAATCAACTAAAAAGCACGACATCAAAATACCCCATACTTAAGCTTGCTTGTCCTCAAGCAATCACTCACATGCATCAAGACCAAGTATCAAGCTCAAAGAATGCCTTTAGAGAAAATAAGCACAAGTAGAACAATGAGCAAACAATTTCAATATCATAGCATACATGTGTAAATTCCAAGCAATAACAATCCAACCTCACAAGGTTAATGCAATACCTCATAGACAATGGAAATTATATTCGAAATTCTCCACCGAAGATATCAAAACAAGTTAAACCATCAAGAGAACTTAAGTGGCTCAATGAAGTCTTCAAAGAAGTTCCATTCAGCCGGGTTGTAGTGGAGCTCAGTATTTCAAAGGGTGTGGAATAAATTGGTCTTGTGGTGCTAATGAATCCGGGAATCTAGACTCCTAGACTTCAAAACTCAACTACACTCAACCAACTCTTCTTTCTTCCTCCAAACACCAAACACTTCAAACTTTTCAAAGCTCACTCTTCTTCACTTCACCTACTTCTTTGTCTTTCTTCTTATGAAGAAGCTTTGGCTCTTGCACTTATTCACACACTCTCTCTTTTTTTTGATTTTTTTTTCAAGGGCCTGGTGGAGGCCGGCCGCGACCTCTAGGGGGTCGGCACCGACCTTTGGCAGAAAACCCACTTTTCCTCTACGCTTGTGCATTCTGAGCCGATACTTCATCTTTTTCGTTCTTTTCTTAAGACAACTCCCTTAATTCCCACTTTCACAATCTCTTCATCTTCACCCCTCATCCACATCAACATCAACACCCACTCTAAGTCCTAATTCCCGGATCAACGGGGGTCAAGCTTATGATGGCTAGGATACTTTTGTGGAGCTAGAAATAAGGCTTTAGGCTCAAACAAGGGGCTTCAAATCAAGGGATCGTGCATAGGTAGGACGAAAAGGAGAGAAATAGGTTAATGAAAGTAAGTTCAATATCATTTGATCTAACAAGTCATGAATACATCTCCATTGGTTTCAAATCAAGAATAAGCATGCCATGGTCAAGTAATAGTTGCATATGGAAGAGTAAAAATCACACATGGACATGGAAAAACAAGGAATAAAACATACATTCCTTGTGGCCAAAAGATTTCTCACACTTAGGTTCAATTTGTTGGATTGCTTTTCACTTAGAATCATGCATGCTCAATGTTCATTATAAGCTCAAAATTCGAAAATCAAAGTCATGGAGGGCAATATTACAAAGCAAGTTACAAGGAATTACATGATGATGCAAATCATTACTTTCCTAGGACATCTTAGCAAGGGTATTCATCCATCATAAAAATGAAAAAGAAAAAGACTCAAACATGCAAACACACACAAAAACATGGAAACACATAACACAAACAACTAGTATCTCCCAAACCACCCCATACTTAAAACATCAATGTCCCCATTGATTAAAAAAGTAAAGAGAGGGAAAAGAGATACATACTTGGACTTGGAGCGTTTGGAGAAAACTCATCTTTGGGGAGGTTGAGGGAATGGAGCATCCGAGAACATCTTTTGAGCAAGCCAAGCATTGTAGGCAAATTGGGCTTAGAGGTCTTCATTGTACTCATCTCGGAAGTTGTCGAAGCCTCGAGTCGCACTTTCACCGTTTCCTCCATCATGTTCTCATAAAGATGCATTTGCCCTTCGTCTCGGATCACCACGTCATCCATCATTGCCACATTCTTGCCCTTCTTTTGTTT
Source organism: Polygonum aviculare (assembly GCA_934048045.1). Classification (NCBI taxonomy): domain Eukaryota; kingdom Viridiplantae; phylum Streptophyta; class Magnoliopsida; order Caryophyllales; family Polygonaceae; genus Polygonum; species Polygonum aviculare. Next base: position 27,298,980 of record OW204024.1, on the reverse strand, counting down.
CTTGGTTGCCCTTGAGGATGATGCCATTTGCCTACAAAATCAACAAGAAACTCCCAAGGTAATTTCCAACTCAAGGAACAAAAACAAACACCACTCAAGAGGCACTCAAACAATTTGCCAAAAAGTCACCCCATACTTGCAAGAAACACACACCTTCAAATTCATATGAAAGTTTTGAAATCAAGCATGCATAGTCATGAATCATAAGCAAGAAATGGGAAAGACTCATGGTTTAATCAATCAAATCATGGCAAGAACAACTCAAGTAACATGTTTTCAAAGAGATCACGAAGCATCCGGGGTCGGGGACGACCCATGGAAGCTCGTGCATAAACAAGTACGCGCTAAAACAAGCAAACAACAAACTTCAAATTTCTGTAGGTGGTCGCCGGCGACCCCAGGGGTGGTCGGCGCCGACCTGTAGCAGGTAGCCATACTCGAAAAATTCAGTTTAAGCACTTTAATGGCTACCAAAAATCCTAGAAAAATTCTATTGACCCAAAATCACCCAAACAATCATAGATCAAGCAAGAAATCATGCCAAAACTCAACAATCCTCAACCAAACATGTAGATCTAAGCACATACAACCCAAATTTCAACATTCAAGCTCAAGAACACCCAAATCTAGATTTCAAACTAAACCCTCAAAATTACTCAAGTACATATCAAGAGAGTGTTAAACAAGATGAATGCAAGCAAAATAGGGGTCGAAGCTGAGGTTTTGAGAGGTCGGGGTCGTGGGTTTTGGATATGGGTAGTTCGAAATTTCTGGGATTTTGTGGTGGATTTGGGTAGAGGAAGGAAGATTAGGAAGGATTTTGGTGGAATTTGGAAGAAAGGAGGTAGATCTAGTGGTTGATGGAGCAAGAGCGATGAATGGGAGCTTGGAAGAGGCAACAATGGGGGGGGTCGTGAGAATGGCAGCTAGGTCGTGGGTGAATAAGTAAAAAGAGGTGGGGAAGGAAAAAAAATTGTAAAGAAAAAATTCAGGGGCTTACTTGTAATTTCCCGAATTTTTACACAATTTCTACCTTTCGCCAGAGGGGGTCGGCGCCGACCATATCCAGGATCTTCCACCAATTTCGTTCGTCCGCCTTCGACTTCTTGCACCCGACCAAAGCCTCGGGTCCCTACAAAATACTTATGGAAATGCAATGCAAACTACCTATCTAGACTAAGAAAGGGAAAGAACGGGTTGCCTCCCAAAAAGCGCTTTCTTTAACGTCTTTGAGCTAGACGAGGGGTACCTTAGCTAGGTGGAGGTGGTGAGAGCCCAAGTGGCTCGGATTCCCGCATTGGGTTCCACCTTCTCATAATACTTCTTCAATCGGTGGCCATTGACCTTGAAAATTCCTCCATTGTCATCTATGAGGTCGGCCGCCCCGTGAGAGTACATACGATGAACCGTGAACGGTCCACTCCATCCTGTTCTTAATTTCCCGGGAAAGAGGCAAAGCCTAGAGTTAAAGAGAAGTACTCGGTCACCATCCTTGATGTTTTTGGGCACAAGCCTCCTATCATGCCACCTCTTTGTTTTCTCCTTGTAGATCCTTGAGTTCTCATATGCAATAAGCCTCAATTCCTCTAGTTGTTGCAAGTCCTTGAATCTTTTTGCTCCGGCCGCGTCGAGGTCCATGTTGAGCTCCTTAAGAGCCCATAAAGCCTTATGTTCAAGCTCAACGGGCAAGTGACATGACTTGCCATACACTAGGTTGAAAGGAGTGGTACGGAGTGGTGTCTTGTAAGCGGTGCGGTATGCCCATAAGGCATCATCAAGCTTGGAAGACCAATCTTTTCTTGAGCGGGACACCGTCTTTTCAAGAATGCTCTTGATTTGCCGGTTATAAACCTCCACTTGACCACTAGTTTGAGGATGATAAGGTGTGGCCACCTTGTGAGATACCCCATACTTGGTCAAAAGAGATTCAAAGCTCCTCTCAATAAAATGTGAACCACCATTACTCATGAGAACTCGGGGAACACCAAAGCGGGGGAAGATGATGGTCTTCATGAATTTAGCCACCACTCGTGCATCATTTGTTCTTGTGGCTACGGCTTCAACCCACTTGGAAGCATAATCAACCGCCACGAGTATATACTTGTAGGGACCCGAAGAGGGGAAGGGTCCCATGAAGTATATACCCCAAACATCAAAGAGTTCCACCTCCAAGATCCCGGTGAGCGGGTTCTCGTTCCTCCATGTAATATTTCCCGCCCTTTGACATTCACCACAAGTGGTTACATAAGCTTGCACGTCCTTGAAGATAGTAGGCCAATAGAATCCACTATGAAGAATCTTCGCGGTGGTTTTGAAGCCTTTAGTGTGGCCTCCCGTCAGAAGAGTGTGGCAATGACGTATGACTCCCTCTATCTCCTCATCCAGCACACAACGTCTAAAGATGTGATCACTTCCTTGCTTGAACAAGTAGGGATCATCCTAATAGTAGCGCTTGACGTCGTGAAGGAACTTCTTCTTAGCTTAAGAAGTCAATCCATCCGGAACAATGCCACCTACAACATAATTGGCAAATTCCGCAAACCATGGGGCTTTCACCCCCTTAATAGCATCTATTGAGTGTGAAATGGGAGAAGGAGAAAGAGGATCATGAAATACACAAGAGAGGGAGAAGATGTGACCTTGGGCGACCTCGATCGGGGGCGCTTGAGAACCGTCTCGATCATCAACAAGAACCGGAGAAGGGGCAGAGGAGGTCGAGGCCGACCATATGGGGGTCGGCGCCGACCTACAGCAGAAACTTCTTTCTTCTCGCGACATTTCGATGCTCATAAGAGTTTCGTCGGGCCGGGAGTCGTCGATTGGTACCAAGATTCCGGATTCCGAGATGTGCTCAATGGGTAGCCTTGAAAGATGATCCGCCACAAGGTTTTCCGCTCCTTTTTTGTCTCGTATCTCTAGGTCAAACTCTTGTAGAAGGAGCATCCATCGGAGTAAGCGCGGCTTGGCGTCCTTCTTGTCCATGAGGCAACGGACAGCCGCGTGGTCGGTGTAGACTATCACCTTCGAGCCCACTAAGTAAGAGCGGAACTTCTCAAATGCGAACACCATGGCTAAAAACTCTTTCTCCGTCGTTGTGTACTTGCTTTGGGCCTCATCAAGCGTCTTGCTGGCATAGTAGATGGCATGAAGCTTCACACATGATCTCAAATGCATCCCGGATCCTATGAAAAGCTTCAAGACACTCGGAAGAAAACTCAAACACCACATCTTTCATAAGAAGGTTAGTCAAAGGTTTTGAAATTTTCGAGAAATCTTGAATAAACCTTCTATAGAACCCGCCATGTCCTAGAAAGCTTCTAATTCCTTTTACGGAGGTCGGGGGTGGAATTTTTTCAATCAATTCAATTTTAGCTTGATCCACTTCAATTCCCCTCTTAGACACTACATGACCTAAGACAATCCCTTCTCGAACCATAAAGTGACATTTTTCCTAATTTAGCACTAAGTTGGTTTCTTCACATCTTTTGAGAACTCTAGCAAGATTAGCAAGGCAAGAGTCAAAAGTGGTACCGTACACCGAGAAGTCATCCATGAACACCTCCACAATGTCCTCAATCATGTCGGAGAAGATGGCCATCATACACCTTTGGAAGTTGGTGGGTGCATTGACAAGTCCGAATGGCATTCTCCTATAGGCAAACGTCCCATAGGGACATGTGAAAGTTGTCTTCTCTTGATCATCTGGGTGTATCGGAACCTTCCAAAAGCCACTATAGCCATCGAGATAACAAAAGTAGTCATGAAGAGCTAATCTCTCTAGCACTTGGTCAATAAAGGGCAAAGGAAAATGATCTTTCCTAGTGGCACTATTGAGTTTCCTATAATCAATGCACATGCGCCAACTAGTAGTAGTCCTAGTAGGAATCAATTCGCCCTTCTCGTTTTCCACCACGGTGAGGCCACTCTTCTTGGGCACTATATGAACCGGGCTCACCCACTTGCTATCCGAGATTGGGAATATGATTCCCGCATCAAGCATCCTTAAAATCTCCTTTTTCACCACATCCTTCATGTTTGGATTGAGTCGCCGTTGATGCTCAATGGTTGGTCTATGCCCTTCCTCAAGAAAAATCCGATGCATGCACAAGGAAGGTGAAAGTCCACTTAAGTCCTCAAGCGAGTACCCAATGGCTTTCCTATGAGCCTTAAGAACATCAAGCAACTTTCCGACTTCTTCCGCATTTAGATTTGCATTGACAATAACCGGAAAAGTGGAATTTGGGCCAAGAAACTCATACCTCAAAGACTCGGGGAGAGTCTTAAGCTCCGGAGTAGGCGGTGGTGGTGTAATAATGTCATCGTCTTCATCCGCCCTCAGAAACTCCTCCGCTTCACCGTCTTCGTCCTCCATTATGCACATTGGCGAGATCCTGTCAGGGGTCGTGGGCGACCCAGGGGGGTCGGCTGCGACCTACAACAGGGGAGGTCCGCTTCCTTCTCGTCATCTTCACTTGCATACTCTTCAAGCAACATCTTGACCTCCATAACTTCACCGGTTTCCTTCATGGTAGGGTTGAATCAGAACTCTACCACCTCTTCTCCAATTTCAAAAGTTAGGAGACCCTTCTTCACATCAATAACCGCTCCGGCGGTGGCAAGGAACGGTCCTCCAAGAATGATCGGGATGACGGGATCTTACGGCATTTCCATCACAATAAAGTCGTTAGGCACAAAGAACTTGCCGACTTGGATAGGAAAGTCATCAACAAAGCCGGTGGGTTGCACACAAGAACCGTCCGCCATATAGAGCCTCATGTTCACCGGGACCAAAGGACCCATGTTGTTCTTGGACCATATAGAAAGAGGAAGGAGACTAGCACTTGCACCAAGATCACATAGGGCTTTGAATCGGTGAGCACCTATGCCAATGGTAATAGCAAACTTACCCGGATCACCAAGCTTTTCCGGGAGCTCTATAGACCGCACATCATTGGTCAATTCGGACATTGACCGCTTCTTGGACAAGATCTCCTTGAGAAATTTGGTGTAGGCGGGCATCTCGTTCAAAGCATCGGCAAAGGGAATGGTGATATTAAGGCCTTAGAGAACCTTTACGAAGCGTTTGAACTTTCCCTCCGTGAAATCATTAGCCTTCTTGGATGGGTAGGGAAGTACCTTCGTTGTCGGAGGAGATGGGATGGATGTAGGGACTCTTGGAGGAAGGTCGGCTGCGACCTGGGGGTGGTCGGCTCCAACCTCCTCTGTAGTGGGGAAAGGGTCGGTGGCGACCAATGGGGGGTCGGCCACGACCTTTTCCAGAGATGGTTCGTCCTCTTTTTCCGCCGTTTCTTCACTTATAACTCGGTCCAGCAACTTCTTCCCGCTTCTTAGGTGAACGGCGGCAATATGGCCCCTTGGGTTCTCATCGGGATGGCCCGGTAAGCGCCCTTGAGGTCTTGGGATTTGAGCCGCGAGATCTCCGAGTTGGGAGTCAACGTTCTTTCTCCATGTGTCAAGATCTCCCAATCTCGTATGGACTCCTTTTAGCTGAGTGGTGAGCTCGGTCCTCACCCCTTGCATCAATCCTTCTTGCAACTCTTGAACCCATGACGGCTCCGCTTGATAACCGGGAGGTCTATAAGGAGGGGCCCTTTATTCTTGCGGGGGAGGTGGATAACCTTGACCTTGGCCTTGGTTATTCCATTGAGGGTAGTTGTTGTTCCTCCCCGCATAAGCATTGTTTTTGCCTCGGTAGGGTCCTCTCATATAGTTCGCCTCCGCATATGCCTCGGCGGCCCGGACTTGCTCCACATTAGTACAAGAAGCGGCGGTGTGAGCTTGAGAACCACACTCTTGACAAGGTGGGCCGGCGGACTTGAAGTAGCTCACTTGCTTCTTGAGCTTGTTGATCTCATCTTGCATGAATTGAAACTTCACATCTTGATCAATTGGCTCACTATTAGGATCATAGAGCTTCTTTGGTGGAATCCGGGCGGCTTGTTGGGTCCCGTACATGGTATCATAGTTGGTGATTTTGTCCATGAGACCCCATGCCTCGTCGGGATCCATCTCAATAAAACCGCAATCGGTGTGGAGGTTACTTCGGTCTTTTGTCGCGGCATTTATCCCTTGAAAGAATATTTCTTGAAGGACATAAGGAGGTTGTCCATGAGTAGGACATTGCCGAAGAAGCTCCTTGAATCTCTCCCACGTTTCAACAAATGTCTCGTTGGGAAGTTGGTGGTAGGAGGTGATGCGCTTTCTTAGCTCGGTGGTCTTTGCCGGTGGAAAGAACTTCGTCATGAACAAGTCGTGCAAAGCCTTCCAAGTAGTGATAGATCTAGCGGGCAAACTTTCGAGCCAATGAAGAGCCTTCCCGCATAAGGACCACTTGAACGCCTTGATGAGAACATACTCAAGTGAGACACCATCGGCGGCGATAGTGTAACAAAGATCGGTGAAGTTTTTTATGTGCTCCATGGGGCATTCGGTGGGCTTGCCTTCATATTGAGACCTTTTGATGAGAGTGATGAAGTGGGACTTGATCTCAAAAGCGCGCTCAATTGCCTGGAGCACAATAGCGGACTCGGGAACCCTAAGCTCGGGATGCATGTATTGCTTAGCGTTCCTCGGGATTGCTTCAAGTTGTTCTCGGAGGCGGGCAGCCGCCTCCCTTTCTTGCCACGCAGCAGCGGCTTGCGCATCACGCTCCATTTGCATATGCTCCATTTGAGCGCGAAGTTCAGCCATTTGATGAGCAAGAGCCTCAGCGTCGGCGATTGCTTTCCGTTCTCTTAGTCTTCGACGAAGGGTTCTCTCTATTTCGGGATCAAAGGGGAAATGGTCAATTGCCCTTCGTGAACTAGAGGGCATACACTTGTATACAAAACACTAGAGAAACGGATTAGTAGCAAAATAGGGGTTCGGGCTAGTCCCTTACCCAAAAGAAAGCTGGACTTGGAAACTAAACTAACTCCCCGGCAACGGCGCCAATTTGTTGGTAGGGTTTACCTTAACAAATAAATTTGTCAAGACCCCGTTGAGTATAGCGAAGTCAGGATCGTCCACGGGAGTTATTAGATCTATAGTCTAGCAATCAAACTACGAAAGCAAAACAAAACAAAACGAAGCGAAACGAGCAATCAAACACAAAACACACGTCTCAAGAAGAGAACGAGGCCGACCCTAGGGAGGTCGTGGCCGACCTAAGACAGGACAATAAAACACACTAAAATCACCTACTGAAGGGGGTCGCGGCCGACCAGTTGCAGGTCAAGGCCGACCCTTTCTGGGCACGAAGATTGGTTTTGGAAAACAAGGGAAAACAACTAGGGGTGGGGATTCACCACACCACGAGCACGCATTCGAACAATGATAGAAGACAAACTTAACTCATAATCTCATGGGTGACTTTCGTCACAATAGAACACATTAAAATCTCAACTTTCATAAAGAAATTAACATGCAATCCAACTTGTTTTCTAGGGCTCTAACTTTCGTCCTAACCCGGATAGTCCCTAATTAGCAAGACAATCTTTCAATTAGCTTGCAAACAAGAACATTCCCCAACTTTCGTTAAGGGTTTTGAGCATGCAAGAGGGATTTAGGGGTAGAGATTACAAATTAAGCATGATCTAGGTCTCAAGGTCTCAAATGCACTTTCATGGTGGGTATCACCCCACACCTAGCAAGCTATCTACTCACACATCATCACACAAGCAAACAAGGAAGGGGAGGAGAAAGACATCATCCAAAGCAAACAACTTCAATTAAACAAGATCCAAACTTACAAATTTTAGCAAACCCACAAGTTTTCTTCAAACACCATTGTCTTCTACCTTCTTCCTAAAACAACAACTCGAACGAGCTTTCTTCCCCACCACTTTCCCTTACACAAATTCTCTCTCTCTCTCTCTCTCTCTCTCTCTCTCTCTCTCTCTCTCTCTCTCTCTCTCTCTCTCTCTCTCTCTCTCTCTCTCTCTCTCACAGCTTCCTCTTCTTCTTCTTCTTCACGTTTTTCTTCTTCTTCCTTCTCCTTCTCAGCCAACTCTCCCCCTCTCCCCCTTCACCCTTGAGCCTTTTCCAAGAAGAAAAAGCTGGCCCAAAAGGGAAAGAAAAATGGGGGTTTTGTAGCAGCCCATAAAAGTCAAAGAGGGAAGCTTCCTCCACTGCCACATCCCTACCACAGCTCTGCAATAGCCGCCCACTTTCGGATTTTGAAAATCCCGCCAAAAGCGTTATTTGCACAGCACGGATTTTTCGGACCGGTATCGGTCAAGGTCGAGGCCGACCATATAGGGGTCGGAGCCGACCTTCTGCAGGAGGTGGGATTTTCTTCTCGTGTTGTGTTGTTCTTGCTCCAGTTGCTCGGTCTTTTGCTGGGCGTTTCCTCCATTTTGCTCCTTGATTCTCTTGAGTTCCTTGTACTTCTTTGAGGCTCACTTGGCTGCAACTTTGGTCCTTGGTTCTTTGACGACTTGACTCTTGAAAACTAACGGTTCCTAGAAAGCTCCGAAAATGCATGAAAAACTTCTCCTAAAGGCTCCAAACACCTACACAACACGAAACAACACAGAAACGACTCCAACTCTCGAAAGAGAGTTGAAATCTTATGCAAAACACACGAACACAAAGGAAAACATGCAAAATAAACTAGAAAACCACCTAAGAAAATCAACTAAAAAGCATGACATCAATCTCGCAACCTCTTTGGAAAAGTACCTAGGTATTCCAATTTTAAAAGGTAGAGTTCAAAATTCTATGTTTTCTGATGCGGTCTTGAATCTTAAAAAACAACTATCCCAATTGAAAGCTAATTCCATATCACAAGCAGGACGGGTGGTCGTTATCCAGTCCTGCCTTTTGAGTAAAGTTAACTTTCTAATGCAAAGCTTTTTGCTACCCCAAGGTGTTCTTAAACAGGTTGACAATGTTGGTAAATCATCAGTTGGGATCGCATTTTCTCTTTCAGAGATGAAGGTGGTCTCAGCCTTCGATCAACTGAAAATATCAACATATCCCTTCAAATGAAACTTATTTGGAAATTAGTCACACAACCTAGGAATGTGTGGGTTCAAGTCATTATTGAAAAATACCTTCGCATTGAGTCCATTTATGATTACCACAAGACAAACTACTCTTAGCAGTTTGGTCACCTGCTTACTATTAGAAATGCCTTCTCTAAAGGCCTTAGATGGTTGATTGGAAATGTTAGCTCTATCAATTTCTAGAAAGATCCTTGGGTCCCAGATATTAATTTGCTAACACTTCTAAATAACTCTAACTCCAACCTTCATGTCTCTAACTTTATACTGCCTTATCATTCTTTGGACATTATGCTCCTTCGACAACTATTACCACTCCATATTGTGGATATAGTTTATGCGATTAGAGTCCCGATTAAAAATATTGAGGATCGGCTCATTTGGCTACCTTCAGTTGATAGGAATTTCTTTGTTCACTCAGTTGCCTCAATTTACCTTCTCCAACTACCGCTATTATAGACAATTTCTCTTGGATTTGGCAAACAAAACTACTGTCCAGTTTTAAAAATATCCTCTAGAAAGCTTATGCTGACTGCCTCCCTACTACGGACAGAATCAACAGATTTTACAACTCCATACCTAATTCCTGCTCTCACTGTGATTTGTAGAATGAAAACCTCAAACACTTATTCTTTGAATATCCATTTACAAGAAAAATGATTGCAAGATTGGGGAAACTTTAAAATAACTCTTTAACCATAACTATCTCGCATACATTTCACCGTAACATTCAAGAAAATTTTGTGAATAATGAATTCAGTACACCGCTCTGCTTCCTTTGGTGGTTTGTTTAGGCTCATACGAATGCGAAAATTTTTGACCTTGAAATAATTAACCCAAAGAAGCTTCCATATGAATTAGCATTCTCATGTGCTTTAGAATGGGAGTGTAGTACCACCACAGTTAAAAAGCACAGTACCTACAAACCAAAAAGGAAAACCCACTCTGTTTGGAAAAACCCATCTCCTTAGTGGTCCAAACTTAACTTCGATGCATCTAAGCTTAAAACTAGAACGAATCACGCCGGGTTTATCTTACGTAACCATTCTGGATTACTATTATAGTAGGACGACAATAGTGACCTTCTATGTCAATAGTACAAGTTGACGCTTCCTCCTTACTACAAGCACTATGAAATATTGATTATCCAAATTCAAAATCTAATCATTGAAGGCAATAATTTCATTGTCATTACTAATTTCAAACGACTTTGAAAAGTCTCGTGAGAATTACACTCAATTTGGGCTGACATCAGAAATATTATTTCTATAATCCCTTGTGTTTTATGTTATCATTGTTTCAGGGAATCTAATGTTGTTGATTTCCTTGGAAGAAGGCAAGTCAATCTCGAAAGTCTTAATGCAGCCATCCCACTGATCTCTTCTTCTTTTTTCCGCTAATAATTTGTCTGTAGTTCAATCAAGATGTTTGTTGAGTCAACAACCCTTGCTATTTGATTTTTGTAAGATCATCCATCGTGATGAATTACACTCCATTTGGCTTGTTTGAGCTAGTAGCTCTTCAATAAATAAAACTTGGGATGGGTTCCCAGATATTAAGACAAATGCCTTTGAATAGAGTGGGGGACTCCTCTCTTTGCTAACTTGCTCTTGCTCAATGCGCCCAAATGTGCAGTGATGGCATCATTGGGAAAGGTGAATAATTTGGGGTAATGTATAAGATTGGGTGAGGTTAATTTTGTACTTTTATAGAAAAATATGATAAAGTTGATAGAAAAGTGGGTAATGATGGTAATATGTGAGATTGAATAAGGGTAAAAGTGTAAAAATATATAGATAAAAATGGAAAGATGTAAGAAGTGAACAAACTTTTTGGATGCTTAAAATGGAAAGGTGGACAAACTTAATGGGACAGAGGGAGTATTGCTTATTATCATATTTTATTAGTATATTATGGGTCCGAATCCGGTGAGAATGGGTGCTCGGGTGGGAAATATGAATAAAGAAGAACCGTTGGATGAGGAGAGATCAAACGCTTAACAAAAAAAGGAAAATTAACGACACTGCCAAATTTTTCGCATATTTTTCGAAAAATAGGGGTACAACACGCGGCAAAAATTTGTTCAACTCTATTGTCAATTTTTCAACTACAAAGTGGTAACCTTCTCTATGGAATTACACGTTTTTACGACTCAAGAAGTCCAATTCTATCTAGCTCGTCATCTTCAGTGGGAGCTAACGGCAATAAAGCACGAGTCTTTACTCTTATTCTTTTTCTTAAGATAATTATCGATTATTGCCTAATTTAGGCTAGATAATTACTCAGTAAATTCTAGCTGAAACAAGTAGTAATAGTTAGTAATAGATGGTAGTAAGTGGTAATAGGTGATAATAGGTCGGGGTAATGGATGTTTGAGAGTAATAAATTTGAACAATTCATTATGTAATAAATGCCAAGGGAAATGAGAATGAGTCGTTACAACTGTGGAAATGTTTGTCCTTACGTCTCCGATCAACATAGTCATAGCGGTAGTAGAATTCTTAGTCGTAACGGCTATAAGGTGCGCTATTGTGAAATATAGCTTGCTTAGCCGTAATCATACCTGCATATGATTGTAGCTTTGTTTGTACAATTTTCTTCTTGTCTAGCTTGCTTTCCAAAATATATGTATGCTGATTTATATGAGCGTAATCATACCTGCATTTTGCCATTCCTAATTTCAGGTTATGCTCTATGGTCTCTTGTTTAAGCAATTTTATGAGACCTGAAAATCAGCTGATTTGTAAATAACTCAGTCTGAAAACTGTGGTTTGAGTATCAATGGCTTACACAGAAAAGCTATTTCATCACAAAACTAATTTCCCTGAATAGTTTGCCTATATATATGGTTTGGTTCCTGAAATAGGATGCTTGTAATTTATTTATAGCTTGGTTCTATAAATCAGGGAGCATGGTTTAGAATTGATTATGGGATGATAGCAACCGTGCTTAATGCAATAATCAGCGGGCATAACTAAGCCTGTGATTAGTGACATTAGGCCAGATCTCTTTGAACCAGACTCATTATCACATGTCTAGTTGGTTGTAACCACTTGTACTTGTATCCGTGCCTCTTTATGAGTTTCTGCTCTATAATCTATGCATAATCCAGAAATTGGATCTTCTTTGTTGTATAGTGAGATATTAAGATATGATAAAAATACGTGTTTGACCATAGAGTTGTACAAACTTGACCATTGAGTTGCATAAATTTGATCATTAAGTTGCATAAATTTGACAATTGAGTTGCACAAATATTGATGAACAAATTGACCAAAGAATTCAACACATTGGCAATAGAGTTGAACAAATATGAATGAACAAATTGACCTTAGAGTTGCACAAATTTGACTAGTGAGTTGGACAAATTGACCTTAGAGTTGTACAATTTTGACCATTGAGTTGAACAAATTTGACTATTGAGTTGGACAAATTGACCTTAGAGTTGCACAAATTTGACCATTGAGTTGCACAAATATTGATGAACAAATTAACCATAGAATTCAACACATTGGCAATAGAGTTGAACAAATATGAATGAACAAATTGACCATAGTTGTACAAATTTGACCATTGAGTTGCACAAATTTGACCATTGAGTTGCACAAATTTGACCATTGAGTTGCACAAATATTGATGAACAAATTGACCATAGAATTCTACACATTGGCAATAGAGTTGAACAAATATGAATGAACAAATTGACCATTGAGTTGCACAAATATTAATGAAGAAATTGACCATAGAATTCAACACATTGGCAATAGAGTTGAACAATCATGAATGAACAAATTTGATCATTGAGTTGCACAAACTTGACCATTGAGTTGCACAAACTTGACCATTGAGTTGCACAAACGAAAAAAAATCAAAAAAAATCAAAAACAAATCGAAAAAAAAAACGGAAAAAAAAAACGAAAACGGAAAAAAACGCGTATAATTCGCGTATAAAACGCGAAATATACGTGTATTATACGCGTTTTTTTCCGTTTTCGTTTTTTTCCGTTTTTTTCACCCGTGTGGCTTGTTGGGCTGTTTTCCCTCCGCGTGATGGACGGCCGAGATTCATTCCCATTTCCTACCATAATAATCATTCCTACCGGATCCGAACCCTTTTAATAATAAAATATTACATATTTTCAAAATAAATTTATAGATTGTAATATAATTTAAACTATAAAAAATCGGATCCGAACCAACGAGTTCGGTTTGCCCAATGGATTCAAGTTTCAATCGAATCGGGTTGAAACTGGGTCACGGTTCTAAATTTTCGGGTTGAAACCCAACATTTTCGAGTCAAGTCGGGTCGGGTCAGCGAGTTGGGTCAACTTTTGAAAAGTATGATTGTACATGAATTCCGTAGGTACGCACGAATAGCTTTCCAATTATATTGGTGTATCATAACCGTACATATAACTTAGGCAATCATGTATATAAACTATTGATTTTTCAGATCATTTGAACTAGTTTAACCCCCGTACTATATACGGTAATGTGATTATAAACCTAATTTAATATAGATATATGAAGTTAATGATCACGTAAAAAATATAGGACTATATATTTTTATCTGATTAGTTTTTTACCAATAATAAATCAACTCATAACATAAATAAGTTAGATTTGTTAAAAAAATTATTTTACGATACATATCACGTTTTATTAAATAATAATATTTATTAGAAGATTACAACTAATTTTTGGATAATATTTATCAGAAGATTACAACTAACTAGTTTAACCCCCGTACCATGTACGGGTAATGTGATTATAAATCCAATTTAATATAGATATGTAATGTCAATATGTAATGTCAATGATCACATTAAAATTATAGAGGTGGGTTCATCTTTGTATTGTGATTAGTGTTTTTTACCAATAGTAAATCAACTCATAATATAAATAAGTGGGATTTGTTAAAAAATTACTTTACAATAAATGTCATGTTTTATTAAATAATAATATTTATCAAAAGATTATAATTAATTTTTGGTAAGTGATAATTCATGATATTCGAGATAATTCATACTTTTTTGTAAGTTTTAAACAATTTTTACGGGATAAGATTATATGAGATTCTAACTACCTAATTGGAATAAAGGAGGGCCCGACTTATTATTTTATTTCAGAAATGACACATGGCGCAAATTTTTATGAAGACATTGTCTTCGCTTTATACTATAGGTAGTATAGATTCTTGGTAAGGGATAATTTATAATTCTCAAGATAATTCATAATTTTCGATAAATTTTAAATAATTTTTACAAGATAAGATTATACGAGATACTAACTACCTAATTCAATTAACACAAGAGCTATAGTGGACACATTGACATTACGAAACTAAATTTAATAGACCCAAAATGTTAAATATGATGAGATAATATCCTAACACTTTGATTTTGATATTAAATTTAATGTACGGGGGATCATGCATTCACATTGGCATTATCGTATCTTATACATTTTGATGAGATTATTTCGGGATAAGATTATCCATGCATTAGTTTCGCTTTAATATATATATATATTTATATATATATATATATATATATATCTAGGGTCCGGATCCGGTAGGAATGATTATTGTGGTAGGAAATAGGAATGAATCAGGGCCGTTGATCACGGAGGAAAAAAAACACGTTACTGTACACGCGCTACTATTCACCGTCTCCCCCCAAACGCGAAATCGCCCCTCCCCCCAAACGCGAAAATCGCCCAGCTCGCCTCCGTCGATTTTTGCCTCCGAAATCGATTTTCGTCTCTAAAATCTGTAGCTCAAATCGATTGTAGATCAAATCTGAGAACTGACTACAACAAATTCAATCGCTTCCGAAAATCTGTAGCTCAGATCTCGTTTTCGCCTTCTGTTCTACCAGATCTGGTTTTCAAATCTGAGATCTGTTCGAAGTTCACAAAACTTCGAACAGATCTCAGATCTTGTTTCGATTTGAACTCCATCAACTACAAAAAGCAATGGAACCAGGTAGTTAAAACTTTCTTCGATTCTCTTGAACAAATTCATAAAGGTGCTCGATAAAACAATTTTCGTGTCGTTGAAACCGATTGTTGTGCTCAAACTAGTTATTAGAGATGTACAATCACACATAGCAGCTGCACAAATTGTAATTGGGAATCCTAGTTTAATAAATTGAGCATCGCATATACAAAAATGAAACATAGTTGAACAATTACATATTTCAGTTGCACAAATCAAATCAATAGTTGAACAAGTACAAAACACGTAAAAGATTACGATGGTGTTATAACGTGTTTATAACAGAGTTGAACAAATGCATATATTAGTTGCACAATGATGATATATGGTTGAACAATTTATGAATGTTTGCACAAACATGGTTGCACATAAACAAAAACACGGACGTAGTTGCACAAACAAGCTTACTAGTTGTACAAAATTTTTGATAGAGTTGAATAGAATAGTTTTCTTCATTACTGAAGCTTCAATAACTTATTGTTGATGTTGTTTCACACTAATGAAAGGTAAAGCTGAAGAAGAGAAGGGGTTGAAGACCTCCATCTCTCCTGGAAACACTACGTATTACATACCGTTTTGTGATGATAAACTCAGACCTCATGTGGGAATGGTGTTCCAAACTTGGCATCAAGGAGCAAACTTCTATAAAGAATACGCACGTGCATGTGGATTCCAGCCACGTAGCGGGACTGTCACACGATCTCGTGATGGGAGTATACTTTGGAAGTACATGTTGTGCAACAAGGAAGGCTTTAGAAAAGAACCAACTACACAGATTGCACAAACTACAACAACTAAACAGATTGTTGCAAAAACAGAGAAAAAAAAAGGAAGATGAGGAAGAAGACGAAGATGAAGACGCAGAAGATGAAGAAGAAGAAGATGAAGAAGAAGAAGACGAAGAGGAAGAAGAAGCGGGAGGAGGAGAAGAAGGCAAGAAAGTACTCAAGAGAAAGATACTAAACAGTAGATGTGGCTGTATTGCTAAAATGGCTATGAGAAATGTTGGAAAGGATGGATATATTGTCAAAAAGTATGAAGAGCGTCACAACCATATGATGTTGGATGATACACAAAAACACATCGCCAAGAAGTATAGGAAGCTCAGTGCTTTTCATAAAGAGTTCATTATGAATTGCATCAAAGCAAACATTGGCACAAGCAAGTCGTACATGGTCTACAAAGAGTTTGTTGGATCATACAACAAAATTGGTTCAACTATAATAGATTTCAAGAACTTCAAAAGAGATTTGAACTCCTTCATGATTGGATGTGATGCTCAGATGGTGATTGACAATCTATTCAAGAAAAAAGAGAGGTGTGATGCCTTTTGCTTTGAATACGATGTTGATGAACAACAACAATTAACAAAATTGTTCTGGTGTGATCCTATTGCAAGAAAGAGCTTTTCCTATTTTGGGGATGTCGTCTTTGCTGATGCAACATACAAGTCAAACAGGTATGTACTGTTTTCCTAACCAAGTTGAACAAATTCGTAGCATAGTTGAACAAGTATCTGTTCTAGTTGCACAAACCGGTATCGCAGTTGAACAATATGTTATAGCATTTGAACGAAAAGCATTCTGTGGTTAAACAGACAATTGTCTAGTTGCACAAAGCTTCCTCATAGTTGCACATACGCATATAATAGTTGAACAAATTGGTCAAATGCTTAACCTAGCTTAGCAAAAATTCTACCACATTCGAACAAATATATATCTTGTTTGCACAAACACATTTATTAGTTGCACAAATAAGTTTTTGAGTTGCACAAATTCATAATTTTGCATTTCAGGTACGATATGGTATTTGTACCATTTATTGGAGTCGATAACAACAAGAAAAGCATCACATTTGCATTTGGATTGCTTCTGAAAGAAGATGTGGAGGCGTATGTGTGACTATTTCAGAACTTCAAGCAAGCTATGGGGCATGAACCGTTTATCATCTTAACCGACCAAGACCCTTCCGTAAAACAAGAAATTGAGAGGGTGTTTCAGACTGCTGTGCATCGGTTCTACATGTGGCACATAATGTTCAAAATACCGGCAAAGGTCACAAGTGATATAGCTAACGACGAACGGTTTAGAAGCAAGTTCAACAAGCTTGTATGGAGCAATGAGATTAGTTGTGAAGAGTTCGAGGGGACGTGGCAATCAATTATATCTGAGTTCGAACTTGAATCAAACAACTGGTTGCAGGCCATGTATCAACAACGTCGATTGTGGATACATGCGTTCTTCAATCACGTTGAAATGGGTGGACTCCTAAGAACCACATCATGCTCTGAAAGCCAGAACTACTTCTTCTCACATTTCATTGGGGAGACGTCGTCTCTGGTTATTTTCATGATGCAGTTTGAGAGTGCGATTGATTCACAAAGACATGAACAAGGGAGGCTTGACTTTGGAACGTCTACTTGCTCTCCGAATCTGAAGACACCGCTTGAGTTGGAAAAGTATTGTGCTTCTGTTTACACCATTAGTGTCTTCTATGATGTTCAGACGGAAATTGTTGCTTCGGTGTTTGAATGTGGCCTAACAAATCTGGTGAGGGAGGATCACATCCATATGTATCATGTCAGTCACTTTAAAAAGGGGTACATTGTGCAACACAAACTGTCCACCGAAGAGTTTGATTGCACGTGTTACAAGTTTCTCAATATGGGGATCTCATGCTCACATATGTTTCTTGTTTTCAAAAACATTGGCTTGAAGAAGGTGCCTCCTCGATACGTAAAGAACAGATGGACAAAGAAAACAATTCTGACCCCAACCTTTGAAATTGATGGTGCAATTGTTGAAAAATCAGAGAAGATGGATGAGAAAAAAATCTTGTTGACTGAGGTATTAAGTGAAGTACATTCAACCATCGATGTCATAGGAGGAAACACGGAGCAACTCAAGGAGTTAATACAGGTTCTGAAGGGACAAACCAAAAAAACGCAGTTGAAGCATCCACATCAACAAAGAACGACACAATTCAGAACTTCCTAGGAAGCAAGCCCAAGGATGTGCAAGTGCATTCACCTGAGCATGCGGTAACCATGGGGAGGAAGAAAAAAGGTAGAATACAAGGAGGGGAAGAGACATCAATGAAGAAAGCAGCAAAGGAACAAAGGACTTGCAAAAAGTGCAAGAAGGTTGGACACAATAGCAGGTGATGCACAAAAGCTTCTAACACGTAGTTGCACAAACATGGTTTTTGGTTTGCACAAACCGGTTTCCTAGTTGGACAATAGTTACTACTATTTGATTTGTTTTACGTGTATGCTTGAACAAAATATTATTGATATTAGTTGAACAAACATGGTTTTGGGTTGCACAAATGGATTTCCTAGTTGCACAAACAGTTACTACTTGTTGATCTGTTTTAATGAAGTTGACAGTTTGTTTGGTTTGCGTGTATGCTTGAACTAAATTCTATTGATAGTTGTACAAACATGGTTTGTGGTTGAACAAATAGATTTCCTAGTTGCACAGCAGTTACTATTTGTTGATCTGTTTAAATGAAGTTGACTGTTCGCACAACAGTTTGTCTAAATGAAGTTGAGAATGAAAATACGTGAGAAAGATTGAACCAAAAGCCTTGATCAGTTGCACAATTAAGGTCTCTTGATGCACAATTAATCCATTCACTTACACAATCAGTTGTGCACAAACCACTTACAAACAAGTTGAACAAATATATCAAACCAATTGCACAAACAGTATTCAGGATTGCACAACCATCTAAAAGTATCTAAAACAGTAGCAAAAGTATCTAAAAAGTATCCAATTACATCTATCATATTCATGGTTCACTTCTTACCGCTACCCCTACCCCTACCCCTCCTTCCCTTCTCCTTTGCTGCAGCAGAAAAGTGTGGAGGTAATGGCACTGGAATAACATAGTTTTTTATGTGTTCCTCTACTTCGGATCTGCACAGGTTCCAAAGAGTGATCAACATTTCATGGTAGTACTTCTTCCTCAAATCATCCAGCTGTTGTTGATCCTCTTTCCTCAGACCACAGTCCCACCTAGCTAAACCATTACCAAAATATGTCTCCATGTGGCGCATAAGGAAAATACCACAATCAACTTTGTTGGACGTGTCCCTCCAACTCATTTCTAAGCGTTCCACAGGAACCTTAGTTTCATCCAACAAAGCTGAAGCCTTGTAATACATTTTGTGGTGGTTCAGATAATGAGCCATCAATTTTCTCTGAAAATAAAAAAAAAAACCCTTAAATTTGTAAAGACAATATATTTGAACAAATATGGAACCAGGTTGTACAAATGTCACACTGAGTTGAACAAATATGGAACCAGGTTGTACAAATAGGAGACAAGATTGAACTAACCACTTTAGAAGGCACATAGTCATACTTTCCTTCCACACTAGATTCTGAAGCTGAGTTATCAAGAATGTGCAATCCTAAATTTCTTAGGTTCACTACAATACAGTAAAAATGTGCATGAAAGCACACGGGGAAGAAGACCTGAAATATTAAAATTAAATCAAATAAATTATTAGATTGAGATTAACACATGATCATACTAAAAAAAACAGTGATATTGACACTTACAAGACCAATGGTGTGAGGCTTAAACACCTTAAATTGCTTCATAGCATCATCAACCATTGCCACAAAAAATGAATTGGCTTCTTCTCCATTCATCAATGGAGATAGCACATATGTCTACAAATATAAGAGTTGAACAAACAGACTAGAGCAATTACACAAACATTGATATCAGTTGAACAACAAAATAGAATAGGTTGGAAGATGGCTTGAACAACCTCTTCTAATTGGAGGAGGCAAATCTCCAATAGTCATTCTTCCAAAACAAAGATCTTGTGCAGTTTGTTCTGGAAGATTTACTTGATTCTTACCTAATTGTACATTATTACACACAAGTTGAACACATTACAGACTTAGGTGAGCAAACTTCCAGACCAACTGAACAAATAGATACACCAGTTGCACAAATAGCTAACTCAGTTGCACAACAAAACAAAACACAATTTAACACAAAAAACGGTGCAATATATTGAACAAACATGCAATAAATTACACAAAACTAGTAACACAGTTGAACAAATAGATAACACGGATGAACAAACCGAGATAAACACCTCAACCGTTCCAGATCTGAACAAAAATACCAAATCAACAACCAAAACACAAACCGAAACAACCAAAAATACATGCACACATGACCAAATTGAACAAATAAACCAACCAAATGAACAAAACACCAAAAATAGGTTAAACAGAGTTGAACAAAAGCAGAAAACGAAAAAATCACCAAACATGCACACACACAAAACTACAAAAAAAACACAAAAACATGTATACAGTACATATAACCACAGATCTACACAGTTATGCAAAGAATCATCAAGAAACACACATGGATTCGAACGAAAACAAGCAAACGACTCCAAAAATACATAAACTAGAGCGACAAATCAACTAAATCACAAACTAATCGCAAATAACCGCTTCGAAAAGACTTCAACAACATCATTCAGAATCAAAATCCAAGCAAAAACAAGCAAAATTGCACAAAATAAAAAAATTAGCGTTCGAAGCAAGCAAAAATCAAAAAAACCGAAGCCTAGGGTTTCGAATTCAGCATACCTCGCGTGTTTGAAGGAGACGACTTCGATCTCACCATTGCTTGTGTGTTTGAGTGTACAAATTGCAGTTTGATTGCAGTTTCCGAGCGAAAATCGACGAGATTTGTGGGGGAGGTTTGAGCGGAACCGTTTTCGCCTTCGAGAGAGAGAGAGGGAGAGCAGTTTTGGGAGAATTTTGCAAATGACCGGAAAGTGTGAGGGAAGTAGACCCCACAGCCACGCGCGCGAAATATTTAAAAAAAAAAGGCTACAATCTCAGCCGTTAGATGCACTAGATCGAACGGTGCACAATCATTCCTATTTCTCACCACAACAATCCTTTCTACATGACTCTTTCTCATATATCTATATGATATAGATCTTTCTTTGTAGATATAGAAACTTTTATTAAATATTATGTCTTCCTATTTTATCAAATATTATGTCTTCCTATTGTGGCAATGATCGTATGAAAATTATATCTTTCTATAAATATCTTCCTATATGTTCTTTAAAATAATGAAATCATATATATTTATCTTTCTATTGTGATTAGTGTTTTTATATACGCAAGGGCCCGATTGATTATTTTATTAAAGATATGACACGTGGCGCAATTTTCTGTGAAGATTTTATCTCCGCTTTATACTATAGACAATATAGATTATGGGATATTATGGTCTTTTCATTTTAAAATTTAAAGATTAAATTCACCAGCCACTCACCACCCCTATAAATTTTGATTTTATACGCTATATCTAATTATTTTGCTAAACGAAGCAAATCTTGATTTCATAAGTGGGTTGGAAGATCGTGTTTGCTTTTTATCAAGCTTTCAAATATTTTAGGAAATTTTTTTGGAACCTTTTAGTGTTCTAGGAAAAAAGTTTTTGTTTCCGTACCAATGTAGTTTATATATTTTCCTTTTTGTAACCAAAACTCTATCTAAACCCATTTTCCATCGAAAAAAATATAATTTCTATTAGCATTTAAAATTAAAAACGAATTGAGAAAATAAAAATTAAATCGAATGAGTTTTGGGAATTGTAATTTGTTAATGTCACATATACACGATATCAAAATATATTTTTAGTAGTATTTTTCATGATTTATTAAATGGGGAATGAACCAAATTAATCGCGGAAAATCAAGGTTATGAAATATAATCTAAAAACAATTGTAGATTACATAGTCTACAAATTGTTGCGTTTTGCAAGCAATAGTAAATTCATTTTTATTAAAATTTAAACGTTAATAATGTTTTTTTGGATGGAAAATGAGTTTAGATGGAGTTTTGGTTACGAAAAGGAAAATGTATAAAGCACAAGGGTACCAAAAGGAAATGAATTTTATCTTTGACACCAGAACAAATTGTCAAAACCACCAGGATACCAAAAGAAATTTCCCAATATTTTAACAATGTTATTACTATACATCCTTGTATGAAGATTCTTTGTCAGAAAATTATACATTAAAAAAGAATCTACTTACCTTTGCACATCCTATTAGATTTAGTGGCGATTTTCATGTGGGTTGAAAATAGTATTCTATTTCTTTTGGTAGAAAAATGTTATACTCCCTAGCAGTAGTGATATTCAAGTATGCTTATAATAGTATATTGAAAAGATCTAGTACTGATTTTCAGTTTGCTTAGAATAATAGTACAGAGATTTGCTTTAACAAACAAGAATAGTATTATAGACAGATTTAGTATTGACTGTATCGTAATCCTGTTAAATTAAGGATTGGATAGAGATTTAGTTTGATTTCTTTTTGTTGTCTGTGTTTTTCTTCGTATCTTACATGGCTTTTATATAATGATTCACACCATTTTTTTTTCTTCACATTTTACCAATTTGTTTACCATAAAACCCTTAATCTAATTTTGGAAAAAATCATCTAGTGTACAACTATAAGAACATATGGAAATTTATTTAATATTTACCTATAAATCTCCTAATTATAACTTACCTTTAATAAATCATTTATGTCAAATATATGACTTAGTTTATTATATGGGGTTTAGCAGCTATACAATTAAGCTATAAAATTATGCTTTGAAGAACTTAAGTTACGTACATGCATTGAAGAAGGATTACCTTTAAGTACTTTAGGATGGTAGTATTTGGATTCAACTTCCTTCTTTTTTTTTTTCCTTAATCATTATAATGATATGGTTAAAAAAAATTATGTATGATTATTTAAGAGTTAAAAGTGCATTTTAGAATAATTTAGCTAAATTACTTAGGGTTATGATTTTAAAAATCAATTTAGTTTTTTTTTATTTCCTAAATATGGTTGATATGGTGAAGTTTAGTAAATATGTTTATTAATAGCAAGAATCTTACAAGATACATCTTAATATACTATCTTTCCTAATTTATACTGTATTATTATAAGAAAAAAGGATATTGGAGTAATTTCATAGTGTGATGTTTAGTAATAGGGTGTGATGTATAGCATCCCCTTTTCTATATTGTGCCTTAAGAGCACATTATAAGCACCCCTAGTTTAAAAATTACACCTTAAAAGGGAACTGATAAACATGTTTAAGAAAATAATAAATAAATCTTTCAAATTACAGATTTTTATCATGTTTCCCCAAACACATTCTAGAAAAATCGTTTACATAAATACTGTAACATTTAGGAAAACTTTGACAATTTTTGGAAAAAACTCGGTTTCTTAAAATTCGTGTCAGGATTGCTCTGCCATTACTAATCTTGAGAAGTCTCACATTGCTAAGCGAAAAACATAGATGACCTACAAGTATGGTACACTTTTCAAGGAGAAATCCTTCCCACCTCTGAAATCAGAACATAGGTCCTTAATACAGTATTGTGAAATTGTCCCATTTTATTCATGCAAAGCCTTGTGCGATTGGCAGCGGTAACTGCATGACAAGTGAAGCTGAACCCCGGTTTTCAGGTGTACCCTCCCTCGCATAAAACGATAGAAAATGTAATTTCAGTCTGTTCCAGGGTGGTCACTGGTCACCCATAACAGCCCACATGAGACACGAAACTTCTTGATACACAATGCAATACAATGCCTCATATGCACCCAATTAACCAATACAAATGCGTTCTCTAGTGTTGCAACATGCAAAAGGGGAAATGAGATCTACTGCTGTCAGCTCTAGTTTTCTAACTATAACAGAAGCCCTGTCAAAATTAAAGGGGATGTTTTCCAATCACTAGAGTATTTCTACTTGACAAAGAATGAACAGAACCATATCGAACACTAAGGGCGTAGCTGGCTCCAGCAGAAATTGTTCAAGTCTATAACAAAATTAGCCAAAAGGGCACCTTCTACGTCGAACAAAATTTTAGAAAAACATTTCAGTTGTTACAAAAGGAAATAGGAGATAAGTATCAAAACCAGGAGAAAGCTTCAAAGAATTAGCAATAAATTGTGCCCGCAACGATCTATAACTCTTTAGGCTGCCTCATGTTGACATAGTATAGTAAATTGGAAACACAAAGGAGTTGGTAGAATTCAGGCTAACATATCCTATCCTACTAACCAGAAAAAACACAAAGGGTTATGCAAACTTCTTCTCATTCTCAGTCAAAACATACCGCTTAGACAGCATCCAGTGCCTTGCATTAGTGTACACAGCGAGGAGAACAAACTGGGAGAAGCAGAGAAGCATAATCAATGCTTCAAAAAGGAACGGGTACCTTTCTGGAGGCTGCACTGTCAAATACACTATGTGGAGGGCGAGAGATAAAACCCCAGCAACCGTCATTAATGAAGACCTCAAAACTGAAGGGGGAGAAGACTTCTCCTGTGAGTCTTGCCTCACCCCAGGGGCATAGTAGACAAGGGTAAAAAGACCAAAAAGTGCAAAGTATGCCAATGTTAGTTTATCACGGCACAGGAGAGGGAACATAGAAAGCATAGCAAAGTAGGTTAGCCATCTGAACACTGACGGTTCTTCTAGCGCTAGAAGACTAGAGGGTAGAAGAGGGAGAAGAATGGACTTCTCGTGGACTGCAAATAGATACAATATAAGAATGTTAGACGAATGAAATACAGTAATTGATTAAGGGATGACGAGAGAAGGCAATCAAATACCTTGAAACGAGAACATGTAAAATGCAAAAGAGCTGTTCAAAAGCGCATAGAGGAATCCTTTCTTGCATGGACCTTTTATTTGGTTCACCATTGAGGGTAGGCAAGATAAGAAGGTTGCAGTGAGACTAACAAGCTTTAAAGAGTGTATTTCAAAGTGTTGCTTCCATTTGATAATGATGGATGTGGTGCACCAGAAGTTAGCCACGTAATCCTCATATATCCCTCGCTCAAAGGGAGCAAGGCGGGAAAGAACCTGAATCATTGAATGATCAATATAAATTTAGACCATGATGGAGGCTATTTCAACAATCAAATGCATAAATTCTAAGGCTGGGTTCAGAACATCGTGAGACAGTTTGGTCTATCATATAAAAATCTATTTTCCATGATCCAATTCATCAAAGAAAACTGATTTTTTTTGGTCAAAATCAAAGAAAACTGATGACTTCACAATACTTCCCTAGGTTTAAGATACTTCACTAGGTTTTCATTTCAAAACTGTGATCCTACTAAGAAACTTCACCAAGTTCTTAAAAGTGTGATTCTACTAGGGGACTTCACTGTTTTAATATATCTTTCCTACAGTCCACTTTCATATATTATTTGTTTCCAACCCATTTTAAGAGTTTAAAATTTGTCTTATCAGCTTCAAGGTGAAACCTATGATATAAACTACAAAGCACAGCTGGATAAATCAGGTTTGTTAAACTACTAAATGAGCTTCCAGAAATCTGCACCTTTTCAAAGTTGGAGTTGCAATTTGTTATTACACTAATGGTATAACAGACTAAAATTGGAATCAATGCCCAAGCGCTCACTTTTGATCATAATAGAAAGAAACACAGCTAATTGATCTGATCAAAGCTCTTAAATGTCGAATTAAAGAAGTACTGACTATTGAGTACAATATAGAGACATAATTTAGAAATAACAGAATGGATTAACAAACAGTAAAATATTTTCTTCCTCCTTACCCCAAGAAAGTCTTCCATTGTATGTAGATATGGCCACCAAACAGCTGCAAATGTTCCTATAACAACAAAACCCAATTTGAATACCTCAAGAATTGGATAGCGTTGCCTTAAGCTTTTTCCTAATAGATGGCTGAAAAAGGCGGGAGCAAAATATACACTCATCTACAATAAAAAAGAAAGCCATGTCAGCAAGATAAAAAACAATACAGCCTACCAGGGAACCAAAGACTTTTAAGCAAAGACATACAATAATCTCCCAGCAAATTTGCAGCATGTTACCGAGTCATTCAAAAAAGCTAGTCTTCAGACGAATTTTAAAAGGTTAAAGCTTATGAGATGGTGCATATAGAATGACAAATGGTGTTGCAAGATACATCCTAGTTGACCAATACCTGTGTTTTCACAACCTATTTTAAAATGTGAAACGTTTTAGCCAGCTCTAATTCAACATGAGGATTTAATAAAACTTGATTCTTCTTGGCATATTGAGTGGCGAAAAACATTAATGTTTTCGACTGACAAACAAACACTGACTTGGATTAATTTTAAATTCTGCCTCACACATGCACACACAACCAAACTTACAGTAGATCTTTCTTTATCTTAATACTGAAGTGTCACAAGGAATATAATTTATACCTTCCTGTCACTGGAAAATTTTCTTATGTAATAGCTTGTCCAAGAGAGAGGTGTTTTGAATATGAATTGGCCTATTCACCCAATTTCTTAATAGAAGATAAGAACCTCTATCAGAGCACACAAATTCAAAACTGATGTAATAAGATATATAAATCAAAAGACTGATAGGAATCAGACTCCAGTAGAACTTTTACATTAACAAAGTGAAAATGACAAGCATTCTTATTTCCATCTCAAGAAAGCCTTCATACTAAACCTAAATTCTATTGAAGTGACCGTAAATGTACAAGATTGGCCAAATCATGCATTCAAGCCTGAAATAAATAAATAAATTGCACTGGCTGAATTTTTCTGATACATGGGATACCTGTTTGTGGTTCATAGCAAGACTAAATAATAAGCACGCCAGAAGATCTCTGTTGGCCAAAACTGCTGCCACAGCTCCCACAGTGAGACCCAAGCTAATGCAATTATACTGAATGAAAGGAAAACAATGGGTCATATCCTTTAACGGCCACAAAAATCACATTAGTGCAAAGAAGGAAATATTTCTTCTTACCTGAAAATGGCCATGGTCAATTAGAATAAGACATGGATTGAGCAAGATCATCGCAGTGAGCCAAGCAAGATTACTTCTTGAATTGCCAGGACGAAATACATTAAATGCAACAATGAAGTACAAAATCGCCGGAATAAAGACCAGAGCATCAGAAGACAGAACAGTCGACCTCATCAGCAACTTACTACACAGCAAGGAAAAGTGCAATTATTCCATATGATAGTTTCAACAGTTGTAGAACTATATTTGTGAGTAGCTCAATGACTCACTGAAACTAGAAATCATTGTAAGTTGACGCACCCATAGTAGGATTCATGTCCACGAGATGAGAACAGGGCAACAGACTCAGGAAGAAACGACTTCAAGAAGAGTCCATGTACATAGCTCTGGTAGGCAGTAAGGGGAGGGTAGTCAAGGCCCCAATAACTCAAATCATTTGATGTACTATTACGATACCATTCCCTTATAGGAAGATTAGTTGTGATTTCCATCCAATGTCTCTGAGCTTCAAAATCCCCATATTTAGGAGGATTCCCAGCCCCGGAATAAGGGTGAAGTGATATAGCCACTCGGACTAGCATTGCAAACACGGAGATGCACAAGAATGAAACTCCTATGCCTTTATTTAATATCCACCACCATGGATGATCACCATCAAGAACAAGGAGCTTCTCCTTCTTAGCCTTTTTCTTCGCCATACTTGGTGTAGGTTCCCTGCTTTACAAAATTCGTATGATTGTCAACAGTTAGATTTCATTCTACCCGGAAGAACATTAATAAGATAGCAGAAATCTATTCAATTGAATAGATGAAATTGATCCATAGTGCTTCAAGCTCCTAGAATCCTATTTTAAACGCAATTTGATATACACATGCCATTAAACCAAATACCTAACCCTACTCAATTTTAGCAAATGAAATCCATAACCGATTTACAAAGCTAGATCACAATGTAGAGCCTATCTTCATGGCCCAAGTCTTAGGTTTTCTAGCTCGCTTCTCGCTTTCTCCATGTATTATCAGGACAGGATCAAGAAAATTCCAGAGAGAAGGAGATGAATATATAAAGCATAATGCTGAAATTTGTAGAAGGGGTAGGAATTTGATCATACTCAGAGCCTCAGAGTCAGGGCTATGTGCCCCAGCCGTATCGGTGTCGAGCGCATTTCCCGAGGGGAAACCGGGTCAGCCAATACAGCCATAGGGGCGAAAATGATCAGAATCTTAGATCGAACAACGAAGAATTAAGATGGCCGAGGGGATATCGAGATTGGAATGAAAGAGATCTGTTGAATAATTTCAAGGGAAGATAGAAATTACGGAGAGGCGATTTACCTCCAACTCCAATGGAACGACCTAGCTTGGAGCCGGTGATGGCGTCAGCTTCCACAATAAAACAATGGCAAACACAAGGGAGGGAACTTAGGCAGGGGCGTCTGTGTAGACTCTAGGCAGTAAATTTACAATCGGATATCCGAATCCATTAGATTAAGGGCCGTTTGGTATCCAACGGCAGAAACGTAAACGGAATGGACATAACTTATTCCAATTATGTGTTACTATACTTTAATTGGAAAAAATCTTTTGATTTGAAATTTTGAAATTTGTGTTTCTAAAGAAGGAATGAAGGGAATGATTGAGGTGGTTTGTTACTCCACCTTTAGATTAGGGAAACAAGTTAAGAGCCGCACGAGGGAGCTTGCGGTACTTTTTGTATGAAAATTGAGGTGACTCATCATGTATAATAATGCTAATGTGGACTAGGTTCGCTTCCATGTTTACGTTTCCGCCGTTAGATACTAAACAGTCCCTAAATGGATTGAATGTCCGGGGAAAAAATACTTTAAAGTTTAAACCAGGTGTACCCGGTGTGTCATGCACGACAATGACTCACGCTTCATATTTTAAAATTATTTTTATTATAAATAAAATATTAATGAGTGAAAATATGTAATGAATATTTTAGCATATGAAAATGTTATTTTTTTCTAAACAGAAAAAATTATTTTTTAGATTTGTAGTACCGCACGTATGAGATTAGAAAAATATACAAAAAATTCTAATTATAGAACAATTTAGTAAATAAAATTTACCTACTTATTCATCCTTCAAAATTTGTCTCTAATGGTTAATACTTAATACATATCATTGTCCTTCACAATTTTAAGACATTACAAGTCCATATAATAAAAAAATGAGATGTTTTAATTGCTTATTTTGATTTGATCTTATTTTTTTATTTGAATACTATAATTTATTAGTATGAGATATAATTACTATGAATTGTTATTTAATTAAAATATATATAATATAATATCAAAATTTAGAAATATAAAATGAGTCCAACATGATTTTAAAGACTTTATATATTGTAGTAAATAAAATATACTAATCAACATTTATTTAAGTATGAAAGACATTAGCTAAGTTATTATGAAAATGATAGTATATAAGTTAAGTAAAAGATAGTGA
Organism: Polygonum aviculare; assembly: GCA_934048045.1. Classification (NCBI taxonomy): domain Eukaryota; kingdom Viridiplantae; phylum Streptophyta; class Magnoliopsida; order Caryophyllales; family Polygonaceae; genus Polygonum; species Polygonum aviculare. The sequence goes on along the minus strand of OW204024.1, from coordinate 27,269,648 downwards.
ATATAATTAAATTTATTTAAAATTAAAGATGGGAATAGTAATTTGATTATAAAAAAAGGGCTTCTATTAGTAAATTATTTTTAATTCAATATTTGTAAATTCCTTCTTACATAAAGAGATTATAAAGATAACTAATATATCAAAAAGGATAGAATATCTAACCAAAATATATCTTTTACATAAATTGATAATAAAGAATGTAATTACATTAATTTAATAACATGAAAAAAAATTGTTGTTTAATTATGAGAGATAAAAGCTAAGTTATTAGTAATATGATAATATATAATTTAAGTAAAAGTTAATAAATATAAATTTATTTAGTATCAAAGATAAAAATAGTAATTTATTTTGAAAAAGGGGCTTCCTTATTAAAATTATTTTTTAAATTAGAATTTGTTATATTACTTCTTACATAAATAGAATAAAATGGTAATTGAAAAGATAAGTTAGTTAATATGTATGAAGGAAATTTTAAAGATAGATAATACTATTCCAAAGATAAATATTGGATGAGTAAGAAAAAGGATAAAATTTAAGATTAGATAAGGAAATTTTAAAGATAAATAGTATGCCTTCAAAGATAGATATTAGATGGGTAAGAAAAAAGATAAAATTAAAGATTAGATAATTAAGAAAAATAAAACATATAAAATTGTTAATAAAATGGGGCCAGAATCAATGTGGTGGCTTGAAACCGGCCGGCTTTTATAGTATATATATTGATTGATGAACGTTTCATCTCTGGATAAATCTGGATATCCGATCCGAATAGTTGGGATTGGATCGGATAATCCGATCAAATATCTGTTTACTTATACAACACTTCAAGTTAGAATAGAACATCTCAATTTTAAAGGTTCAAGGTGTAATTATACATGCATTTCTTCTATTCTTTTCCCTGGCGCAGCTGGGCCATCCGGCTTTGGTTGCTGGCTGGGCCGGTTCTTGAATTATGGTCAACTAACAGTACAAGCGGTGCTTTGTCGCTCAAAATCAAGATATCCTTGTATATGAGAAGAATTTGCAGATTAATAGGGTGGAAGTACAAAAGCCCATTTTTTATAGTTATTTGTGTTTAAACTCCGATTCATACAGAAATCTACAATCAAAACGAGATCCATTTTCCATCATCTCTAAGGGATTCCTTGTCTGATTTGGAATAAAGTAATACGAATTGTACGCCCGCATGTTTCAACGAGAACACCTAAAAAACTAATGAAGAATAAATAGGGTCTTAGGGTATTAGACTCGAACCCTAGACATTTAGATATCATTGGAAAGAAACATATTAGTAAGATTAATTAACTTACTTAGAAATTATAGAATATAGTTCAAACAATATCTTATAAGTAATATATACCGGATACCTGTTGGAAAATATATTCATTCCATATCTAATCCGTTAATCCGCTAACTTTTATTGGATTGGATCGAATTCGGATAATTATCCATCAAACTCGGATGAACTAGGATTGAATCAACCGGATCGGATTTTTTTTTAATACCCCTACTTGAAACTAAATGAGAGGATATCTACCCGACTAATACATATAAAGTAGAATTGAGTCTTCATTAAAGTTTGCATCATGTCATTCAGGTTAAATAAAATAATAATTTTAATTTTTAAATTATATCATCTAAAATTAATTTTTATGTTTGATACGTGACAATCTTTAGGAGGAAGGTTATCACGATAGAGAATTGCCCAAGGTATGGATTTCGAGTTCTCTCAGAGGAACAAATAAGACTCAAAGAAGAAGGAATTAATAAGACTCAAACAATTTTAGTTTTTAGAGTGTACAAGTGAGGAGCACCTTAATTAGCCAAGGTGTCTCACAATAATTTCTTCATCATTCTACTAAACTAGATTACATGAGTATTTAAAGACAATAGCTATTCCCAATTCTAATAGGAAGGTAAAACATAATAAAATACATGATTTCCTAAAAGAAAATCTAGAAAAACCAAAATAAACAAAAGATAAGATAATATCTTAAAGATAAAAATAAGGAAACTTAAAGATTCCTGTAAGATCTTATACTACTCTGAGTAAAACGCATACAAATTGAGAGGCGATCAAAATACATGATTTCCTAAAAGAAAATCTAGAAAAATCAAAATACATGATTTATTTTGACATGAAATGTCAAAATAAATTATTATTTTTATAAATCCTTTTTATTTTCATATAAAAAGGTCAATTTTTTAATTAATGCAAACAAAAAACTCTCTTAAAGTATAATTTTTTTTATAAATCTTCCAAGTTTATATTTTTTTAGAGAAACAAAAATGATAGAAAATATTATAAAATTACATGTGATTTTCATAATTTAAAAGGGCATTATTTAATTTAAAAGGGCATTATTTTACCATACAAATTGAGAGTATGTAACTTCATTAAAAAAAACTTTATATAACCTATGGCCTATGGGACATTTACAATATGGGTTGTTTATTGAATTAAATGAAATAATATAACTATGTGCTAAATACTTTTAATAATTTATAATACCTCGAGATCACGCGAAATATGCAAAACTAAGAGGTTACCACGTGGAATTTTAAAAACTTTTGTGTATCAAGCGGAATTTGCAAAATGTTGTTATGTGAGGTCACCTTGCATAATTTCCCAAAAATTAATTACAATGAATGATAGTTATTTTGGTCTTCGTATATGAGGGCTAGAGCCGTTTCATTTAGAGAAAAATCCCAGAATAATCCCATTTTCAAGTATTAATTCCAAAAATATATCCCCATATAATATTGTTTCCAAAACTACACCTTTTATTTAGAAATACCAAAATACCCTTACAAATTAATAGGTACTTTATACCTCATTAGTTAAGGAGTTTCTAAACCCAAAATACGTATTACCAAGAACCCTTCTCCGCCGGCGACGTTGCCTGCCTACTGTTGGATTCCGACCAGCCACCCTAGTCGCATCGCCGGCCACCACCAACTATATATGAATTTATGTAATAGAACTTACATGAATTAATTTACATTAAATTAATGTAATACACTAAATTAACTTGAATTTATGTAAGAAAATTAGTGTAAAAAACTTGTATTTATGTAAGGAAATTAATGTAAAAATCCTTGAATTTATGTAAGGAAATTAATGTAAAAATCCTTGAAATATGTAAGGAAATTGAAATAATAAAACTTGTACTTACGTAAGGAAACTAGTTTAAAAAGCTTGTATTTATGTAAGGAAATTACATGAATTAATGTAATACACTAAATTAGTGTAAAAAACTTGTATTTAGTGTAAGGAAATTTATGTAATAGAACTTACATGAATTACAACAACATTTACCCAGGATAATCCCGCCAAGGCAGGATCTGGGGGGTCAGGATGGGGGCATTTCAGACCTAGATGAAATGCGCCCAATACAACCCAAAAGGAAAAAGAAAAGGAAAAACAAACAACTTACATGAATTAATTTACATTAAATTAATGTAATACACTAAATTAACTTGTATTTAGTGTAAGGAAATTTATGTAATAGAACTTACATGAATTAATTTACATTAAATTAATGTAATACACTAAATTAACTTGTATTCATGTAAGGAAATTAGCGTAAAAAACTTGTATTTATGTAAGAAAATTAGTGTAAAAAACGTGTATGTATGTAAGGAAATTAATGTAAAAATCCTTGAATTTATGTAAAGAAATTAAAATAATAAAACTTGTATTTATGTAAGGAAATTTATTTTATACTGTAGACAAATCAATCTACATTAAATTAATGTAATATAGCTTTTATTCATTTCTACACAAAATTCATTTACATGAAATTAATGTAATACACTAAATCAATTTATATGAATTCAATTTCCATAAATGTAACAATTAATCTACATTAAAAAAACATGTAACATATTTTCGCTCAAAAAAAATGTAACATAAATCACGTAACACTTAATGTACATATCAAACTAATCTACATTAATTTAATGTAATCTAATTATTTAACCCTAATTTGTTTTTAATGTAACAGAATCCCGTACATACTGTATTGATGTGCGATATTGATTTGGGTGCAATCGCACTTGTGGCTCCGGCGTCGAGGAGGGCTGACCGGTGACAAACGGCTCCGGTGTGGATCTGTGGTAGTCGGCGATGGACGACTACGGGATGTGGTTGTAACGAAGCATCGATACGGATTGGATTGCAATGGGTTGTACAAACGTAATTACAAGAAGGGCGCTTGACGATGGTTCGGCAGGAGGCCAACGACAGGACGGCAGCCGGCGACGGTTGGGATTGTGGCCGACGATGATTCGTCAGGAGACCAACAACGAGATGGCGGCCGACGATGGTTCGTCAGGAGGCCAACGACGGGACAACAGCCGACGACGGTTGGGATAGCGTACGACGACGAAAACTTGGGCGCCATCGACGGGATCGAACATGAGATGGTTTTCTTACTGTAATTGGCGTTCTCAATACAAAATTCAAGAATGAGATTCTAATTTGCTTTTAAGTGGTTATAAGGGTATTTGGTCTGATTTAATGTAAGGGTTTAGTTTTGTCCATATACAATTAGGGCCCGTTTGCTTTCTTTGGAGGGAAAGGTAATGGTTAAGGCATGTATCTAGACATTATTTAGTTTATGGTTTATTGATACAAAGGGTAACCATTACCCTTTTCTTCCACTTTTCATGCAAATTTTGAGCAATTTCTCCTCACCCCTTCAACATGGGGTAATCATATCCCTCATACTCCTCTAACCATTACCCCTCTCTTTTCATTTTTCATCTAAAAAAGATAAGATCATCCCCATTTTCTATACAAATTTGTTTCCTTTACTAAACGCCACCTTAGAGGGGTGTATTATTGGAATAAACACTTCAAATAGGTACATTAGTGTCTTTATCTCTTTCATTTAAGACCAAGTTTCAACATGATACTTTCCAGCCCTCCCCAATGCTCTAACCCACCTCACAGCCGTTTCCTTATCAACCCTACCTTCCTTACAAATGATCTCCTCCAACGCCTCCATCACATCTTCCGGCATCTTTGTCGACGACCCAGCAACATAAACGTCAGCTCCTCCCTCCAAAAGCTTCCACACCCTCAACCCCTTCTCCCGCATCTTGTGCTGCACGTAAACCTTCTCCGGCTGGTCCCGAGAAAACACTGCATAAAAACCACCACCCTTCTTTTCAGAAAGGACACCATCTTTTTCAGAGTGGAAGTGCCAGAAGTCACGGTACAGGAAGTCATTTTCTTTGTTGCGACAACCGAAGAAGAAGAGGACAGGAGCAGTTGGGGTGTTTTTGCTCTGAATGGAGCGCTCGGCTACGAATCCCCGGAATGGGGCGCAGCCTGTTCCGGGTCCTACTAGAATGAGGGGAAGCGACGGCGGTGGAGGCGGAAGGGAGCCTTTCTGGAACCAAACTGGTATAATGGCTCCTGTCATTTCATGAACCAAGTTAGTGAAGCAAAATAAATACACGCCAATCTTAAGTTAGCTATCGTTTAAAAGTTGTAGTTCATTCAAATATCTCATTCATTGGCTCAGAAGAATGGCGATTGAAGAAAACTTAGAAATTGAGATTAAAAATAAATTAAAATAACACTTTGTTAAAAATCATGTCAAAGCTAAAATAATAACTAATAGATCGGAAGGAGTAATTAATTCCACTTTTCGGTTTCTAATATTTCAATTGTTTCACTATAATACCGATGTTTTCTTCTTAGTATCATTTTAGTTGGTCTACACCATGAAACAAGAAAGACAAGAACTTCCAACTGTTAGAGACTAAAAAAGCAAATTACTAGACGGGAAAGGAGCAGAGATCTACAAAGAACTAGTTAATTACCTTGTTGAGGATCAAGACTAGCAAGCCACGAGGAGCAAAGTCCAACTTGCTTCCTCTTGAAAGGTGTCAGACACGATACGACGCTGACAGTCAAGTGCACCTCGTTTGGATGAGCTGAAGGTGAAGAGGAGATGGAAAATGCCCTTGTTCTAAGAGGAGGTACCAGCTGGACTAACCATTCAAATGGCATTTGCACTGACGGAAAATCCTCCAATACCTATAATACATTATTAGAAAATACAAATCTGGCCGAAATGATCCACTGTGTGCATTAGTTCACAAGGATTTGACACAAAATGAGGCATCACCTCAAGAACAGTTCTCCGTTCCTTTTGGTTATACTGGTACATATCATCTCTACCTTCTGCAGAGGCAAAATATTGCAGCCTCTCCTTCTCATGTTCTGCAGCTGCAAAGTGACTCATGACCTGGATAATTTTAGCAGCACAAAGAGATTGCCAGTTAGATTAGCAGCTGTTATGTGATTCAATATCAAAAAAATATCGAATGCTGATTATCACCAGGCAAAAACGAGAAGCATTAGGATCTCATCTGACAACCCAGTGTATAGATTGAAAGAATATTAGAAGTGAATGATTTTTTTTTTTTAAAATATGATCATTCAATTTCAGCTTGATCCTTTTGGCTACTCCAAACTACTAGACTAACCATAATGAAAGAACTAAGATGGCTGTTTCATTCCCCCTAGAATATTTCCAAAACCTAAAACAACCTATCGCCAGCTCACTTAACAAATAATGTGGCTATTGTACATTATACTTAATGAAAGAGACATCAAATACGAATAGGAAAACATCCTGCACTAAGTTATGCATGTAATTTTAAACAAGAAATGGCAATATACCAAAGCTAACTCTGATCATACGGCACACTGGCAAGCAGTATTATACAAGGGAATCATGTTATAAGTGTAGGTATCATCAGAATAAGGGGAAATTATTTGGAGAAAATATATGAGACTGAGAACTGAAAAAGCATCACCTCAAAGAAGTATCTTCGAGGAGAAGCTGAGGCAATATCCATGGCCAGTTCCACAAACTTCCTTAATCTGACAGGGCTTTTAGATTTATAGTCATCATGATCATCTTCAAGTTTTCCAAACTGAACCTGCAATGAAGCAGGACATGCAATATTACACATATTACTTTAGCCTTTCAAATTATACAGTTATACGTAGTTCAAGCCTTTCAGAAAACAGCAATCGGAAAATATTGTACATAATGGTAGGCACGCCATAATTAATTCTACTGAAAAATGAGCTCCAAAGCTAAGGGGATAAGCAACAGCAAAAGAGCATCATGCCAACATCAAACATTCCAATTGTACAAAAGTTTGGACACACTTGGTATTTCAATCTTTCAGCAAAAAATCCAGACTGAGTTACCAACTAAAAACCAAAAGCTACAGAAACTGACTTTTCCGGAAATTTGAAGTTATGAATTTCAACAGTAAAGGCGACAAGCACATAACATTCTGCTCAAGGTCCTAAACCAACAAGAGAATTCCAATTAGAACCACATACAGTTATAAATGCTTCAGGGTCCAGATTACACCGATTTATAAAGGTATCTACTTCTGCAGGACTCTGACTTGGAAGTACCTCAAGTGCGTCACCTACCTCATAATTAACCAGCTGAAGCAAATGAACGAGCTAAATATGAGAAACAATTATCAGAATAGTGATACAGTCCAGTGTTGAAGTAGATGTTGAGCTCTACCATTGAAATGTCCGTCATTCCGATTTTAATTTATTTTAATTACAACAATACTACAATAGCACGCAGCTCACATGTGACATATATTCAAACTCAAGATGGCGCACATCTTTTCCAGATCCTGCTTTTGTTAGTGGAGCGTTTCTCATCTGCAAGTACAAATTTCAATGAGATATATATCAAAAAAAATATAGCTATAGAATTTGAATGCCTATAGAATATGAAACATTCTATGCCTATAGAATTTGAAACATCCTATGCCAACCAATTGTGTAGTTAGAATAATAGCTATAGTCCACAGAATGAGAACACAAATCAGGTTCACCTAGGGTGATTTTCAATCAGTTACTTACGACCAGCCTTTTTATGGGTTTATTGTGTTTGGATTTATTTAAGTCAAACCCCGATGCTACAAAATTCTGTTCATATTGAATTAAACTCATGTCTGATGCAGCATTAAAATCACAAGGCTATTGTCACATCAGATTGCTTCTGATTGTGCAAAATTCTGCAATTTGGATATTCATTCAGATCAATCATTCATTCAGGATCAGTTCAGGTTGTGTAGATGTCCATTGCGTTTTTATGCACTCAATTAAGTTTCTTATAGATTGATTAATAACCTTTAGTTAACTTACTTGTTCTATAGTTATTCAATATTTTTTGCATACATTTGAAGTATAAATTGACATCTTAGAAAGTTGTATCTGACACTCTGACAGAATGAAATTATGTTCTCATCTCCATTTTCATCTCTTCTTTTTGTTAATTTCTCTTCCTTCAATGTACATTGTATCTTCATCTTGTTAGTTCTCAGATTCTATTTCTGCTTTTCCGTCAGTCATATTCTATTTCAAATTTTCGTAAATCCATACTCCCTTTTCTATCCTTCATTCAGGTTCTTCACTTTTAGTTTCTGCTACTTTCTATTTCTCCCATTCAAGCCGTATATTATTTTTCACCTTCGATTGTATACGTCCAGTTTTTCTATCTATTTCTTCTTTTCCAGTTCATCTTTTAATTTTCCACTTTAACTTCAGATTATATATCCTAACTTCTAATACATTCAAGATGAGCTTCAGTCTAATCAGATATAGTAAAGCATAAATAGGTTTTGGGATTTGCAGGATGTATATTGGAATGTTAATAAACTTATCATACATTTTCATCCAAAACAAATTCGATTTCAGCTGCATTCCACTCAGGTGAAACTACTGTCAATTCTCAGCGGTTTTCATCATAATTCAAGTATCAATAGGAGATCAACGTCAACATTTCCATTATCTATATTCCAGCCTATTCTTTCTTATCCTGTAACATATTCAGCTCTAAATCAGATGTATCCAGTCTCTATTTTCTAATTGCATGGTGTACGTACTTTAAACTAACTGAGAAAGAAGCTCAAAATTTAATGAGATCCTATTGAACTTTGACAAGGGTTAATAATTCCTGGATGGAGTTGCAGGAGCACTGAGTTCAAATGGTCCAGTTTTCCTTTTGGTACTACAAATCCAAGAGGCAATGATGAAGCTCCTAATATAATGCTATTAGCATATAAGCTTTTCATTGAGAGACATATTACTCCCATCTAAAGAAAAAACACATGAACAGCAAACCTATAGGCAATCCAAAAAATACCATTTTCAGGCAACATTGAGGCCTAATTTTGTCACGTGCAAAGTTTGCAGGTGACATTGAGCGAGACCTATATATTTGAGATGCCATTGATTCCAGATCTGTATCAAGAAAATATAATTGAAAATCTTAGCAGGAATCTTTATTATGTAGTTCCTCAATAAAGTGTGGTGGAAAATAAGTGCAACTTGCCACCATGTACAAAGGACAAAAAGAGAGCATTCCTAAGAGTACGCTTACATTATTTCAGTTAAAAAAAAGGATATTAATTGAATTTTTAGTGTACTAAAAAGGACCAAAACTTACCTTCGGCACCTGATATTGGTGAGTGCACCATATTGTGATATGTAATATGAACTTTAGGATGATCCATCCATTCTGTATTAGAAGCCACAATGTCGACACCGTTGGGGAAAAAATTTGGATCCATCTCATACAAAACATTCCATAAAGAAGCCATCCAAGGATCCAGAGCACCTTCATACCTATGAACATACACAATTGATTTAATCAAATTTAGGGACAGTTATCTGAGACAAGATTTTAACTACATAAAATATGAAGATAGCCTTACGTTGATCTGCATAAATTAAACAATAAGAGAAGGAAAAGGAAAAGCAACTATATGTAAAAGAATACAAATCCGCAGTGCACATGCGGATCATAACTCATCTACATTCAGAGGCTTACAGGCAGAAGCTATACTGTAAATTGAAAAGACAATATATTGATTATAAATTGCCATTAAATGCCATAGTGACTGTCCAGCCTGAAACTCCATTGATCCCATACATAAAACATAAGAAGTATGAACTCAAGGTATGTGAAACGTTTGCAGATTTTGCTTTGTCAATAGAAACAAAGCAGAAATGAGTAACAAATGAATACAAAAGAATGGCATAAAGGAAGCAGTAAAAAATCTCAGATGAACATTAGCAGCACCTTGACGGCTTGACCATTTCAAGAAACACAAAGACACTGGGAGATTTACAAAACTCCACACCCCAATACACCTCAGTTTCATACTAACTTTTTATTAAAAAATTCTTCATACATATACGTGCACAGTCTACACAAATTGCAATATAGTTCACACAGGTCTATAAAATAGTTCTGTTTAGTACGTTTTTCTTTGCAGAAATACATGGAAAATAATTAAGACTTGGCAAGTGAAAACAATGAACATAACCAACTAATACCCTGAAGGGTGCTGATCATCTCCAAGACCTCTGTCAAGCAATGGCCTTCCCCCAAGGTCCAAAAGTCTTTTATCTAGCTTCTTTGCAGCAAACTGATACAAAATAATATATGACAACAAACTTATTTATCAGATAAAAAAATTGAATCCCCAATTATGACAGCAGTACCTCAGTTTTTGTTTTTTTTTTATAGTAGCAGTACCTCAGTTTAGAGCATAAGTTTAGACTGTTTAGTCAGTTTTCTAGATTAATCAAAACTCCAGAACAAGTTTGTACTCTTTCTCATTACTCTATAAATCCATTATCAGAAGGATTGCACAAAATACTGTATACCAATTGGAAGTAAAAGTTCAAAGCAACAGTGGAAGCAGAACATTTCTCAGAAGAACAAGTAAAAAGAGTGTTGGTTGCTATTTTTGCATTGTGGTTCTTGTTCTTTTTTGTAATGCAAAGTGTATTCTACAAGAGAGCAACTATATTAGTGGTTTCTTGAACAAGATCAAGTGCCACTTGGTCTTAGCAAACTATGTGGAAAGTGATCATCAAGAACAATTATAGGAACATGTTTAAGAGAGACATCAGTAAATAAAGAAAAGTGAAGCAGCATTTTAAAGGTTTTAAACTGATTTGAATTGGATAGGGTAATAAGAGGGAAGAGTACCATAATCCCCCCAGCAGAAATGAAACTCAAGAAGCATTACATTATATTTCTGGTAGCCAGAATCACCCAATCCAAAAACTGCATACTTGACTCCTTCCATCCATTGTCGAGAGAGGCTTTTCTGTAACAGAAACCTCCAAAATGCCTACAAGGTCCATCAATGGGCATTATAAGCAATCCAATCCAACATCATTTAAAAGTTGAACTGAGAAACTAGAGTTAGCCAACCTTCATCGTGTCGGGTGCATCTCCCTGGCCCGTTGTAGATGCCACAAAAACGACCGCCTGCTCGCTAGGCAAACGACTCTGAAAGCAAAACCAGTTGAGAGGTGAGGGGAAAATATCAATTACCACGGCAGGAAGATGTTGAAGCAATTCAAAGGGGGTTTACGGGATGAGAAGGCAGAGCAGAGAGAGAAAGGGGGTTTACGGGATCAAAGCGGTCGAGGGAGAAGAGGGAAACGGGGCAGCCACGGCGCTCGGCCTCGCGGGCGATGCGTTCAGCGGCATCCTCGGCGTTACCGGTCTGAGAAGCGTAGAGGATCAGTAGCTTGTGCTTCTCCTCCATTCACAAGCTATTTTAGACTTGCCAAGGAACGGCGAATTCGGACTTCGAGAGCAACGAGTAGAAGCCCGAGTGTTGGGAAGTCCTTTTCCTCTGTGTGATAAGGGACAAATGAAACAAGTACTAGTAGTATACAAGCTAATTTTTATATGGTAACCCCTCTCAGCACTTCAAGCCCTTTATTTAGTGTGGTTTATGCATGAAATCGCTACTCTCCGTCGCACCTTGGACGATGTCAACCGCGATCTTGAGACCAAGTTCAGCCAGGTCTGTTCTCTCCCCTTCCAATCTAGGGTTTTCTCCCCGATCTGCAAGTTTGTTGGCTTCGAATTGACTTATTCTGTTTTGGTTTTGCTGTTATTGTTGTTCTCGATCTGGAAATTTTGTTGATTCTGGGAATGAATGGAATCTATTGATGTGATGCATAGTTTTGGGGCTCTTTTTTGTTGATTTCGCTTTATTTGTTGGATCTGATTGTCTGTTCATCTATGATGTGTGCCGATCTTGTGTGTTTTTTTCTATGTAGGTGAGAAAAGGCATTGTAACTATAAGTCAGTGATTTTACAAGAAATTGTTGGTCAGTAAGTGTTGCCTTGATAAATATATTTGCTGGTGGCTTGTCAGAAGCAAATTTGGAGTGTGTTAATCCCTGTGATGCATTTGCTTCTGGTATTGATATTCCCTCTTAACTCTTGATTTCCATGTTCTTCGTTCAAATAGTGAAATGGTGGACTGCTTGGTTGCAATCTAGGCTTCTGGTGCTGATATTCCCTCTTAACTCTTGTACAAGGAAGCTTATGACAGTATGTATTCTAGACGTGTTTTCCCTATTTTCGTGCATCTAGCTTTGCAATGTTCATATAAGGCTTCAGCCAAAGCCTGAGCATCTGAATAAGGTAGGCATCCATATTGCAGTGTCTTTCATTTGCATGTAAAGCTTTTTCTTGTATGATGGCACTTCTTCACAGTCTTCTTAGGCATATATGTTTGTTGCAATTTGATGGCATGCCTATCATACACTGTACACTTTTTCTATATCGTTAGCATTAACATGATTGGGCACTTTCCTGTTGTGCCAGCCCATGTATTCAATCTCCAGTTGATATAAATGAAGCCCTAATTTTAAATTCAAATAAGTAATTCAATTTGCTGGTTAATAGGAATTTGGAAATATTGTGGTGTTGTTATTTGCCTCATAAATTATCTTTTGCAATGGTAATTGGCTTATGTGTATTTTTGATTAATATTTCAGCTGTGAACAATTGAGAGATAGGCCTTGGAAAACATTAAATGCTAGGCTTGTGCTTGAAGATGGGTCTGTTTGGAAGACCAGGTCATTTGGTGCTACTGGAACTCAAGTTGGTGAAGTTGTCTTTTGAACGAGAGAGTAACCTAAAATGTGTTACATACAATGTGGTTGTGTAAATTTACTCTTTAATTGATACTAAGAGCTTGGTTTTGTTTGACATTTTCGATGTAGTTAGACCACATTTTCAATGCCTGCTACTGAACGTGAAAGGGGAGAGCTAGCTTGAAGCTGAGATGGAAAAGGTGAAACTAATAAGTCCATTGTAATGTTAATTTGCTACATTTGGGCTTTGAACATAAGGCTGTTGTGATTATTTTATTTCAAGGAATTTACTCACCTACCTTAGCTTTCCTTAAGGTGGTTCAAAGCATTGTTATGACAACTACTCGAAGATCCTACTATTAAATACATACTTTATAAATTGGACTATATTTAAGGGATTTTGGTCAGTATTTTTAGAAATGAGATCATGTATTTCCTGTGGATATCGCAATGTGTATAACACTGTGTGCCCTCTGGTTGTTAAGAATTGACATGGAAGAATCTAAATACCTTTTTATTCCAGTAGCAACTCGGGTCTTGTATTATGAGATGTCAACTGCATTTTGGCATGCATATAGGTTTGCATTGTTTTTAGGAAGGTGATTGCTCCTGGAACTTGGTGAGTGTAGTAGTATAATAGAGCTGTGTGTAATTGTGTAATCGATGTACTTTTAGCTGTAGTTGGTTGCCCTTGTTTCTGTGGAGTGTAGAAGGTGTCGTTTCGATTGACAAATTCCTTTTGGATGATTTCTGTAACTAGCTCTTTCTGGTGGATGGAATTTGTTTCCGGTTTTACTTGTGATAAAATGAATGTGACTTCCTCTGCTACAACTCTAGGTATGGTGCCCTTTATTGGCTTGATAAATTGCCTGTTTCACACTCACCCTCCTGATATTTGTTTGTGGATTTCTGGCCGGCAACATGTAATTTGATAGTTGTTTTTGGTGATCGATTAGACACTAATCTTCTTGATACATAGGTAGATAGATAGATAGATAGATAGATGTACATATTATTTCTGCCTTAATCCAGAGAGAAAACTAATTCTAAAGGAAAATCATTAGTTTTGAATTTGTCGGTTGTAGATCCGTGGACTGAGTAAGCAGAGAGGAAGAGGAAAATGAGGTCTGTAGAGGAGAAGGAGATCCCGACAAGTGCCACCATTAGTTTCGAGTTCCATAAGGGCGGCAGCGGGATCGACACGGGCTGCTGTTGCTCGTGGTGCACCTAACTCCCATCAACACCATAGAGGAGGAGCCTTGGGGAAGACTAAAGCAACGCCCTCCAAATGGGACGACGCGCAGAAATGGCTGGTCGGCCTGTCGAGAGACCACAGCTCTTCCAATAAGGCCTCCAAGCCAAGGAGACTCGAATGCTGATGAATCGCGGCTCATAGCCCCTGTCCCACATCAGGAGAACAGGTATTCGAGCGGAGAGGATGAGATGGTCAAGGGACAAAGCGATGTGGTTCCTCCCTTTCTGATGGGCTACGTATCTCTCTATGTGTGTGAGGGCTATGGGGACCGAGATGACTCTGATTGCCAGCCAAGAGCCGTCCAGGACAACTACTTCGATTAGAGCAACAACTCCAGTGAGGAGGAGCCCAATTGCTTCGGGGGCGTCCACTCCTATTAGTATCAGGCGCCCCCAAACTGATCATCCGCCTGCAACCGTCGTGATACACAATGCAGACGCTGGAGATGTGGGCAACGGTATTGGGGCGGTGGGGGAAAACGATAATGTAGAGCCAGCTAGGAAGACAAATCCTTTGGAGACGCGGGCAATGACTTGGGATGAAGCCGAACGTGCCAAGTACATGGCAAGGTATGTGTGTTATGGTTTCTCTGCCTCCAGATATTCACTGATTTCATAACTAATAAAACCATTGATTTGTAGAAGATGTAATCTATTAGTTGTGTGTTTATGTGCATATATAGGTTCAAGTGTGAGGAGGTGAAAATACAAGCTTGGGAAAACCATGAGAAAAGGAATGCTGAGATGGAGATGTAGCAAATGGAGGTATGTACCAGAACAAGCTAACTCAACTCCTTGATTAGTTGGTGGTGTACATCAGCACCATTGTTGATCAGTCTGAATAGCTTCCTTTTATGCATTTTGTTTGGCTACTCATGAAGGTGAAAGCCGAGAGATTGAAGGCAAGAGCGCAGGAGAAGTACGCGAACTAGCTTGCAGCGACAAGAAGAATAGCCGAGGAGAAGCGCGCAAACGCAGAGGAAAAGCTGAACGAGAAGGCGGTGAAAACCTCGGAGAAAGCGGACTACATAAGGAGAACGGGTTATCTGCTCTCCACCTTGTTCAAGCGGCCTTCTTTTTGCTGGTAAATGGGTGACTCTGTCAAAACATGTATTTCACTTCTGCAGAATGATGTAGCCCTTTTTGTGTCGTTAAGTTTGGACAGCCCACATTATTGAATATTGATAGAAGTCAGGATAACATTCAGTCCCCAAAACTTGCAGAAAAAGATATATAGGATATATTCATGATGTCTCCAACACTTGAAAAGAAAGATGGCAGTTCAATCAGAAGCTCAAATTTGAGAAACCGGTAGAATAAAGACGTACTAAAGATGGCTGAATTACAATTTCGAAAGGTGAATCTTACCACAATCTAGGAGATTATTATATATAAATCAAAATTAATAAATTTAAAACATTGCAAAGTCTAATTTAGATATAATAAGTATCATAAAGTTGTGAGGTAGTTATTTAATAAATGAATGGAATATCAGTCAAATTCAATAATGTTTTTTTGCCTCATAAAATTGTGTCAAGTTAATATGGAAGCCCCATTTGTTTTATTAAACTTGATACCTTACACTCATATATAATGAAATTAATGTGAAATTGACTTATGATAAAAATACATGTTTGTTTATTCTATATATAGGATGTTGTTAGAGCTCCAAGAGCTTCCCTTTATGTATTGAAATATGTGAATATGGAAAAAAAAATTATCCAACAAATTTCCATCTTATTCTCTAAAATGGAGATAGATGTCAAAAAATAGGAGATTTCCCCCTATTTGAGGAATGAATTAATTAAGAGATATACATGACAACATATAAATGGTTATAGTAAATTTTATAATGATTTACAATACATTTATAAATATAGATAATAATAATTGTAAGATTTTCAAATATATATATATATATATATATAAAAGCCGTAAGGTTTGATATATATATGTTTCTCTGATCACATTTTACTATATTAATGTACTACATGATCTTGCTATTTAATGTATGTATATATGTATATATGGAACAAATTAAAAATAAATATTAGAATTGAAAAGATCTACTACTATAGATGTTTGTTGGGACATATCTTACCGTATTAGGTGTACCCGTCGTGTTATGCACGACAATAACTTATATTTCACATTTTAAAATTATTTTTATTATAAATAGGCTATTAATAAGTGAAAATATATAATGAAAATTTTAGCATCTAAAAATGTTGTTGTTTTCCAGATGAAAAAAATTATTTTTAAAATTTGTAGTACTACACCACATCGGTAGATAATTTTTTGAGTAGTGGTGTATATACAATATAGCTAATTAGTTCCATAAAGTTATCACTTTATGTTATATCATATAAAATAATCAATTAGAACTTATATCTACGTATATAATATCGTAAATGAAAAGAGCTATCTATGATCCGTTGATTTTTTTCCCATTACTGAATTTCATATGTATGGTAAAAATTGTATAAAAACTAATTACAATTAGTAAATCAATTAACTACAATTTGTTGGATATATGAGTAAAATATCGCATCTTAAAATGCATTCATTTAATAATAAAAGATTCGAAAATTTGGCTCAAAAATATTTACCATTATAATTGAAAGTTTAAACAAATCAATATTGTAAATTGTACATTCGTTAACAAAGATGGTTATTGTAAAAAATGATTAATACAGATGGATGAAATAAGGATAGAGTTGATTTTAATGTAAATTGTCAAAAAAAAAATCATAATTTGAAACTTAAAAATAAGTTAAAATTAAAGATTTGATAACAAAAATAGAGTTGATCCTATCACAAATTTTCTAAAAATAGAGATAATCATGGTAAATTTTATATGCCATGTGGATTGTGAGGTGGAAAAATAATTAATAGTGTAGTTATTTCTAAGGAGGCAAGGAGCAAGGAGAATATGCCATGTGGCAAAAGCTGAGGAGGCATAATATAGGAATTATATGTGGAAAAAGCTGAGGTGGCGCAACGTGGTGGCTCCAATCCTTACGGCTTATATATATATATATATATATATATATATATATATATATATATACACATAGATTGTCTTACTATTTAATATATGTACATTATATAATATATACTTTTTCCATATAAAAATAAAGTAATTTTGGTAAAGAAAGTGGTATAAATGCTATGAAGAAAACATTATTATGCAACTATTACATTTGTATTCATTTGACTCTTAATTTTTTTAATTTATCTTTTTTTACTATTTGTAATAAATATAATACATTTTTAGCATTCTCTACAAAAATGAACATGCTACATTAAACTCTTATTAGAGAATGGAAAAAAAAATCAATAATGGTTTATTATCATAATATTTTCGTTAACTTAGGTCATTATAATCATTTTTTTTGTCGATATTTAGTTAATATAATAAAAACAATGTATTAAATCCGCTATACTGTTATTATTAAAAAAGATTGGATTGACTACGGGATCCAACTAATGTGTTAATTGAAAACGAAATTGGGCCCAGATTGAATTGGGGTAATCTTGAATACTACCAAAAACATATTTGACCCAGTAGTATTTGTATATACTTGGGAATTGGGCCGAAATTGATTGATAGCCTATTTTTTATTAGTTGGAATTTAAGATTATGAGTTATGTCCATCCCTATACACAGATCCTGATAGTCGAGATTAAATCTAAGTATATGGAAAGAAAGGAAGTTGGCAACTCAATTTACTTTCTAAAAAACTTGTCTGTCAAATTGGATAATCAAGTTTTTAGCGTAAAAAGATTTGACACCGGCATCACCGATCTAACAAGCCATGATCCGAATGGCCCTTTTCCCAAATCGAGTGCAATACAAATAAAAATATTAATATCCATAATACATAACTATCAAAACATGACACGAACCAATTACACAGCTTGGACTATCATAATTCTTAAGATTGAAGATCTGAATCGAAATCAACGAGTAAAATAATGATTTTAGTTGAGCCTACGAATTCGCTAGGTTGTATTGAATAATCATTACACAAGAATTATATCACGTCATTTATATCTATTACAAAAAAATATACTGAAATATGGATATGGGCCTAACAACATACATACGTAATATAATTCTAATATTAGTCTAATGAAATTTTAATACTCTATATTTCTATTTGATAATTGACTTATTTAAACAATTACAACAATCGAGATTTGGGGGATTTAACGGGTCCACTAATTCCATAACCTATGGGTGGGATGACGACTATGAGCAAATGAAAATGTTATTTTATTATAGTAGTATATTATATTGTGATTAAGATAACCTTATTTTTAGGTTAAAAAAACGTGAACAACCCTCTTCCCTCCCAAAAACCACGCCGAACAACAACGCGCAACAATGTAGAACAATTTCATTCCAACGGCCGAAGCTTCTGTCTCTGCTCTTCTTCTCCTTCGTGACATTGTAAGTATCTCTTCATTTTTCTCCTAAACTGAAATTAGATGAGATTGTAAACCGATTAAATCCGTTTGTTCTGGATTTGTTGAATTGAATTGGACTCAACTCATTTAATAGTTTTTTCGTTCAATTACTTTACCAAGTTTTGAATGTAAAAGTTGGTGGATTCAAGTACGTTTGTTCACTTAATTAGGTGATTCAATTTGTTTGGAACTCGTTGAGATGCATCAATTGATTATCTTTTTTATGTTTTCAAGGTAATGCAGATCTTTGATTGCTTGATCCTTAAGTTCCTAGGGTTGCATAACATAGAATATAGAATTCACGAACTATCGTAATGCACTTCATTCATATGTCATGACATAGCAGAGCTTTACATATAAAACAATAGACCTCCAATCTGTAAATTTACTCCATTGACGAGTCAGAATATGGTACATTCAGTATAAGGTTTGATTGTTTCATTTTGTGAATTTCAGAGCTAGAGCGTAAAATAAGCTTGGATTGTTAAATGGATTGTATCATACAAATATGAACTCATTTGTTAAATGCTTAGTGCCTTTGCTGGTTACAGCCTATCATGAAGTCTATAGAAGATAAGATAGTGAAACAAAGTTCTGCAAAGAAATTGTGGGATGGTAATTTCTATAGTGCTTACTTTAGCTCCTAACTTTGCTTTCATTACAGTTCTAAGGATATTCACAATTTCAACGTTGTTATGCAGATGATGAGCTTAGGCGGGCAACAATGTACCAAGATTACATGAAGCGACTTCCAGTTCCAACAAAAAGAGGATCAGTTATACCATGCAATTCATGGTTGGAATTAGGCAAGTCAATTAAGGCTTTATACGAACAGCCATTGCATTACCTGACAAATATTGTTCTGAAAACAATGGGACATGGTTAGGCTGGATACAGAGGATGCAATGCTGCCACTGGATTCAATCATCCATCCTGCTAAAGCTGAAGTCAATATTTGGCTGATTGAGGAAGTTCACAAGCTTACAACATCTTACAATCACCTTGCAAAGCTATGGAGGCAAGATGAAATGTATTTAGCATCTGTCGATCCAATTATTCATCTAAAGATTGTCCCTACAAGGTCAAATAAATGTCGCGCTCATAATTTCTCACCCCATATTTATTTAGTAAAAGATTGTCCCTAAGAGTCAAATACATACTCACCAAGTAATGTTGTTTTTTGTTTAGTTTTTCTTTGTGTGTGTGTTATTTATGTCTTCTTATGTTAGTATCTATTGAAATTTTCTATTAATTTGTTTCATTTTTTTTTTGTTATTCATATTTTTCCATTTTAGTATTTATTCAAATTCTTCCTTTAGGAGATACAAATAATATCAAAATTTTTTATTTTAAGAAAAATGATGTAAGCCATCACCAAAACTACTTGAATTGCATTTAGTTTATAAATATTGAAAACTATTTATCTACAAAAGGTATTTAAAATATTGCAATATTACACCACCGCAACTACTACACAAATATTGAAATGTCCAAACATAAAAGTTATACACATAACATTATACAACAATTATCTCATTTTTTTATAATCTGACTAATACCTCTTAATTTTGTTAATAGATCCCTTTTTAATGTATTCTTATAAAATAAATACATTTGTTGGAGTAAAACAAATGCCTACAGATATTACCATTTAATGCGTTAATTTAGACAAAGAACAGTAAAATTTAACAAAACTTACCTAATAACGAACTAAATTGCCTAATTCTATGTTATTTCCTAAAATGTTTTAAACTCAAAATTTAATTGCATTAAATGTTATAAAAATGGCCCGAATTTTTTTAAAACCCCATATTATATCCTCATATCATATATATATAATATATATACATAAATTCAATTAACCATTATTAAAACCCGATTTCATAATTTTAATCCTATAGATATCATCCTTTCAATTAAGTGATGTGATTTGGGTCTAAATTACTAAAGTTTAATTCAAATATCTAAATTTAATAATAAGTTTTTATTCAAATATCTAAGTTTTTATTCTATGTTAGATTAACACAAGAGAAGTCACAATTGGTCGGAATTAGATGACGCAGGAAAATACGGATGCACATATTGTAAGCAAGAGCCGTCGCTCGTCCATCGGACGAGCTTAGCCTACTAGTATTGTAAGGAAAGGGATTACAACACTAATCAATTCTACATAGAAAAACTCAACGGAAGTGTAATATATAGTAAGCCTAGTTCAATTCTAGGATAGTGGCATGACACATCATCGCCATAGGCTTAAAGATCTTGTACACATCGGAATTGAGCACATGTGTTACCTAAAACTAGCTATATGAGTGGACTTACACATATGCACATGGGCTTGTCTTTGAAGCTAGAAAAAAAGGCCCAAACAAGGCCCAAAACTTGGTGGAACTCATCTTATGAGTGAAAACGGTGAGGTTTGGTGCTCACCTAAATACCCTAAGTATATAAGCTCTCAAAGCTTCAACTTGAATTAGATTTTGGTGTCTCCTGTGCGGCGCTAGAGATAGAAAAGCCAAAAGAAAGAAAGAGAGAGCTACATAGAAGAAAGCAAGGGCGATTCCGGTGCCGGTGGTGGAGAGATTGCCGATCAAGCTCGACGATGGTTGCTTCTCGTAGAGATCCAAGGCAACAACGACTCCGAAGACTCAGCTCGAGCCTCGACAAGCCTTAATTATGGGCTTTAAATCTGATTTGAAGACTCTTCTTCTCTTCTTTTTTTTTCGTTTTTGGCTTGTGTTCTTGTTTTGTTCTGGCTAGATCTTCCATGTTTGTACTTGTTCTCGTCTATGGTGTGTGATTGTAGCCGATCCTTGAAACTCTCTTGATAACTAGTGGATTTGGACGAATCTCCCATACTGAGATTCCCCAGACGTAAGGTTTAATCCCAAACTGGGTCACTAAGTCTTTGTGTTCGATTATGTTCTCGTACTTACTTTATCTTTCATATTTGGTTGAGTTTTTCGTTTACAAATTTGATATTTAGGGTAGAAAATAACATATTGGTATCAGAGCCAGGTTTTGTGTTATTCTTTTTCCAATCTTGCTTCCGTTGTTGTGAAACCCTAGATTTGTAGATTCCGCGTTCAGATTTCTTGCTTGTGAGTATAGATCTATTTTTTAGGGTTTTCTTGCTTTGTTGTCTTAGGGAGATTCTTTGCTTAGATTTGTTCAAGTTGTCTGAATTCCCTCGTTTGAGATCCTCTTACTATTGTTACAATCACAGAGCTGATTTTTTATCTTTTGTGTAACAAGTAGTCATGGCTAATCATTACCGGGTAAAACCGTTTGATGGAGTTAGTGATTTCTCAATGTGGAAGGTTAAGATGAAAGCCATGTTGACTAAAGAACGATGCTATCACGTCATCACTCGTCACTAATGTGTGGGATGCGGACACCACTACTGCAAAAAAAGGAGGAGACCCAAGAACTTGCCCACGCCGAGATCATGTTAAGATTGACTGATGAGGCAGCTCGTCAAGTGGTCAGTCATACTAAACCTAAAGATCTTTGGGAGGCTCTAGAGGACATTTATTTGAAAAACCCCTGCCTAGCTAGTAGAATCACTCTGTTATGCAAACTGTTTATGTTTAAAATGAATGTGAACTTGACTTGATAATTTGGATAAGTTTTTGAAATTGACTCAAGATCTTGCTAGGTGTAAGGATGATGTTGGATCGTAAGTCTGTTAGAATGGGCGTCCTTAACTAGGTTAAGGCCGTCCTTAGGTGCAGCGGAAATTAGACTTAACTGGAAACGTAATAAGATAGTGGACACGAGTATTTATAGAGGAACCCCACTAAGACCAACTAGTCTTATGGGTAAACCTCTACCTCTACTGGAGGATTTTCAATAGCCGTCCTTATCTTATTAAGAGAGAGTCCTTACAACTTAGGCGAGCTGTTACCACCTTTTGAGCTAAGCTTGCGTCCTTAGCCTCACTAGTAACACTCCTTTCTGCCTAACAAAGTAACCTAACTCTCTTAGCTTATAAGGAAGCTATCACTCACGTCTCTCACGGTTCGTTGTGAGAGACAAACTACAACTCTAACTATTTTGTGGTTTGATTTGGATTTGATGTGGTTGGACTTTCTCTCTCTTGCTTCAAGCTCACTTGATCTTCTTGATCTTCGTTCTTGAACTTGAATGCTTCGGGAGAGTTTGAGAGAAAGTCTTCAAAGTCCACACCGCTATGCATACCCCTTGGAGGATATTTATAGCGGTATGAGTTCTTGTCCTCTAGCGTCCTCTAAAGCTTGGGCAGGATCTGTCGTCTTCCTTCAACGGTGCGGTTTGCATCTTGAGGAAGTCAACTCTGTTGACGCTTGGGAAGCCTCTGAAGCTTGGGCAGGATCTGTCGTCTTCCTTCAACGGTGCGATTTGCATCTTAAGGAAGTCAACTCTGTTGACGCTTGGGAAGCCTCCGCGTGGTCAGGGGACCATCTCTGGGAAAGTGACATCTTTGGAATTGTTCACACGTGCCCAGACATAGGAAGCTTCCTTCTGAGGACTAAGGCCAACTGTGATGTAATCATGTTGGGGTTGCCTTGGTTTGAATTTGAATTTCGTCCGTATTTTGGCGCGCGTCCCTTCTTGATGAGGACGCCGTACTATCTGTGCAGGGACTTCATTCTTTTTGTTCAGCACTGGAAGTTCAGATGAAGTGCGTCCCTATAGCTTAGGGACTACCGTTCACTTGTTGTCCTTTTCGCTCATGTGCGTCCATTGGACTTATATGAGATCAACACTTGGACAACTTATCAAATACCTTTGAGTTTGTTATTATCCAAACTAGGGACGATCATTATTGGTTTAGATATTAATGACTGGCGTCCTTAATATTGTCCCAACAGATGAAATAAAAGATAAACATCAGACTGTTATCTTGTTGAATTCTTTGCATGCTCAATTTGACGTGTTGAAAGATGTTATTCAATATGGGCATGATGACTTAACTGTTAGTAAACTCACTGAACCTATCATTCAGAAAAATGAGTCTAAAAGTCTTTAAGGTAAAAAATGGAGTTAAAACTGAAAACAAGACTGACTCTAAGAATGAAGTTGTATGTGAAAGGAAAATGCAAGAATAACAAGAATAAGAAAAAGGTTGATAAATCTGAAAAACAAAATGAAAAGAAAAGTGATAATTCTTCTGTGAAGTGTTTTTATTGTGGAAAAGAAGGTTAGTTCTCTACTAACTATAGGAAAAAGAAGAGGGATGATAAAGAAAAGAATAATAAAGATAACTCCAATGGGTATTCTAATGTGCTTGAATCTCAATCCCAATGTTCTAATGAGCTGCTTTTGGTTTCCAATACTCATGATAATGATGATTGGATATTAGATTCTGGTTAACTATGCATGCTACTCCTCATAAGGAGTATTTTGAGTCTTTATCTCTTTGTGATGGTGGTGTTGTTATGCTTGGTGATAATACTGCTTTATCTATTAAAGGCATAGGCTAAGTTCCTCTTATAATGTATGATGGTATAGTGAGAACTATACAAAACGTTAGATGGGTCCCAAAACTTGTTTTGGGACCCATCTAACGTGTCAGATTATTACTTCTAATGGGTTTAAGAAATGTTGTTAAGAATAAAACACTTTTTACTAGGAGCATTAAAAAGGGAGGTTGTATCATGTTCTAGCTACTCCTCAATTAAATGTCTCTAGGGAAGTTAATAAATTTGATATTTTGGAAAAAAAAACAAGACTTGGCATGATAGAATGGGTCATATAGGCAATGTTGGTTTGCATCATTTATGTAAGCATGAAATGATTGATGTTAATCCTTGTGATATTACTTTCTGTGAAACTTGTGTTTTAGGGAAGAAAACTTCCCACAGTTTTTCTAAATCTTCTTATGTTGCTTCTTAACCCTCTTGAGTATGTGCATTCTGACTTATGGGGCCCTGCCCAAGTTGACACCAAAGGAGGTAGAAGGTATTTCTTATCTCTTATTGATCATTATTCTAGAAAGGCTTGGGTTTGCTTACTTAAATCTAAAGATGAAGCATTTGAATATTCTAAAAATTGAAAAACCACACGACACACAAAAAACATGTAATATCCGCAAATTTCATAAAATGGATTATGAAATTCTCCTTAGTTTTATGACTCAACTTTGTCTTTGGAACGACATGAGAAAGGGAAAAGGTCACCCGATTAATCGTATAACGTTGGATAACGCTAAACGGAACCCTTAACTTCAAAAATTCATAAAATCTTCGTTAGAGCTTGGAATTGAGTGATTCTAAAGCCTAATGGTAGATAAAGGAGTCTAGTTTCACCCCTCAAAATTTGAGGCCATTTCCATTAGTATCCAGAAAAATATAGCAATTTTACCAAACCATTTTGCAGTCCTCGGAGGGCAGCGGGCGCCGCCTATGAAACTGGCGGCCGCCGCCTTGCTGCAGGCGCAAGTTGCTCGACGGGACACATTTATTGTGGACGCTATGGTTTCACTATCTATAATGGTATTGCTTTAGGATCTTCGGAGATCACTTTACCTCACCTCACCATTAAGGATTTGCATCATTACCACCCAAGCAATCATCATTTTCGGATTCAAAGTCAATTTGCAAAAACTATAAATAGAGGTGTGTGGGTGAGGGCAAAATGCACACAAATCTCTCCTCTCTCCCTCTGAAATATCTCCCACTGTAAATATCAAGTGTTCTTCTTGCTACTATCGGTAATAGCTCGTCAAGAGGTGGCCGGAGTTGACCGGAGGAAGCTTGCAAAATCGCGCCGTCGTCACACCAGTAGGCAGCGGCCGCCGCCAATGCATTGCTTCCATGCACTTTGTTTCCGAGCTTCGTTCTAAGCCATTTCCCGAGCCGTTCCTTGCTCATGCCTTGTGTTTTGCCTTGCCTTAGGTCTTGTTTAGTGTCTTGCTAGCCTCATCTTCTCGCCTCGATTAGCGTTCTAAATCTCGTTTAAGGCAAGTGCATGGTTCTCCTTTTTCATTACTCGATAATCATGAAATTGCTTTCCGTTATCAAAATAATCGTTGGGAAAAAACTTGTTTGCTAATAATTTGATTAGGATTATTATGCTTAGAATTAATGACGATTGTTTTTAATATCGCAAGCGCTAGTACATGGACTTAGGACCATTGATGTGTGGCCTCTGATTGTTTCAAGTCTCTTTTCAAGACACTTTGTTGTGCACTAGTCTAAGGCTAGGAATGCGAAAGTCGTACTCTCGTTATTTCTTAATAACTCATGTTACGAGGTGTACTTAGTGCATGCTCGTAATAATAAGGTCATATGACTAATGCTCGTTCCTTATGATGGGCTATAGCACTCTAGCTAAGTGCTCAGGGGACTCTTGCTTTCCTTGTTAATCCATGGCCAAGCTCTGATGAGCCGTCACCTAAAATTCGCTAATTAAATTGTTTGTTTGACGACCTAATAAGATAAGTGCCCAATGCACACTAATCAATGAACCAGGATGGTTAGTACAACTTGGAAAACCATTCTAGCTCCCGGCTTTGAAAGATTCTATTTTCCACTCCGGAGATGGACAACACGTATGCTATGAGGGTGGTTGTTGATCCGATTAGTCGACGGAGGCTTTTTCACTGTTTCTTTAATTAATAAAGTTCCCAACAAATCTTAAACACATATCTTTCTTAGGTGCTACTTCCTTGTAATATCCTACTACCGAGAAATCTCATTTCTCATAAGCCTCACATCTCATAAAGCCTCAAGCTAAAGTTACTATATTCGATTGAGTCTTGCTCGTCTAAAAGCCTCTCGCTCAAAGAGCCATATGCGTCCCACATCAAAGAATCCTTGACTGTTGGGCATCAGCCGGTTTTCAATTGGTCCGTGATGCTCTCATGTCTAAACCTTTCTAGGAACCGAATCCTATTCTACCACTTGCTTAGTCTCGCGTTAGACTAACATCTCTTTTTTCTTTCCCAACTTTGTTGGTTAGTATTCCTTGCCTTATGGGGATATTAGATAGGAAAGGGAAGGCTGTTTAGAAGGAAGCCGAGGACATCAGGATCTGAAGGAAGGAAGAAAGGAAGGAAGAAGGTCTTCAAAACGTCTTTATTTTAACCATGTTTTGGGTCCCACATGCTTTTACATTTTAAGAAATATCTTTTAAATTCCGCTGCAACTCTTTTAAATGATTATTGTAACCTTACGGGAAGCTTATCCCACTTGAAATCCGATTTACATTATGAAATAAAATTGGTTATTCTCGAATCATCTCGTTAAATTACCTTTTTAGCATTGGGTGACTTTGAACGGTAATATCCGAGGTCACTGGCGGTAATACCCTTTAGCCTTAAAATGGGGGTGTTACAAAACAGATGAGGGGGAGTTTGAAATTGGCCACCACATGGAAAGGTCACATAATGATGGACAATTCACCCCCTCAACCTCAACACAAAGTGTGCCCATAGTGACAGCACCTCACCAATTGGGTGGGGGAGTAACTAGTTCCAACTCTAATCTTGAATCTAGTTTTGATATTTCTGCAAATTCTAAAAATAATGTGCATGATTTTAATGATAATATGCAAATTGATGATGTTGCTATTATACCAGGAAATTTGCATAATAATGACTTAGTAGATTACCAGCTTACTAGAGATACGATTAAGATTCCCAACACTAGATTTTGTGATTTTGTGAACCTTCATAAGTTGAATGATTCTTCCTTGATTGAGAACTGCCATAAAATTGTCGAGCATGCTTTCACTATAGCCGAAGTTATAAAGAATTACACTCCAGAAGCCTATGAGCAAGCTATTAAATGTAAGGATCCAAATGAGTATGGTTACAAGTTACGCATGAGAAAATTCAGTCTATGTATGTCAAAAGTACTTGGACCTTAGTTCCTAAGCCTAATAAAATTAGGTTAATTGACTGTAAGTGGATCTTTAAGTTGAAAAAAGGAACTAATCCAAATGAACCCCCTAGGTACAAAGCTAGACTTGTAGCCAAAAGGTTTGCCCAAAAGGAAGGTGTTGACTATAATGACATTTTTTTTCCTGTCATTAAATACAAAACCATGAGACTCTTGATTGCTATGACTGTTGTGTTTGATTGGGAGTTAGAACAAATGGATGTTAAGACATCGTTTTTGCATGAAAACTTGAATGAAACCATATACATGAAAAAACCGAAACGTTTTGTTGATACAAAGAATCCTGATCATCCTTGCCTACTTAAGAAATCAATTTATGGTCTTAAGTTGTCCCTTAGGCAATGGAATAAGAAATTCGACTTAATCTAGTTACCTTTACAAATTACTTGACAAGTTTAGTTATGACACTTGCTTATATTTTAAAGGTGTGAAATCTGATTCCCCTTCTATATTCTTCTCTATATGGATGATATTCTTTTAATAAGTAACTCTAAAGTTGCTATTTCTGGAGTCAAATTTGAATTATAAAAATTCTTTGATATGAAAGATTTAGGCCCTACATAGAAAATCCTAGGAGTTAGAATAATAAGGGATAGAAAGAATAAGATCATATGTTTGTCTCAATCTAATTACCTTTACAAAGTACTTGACATGTCGCAATGAAACAAGCTAAGCCAATACTTATACCAATTGGAGGGCATCTTCAAATCTCAAAGAAGGACTGCCCAACAACTAAAGAAGGGAAAAGAAATTAAAGATGGAGATGGTTCCTTATGATGTCGCTATATGCAGTATTATGTATGCAATGTTATCTACTAGGCCTGATCTTGTCTTTGCTATTTCTGTATTAAGTAGATATATGTCTAATCCAAGTCTTGCTCACTAGATTGCCAGGAAATACCTTTTGAGATATGTAAAGGGAACAGATAATGTAGGTCTTGTATATGTTGAGCATAGTCCGAGAACACAACTGTGTGCATATGTGGACTCGGACTATGCCAGTAACAAGAACACTCGAAAGTCCACCACTGCATATTATTACTGTTGGGCTGGGAACTACGTTTCTTGGAAAGCCCAACAACAGTCTATCGTTGCGCTCTCCTCGACAAAGGCTGAGTACATCGCATCTATTGAGGCCTCGAAAGAGGCAACCTGGTTGAGAGGTAGTTTAAAGGAGATTGAAGGCAAAACATATTTTCCTACCCTATTCATGGATAACTAGAGTGCCTTGTATTTATGAAAGGATCTGGCGAACCATGAAAGGACGAAACATATTGATTTGAGACACCACTATATTAGACAACAAGTCGAGAACTAGGAAATGAACGTGAAGAAAATACCTAGAGACGAGAACCCTGCTGACTTTGGGACAAAAATAGCTCCCTCGAACAAATTTGTCTTTTGCAGGGATCAACTCCACATCAATGATGTACACTGAGATGTGGGGGGCGAATCGATGAAGAACATGAAAGATGTTTGGATCCACTAGTGTTTATAAGAGTTGTTTCTTAAGGATATGTACTAGGCTTTGGAGGGCAATTTGTAATAATATACAAAACCTAGTTCATTTATAGGATAGTGGCATGACACATCATCACCATAGGCTTGAAGATCTTGCACACACAGGGATTGAGCACATGTGTTATCGGTCTAGAAATGCAGCTAAAGTTTTATACGGCCGCCCTAGTTTTAAATCGGTTTGGTGGTAGTATTAAAACTAAGCTAAATGAGTGGACTTACACGTATGCACATGGGCTTGTCTTTGAAGCTAGAAGAAAAGGCCCAAACAAGGCCCAAAACTTGGTGAAACTCATCTGATGAGTGGAAACGGCGAGTTTTGGAGCTCACCTAAATACCCAAAGTATATAAGCTCTCAAAGCTTCAACTTGGATTAGATTTTAGTGTCTCCTGTGCGGTGCTATAGAGAGAAAAGCCAAAAGAAAGAAAGAGAGAGTTATAGAGAAGAAAGCAAGGGCGATTCAAGTGCCCGTGGTGGAGAGATCGTTGATCAAGCTCGACGGTGGTGGTGGTGGTGGCAACGACGGTGGTGGAGGTGACAGATATAGTGGAGGCGGAGGCAGTGGCGGTGGCGATGACGGTGGTGGTGACAACAAAGGTGGTGGTTGCAATGGTGGTGGTAGTGATGGTGGCGGGCCGGAGGTGATGGCGGTGGCGATAATAGTGGTGGTGGTGGAGGCAGTGGTGGTGGTTGTGGCGGTGGCGGTGGCGATGACGACAATAGCGGCGGTGGTGGTGGTGGCGGTTGACCTTCAATATAATATCAGTGATAGTATCGATGAAAGTGAATATGACTTTATTTTTTCAAAACATGATATTGTGGTTTCGGGTTTTGAGGGTTGAGTTTTGATAACATAAAGGGATTTTCATTTTCACAATAGTTTTATAAAACAGGTTTTATTTTATTTTTATGAGTTGAAAACCAAAAACTGAAAACTCGTATGGTTATCAAACGAACCCAAAGATGTGAACGTGGTAGTTACGACAAGTTGAAAATAAAAAATTTGTTGAAAAAATAAGTTAGAGAGAGGTTAAAAAAGGTGGTTTGTGGAAGTTAAGAAAGGAGTGGATTGAAAAAAAAAGAATGTTGAAAATAAGAAATTAAAATTTAGAAAAGATAAGGGAAATAGAAAAAATTAACTAAGGGGGTTGAATATGAGATGAATGAAGAAATGACATATAGCGGAAGGGGAAGGAGAGGGCTCTAGGTCCCGTATCAAATCGTATCTTTTTTTTTTGATAGATAATCCATTTTTTAACTTATACTCTAAGGACATATCTATAAAATAGTGTAAGGCTTATAAAAATTTATTTAGAAATATCCAGGTGTACATTTTTAAGATTATTTCCAAGAGTTTTCTTTCTTCTTATCATTTAATTTCTATATTCAAATTCGAAGTTCTTAGCCCGAAGTTAGATAATTGATATATAATACTCCCTCTGTTTGAGACTATGGGTCGTTTTAAGAAATTTACACATTCAACAATGTTGGACGTTTTATTTATTTTTACCAACATAGTGCCACATTTACCCTTAGATGTAAAAGGCTATACTATATTATTGTACTAATACGCCAACTATACCCGTATCTTTTGTTTTATCTCTTTTTTTGCTAATTTCCTTTTTTCCGTTGTGCATATCTTTTTAGCTAGGTCAATATCTATAATTTCCTCCAAATGAATGAAAGGAAAACATCAGTTTTATTTATATGATTCCCTCCAAAATCATGTTAGCGCCTAAACCAAAATTAGACTCAGTATTAATGACCACTCAATCCAAATCAATCATCTTAAAAACCCTAGACCCTTGGAATCCAATTTTGTATGCTACTAATATTCATCCATTAAGGAGCAGTAAAAAATTGACGATAATCAAGGTACATATTACCCCATCACATTAAGGTATTACTACTTCATAACAATGTCTTACAAATTGTTTTGCTAATCATCATCACTTTTTAATCAATTTTTTCACCCTTTGTATAATTCCGAATTTCTAGTAGTGTTTATGATTGTTGATGCATTATTCTAGTCATTTGAGGTTACTCATTATCGCTCCATCCACAGCTATAGACATCAATGACATTGGTTTTTATACGAAAAATTGAACACAACCTATCATCAACCGAAAGACTTCGATTTGAGCCTTCCCTCAGTCGAGGAAACTCAAGTCAAATACTCGATTTGAACTTTTTGCCAGAAGAAGCCTTCAATTTCTTTATTGACAATGAATCCGACTTCAAGCATGACTTTGATTTAAATAAGCATTACATTGAATTGGGGCATCTTGACAAGGCAGTACGAGAAGCGGCAGTGTTTGCATTGAAGATATTGTTTGCAAATTTCTATTGAAATTTGAGTATTTCATATGTTTAAAAATAAATTAGCATTGACCTTGTATCCATGCTCTATTGTGGTTTCAAAGTATATCGAGTCCTCTAGCTATAATTGACAATACCTTAGTGTCGATTCATATTTGTTCTAATTGGTTGTGTATAGATTATTAGTCACACGTGTCCTTAGTGCTCTAATATGTCCACTCATAGAGGGCACTTTGATAAAGTTACGGAGTAGTACGGAGTAACAACAATTGGGACTTCTAAATAGTTGCACACTTGCATGTAAAAATAAGCTAATGTAAGCAACACCAAACATAGGCTCTTTATGGCTACGAGTACATTAAAAAAGTCAGTTAATTTTAGTTGTACAGTTGAGTTGTATAGTTGGCAAGAGTCACAGTCAATTGATGTTGTTCAATAGAGTTTATTTTCACACGTTACCTATATAGTAGCCTATATACACATTACTTGTATACAAGTAGCCTATATACACATTAGTTACATATACACACACTAGCTATATACACATTAGGTATATGCCAGTAGCCTATATACACATTAGTTACGTACACACTAGCTATATACACATTGAGTACTTTTACTGATTTGTTTCATGAATAAATACATGATCAATGCAATAAAAAAAAGACATGCTCCATACAATAGAAGTTTCATTAAAATTACTCCGTAAGAACTAGAGCACTAACAAAAGCAAGCTCAATACCAAATTAGTAGAATTAGACTCAAGATCAAATAGCAACCGAAAGTATGTTTGAAGGAATGAAAATACAAACTTAAACTCTCACTTTAGTAGTCTTATGGTATTTTTTACCAAAGCATTGTCACAAACAATTTGTTTCACTAGAAAACCATCTCTTTCTAACCCTTCCTTATCTATATGAGGGATTTTATATTGATTGGACCCTTTTACTTCCATGGTACTTCTCATGCATAATTGTGAGGACAAAAACACACGGTTGATCTTTTTTGTCGGATACTCTTCAAATGCCTTGTAGACAACACCAATAAGCTCATCTACTGTCCTTGTACGCTCTTTTTGTCCCAATGATTGAATTGCATTAAAAAATCTTAGATCAAACACATTCATATCCGGAGCGTTTGGTGGCTGATAAAACAATCTTATATCAAACCCGTTTCTTGACGTTGCTGCTTGAAATGCCTCATCATTTGGTCGAACATGAGTCCTTGTGTTATCTTGTTGAACGAAAATGGGACTTCCTATATCATCTCTTGGCCACTTAGCCTGAACTGCTGGAATCGCTTTCCCTATTAAAAAGGATCGTATAACATCTTTTGTGACCGATGTGATTGGCTTAGTTTCCATAGTCCCGACTTCTCTTTTACGACTTCTCCGTGTAACTGGTTGCATAGTTACTAGTGGAAACACCCTAATTTTTCCGGAGAATAACTTGTTTCCATCTTCATCGAATCTTGGTCTTGCAACAGTAGCTAGAAGCCTAGAAACATTACTTTCGGCATAAATTGTTTTTGTTGGCATGATCGTAACGGATCTTCTTCATATGGGAGTAAGTAGCATGTTTTGTTCTTTTTTGTCATTTGGAACCACTTCTCATCAATGTTGTACTAGCCTTATCAATAAATTTTGTTCATGCGGCAAAGTATAGTCTCCAAAATAGAAATGCAAAAGCAAAGACGGTCTTTCTTGTTACTTTCTTTCAATTATGGCTTGATCGCATTTGAGTTACGACGAAAATGGTCTTCCTTGAAGCGCGAATGTAGTGTGACATGATCCACCTTCAAAGATTCAACAAGAGATCTAAAGGTTGTTCTCTTATCCAAATCAAGATCAGCAATACGATTGAAGTCAATTTCAATTCACTTTCGGCCACAGTTTTTAGTTCGTCTATGAGACACATCGACCACGCTGCCTCCTGGAGTATCTTTTGCTCGTTTCCATGTCCTTTGAACACTTCATATAGACACCAAGAACAGAGGAGCCACCTCTTTAGTTGCATTGCGCTTCAATATTCCATTTACACTTCTCTCGAGGAGGACATTATACGTATATCATTTCCGTCTTTCATATGATATAAACTTTGAAATTTGTCTTTGACCTTGGTTTTGAGATGTGTTGTGAGTTTCTACATTGACAAGTTAAAGCATAACTTAATTAAACAATAAACAATTAAAAAAACATACTTATTTAAACACAATGTAGTTAAAATAATCAACCATGATGTAGGGACACTCAATATGCTATAGGCCTATTAAAGGGCATTTGCTTGTTTTTCAAGACATGTTGTTTTGGCAATACATATAGTACTCTACTTACTTGTTCCATTCCCCAACAAATTTGTTAATTTAATTCATAATTTTAGAGCATTAGTGTCAATGATACACGACTACCATAAATCTACGGGGCATTCAAGTTTAACACATTCTAAATCCCAAACCACACTATATAAACATGATGTATTAATAAATGAAATTTCTCTTCCTTGCATGAGCATGAATAAAAAATATGAATGCACCAGTGAATGAAATACTCATACTTCAACTTTACATAATCATAGAAGTACAACTTGTCAAGTTTTATCAGTAAATGATCACAAGTATACAAATAAACTAGTAAACAAACATGCTATTTTTTTTAGCCTATAACTTGTACTATGTACTGTATAAACTTATCCAATATCAAGAGTTATTTCACAACAAAAATCAATGATATGTTACATACCATCAAGCCCATCAAGATTATCTTCGAGCATTGACGATATACTCAAACCAATCATGGAATTTTATTCCCGAATTGTAGGTGCATTAAGATCGATTCCACTTGAATATGCCCCAATGAGTATCGATGTTTCTGCTTCAATAGACTCATGTAGATCTGAATTGGATAGTTCATCTAAAGGCAGTGTATTGGATTCATCTGTAACAAATTCAAATCAAATGTGTTTTTAGAAGAAGCCAATGACATTTTTTGAGAAAGGGCTGAAATCAATTATTGTAACACGTACATATATTAGTGCTTTTGTTTTAGAGTGTCAAAATTATGGCCCCAACCTTCAAATTTGACTGAATTTTGTACGTGGGATTTTTTGGCTCCAAAAGTGATTTTTAACCTTCAACAAATAAACATAAAATAGGGGTGAAAATATCTTAAAGGAAAGGGAATACGCTTACAATTGTCTTTCTATATAAGGGACTAATTTGTTTGCAAAGGGGAAAGAAGTCCAAACGGAATGGGTAGGAGTAGATTCAAAATCAGCCGTAATAATAAGGGTAGTTTACTCTATTTACAAGCTTCTTAATTTGTAGACAAATTCTTAAAACAACCCATAATCTCAAACAGAGGGAGTATATGAAAGAGGGGAAAAAAAAACCTTACCTAGAAATTGGCATTATGGAATATGGTACAATTACGTATACTATGATTTTTGTCAAAGGAAATTATGCATAACTAAAATCAATTATTTCAAAAATCAAGTTTAGCAATATGCTCACTAGGTTATAGTTCTTCATATCCCAAAGTACTATCGAATAGTTGAAAATGCAAAAATATATCCATTATTGTCCAACTTTCTTATAAACAAACAAATTTTCATAATCATAAAGAAACATCGTACCTAAGATGTACAAAAAAAAAAAAACAAAGATATACAAAAGTGAAGTTTACTTTATAAAGATGATACGAAGAGCAAAGCACGTACATTCACAGTTGGGAGAGCAAGAAAGACCAACTACATATTTAATTTGTATTCCCTCAGTTCTTGTCATACTTTTAGTCACTTGAAATGCAAAGATAACTAGATAAGTACTGTAAAAATGATTGTTATAATTTGATAGTAAAAGCGGTCAACCTCTTATATACAACATCTAAAACCACTCACAAAAAACTGTTATCAGATGAGCGAACAAACATTAAGATTAGAAATGCAAAGATAAGTACTGAAATGAACTATATACCACATCTATTCCTTGCTTAGAAATATCCTTTGGCCTGTACTCCCCTAAAAAAAGTTGACTTCAAACCTTAATCTATTTTATAGCAATATCTCATCTCACATTCAAATCTTCGTGTAAATGATTTTGGATTACTTTTTTGTGGATACATTAGTGATCCAAGCCTTACCTTCAATCTTTATCCAAATTTGGATAAAATGAATGCTCACAAACTTAAATGTTGGTTCATTGTATACGTCCACAAACTGACAAAGTAAGATACATTTAACAAAAGTAAGAGGCTATTGTCAAAAGAAAAAGCATGCAAGCCCTAAAGCTAATGCCAGATATAGATCAGAAACAACAAAGTTCACTTTGTTATCAACCATATAATTGTGAAACAAGGCGTGAAAGAACCGAAAAAGAAAAACCAACCTAAACCAAAATCGCTTTACAAAACTGTGGGTGAACTACCACATGCTTTTTGTTGTCCACTACAATTCTCACAGAAAAATATATTGAAAAATAAAATAACACCAATTTCATCTTTAATGTTACTTTCAAGCAATATTATCAACTGGTGTGCCAAATGCCAGAATAGTCTTGGGAATCCCACTTAATCCTGTTCTTGTATACCAAGCGTTTGGGAAAAAATGGATTTAGCAATCCAACTTCACCAAAGCCCACAACTTTTTTTGGTTTTATTCGAAGTTTAATCTCATACGGAATTTCCCTCTCAAGTTGTGCCTACATGTTCGTTTGCTAATTAGGAGCTGATTTGAATTGGATCGAGTTGTGTCTAATCAAGGTTGTGGTCGAGCTGACCTTCTGAAGACCCCTCATCTAATTGGGGGCAATGTCGCGGAGGCTCTTTTTGCACTCCCTATATGGAGAGACCCTTTTATCCTACGTATCGGCGGTGCTGCGCTTTGTAGTGCTTGGATCTTCTGTCCGATTCTCTTTGTTAGCCTTTGATTAGCTTTTAAGTTTTTTCCTTGCTTGTTAGGGATTTTGTGTGCTTGTGCTCTAGTATCGGCTTGTCTGATTGCCGATTGTTTCTGTAATATCCGGTTCCGTTCTTGACCGCAAGTATTCCGAGTCCTAGGGTAATAACAAGAAGATATAGTTAATTATCTTTCAAGTAACTAATAAAATCTAAAAATCAAAATAAACAAATAATTGATTAATTAAAGATTTTCTCTAAGTGCGTACAAATATATATTGGAGCAAAAAGATTTGTTAATTAGTTATGGAGCTAAGTATTTAAGTTAAGGGCAACTAAACCTAAACCTAAGTGGTATACGCGTACGTATAAACCGCCGAAATCACCGAGGCTGATTCTTCATCCTCGTTCTTCTTCATTCTCACCGGCAGAGACGTAGTCAGTTTTCTTCTTCTTCAACCTTCGCCGTTCAAGTAACCCGTCGTCGCTCCGTGCGGCCACCGTCCCTTACGTTCGAGTTTGCGGTGTCCGAAACCGTTATCATCGTAGACTTCTGAGGCGAGTCATCGTTATCATTCAGCGGACTTCGTTGATCAGAACTTCGTCTTCGTTATCGATCGTCAGTGAGCCTTCTTGTCTTTCTCCTTTTCCGTGTCTTCGTTTGGTCCTGGTGTTGTGAGTCGGGCTGGTCGAGGTCCTATCGTAGAGAGTTTAGTCGGAGGTCTGTGGATTGTTATAGTTGATAGCAAAGTGATTGTTATAGTTGATAGCAAAGTGAGAGCGGGTTTAGTTTCGGAAAACGTAATTAATCAGGTTAGTTAAATAAAGTTTTGTTATTGTTGTTGATCGGAAAAGAAAGCGGGTAAAGTGGTTGGCAAATTCAATCTTATACGGTATAGATGGTAGTGTACGTAATTAAGTGCAGGGTGAGGTTGCAAGGCCCTCCTTTTGTTTATCGTAGGGAGTAATTAGTGTTGTTGGTGGTGTTAATTAAGTATTAATGGGGCAGTGTGATCGGAATGTTTGAATGCCGACCAGTAGCAAATTGGTGGAATAATTGTAAAGGGGTAGTTGTAATTCAATCCTAGTGAAAGTCAAGAATTGTATAATGAAAAAAAAAAAACATGATTTGAATTGTTATAAGTATTCGAACTCATAGTCTAGTTAGCGATCAACTTCGGTTGTTATTAGTTCGGGGTTTTGTGGTCCTGGGATACCATTTTGGAGTCATGATCGCGTGATTACTTTCAAACTCCTAATTTATAATTAATAAACCTATTCAGGAACATCGCACTCTTTCGATCAGTGGTTTGTAGTAACTCAGATTTTCGTCACTCTCGAGGTAAGTCGATTTTCGACTTGCTCAGTCCTGTTCTAGCCTGTTAGGGTTGCGTGGTAGTTATGGGATTGGTTTTGGGAACTAGTCCCGATCGATCTTTTAAAGTGTTTTGATATGTGTGCTATGTGTAAATGATTTTGGAAACCCGTTTTGAAAGTTGTTATCTATGTACGCATATTTTTGTCGTCGTTTTCTCTGTGATGGGCAGCGCTCCAGTGGAGGCTTATTGTGGATGATTGTGATGAGATGGATGGTTGTGATGAGATTGACGGTTGAATTGAGGATGGATGGTTACGAGATGGCCCGTCTCTGAGTCCGGCGTGGGATCGATACGCCGTTGTCATGGCATGTGGTGTTATAGGGGTAGTGCCGCATAGCCTAGGTAGTGTGATGGTATGTAGTGTTATAGGGGAAGTGCTGCATACCGTAGGTAGAGTTTCTGATTGCGAGTCGTATGTGCTGATATTTGAGTGACTAACTGGACCTAGGACTGGACTAGAAACATGTGTGTGATTGTGGACTTGTTTGCTGACCTTAGAAAAACTGTTTTGAAACGTCTTGTAATTGCCATGTTGATTCTGACTTGATAGGATAGGATCTGACCCTTTGGGTAATTATTTTTTTTTCAGTCCAGGAATTCAGGAGGCCGTGCCCAAGCCTCGACGGAATGGTGGTACAGAGTAGGGACGCGCGTGTCATAGATAGTCGGGTGTTGGGTGTTGTCTCTGTTTTCTTATTTGTTTTATCTCATGCTCTTAAGTGTTAGTGCGGACGATATAATGTTGTATTGATAAACTATTGTTGGGTTGTGGGAATTTTGGTATTGATAAGTTGATGTATGGGTTGGGTTCATGATATTTTATTTTACCTAGTTGTTTTTATAAAATAAAAGTTGGATGTTTTCTATGTTTTCTCGCCGTGCCCGCGTTGCAAGATCCGAATGTCTGTTGTCGAACCAGCTTGGTAGTGCCTCGTGAGGTCTACTACCGAGTATCGCCTTGTCAAAAAGATGGGGTGTTACAGTTTCGGCCTCTCAATCTACCAGGTTTGTCAGGTAAATCGATTTCCTTTCCTTGTCAAAAAAAGGAAGCCATAAGCGGATAAGCCTCAAGTGCTACAATCTCGTTTAGCTGCAAAAAACAAAACAAAAAAAATGCAATCTCAAATATGAAGGTTAGAACTTAAAAACACAAACAAAAACAAATCCTTCATATGGAGGCCTTACCACAAAAACAAATCCTTCAATCTGATAATCTAAGTTACTTCCACACAACAAACAACAATCCATCAAAAGGTACGCTCATTTTTTGTGGCCAGTTATAGAAAATGCATGAATATAAAACTTCCGAACAATCATCATAGAATTCACTTGCATTAAAAGTAGTAATTGTGAAGCAATCTTTAAAAAAATGGAAGCCCTTAGTACCTAAATCATTGAAATCATTGTGTAATCCAAATTAAATTACCCACATACTCAAGTTACACCACTTCATTAAATGATGAAGCACGATATTGAGAAAAAATTTTAATTTGATTAAATTACCCACTTACTCAAATCATTGTGCAATCCAGATTAAATTACCCACATACTCAAGTTCATCACACAAATACTCAAGTTACACCACATCATTACATGTAGGCTGCAAATTTTTAGTTTGATTTCCAAGCAAAACCTAAGTGATGGAGCACGAGATTGGGAAAAAAAATCAACTGAGTTGCTATAACACTTGGTGAGCCGCGATTGGAGCACTAAACAATGAAAATTTGTACCCTAAATTGCCTTTGTTCTCCCTTGGTTCCATCGAAGCCCTAAGTCCTTAAATCCAAAATTGTTAATAATTCACACATACAACTCAATTGGAAGATAACAAAAGCAAAGTAAGGCAAGCGGCCACCTTTCAAGCGGTGAGCGAGGAGCACGACCGACGAGTGGCCTGAGGCAAGCAACAATGTTTGAGCCGCGAGTGGCACGATAGTGAAGAGGTTCGATTACTAGAGAAGTTCTTTAGTGAGCGACAAGTGAAGGGACGATGAAGGGAAATGATCCAGAAGAGCAACAAACCTAAACCCATTTGCAATTGCAGCATTATATCAGAAAGAAGGAAAACACTCTAAATTTAGAAGCTTTAAAGAGAGAAAGAATGAAAGGCGAATCTTAACCAAAGAATGGGAGACTGGAAAAAGAAGGTAAGATAGGGTTGGATGAAAAGAACGTGGGTGAAGCAGTTGTTTAATTAACGGAGAAATTTTTTAGGTTGAAAAAAATATAAAAAAAATTAGGCTGAATCTGATTACACGTGGCTGAAGGAAAAGTTGTAATGGGTTCTTAAATAACGATATAGTAGGATTAAATAATATGTGACGTGGAGCAATGATAGACCGACACGTGTTAAAATCCAGCGAAATATACGTGGAAAATCCTACATGGTATAACGTGGTGGCTTTAAACTCTATGACTTATAGAGATTGAGTTCGGTAAAAAGTTTTCATATCATGTAAATTGAAAACGTGATAAATTTGTGAACTACTAGAAGAAATATGTGAACAAAATCAATTTTTTCTATGGATCGTATTAATACACGTAATACTAGAAGAAATAGCATGTGTCATGGACTAGATTGCTATACATAATAACACAATCATAGATATTTTTTGGAGTTCACGTATTTCTATCGTGTGTTCACATACATCTATTTCATGTTTATTGTTTACAGTTTACAGGTTAACTAGCAAATGATCCGCACCTTGTACATGGGTGTTTTTTATTTTTATTATCTTGTATATGAATTCACTATAATAATTACAAATATTATCATATTTCTAATTTCTTTAAAAATGGTACATATCTTTTAGGTTATAAAATAACATAATTGTCAAATATCATCATATAATCATATAAAAATATTATATTTATATACCACTTTTCTTATACATACATAAACTTGTATATCTTGGAAGAATACAATAAGACGAGATGCATTAATAAAGTTTTATAAAAAATGATAGAACCTCTTGAAATTTAAATTAAATTTCATAAAGTAATTTATATAAATAAATCCATAATTTAAAATATTTTTTTGGGTAATATAGTATTATATTTTAAAAAAAATAGAATATTTATTAAGATAAAAAAATAAAACAAAAATATCATGTATATATGTTATTATGTTGTAAAAAATTAATTATATAAGAATTTTATAAATATTAAATAAAAATATTAACAAATCATTATATTAATAAAAAATCTATCTTTTATCCAAAACATAATCAGTGTGTAATGTTACATATATATTTAGGGTAGATATATTATTTACTATTTTTATTAATATTATTACTTGATTTCAATATGAGATGATAGATATAAAAATTTAATATCTTTTAATAAAAAAAGATGTGGCGTAAATATAGTGGTATGTTTGCTACTAATGATGATTTTTAGAACATTTAAGAGCGAAATTATGAAAATAATACTTATTATTAATATAATATTAAAGTATATGGGTAAAAAAGATTTTTTAAATAAAATATTTAGGATAAATTAATACATTAACTAAAAAGCTAACCATATAATAATAAGATTGAGATTTATATGTTAGGATAGAAAGCAACTCAAATTTTAAGATAAAACTAATATTTTAATTAAGTATGCATAAGATTAAGCTTAAAACTAAGATTGATAAGATAACTTTTTTTAATAAGGGGGTGATGTGGTGCAATATGATAGCGGAACATCTCTATTATGACGGTGACATTTGGTGATGCCTTTGCTTCTTCAAGTTTCAACAATTACCCTGGTTATCATGAATGTTCCTATTTCATAACCACTCAATTTTCCAAAACAGGGAAAACATTTAAAATGCTAATTCAAGAAAAGCAAGAACACAATTATCAACGAATAGGTAACGAATAAACAAATTCACCTTAGAATTCTGATTGTATAGCCTCAAGAATTTTAGAAATAGTCATGAGAAACAACTGATTTCCTTGCTTAGAAATACCCTATGGCGTGTACTCCCTTAAAAAAATTGACTTCAAACCTTAATCCATTTTATACGTACCAATATCTCCTCTCACATTCTAATCTCCGTGTAAATGATTTTGGATTACTTACTGTGGATACGTTAGTGATCCAAGCCTTACATTCAATCTTTATCCAAATTTTTCGCCCAAAAAAAATCTTTATCCAAATTTGGATAAAGATTGAATACTCACAAACTTAAATGTTGGGTCACTATATACGTCCACAAACTGACCAAGTAAGATACATTTAGCAAAAGTAAGAGGCTTTTATCAAAAGAAAAAGAAGGCAAGACCTAAAGCTAATGCAAAAACTGGATTAGAAACCACAAATCTCACTTTGTTATCAACCCTATAACTATGAAACAAGGGGTGAAAGAACTAAAAAAAAACCAACCTAAACCCAAATTGCTCTACAAAACCGTGGGTGAACTAGAGCACGCTTTTTGTTGCCCACCACAATTCTCACAAAAACATATATTGAAAAATAAAATAAGCACCAATTTCATCTTTAATTTACTTTCAAGTAATATTATTAATTGGTCTACCAAATGCCAGAATAGTTATAGTAATCCCACTTAATGCCGTTCTTGTACCGAGCTTTTGAGAAAAAATGTATTTAGCAATCCAACTTCACCACAACCCACAATTTTTTGTGGGTTTATTCGAGGTTTAATCTCATACGGAATTTCCTTCTCAAGCTGTGCCAACATATTCGTTTTCTAATTAGGAGCTGATTTGAATTGGATCGAGTTGTGTTTGATCGAGGTTGTGGTCAAGTTGACCTTCTGAAGATCCCTCATCTAAGTAGGGGCAACGTGGCGGAGGCTCTTTTTGCACTCCCTATATGGAGAGACCCTTTTATCCTGCGTATCGGTGGTGCTACGCTTTGTAGTGCCTGGCTCTTCTCTCCGATTCTCTTTGTTAGCCTTTCATTAGCTTTTAAGTCTTTTCCTTGCTTGTTAGGGATTTTGTGTGCGT
The DNA here is from genome assembly GCA_934048045.1 of Polygonum aviculare. NCBI lineage: Eukaryota > Viridiplantae > Streptophyta > Magnoliopsida > Caryophyllales > Polygonaceae > Polygonum > Polygonum aviculare. The sequence continues at coordinate 27,226,988 of OW204024.1, read as the reverse complement.
GCACTCTAGTATTGCTTGTCCGATTGCCGATTGTTTTGGCCTCTCAATCTACCAGGTCTATCAAGTAAAGCGAATTCCTTTCCTTATCAAAAAAGGAAGCCATAAGTGGATAGGCCTCAAGTTCTTCAATATCGTTCAACTGCAAAAAATAAAACAAAAAAATGCACTCTCAAATATGAAGGTTAGAACTTAGAAACACAAACGAAAACAAATCCTTCATATGGAGGCCTTACCACAAAAACAAATCCTTCAATCTCATAATCCGAGTTACTTCCAAAGAACAAACAACAATCCATCAAAAGGTATGCTCATTTTTTGTAGCCAGTTATAGAAAATGCAAGACTATAAAACTTCCGAACAATCATCATAGAATTCACCGACATTAAAAGTAGTAATTGTGAAGCAATCTTTCCAAAAATGGAAACCCTTAGTACCTAAAACCTTGAAATCATTGTGTAATCCAGATTAAATTACCTACATACTCAAGTTACGCCACTTCATTAAATGATGGAGCACGAGATTGAGAAATTTTTTAAATTTGATTAAATTACCCACATACTCAAATCATTGTGCAATCCAGATTAAATTACCGACATACTCAAGTTACTCACACACATACTCAAGTTACGCCACCTCATTAAATGTAGGCTGCAAATTTTAAATTTGATTCCAAAGCAAAACCTATGTGATGGAGCACGAGATTGGGAAAAAAAATGAACCGAATTGCTATAACACTTTGTGAGCCGAGATTGGAGCACATAATAATGGAGTTTTGTACGCCAAATTGCCTTTGTTCTCTCTTGGTTCCAACGGAACCCTAACTCCGTAAATCCAAAACTGTTAATAATTCACACATACAACTCAATTGGAAGATAACCAAAGCAAATTAAGGCAAGTGTCCACCTTTCAAGCGGTGAGCGAGGAGCACGACCGACAAGTGACTAGAGGCAAGCAGCAATTGCTGAGCCGTGAGCGAAGGGCACGATAGTGGAGAGGTTCGATCACCAAGGAAGCTCTTTAGTGAGCGACAAGTGAAGGGACGACCAAGGGGAATGATCCAGAAGAGCAACAAACCTAAACCCAGTTGCAATATCATTGTTATATCCGAAAGAAGGAAAACACTCTTAATTTAGAAGCTTCAAAGAGAGAAATTAAAGAATGAAAGGCGAATCTAAACCCAAAGAATGGGAGACTGGAAAAAGAAGGTAATATAGGGTTGGATGAAAAGAATGTGGGTGAAGCGGTTGTTTAATTAATGGAGAGATTTTTAGGGTTGAAAATAATAAAAATTAAACACGTGGCTAAAGGAAAAGGTTGAAATGAGTTTTGCTTTACAGATATAGTAGAATTAAATAATATGTGACGTGAAGCAACGATAGACCGACACGTGTCAAAACCCTAGGTAGCGAAATATACGTTGAAAAATCATACATGGCATAACGTGGTGGTTCTAAACCCTATGACTTATAAAGGTTGAGTGCGGTGAAAACTTTGCCTATCATGTAAACTGAAAACGTGAACAAAATACATAAATATGTGAACGACAAGAAAAAACACGTAATATTAGAATTTCTCAATATCATGTCGTATGGTTTACGTATATCTATTTCATGTTACGGTTTACACAATAGCACAAAATCACAAATATTTGTTTGGAGTTCACATTTTTGCCATGGGTTTACGTATATCTATTGCAAGTTCACGGTTTACACAATAACACAAAATCACAAATATGTTTTTGGAGTTCACGCATTTCTGCTGTGGGTTCACGCATATCTATTTTATGTTCACGGTTTAGAGTTGAGAGGTTAATGAAAACTGTTAATTTGGTTGAAATCCATGACTTATATATATATATATATCCCTAGATTGATTATTATTTCTTATTATATTTAAAAGCTAAAAATATTTATTTCTTATATTTAAGAGCTCAAAACATCTTACGTTTATCATCATGGGTCATTATTATTCCTAATATTTACCTGCAATTTCTGAATTAATTTACAACAAAAATAGAATAGAATAGAATAAAATAAAATAAAATAAGAATTTGACTGCGTTTGGCAGAATGGATTATAGTTTGTTTGCATTGTTTATTTGCCTTGGTTTCGCGGATTGAAAAATGTAGAGTAGGTTCAAAATGGTCCTCACTTGACCATCTTCTCCCCTTTATCTCCTTGCACATTCTGGGTACAAGAGCTGAAGATATTCATCCTGTTCATGTTCTGGGGGGGTCTGCAATTCACGCTCTCATCACACTCGGTTATGCATCTCTCAGAAAGCCCACAGATTCCGCGGCCTCCCCCTCCCTACTCCCCATCTGGGTCCATTGTACTTGAAGCGAAATTTGAACCCAACCCGCCAATTCGGTGGCAAAAGCAAAACCGTTTCCCTAATTTTGAACTCCATTTTCAAACTTTGTCTTCTTTCTATTTAATTCTGGTTCACGTTTTTGGGTGGGTTCTGAATTCACAGCATCTCATAGCAAAGCAAGTGCAACGAACCCTAGGATTTGCACATAGGCTCCCCCCTATATATTGATCGCTTTCCTCACAAGCGCCTCCATTGCTCCATCTTGCTTTCTCTAGGGTTTCCCTCTTCTGCAAAGGCGGCTGCTCCCGAGCTCTTTTGTTGTTGCAAACATCCATGGCCATTGTTTCTTCAGCTGCCGAGTCTCCTGTGACCATGAAAAGGAAGAACAGCGGCCATGAGCAGCCCACTGAGGAGGAGGACAATAAGAAGAAGAACAAGATCGATGTTGCTTCGGGTTCGGGTTCGGGGGCATCGAACCAGCCCAAGCTGATCAACCGCAGACCTCCGGTTCCTGGTGTACCCAAAAGGATTGGGAAGACCTGTCATCAGGTAACTCAAGTCTTAGATCACCTGATGATAATTGTCTTTGATGAAAATGAAGAGAAATTAGGGTCTTAGAATCAGTTGCAGTCGGCTGTATTGATAGTCTAGGTTGAATTAGGTTGTTATTGATTCTAACTATGAAACCCTAACGTTTAAATTTTTATGTGCTAATTATAGTTTTCAAAGATTGGAAATTTGCCATGTTTATATTAACTCCATAAAAGCATACCTCTGATGGATTCGATAGAAATGGGGCTGGGTGGATCTCCTATTGTAAATGCTGTCAGAGTTATCTCATGAATCATTCAAAAACGGAAGGGCGAAAGCCTAGTGATTTTAGGGTTATATATGGCCTTTCCTCCAGTCCATAGATTTGTTTTAGGGTTAATCGACAGGTTTGCACCCCCTTTATTGTGTGTGTCATTTGATCAACATGCTTTATTTGCATCGTGTTTGTCATTTAATCGACATGCTTTAGTTCCGTTGCTAAATTACATGACGCATAGAAAGGAATATATTTGTATGCAGCAGTTCAATAAAAGGTGTATAATATGCAATTTCTTCTGTTTTCGTTTTTTGCTGCTTTATGGCATTTACGCCGCATTTAGGGTAGTGATCTATGCCGTATTTAGGGTTAGTGATCTTAATGTAGAATGTGGATCTTTTGTAGTGCCGTCAGACGATCAAGTATTTTGCAGTTCAGTGCCAGGCCATAAAGAAAAATAAGCAGTGTACGATAAAGTTGTGTGCCCCATGCCTTTCGAACAGGTAAGCTGAATATGACATGATTCCTTGAACTTGCGTACACCCCAAGAAAGAAAGTATTTTATCCCCATGCTTGTTTAGCAAATAGAAATTTGACTTTTTTTGCGTTTGTGACTTAGGTATGGAGAGAAGGTGGAGGATGTGGCTCTGTTTGATAATTGGAAATGTCCGAAATGTCGAGGCATCTGCAACTGCAGCTTTTGCATGTAAAGTCATTTTCTTTCTCTTGGGTACCGTATGATTTTACTCTTTGCAATTCATCTTGTAATGATTTTGAACAAGTATAAATAAGAACTAAAAGAAAATAACCGTAGTTTTATGTTAGTAAGTGAAAAATGGTAGAATATGCCCCAACTATTAAATAAATGCTGCTTTGTGTTATCTTGTTTTTCTACATTTAACTTGATCACCAGTTATGGGCCTTACGGCTGATCCTCTCATATCATTTACACGTCAAATGAACTACATCTTTTTTGGGGAGTAAATTTTTCTCACAGCCCATTACTTTTGAAAGTTGACAAAAAATCCTTCATTCTCTTGCATAAGTACCTGACAGTTTAATACGGTTGCAGGAACAAACGAGGTGTAAGCCCTACAGGAAATATGACCCGCCAAGCTAAGGCTTCTGGATTTTCTTCAGTCGCAGGGATGCTTGAGGCTAAAGGCAGTGGGGTTTCCACTAAGCCCATCTCACCAAAGAAATTGCCAGCTTCAGATGAGGTTTGTTATGAATATGCACTATTCAAGTTCAACTAGGTTTTGTTATATGTAGAGCTTTTAACTTGGGAGGTTCTGCATTCACTTCATCATCTTTTTTATGAACCCATCTTCATGTCCGCATCAGGATTGTGGTATTTGTTCACATAAGGAACATGAAAAAGAAAATAATTACGATCAGACATTTGATGCATCACCAGAGCCCATGGAGATGGATGATGCCGAAAAAGGTAAGAGAATTAAAAAGTTTCCTGGATATCCTAGCGAATAAAACGCAAAGCGGCACTCTGATGACCTTGATATTTATCAGATGAGGAACCAAAGGAGGTTGAGATCATATTACCTCATGGCACAGAGATCACTAATGTGGCTGATGCTGACTTCCCAGCTGATGATGTTGGAAATGCCTTACAGTTTATTGAGTTCTGCTGTACATTTGGGGAGGTTAGGTTGGCTCTTTTTTTGGATTAGCTAACATCTTAAGCGTGTGAAGCTATGTTAATATTGGGTGTTACATGTTGCATTTGGAACTCATTTTTTGGTTAATGGTGGCTGCTCCTTTTTTTTTTTTTTTTAAATCTTGACCCATCTGCATTTGATGCATATATCTGTTTAGAAGTGTTTATAAATGCTAATTAAGTTCACCTAGTTGATTTGATGTTTGGTATATGTTTGGGCATGTATGTTGTCATTTGGAGAATACCATTCGGGTAGCTTTGCCTTTGAACTTTGTATCATCCCTAAGTAACCAGAACTAACTTTGTCAACGTCTGAAATTGGTAACATGTGTTATTCATGTAGGCTTTACATTGTGTTCTTCCATTAATAATGTCTCAAAAGTTCAGTTGTTATGTGAATGATACACAATTCTAATGCAGCGGATGACATTTTCCCAAGGATAAGGTATCTACCTATAATAGACCAAATGTCAAAGCTTGTATTATTTTAACATAACAGATAAGAAGTATTAGGGTGGAAGTGATATTAGTGATGACTAGAATTGATATTACTGATGTCTAGCTATGTTGTGGCAGTTGAAAATCGTTACATGCTTGTTTTAGTGGGCTGATATGTAGTATAGTAAGCCAATCTGCATTCCATATGCAAATGATCTGCTGCCACTAACGTACAATATCTGAAGTATTTTGAATGTTTATTAAATATTCTTCATTATTTAGGTTCTTGACATCAAGAAAAGACAGGCTGAATCAATTCTATGTGATATCATAGCTGGACGTAGCAGACCAGGAAAGACAACTTTGCTGATCCAGTTCCAAATCAAATTGTTGACGTTGATGAGGGACCAGATAAGGGACCAGGGAGAAGTGTACAAACCCATATCTTGGTTTTCATGTTCATTATATCAAACCTTCTCCTGAATTTTGATTATAATTTTCCTTTCAGGTCTGCACTGAGTGCAACAGATGATGACAAAGATTTTTGGCTCAATGTGCTGAAAGATCGCATATCTAGGTCTAAATGGGTGCCAAAAGAATTGGCTGCGCTTAATTTTAAAACAAATGATGGATATTGCACATTGGGCTCCTCTGAAAAGCTCAGACTACTTGTCTTTCTTTGTGATGAAACTCTTGAGACCGAGTAAGTTGGAAAAAAAAGATTTAAACAATTTTTCTGTGCTTACTTAAATTGATATTTGACATAAATGCATATAGGTACCCTATCATTTTGGTGAGATTTGCACTTTCTATTTCTTAATGACATCTGCTGACATTGTTAGATTCTAAAATAAACATCATGGAATTCTAATCACGTTAGAAGTTACCACAGGTGATACAAAAATTTAAACATCCTGGTACACACCCCTATGACTTTTACTAAATAAGGAGGTTTCACCTGTGACATTTACTAAATAAGGAGGTTTCAGCCTGTAATTATGCAAAACATTTTGGATCTGTGTGCAATTTTTCAAGGAGAAAAAGTTTGACGTAAATCTTAATGTATACCTTCTCCATAGGACATTGAGGGATTGGATAGAGCAACAAAATCTGAAATTCTGTGAAGAGAGAAAGGAAGCACGGTCCAAATTGCTTGCTGCTAAGGAAAAGGTACAGTCCATTGAGCAAGCTGTGCTGCTCTTTTTATTTTCTATTTTTTTTAAATTTTTTTCCTAAGTTGACGTGTGTACAGGAAAAGCTCTTAAAGAAGCAATTGCATGATGAAGTTGCGAAAGACACTGTTGCTGAAAATGCTGCTTCTGTTTCCATTGCCGAGCATGAAGCTGTAGTTGCAGAACTGAAGGCTGACATTGAAAGTACGCATGCTGAGATTTTAGAGACCACAACCTTCAATTCTAAACGTAAGTATTATTAGATTGTAAATTTGGTCTTGCAATTTTTAGTTACATCATAGCTGAAAATGTTTCACTTCAACATCTTGCAAAACAACTACTATATGCTATATTGATTGTTGCCCTGGAAAAAAGTGAATACTTTTATTCTTTACAGCATCTAAAGCTTGAAATGGTTGTCCATGTCCTATTGTATATATAGTTTCTCTATTGTAGCTTATGTGTTGCCTATGTTTCATCATTCCATGTAAATTTGCTCACTAGTGCTACTTTTCTTCATGCATTTGGCCATTTGGGTCTCATTTTTTGTTTACTTAATGAAAGCTGTTTCTATTTTCTCATTTCAAACAAGTTTTCCATTTAAGGTGCTTTATTTCTAGATTTCACCACTTGTTACTTCTGCTGTTTAATGTTCTCATTTGCTAAAATTTGGCCCCGAACTTTTGTTGGAGTTGTATGAATGGCGATTAGAAGATAATAACCCTATAAATGAGCTAATATGGAATGCTAAAAAAGAATATATTGATTGCATGGGGTTGCAGTTTTCTGATTTTCGTCTGAATAGGGTTAGGACTTGTTTTGGAAGGTATATTGGACTATTGTTTACAGTTAAGAGCGTGAAACATAGTATTGTCGCCTGCGAGTATCTAAAACATTGTGATGATGTTATATATGCTCCTTAATCCCTAGGCAGACACGATAAAGACATACAGATTTCCTCCCGTTTTCCATTGCAGTGTTTCATTAAAAGGTTACTTAGTAAAATGCCTTCTGCATTTTGACATCACCTTGTTTAGCTCTATTGAGTATCTGATGGACAGCATATAAATTCATTTGACTTTGCATTTAGGTGCAGGCTATCTATGGTTAGACTTGTGCATTCGCAAAATGCAGTGTCGTACATCACCAAATGCCATCTTATGAATGTCTTTCCCCTTACCAAAGACAAGACTTGTGATGTGATTATATGACCATTTTCCTCCTGTCTTTAGTGTTCTTGTGCTTCCTTGTGGTATGCAGATAGAAAAACATCAAACGCCCTGAGAACTGAGCCTGTCTTCATCGATACAAAAGGTCATGCCTTTTGGAGTTTAAAGGGATGTAATAACTCAGATCTCTTACTCCAAGGTTATATCTCTTTCCATTACTTAAAAGTTCCTAAATTTATCTTCTATGACGTATCTTCTTTTTGGAGTTTAATGGGATGTAATAACTTATAATTGATGTTTCTATCAATCCCAACAGTTAAAAACTTAAGTTTAGGTGTAATAACTGCGAATAATGTGAATAAATTAAATAGAAATTTTTCCATAAAAAAAAGGAAATTTTGTTTACTTTCGATATTCCTAAGAATCTCTGCACTCATGAATAAAAGAAGCTAATTTGGTTTAATATTAAGCTAATCATAAATGTCCCGTTTGTAGTTTTCAGATCCACATCTACAAATTGGCTGTAATAATAACCAAGTCCTACCTGCATTTAGGGTTACATTTATCTTTAAGCTAATTTGAGTTTAAAACTAAATAAGCAGCTTTTTTTCCCACTCTTGTAAATGAGTAGAGCTTTACTCTGTCAAGTATTACTACTGACAACTCATATCTCATTTATTATAGAAATAAGGGTCTGTTCGGGTGGTTGTAAATTTACATTATGACGGGGGCACATGATAAAGATCTGTAATTAGAAAGATTTGGTTGGGTGTAAATTTTTTGGGGATTATTTAAGATTTGTTTATAGGGGGTTGGAGTAGAGTTCGGAAGGAGTTGAGAGGAGAAGAACAATCCAAGTTTTATATAAATCAGATCAAAAAATGGTTTGTTCCACATGCCACCCCAAACACATTATTCAATGAATCATGATCCCGGTGCCAAACAGGGTAATTTTGGATCAGAGCTAAAAATGACATGCATTTTAGACCAAATTTTATAACCTTATGTCAAGTGCTTCCAATCAGAGGTAGTATAAAGTACCTTACATAAATTTACTGTAACCTAAATCATTAAATGCAGTTCATATCCTAAAGCGGCTGTGAACCGAAATAATTACACCGTGTAGCTATTTATGACTGAATTTGAAACTGAACCTGTCCTTCCCTCTGCAGATATAAGGAGTGTTGACGAAGAAAAGTTGAATGAGAAATGGTTTAGCTTTGAGGGCGAGGAAATAGGACTTATCAATGAGCACATCTCCTTGCAGAGGTAAATGCCTTCCTAGTAATGTGATCTGTTGAGTTCTTTCTGACCTAATGAATGTGAGAGCTCTTGTAGCTGGATCAAGAAGTGGTTTATTAGACTTCCTTATATTGGAAGTGAGAGGCTTAAGGGCATGTTCCCGTGGTAATAATGATTGTCCAATCGCTGATTCTTTTGGTCTATTGAGTCTCAGTCGCATAAAGAGGCCAAGGCGGCGTAGAGCCCCACGTACACGTGCACAAGCACAAACACAAACACAAGCACCAGTAGCAGCAAGGACAAGAGAGAAAGAAAATGCAGATATGAACCCGGAGGCTGATTTAAATGAGGCCCCGGATCTGAACCGTTGCGAAGCAAAGGAGGGTATGCTCTGATTTGATTTTGTTACCTGCTGGAAGCTTGTTGATTTCAGTATTCAGAGAGAAACTAGGGGAACGGCATGATAAAACAGTGTCTTCTTTGCAGGTAGTGGTGGAGCAAATGAAAAGTTAATAGGTTCTTTGGCTTCATGCAGCTAGGCTTGCTCTTACTCAGCCCTTTTTTTTTTTTTTTTTTTTTTTTTAAATTTATGTTTATCTATATGCTTATATACATTGTTGCAAATGCAACCCGATTGGCCCATACCATATCTGCTGGTCATAGTGATTTCTAAGAGACAGAAACAGATTAATACAAATTCATTTTTATAGTAAGTGAAAAATCAGGATGATGCAAACAAGTCATGTCGGAACATCTTTCAGATGAATCTTATAATGGTCCTTCAGTTTTGTTAATTGAAGTTTGCTATGGACTTCGTGTTTAGTTTGGTCCCCTCCTGGGTTTTATTGGATCAAATTGACCATGCTCAGGACTCAGGAGGGGTGTTGGGTGAACACCAGGAGTTTCAAAGTAGGATGGGTTGCTTGTGGATTTGCCACTTCTGTATCTATTCATACCGTTCAGTGAGGGGTTTATTTATGTGCAAAATACATACGGAGATTCCGTACTTATAAAAAAATTTCAAACGGGCCCTCGTATTTTTTTTATTGAGCACTTGTGGCTATCTAATTTGTTCTATTGAGCACTTGTGTCCCAATTAGAGAAACCATCCATTTTACACGCTTTGTTTAATTGCCAAGTAATGAGTGCGTAACACGATTTTTGCCATATAATGTCTCGATAGTGCAAATTCAAGCCACGTAACATTCTGTAATGTCACAAAACACCTTAAAGTACCAAAATCAATTCAGCAAATTTTGTTTTAATGTTTTGTTTACGGTGTTTCGTGGCATTACAGAGTGTTACGTGACTTGAATTTGCATTACGTGGACATTACATGACAAAAATCGTGTTACGTGGTCATTACATGACAATTAAACAGAGCACGTAAAATGCACGAAGACACTAATCGGGACATAAGTGCTCAGTATAACAAAATTGGATAGGTACACGTGCTCAATAGAATAAAAAAAAGTAGAGGGGCCCGTTTGCACATTTTTTACTAGTACGGGGGCCTTCGTATGTATTTTACCTTTATTTATGAGTTTTGAAAGTTGGATTCGGTATGAGGTTGGAATCTGGATATAGAATGAAATCAAAAATTGTAATGGGCCATTTTTAAGATGTGTTATTGGATATAATGTCGAAATCAAGAATTCTTGTAATTAGGATTAAGGTTTTTCCGTTTATGAAAAATGATTTAAGGTTCCTGGTTTAAGGTTTTTAAGATTTAGGGGCTTTTAGTTTCATAAAGTTAATGTGCTTTTTATGTTTAGGGTTTATAGCGTTAAGTTTTAAGGTTGTATGGGTTGGTGTTTTAAGGTGTTTAGGCTTTAAGGTTATTCATTAGGATATAAGGTTTAGGTTTCTAAGAGTATGTATGTAGCCATATGTCTTTTAGTTTTAAGTTTTTGAAAAACTCGAATCAGATTTTAGTGTTGAAATTTCTGATTTTAAAAAGTGTTTTAATTATGTTTTAAAATCTTATAATGACATACAAAATTATAATAAATTTTATTCTAAAATTTGATATAATATACAATAGATTATAATAAATTCTATTCTAAAATGTGAAATCTTCAATGAAGATTTGTGTAGTGTTGAGGTGGTAGGGGAGGAGTTAGCGGGGTGGGATGGTGACAACGGAGGTGGTTATGGTGGTGGCGACATCATAGATGGTGAAGGTGGTTCTTGTAATAGTGGATGCGAGGTATATGGTATGATGATTGCTAGGTTTTGGTAATGGAAGGTGACATTAGTGGTGATGGTGGTTGTTACAATGATAGTTGGGGTTTAGGGGAAATGTTTGTGGGGGAGACAATGGTGTTGTTGGATCGTAAGTCAGTAGAATGAGCGTCCTTAAATGCAACGGAATGAAAGACTTAAGCAGAAAAACGAAATAAGATAAAGAACTCATGGATTTATAGAGGAACCCCACTAAGACGAACTAGTCTTATGGGTAAACCTCTCCCTCCGTGGAGGATTTTCGAATAGCCGTCCTTATCTTATTTAAGAGAGTCCTTACACAGTATAGGTGATTCGCCCTATTTTGTATGGGTTAACTCTTAGATTTTAGGATGTTATTGAGAGTGTTTTGGTTAGATTTGAGCGTTATTGTAATACGACGCCCGAAGGCACGAGAATCAAGAGTTTTTAGAGCTTACTTGAAGACAAGTTCGTCACTGCATGGATTACGCAGTCGCGCTGCCTATGACGCGGTCGCGGTGAAGCAAGGCGATGACATTCAAGACCCGTGAAGGCCGCTGTCGCGCCGCCATGGACGCGGTCACAGTATAAGCCGACTCAGCCTTTCCAAAGATAGACCGCCACGGGGGCGGTAGGAGTGCCGCGGTCGCGGTGGTGCCGAGATCCAAGACGGAAGAAATCTTGTCTTTTCTATCTTGTTTCCTTTCTTATCTTTCGCCTCTTACCTTATCTATCTCGAGGAGCATGTTCCTTAGGCTATATAAGGAGGAGTCTCTCTGGGTTTTAGGAATAATTATCAAACTTGTAATTCAATTGTTCTTTCAATAATAGTGTTTGCTTTCTTTGTAATGGAGAACTAATCTCCTTTGGAGTTTATTCAATCAAGGAAGCTTTATAATGAAGTTGTGAAATTCTGGTAGCTTCTTTATCCCTAGATCTTTATTGATACCCTTGTGCTTCATCCCATGATCTTTGTTTGATTATATGAGCATGATCAACTTGTTTATATGGCTTAGATCTATTGTTTGAATTAAAATTGGTTGTTGTCTATGTATCTTTCCTATTCTCGAAACAACTCTATTCTAGGACCGTGGACTAGTTTAGGGAAGAGTATTCAATGGTTGATTTGTGCATGAGACTCGTAGCTTGATTGCATGATTTGATTTCCTAATATCCTTGGGTGTATTGCATGATTTGAATTAAGCGTCCTTGTTCATATCATAGTTTTGCTAGGACCGTGGACTATCGAATAATTAAGATAAGAATTGGAATTGACCTAGGAATATAAAGAAGTGGATGAATTCATGATCAACGGATTTATAAAGTGAAATTGATTGAATGAACTCTGCCTGTTAACTTTGATTGAAGTCTCTCTCAAAACACCCTTCTTGGTTACTTTGCATGAAAAACACTAAATTAAGAATCTGATTCTCTTGGGTTCGACCCCGTACTTGCTTACTATACTTGTGTTTGCTTGTTTGGGTTTTATCTTGATTTTTGGCACAACTACTGTGACATGCTCACACGCGCTACTGCACTGCATGACCATTTTGCCGAGGCTTGATCACGTCGTCCTGATTACCTGGACTGAAAAGTAGTTCTCCGAAGGGTCAAGTCCTACTCTATCAAGTTAGAATAAGCAAAACAACTATGAGACGTTTCAAAACGTATATCCTAGAGTCAGTAAACAAGTGTCCACAAACACACACATAGCTCTTAGCTTGTCCATTTCGAAATCTAGTTAGTCACAATCAATTTCAAAGTTTATATCTAGGCAATTTAACTATTATACACAATCAATTAATAACCCATTCAAACACATTCATCACTTTATCACACATGATCATACTCTTTACTTCACCTTCCCCGCACACATACTCATGCCAACACCATCACCTATCCGAAATCTCATGTCCATTAAATGACGATGCAACCCTTCACTGTCATTGCACCCCGAATCGACGATATAACCCTTCCCCATCATTGCATGTTTGCCTATCGATGCAACCATTCCCCATCATTGCACCCAAATTTTCTTATACATATAAAACTCTTTGCAACCTTAATAATACTGAAATACACTCAAAATCCCTATCAACCATGAAACATATAAAAACAACGTTGCACACAGTATCGCCCTATAACAAAAGTTATTCATAAACATAATCGATCGGGACTAGTACCCAAAACCGATCCCATAACCACAATGCAAACCCTAACAGGCTAAACAGAACCGAGTAAGTCAAAAATCAACTTACCTCCAAGATGAACCTTCAAGCGCTCCAATGGAATCCGAACTTGCTAAGACAATTCCCAAGATGAAGAATGAAGGAGAACACGACAACTTTGACTTCCGATGGAACGAGACAACTAAACCACATAAGAAAGATGGAGGAGGGAGGTTGTTATGGTGGGTGAACCAGCAAAGGATGAGAGAGAGAGAGAGAGAGAGAGAGAGAGAGAGAGAGAGAGAGAGAGAGAGAGAGAGAGAGAGAGAGAGAGAGACCATCATCATCGAATAAGAGAGAGATATATATAAAGGGAAAAGAAGGACGTGGAAGAATCCAAGTTGTCTTCCTTATCAAACTTCAGGATGGTGTCTATCAAACGTCTTTTGATGAGAATAGAATCAAACTTCAAGATGACGTCTATGTTACACCTAATAAGGAAATAGTCTTTCTTCGCCACTAAGAATCAATGCATGGATAGCTTAGACAAATGAAAGGATTTCATAGTTTTATACCTTGGTAAAAACATGGTTAGCCGAGATTACTTCAAGGCTAACTAAATTTGGCACATTTTTCGAGGAATAACAAATATCAAAATACATTCACTATATTCTCATGTAAATATATTTTTAATAGTACGAGACTTCTCGAGATTACTTAATAACTAAGAAACTCGGGCATGAATTTCGAGAAACCAAAAAAATGTCAAAAGTTTCCCGAATATCATTATTTATGGGTTAGGAGTTTTTTGGTTTAGTGTAACACTCCCATATTATCTTTAGAATGCTACACACTAGTGACCTTGAATTTGCCATCCAAAGGCATTCAAGGCTTATACATTAACAAAACAATAAAAATAAGATCCAAATTTCATAAATAGATCTCAAGACTTATATTGTCTTACAATCAAAATTAATTAATAGTAAACGTGAATGTTAAAACGGTAAATGTGGAAGAATTTGTTTACAAGTGATCCTTCCATTAAAAGAATCTCATTTATTCTCAAATAAATTCAAAGGATAATAATCTTATACAAAATACTCGAAGTCTTCAACTCACTCCTCTTGAGACTCCAACGGCTCGAATCCTAATGTGCCGCGACGTAAATACGGTTGACACCAGCCGACCATGCAAGGAAAGAAAACAGTGGGTTAGTCTTTGAACAAACTAAGCAAATGGGTTTTAGAAAATTGATTCTTAGTTTTAGACTCAACTACTAGCTTTGAATTCCGAATGAAAGTTTGTCAATAAGCTAATAATGGACCCGACCATCGACGATAGGGAAAAGGAACATGCTCAAGAAGAAAGATAGGACGCCACATGAGGTGGTTCCTTAAGCGAAGTATGAGACTGTTGGGAACTTATTATTATTCTTATTCACACAAGTTTTGGAAAAACCTCCGTCGATTGATTGGATCTACGTCCAACCTCACCGCGCAAATATTGTACAAATTCAGATTAGAAAGAAGACTTGGTCAATCGGGAGTAAGAATAGTTTTCTAAGTTGTACTAACCATCCTAGTTCATTAATCATGTGCATTGACACCTATCACTCCCAAAATGGGACATTCAGTTTAGTAGCGTTTATAATAACGGATTTGACAATGGTCGAGGCAAAACGAACGAGATCTCAAGATTTGAATAAAAGTACTAGCTAGGTGCAATCACACCTCATATTTGGATGATGTGACACAGTCATGACCAGACACTAGGGTATAGGTCTATCCTAATGCAAATATTTTAAGGAGATGTCCAGGGCCCAACACACACCCCCATTACTACGCTATGTCCACATCAAGTCTTAATGGAGGCGAAACACATAAGGCCACAACATTGAGACCTAAGTCCAAGATCTAGCGCAGTCTAGCAATATATACATCTTACATATATAATGAGGTAGCTAATGCTATAATAATAAATCCTATTTCATTTATTAGCACAAAATGTTCCCAACAATGTTTAAGACAATAATTTCTAGTCTAATCATGAGGCCGTTAATCCAATTTTGGAGATTTTTATGGAGAACTAAGCACTTTTGCTTAGATAGACAATGGAAGTGTTCGTTTTGATTAAGTTGTTAGTTTTCTAATTTCTTATCTATTGCATGGATGTAATCTTTCTTTTGATTGAATTGTTATTTACTTGTTTTAATATTTTCTAGTCTAGTCATCGAGGATTGGTTGTTATTAGGTTATTGCTAGATTTAGAGTGTTTCTAGTTTAAGCATCTCTATGTCATAAGTAGAAATTGCATCGTGCTAATATCTGGTTGTTTTAGTTTTATAAAGAAGATAAATGATTTGCATTCTAGGGTAAAAGTTGATTGTTTTATCTTAGTTTTGTATCCAATTATATTCATGTAATTGGATTCTACTAATTAGACTAGTTTCATGACTGTTTAACTAGTTAGGGTCAATATTATCTAGTTGTGCTATTGATTATATTTTGAAATGGAGATGGAATTTCCTTACATAGATATTGATTGAAGTCGATGATCAACTTGTCAAGCGAATGTGAATATTTATTTGTCTGGTCAGACTGGTCTATTGGTTGAAACCCTTGACTTCTTAGGCTTTGCATAGTAGTGTGTTACTTAATCCAAAACCCCCATGTTACCAAGGGCAGACCTACGGCTCGCCCAGTAGGGGTAGTAGCCCACGCTCAATTTTTTTATTAACAATGTCTATTTTTTTGGTTGAATACATAAACGGCCCCCCGAAATTGTAACTTTTTTCAACCAGGCCTCCAACTAAAAAATGTTCTATTAAACCCCTCAACTTACTAATTTTGTTCGATTGAACCTCTATTGCTGACATGGAATAGCGCGTGTGATACACGCTGATCTTGTGCGACTGAAATATTGTTTAAGTAATATTTTAATTAAATAATAATATTATATAATTAAATATTATTATTATTGATTTGTTTTAACAATAAAATATATTGTAATTTTAAAAGCTGTTTATACATTCTTTAAATATACTATATCAATCAGCCCAACGGGTTTTGGATTTCAATCTATTCGGGTTCGGGTTAAAACGGGTTTAGTTTGGTTCAAGTTTTTAGTTCAAATTCGGGATTCAACCCTAAAATGTTTTGATCGGTTCAGGTCGGCTTAGTAGGGTTCGATTAAGTTTTTCTAGCTTTACTAATCAATCATCTAAGAGTAATCCTAGCTCAGTTCGGTAAAAAAGTTGACGCCAATGTAGTGCGACTAAAAATATTATAAAATAATATTTTAATTAAGTAATATTATTTGATAGTAAAAGATATTTTTATTTTAATGATAAAATATATTATAAGAAAATATTGGATGAGTTAAATCTTTTATTGCGCATTTCGTTGAACAAGTTGGATAAAAAATTATATATAAATTAATAAAATAGTTTTTTCAACAACACCACATCAATGCGACATCATCATCATGTCAATTCCACTTGGTAGTGACATGGCACTGATGTGGCGCTGACGTGGAAGTCACGTGGCACATGACGCGTGATGAGGGCCTAATTGAACAAAAATAGTAAGTTGAGGGGTTTAATAGACCAGTTTTTAGTTGAGGGGTCTGGTTGAAAAACATTTACAAGTTCGGAGGGTCTTATATTTATTTGGCTGTATTATTTTTACTATTAGTCTGAAACCAAAATTAAACCAAAACTAATTGTATATGGATGTATTATTGCGATATAAATTGATGTTTAGCAATTACCCCATACAATATCCTTGAATAACTTAGAGATACCCGAACCGATATTATTAAAAGAAATAAAGTCTCTCGACTCAAAAAAATTCGCCTCAAAATAATCTATAGCCTTAAATTCAACCGCGAAATTTACATGAAACTATCTCATATAATCATGTTTAATGTACTTGCAGAAAAATACATTATCATTTGATAAAATAATCTAGATACATTAAATATACTTAAATAAATATTTATTTTACAAATTCATAATAATGAATATTTGTTATAATTGTATTTTTGAATTTAAGTTTAATACTAAATATTTATTGCTAAAGTTAATTACACTAGGACAAAAAATATAATTCAAAATATGGTCAGAATCGAAATCCAAATTAGCACGAAATCTGAATGACTTGATCGAAGTGGCCCAAAAACCCATCTTTACCCAATTAAAGGAGACCCGACACAAAATTGTCCAACCCGACAGTCAAAATATTCATATTTGAGTAAAATTTAGATTAGCCTGAACCACTAAAACGACATGACCCAAACCCGTATTGACCCACTCGATTGATAACCCTAGTTGCTCCCATGGCGTTGTTAAAAAAAATTGTATTTCGTATATTTAGCCCCCACTCAATGAATTTGGGTCCGACACTACTTGTTGCATTAGTTTGACACAAACTTCATTGTGAAAGATAATCTGTCCCCCTATGGAATTAACCCTTTGTTGGATCGTAAGTCTGTTAGAATGGGCGTCCTTAACTGGGTTAAGGACGTCCTTAAGTGCAGCGGAAAATAGACTTAACAGGAAACGAGATAAGATAATGGACACGAGTATTTATAGAGGAACCCCACTAAAACCAACTAGTCTTATGGGTAAACCTCTACCTCCGCTGGAGGATTTTCAATAGCCGTCCTTATCTTATTCAGAGAGAGTCCTTACAACTTAGGCGAGTCGTTACACTTCACTGAGCTAAGCGTCCGTCCTTAGCCTCACTAGTAACACTCCTTTCCACCTAACAAGTAAACCTAACTCTCTTAGCTATAAGGAAGCTATCACTCACATCTCTCACGGTCCGTTGTGAGAGACATACTACAACTCTAACTATTTTGTGATTTGTTTTGGATTTGATTTGGTTGGACTTTCTTTCTCTTGCTTCAAGCTCACTTGATCTCCTTGTTCTTCGTTCTTGAACTTGAATGCTTCGGGAGAGCTTGAGAGAAAGTCTTCAAAAGTATACACCGCTATGCATACCCCTTGGGGGGTATTTATAGCGGAAGTGGTTCTTGTCCTCTAGCGTCCTTTTAGACTTGGCAGGATCCTTGATCTTCCATCAACGGTGCGATGAGCATGCCGAGGAAGTCAACTCTGTTGACTCTTGGGAAGCCTCCACGTGGATAGGGGACATTGCTGGGAAAGCGACATCTTTGGAATTGTCTACACGTGCCCAGACAAAGGAAGCTTCCTTCTGAGGACTACGGCCGAGTATGATGTAATCATGTTGGGGTGGCCTTGGTTTGAATTTGAACTTCATCCGTATTTTGGCGCGCGTCCCTTCTTGATGAGGACGCCGTCCTATCTGCGCAGGGACTTTGCCAATCATGTTCAGCTTTGGAAGTTCTGATGAAGTGCGTCCCTTTAGCTTAGGGACTCTCGTTCACTTGTTGTCCTTTTCGCTCATGTGCGTCCACTGGACTTACCTGAGATCAACACTTGGACAACTTATCAAATACCTTTGAGTTTGTCATTATCAAAACAAGGGACAATCATTATTGGTTTAGATATTAATGACTGGCGTCCTTAATATCGTCCCAACACCCTTACTTGTTTTATATTGTGGTTTAAGTTAGTCTTCTTTTCTTTGCATAATAGTGGTTTAAAACGACTAAATCACGTTTATCTTTTTTTGCTGTCCAGAAATGGCGCCATTATTTGTTGAATGGTAATTTTGTAATCAAGAGGGATGAAAGGAGCCTAAGTACCTTTTGGAGCAACGTTTGAACACACCTGTCCAGCAACATTGGCTTCCCAAGTTGTTAGAATTCGATTATGAAAATTAATAGAAGGAGGGAAAAGAGAACTTAACAACTAATGCTCTATCTAGAGTGGAGGAGACTGACTCTCTTTTGATGGCGACTTCTACAACTCAACCTGATCTGCTTTCTAAGGTACAAGCTTGTTATGAATCAGATGATTAGTTAAAGATGTTGATAGAAGAATTGATACTAAATCCAGTTGCTAAGAAGGGCTGCTCTTGGTGGCATAATTAACTTAGAAGGAAAGGATGTTGGTGGTTGGTAATGATCATGCGTTGAAGGATGAGATATAGAATTGGATGCATGGTTCAAGTACAAGTGGACATTCCAACAAAGATGCAACTGTGCACAGGATTAAGAGCCTCTTTTATTAGAAAGGTATGAGCAAGGATATCTAGCATTTTGCTTCAACCCTTGCCAATTCATGACAATATTTGGACTGATTTGTTAATGGACTTTGTGGATGGTTTGCCATTGTCTTTTGGAAAATCTGTAATAATGGTTATAGTTGACCGTTTTAGCAAAGTTGCACACTTCATTGCAATGTCACACCCTTACATTGTTGCATCAGTGGCTCAAAAATTCCTTAATCATATTTTCAGATTACATGGATAACCTAAATCCATGGTAACTGATAGGGTTATTGAGTTTACTAGTGAGCTCTGGCAAGAGCTATTTACATTGTAAGGGGTCTCATTGCAATTTTCCAATGCTTACCACCCACAATTTGATGGGCAAATAGAGGTGATCGATAGATGTTTTGAAACTTATCTCAAGTGTATGTGCAATGTTCAGACACATTTATGGAGTAAGTGGATTCCCTTGGATGAATTTTGGTATAACACCACTTTTCATACATCTACTCAACTGACGCCTTATGGAAGAAGTTTACAAGAACGTAAACATATGATTTAAGTGTTGAAATTTCATTTGGCCAGGGCTCAACATCGTATGGAACAACAAGCAATCAGGCATAGGAGTGAAAGGGCATTTGATATTGGTGATTTGGTCTGTGTGCAGTTACAACCATATAGGCAAGGGAGTGTGGTGACTAGGCTTAACTAGAAGTTAACTCTTAAATACTTAGGTCCCTATACAGTGATTGACAAATGTGGACCAGTGGCATATAAGCTGGAACTTCCTTCTAAATTAAGGATTCATCTTACATTACATGTATCCCAACTTAAGAATCATGTTGGTGCAGCTGTAGCATCAAACCAGTTGCGTACTATGATGCCTAATACCTTTATTGAAGAACCTGAGTTAATTCATGACAAGAACATTATAAACAAACAAGGACGAGCAACTACCAAAGTACTAGTTAAGTGGAAAAATTAGTATGAGGAAGACACTACATGGGAATTTTTTAGGGGTGGCAAATTCTGACCCGATCCGAACTAACCGACCAAATTATCCGTTTCGAGAACTGACTGAGACCCAATTTTTTTTTTATCAAATAAAATTCGAAACCGACTTAATCCGACCGAATTTGACCCGGAGGTATAAGCAACCCGATTAAGAATGACCCGAAACACGATTACATCCGAAAATCTCAAGCCGGTTTCAAACCGAAACCTAAATAACCCGACCTGAAAATACCCGACTGAGTTATGTCCAAAACCCGAAACAATCTGAACCCGCTTCTACCTGACATCCGAAACAACCCGAACCCTAACCGATAATTATATATGATATCTGAAACAATCCAAACTTAGTATGATATTCTATATAGTAGGATATAAAACATAATATATTATTAGTATAAAGTGTAATACAAAATTGCAAATGTAAGAGATTGTATAATCATGTTTATCTGAACTGTGATCTTTTTTTTATGTTATTTTAAAACTATTGATCGTAATTTGACAAATATTTATAACTTAATATTATCATTCACTACTAAAGATAATTTGTTTGACAAAATTTAAGATCTTATTTATTTGTGTATGAATGTGATCATGAGAATGGATATGATTTTGAGAATGTACAAGATCTCGTAGATATTAATATCATTATATTGGTATATGCTTAATTATGTTGTACACTTAAAATATAGAAAAAGAATACATTATTTAAAATATAGTTAAATCAAAATTAGATTGATTCACTGTTCCAACTATCAAAACCTAATTATACAAACACATTTCTACTAAGACCCAATTCAATCAAAAATTGATTTAACAAAAATTGATTCAACCGAATCCGATTCATCCGAAACCGATTCAACCGAAAACCGCTTCAGCCGAAATCCGTTTCAATCGAGAATTTAAAAAACGGACTCAACCCGAAACCAACTTAACCGAAACTCGAATGAAATTAACTGGTTATAACCCGCTAACCCGACTTATCCGACAATTGGAATATCCGACCCGATCTGACCTGACCCGAATGCACCTGATTTTCCGTTTATATCCGATACTGTTCACATCTGAATAACCCAAAACCGAATTATCCGACCTAAACCCGATCGATTATCCGAATTGCCACCCCTAGAATTTTTCTATGGCTTGCTTATTAAGTACCCTGACTTTAAAACTTGAGGTCAAGTTTTTTCGATGGGGGAGATCTGTTATAGGTAAAGGACACTTTGGGTAAATAGTGTAAGTTTTTTGGGCCATTTTTTCTAATAAATTTACACATCAGAAGTTTGTTAGAGAGGTTGTTATATTATGAGCTACGTCTCGCACTTTTCGTTCATTCATAAACACATTCTTGTAATTCTCCTTACCTCTCTTGTGATCAATGAAGCCTAATTTGCCCGATTCTTGTTCTTGAATTCTGGAATCAACGCATATTATATGTACGATTGTTGTTCGATTTGAGCATTAGTTATAATTCTATCCATTCCTTATAATTTGAAGCTACAGCTTTTCTGGAACATTTATCTCGTTCTGATTTTGAGTGTTGATTTACGCTTATTTCAACATCTACTATCTGTTTGAAGCATGTCTATTCACTGATTCACATGTAAACACCTCATCCTTTTCCATTCCCGGGTTTGGCTACATGTATCGATGGATACACATATGCAAACTTAAATACGAAGAATAACCCTGTTTAGCATCTATACTACTATAGTATATAGTGCAATCAATGTCTTCACAAAAAATTGCGTTATGTGTCATTTTTATAACAAAATAATCAACTGAACCCTCCTTTATGAAAATTAGGTAGATTGAATCTCATATAATCTTATCCCGCAAAACAATGTTTAAAAATTACCAAAAATTATGAATTATCACTTACCAAGAATTAGTTGTTATCTTCTAATAATTATTATTACTATTTATTAAAACATGATCTTTATTGTAAAGTATTCTTTTAACAAATCAAACTTATTTGTATTATGAGTTGATTTACGATCACCGGTAAAAACAATACTAATCACAATAGGAACATAAAATAAGTAACTCTAAGCCAATATATACAACCAATGCAAACACAACTTTATATTATTGGTTCTACATGTCAATAACAATATTGAACAAACAAAAAATACATATACATGATCGATCAGTGTCACAATCTTTTATTTAGCCAATATAAACACAACTTTGTATTAAATGTATGGATATTTATTTTATTGTATTATTTTAACTTGATTGAATTATGATTTCTTCCTAAGTATATATGATCTTTAAAATCATAATATAATAATTATATACTAAAGCGGATGTTAGAAATTATATTTAGTTCGACACGTGTCATCTTCTTATTGGACCGCATCACCCATCTATATTAAAACAATTCAATTTGTTTAATTGGTTGAAATTTCATTGTAGAACCCACATTAAATTTCTTCTTATATATCTACTCATTTTCATTTTAATTATTTTCTTAAAATAACAAACTTTAAATTTATGGCATTGGTTCAAATGAAAATCAACATTAAACTATAAACTACGAACGTACCATAGCCGTTAGATGGTATAGATGGATGACCATGATTGAAAGGTTGTCTCCTTTTAAATTTTAAGGACACGGGGGCATAATTGTCAATTTACACGTTTTATTTTTTTCCCATTTGAACACCGTACCCTTCTTCTTCAATTTCTTTTCTTCTGTCGGCTCAATCCAAGAGGGAGTCGTCGCTCTTCTTTCCGGCCGGTAACCCTAACCCTAGCGTTCTGGCGAAAATACCTTGCTCGATCCCTTGCTTTTCGTCTATGGCGCGCGTCTTCTTTTTTCTCACCGGTTTGATTCCTCCCGCCGGAGCCGCTTGCAGATTCTGTCCATGTCCGCTTTCGGCTATTTTCCGAGAGGACTTGGTGGTTCTGCGTTGTTTAAGGTGAGAAATCGCCGTTCCTTTCTTCAATTCGCTACTGTTCATGATGATTCGATGAGCGGAACTATCTCTCTCGATATCTAATTTGTGATGTTGAAATTTGGTTCGTTTGTTGAAATCTGCGAGCTAGGCTTTTATTTGGAGGTGTTGGCCAATCTTTACTTTGTTCCTTTGAACTCGATTGGAAGTTTCAGACTCAGCCTTATTCGGATAAAAGATGGAATTTGAGTTTTGAACTGGCTTCAAAGACGAATGAATCCATAGCACCTCTTGTTGCTTATGCTATTGTATTATTCAAGTTAACTGTCTTTGTTTCTAGCAATTGTAATTGATGTCACTAAAATAGAAATCTTGGTGTTATGGTGGTCATCCTGGCAAGCTCCATTGGATGTTGAATTTGAGAATGTAAGGAGTGAAGTTGAACAAGACAAAGGATCTGATGAAGCTTGGGAACAGGTACTGGTTGCTTTCAAGGAGAATGTCGATATACGACCGGTCTTATTTTCATGAAAATGACATGCATTTTTTTCTTCACGAAGCTGCTGTCTGTAGAGAGCTCTAGAAAGTATGTACATACAAACAATCCAGAAAGAAATGGCCAGGAGAATACTCAAATCTGCACTCTCGTGCGTCTCCATAAACCTCCATTTGCCAATAGTTCTCATATAAAAAGAACCACGTAACATCATTGGTTTCAAATAAGCACAATTGCGCATACAAGGTTAATACGTACTTGCAATAGTAGAAAAACTGAGCTCGGCTATCTCAAGCTTCCGCATTTGCAATGTCCCACTCGCAATCTCCAAGGGGAATGAAGGGTCCAATTTTTTTTAATTTTTTTTGAGAAATAAGGGTCTAATTTAAGTCTCCCACTATCAGTTAAAACACCAGCTAAGCCTAAACATTATGTGGGCATTGCTAGGAGGATCAGGGGTGAAAGTGCTTAAGTTTTTCCTTGTTATAAAGTATTATAAACTATGGAAATGATTTTTGCAATTTTTGCCAAATAGGAGGCCTCTTACGTCTGTTTTTTACTATTATCACATCTTTTGCAGTGTGTTTTGGATTTTGCTATTAAATTCAGATTGCAGCTGCTTGGAAACCATTGGTAAAGAAGCTTGGAATGTGGAAGTCGATCCGGTCACTTGCGCGTCTATATGATGCGGGGATGGGTATGCTTATCTTCATCCCAATCCCCTTGTTTTCATGGTTTCCGTTTGTGTCGACATTCCAAACAAGGCTCATGTTTAACCAAGCATTCTGCCGGAGACTCGAGATATCCCTCATCCTTGCTGGTAACGATCCAAATACAGGGGTTTGAACCAGGTTCTGTCTTGTGTACATGGTACTCCTCTTCCCTATCTTATGTGCTCCTGTATTTTTTTGGGATGAATTTTGGAGGGTTTGTTCTGTAATATGACAAAGTAGAGGTTGTGACTTTTAACATAGCGTTTTCCAGACTAGATTAATTTGTTGCGGGTGTATGTCATGATCTGTGATGAACTCTATAGTGATCGTAGGAGATTTAATTTGTGTCTGCAAATCGCGAAGCATAATATATTCTTAAAAAACAACCAAGACAACTGTAAATCAAATACGAACAAATATATAAAGAATCACTATATTATATGGATTGGATTACCATGCAACCTTAATCATACTATGCTCAAAGTACCCAACAAGGCTTTAGTTATTAAGTTAAAAGTAGCTTTTTTTTTAGTGAAGTAACTATAACTAGCTAGGGCAGTTGACAGAAGATCCATCAGATAGGTGAAGTGTACAGCCCTTGGGAACCATGCAACAGTTGCACTTTCTTGGATCTAGACAGCCGCTAGTAGCCCGACGACGGACATGTCGCGTAGCAATTAGGATCCTCCTGTCCATTTTATATGGTCCAACCTTCTAGTCCACTATTGTTTGGAAACAAGCATTGGAAAAAAGAAAATATGATTTTAAGTCTTTGTATTTTTTTAATTTAATAAAATTATTTAATCAAATAGAAAATAAGGGACCACCAACTTGGACCAAGATATAGAACAAGAGACTTTTGTATATTGTGTAAAGACTTGAATGAAGTTTATTGAATCCAGAGAAACGTATAGTACAATAGCTTGCAAGATAAGATAGAAACCTAATACAAAAACAACTCTATCATAAACAAACTCTATCATATATCAATATTCTCTATCATAAACTCTATCATATATCAATATTCTCTATCATATATCAATATCCCCCCACAAGCTAGACGGTCGATACGAAAGTTCGAGCTTGGTAAGAAGAACAGAGAGCTGCATGCGAGCAAGAGGTTTTGTTAAAGTGTCAGCAAAATGATCCTTAGTAGATATATGAGCCACATGAAGTGTTTGTGCTTAAACGTGCTCCCGAATAAAGTGATAAGCAAGGGACATATGCTTCATACGAGAGTGGAACACCGGATTAGAGCTGAGGAAAGTGGCTCCCAAGTAATCAAAATAAATGACGGGCTGAACAAGAAGCTTGTGCCAAGCTTGTAATATCCGCAAATTTTATACAATGGATTATGAAATTCTCCTTAGTTTTATGAATCAACTTCGTCTTTGGAACGACATGAGAAAAGGCAAAGGTTACCCGATTAACCGTATAACGTTGGATAACGTTAAACGTAACCTTTAATTTCAAAAATTCATAACACCTTCTTTAGAGCTCGGAATCAAGTGATTCTAAGACCTAGTGGTAGATAAAGGAGTCTAGTTTCATCCCTCCAAATTTAACGTCATTGCGATAAGTGTCGAGAACGTTATGAGAATTTTACCGACGCACTGCGCAGTCCCAGCGGGGCAGCGGGCGCCGCCTATAAAAGCGGTGTGCCCTGCCTGCTGCAGACGCAAGTTACTCGATGGGACACCTTCATTGTGGGCGCCGTGGTTTCACCTTCTGCATAAGTTTCACTTTGGGTCACTTCTCTTCACCTTTACCTCACTTCACCATTAATGGTTGGCATGATTATGCCCAAGACAATCATGGTTTTTGGATTTAAAGTCAGCTGAGAAACTCTATAAATAGAGCTAGAAGTTGGAGGCAAATGGGCACACAAATCTCTCCTCTCTCCCTCTGAAAACCCTTCCATTACAAAGTTCAAGTGTTCTTCTTTCTGTTGTTGGCAAAAGCTCGTCGAAAGGTGGCCAAAGTCGATCGGAGGAAGCTTGCCAAGTCGCGCCGTCGTCACTGCAGTAGCCAGCGACCGCCGCCAACAGGGGCAGCGACCGCCGCTAACAGGGGCAGCGACCGCCGCCAACAGGGGCAGCGACCACCGCCAACAGGGGCAGCGACCGCCGCCAACAGGGGCAGCGACCGCCGCCAGGGGTAGCGCCTGCCACCAGGGCACTCCTTGCACTTTGTGTCCGACCTTCGTTCTAAGCCATTGCCCGGGCCGTTCCTTGCTCGTGCCTAGTGTTTTGCCTTGCCTTACGCCTTGTCTAGTGCCTTGCTAGCCTCGTCTTCTCGCCTCGATTAGCGTTCTTAATCTCGTTTTAATGCAAGTGGATGGTTCTCCTTTTTCATTACTCGATAATCGTGAAATTGCTTTCCGTTATCAAAATAATCGTTCGGAACAAACTTGGTTGCTAATAATTTGATTAGGATTATTATGCTTAGAAATAATGACCATTGTTATTATTTATTATTACTATTATCGAATATTAGACTTGGACTTAGGACTCTGATGATGTGTGGCCTTTGATTGTTTCAAGTCTCTTTTCGAGACTTTGCTCTGGATTAGCTTAAGATTAGGGATTGTCGGTTTAGTGATCCGCTGTCTCTTTATAACGTATTAGGAGGTATATTTCGTTATCGGCTCCTGATACTGGGTTCTAACTCTGCCTTTCTCCGAATAGAGAGGCTAACACTCTTGCAAAGTGTTGAGGATTAGGTTCCTCACTTTGGTTCGTCCCTTAGTAGGGCTTGCCTATCTCTAAAAGTCACTAAGTGAAGTGCAATGATTTATCACCAATGAAAGGTTAGTGCATCAAGCATAGTAATCAATGAATACGGGGTGATTAGTACAACTTGGAAAATCACTCCGGGTCCACATTATTAACAGCCGCCTATCCAATCTGAATGCATGACTCGAGTTGTTAAAACGCCTATAAAATGGCAAGATGGGTTCAGGTGTTTAAGCGTCCTTGTGGCCACCTCCCTGTCGGCATCTTCGAGTTGTGATGAGGTTGATATGATTTGATTTATGTTGGATGCTTTTCAAACTCTTGAATGATTAAAGTTCCCAAGAAATCAATAAACACATTTCTTTCTTAGGCGTTATCTTCTAATAACGTCCTATTCCCGTGAAAACTCTATCTTCTCTTCGTACATCGTACCAAACACCTGAAAGCCTCTCGCTCAGATTGCTGCTTCGCTATCGTCATGTTGAACCTCGACTACCGCGCACCTACCAATTATCATATGGTTAAGGATTGCCTTTATGTCCGACCTTTTCTCAGAACCGAAATATTATTCTCCCACTTGTTTAGTCTCGCGTTAGACTAACATCCCTTCTTTCTTTCCCAACTCTGTTGGCTGGTATTCTTTGCTTCTATAGGGATATCAGATAGGAAAGGGAAGGCTATCCAAGAGTAACCGAAGACCTAGGATGGAAGGAAGGAAGGAAGGAAGGAAGCAAGGATGCAAGACGTTTTAAAATATTTTTTTTACTTTATGGTTTCCACATGCTTTCGTCTCTCTCTGAGACTTGTATTTCCGATGCAAAATTCTTTACGCTTGCATTACTAAACAATTAAGGATGTATGAGCCTTTGCAACCGAACATCTTTTGTTATAAATATATGAATTGGTTTTATTATTATCGTGTTGTGTACTTGTGTTACCCAAAAGCCTTAAACGGCTTCGGACCGTGAAATCCGAGGACGTTGGCGGTAATACCCTTATGCTTGTGAAATCGGGGTGTTACAGTAGTGGTATTAGAGCTATAGTTTTCCTTTTCCAAACTTTGATAATATTTTTAATATCTTTTGAATTGAGTCAATCAAAGCCAATGGTTTTCTTTAAACTCAAAATTTCTCTTTATACCTTAGAAACCAATTTTATCTATAGGTTTCCTTTTACGAATTTTAAAGTATTCTTAAGGCCTTTAGAACCAAGGTTTTCTAAGGATTTATCCTAATTTGGATATTGGCACTGAAGAATTCCTTTCTCAATATTGAAGACTTCGAAAATAAACTTCTTCCTTCCGAAGGTTTCTTGTAACAGACCTCAAGAAACCGATGTTTTACATATTGGTTCCTTGTAACAGACCTCGAGAACCGATCATTTTCAAACCTTCTCATAACAGACTTCGAGTAGTGAATTGATGTTTTCCTTAATGTACTTCCTTCACATCGTCTTCATATGCTATAGACTTGCACTGCTGTATCTAACCTTCTACTCCTCTGCAGGAAGATGTGTTATGATCACCAGACTGCGCCCCACCAGACTCGCAACATCGTCAGAGACGTGGTGCCTTCCGAGGAAGGGCTTGCCGAGTGGCCAACTTGGGATGAGCCTTTACAGCCGGCCATAGTGGAAGAGCCCGAGGATATGCACCCGACGGTCTGGTATGAGGACATGGGTTATACACAGTCTGAGCTGGAGGAGTATGGCCTCGAGAACTTTGATAACTCCGGTGAGGATGAGGCATCTGATGGTCAATATCCCGCCCATAACCCCTCTGCTTTCATCCTGATCAGTTCAGAGGAGGAGGATCCCGAAGAGGACCCCGAAGAGGATCCTGATGAGATTATGAACGAGGTGGCGTACTCGCCACTACCTGTTGGAGAGTATTAGGCCGCACCTTTGGATCTCGACTGTGAGCCTATCTGTTACCGTCCTAGGGTTCCAGACCTTAACGAGGCTCCTCTGCCGAGTCCTCCCCTTTCGAGTATGTTTGAGTCAATGGCTGACTATGTGGAGCAACGCTTTGCTCAGGAGCACCCAGGGGAATAGCGTGACACATCTATTCCTATTCCGCCTGTGGGACTTTTTATGAGGAAGGACAAACTTGAGTGGCGTGATTCCGTTTGGCGTTCGACACGTCAGCATCGCCAGGAGTCACTCACCATGTATGAGATTGCTGCTATCAATGAGCGGAGGCGCATAGAGCTCCTTGACCGCGATATCCAACAGGCGGAATGGTTATTGGACGATGATAAGGAGGATGTGTATGCTGATGAGTTCCGTCCAGGATTCCTTGACCACTACTGCTACCCACCTTCAGCGTTCTCTTAGACAGTAGTTAGAGTAGTTGAGTGCGTAGCCCAAGGTGGCCCACTCTGGATGTAACTTGACTATCCCATTTTGTAGCATGGATAGTTAGGTCGGGGGTAAAGCTTTTTAGTCTTCTAGTTGTTGTTCAGTTCCTCTGTAAAATACGACCGAAGTTAACAATGTTTAATATAAGTATTGCATTTGTTTCAAAAAACGTGTTCGTATGACCTTATCACACTTGTTATAATGGAAACATTTGTGAATCAATTATACATATGGTTAACACTAGGAACACTACTAGGATTGACCCTAACACCACTCCAGTCGGGGGTGACCGAGTAGCTGATAACTCGGAAGTCAGGGGAAATGCGCCAGGCAACACCACACAACCGACTATGATCTTGGATGAAGCCACAATGACCATCTTTCGCAACATGGTCAGTCAGTTGGTAAGAGAAGCAATGCCATCTGTGATACCGGGCCAAGTTGACCCAACTGAGGCTGTTGATGTCGTGTTTTTTAGTTGATTTTCATAGGTTGTTTTCTACCTTGATTTGCATGTTTACTTTCGTGTGTGTGTGTTTTGCATAAGATTTCAACTCTCTCTCGAGGGTTGGAGTCGTTTTGTGTGTTGTTTCGTGTTGTGTAGGTATTTGGAGCCTTTAGGAGAATTTTTTATGCATTTCGGAGCTTTTTAGAATGTGTTGGTTTTCGAGAGTCAAACCGTCCAAGAGCCAAGGACCAAAGTCACAACAAAGGGAGCTTCAAAGAAGTACAAGGAAAAAAAAGGGAAGAAACGTTGAGCAAAAGGGCGATCGATTGGAGCAAGAACGAAACAAGACGGAAAAAGTCCAACATCCTGCAGGTGGTCGGCGCCGACCCCCATATGGTCGGTCGCGACCTCTCTCAGCGTCGCGCGATCCTTGCTGCTCAAGCAACGCTTTTTGCGGGATTTTCGAAACTCGAAAAAGGCAGGCGGCTATTGCAGGCCTGTGGCAGAGATGTGGTAGAGGAGGAAGCTTCCTTCTCTTGCTTTTGTGGGCTGCTACAAAAGACCCCTTTTGTCTCCCTTTCTACCCAGCTTTTCTTCTTGGAAAAGGCTCAAGGGAGAGAGGGGAGAGTGGGCAGAGGAAGAAGAAGAAGAAGAAGAAAGTGAGTTGAGAAGTGGGAGAAGAAGAAAGTGGTGGTAGGGAAGGAGAGATTGAGTGTGAGAAAGAGATTGCTTGTAAGGAGATGTAGTGAGAAAGGAAACTTGTTTTAGTTGTTGATTTTAGGAAGAAGAAGACAATGGTGTGGAGAAACCTTGTGGATTGCTAAGTTTGTAAGTTTAGATCTCGAATTTAACTGAAGTTGCTTGCTTTGGATGATGATTTTCTCTTCTCTTTTGCTGTTTGTGTGTTTGATTATGTGTGAGTAGTCTTCTTGCTAGGGTTGGGGTGAAACCCATCATGAAAGTGCATTTGAGACCTTGATGCTTGGATCCATGCTCAACTTGTAATGTCTGCCCATAAATCCCTCTTGTATGCTTAAAACCCTTGACGAAGTGGGGAATGTTCTTGTTTGCAACCTAATTGAGAGGTTTTGTTGTGAATGTGGACTATCCGGGTTGAGATGAAAGTCGAAACCCTTAGAAAAACAAGTTGGATTGCATGTTAACACCTTCATGGAAGTGGAGGCTTTTGATGTGTCTTTTATGACGAAAGTCACCCATGAGATTATGAGTTGAGTTGGTCCTTTATCATTGTTTGAATGCATACTTGTGTTGTGGTGATTCCCCACCCCTAGTTGTTTTCCCTTGATTTTACAAACCCATTTTCGTGCCCAGAAGAGGTCGGCCGCGACCAGTTGCAGGTCGGCTGCGACCCCCTCTGTAGTTGTTTCCCGTGTGTTGTTGAGTTCTGTCGAAGGTCGGCCGCGACCTCCCTAGGGTCGGCTGCGACCTCTTCTTGATACACGTGCTTTGCGTTTGTTTGCCTTGTTTTGTTTTGTTTTGCTTTCGTAGTTCGATTGCTAGACTATAGTTCTACTAACTCCCGTGGACGATCCTGACTTCGCTATACTAAGCGGGGTCTTGACAAATTTATTTGTTCAAGGTTAAACCCTCCCAACAAATTGGCGCTATTGCCGAGGAGTTAGTTTAGTTTCTTTGTCTAGCTTTCTTTTGGGTAAGGGACTAGCCCGAACCCCTATTTTGTTGCTAACCCGTTTCTCTAGTGTTTTGTACGCAGGTGTATGCCCTCTAGTCCGCGAAGGGTAATTGACCATTTCCCCTTTGATCCCGAAATAGAGAGAACCCTTCGTCGCAAGCTAAGAGAACGAAAAGCAATGGCCGACGCTGAGGCTCTTGCTCATCAAATGGCTGAACTTCGCGCTCAAATGGAGCGTATGCAAATGGAGCGAGATGCTCAAGCCGCAGCTGCACGGCAAGAAAGGGAGGAGGCCGCCCGCCTCCGAGAACAACTTGATGCCATTCCGAGGAATGCTAAGCAATACATGCATCCGGAGCTTAGAGTTCCCGAGTCTGCTATTGTACTCCCGGCAATTGAGCGCGCTTTTGAGATCAAGTCCCACTTCATCACTCTCATCAAAAGGTCTCAATATGAAGGCAAGCCCACCGAATGCCCCATGGAGCACATCAAAAACTTCATTGATCTTTTTGACACCATCGCCGCCGATGGCGTGTCACTTGAGTATGTTCTCCTTAAGGCGTTCAAGTGGTCCTTATGTGGGAAGGCTCTTCATTGGCTCGAAAGTTTGCCCGCTAGGTCTATCACTACATGGAAGGCTTTGCACGACTTGTTCATGACGAAGTTCTTTCCACCGGCCAAGACCACCGAGCTAAGGAAGCGCATCACCTCCTATCATCAACTTCCCAACGAGACATTTGTTGAAACTTGGTAGAGATTCAAGGAGCTCCTTCGGCAATGTCCAACTCATGGACAACCTCCTTATGTTCTTCAGGAAATATTCTTTCAAGGGATTAATGCCGCAACGAAAGACCGCATCAACCTCCACACCGATTGCGGTTTTATTGAGATTAATCCCGACGAGGCATGGGGTCTCATGGACAAACTCACCAATTATGATGGCATGTGTGGGACCCAACAAGCCGTCCGGATTCAACCAAAGAAGCTCTATGATCCCAATAGTGAGCCAATTGATCAAGATGTGAAGTTCCAATTTATGCAAGATGAGATCAACAAGCTCAAGAAGCAAGTGAGCTACTTCATGTCCACCGGCCCACCTTGTCAAGAGTGTGGTTCTCAATCTCACACCGCCGCCTCCTGTACTAATGTGGAGCAAGTCCGGGCAGCCGAGGCTTATGCGGAGGCAAACTATATGCGAGGGCCCTACCGAGGGCAAAACAATGTTTATGCGGGGAGGAACAACAACTATCCTCAATGAAATAACAATGGCCATGGTCAAGGTTATCCACCTCCCCCGCAAGAACAAAGGGCTCCTCCTTATAGACCGCCCGGTTATCAAGCGGAGCCATCATGGGTTCAAGAGCTGCAAGAGGGATTGATGCAAGGGGTGAGGACCGAGCTCACCACTCAGTTGAAAGGTGTCCATACTAGATTGGGAGATCTTGACACATGGAGAAAGAACGTTGACTCCCAACTCGGTGATCTCGCGGCTCAAATCCCACGACCTCAAGGGCGCTTACCGGGCCACCCCGATGAGAACCCAAGAGGCCATATTGCCGCCGTTCACCTAAGAAGCGGGAAGAAGTTGCCGGACCGAGTAGCAAGTGAAGAAACGGTGGACAAAGAGGACGAAACCCCTCTGGAAGAGGTCGCCGCCGACCCCCTCATGGTCGCCACCGACCCTCTCCCTGCTGCAGAGGAGGTCGCAGTCGACCACCCCCAATCCGCCGCCGACCCTCCTTAGATAGTCCCGACATCCGTCCCATTGCGTCCGACAACGAAGGTACTCCCTTACCCGTCCAAGAAGGCTAATGATTTCACGGAGGGAAAGTTCAAACGTTTCATGAAGGTTCTCCAAGGCCTCAGCATCACCATCCCCTTTGCCGAATCTTTGAATGAGATTCCCGCCTACACCAAATTTCTCAAAGAAATCTTGTCAAAGAAGCGGTCGATGTCCGAATTGACCAATGAAGTGCGGTCCATTGAGCTCCCGGAAAAACTTGGTGATCCGTGTAAGCTTGCTATTACCATTGGCATTGGTGCTCACCGATTCAAGGCTTTATGTGATCTTGGTGCAAGTGCTAGCCTTCTCCCTCTTTCTATATGGTCCATGACCAACATGGGTCCTTTTGATGCGTTCGCCTTCTAGGAACTCCAGGAAGGATTCGCTTGGCCAAGGATCTAGGTTACGAGTTGGGCCTTATCCGACTATTGAGGGAAACATAAGGAGGCGGAAGCTGAGTTAGGGAAGGTGGTAGTGGTGTTAGGGAAGCTCGTAGCTGAGGTAGGGACTCTGGTAGTTGTGGAAGGGACTCTGGTAGCTGCGGAAGATGGTAGGGACGCTGGTGGATGTGGTAGGGACGCTGGTGGCGGAGATAGGGACGGTGGTAAGGACACGACGGGTGGAAGAACTCGCCGTCGAACGAGGAAGCGACCGGAGGTCGGGGAAATGAGGGCGTCGAAGAAGAGGGATAGAAGGATTGACGTTCACGGTTTTGGGGAAGAGATATCACTCGATTCAAGCCAAAACTCATTGATTGCAAACGTGAAAATTACATGAGAGGAGAGCTCCTTATATAGTGGAGGCTCTTAGGCAACAAACGGAAACCCTAGCATTTATGGGCTGGGCCTAAAACATGCAAGTCTTGGCCCAATACCCTATGCATACTATAAATGACCAGACAACTAATCTGACCTAATATTCTTGTCTCTACTACAAAAGGTAATCCTTATCCATTAGCTAACTAGGGAAAAGGAAAGACAAGAAAAAAAGCAAACGAGTCTTAGGGACTCTTCTGAGGACTCTAGTCAAGAGTTGAGGGACTCTGCTGAGGACTCTATTGAGGACTTTGCTGAGGACTTTGCTAAAGAGCTGAGGACTCTGCTGAAGGCTCTGCTGAGGACTCTGCCCATGAGTTGAGGGACTCTAATGCTGAGGATGCTGGAAGGGAAGCTGTTGGAATTGTTGGGATGCCCTGGTGCAGTCCCTATGATTGTCCTTGGCAGCAGTCGTCCTCTAGAGATGGGGACTTCTAGGGTGCCGGTAGGGACGCCAGGGCCCCTTCCTCAGGATTGACTTTAAGGACGCTCAGCACCCATGTAGGTGGTTCTTCAGGGACTAAGCTAAAGGACTGAGAGGCTCGCCATAAAAAGGACGCCGTTGCTCGGGTGATGGCCTTAGCACGAGCTCGAGTAATGGGTCCGTCCGAACGCATTGTCATGGCGTCTTCCTCTTCCTTGGGAGTAAGGGAAGGGATCGCATCATCCTCCCCCCCTTGAGTGGGAAGCGTCCCCGCTTCCTCCAAAAGGTGGTCATCTTCAGGGTCCATGTATGGCGACAAGTCCACGACATTGAAAGTGGCATGGACGGCCCCATAGGAATCTGGTAGCTCAAGCTTGTAAGCATTTGGTCCAATCCGCTCAAGGATGCGAAAGGGACCGTCCCCCCGGTGGTGGAGCTTTGTCTTCCGGGCTGAAGGGAAGCGACTCTTGCGCAAGTGGAGCCAAACCAAGTCCCCAGGCGCAAAGATGAGCTCTTGGCGTCCCTTGTTATGTTGGTTGGCATATTGTTGAGCACGACGCTCAAGGCGTTCCTGCGTCCTCATATGCAGCTTCTTGATGTACTCAGCACGGTTGGCCGCATCGAAGTGTTCTCCTTGCTGCAAGGGACGGGGTGAGAGATCAAGGGGAGTAAGCGGATTACGCCCATAGACGACCTCGAAGGGACTCATGGAGTGCGCCGTGTGTTTGGACCTGTTATAGCAAAATTCTACAGTAGAGAGTAAGTCCTCCCACCGGCGTGGGTTGTTCTTAAGCATCACTTGAAGGAGTGAGCCTAAGGTCCGATTGGTGACTTCCGTCTGGCCATCGGTTTGGGGATGGAAGGAAGTAGAGAATAGTAGTTTGGTGCCTAACTTTCCCCAAAGTGTCCTCAAAAAATGTCCCACAAACTTGGCGTCCCTATCACTTATGATTGTGCGGGGGATGCCATGGTACTTCACTACGTGTTCAAAGAACAATCAAGCCACGTCCGTTGCATTGTTCATTGTTGTACACGCAATGAAATGGGCCATTTTTGAAAAATGACACACTACCACAAAGATGGAGTCCTTACCCCTCTTGGACCTAGGCAGTCCCGTAATGAAGTCCATTGAAAGGTCTTCCCACAGATCATGCGGAATAGGCAAGGGAGAGTAAAGTCCATGATTATGGCTAGTGGACTTGGCCTTTTGGCAAGTGATACAACTCTTGCAATACTTCGTGACATGATGAGCCATGTGAGGCCAAGAGAAGTGTTCACGCAAAGCAGCAAGGGTTTTATTAACGCCAAAATGACCACGACCCTCATGCGCTTCTTTTATCAAAAGAATCCTTATAGAAGACTTAGGGACGCATAGCTTCCCAGCCTTGAATAAGTACCCTTCATCTAGAAAGTAGCCATCAATGGCATGAGAAGGCGTGGCCTTTTCCATGATGGGACCAAAGAAGGAGTCCGAAGCATAAAGCTCCTTTAGCATGGAAAAGCCGAGTAAGCGAACTTGAAGGGAAGAAAGGAGGGTGTACCTGCGAGAAAGGGCGTCCGCAACCACATTCTCCTTACCTTTCTTGTGATGGACGACGTAAGGGAACGTCTCCAAGAACTCGACCCAGCGTGCGTGTCTTCTATTGAGGTGTGCTTGGCTCTTGAGGTAAGACAATGCCGCATGGTCGCTGTGGATGATGAACTCCCGTGGCCACAAGTAGTGTTGCCAAGTCTTGAGGACTCTAATGAGAGCATAAAGCTCTTTGTCGTATGTGGGGTAGTTCAATTGAGCTCCAGTGAGCTTCTCACTATAATAGGCAATTGGCTTGCGTTCTTGATGGAGGACGCCGCCTATGCCAACATTTGACACGTCACACTCGATCTCAAAGGGCTTAGTGAAGTCCGGGAGCTGTAGGAGTGGAGCATTACAAAGGGAGTCCGTTAGGCTTTGGAATGCCTTTTTATGATGATGCTTCCACTCTATGATTGTGCCTTTCTTGGTTAAGGCATGCAATGGGGCAGCAAGGACGCTGAAGTGATGGACAAAACGGCGGTAGAAACCGGCGAGTCCTAAGAAGGAGCGGACTTCCGTTGCACTTTTTGGAGTAGGCCAGTCCTTGATAGCCTTGATCTTTTCCTCGTCCACTTGTAAACCAACACTAGAGGCCACAAAGCCAAGGAAGACAGTGGAAGGCTTGCAAAAGGTACACTTAGCCAAGTTGGCAAAGAGTGTTTCACGGCGTAAGCGTGCCAATACCAACTTAATGTGTTCCGTGTGGTCATTGAGATTCATTGAATAAATCAAGATATCATCAAAGTAGACCACAAGGAACTTACCAATGAAGTCCCTAAGGACATGGTTCATGAGTCTCATAAAGGTGCTTGGGGCGTTGGTGAGACCAAAGGGCATGACGAGCCACTCATAGAGACCAAATTTTGTCTTGAAGGTTGTCTTCCATTCATCGCCTTCCTTCATGCGGATTTGGTGGTAGCCACTCTTCAAGTCGATTTTGGTGAACAAGGTGGCACCATGGAGCTCGTCCAACATATCATCGAGCCTAGGAATTGGGTGCCGGTATTTGATGGTGATGTTGTTGATTGCACGGCAGTCCATACACATGCGCCAGGAGCCATCCTTTTTAGGGACTAGAATGACGGGCACGGCACAAGGACTTAGGGACTCTCTTACATAGCCACGCTCAAGGAGTTCTTGCACTTGCTTTTGGAGTTCCTTGGTTTCATCTGGGCCAGCTTTGTAAGGAGCTCTATTTGGTAGAGAGGCCCCGGGCATCAAGTCAATTTGATGCTCAATTCCACATAGTGGAGGAAGTCCTGGGGGAAGGTCATCAGGGAAGACGTCCTTAAAGTCCTCTAGAAGGGAAGCCACGACGTTAGGGACGGCCGGATCATTAGGGACTGTGCTAGAAGATGTGAGGGACATCGGCACCAACATGAAGCAATGGGCACGTCCTGAAAGTGGCGGTTGAGATGGGGACGGCCGTGTGACCAACCCACGGGGTTCAACCGTGCCTTGAAGGGACGCGCTTGTTTTGGGAGTTAGGGACGCTTGGTCCGAGGGACTCCTTTTGGGGACGGCTTTGGGACGCTGTTGTTGGCCATCAAATAGGGACGGCTTTGCATCCGAGGTGTTGGCCGAGTTACGTTCCTTGCGCGCCCGTTCTTCTTCAATTGCCTTAGCGCGGTCACGTTGTACCTGATCCTGCAATATTTCACTAGGCAACATGGGTAAGAGTTTGACGCGCTTCCCGTGGTACGTGAACACATAAGTGTTCAAGAATCCATCGTGAAGGACGCGCCGGTCGAAAGCCCATGGGCGTCCCAACAACAAGTGTGTGACGTCCATAGCAACGACATCACAAAGTAATGTGTCCGTGTAATGACCAATGGAAAAGGTGATCATGCATTGATGAGTGATTTGGGTACCTGTGGAGTTCAACCATTGTAGTCCATAAGTGGCAGGGTGAGGAGTTGTTTCCAAGTTAAGGTGTTTGACTACCTTTTCATTGACAAGGTTGGTGCAACTCCCGGAGTCAATACTCACACTAAGGCTGGTGGAACCAACCAAAGCGCGAGTATGGAAGAGATTTTCACGTTGGTCTTGTAAGGATCCTTTCAAAATGAGTGCCTTCCTAGCAACCAACCCAAGGCAGTGGCCGGAGTCCATTGGTGCTGGGGCACAAGCAAATTCTTCTTCTTGGGGAACAACATAGGAGTCCTCATATAATGGCTCTGGTGGGACTTCTTCCTCATCTAAGGACTCATATCCCCCTGTGGTTGTGGAGAACAACACTTTCTTTTTGTTGGGGCAGTCCTTTTGATAGTGTCCTCGTCCGCCACAAGAGAAACACTCCATGTCCCTAGAACGCTCAAGGGGAGTCCCTTGCTGGGAAGGACGTCCTTGTTGAGGACGGCTTGTGGAGTTCGTTCCATGTGGTTGGGAAGGACGTTGGGATGGGGACTGCTTTGAAGAAGAACCCTGTCCCTGCATGCTAGGAGATGAATTAGTGGAAGCATAAGGACGAGAGTTAGAGGAAGCATACCGATTTGGCCAAGATTGGTAAGAACGCAATTCTTGTTGGTTCTTATAGATGGTCATGGCCGTATGCATCAAGTTGTTCAAATCTGTGTTGGGCAAAGGCTTAAGCTGGTGCCTAAGGGACTGATTCAATCCAGAGATAAACCTAGTTTTCAAGGTGGAGGGGGCAACTGAAATGCCGGCCTTGTAATACATATCCTCCAACTTAGAGAAGAACTCAATGGGAGTCATGCTTCCTTGGCGAAGTGTTGCAATATCCATCCTCATCTGGTTCTTATAGTCCTTAGGAACATACTTTTGGGTCATGACGTACACAAGTTGATCCCAAGTGGTTACCGGTGTTTTGTCTAGCCTTAAACGGTTATCCACAAAGCGTTGCCACCATACTCGTGCTTGACCACGAAAATGGAGCGCAGCTAAATGGACCCATTCATGGGGAGGCGTCCGACAATAGCGCAAAGTGTGCACTGTGGCGGCAATCCACTCAAGGAAGGCAGCTGCATCGTAATGTCCTTCAAATAGTTCAATTCGGAATTTGACCTCATGGCGGTTTGTAGCTGGTTGGTCATAGTCCCCACGGTCTTCTCGTAGGTCAAAACCACGATCAATGGGACTCCAAGGTCTTGGTGGTATCGCTCTAGGGGCATTACCGCGCCGTTCACCTTGGTGTCGATGGGGACGCTCTTGGTGCCGGTTGGCATTATGGCGTCCGTCCCTCCTAGGGACTTCTTCATGGCGACGTTCTAAAGGCGGAGCCGGGGGAATCCAGTCCGCGGGACGGTCGTCCAATTCAGGCGGATCACCCAAAGGTGGGAAGTTGTGGGGATTGGGTAAGCCCGAGTCTTCATATTCTTCATCGTCGAAGTCATTGAACTCGTCTTCCCAAATTGGAGTATCGGACGAGTGGCCTAAGGACGCCTGTGCTGGAGGTAGGGACGGCGCCCTTCCTTGTGCCATGCGCCTTTCATGCCATTGTGTTCGTCATAAGGGGTGCTCATCAAAGCGTTGTACACCCGACGTTCCCGTTGCTCGGTACCTTGGTCTTGGGGACGCGGTTGAGGACGCCGAGGGGTCGGTGCTTGGTGATGAGCTCTTCTTGGGTCATAACGATCATTAAAGCGAAAAGGGAAAGGAGACATACCTGGGCCTTCGGACTCATGGCCTGAGGAAGCATCGTAGGCATGAAGGTCACTCCGCAAGATTTGGCCCTGAGGACGGCGAGGCTCAATGGTGGAGTGGAGACGGTGTGGTTGAGGGGCGTCCCTTGAGGACGTCCTGTTGGGAAGCACTTGGTGAGAAGTTTGGCCGTTCGGCTGACTTGGGCCAGCTTGGTCAGAGAGGCTTATGGCTAGTCCTTGAGATCTAGAGTGAAGGACTTGAGGTGGGGCGTTCACTAGAGGAACCCGAGCTGTCGCTTGGGCTTGGAGAAGGGACTCCATATTTGTAAGTCGACGTCTCAACTCTGCAATTTCTTGTTGTTCTTGTGTGAGTTGGGAAGGGTTGAGGTCCTCGTTTGAGCGTTCTTGGTTGAGGACTTGGGGTGGATCATGTCCATTGTTAACCTCGTCGGAAGGGTTACCTACCATAACATTAGAATCCATGGCGAGTAAAGGTCAAACAAGATTCAACAAGTACAAGCATTAGAAACGGCTCTTTAGACGGACTTTGCACACACAAAGGTCAAGGAAGGCTTTATGTGCGAGAGGCGGCTAAAGGCTACACGATGCAACTCAAACACGCAAGGATCAATGCAATTACAAGCAACAATATTGACGTGCAAAGTGCTGAGGACTGCTTCTTTGTTGAGGAGGGGCGTCCTCAAGGTGGGTGTGTTTGGGGACTCTCTTGGATCCAAAATAGTTGCCTTATTTTGGCTTTCAATTTGGACTTCTTTTGCCTTATTTTTTTTTGAATGCGGTTACTAACCGAAGGAGAGTCCTTTGAGGGACGCAAGTAGCACAAATAGGTTACTAACCTAAGCACGACTGAAACCAATATGCAACAAGTAATCGAAATCACCAAGCATGTAAGGACTGCAATCGTAAATGGGTAAAATTTTTTTTTTTTTGGTAAGGACTATGGTAGTAAAAACTTGTTCTACTACCAAGGTTAGGCTAAAATTTTTTTTTTTTTTTGGATTTTTATAAGGACGGATTCAAGGAACACAAAGGGAAGCAAGTGTGATATGCAATAGTTCGAATAAAAAGGCTTACGTAACCTTGGCTCTGATACCAGTTGATGCGTTCGCCTTCTAGGGACTCCAGGAAGGATTCGTTTGGCCAAGGATCTAGGTTACGAGTTGGGCCTTATCCGACTATTGAGGGAAACATAAGGAGGCAGAAGCTGAGTTAGGGAAGGTGGTAGTGGTGTTAGGGAAGCTCGTAGCTGAGGTAGGGACTCTGGTAGTTGTGGAAGGGACTCTGGTAGCTGCGGAAGATGGTAGGGACGCTGGTGGAGGAGATAGGGACGGTGGTAAGGACTTGACGGGTGGAAGAACTTGCCGTCGAACGAGGAAGCGACCAAAGGTCGGGGAAATGAGGGCGTCGGAGAAGAGGGATAGAAGGATTGACGTTCACGGTTTTGGGGAAGAGATATCACTCGATTCAAGCCAAAACTCATTGATTGCAAACGTGAAAATTACAAGAGAGGAGAGCTCCTTATATAGTGGAGGCTCTTAGGCAACAAAAGGAAACCCTAGCATTTATGGGCTGGGCCTAAAACATGCAAGTCTTAGCCCAATACCTTATGCATACTATAAATGACCAGACAACTAATCTGACCTAATATTCTTGTCTCTACTACAAAAGGTAATCCTTATCCATTAGCTAACTAGGGAAAAGGAAAGACAAGAAGAAAAAAGCAAACGAGTCTTAGGGACTCTGCTGAGGACTCTAGTCAAGAGTTGAGGGACTCTACTGAGGACTCTACTGAGGACTTTGCTGAGGACTTTGCTAAAGAGCTGAGGACTCTGCTGAAGGCTCTGCTGAGGACTCTGCCCATGAGCTGAGGGACTCTAATGCTGAGGACGC
This sequence comes from Polygonum aviculare, assembly GCA_934048045.1. Taxonomy (NCBI): domain Eukaryota; kingdom Viridiplantae; phylum Streptophyta; class Magnoliopsida; order Caryophyllales; family Polygonaceae; genus Polygonum; species Polygonum aviculare. Next base: position 27,185,238 of record OW204024.1, on the reverse strand, counting down.
TGGAAGGGAAGCTGCTGGAATTGTTGGGACGCCATGGTGCAGTCCCTAGGATTGTCCTTGGCAGCAGGCGTCCTCTAGAGATGGGGACTTCTAGGGTGCCGGTAGGGACGCCAGGGCCCCTTCCTCAGGATTGGCTTTAAGGACGCTCAGCACCCATGTAGGTGGTTCTTCAGGGACTAAGCTAAATGACTGAGAGGCTCGCCATACAAAGGACGCCGTTGCTCGGGCGATGGCCTTAGCACGAGCTCGAGTAATGGGTCCGTCCGAACGCATTGTCATGGCGTCTTCCTCTTCCTTGGGAGTAAGGGAAGGGATCGCATCACCTTTGGTTCCGGTAAACATGAGGCTTTATATGGCGGATGGCTCTTGTGTGCAACCCACCGGCATTGTTGACGACTTTCCCATCCAAGTCGGCAAGTTCTTTGTGCCCAACGACTTTATTGTGATGGAAATGCCGGAAGATCCCGTCGACACGATCATTCTTGGACGACCATTCCTTGCCACCGCCGGTGCGGTTATTGATGTGAAGAAAGGCCTCCTCACTTTTGAGATTGGAGAAGAGGTGGTGGAATTCCGATTCAACCCTACCATGAAGGAGACCGGAGAAGTCATGGAGGTCAAGGCGTTGCTCGGAGAGTACACGAGTGAAGATGACGGAGAAGAAGCGGAGCTCCCCTGTTATAGGTCGCCGCCGACCCCCCTGGGTCGTCCGCGACCCCCGACATGATCTCGCCAACATGCTTGATTGAAGACGAAGATGGTAAAGCAACAGAGTTTCTGAAGGGGGATGAAGATGATGACATTATTACACCACCACCACCTACTCCGGAGCTTAAGACTCTCCCCGAGTCTTGGAGGTATGAATTTCTTGGCCCAAATTCCACTTTCCCGGTTATTGTCAATGCAAATCTAAATGCGGAAGAAGTCGGAAAGTTGCTTGATGTTCTTAGGACTCATAGGAAAGCCATTGGGTACTCGCTTGAGGACTTGAGTGGACTTTCGCCTTCCTTGTGCATGCATCGGATTTTTCTTGAGGAAGGACATAGACCAACCATTGAGCATTAACGGCGACTCAATCCAAACATGAAGGATGTGGTGAAGAAGGAGATTTTGAGGATGCTCGATGCGGGAATCATATTCCCGATTTCGGATAGCAAGTGGGTGAGCCCCGTTCATGTGGTTTGAAAGAAGAGTGGCCTCACCGTGGTGGAAAATGAGAAGGACGAATTGATTCCCACTAGGACTACTACTAGTTGGCGCATGTGCATTGATTATAGCACTACTACAATTACGATCTATTGGAGCGGATGATTGTAGCGGTCCAAATATTGGAGCAGTTTGCTCTAATGTAGCGCTTATTGGAGCGGTTTTAAAATTCCCTAAGTGTTAAGCGTATATAACAGCGGGTGGTGGTTATATTGGAGCGGTTTTATAATTTATAGAAATATTTTAGATATTACTTATTCCCGGGCATGCGGAACTTGGGCGCGTTTTGCCAAAATTCTTTTTTTTTTTGGAACAAAACGTGGAGCGTTAAGCGAACTTGGGAAGACCGAACTTCGATCAGCGAACTCCACCTCTCACAATCCACTCCTTGAACGAACTTCAGCGAGCTCCATCTACGACCCCGCCGTCCTCGACCTCTCCTCCCCGGCGAGTTCCTCTCCTCCCTCTCTCTGTCCGCCACCTCGATCTCACAGGCGACATTCCTCAATCGGACGCCTCCAACACCTTATCAAACGTCAAGAAGGCAATCCTTCCTCTCTCATCGTTGTTTACTTTGGATAATCGCTCCTGAATTTAGGGTTTCAGTGCTGATATACATGTTTCATTCTGCGCAGACATTGCTAAGAACCACGAGGTTTGTGCTGCCATTATCTCCATTCTGCTGCAGAAGGCTCTTCACAAAATTGGAGAGGTTAGTGTAGTATGATTGTAGTTGCTTACATGTTTCACTTGGTTCATTGATGCTTGTTGAAAGAGTTTTATCAGTTGCGTGAGTCATTGCTTATTTTAATTTCTTTGTCTCTCTTGAATTTCAGATGTTAAATACTGAAATTATTGGCATGATCAGTAGCAATTGATTGTAATCCATTGAAAAATTCAATTTAGGTTTACACCTATATGAGTTGTATGAACAAATTCCATTGCAGACAAGGTTAATGCTACTAATAAAATGTACTAAATGTTTGTTTCCAAATGTCAATCTATGAGTTACATTCTGACATGCTAGTAGGTGGTCAACCCCAAATATCTTGCTGCTTGTAATAACAGGTGGCTTAAGATGGTCTTTTGACCATTATTAGGCCTTATCATGAACATAGGCACATAGATATTGTTTTCAGTGTTGATTTAGTGTATTGTCTCTGTAATTTTTAGTTTTCTCAGCAACATTTGTATACTGATAAGTTAAATTTCAAGATATGTAGAAATTACATGATGCTGATGTGTTCTTTGTGTTGTTTATTTGTTGCTGTGTGAGGCTGACTATGACCTTCCTAACCTGGTGTGTTTTGCTTAATTGAGTAGTTTATCGCATTAACAAATTTGTACAGGATATGGAATACATTTTCTGGCTGTATGTTAATGCTGTCTTAATAGCTCAAGCTGTTGAAACTAAATCTTATTTATATTCTTACGTGTCATGTGATGTGAAACTGGATCTAATTTTGACAATACTTTGTTAATTAAGATTTGGGTTGAAGATCAAATCAATTAGGCTAATGAATGAATGATATAGCTTTTATCAATGGAGGAAGCAGGTGCAAGTTGTGAAAACACAATATAATTAACACTGGGGGAATTAAAAAGGAGAATTGAGGAATGTGACTAATGAGTGGTGAGGCCATGTGTCATGTGACCAAATTTGACTAAGTGGGTGTCTATGAAGGCTACACGCCTACACCTATTGATGCCTCTATCAAACCATAGCTAATTCCTTTGTATTTCGGTTTTTGCCTTCAGTAGCAACCATTGCTACAGTTTGGGTTGAGGTCAGTATACTGTAACTTATGTCATGGTGCAGAATTCTTATTTGGTTGAAGTCAAATTATAGTATATTTTGCACTTATTGTTGATACTATATAACAACTTTACAAATCTACAAAAGTGATCATAACATTGAGATTTGTTTTTTTAATTTAATGAAAGGCTGTGTTGAGAGCTGTCCACTATTGTGTATATTGTTATATAGAGTAGATAGTATACTATAACTTATGATATGCATAATTAATGAACGTACCATTGTTGTTTGGAATAGTGTGTATATTTTAATATATAATGCGATCATTGCCTAGCACACCTTAGTATATTAGCTTGCCAATTCGACATAGGTCTAGACCTTTATTAGACCATGTCAAATCCCTGTTTCATGAATTTTAAATTCCTCAACATTCTTAGATTTGTTAGTTTGCAAAATTTATTGAATTAATTAGTTCTTACATTTGAGTCTTTCCTGTGTTGTTACTTCACTTTATCTTAACAATTTGTGTGGCCTCATGATATATCTAAATGTATGTGTGGAAATTATTTGGTTAATTGGACAAGGATGCTGGAAATGAACTACATATACTGTATATTTTAAGTAGATTAGAGAAGAATCAAGCTTACAGCTGGTTTATAATTAACTAAAAGTACACATCAAATTTCCAACTGCCCAAATCCTTTTCACAATTGAAACCCAAACATACTACCTCCATCTAATTGTTTCATTAAGTAGATAAATTATTAATTATTCTATTAATTATTTATGCTTAATTTCTTCTTTCTCTAAAACATGAAGGTTGTCATACAACGCTACAGTATAGGAAAAGAGGAGCTTCAGCTAACCAACTCAGCTTCTGAACTTAAGGTAAGCATCATCCTCATATTCTTCGTTTTTGTCTTCATATGTAATTGAATGATGAACACCTTAATTTTTTACTGAAGCATTTTTTTAACTTATTTGACAGGGTTGCAAACAAGTTGAGAAAAGTAACACCTACTACAAGTTTCAATTCAACACAAGGCTGGTCAAGTCAACAATTGTGCATTTTCAGGTAGAGACTTGCTCTCTTCTTTTTAAACTGAAGAGTTTTCAATCCTTGCATGAGTGTTGTGTTTGATGTTCATTGTTTAAAGAAAATTCATGTGTGCCGCCTTTTGTTTTTTAGTCAAAAAATCAATAAGTAATCCAACTGAAACTGAAACATCATTCATACAATTTTGCACTTCAGTTTTTCAATTGAACCACCATGTTTCACATAGTTTCAGTATTCATTTCAACTCTTTATCTTCTGAATATGCTATATGCTGTGTCATCTTTGCGTGTCATAATTCAATGTGAGATTACACTTAGATATGTTTCTGCTGTGCTAATTCTGAATATTCTTTATTTTCTGTCATTTTTTTTTGTTGTGCTAATTCTTGAGACTACTTGAATTTTGGAGTTTAGTAATTTTTGTAGTCTAATTTGGCATGTGCTTGCATTTGTCTTAATCAATAAACTTAAGACATGGATGAAAGTAGCTCAAGGTGGTATATATTTCCTCGATGAACTAAGGAATTTGAAAAGGGGGTAGATGGGTATATAGCAAAATCATTTGCATCCGAAGGACAAGGAGAGCAAATCCGGTGTCCATGTAAAGCATGTCGTTTATGGAAGTGGTTCCGTAGAGATATTGTCAAGGATCACATGATTGCGAAGGGTTTTAGTCAACTACCAGATGAAGAAACGATATTATTAAATTTTGAAAGGGTAGAGACTGATTCGGGGATGATTCATAGCTTTGATGATAACGTCCATGATTTGTTAATTGACACATTTCGACCTGGTCAAAATGAAGAGACAGAGAATTTCTACAAGTTAGTTCAACAGGGGCAAGAAGAACTCTATCCTGGCTGCAAGACTTTCTCTAAGTTGTCCTTCACCATTCGGTTATTTGTTTATAAGAGGGACCACAAGTTGAGCAATGGTGCATTCACTGACTTGTTGAAAATCTTGAAAGATATGCAGCCTAATGCAAAGCTGCCTAGTTCATTCAATGAAGCCAAGAATGTCCTTAAGGTCTTAGGTCTTGATTATATGAAGATAGATGCATGCCCTAATGATTGTTAGGAATAAGGGTCGTCCAGAGGGGTCGATTGCCGAAGCATTTTTGGTTGATGAATCTGTTACCTTTTGTGCAAGATATTTGCATCGTCGATCCACCGTTATGGATGAAAATATTGAGAGGACTGAATCAGAACCCATCTTCCAGAATGTGAGTCAGCCTATAATGGGAAAGGGAAGGACAAAGGGGAAAATGCAGAAATCTTTCAAAATTGGATTCAAAAAGAGGGATCAAGCACATCGATATGCTTTATTCAATTGCAATAGTGAAGAAGTTAAGAAATACATAAGGTACAAAGCTTACAAAATTAAGGTTAATATTTTTGATGTATTTATAATATTTATGTAGCTGACATTTTTATTTTCTTTATGTTAATATACTGACCATGAAACACTTGTTAGTAGCAAGAAGAAAAGAAAGTGGGACACCGCACAAAGGCATAGTAAGGACTTTATTGATTGGTTTAGAGAAAGAGTTGGGTCTGAGATTAGTCAAGGTTTAAATGTTCCAGATTATGTGAAATGGTTATCAGTTGGACCTTCTTTCTTTGTCAAAAGATATAGTGGGTATGTTGTCAATGGATATAAGTTTCACACCCGACAACGTGACAGAAATTCTGTGACTGACAACAGTGGAGTCACTTTATCAGCATTAACTCCTAGCTTCGCTAGTACCAAGGATCAACATCCAATCCTAGGAGATGTCACTTACTATGGTTCAATTGAAGAAATTATCGAGATATTCTATGCAGATGACTTTAGTGTTGTCTTGTTTGAATGTCTCTGGTTTCACTCTGAAAATGACAGCTATGGGTTTTCTCGAGTTAATCGTAAGAAGCTTATTTATCAAGATGAACCCTTTATCTTAGCATCTCAGGCACATCAAGTCTTTTACGTTGAAGATCATTCATCAAGTGATTGGTGCTATGCTGTCCAACATCTTCCTAGATATCAGTTTGATGTCAAAGATGACATAAGTGATACGTTTGCTGAAGTATATTGGAAGGAAACTCATTTGCCTAATCAGAACATATTTGAAAATGTTGATGATGACCTTGATTCAAGTTCCAGGAGAGTTGATTTACCTTCAATTATAGTTGACAAGGAAGGAAATCCTATAGCTAGCTAACTCTCAGAAACTACAGGTGCTACCAAACCTTTAAATTCTAACTTTGGCAATACTCAATTTTCAGACTCATTTTCTTACATTATGTATGCATTCATTCTCCATTAAAATGTTAAATCAGTTTTGTGGTTCTACTGTACAAATTTTGTTTTGTTATGTATGTACTCAATTTTCAGCCTTCATCTTTTCTAACTATTTTTAAATCTAATTATGTTATGTTATCTTGTGTTTTGTTATGTTATGTTATGTACAGATTTAAAAAATGTTATGCTATGTTATGTTATGTACAGATTTACAAAATGTTATGTTATGTTATGTCATGTTTTGTTATGTTCTGCTGCAGTAATCTGTTGTGTTATGTTATGTTTTGTTCTGTTTTTAAATCTAATTGTAAAAAAATATTTTGTGATGAGACTTGTGTTAGTTAACTAATATAGATACTTACATTGTGCAGATTATTTCAATCTTAGAAGGTATTCTTAGTGCAAAATATATGGGGAATCCAAAACCAGCTGGTAGAAAGCAACAAATTCCGCCATATGAATTAGAAAGAATCAAAACCATTGCTCAAAATTCTTCAAGGATGAATGCGTTGGGTGTAAGAAGCTTTGTTCCTAAAGTGTTGCAGAAGAAGTATGATAAGGTTGTTGCATCTTTTGTTAATGAAAATTGCTCCTCTAGCAAACCTATGACTGAACCTCAACCAACAATGTGTCAAGCTGATTCGGTAATATGTCATCTCTCTTGTGGTTTTGCATATATTATCTTTAGCTAGAAAAACTGCACTACTAATGCATTGACATTTTAATGTAGATTCAAGTGGATATACAAAATATAGCATGTAGGAAGGAAAAACAGCCATTGCAGTAGAAATCAACCATGGCTGAGTTCATCAAATCAAAAGCTCATGAGCGGACACAAAGGAAACCTTTGACTGAAAATTGCTCATCTAGCAAACCTATGACTGAACCTCAACCAACAATGTGTCAAGCTGATTCGGTAATACGTCATCTCTCTTGTGCTTTTGCATGTATTATATTTTTCTAGAAAGACTGCACTACTAAGGCATTGACATTTCAATGTAGATTCAAGTGGATGTACAAAATATAGCATGTAGGAAGGAAAAACGGCCATTGCAGCAGAAATCAACCATGGCTGAGTTCGTCAAATCAAAAGCTCATGAGCGGCCACAAAGGAAAAAACAAGCTGAACAAGATCTAAAACAGATTCAACATCAAAAGTTGACCAGCCAACCCAAAACTCACAAAAGGAAGCAAGAGAAAGTTCTTTTGAGTACAAATCAAGAGAAAAATGAGGAGACTTACTGTCCTCCAGGGTCTTTATCGATGTATTTGCAAATGAAGAAAGGGCAACCATCAAAAAGTCAAACAAACATTGATGCAGAATTGGAATGTCTCGAAGCTGAACTATGTAGACCTTCTGAAGGTTTGAGAAGTGTAGAAAATGATGAAGATGAGGATGAGGATGATTTAATAGAAAATGCATCAAACAACCATGATGAAGTAGCTAGTGAACTTGACGTGCCTGTTGAAAACACAAATCCAGGTATTTTTTAATCATAAAGTTGGTGAAGATTTATCTTTTTCTTTTCATTAATATGTGATAATGCTAACATTTTTTTAATTAATTTAATTAGCTCATCAAAGGAATGTCAAAGGAAGAACCATTTTGGAAGCGATTCACAATCGTAATGTAGAAGATCGTGACCCTATCATTTTGAATGATAGGCACCAGCCAATAGGGCCTACAAAAGATATAGTAAGGACCTATAAGAAATTTATAAGAACTGTAGCTAAAAATGCAAAGCTTGCACCTCTGAATTATGTAAAATGGCCGGATGTCCCGGACAAGATAAAGGAAAACATTTGGGAGTATATACAGGTAACTTATATGTTATGTACGTACAGTGCTGTTATTTTATGTGTGAGCACAAAACTAATTATGTATATTCTGATTTCAGAGAAGATACCTTGTCCCAGAAGTGGGGAAAAAAAAGGTTCTAAGTAAAATTGGCTGCATATGGCGCCAAAACAAATGTAGACTCAAAGCTGTGCACTACACTCCCTTTGAAAACATGGAAGACAGGTTGAAATTTATGCCTGATACAGTTCCTGAACCCCAATGGAAAGAGCTAATGCAATATTGGGGTTTAGAAGAAGTAGGAGTATGCATTTTTTCTTTTTCTACTTAGTACTTGTTATTGTGTTTAAAATGGTCTGGACAATCCTTACAATCTGATCTGGACAATCTGATAGCATACTAATTGATTGATGGTTGTTTTACATTCGTTATAACCAGGAAACCAGCAAGGAAAACAAGGATAACCGGTCCAAGCAAGGTGGCATGCATACTATGGGTCCAATTGCATTTGCAGAGTTGCGCCATGAATTGGTAAGGGTGTTCAACATTATAGAAACAGTGATATATTCATACAGTGAAACTAGATATTTCTAATCTGATTTTGTGTATTTATTTTTGGTTTTGATGCTAGCAACAAAATGATCCGGACAAGAAAGAGCCATCACTTACAGACATGTATGTGAATACTAGAAAGCGAAAAGTTGGACATACATACTTAACATCAAATGATGAGATTCTACAAAACATTGTGAGCTAAAATTTTTGATTCAATTTGTTTATAGTGCTTTTATTCAATTAATATGCCTGTTGTGGTTGTTTTTATTGTGAGCTGAAAAGTTGGACATTTCATTAGAGGAAGCTTGCTAATTGGAAGTTTTTATGTGTATTTGTTGTGCTTTTGTTGAATTAGGAAAAAATGGAAGCACTTAAAGCTCAATCTGATGGAAATGGGATGAGTGATCCATATCACAAGGTTATTACCAAGAAGGAACATAGTGGGCGTTTGCGTTTGCAGGGCCATGGTGTCACAAAGTCAAGCTTAAAGAACAAGTCAGATACACCATATGTACTTCTCTCAGTGTTCGTAGATAGCATCACACAAACATTGGAGAAAAAGATGGAGGATCATTTAGAGAGCAAAATGGCTTACATGTTGTCTAAGATACGAGAAGCAAATCCAGGAATAGATATTGTTGTCCCAGACTTCCAAACAATGGAAGGAGATGCATCTAGTCCACATGAAACCGGAGGTGAATCATCCGACCATACTCATCCATCCCAAAGGTACCAACTTATCTTATTGATCAATTTAAATTATTCAGTTTGGATTTATCAAGTTGGGTCTTCGATGCATTCAATAAAGTGCATATGCATTCTTGTTTCTTTTTTTCAGCTAAAGGTGGATCAAGTATATATGCATGATAAGAGTTGCAAAAGTCTTGAGGTTAGTTTTACAATATATATAGCGGTATTTGGTTTAGATTTATTCGTCAGCTGGTTGGCACACCTCACATACTTTTTTTATATGTAGATAGCTTATATTTGGTTTTGAAAAGCATGAGCACTTTTCATTTGTAAATGCCCATGCATGTTTGGCAAGATTAATTAGCAATAGATGCAATATCAAATATTTATATATGCATATATATACCAAAATGTGATCAGGGGTACGTAGCACCTAAAACTTGGATGTGAACCTGATAAATAAAGTGAATATATAATATTGTTCAGAAGAGAAGTTGGTTGTCCTAAAACTTGGATGTGAACCTCAGTGTATGCTGGTTTGTGGATTTTTTTGTTTTGATCTTTATGATGAGTTGATGATCATATAGTTTTATCATTTACAACAACCCTATTAAATAAAAGTGCAACATTCTTGCTTGATCTTATGTGTTTATGAGACTCTGTGACCTGTAAATCTGAAAATTTTAAAAAGGGAGATCATAGATCAAGAAGGATAAGAAGTTCTTGGTTGTGATTGGGTTTAACTTTTTGAGCTGATGCATGCCTAAGGAATTGTTGTGGCAGTTTAGTTTGGACTACCTCACTTCAGGAAGAAACTGAGCTGTGGAAACTGTCACTGAGATGTTAAATTTAGGAGCTTGCTCTTTGGCTTGTCAATTGGCCATGCTGTAAACTGTTTGTGTGTGTATCTGCAGGGACTTTAACAGATTGTACTTCATTAGGACTCTCCAAAGTCTTGTTTTCATGCCTAGATTATTTTGCCTTAGCTAGCTTGTTATATATTTTACGTACACATCGATACATGCTTAGCTTGCTAGTTAACTTTCTGCTCAATAACTAATTTTTCTATGTTTTTTTATGCAGGTGTCCGGATAGATCATCTAATGTTAGGCTAAATATTCCTTTGAAAGGGCTACTTTATATATATATATATATATATATATATATATATATATATATATAGCTAGCTAGTTAAGTACATAGATCACTAATTTTGAGTACCGAGTACAATTAGAAAATTATGGTGTGGTTTGTATTTACAATTAAGTATATATCTAGCTAGCCTTTTTGATGTATGGTTTTGTATACATTGATCGATTCATCGATTTTTTGGGCTATATATTATTATTATGAAAAACATTATTTAATTTCCAACATTATTAATTATTATGTGTTTTGAAGTAGAGTATATAGTAATTTATTATTGATATTGCATTATACACTTTAAACTGAATTAATATTTAAAATGAGATAAAAAACAACAACAAAATAACTTTTTAATATATTTTATAGAAATGTATCAAACCGCTTTAATAAAATTAATATGCAAAAAGAAACCAATTTAAACCCGTTACAATAGACTGGAAAAAACATTGCGAAATAACCGCTACAAAAGGTTTCTATAGCAACGTTTGTTTCTTATATTGGAGCGGTTGGTTACTATACTTGTGAAACTGCTACAATAGGTTAGACAACCGCTCCAATAGACCTATTGCAGTGCCAATAGATGTAGCGGTGATAAACCGCTCCAATAGCTCTTTAGCAGCGGTTTTCTTACTTTTAGTAGCGGTTTTGAACACTGCAATAGGTCCTTAATGTAGTAGTGTAGGAAACTCAATAGTGCCACTAGGAAAGATCATTTGTGGTTTGCGGATTTTGCCAATTACGTTATAGGTGGCATTGTTCCGGACGAATTGACTTCTCAAGACAAGAAGAAATTTCTCCACGACGTCAAGCGCTACTATTGGGATGACCCTTACTTGTTCAAGCAAGGAAGTGATCACATCTTTAGACGTTGTGTGCCGGATGAGGAGATAGAAGGAGTTATCCGTCAGTGCCATACTCTTCTGACGGGAGGCCATGCTAAGGGATTCAAAACCACCGCGAAGATTCTTCAAAGTGGATTTTATTGGCCTACTATCTTCAAGGATGTGCAAGCTTATGTGACCACTTGTTGTGAATGCCAAAGAGCGGGAAACATTACATGGAGGAACGAGAACCCGCCCACTTGAATCTTGGAAGTGGAACTATTTGATGTTTGGGGTATTGACTTCATGGGACCCTTCCCCTGTTCGGGTCCCTACAAGTACACAATCGTGGCGGTTGACTATGTGTCCAAGTGGGTTGAGGCCGTAGCCACAAGAACTAACGATGCACGAGTGGTGGCTAAGTTCATGAAGACCAACATCTTCCCCCACTTTGGTGTACCCCGAGTTCTCATTAGTGATGGCGGTTCACATTTCATTGAGAGGAGCTTTGAATCTCTTTTGACCAAGTATGGAGTGTCTCACAAGGTGGCCACACCTTATCATCCTCAAACTAGTGGTCAAGTGGAGGTCTCTAACCGGCAAATCAAGAGTATTCTTGAAAAGACGGTGTCCCGCTCAAGAAAAGATTGGTCCTCCAAGCTTGATGATGCTTTATGGGCATACCGCACCGCCTACAAGACACCACTTCGCACCACTCCTTTCAACCTAGTGTATGGCAAGTCGTGTCACTTGCCCGTCGAGCTCGAACATAACGCTCTATGGGATCTCAAGGAGCTCAACATGGACCTCGACACGGCCGGAGCAAAACAGTTCATGGACTTGCAAGAGTTAGAGGAATTGAGGCTTAAGGCATATGAGAACTCAAGGATCTACAAGTAGAAGACCAAAAAGTGGCATGATAAGAAGCTTGTGCCCAAAAACATCAAGGACGGTGACCGAGTACTTCTCTTCAACTCTAGGCTTCGCCTCTTTCCCGAGAAATTGAGAACCCGATGGAGTGGACCGTTTACGGTCCATCGTATGAACTCGCACGGCACGGCCGACCTCATAGATGACAATGGAGGAATTTTCAAGGTCAATGGCCACCGATTGAAGAAGTACTATGAGAAGGTGGACCCCGATGAGGAAATCCGAGCCACATGGGCTCTCTCCACCGTCACCTAGCCAAGGTACCCCTCGTCTAGCTCAAAGACGTTAAAGAAAGCGCTTTTCGGGAGGCAACCCATTATTTCCTTTTCTTAGTCTAGATAGGTAGTTTACTTTGCATTTCCATAAGTATTTTGTAGGAACCCCAGGCTTTGGTCGGGTGCAAAAAGGATGAATACGAACGAACGAAGTGGTGGAAAGTTCTCTAGACATGGTCGGCGCCGACCTCCCTATGGTCGCGGCCGACCCCCTCCGGCGAAATGTAGAAATTGTGTAAAAATTTCGGGAAATAACAAGTAAGCCCCTGAACTTTTTCTTTACAATTTTTATCCCTTCCCCACCTCTTTTTGTTCCCCTTCCCCGACCTAGCAGCCACTCTCACGACCCCCTTGCCTCCATTAACTCCCACAAGCTCTCATTCACCTCCATTGCTCCATACACCACTAGATCTACCTCTTTTCTTCCAAATTCCACCAAAACCCTTCCTAATCTTTCTTCCTCTACCCAAATCCACCACAAAATCCCAGAAATTTCGAACCCCCATTCCCAAAACCCACTACCCCCGACCTCTCAAGACCTCGGCCCCGACCCGTATTTTGCTTGCATTCTTCTTGTTTAACACTCCTTTGGTATGTTTCTCTACTCCCTTGCTCTTAAATTCAAGTTTACTTGAGTAATTTTGAGGGTTTAGTTAGAAATCTAGATTTGGGTGTTCTTGAGCTTGAATGTTGAAATTTGAGTTATATGTGCTTAGATCTACATGTTTGGTTGCGGATTAATGAGTTTTGGTATGATTTGGTGCTCGATCTATGCTTGTTTGGGTGATTTTGGGTCAATAGAATTTTTCTAGGATTTTTTGGTAGCCGTTAGAGGGCTTGTAAGCTGAGTTTTTCGAGCATGAAGATCTGCTCGTGGTCGGCGCCGACCACACCTGGGTCGCCGGCGACCACCACCAGAATTTGAAAGTTGTTGTTGGCATGTTTTAGCGCGTACTTGCTTATGTACGAGCTTCCATGGGTCATCCCCGACCCCGGATACCTCGTGATCTATTTGAAAACATGTTATTTGAGTTGCTCTTGCCATGAATTGATTGATTAAAACATGAGTCTTTCCCATTTCTTGCTTGCGTTTCATGACTATGCATGCTTGGTTGAGAATTTTCATATGAAATTGAAAGTGTGTGTTTCTTGCAAGTATGGGGTGACTTTTTGGCAATTGAGTGCATGTCTCTTATGTGGTGTTTGGTTGTTTGAGTTGGAAATTACGTTGGAAGTTTCTTTTTGGTTTTTGTTGGACCATGGCATCATCCTCAAGGGCGACCAAGAAGCAAAAGAAGGGCAAGAATGTGGCGGTAATAGATGACGTTGTGATTCAAGATGAGGAACAAATGTTACTCTATGGGCAATTAAAGGCGGGAACGGTGTCGGTGCGGTCCTACTATCAAGAGTCGCACGAGAGCTTACATGTGCATGCGGCGGTAGTGGAGACGTTTCACTTGCTTGGAGCCAAAGGACTCATCGATGAGCCCATTCAAAGGCACTACCCGGCTCTTACTTGTGAGTTCTCCGCCACCCTCTCTATCACCGATCAACACAAGGGGGACTTCGGCAAGACCAAGGTCGCATTCCAAATTGGCGGGAAGAAGCACACTACCACAGTCCACAAGCTCAACAAGATGCTCGGCTTCCCTTCACCATCGGGAACCTATGCCTTGAAAGACTTCCCCGTCCAAAGAATGTGGTCTTACCTCACCGGCAAGGGGGAAACCACAAGCAACCCTCTTTCTCGGGACATTGCTAGCCCGGTTTTCAAGGTGATCTTGCATATTCTTGGTGCCGCCATTTGGTGCAAGTACGAGCTCTCCCGCCCCACCTTGCGGGAGCTCGCGTGCTTGTCTTCCATCCTCTTCACCAATGCTCCAACAGTCAACTTTGCCTATGAGTTTGTCAACAACACCATGAACCAACGAAAGACCCCGAAGTATACTATGTGTGGGTGGTTGGTAGTCATCATTGCCCAAAAACTCAAGGTCGATCTTGCCCACTACACCCCCAAGCCCGTGACCCGCATGGATGTCCGGTATTACTTGAATACTAAGGTGGTTGAATGGAACGATCAAACTAGCTACTTGAACAAGTTCACCGCTCCCACCGGCATCACTCACAAAGTGCGCCTCAATGATGAAAATTGTGAGTTGTTCTACCTCCCTAATTGGTATGATGCTTGGGCACCTTCGAAATCGCCCTCTCCCTACTCCCAACTACTCTCGGAAGATGAGCATGCAAGACGTCAGCCAAGTTAGTTCCCGAAAGATGGCTCAACCCCACGACCAAGGCAAAAGCGCGCAAGAAGGAACTCCATGGAGGAGGTCGGCGCCGAACATCCCGATGTCGGCTGCGACCAATTCCAGTCGGGTAGTTCTTCCTATGAAGGGGTCGGCGCCGGGCAGTATGGGGTCGGCGGCGATGCAGGGCAGGGAGGCAGTGATCCGATGGACTACACGATGGGTCCTCAAGCCGAGATGTTCCCGTACTCCTCCATTCCCTACGGATTTGAGTGGTCCGGTCCGGTGGTCCCCAATTTGAGCCTCAAGGTGGTGCGTCTAGCTCTCAAGCTCCTCCGACCATGGATATGCTCAACGCCAAGATGGACGCTCTCGGCATTCAACAAAACTTCTTGCACTCCACCATCCAACATCACCACAACCAAACTTTGGCCCGTTTCCAAGATGCGACTCGAGGCTTCGACAACTTCCGGGATGAGTACAATGAAGATCGCCAAGCCCAATTTGCCTACAGTGCTTGGCTTGCTCAGAAGATGTTCCCGGACTCTCCATTCCCTCAACCTCCTCAAAGATGAACCTTCTCCGACAATGCTCCAAGTCCAAGTATGTACCTCTTTTCCCTCTCTTTACTTTTTAATCAATGGGGACATTGATGTTTTAAGTATGGGGTGGTTTGGGAGATACTACTTGTTTGTTTGTGTTATGTGTTTTCATGTTTGTGTGTGCACTTGTTTGTGTGTGTTTGCATGATTGAGTCTTTTCTTTTTGATTTTTATGATGGAAAAAATACCTTTGCTAAGATGTCCTAGGATAGTGATTACAAACTTCATCATGTAATTCCTTGTAACTTGCCTTGAAAGTTTGCCCACCATGATTTTGATTTTTGAATTTTGAGCATATAATGAACATTGAGCATGCATGATTCTAAGTGAAAAGCAATCCAACAATTTGAACCTAAGTGAGAAATCTTTTGGCCACAAGGAATGTATGTTTTGTTCCTTGGTTTTTCATGTGTGATTTTTACTCTTCCAAATGCATTTATCACTTGACAATGGCATGCTTATTCTTGATTTGAAACCAATGGAGATACATTCATTACTTGTTAGATCAAATGATATTGAACTTATTTTCATTAGCCTTTTCTCCCCTTTTCATCCTACCTATGCATGATCCCTTGGTTTGAAGCCCCTTGTTTGAGCCTAAAGCCTTATTTCTAACTCCACAAAAGTATTCTAGCCATTGTAAGCTTGACCCCCCTTAATCCGGGAATCAGGACTTAGAGTGGATTGTGATGTTGTTGTGGATGAGGGGTGATGATGAAGAGATTGTGAAGGTGGATATTGAAAGAGTTGTCTTAAGGAAAGAATGCAAAAGATGAAGTGTTGGCTAATGTAGCACAAGTGTAGTGGAAAAATAGGCTCTCTGTCAAAAGTCGAGGCCGACCACATCGAGGTCGCAGTCGACCCCCACCAGGCCCTTTCAAAAAAAAAAAAAAGAAGGGTCAAAAGAGAGAGTGTTTGAATAACTGCTAGAGTCAAGGCTTCTTCATAAGAAAAAGACAAAAGGAGTTGGTAAAGTGATGTGTGCTTTGAAAGATTAAGTGTTTGGTGTTTGGAGGAAGAAAGAAGAGTTGGTTGAGTGTTGTTGAGCTTTGAAGTCTAGGAGTCCAGGTTCCCGGATTCATCAGCACCACAAGACCAAATCTTTCCACACCCTTTGAATTACCGAACCCCATTACAACCCGGCCGAATGAAACTTCTTTGAAGTCTTCATTGAGCCCCTTAAGTTCTCTTGATGATTTAACTTGTTTTGATTTCTTCGGTGGAGAATTTTGAATATAATTTCCATTGACTATGAGGTTTTTTCATTTGGAGTTGAGACTGAGTGCTCATTGATATACCTTAAACACTTGAAAGTGAGTGAAACACATTGCCTTTGTGAGGTTGGATTGTTATTGCTTAGAATGCATATGTGCGTGCTATGATATTGAAGTTATTTGCTCATTGTTCTACTTGCGCTTACCTCCCTTAAAGGCATTCTTTGAGCTCGTTACTTGGCGTTGATGCATGTGAGTGATTGCTTGAGGACAAGCAAGTCTAAGTATGGGGTATTTTGATGTCGTGCTTTTTAGTTGATTTTCATAGGTTGTTTTCTACCTTGATTTGCATGTTTTCTTTCGTGTGTGTGTGTTTTGCATAAGATTTCAACTCTCTCTCGAGGGTTGGAGTCGTTTTGTGTGTTGTTTCGTGTTGTGTAGGTATTTGGAGCCTTTAGGAGAAGTTTTTCATGCATTTCGGAGCTTTTTAGAATGTGTTAGTTTTCGAGAGTCAAACCGTCCAAGAGCCAAGGACCAAAGTCACAACAAAGGGAGCTTCAAAGAAGTACTAAGAAAAAAAAGGGAAGAAACCTCGAGCAAAAGGGCGATCGATTGGAGCAAGAACGAAACAAGACGGAAAAAGTCCAACATCCTGCAGGTGGTCGGTGCCGACCCCCATATGGTCGGCCGTGACCTCTCTCAGCGTCGCGCGATCCTTGCCGCGCAAGCAACGCTTTTTGCGGGATTTTCGAAACTCGAAAAAGGCAGGCGGCTATTGCAGGCCTGTGGCAGAGATGTGGCAAAGGAGGAAGCTTCCTTCTCTTGCTTTTGTGGGCTGCTACAAAAGACCCCTTTTGTCTCCCTTTCTACCCAACTTTTCTTCTTGCAAAAGGCTCAAGGGAGAGAGGGGAGAGTGGGCAGAGGAAGAAGAAGAAGAAGAAAGTGAGCTGAGAAGTGGGAGAAGAAGAAAGTGGCGGTAGGGAAGGAGAGATTGAGTGTGAGAAAGAGATTGCTTGTAAGGAGAGGTAGTGAGAAAGGAAGCTTGTCTTAGTTGTTGATTTTAGGAAGAAGAAGACAATGGTGTGGAGAAACCTTGTGGATTGCTAAGTTTGTAAGTTTAGATCTCGAATTTAACTGAAGTTGCTTGCTTTGGATGATGATTTTCTCTTCTATTTTGTTGTTTGTGTGTTTGATTATGTGTGAGTAGTCTTCTTGCTAGGGTTGGGGTGAAACCCATCATGAAAGTGCATTTGAGACCTTGATGCTTGGATCCATGCTCAACTTGTAATCTCTGCCCATAAATCCCTCTTGTATGCTTAAAACCCTTGACGAAGTGGGGAATGTTCTTGTTTGCAACCTAATTGAGAGGTTTTGTTGTGAATGTGGACTATCCGGGTTGAGATGAAAGTCGAAACCCTTAGAAAAACAAGTTGGATTGCATGTTAACACCTTCATGGAAGTGGAGGCTTTTGATGTGTCTTTTATGACGAAAGTCACCCATGAGATTATGAGTTGAGTTGGTCCTTTATCATTTTTTGAATGCATACTTGTGTTGTGGTGAATCCCCACCCCTAGTTGTTTTCCCTTGATTTTACAAACCCATTTCCGTGCCTAAAAGAGGTCGGCCGCGACCAATTGTAGGTCGGCTGCGTCCCCCTCTGTAGTTGTTTCCCGTGTGTTGTTGAGTTCTGTCGAAGGTCGGCCGCGACCTCCCTAGGGTCGGCTGCGACCTCTTCCTGAGACGCGTGCTTTGCGTTTGTTTGCCTAGTTTTGTTTTGTTTTGCTTTCGTAGTTCGATTGCTAGACTATAGTTCTACTAACTCCCGTGGACGATCCTGACTTCGCTATACTCAGCGGGGTCTTGACAAATTTATTTGTTCAAGGTTAAACCCTCCCAACAGCTGTTCCTGCAGGGAACCCAAGAGCCGCTAGAGGCCTGATCGGTCCGGGAATCGGAGGGTCTCACAATTTAAATTTATAACACCGAACCTCACTTGTAGTAAAGAGGTAGGGTGTCGAACACACGGGAGTTCGTGCGTCGAGAGTACCCGAAAAGACTAAAAAGAGGAGAAAATAAAGACAAATGAAGGAAAACAAGAGAGATCTCCTCGGACCGACACAAGGTCACTTCGGTCCGAGGTAGGATCGAGGTTGAGTTGCACGGTACCGACGTAGAGAAAGTCGGGCCCGAGGTTCTAGGTAACTCGGTCTAAGCAAAATAGTAGATCGGTCTTGGGTTTTTTTGGGTTCCTCCCCCAACTAGACTTGGATATTCTACCTCAATTCAACCAATAAGTGTTTGATTCTAATGAGATCGAGGTTGCTCACCTTGAATCCCTCCAATCTACACCTCGACCTAAGGGAGCTTTCACTCACCTTCGATGCTAGAGACTTGTGATGGGATCGAGACCACTTTCGCTTACTCTTACCAAACACAAGCTCTAGATCCCTTGCTTTCACAAGAGAATTGAAGCTCAATGTAGAGAGGATTCACAAATCAAGCACTCAAGGCTATGGAATTGGGGTTTTCTACCCAAATCTAGCTAGGGGGATTCCCCCATAGCCCAAGACTATGGAATCTACTCCATGTGGTAAGAGAAAAGCATAAACAAAATGGAAATCAAGCAAATCTCAATCAACGTCATCCAATCAAACTCCAATTGCATTCAAACTCAAAGTGTCTACAAAATCCAAGTTCAAATCTACTCGATCAAAGCAAAACAAAGTACAAAACTCACAATTCCTCCTCTCTTCTCCACCGACCTCTCCTTCTCTTCCTTCTTCCTTCTTCTCCTTGCTCTCCAAGTCTTCCTTGAGCCTTTGAGAGTGAAATTGGGTTTGGTGTGTGTCCCACTCGTCCTCCTCACACTCCCCACTTTGATTGATCACTAATCACCTCTCTTAACCTTCTCTTTGGATTGGGGACCAAGGAATCCCAATTTAGAAAGGGGCAAATGTGGAAAGTTGCTAAAAATATGCCTTGGGGAACAATCTTCTCACACACCGACTTGGACCGACACGGGATGACCTCGGGCCCGACGTTGGGAACGTCGGTCTCGTTCACTGGGAGCTCGATCTCGGGCCCGACATGATGTATCTCGGTCCAGGGCCTCGATCCTCGTCTTCTTCCTTGGTTTCCTTTGGTTCCACTTCATTCTTAGCTTGGCTCTTGCACTCCTTGACTTGGCTCCTTCCTTAGCTCCTCGAAATTGTCCTCATTCTTGCCATTTTACCTACAAAAACAAACAAACTCGCATAGTTTCCGACTCTTGAAGAAAACCGGGAACTAAGCTAAAAAGAGACAAAACTAACAAAGAAGAGAATGAAAAACACATATTTACAAGGGAAATTAACCACTAAAACACCTCCAAAATGAGAGACATCAGAATACCCCATACTTAAACTTGCTTGTCCTCAAGCAATAACAAAGTAAGCAAGACCGAAGCACAATCTTCAAGTAAAGCCTCATATGAAAAACTAATCAAGTAAGCACAAATGATAGATATTCAAGCAAGATTATATCATCACACATGATCAAGTGTTCAAGGAATAAAGTCTAATACAACCTAGCCTCACTTTAGGGATATGGAAATGTGTATCACTCATCATGTGTTTAGGCTTAACAATGAACACTCAAACTCAAAAATCATGCAAGTAAAGACTTTACAATTGAAGCTAATATCACCAATTCCTCCACCTAGAGATGCCTATTACAATGCACACAAAGAATATGAACTTGGCTCAATGGAGGTCCTCAAAGAGGTTCCATTCGGTCGGGTTGTAATGGGGCTTTTGGTATTTCTCAAGGTGGGAATCACTTTGGTCTTGTGGTGCTTACAATGGGGATTGAACTTTCTAGTCTCTCACCAACTTCACCAAATCATTCCACTTTCTACTTTCACTCTCCAAAAGACTTTAATTTTTCTTTCTTTCAACCCACTCTTCACTAAACATTCCACTTCATCTTTGCACTACACTTTTTGTTGGATTTTTCTCACTTTTTTCACTAGGATCGACTTGCACTAACTCGGGCCCGATGTGCAGTTATCCTCGGTCGGTGCCCTCTTCTTTCACTTAAGCACTTTGCTTTCAATCCACTATTTTTCCAACTTTTCTTTCTTTCTTTTCAACAAAGATGCACTACCCACTTGGGTTATAACTCCCTTTTTCGCCCTTCACCAAAGAGAATCTCAACTCTCCAAATACACTCCACAACCTTTCACTAAAGTCCAATCCCATAAGGGTCAAGTCATATAGGCTAGGAATCATATTTTTGAGGAGTTTCAAACAAAGGTCTAAGGCTAAAACGGGGCTACAAACAATGGTTTATCTTCAAGGTAGGATATGGAACATTTTGTGACTAAATGAAATAAAGTTCAAATCAATGTGACAAAGCATAGAACAATTCTCATATTGGTCTTGGAAAATAGATAAACACCTCAATAGCAAGTTTTACTAAGCATGCATGAGCTAATCACACAAGGAACATGAGGGATATGCAATATGAACAAGCATCCCTAAAATGGCCAAAAATCATCTCACAAGGGTCACTCTAGCTTAGTTGCATCAAAACTCATCCAAGAACTCATGTGCTCAATAAAAACATGCAAGATATCATATCACATCAAAAACAACATCCATTTAGAGGCTAAACTATCCAAAAATATGCAAAGGAATTTACATGCTCACATCATCATTAGCCTTCATTTGGACATCTAAGATGGGAATTCCTAGTCCAAAACAAAATCTTTTTGACATTTTTCACACAATTTTTTCGAATTTTTATGGATTTTTTTTTCGAAAATTTTCTCAAACAAAAACAAGCTTCAAACAAACTCATCCATACATGCCATAAAATCAATCATCATTCTCATACATCTCATGCCACAATCCAAAATGAAACGTCCCTTAAACAAACACAAACAACCTACACATGGAACTAATGAGCAACTAACCCACCCCATACTTAAAATTTTGATGTCCTCATCAAAAGAGACCAAAACTCAAAAGTAAAGAGAAGAGTAGAGAAAGCTCACAATTCCTTATTCTTGAATGGCATTTTGAGGCTTAGTTTGGAGGGTGGCCACGGCGTTGTCTCCTTTGAAGCCGGGCGTGTCGCTCTCGCTCGTACACTCGATCGTTGAAAGGATCTTGGCTTGGCGGTTGTAGTGGTGGCGCGGGAGGTGTCCATTGGTCTTCACGGGATGAGAAATTCCCGGACATCCACTCGTTGAAACTAGCTTGCATGGACCACCTTTGATCCTCGGCCGCCCTCAAGTCCTCCACCTCACGTCTCGTGTAGGCGATGTTGCGGCTCACCTCATCAAATTGCACTTGGAAGTTCTCTTTGTGTTGGAAAAGTTGTTTTTGTTGGAAGTTGAGTTGGTGCGCTTCTTGGAGCATTGATTGTTGTTGAAGTTGGAGATGCGACAATTGGTTCGCAAAGAAATTCATGTCCACCGATTGGCTAGGCTCGGGGAACACCATTCCGGGCCCAAACCATTGGGCATACCCCTCATATCCTCCATAGATAGGTGGTGCTTGATGTGCTCCACTTCCCTCACCCCTCTCGAAGTGGCTAGGGACCGGATCGGGCAAGAATGCGTCGGACCGACGTTGATGGACATCGGGCCCGACTTGTGTAGCACCTCGGTCCAAGAGAGTTGGGGCGTGGTCGGTGAGCAAATGTTGGTATCCACCTTCTTCTTCATCTTCTTCATCTCTAGGCACGTCCATATCCATGTCGTCTCTCCTTACGAACTCATATTGGTTGGGCTCCTCCTCTTCGGTGTCCGGGGATGCTTGAGGTGTAGTGAAACGGATGTGTTGTGCTCGTCTCCTCACCTCGAGTGTCCCCTCCGGCTCTCCATAAGGATTGACATTCCCCGCCCACACTTGGTACCAATTGTAGTAACAAGTGAGGTCGAAGAGTCGAGGTCCCAAAGGAACTTGTACTTGGCCAAAGTTGGAATGAGGCATAAGTCGGTCGATGAAACCGGGAACAACTTTCTCCTTGATGATATTAGCCTTCTTGAAATATTTGAGGTCCATGAACTCCACGCCATTAGGGGCCGGTGTGTAGGTAGACAAGTCCACCTCAAGACGATGAGCTAATCGGGCAATCATACCTCCAAAGTAAATCCATGAGGAACTTTGGAAGTCCCTCACCATCTTCACCCATTCCCAAGTGAGGTTCATTGGCTTCTCATTCTCAAACAACATCTCATAAAGTATCATGGCCTCCTCCTTCATAGGCTTGCTCAATTCGTGCCTTGCAAAGATAGAACAACCCAAGGCTCGGATCATGACTCGGAAGAGTGGGTTGGCTATCTCATTTGTTGTTGCGCCCTTCCTCATCTCACTTCTTCCGGCTACAAACTTCCAAAGGTAGTCCACCTTCTCATTGTCAACATAGGCCTCATCTCTCAAAAATGGGAACCCAAAGTAATGCGCTAAATTCCGGAGGGAGAGCTCTTGCAACTTGTTGCCCATTTGGAAGGAGATCATGCCTTCACTCTCGGGTCCCTCATATGTGCACTTGAATGTCGCCATGAACTCGGACGTCAAGGCGGGGTAATGAGTGTTGTTCCACCTTAGCAACACATTGAGTCCAATGTTGGCATAGCACCGAGTAAGAGCTTCCTCCATGCACATCTTTCGAATGGACTCCCAATCCAACCACCGGCTGTGGTGAGATAGTCCCATAAGACGCTCATACTCTCTAGCATCATCCTCATCCTCAATACGCACATCATCCATCCTTTGGACTCTCTTGGACGACTTCTTGGACTTCTTGGTGGCTTTCTCCATCCTAGAAGAAGATGCTCGGGTAGACATGATACCTACGCAATCAAAACCAAAGAACTCCAAGATAAAATCTATACAATCACAACAAAATCACAAGCTTCCGTCACAAACAACTTATCATGCAAAGAGATAACCACGGGGGTGGTTGATCTCGACCCTATGGGGGGTCGATCCTGAGAGTATACACATGAATACCAACTCAACATGCAAAGAGATAACCCCATATTTGAACTTAACACACTCAATCCACAAAATTCAATCATGCATGAACTAAGATTCTCATATCAATGGTCAAGCCTCAAATCATATCATGAATAGCATGCTATAACCAACATTCAAGCTCAAGAAACTCTAAACTCACACAAAAGAAGCTCGAAAAACGTCGGACCGATATGCAAAAGACAACGGGCCCGAGGTTGGGGACCTCGGTCCGAGTCACTAGACCGATGTTGAACATCCGAGGTACTGGGTACCTCGGACCGAGTCCATTCCGACTTCTCTTCCTAGATCTATCCTTGCAACACATAATCATGCCCCTAAAATCCAAATTCTACCGTCAATCAACATCAATCGAAGTTCTAAATGGGATTTAGCAAGAATTAAGCACAAATTTCACAATGCATGCAAATCACCATGGATGCTCAAAGTTCAAGCTCACTCAAACATGGCATATCTCAAATCTAGCAATGAAAGCATGAAATCCATAAAGATTCAAGTAGAGATCGAGATTTACATACCAAATATGAAGAAAACAAGAACTTCTAGCAAGCAACTCTTAGAACTCAAATTTTCCTCTTCTAGATCTAGAAGAAGAATGAAGATCTATGGGTTTTGGGTGGGATTTTTGGCTTTTGGTTCAATGTTTGGGTATGCTAGGGAATGGATCGAGATCTTGTGATGAGGTTGCTTGAGGATCGACTATGGTGGGGGAAAGGGATCGATTTTGGGTTTGAGAGAAAATAGGGTATTTTGGGAAAGTAGTTATGGGGATGATGATGTTAGGTAAGGGAAAAGGCTCTTAAATGGGGAAGAAGACAAAGGTGGGTCAAGAGGGTATAGTAGGAATTTCCACAAAGTCAAGGTCCAACATGGGTCGGCATACTTAGACCGACGTCGGGCACCTCGAGCCCGAGGTACTGGGTACCTCGGTCCTACCCGATTTTGGTTCCTAAAAATTCCGCACCTTGGTTACTTCTATCCACAAGTTCTTGCATCATTTCCACAAATACCACACATGCTAATGAAGCTCACACAACACACATTTCCACAAAATACAAGCTAGAGAAGAGATTATGACTAATCTAAGCTAAGGCAAAAAGAAACAAGCTAGAAACTACGAAAATGAATCTACCAAACCCGGGTTGCCTCCCGAGGAGCGCTCTTTTAACGTCATTAGCTTGACGTCTAACCTCTACCCTTCAAGGAGGGTGAAAAACGGTGAATTGATCCTCCTTGCCATGCACTTCTCCACAATCCTCATAGCCAAAGTGCCACCATTTGTGTTTGATGAAAGTGTGGCATCCAAATCCTCCTTCATCCGTCTCCTCCAAAGTGTAGCTTGGCGTCTCTTGCATCAACTCATCTTGCATCTTATCATCTACACCACAAAAGTTTAAAGAATTTCTAGGAGACTCTATGACATCATAACTCAACTCATCTTGCAAATCATCTAAGCAAAGATAATCATCTCCTAAATCTTCTTTCAAATCATCTAAGCAAATGAAAGAATCTCCCACATCAAAAGGATATATTCGAGGATCTCCATCTCTTGTCTCATCATGGATTTGAACATCGACCATATCATGGTCTCTCAATGGTGCTTCCTCTCTTGTGGATTCCAATTTCTCCCTCTTGCACTTGGCATTTTCCTCTAGTTTCCAAATTGCCAACGCGTCCGGTTCATTAAGGGCTTTGTTGAAATGGAACTCCACTTTCTCCTCGCCGATCTCGAAAGTGACCTTCCCATTCCTCACATCAAACTTGGCACCCTCCGTAGCTAGAAACGGCCTTCCGAGAATGATGGACACCATCGGATCCTCTTTCATGTCAAGAATCACAAAGTCGTCGGGTACAAAATACCTTCCAACTCGAACCGGGACGTCATCAAGAATTCCGGTGGCCTTTGTGGATGAACCATCGGCCATGGTAAGACTCATATCAACCGGCTCCATATCTCCGAGGTTAGACCTTCTCCATATGCTCATGGGCATAACCGAAATACTTGCTCCCAAATCACAAAGAGCCTTGAAGTTTTGGGATCCAATTCCTACGGTGATGGCAAATCTTCCGGGATCACCAAGCTTTTGAGGTAGCTCCAATATCTTCACCTCATCTTGCATCTCAATAATTGACCTCTTCTTGCTCAAAATTTCCTTCAAGAACTTAGCATAAGATGGCATCTCACTTAGAGCATCGGTGAAAGGAATGGTAATGTTCAAGCCTTGCAAAAGCTTCAAGAACCGCTTGAACTTGCCCTCAACAATCTCCTTGGGCTTCTTCATAGGATATGGAAGAGTAGTGCCACTTTGCTTCTTGCTTGGATCAACCTCCTTGGATCGATCTTTCTCCACAAATTCACCTTGGACCGACGTTGGAAGTACCTCGGGACCGACTTCAGGGACATCAGTCCCAGGGCAAAGATCATCTGGGCACGTCGGGCCGACTTCAGGGCAAGTCGGGCCCAAGTTGGGTTCAACCTCGGTCCACTCCAAGGGACTTCCTCCGTCTACAGGATCGACATCTGGGAACGTCGGGCCCGAGTTGTTGGGAACCTCGGTCCGACTCTCTTCTTTTGATCTTGGAACTTGTGGCGCGGGCAAACTCCGTCCACTCCTTAATCCTATGGCACGAACTTCATTTTGTTGTTGTGGGGCACGGCGATTCTCCTCGGGTCGGCCCGGGAGTCTCCCTTAATCCTATGGCACGAACTTCATTTTGTTGTCTACTTGCCTTCTCCAAACACCCAACTCCTTGAATTGATCATCAAATTTCCTCTCCATGTTGGTGACTTGATTCTTCAAATCTTGAGCCCACGGTGGTGCTTGCTCATAAAATCCGGGAGGTCGGTATGGTGGTTGTTGGGCCCTTGGCTCGTTGTTGTTGAAGTTGTTGTTGTAGCCACTAGCTTGCCCTTGATTCCACCTTCCTCCATTGTTGAAATTAGATCTTCCTCCGAAATTTCTTTGGACATAATGAGCTTCCTCAATTTGTTCCGCCAACCGAACTTGGCGCTCATTTGGGCACTCTTGTGCTCCATGCTTCAAGGAACCACACTCTTCACATGCTCTTGTGGTTTGTTGGGCATAACTCATCTTCCTCCGCATTTTGTTCAATTCATCCTCCAAGAATTGGATCTTCACATCTTTGTCCACCTCCTCACTTTTGGGATCGTAGAGCTTCTTCGGACCTTCTCCATGGATTCTTGCTTCCTTGCTCACATTGCTTGCCCCATACATCGCCTCATAATCCGAGAGTTTGTCCAACAACTCCCATGCTTGTTCCGGCGGCAAGTCAATGAACCCACAATCGGTATGGAGGTTCAATTTATCCTTTGTGGCGGTGTTGATCCCTTGGAAGAAGATGTCTTGAAGGACATAGGGTTGTTGACCATGTGTCGGACACGCCCTCAACATCCCTTTGAACCTATCCCACGCCTCGAAAAGTGGCTCATGAGCTCCTTGTTGGAAACTAGCAATCTTCCTCCTAAGCTCCGTCGTCTTGGTGGGCGGGAAGAATTTCATCAAGAACGCTTCATTTAGGGCCCTCCATGATGTGATGGATCAAGGTGCTTGACTCTCCAACCAATGCAAAGCCTTGCCTCCCAAAGACCACTTGAAGGCCTTGAGTAGCACATACTCAAGTGTCTCATCGTCCGTGGAAATGGTCTCACAAAGGTCCTTGAATTGCTTCACATGCTCGATCGGACACTCATTCGGCCTCCCTTGGAATTGCTCTCTCTTGATGAGTGAGATAAATTGAGTTTTTATCTCAAAATTCCTTGACACCTCCGGCAAGACGATGGCCAGCTCCGGGACCTTCAACTCCGGATGCATGTATTGTCTAGCATTCCGGGGTTGAGTGTTGATTTGGGCCTCCAACCTTATCCTTTGCTCCCTCTCTCTACGGGCCTCGGCATCGCGATTTGCCATCTCAATTTGCATTCGAGCCATGTCGGCTCTCATCCTCTCGAACTCCTCATCTCGGGCTTGGTCCGCCATCCTCTTCTTCTTGCGGGCTTGCCTTAGAATATTCTCCGGGTCACACACAAAGTCAAGCTCCAGGGTTCCTCGGACGGAACTAGCTCGCATGCACCTACAACCAAAGACACAAACAAAACCCGAATCAAAACAAACAAGGAGTTTGGGCTAATCCCTCACCCAAATCACTACCAAAAATCAAAGACTCAACAAAGAGGGGTACCTCGAACAAGTAGAACTCCCCGGCAACGGCGCCAAAATTCTGATCGGTCCGGGAATCGGAGGGTCTCACAATTTAAATTTATAAAACCGAACCTCACTTGTAGTAAAGAGGTAGGGTGTCGAACACACGGGAGTTCGTGCGTCGAGAGTACCCGAAAAGACTAAAAAGAGGAGAAAATAAAGACAAACGAAGGAAAACAAGAGAGATCTCCTCGGACCGACACAGGGTCACTTCGGTCCGAGGTAGGATCGAGGTTGAGTTGCACGGGACCGACGTAGAGCAAGTCGGGCCCGAGGTTCTGGGTAACTCGGTCTAAGCAAAATAGTAGATCGGTCTTGGGTTTTTTTGGGTTCCTCCCCCAACTAGACTTGGATATTCTACCTCAATTCAACCAATAAGTGTTTGATTCTAATGAGATCGAGGTTGCTCACCTCGAATCCCTCCAATCTACACCTCGACCTAAGGGAGCTTTCACTCACCTTCGATGCTAGAGACTTGTGATGGGATCCAGACCACTTTCGCTTACTCTTACCAAACACAAGCTCTAGATCCCTTGCTTTCACAAGAGAATTGAAGCTCAATGTAGAGAGGATTCACAAATCAAGCACTCAAGGCTATGGAATTGGGGTTTTCTACCCAAATCTAGCTAGGGGGATTCCCCCATAGCCCAAGACTATGGAATCTACTCCATGTGGTAAGAGAAAAGCATAAACAAAATGGAAATCAAGCAAATCTCAATCAACGTCATCCAATCAAACTCCAATTGCATTCAAACTCAAAGTGTCTACAAAATCCAAGTTCAAATCTACTCGATCAAAGCAAAACAAAGTACAAAACTCACAATTCCTCCTCTCTTCTCCACCGACCTCTCCTTCTCTTCCTTCTTCCTTCTTCTCCTTGCTCTCCAAGTCTTCCTTGAGCCTTTGAGAGTGAAATTGGGTTTGGTGTGTGTCCCACTCGTCCTCCTCACACTCCCCACTTTGATTGATCACTAATCATCTCTCTTAACCTTCTCTTTGGATTGGGGACCAAGGAATCCCAATTTAGAAAGGGGCAAATGTGGAAAGTTGCTAAAAATATTCCTTGGGGAACAATCTTCTCACACGCCGACTTGGACCGACATGGGATGACCTCGGGCCCGACGTTGGGAACGTCGGTCCCGTTCACTGGGAGCTCGATCTCGGGCCCGACATGATGTATCTCGGTCCAGGGCCTCGATCCTCGTCTTCTTCCTTGGTTTCCTTTGGTTCCACTTCATTCTTAGCTTGGCTCTTGCACTCCTTGACTTGGCTCCTTCCTTAGCTCCTCGAAATTGTCCTCATTCTTGCCATTTTACCTACAAAAACAAACAAACTCGCATAGTTTCCGACTCTTGAAGAAAACCGGGAACTAAGCTAAAAAGAGACAAAACTAACAAAGAAGAGAATGAAAAACACATATTTACAAGGGAAATTAACCACTAAAACACCTCCAAAATGAGAGACATCAAGGCCCAGAACGCGATGAGGGGTCTGACTATGCTAAGGCATTGAAGACTTTCCTGTCGCTAAGGCCGGAAACCTTTGGAGGTGCTTGAGAGCCTACAAGTGCCTACCACTGGTTTTCCAACATGGAGAAGCTTTTAAGGAATGTGCACTGCTCAGAAGCAGAGAGAGTGCATATTGCCGTTATCCAACTGAGGGATGACGCAAACGACTGGTGGGAAACATCCAGGCTTGCTGAACATCCTGAGCTAACTTGGGATATGTTCAAAAGTAAGATGTTGAGGCGTTTCTTCTCGCCTGCTATGCTTGAAGAGAAGAAGGATGAGCTGTACAATCCTCAGGTGAAAGGACTCAGTGTCCTGGATAGGGCAAATAAATTCAACCAGCTGTTGAGATACGCTGGCACTGAATTTACCACCGAGGAGCAAAAGATCCGACGGTTCCATAAGTGAATGAGTGATAGCATCAAGCCCTGGATGATGAATCGTGTTTTCTCAACCCTTGAAGAGTATGTCGACCATGCCTATAGCATGGAAGTCACTTTGAATGGGGCTGATCGAAAGAAACCTGGTGACGGGAAGTCTAACCCACCGGGTAATGGAGGCTTCAAGAGACTTACTTCACCTAAGAAGTCGGGTTGGCCAAAGAAAGGGAAGTCAGAGTCTTTTATGACTACTTCTTCAAGAGGGTCTGAACGCACTAAGGGTCCGTTGGTGTGCTACAAATGCGGTGAACCCGGGCACGTCAATCGGAAGTGCACAAAACCCAAGAAGACCTGCTTCGGTTGTGGGAAGGAGGGTCATGTCCGGACCTACTGCCAACAGAACAAGGGTGGTCCCGGACAATCTAGGGCCTCTTTTGTCTCACAGAGCAATCAGGCACCAGCAAAGTCGACAATGTTTGCTTCAATTTAGTCAACGGCACAAAACAAGGGCAAAGGGCCAGCTACTGCTCCGAGTCAAGGCCAGCGCCTGTATGAGATGCGTGCGACTGATGAACCAGATGCTCCGATCTGTCAAGGTACTTTATACGTTCGCTCCACTGCTGCTTTCTTGTTATTTGATTCTGGAGCATCGCATTCGTTTATATTTGAATGTTGCATAGAACTGCTAGATCTGAAATGCTTAGATATCTGCGAACCCTTCATAGTTAACCTTCCCAACGGGGATAAGGCTAGAGTAACAAGCAATCAATTCACAAGGCAAACAAGTCTCAATCATCCAAATCAAAGCAAAGCCAAATTTCATTCAATTCAAGGGAAATCCACAAACTCTAATCCAAATCCACAAATTGCAAATGAGAACAAGTTCAAACTCACAATCCTTCCTAGATCTAGCTATCCTCCACCGAATTCTCCTCTTCTTCTCCTCTCCTTTCTTCCTCCTTGCTCTCCAAGTCTTCCTTGAGCCTTTGAGAGAGATTAGATGTGTCTAAGCTTGGATAATCCTCTAATTGTCTTCTCCCCTTTTAATTAGGGGCCAAGAATACCCAAAATAGAAGAAGGGCAAAAGTGGTAGATCACATTTGTGTGCCTTGGTGCCCAATCTACACTTCGCCGACTTGGACCGACACGGAGCAACCTCGGGCCCGACTTGCCACACCTCGTTTCGGGTCTCCATGAGCCGATCTCGGGCCCGAGTTGCTGGGCACCTCGATCCTGGCCTCGGTCCTCTTCTCTTCTTGGCTTTTCTTGAGCTCCTCTTCATTGATCGCTCGGCTCTTCCGCTCCTCTGCGTTCATGCCTTGCTCCTCCTTAAGGACTCCTTCCGAAACCTCCTCAAATCATGCCAAATCACCTACAAAATGCAACAAATTCGCATAGTCTCCGAATCTCATGGAAAATCGGAATCTAAGCTAAAAAGGAACAAAACTAGCAAAGAAAGGAACAAAAGACACATATTTACAAGGGAAACTAGCCACTAAAACACCACCAAAATGAGAGAAATCAACTTCCACCTCAGTGTGATGTGGAGTTCACTATCAGCTTAGAGCCAGGGACTGCTCCGATCTCTAAGGCCCCATACAGAATGGCGCTTGTGGAGATGCAGGAACTTAAGAGTCAGCTCGAGGAACTGTTGGAAAAAGGTTTCATCAGGCCAAGCGCGTCACCGTGGGGAGCTCCTGTGCTATTCGTGAAAAAGAAGGATGGTACCTTTCGTCTGTGCATCGATTACAGAGAGTTGAATAAGGTCACCATTAAGAACAAGTATCCTCTTCCAAGGATCGACGACTTGTTAGATCAGCTACGTGGTGCTAAGATATTTTCCAAGATTGACTTAAGGTCAGGCTATCACCAGTTAAGGATCCGTGATGAGGACATTGCGAAGACGGCTTTCCGAACTCGCTATGGTCACTACGAGTTTGTAGTAATGCCATTCGGGTTGACGAATGCCCCTGCAGTCTTCATGGACCTAATGCACCGATGTTTTCATGAACACCTCGATCAGTTCGTTGTTGTCTTCATTGATGACATCCTGATTTACTCAAGAAATCGGGAAGAACATAAGAACACCTAAGGATCGTGTTGCAAATTTAGAGACATAACCAGTTGTACGCCAAGCTGTCGAAGTGTGAGCTATGGCTGAAAGAAGTTGCCTTCTTAGGGCACGTCATCAACAAAGACGGGGTGATGGTGGATCCCTAGAAAATTCATGCAGTATCTGAATGGGAACAACCTCGCAACGTCAAGGAAGTTCGAAGCTTCCTAGGATTAGCTGGGTACTACAGGAGGTTCGTGGAGGGATTCTCGAAGATTGCCCTGCCCATAACCAAGTCACTCCGCAAGGTTCACAAGAAATTCGTTTGGGACGAAAAGTGTGAGGAAAGTTTTCAAGAGCAGAAGAAGTGCTTGACCAGCGCACCTGTGTTGACTCTACCGGATGGTCATGACGGTTATGTGGTATATAGTGAAGCTTCTAAAATGGGTCTTGGTTGCATGTTGATGCAAAACGGCAAGGTCATAGCCTACGCATCCCGCCAACTCAAGCCATACGAAGTCAACTACCCGACCCATGATCTTGAGTTAGCCGCTGTGGTCTTTGCTCTTAAGATATGGCGACATTATCTTTACGGCGTGAAGTGTCAGATCTTCACCGACCACAAAAGTCTAAAGTACGTCTTCACCCAAAAGGAACTCAATATGAGGCAAAAGGAGATGGTTTGAGTTGATCAAGGACAACGACATTGAGCTGCAGTACCACCCGGGTAAAGCTAATGTTGTCGCGGATGTCTTGAGTCGGAAGTCTCCGCCAGAAAAACTACTTGGAATGCTGACAGCTCAGCCGACTTTACAGCAAGACTTAGTCCGCGAAGAGATCGAAGTCTGGTTTGGAAGGCAACAGGGCGGATTGTGTACTTTGGAAATCCACTCTGACCTGTTGGAGCAGATCAGAGGAAAACAGCCGGATGATGTCATGCTGATCAAAATCAGTGGAGAAGTTTTGTCCGGAAAGGCACCAGGATTCATCAGACAGGATGATGGATCATTGTGGTATAGGGACCGCATACGTGTGCCGGCAGTGGATGAACTCCGAAGGATTATCCTGAAGGAGGCACATTCGTCTGCTTATTCTGTACATCCTGAATCAAGTAAGATGTACAAGGACTTACGAAGGAACTTCTGGTGGCCAGGCATGGAACAAGAGGTAGTTGAGTACGTCTCAAAATGCCTAGTGTGCCAAAAGGTCAAGATAGAGCATAAGCGACCTGGAGGAATGTTGCAGTCTCTGCCTGTACCAGAATGGAAATGGGAAGACATCGCCATGGACTTTGTAACCGGTCTGCCTAAGACTCAAGGGCAGAAGGATACAATCTGGGTGGTCGTGGACCGACTCACCAAGAGTGCCCATTTCATCGCTATCAAGATGAATTGGGGAGTCCAAAAGTTGGCTGAGGTTTTCATCCATGAAATCGTCCGTTTGCATGGCAATACAAAGACCATTGTCTCTGACCGGGACGGCCGGTTCACATCGAGATTTTAGGACGAATGCACAAAGCACTCGGGACAGAGTTAAGGTTCAGTACCGCTTTTCATCCTCAGACTGACGGGCAGTCTGATAGGACAATACAAACATTGGAGGACATGCTCCGAGCCTACGTATTGGATCGCACGACTAGTTGGATGTCAGCTTGAGTTTGATAGAATTCACATATAACAACAACTGGCATGCCACTATCAAGATGGCTCCGTTTGAGGCTTTTTACGACCGAAGGTGTCGTTCACCTATCTGTTGGGATGATAACGCGGATAAAATTCTTCTTGGACCAGAATTAGTAGAGAGAACAGCTGCGGATATCGCTCTCATCTGCCAAAGAATGTTGACTGCTCAAAGTCGACAAAAGTCCTACGCTGACCTGAAGAGACGAGAGGTTGAGTTCACCGTTGGCAATAAGGTCTTCGTAAAGGTTTCACCGTCCAAGGGAGTTTTTCGCTTTGGGAAGCGGGGAAAGCTCAATCCTCGATATGTGGGCCCTTTCGAGATTCTTGAGAAAGTAGGCAAGCTCGCGTATCGTCTTGCTCTACCGCCATCGGCTCACCCTGTCCACAACGTCTTTCATGTGTCACTCCTTAGGCAATATGTGCCGGATGAATCTCATATTCTCGATTATGGAGACATCGAGATGCAAGCAAATGGTACCTATGAGGAAGGACCAGTAAGGATTCTCGAACGACGAGTGAAGAGATTACGCAACAAGGAAGGACCATTGGTCAAGGTGCTTTGGGCTAGGAATGGTGGTGACAAGACTACCTGGGAGACCTGGGAAACCGACCTAGATATGCAGAAGCGTTTTCCTAACTTGTTATCAAATGACTAAAGAAAAGGGAATTTCTTTAAGGGTGTACTAACGGTTGTATTCCTTAGTCATTTCCGGATATTCTAAAGATGTACTCTTTCCTTTTTGAAAGCTAATATGGCCTTGGCTAGTTTCGGGGTCGAAACTATTTTTAAGGAGGTACTGTTGTAATATCCGCAAATTTTATAAAATGGATTATGAAATTCTCCTTAGTTTTATGAATCAACTTCGTCTTTGGAACGATATGAGAAAAGGCAAAGGTTACCCGATTAACCGTATAACGTTGGCTAACGTTAAACGTAACCTTTAACTTCAAAAATTCATAAAACCTTGTTAGAGATCGGAATCGAGTGATTCCAAAGCCAAGTGGTAGATAAAGGAGTCTAGTTTCATCCCTCCAAATTTGAGGTCATTCCGATAAGTATCGAGAAAGTTATTACAATTTTACCGATGCATTGCGCAGTCCCAGCGGGGCAGCGGGCGCCGCCTATAAAAGCGGCGGGCGCCGCCTGCTGCAGACGCAAGTTGCTCAACGGGACACCTTCATTGTGGGCACCGTGGTTTCACCTTCTGCATAAGTTTCACTTTGGGTCACTTTTCTTCACCTTTACCTCACTTCACCAATAATGTTTGGCATGATTATGCCCAAGACAATCATGGTTTTTGGATTCAAAGTCAGCTGAGAAACTCTATAAATAGAGCTGGAAGTTGGAGGCAAATGGGAACTTAAATCTCTCCTCTCACCCTCTGAAAACCCTTCCATTACAAAGTTCAAGTGTTCTTCTTTCTGCTATTGGCAAAAGCTCGTCGAAAGGTGGCCGGAGTCGATCGGAGGAAGCTTGCAAAGTTGCGCCGTCGTCACTGTAGTAGGCAGCGACAGCCGCCAACAGGGGCAACGACCTCCACTAGGGGCAGCGCCCGCCGCCAGCAAGCAGTGCCCGCCGCCAGTGCACTCCTTGCACTTTGTGTCCGAGCTTCGTTCTAAGCCATTGCCCGGGCCGTTCCTTGCTCGTGCCTTGTGTTTTGCCTTGCCTTAAGCCTTGTCTAGTGCCTTGCTAGCCTCGTCTTCTCGCCTCGATTAGCGTTCTTAATCTCGTTGTAAGGCAAGTGGATGGTTCTCCTTTTTCATTACTCGATAATCGTGAAATTGCTTTCTGTTATCAAAATAATCGTTGGGAACAAACTTGTTTGCTAATAATTTGATTAGGATTATTATGCTTTGAAATAATGACCATTGTTATTATTTATTATTATTATTATCGAATATTAGACTTGGACTTAGGACTCCGATGATGTGTGGCCTTTGATTGTTTCAAGTCTTTTTTCGAGAATTTGCTCTGGATTAGCTTAAGATTAGGGATTGTCGGTTTAGTGATCCGCTGTCTCTTTATAACGTATTAGGAGGTATATTTCGTTATCGGCTCCTGATACTGGGTCTTGACTCTGCCTTTCTCCGAATAGAGAGGCTAACACTCTTGCAAAGTGTTGAGGATTAGGTTCCTCACTTTGGTTCGTCCCTCAGTAGGGCTTGTCTATCTCTAAAAGTCACTAAGTGAAGTGCAATGATTTATCACCAATGAAAGATTAGTGCATCATGCATAGTAATCAATGAATACGGTGTGATTAGTACAACTTGGAAAATCACTCCGGGTCCACATTATTAACAGTCGCCTATCCAATCTGAATGCATGACTCGAGTTGTTAAAACGCCTATAAAATGGCAAGATGGGTTCAGGTGTTTAAGCGTCCTTGTGGCCACCTCCCTGTCGGCATCTTCGAGTTGTGATGAGGTTGATACGATTTGATTTATGTTGGATGCTTTTCAAACTCTTGAATGATTAAAGCTCCCAAGAAATCAATAAACACATTTCTTTCTTAGGCGTTATCTTCTAATAACGTCCTATTCCCGAGAAAACTCTATCTTCTCTTCGTACATCGTACCAAACACCTGAAAGCCTCTCGCTCAGATTGCTGCTTCGCTATCGTCATGTTGAACCTCGACTACCGCGCACCTACCAGTTATCATATGGTTAAGGATTGCCTTTATGTCCGACCTTTTCTCAGAACCGAAATATTATTCTCCCACTTGTTTAGTCTCGCGTTACACTAACAGCCCTTCTTTCTTTCCCAACTCTGTAGGCTGGTATTCCTTGCTTCTATGGGGATATCAAATAGGAAAGAGAAGGCTATCCAGGAGTAACCGAAGACCTAGGATGGAAGGAAGGAAGCAAGGATGCAAGACGTTTTAAAATATTTTTTTTACTTTATGGTTTCCACATTCTTCCGTCTCTCTCTAAGACTTGTATTTCCGTTGCAAAACTTTTTACGCTTGCATTACTAAACAATTAAGGATGTATGAGCCTTTGTAACCGAATTCATCTTTTGTTATAAATATATGAATTGGTTTTATTATTATCGTGTTGTGTTACCCAAAAGCCTTAAATGGCTTCGGACCGTGAAATCCGAGGACGTTGGCGGTAATACCCTTATGCTTGTGAAATCGGGGTGTTACAAAGCTCATGGAGAAGAAACATGACCCAAAGTAGTTCTGAGCATGCATCAGCAAGAGACTTGTACTCGGCTTCAGTGGAGGAGCGAGAGACGGAGTGTTGCTTTCTTGAGCTTCAAGAGATGGGTTTGGAACCGAAGTAGATGAGATAGCCTGAGGTTGAGAGGTAGTCATCCTTGTCGCCAGCCCAAACGGCATCGGAAAACCCATGCAGATCAAGAGAACTACGAGCTGCGATGTGAATGCCAAGGCCGGCCGTGGCACTGAGATAGCGTAGAACTCGTTTGAGAGCCTCCTAGTGTGACGTCAAGGGTGATTGCATGTATTGGGACAGTTTGTTGACGGCGTAAGCAACGTCGAGACAAGTGAGGCTTAGGTATTGTAGCGAACCAACAAGAGCTCGATAGTGTGTGGGCGATGGCAAGAGAGATCCACCAGATTTGGAGAGAGGGGTAGAATGATCCATTGGTGTGGACATAGGTTTGCATGACTCCATACCATCTTGAGAAGAACGTCATGTATGTACTTACGTTGAGAGAGGAAGAGACCTGAGGAAGTGCGTTCAATCTCGACGCCAAGGAAGTATGACAATTCGCCGAGATCTTTGAGAGAGAATTTCGTGGCGAGAAGGTGTAGTAGATGGTGACAAGAGCTTGATCGGATCCAGTGACGATGATATCGTCGACATACACTAGTAAGTAAATCATGGTTGAACCACGCCAAAAGATGAAAAGGGAAGCATCTGAGATGGAGACGTGGAAGCCAAGTTGGAGAAGGTAGCTCTTGAGCTCGTTGTACTAAGCCCAGGGTGCTTGTTTGAGCCCATATATGGCCTTATTGAGTTTGCACAAATGAGATGGAGTGTTCGGAACAACGAATCCTGGTGGTTGGTGCATGTAAATAGCCTCATGTAACGTGCTTTGGAGGAAGGCGTTGTTGACGTCGAGTTGCCATAATGGCCAGCCATGAGTGATTGCCATGGTGAGCACCACCCGAACTATAATTGGTTTGACCACGGGGCTGAATGTCTCGGAATAATCCCAACCGGGGCGTTGGTGAAAGCCCTTAGCTACAAGGCGCGCCTTGTATTTGTCAATCGAACCATCAGGGTTGTATTTTATGCGGAAGACCCATTTGCAACCTATAAGATTTTGTGTTGATGATGAGGGGACAAGGGTCCATGTCTTGTTTGCTTGTAGGGCATCGAACTCGGATTGTATGGCTGCTCGCCATAGGGGATCTTTGAGTGCCTGAGTTATGTTATGTGGTTCCGTGGGATGAGAAGCGATAAGGTTGAGTTTAGTGAGGGGCTTGTATATGTTGTTTTTGGACCGAGTGATGACGCCATACTCAGGAGGAGGTGGAGCTGGATGGTTGTCGTGAGGGATGGGAGCGAGGTTAGGGTTTTTTGGGATAGGGCTGTGATTTTCTTGTACCGCAAGATTAGGGTTTGCGGGTAGGTGTTGGGCGGGAGGAGGTGCATCGACGGGCTGATGCGAGGCAGGTGAGGGTGAGGAGCGCGGCGAGGATGGTGGAGGATGGTCTGGCGGGGAGGAGTTGGATGAGTCGGAGGAATCAGTCGGGTGAATGGTTAGGGAATTAGGGTTTGTAGGTGGTGTGATGGGCAAGAGGTTGGGTACAACAATTGTAAACGAGGCACATTCAGCGCCAATGTCTGCAGGGGGCGTGTTTTTAGGAGTGGGTTTTGTATAGGGAAATTCATGCTCAATGAACTGAACGTGTCTTGAGGTGTATATTCTTCGAGTAACCGGATCAAGGCATCGATATGCCCTTTGAGAGTGCGAATAGCCAATAAACACACATGGAATGGACCGAGGTTCAAGTTTGTGGTTGGTGTAGGGACGTAGCCATGGAAAGCACAAGCATCCAAAGGATTTGAGTTTTGTGTAATCGGGATGGTGGCTAAGAAGTTTAAAGTAGTGTGACTTATGAGCAAGAATAGCTGTAGGAAGCCGGTTTATGAGATGCACGGCAGTGATAAGAGCATGGGGCCAATGGTCCAAAGGTAGACCAGAGACGGTGAGAAGAAAGAGACCGGGCCTCAATAATGTGTCGGTGACGAAGCTCAGAGAGACCATTGTGTTCGGGGGTATGAGGAGGGGTAGTTAGGTGAGTAATACCATTCGTGGTGAGAAAGGAACGAAGGGGTAGTTGTGATGCAAGAAATTTTCAACCAAAGATTTAAATTTTGTGAAGATAGAATAAGTGTCGGATTTCTTTTTCATGGGGTAAAGCCAAACATATATTGTGAAGTGGTCAACAAAAATAAGATAATATTTGAAGCCATCATAAGATAAGGCCGGAGAGGTCCAAACATCAAAGTATATGACTTCTAATGGAAAAGAGGTTTGAATTGAAGAGGTATAGAAAGGTAATTTGGGACTTTTATTAATGTGACAAGCACCATAATCAAATTAAGAAAAGGAAGAATAGTTAACGTTAAACTGTCTTTGAATAAAAGAAAAAAATATTGTTGGGACGATATTAAGGACGCAGTCATTAATATCTAAACCAATAATGATCGTCCCTAGTTTTGATAATGACAAACTCAAAGGTATTTGATAAGTTGTCCAAGTGTTGATCTCAGGTAAGTCCAGTGGACGCACATGAGCGAAAAGGACAACAAGTGAACGAGTCCCTAAAGCTGTAGGTACGCACCCCATCGGAGTATCCAGAGTTGAACGAAAAGAATGGAGTCCCTGCGCAGATAGGACGGCGTCCTCATCAAGAAGGGACGCGCGCCAGAATACGGCGAAGTTCAAATTCAAACCAAGGCTGCCCCAACATGATTACATCACATTCGGCCGTAGTCCTCAGAAGGAAGCTTTCCTTGTCGAGGCACGTGTAAACAATTCCAAAGATGTCGCTTTCCCAGCAATGGTCCCCTGACCACGCGGAGGCTTCCCAAGCGTCAACAGAGTTGACCTCCTCAAGATGCAAATCGCACCGTTGAAGGAAGATCACATATCCTGCCCAGCCTCAGAGGACGCTAGAGGACAAGAACCACTACCGCTATAAATACCCTCCAAGGGGTATGCATAGCGGTGTGTGACTCGGGCAAAGTCGTTGTTCCCTTATCAAAAATAAATCCCAAACATGCAAACAACAGTATAGTAGGCAAGCAAGGGGTCGAACCCAAAGGAATCAGTTTCTATTCAGATTTTGTGGTTTTCATGCAAGTAATCAAGGGTTGGGGGGGTTTGAAAGTCGGTTTCAATCAAAGTTTATCAAGTAGAGTCTATTCAATCAATTCCACTTTATTAATCCATTGATCATGAATTCATCCACCTCTTTATATGCCTAGGTCAATTCCAATCCCAATCATTAGCAATCGCAAGTCCACGGTCCAAGCAATTCTATAACCCTAGGCAAGGACGCTTAAACCTAGAATTAGCATAGAGAACAGGGATATTAGGAAATCAAATCATGCAATCAAGCTATGAGTCTCGTGCACAATTTAACTATTGAATACTCTTCCCTAAACTAGTCCACGGTCCTAGAATAGAGTTGTTTCGAGAATTAGGAAAGATGCATAGACAACAACCAATCCTAAATCAAACAATAGATCTAAGTCAATCAAACAAGTTGGCCAGACTCATAAAATCAAGCATAGATCATGGGATGAAGCACAAGAGTATCAATAAAGACCTAGGGATAAAGAGGTTACCAGAATTTCACAACTTCATAATAAAGCTTCCTTGATCGAATAAACTCAGAAGGAGAGTTAGTTCTCCATTACAAAGAAAACTCTAATCTTTATTGAAGAACAATTGACTGACAAGTAAGTTGAATATCCTAAAAACCTAGAAAGGTTCCCCTGAAATAGCTAAAAAGTACAACCTTTTCGGACTAGATAAGAAAGGAAACTGAAAGATAAGAAAGGAAACAAGATATAAAAGATAGAATTTCGTCCGCGTGAAAACGGCCGGCACCGCGACCGCGGCGTCTTCACCGCGCCCGCGGCGGTCTTCGATCGTCAAATGCTGAGTCGGCTTCTACCGCGACCGTGCCATCGACAGCGCGACCGCGGCCTTCATGCTCTTGATTGGTTCGTCTCTTCACGCCACCGCGCCCGCGTCCTAGACAACGCGACCGCGATATCCATGCAGTGGCGAATCTTCGTCTTTAAGCTCTTTAATTCTTGATTCTTCATAACTTGTGTCTTCGGTCTTAATATTACAATAACGCTCAAAACTAACCTAAACACTCTCAAAATCATCTCAAAATACAAGAGTTATCCTATACCAAATAGCCTGTATCAAATTCCCCCATACTTAGATCTTGCTCGTCCTCGAGTAAGCTCAAAACAAATATAACAAGGTAGCACATCTAAGATCTCAGGAAATACAAGGGAAGATAAAAAACACTCAGCTCACAACCCGAACCCAAAATAATAGATAAATCATGAGCATAAAACAATGAAGCTCAAACACACACCTCACAACAAGATATAATGATGTCTCTCATTTTGGTGGTGTTTTAGTAGTTAATTTCCTTTGTAAATATGTGTTTTTCATTCCTTTCTTTCTTAGTTTCGTCCCTTTTTAGCTTAGTTCCCAGTTTTCTTCAAGATTCGGAAACTATGCGAGTTTGTTATGATTTGTAGGTGAAATGGCTCATTTGAGGACATTAAGGAGGAGCTAGGCAAGGGAGCTAAGGAATGGAAGAGCCATGCAACGATTGGAGAGGGACTCAAGGAAAACCAAGAAGAGACAAGGATCGAGGCCCAGGATCGAGTTACCACGAGGTCGGGCCCGAGTCAAGCACACCAGAGGCTCGGACCGACGTTCCCAACGTCGGGCCCGAGGTTGCCCCGTGTCGGTCCGAGTCGGCAAACGAGAAGATTAGGCTCCAAGGCACAAATGTTGTGATCTTCCAACTTTGCCCTTCTTCTAATTTGGAATTCCTTGGTCCCCAATCAAGAAAAGAGGATAATTAGAGGGAGATTAGAGAGCATCCAACAACAATCCCACACCTAATCACTCTCAAAGGCTCAAGGAAGACTTGGAGAGCAAGGAGAAGAAGGGAGGAGGAGAAGAGGAGGAAATCGGTGGAGCTAGAGAGCAGATTAGTGAGTTTGTACTTGTTTTGCTTGGTTTTAGTAGAATTAAGACTTGGATCTTGTGAACCCTTTGAGATTTGAATGCAATTTGGCTTTGATTTGAGATTGATGATTGAGATTTGCTTGCTTTTCCATTTGATTGCTTTTTACTCTTACTTGATGGAGTAGATTCCATAGTCTTGGGCTATGGGGGAAACCCCTATCTAGGATTGGGTAGGAAACCCCAATTCCATAGCCTTCAGTGCTTGATCTATGAATCCTCTCTACATTGAGCTTCAATTCTGTTGTGGAAACAAGGGACCTAGGGCTTGTGATTGGTAAGAGTTAGCGAAAGTGATCCCTAGCCCATCACTAGACCTAGCATCGAAGGAGAGTGAAAACTCCCTTGGGTCGAAGTGTAGAGTGGAGGGATCGAAGGCTAGCCACCTCGATCTAACAAGGATCAACACTTATTGGCTGAATTGGGGTGGAATTACCCAAGTCTAGTTAGGGAAGGAACCCAAAAACCCAAGACCGATCTACTATTTTTGCCAAATCGAAGTACCCAGCACATCGGGCCCGACGTCGTGTAAGTCGGTCCCGGCCAATCTGACCTCGATCCACCCTCGGACCAAAGTGACCAGTGTCGGTCCGAGGTGATTTCCCTTGTTTTTCCTTGTTTTGCCTTTCTTTTATCTCTTTTTAGTCTTTCGGGTACTCTCAACGCACGAACTCCCGTGTGTTCGACACCCTACCTCTCTACTACAATAGAGGTTCGGTTTATAAATTTAGATTTTGAGACCCTCCGATCCTAGACCGATCAGAATTTTTGCGTCGTTGCCGGGGAGTTCTACTTGTTTGAGGTACCGTCTTTTGTTGAGTCTTTGATTTTGGTAGTGATTTGGGTGAGGGACTAGCCCAAGCCCCTTGTTTGTTTTGATTCGTTTTTGTTTGTGTCTTTGGTTGTAGGTGTATGCGAGCTCGTTCCGCCCGAGGAACACTTGAGCTAGACTTTGTGTGTGACCCGGAGAGTATTCTAAGACAAGCCCGAAAGAAGAAGAGGATGGCGGACCAAGCCCGAGATGAGGAGGTTGAAAGGATGAGAGCCGACATGGCTCGAATGCAACTTGAGATGGCAAACCGAGATGCCGAGGCTAGGAGAGAGCGTGAGCAAAGGATGAGATTGGAGGCTCAAATCAACACCCAACCCCGGAATGCTAGACAATACATGCATCCGGAGTTGAAGGTGCCGGAACCGGCCATCGTTTTGCCGGAGGTGTCAAAGAATTTTGAGATAAAAACTCAATTTATCTTACTCATCAAGAGAGAGCAATTCCAAGGGAGACCGAATGAGTGCCCGATCGAGCATGTGAAGCAATTCAAGGATCTATGTGAGACCATCTCGACGGACGATGAGACACTTGAGTACGTGCTACTCAAAGCCTTCAAGTGGTCGTTGGGAGGCAAGGCATTGCATTGGTTGGAGAGCCAAGCACCTCGTTCCATCACATCATGGAGGGCTCTCAATGAAGCATTCTTGATGAAGTTCTTTCCACCCACCAAGACGACGGAGCTTAGAAGGAAGATAGCAAGCTTCCAACAAGGAGCCCACGAGCCACTCTTCGAGGCTTGGGACCGGTTCAAAGAGATGTAGAGGGCATGTCCAACGCATGGGCAACAACCTTATGTCCTTCAAGACATATTCTTCCAAGGAATCAACCCCGCCACCAAGGATAAATTGAACCTTCACACCGATTGTGGTTTCATTGACTTGCCTCCGGAGCAAGCATGGGAGTTGCTAGACAAGCTCTCCGATTATGAAGCCATGTATGGAGTAAATCAAGTGAACAAGGAGGTAAGAGTCCATGGAGACGGTCCGAAGAGGCTCTATGATCCAAAGAGTGAAGAGGTGGATAAAGATGTGAAGATCCAATTCTTGGAGGATGAGTTGAACAAGATGAGGAGGAAAATGGGTCATCTCCAACAAAACACAAGAGCTTGTGAAGAGTGTGGTTCTTCGAAACATGGAGCCCAAGAGTGCCCAAATGAGCGCCAAGTTCGATTGGCCGAGCAAATTGAGGAGGCTCACTATGTTCAAAGAAATTTCGGAGGGAGAGCCAATTTCAACAATGGAGGAAGGTGGAACCAAGTTCAAGCTAGTGGCTACAACAACAACTTCAACCAAAACGAGCCAAGGGCCCAACCACCACCATACCGACCTCCGGGATTCTACGAGCAAACTCCACAATGGGCACAAGAGATGAGAGGCGAGTTCAAGGACTTGAAGAATCAATTCATCAATGTGGAGAGAAGAGTTGATGAAATGGGTGCCCAATTCAAGGAGTTTGGTGTTTAAAGAAGGCAAGTGGACAATCAATTTGTTCACATGGCAAATCAACTTCCAAAAGAGGAAGGGAGACTCCCAGGCCGACCCGAGGAGAATCCCCGTGCCCCACAACAACAAAATGAAGTTCGAGCCATAGGATTAAGGAGTGGACGGAGTTTGCTCGATCCACAAGTTCCAAGAACAAGAGAAGAAGGTCGGACCGAGGTTCCCAG
Source organism: Polygonum aviculare (assembly GCA_934048045.1). Lineage (NCBI taxonomy): Eukaryota > Viridiplantae > Streptophyta > Magnoliopsida > Caryophyllales > Polygonaceae > Polygonum > Polygonum aviculare. Next base: position 27,141,029 of record OW204024.1, on the reverse strand, counting down.
TACCTTGGGCCCGACGTGCCCAGACATCGATCCAGAAGACGAAGGAGGTCCCCTGAGTTGGACCAAGGTTGAGCGTAACTCGGGCCCGACATGCCCTGAAGTCGGCCCGATTTGCCCAGAAATTCCCTGCCCCATGACCGAGGTTCCTGAAGTCGGTCCCGAGATTGATCCGAAGTCGGTCCAGGCTGAAAATGTTGAGAGAAGTCAAGATCGGTCCAAGGAGTTGGATTCAAGCAAGAAGCAAGGTGTCACAACTCTTCCGTATCTATTGAAGAAGCCCAAGGAGGTTGTTGAGGGCAAGTTCAAGCGGTTCTTGAAGCTTTTGCAAGGCTTGAACATCACCATTCCATTCACCGATGCTCTAAGTGAAATGCCATCCTATGCAAAGTTCTTGAAGGAAATCTTGAGCAAAAAGAGGTCAATTGTTGAGATGCAAGATGAGGTGAAGATCTTGGAGCTACCTCAAAAGCTAGGTGATCCCGGAAGATTTGCCATCACCGTGGGGATTGGATCCCAAAACTTCAAGCCTCTTTGTGATTTAGGAGCAAGTATATCGGTTATGCCCATGAGCATATGGAGAAGGGCTGACCTCGGAGATATGGAACCGGTTGACATGAGTCTTACTATGGCCGATGGTTCATCAACAAAAGCCACCAGAATCTTAGATGACGTCCCGGTTAGAGTTGGGAGGTATTTTGTGCCCGATGATTTTGTGATCCTCGACATGAAAGAAGACCCGATGGTGCCCATTATTCTCGGAAGGCCATTTCTAGCTACGGCGGGTGCCAAGTTTGATGTGAGAAATGGGAAAGTTACTTTCGAGATTGGCGAGGAAAAGGTGGAGTTCCATTTCAACAAGGCTCTTAATGAACCGGATGCTTTGGCAATCTTGTAGTTGGAGGAAAGTGCCAAGCGTAAGAGGGAGGAGTTGGAACCCACAAAAGAGGAAGAAGCACCATTGAGAGACCATGACATGGTCAATGTTCAAGTTCATGAGGAACCAAGAGATGGAGATAGCCCGAGAAGCCATGAAGAGTATCCTACTCTATATCCTTTTGATTTGGGAGATTCTTACATTTGTTTAAGTGATTTGAAAGAAGATCTAGAGGATGACTACCTTTGTTTGAGTGATTTGCAAGAAGACTTGAGTTATAATGTCATTGAGTCCCCTAGAAATTCTTTAGATTTTTGTGGTGTAGGTAATGAAGATCAAGTTGAGATGATGCAAGAGTTGCCAACCTACACTTTGGAGGAGAAGAATGATGGAGAATTTGGAAGCCACACTTTCATCAAACACAAATGGTGGCACTTCGGTTATGAGGAGTATGGAGATGCATATGACAAGGATGAGCAATTCACCGTTTTTCATCTCCTTGAAGGGTAGAGGTTAGAAGTCAAGCTAGTGACTTAAAAGAAGCGCTCCTCGGGAGGCAACCCGGGTTTGGTAGATTCATTTTCATAGTTTCTAGTTTGTTTTTCTTTGCCTTAGCTTAGATTCTTTCTAATCTCTTCTTTAGCATGTATTTTCTGGAAATGTGTGTTATATGAGCTTCATGATTGTGTGTGGTATTTGTGAAAATGATGCAAAGACTTGTGGGTAGCAATTTGCCAAGACAAGGGATTTTTAGGAAGCCAAAACGGGTAGGACCGAGGTACCCAGTACCTCGGGCCCGAGGTCCCCAACGTCGGTCCTGTTTTGCGGGTCCACTTTGGTCTTGACTTTGTGGAATTTCCTATTATGCCCTTCTGACCTAACTTTGTCTTCTACCCCATTTAAGCCCTCTTTCTCATACCTAACACTCATCACCCCCATAACTACCTTCCCAAAATACCAAGTCCCCTCAAAAACCCCCAAATCGATCCATCACCTCCACCATACTCGAACCTCAAGCAAATCTCACCACAAATCTTGATCCATACCCCTAGCATCCTTAAACATCGATCCAAAGGCCAAAAACCTCAACAAAATCCCATAGATCTTCATCCCTTTTCTAGATCTAGAAGAGAAATTTGAGTTCTAAGAAGTTGATTACTAGAAGTCTTTGTTTCTCCAACATTTGGTATGTGAATCTCCATCTCTACTTGATTCCTTGTGAATTTCATGCTTTCATTGCTAGATTTGAGATATGCCATGATTGAGTGAGCTTAGACTTTGAGTATCCATGGTGATTTGCATGCATTGTGAAATTTGTGCTTAATTGATTCTAGAACCTACTTGGAACTTCGATTGATGATGAGAAATGGTTGATTTTGGATTTTAGGAGCATGATAGAGTGTTTTATGGGTGAATCGAGGTAGAGAAATCGGATTAGACTCGGTCCGAGGTACCCAGAACCTCGGGACCGATGTTGCATGTCGGTCCAGGACTCGGACCGAGGTTGAGAACCTCGGACCCGATGTCTTTTGATGGTCGGTCCTATGCTTTTCGATTTTCTCTTGTGTGAAATTAGGGATTCATGAGCTTGAATGTTGGTTATAGCATGTTTATCATGATATATCTTGTAGCTTGACCATTGATATGTGATTCTTTGTTCATGCATGGTTGGATTTTGTGGATAGAGTGTGTTAAGAGCAAGTAAGGGGTTATTTCCTTGTGTGATGAGTTGTTTGTGATGGAAGCTTTTGATCTTGTTGTGATTGTATAGATTTTATCTTGTAGTTCTTTGTGTTGATTGTGTGTAGGTACCATGACTACCCGAGCATCTTCTTCAAGGATGGAGAAAGCATCAAGAAAGTCCAAGAAGTCGTCCAAGAGGGTCCAAAGGATGGACGATGTGCGTTTCGAAGATGATGATGTGGCTAGTGAGTATGAGCGACTCATGGGTCTATCTCACCACACCCGGTGGTTAGATTGGGAGTCTATTCAAAAGATGTGCATGGACGAGGCTCTTACTCGGTGCTACACCAACATTGGGCTCAACGTCTTGCTAAGGTGCACCAACACCCATTATCCCGCCTTAACGTCCGAGTTTATGGCGACATTCAAGTGCACATATGAAGGAATCGAGAGTGAGGGCATGATTTCCTTCCAATTGGGCAACGAGTTGCAAGAACTCTCTCTCCGGAATTTGGCGGTCTACCTTGGATTTCCTTTTCCGAGAGATGAGGCTTTTGTGGATAATGAGAAGGTGGACTATCTTTGGAAATTTGTAGGCGGAAGAAGTGGGATAAGGAAAGGCGCATCAACAAACGAGATAGCAAATCCACTCTTCCGAGTCATGATCCGAGCCTTAGGTTGCTCCATCTTTGCTAGGCACGAATTGAGCAAGCCAATGAAGGAGGAGGCCATGTTACTCTATGAGATGTTGTTTGAGAATGAGAAGCCAATGAACCTCACATGGGAATGGGTGAAGATGGTGAGGGATTTCCAAAGTTCCTCATGGATCTATTTTGGAGGCATGATAGCCCGTTTGGCTCATCGTCTTGAGGTGGACTTGTCTACCTACACGCCGGCCCCAAATGGTGTAGAGTTCATGGACCTTAAGTACTTCAAGAAGGCCAACATCATCAAGGAGAAAGTTGTTTTCGGCATCATGGACCGACTTGTGCCTCACTCCAACTTTCACAAGGTGCAAGTTCCCTTGGGACCTCGTCTTTTCGACCTCACAAGCTATTACAATTGGTATCAAGTGTGCGCGGGAAATGTGAACCCTTATGGAGAGCCGGAGGGGACACTTGAGTGTAGGAGACAAGCACAACACATTCGTTTCACTACTCCTCAAGCCTCCCCGGACACCGAAGAAGAACAGCCCAACCAATATGAGTTCGTGAGAAGAGATGACATGGATGTGGACTTGCCTAGAAGAGGAGAGGAAGAAGAAGAGGGTGGTTACCACAATTTGCTCACCGACCACGCACCAACATTACTCGACCGAGGTGCATCCCATGTCGGGCCCGACGTTCATCAACGTCGGTCCGATGTCTTTTTGCCCGATCCGGTCCCGAGCCAATTCGAGAGGGGTGAGGGAAGTGGAGCAAGACAAGAACCACCAAGCCATGGAGGGTATGAAGGGTATGCCCAATGGTACGGAACCCGGAATGGTGTTCCCCGAGCCTCAACAATCGGTGGACATGAACTTCTTGGCCAACCAATTGGCGCATCTCCAACTACAACAATCTACCATGCTACAAGAGGCACACCAACTCAACCTTCAACAACAACACCTCAACTTCCAACAACAACAACTTTCTCACCACCAAGAAGACTTCCAAGCTCAATTTGAAGAGGTGAACCGCAACATTGCTTACACTAGACGTGATGTGGACGACTTAAGGGAGGTCGAGGACCAAAGATGGAGCGTCCAAGAAAGTTTCAATGCATGGATGACCGGGAACTTCTCATCCCGTGAAGATCCATGGACGCGACCCGCCCCACAAATCCAACCGCCAAGTCAAGACCCTTTCCACGACCATGTGTATGAGCGAGAGCGGCACGCACGGCTTCAAAGGAGACGCCGTCAAGGACACCCTCCGAACTAAGCCTCAACATGCCATTCAAGAATAAGGAATTGTGAGCTCTCTCTACTCTTCTCTTTACTTTTGAGTTTTGATTTCTTTTGATGAGGACATCAAAATTTTAAGTATGGGGTGGGTTAGTAGTTCATAGTTCCATGTGTAGTTCATTTGTGTTTATGTTTGTCTTGTTTATGGGATGTTTCATTTTGGGATAGTGGCATGATGTTATGGATGATTGAATTTGATGGCATGAATGGATGAGTTTGTTTGCTTTGTTTGAAGAGAAAATTTTTGCAAAAATCCATAAAAATTCGAAAAAAATTGTGTGAAAAAGTCAAAAAGATTTTGTTTTGGACTAGGAATTCCCATCTTAGATGTCTAAAGAAGGCTAATGATGATGTGAGCATGTAAAATCCTTTGCATATTTTTGGATAGTTTAGCCTCTACATGGATGTTGCTTTTGATGTGATGTGATATCTTGCATGTTTTTATTGAGCACATGAGTTCTTGGATGAGTTTTGATGCAACTAAGTTTGAGTGACCCTTGTGAGATTAGTTTTGGCCATTTTAGGGATGTTTGTTCATGATTGCATATCCCTCATTTTTGTTGTGTGAATTAGCTCATGCATGCTTAGTAAAACTTGCTATTGAGGTGTTTATCTATTTTCCAAGACCAATATGAGATTTGTTCTATGCTTTGTCACATTGATTTGAACTTTATTTCATTTAGTCACAAAATGTTCCATATCCTACCTTGAAGATAAACCGTTGTTTGTAGCCCCGTTTTAGCCTTAGACCTTTGTTTGAAACTCCTCAAAAATATGATTCCTAACCTATATGACTTGACCCTTATGGGATTGGACTTTAGTGTGAGGTTTGGAAGAATATTTGGAGAGTTGAGATTCTCTTTGGTGAAGGGCAAGAAATGGAGTTGTAAACCAAGTGGGTAGTGCATCTTTGTTGTGAAGAAAGAAAGAAGTGTTGGAAAAATAGTGGATTGAAAGCAAAGTGCTTAAGTGAGTAAAATGGGCACCGACCGAGTTAAAGTGCACATCGGGCCCGAGTTATTGCAAGTCGATCCTAGTGGAAAAGTTTGAAAAATCCAACAAAAAGTGTAGTGCAAAGATGAAGTGGAATGTTAGTGAAGAAGTGGGTTGAAAGTTGAAAGAAAAGAAGAAAAATCAAAGTCTTTTGGATGAGTGTAAGTTGAAAGTGTAATGATTTGGTGAGTTTGGTGAGAGACTAGAAAGTTCAATCCCCATTGTAAGCACCACAAGACCAACGTGATTCCCACCTTGAGAAACACCAAAAGCCCCATTACAACCCGGCCGAATGGAACCTCTTTGAGGACCTCCATTGAGCCAAGTTCATATTCTTTGTGTGCATTGTAATAGGCATCTCTAGGTGGAGGAATTGGTGATATTAGCTTTAATGGTAAAGCCTTTACTTGCATGATTGTTGAGTTTGAGTGTTCATTGCTAAGCCTAAACACATGATGAGTGATACACATTTCTATATCCCTAAAGTGAGGCTTTGTTGCACTAGACTTTATTCCTTGAACACTTGATCATGTGTGATGATGTAATCTTGCTAGTATATCTATCACTTGTGCTTACTTGAGTTTTTCATAAGAGGCTTTACTTGAAGATTATGCTTCGGTCTTGCTTATATTGTTATTGCTTGAGGACAAGCAAGTTTAAGTATGGGGTATTCTGATGTCTCTCATTTTGGTGGTGTTTTAGTAGTTAATTTCCTTTGTAAATATGTGTTTTTCATTCCTTTCTTTGTTAGTTTCGTCCCTTTTTAGCTTAGTTCCCGGTTTTCTTCAAGATTCGGAAACTATGCGAGTTTGTTATCATTTGTAGGTGAAATGGCTCATTTGAGGACATTAAGGAGGAGCTAAGCAAGGGAACTAAGGAATGGAAGAGCCATGCAAGGATTGGAGAGGGACTCAAGGAAAACCAAGAAGAGACAAGGATCGAGGCCTAGGATCGAGTTACCACGAGGTCGGGCCCGAGTCAAGCACACCAGAGGCTCGGACCGACGTTCCCAACGTCGGGCCCGAGGTTGCCCCGTGTCGGTCCGAGTCGGCAAACGAGAAGATTAGGCTCCAAGGCACAAATGTTGTGATCTTCCAACTTTGCCCTTCTTCTAATTTGGAATTCCTTGGTCCACAATCAAGAAAAGAGGATAATTAGAGGGAGATTAGAGAGCATCCAACAACAATCCCACACCTAATCACTCTCAAAGGCACAAGGAAGACTTGGAGAGCAAGGAGAAGAAGGGAGGAGGAGAAGAGGAGGAAATCGGTGGAGCTAGAGAGGAGATTAGTGAGTTCGTACTTGTTTTGCTTGGTTTTAGAGAATTAAGACTTGGATCTTGTGAACCCTTTGAGATTTGAATGCAATTTGGCTTTGATTTGAGATTGATGATTGAGATTTGCTTGCTTTTCCATTTGATTGCTTTTTACTCTTACTTGATGGAGTAGATTCCATAGTCTTGGGCTATGGGGGAAACCCCTATCTAGGATTGGGTAGGAAACCCCAATTCCATAGCCTTCAGTGCTTGATCTATGAATCCTCTCTACATTGAGCTTCAATTCTGTTGTGGAAACAAGGGACCTAGGGCTTGTGATTGGTAAGAGTAAGCGAAAGTGATCCCTAGCCCATCACTAGACCTAGCATCGAAGGAGAGTGAAAACTCCCTTGGGTCGAAGTGTAGAGTGGAGGGATCGAAGGCTAGCAACCTCGGTCTAACAAGGATCAACACTTATTGGCTGAATTGGGGTGGAATTACCCAAGTCTAGTTAGGGAAGGAACCCAAAAACCCAAGACCGATCTTTTATTTTTGCCAAATCGAAGTACCCAGCACATCGGGCCCGACGTCGTGTAAGTCGGTCCCGGCCAATCTGACCTCGATCCACCCTCGGACCAAAGTGACCAGTGTCGGTCCGAGGTGATTTCCCTTGTTTTTCCTTGTTTTGCTTTTCTTTTATCTCTTTTTAGTCTTTCGGGTACTCTCAACGCACGAACTCCCGTGTGTTCGACACCCTACCTCTCTACTACAATAGAGGTTCGGTTTATAAATTTAGATTTTGAGACCCTCCGATCCCGGACCGATCATATAACACTCAAGCTCTAAAAACATCAAATAGAGCAACCTAGGATCTACCCAAATCTAACATGAAGCCCCCTAGTCCCCAAGCAAGAATGATCCTAAACACTCAAATTTTTCCGCTCAATTCTGCTTAGGCGCCCTTTCGGGTTTTCACCTAACCGCTCTTTTCATTTTTCAAAGGGTGTGCTCACAAAAACTCACATCTCTCATAAACCTCTTTTTTCCCCAGCCTAATGCTGGTCCGGATTACCTGCTTATTACCTGAGCCGCCCTTTCGGGTTTTCGACTCATCCCAGGATTTATATGCCTTTTTTCAATTTTTATGGCTCTTTCTATCTTTTTCTTTCTTTCTTTATTATGCAAAAAAAGTATGGTGCAAGTGCTCCATGAAAAGAAGAAAATCAAAAATCTGAAGCAAATCAACTAACTACACTAACTAGGATAAGCGAATGCGAGTACCCCCTCCCCCATACTTAAATCCTTCATTGTCCTCAATGAAGCAAAGAGAAAGGATAAAAGTAAGGAGAAAGGTATATCAGAAGACTCACAAACGATTGAAGAGAGGTGGAATGGAAGAACTCTTCAAAGGATGGTAGAACGAAACACTTTGTAATTCCAGCGGTAGTAATACCGCGGGCGCGGCACTAGAGGCGCGGGCGCGGAATCTGTGTAGAGAGAGAAGTCATCAACGGGGGTCACCGCGGGCGCGGCTGATGGAGCGCGGTCGCGGTACTAGTGCAGGGACGATGACTCGACTTCGTCTCGAGAAGCGGAATGTGCAAGCGACCTTCGTAACTTGGCTCGTCTCTTGGAAGAGGAATCAATATATGAACTCGAGCCGTGGAGATAAAATCCCGGGGAAACAAAGCTCCCCCATACTTAGGCTTTACACATAGCCAAAGAATGGAATTACAAAGATGGAAAAGAAGAAGAAATAGAGGGTGGAAAGAGAGAAGATGGAAAAGAATGGGATATAGATAGATGAAAGATATAGATAGAAGATGGGACCAAAGAGTCCTCTTTCTTTTTTTTCGATTTTTTTTTTCGATTTTTTTTTCTTTTTCGACGAATCAGGGGCCCTCCGCGGGCGCGGCACGAGGACCGCGACCGCGGGGGTCTAGTGCCTGTACACCGGAGTAGGTTTTGGTGCTTGGCTGCGAGCGCGGTGTGGCTGCCGCGACCGCGGTTTTGCACCAGAAACATCCTTTCGGACCTAGTACCTGCACATTAGTCCGAAAATGAAAATAAACCTAAGCTAGGAATGGAAAAACAAAACAATCTAATCTAAGCCTTGGGTTGCCTCCCAAGCAGCGCTGTTGTTTAACGTCGTTGGCTCGATGTGGATACGATCAATATGGGTCCTCATCAACATGGATTCGGACCTCGTTGCCACCATGAGATATGGAAAGAGACCCATTGGCAACATCAATCACCGTCTTGGCGGTTTTCATGAATGGGCGACCAAGTAAGAGAACCGGGTCGTACCGCCCTTCGCCTATCTCCATCACGTAGAAGTCTGCAGGAAAGATCAAACCATGCACCTGCACTAGAACATCCTCAACTAACCCTTTCGGGCGCACATTAGAATGGTCAGCCAACTCAATAACAATATCAAATTCCTTTAAAGGACCAAGGCCTAACTTATCATACATGCAAGCTGGAAGCACATTAATGGAGGCACCTAAATCTAGCATAGCACGCTCAATTTTAGTTTCTCCAATAGTGACAGGGACGGTGAATCTTCCTGGGTCAGAGCATTTTTTAGGCAATTGCTTCTGGAGTAGGGAATTACAAGTCTCAATTTTGCTATCCTGCGTTTTTTCAACTGGAGCTACTTTCTCAATTTTAGGACTAGTCCTATTCTTTCTTTTTATGGTGCATAGCTCTTTCATAAACTTAGCGAAACGAGGGACACTTTGGATGAGATTGATGAGAGGAACATTTACCTGGCAATTGGCGAAGGTCTCGAAGAGTTCCTTGTCATGTGCCGGCTTCCTCGTGTCTTTGAGTGCTTCGGGGAATGGGGGAGAGGGCTTGAAAGAGCTCAATGGTGGAAGTGGTTGAGCCACATAGCCATCGTCCTCCTCTGCTACTGGGGCGCGGGTGCGTCTAGGAGAGCTTGGACGTGGGGGCGAATAGTTCTTGAAAGCATAATCGAGCAAAGCCCCAAAGTTCCGTTTTGCCTCCTTACCGCGGGCGCGCTCCGGGCTTTGCGGTCACGGCACTTCACGCCTCTCGTGGTCCGAGTCCTCTGTTGGATTTCCGCGGGCGCGGAGGGGAGAGCGCGGTCGCGGATTTCCAACAAAGACTTGGTCTTCTGCTTCTGATGCCCCGGCGCGGTCGCGGCCAGGGGAACGCGGTCGCGGATCATCACCAGTGGGTGATTCCCGACTCGCCACTGCTCTACCGCTCCTCAAGTTCATGGCACTCACATTCTCCTTGTGATTGAGCGGTTGAGAGGGAAGTTTCCCGGAATCCTTAGACTCGAGCCGATTGATCATGGTGGCAAGTTGGCTCAACTGAGTCTCAAGATTCTTTACAACAGCCCTCGTCTCTTGATTCTCCTTCAAGAGGGCGGTACTAGCATCATTCTGAGACGGAGCAGGCACTCTCGGGGCATAGTTATTGGACCGGAATTGTTGTTGCTGGCCCTGAGGAGCGTACTGTTGCTGCTGTTGTTGTGGTGGATCTTGTTGCTGCTGGTTGCTCCACCGAAAGTGAGGATGGTTCGCCCACCCCGGATTGTAAGTATTAGAGAAAGGATCATTCCGAGGCCGAGGCGCACCATAATTGCCAATAGCATTGACCGACTCCTCGGTCTCTTGAATAGTAGGGCACTGATCTGTGTGGTGGCTCGCATCATAGCAAAGACCGCAAGCATTGACTTGTTGAGCCGTCTTCTTCATGAGCAGCTGCTTCATAAGATCTTTGAGCTCCCTTACTTCAGCATTCAGGGATTCATTAACCACACTAACAGACCTCACATTGGTCCTAGACCTTTGATTGCGGGCTTGTTCCGCCAAGATCTCAATTTTCTGAAAAGCTGCAGCAAGGGTCAAGTTCTCGTAACTACCCCCACAAGATGCATTTACGAGCCTCTTGTCATTGTCGCAGAGTCCCTCAATGATGTAGCAAATGAGATCCTTGGCAAGATAGCCATGGTGGGGACAACTTGCAATGAGCCTCTTGTAGCGCTCATAATAGTCATAGAGGTTCTCGTCTTCCCCTTGCTCCAAACTGCTGAGCTGCTTCTTAATAGATGTTTGTTTGGAAGCGGGGAAGTACTTCTCAAGAAAAGCTCTTTTCATAGCCGCCCAAGTAGTGATAGAACCCGGCACCAAATAAAGGAGCCAGTCCTTGGCGGAGTCCTCAAGAGAGAAAAGGAAAGCCCGAAGCTTGATTTGATCCTCCGTTACATCAGTGGGCTTCATACTCACGCACACCGCATGGAATTCAGTGAGATGCTTGTTCGGGTCTTCACCACTCAACCCGTGGAATTTGGGCAAGTGGTGGATGAGACCGGATTTCAGTTCGAACTTCACGCCCTCCCCAAGTTTGGGGAATTGAACAGCGAGCTGCTGTTGCTGGAGATCGGGCGCTGTGAGTTGGCGAATAGCTTGTTCCGCCATGGCGCCTTCTGGTTCAGAGTCAGAGAGAGAAAGAGATTCAAGAAGATTGTAGGATGTAGACACCCTGGGGGCACTCCTTATCTTCCGAAGAGTCCTGTCAATTTCTGGATCAAAACGAACAGGGGAAGTATTAGTAGACCGGGTACGGACCATGTGTTAGGTCCGAACCCAAGAGAAGGTTCTGTGCACGAACCGCGGGCGCGCCGAGGGGGCCGCGGACGCGCCGAGGGGGCCGCGGGCGCGGTTTGAGCGTAGAGCACGAAAACGCACACAATCAAAACAAGAAAAAGGATTCCCCGGTAACGGCGCCAAAATTTGATTCGGGCAAAGTCGTTGTTCCCTTATCAAAAATAAATCCCAAACATGCAAACAACAGTATAGTAGGCAAGCAAGGAGTCGAACCCAAAGGAATCAGTTTCTATTCAGATTTTATGGTTTTCATGCAAGTAATCAAGGGTTGGGGGGGTTTGAAAGTCGGTTTCAATCAAAGTTTATCAAGTAGAGTCTATTCAATCAATTCCACTTTATTAATCCGTTGATCATGAATTCATCCACCTCTTTATATGCCTAGGTCAATTCCAATCCCAATCATTAGCAATCGCAAGTCCACGGTCCAAGCAATTCTATAACCCTAGGCAAGGACGCTTAACCTAGAATTAGCATAGAGAACAGGGATATTAGGAAATCAAATCATGCAATCAAGCTACGAGTCTCATGCACAATTTAACCATTGAATACTCTTCCCTAAACTAGTCCACGGTCCTAGAATAGAGTTGTTTCGAGAATTAGGAAAGATGCATAGACAACAACCAATCCTAAATCAAACAATAGATCTAAGTCAATCAAACAAGTTGGCCAGACTCATAAAATCAAGCATAGATCATGGGATGAAGCACAAGAGTATCAATAAAGACATAGGGATAAAGAGGTTACCAGAACTTCACAACTTCATAATAAAGCTTCCTTGATCGAATAAACTCAGAAGGAGAGTTAGTTCTCCATTACAAAGAAAACTCTAATCTTTATTTAAGAACAATTGACTGACAAGTAAGTTGAATATCCTAAAAACCTAGAAAGGTTCCCCTTAAATAGCTAAAAAGTACAACCTTTTCGGACTAGATAAGAAAGAAAACCGAAAGATAAGAAAGGAAACAAGATATAAAAGATCGAATTTCGTCTGCGTGAAAACGGCCGGCACCGCGACCGCGGCGTCTCCACCGCGCCCGCGGCGGTCTTCGATCGTCAAATGCTGAGTCGGCTTCTACCGCGACCGCGCCACCGACAGCGCGACCACGGCCTTCATGGTCTTGATTGGTTCGTCTCTTCACTCCACCGCGCCCGCGTCCTAGACAACGCGACCGCGATATCCATGCAGTGGCGAATCTTCGTCTTTAAGCTCTTTAACTCTTGATTCTTCATAACTTGTGTCTTCGGTCTTCATATTACAATAACGCTCAAAACTAACCTAAACACTCTCAAAATCATCTCAAAATACAAGAGTTATCCTATACCAATTAGCTTGTATCAGTGTGGACTTTGAAGACTTTCTCTCAAGCTCTCCCAAAGCATTCAAGTTCAAGAACGAAGATCAAGAAGATCAAGTTAGCTTGAAGCAAGAGAAAGAAAGTCCAACCAAATCAAATCCAAACCAAACCACAAAATAGTTCGAGAAGTAGTTTGTCTATCATAAAGGACCGTGAGAGACGTGACTGATAGCTTCCTTATAGCTAAGAGAGTTAGGTTACTTGTTAGGTGGAAAGGAGTGTTACTAGTGAGGCTAAGGACGGACGCTTAGCTCAGAGAATTGTAACGACTCGTCTAAGTTGTAAGGACTCTCTCTGAATAAGATAAGGACGGCTATTGAAAATCCTCCAACGGAGGTAGAGATTTACCCATAAGACTAGTTGGTCTTAGTGGGGTTCTTTTATAAGTACTCGTGTCCATTGTCTTATTCTGTTTCCTGTCTAAGTCTATTTTCCACTGCATCTAAGGACGCCCTTAACCCAAGTTAATGACGCCCGTTATAACTGACTTACGATCCAACAATTGGTATCAGAGCAGGCGCTCTAGATTAAGTTTGAGTTGCAGGAAACATGGAGATGGAACCTATAGGTATCTCAAGTGTGAAGCCACCCCGCCTCACCGATGGGAACTTCAACCGATGGAAAACAAGGTTCGAGTGCTTCGTGCGAAGTCAAAACTACCAATGCTGGCTTGTGATAAAGAACGGTGACCTCAAAGTCCCTGCTGCCAAGGTGGACAAAAAAGCAAAATGGGGTCCCAATGAGTTCAAACTCATGGAGGCGAACGCCAAAGCTATCTGTTTCCTACAGACGTCCCTCTGTGAAAGGGACGCTACCCGTGTGAGCAACCTTCCAACTGCTAAGCTCCAATGGGAAGCTCTTGAGAAGTACCACGTTGGGCCCCTGAAATGAAAGAGGACGTCCAGCTTGAAGCGAAAAGGGACTTCTACAAATTCAAGATGTTCACAAATGAAACCATCACCGACTACTCCTTCTGTTTTGAAGCTTTGCTAACAAAGTTGAAAAACTTGGGTGTCAAAGAAACGGAGATCACCCAAAGGATGAAGGTTCAAGTCTTGATTGATGGACTCACGGGACCATGGAACTTTGATAGAATGAAGTGGAATGCAACCTTAGTGCAAAGATGAAGTGGAATGTTAAGTGAAGTTGTGGGTTGAGAAAAGAAATTTTAAAGTCTTTTGGATGAGTGAAATTGAATGTGGAATTATTGGTGAAGTCGGTGAGAGATTAGGAAGTTCAATCCCTATTGTGAGCACCACAAGACCAAAATGATTCCCACCTTGAGATATACCCGAAAGCCACATTACAAACGGGCGAATGGAACCTCTTTGAGGATCTCCATTGAGCCAAGTTCATATTCTTTGTGTGCATTGCATTAGGCATCTCTAGGTGGAGGAATTGGCGATATAAGCTTCAATAGTGAAGTCTTTACTTGTATGATTTATGAGCTTGAGTGATTATTTGCCATACCTAAACACATGATGAGAGATACACATCTACATGTCCCTTAAAGTGAGGCTTGGTTGCATTTGAATTTATTCCTTGAGCACTTGATCATGTGTGATGATGTAATCTTGCTTGAATATCAATCACTTGTACTTGATTGTGTTTTCATACGAGGCTTTACTTGAAGATTATGTTTCGGTCTTGCTTACATTGTTATTGCTTGAGGACAAGCAAGTTTTAAGTATGGGGTATTCTGATGTCTCTCAAATTGGTGGTGTTTTATAGGTTATTTTCCCTTGTAAATATGTGTCTTTTGTTCCTTTTCTTGTGTGTTTTGCCCCTTTTTAGCTTGGATTCCGATTTTCTATGAGATTCGGAGACTATGCGATTTTTGTGTATTTTGTAGGTGTTTTTGGCATGATTCGAGGATATTTCGAAGGAGACCCGAAGAAGGAGCAGGACACGAGTCAAGGAGTGGAAGAGCGGAGCAACTCATGAAGAGAAGCAAGAGAAGAGCCAAGAAGAAGAGGTGGCCAGAGGACAGGACCGAGTTCCAGGCGACATCGGGACCGAGACCGAGTTTTCAACCTCGGACCGACGTGCCAGCACATCGGGCCCGACATGCCCCCGTGTCGGTCCGAGTCGGTCGGATGAGGATTGGGCTCCAAGGCAAACAAATGTGATCTACCACTTTTGCCCCCCTTCTATTTTCGGCATTCTTAGCTTCTAATTAGAGGGAGGAAGACAATTATCCACACACACAACACTAATCACCTCTCAAAGGCTCTAGGGAGACTTGGAGAGCAAGGAGAAAGGACAAGAGATGGAGAAGAAGAGAAATCGGTGGAGGAGAAGGAGAGATCTAGGGATAGCTAGTGAGTTTTGCTTTGTTTTTTTGCTTTGCTATTGTGGATTTGAATTGGTATTTGTGGATTTCCTTTGTTTGGTTAATGAGATTTGGATTTGATTTAAGTTTGATGAGTGAGATTGCTTTGCTTTGAGTTTTGATTGCTTTTTACTCTAGCCATACGGAGTAGATTCCATTGATCTTGGGCAATGGGGGAAACCTCTAGCTAGGTTGGGTTTGAAGCCCCAATTTCATAGCCTTGAGTGATTGACCTAGGAACCAACTTTACATAGAGCTACAATTCCTTGTGGAATCAAGGGATCAAAGGCTTGTGGTTGGCAAGAGTGAACGAAAGTGAGCAATTGCCCATCACGAGACCTTGCATCGAAAGGGAGGTCAAATTCCCTATGGGTCGATATGTAGAAGTGGCGGGAACGAGGCGAACAACCTCGATCCTACGAGGATCAACACTTATTGCTTGAATTGGGGTGGAATTGCCCACATCTACTAGAGGAGGAACCCAAAAACCCGAGATCTATCTCTCCAATTTGAAGTTCGACATACCCAGCATCATCGGGCCCGACATTGTCTGTGTCGGTCCCGACTCCCTTTCTCGTCGATCCACCTCGGGCCCGACGTGACCTAGTGTCAGTCCCGAGCGATTTCTTTTGTTTTCTTTCGTTTTATCTTCTCTTTTCCGTTTTCAACTCTTTTAGGTACATCAAACGACAGAACTCCCGAGCATTCGACACCCACCACGTGCTACAACGGGGTCGGATTATAAATTGTATTCTTGAGACCCTCGCGATTGAGAGCGATCAGGAAGTGAAACTTCTTCCTACTCCACTGCCATTGTTGCAACCGAAACCCTAGATCGGAGAGGAGGCGTAGGTTTGGCCGGGATTAAGGCGGAGGAAGCTCCTGACAAGGCGAACCGAAACCCTAGATCTGCAAAGTCAAGATCAGCCACCAATCGGAGTCCAGATCCGGCGTTCGGAGGCAATAGCGGCCGGATCTTGAACAGAGGAGGTGCAGGCGAGGACTGGGAGATCGAATCCGGGGCGAGCTTCGCCGGATTCCGCCGTTTATGGACCGGATCTGCGTATCGCCTTAGAGGGCTAGGGTTCCGACGAGAGACGAGATTCACGAGAGAGAGAGAGAGAGAGAGAGAGAGAGAGAGAGAGGTGAGAAATTAAGTGAGAGAAAGTGAAAGAAGGAAAAGAAAAAATCTAAAAAAATTAGGGTTTTTATATCGACGACTTAGTAATTTTTTTTTAAAAGGGGTACAATTAATTTCTAACTATTCTAAAACCGCATCCATCACACCCCCTTCCCTTTAAAAAAATTGTATATGAATCAATAAAATAGTTTTTCCAACAATGCCACATCGCCGCCACATCACCGTCATGCCAGATCCATGTGGTAGTGACGTTGCAGTGACGTGACTGTGACGTGGCACATGGCGCATGAGGAGGGCCTAATTGAACAAAATTAGTAAGTTTGGGGGGTTTAATAGAGCATTTTTTACTTGAGGCCCATGTCTGGTTGAAAAAAGTTAGAAGTTCGTGGGGCCGTACATGTATTCTGCCCATAAACATTGTTATCCTATTTTATAAATTGTTTTAATTAAATCTTTGTTGAAATAGGTGAACTTTATAATATATAATATTTCTGTTATTAATGTATCTATATTATTTATTAAAGTTGGCCGTACAGTGTACGGAGGTTAAACTAGTTAATAGATTATCGTCCCATATCTTACAATAAACATAGCAAACTTTTTTAATTAAAAAAAAAATACACATAAAGCTCAAGGGGTTAGTCTAGTAGAGTATGACATGATACCGATCAGACAAGTCGTAGACTCAATCCTCCAGTAGTCTCTTTTAAGGTAAAACATGTATAAATCCCCGAAACACCATTCCCTCGCCCCTAATTTTTGTTGACAAAAAAAAAGTCACAAATACCTTCTCGCAATGTAATTGAGCCAAAGCCACTTCTTTCTACGAACCCCATCAAATAAATTAAGTAGAAAAAATCATCCCGAAACCAAAAGAAAGCTCTTCCTTTGTGCATTCTATCGAGCCATCAACATTTTCTTCTTCTTTGCAACCATCGGCCCGCCATCTCTCATCCCCGGGCCCATACTCATCATCTGAAGCAAGAAATCGTTCCAAGCGTCGATCGGTCCAGGCAAGCACCAATGCACACAATCATTATACATGACCACCTTCTCATGGGGCCAATGCCCGTACTTGCTCGGGTGCCCGTCGGGCCTCAGAAGCGTCGCAAGCGTCGTGTCCAGCAGTCGAAACGCAACTCCTCTCTTCCCGCCCTCTCTTTCCGCAGCCCTGAACTCCTCCACCTGCGCCGTGTACATGTCCAAGTGCGTCCCTTGCAGCATCGTTTCGTTACTCCGAAACGGCTTCCTCCGAACGCAGTTCCCTCCGGTGTTCCAATCGCCGCCTTCGAAGTGCGAGGGCGCAAACGTCCGAAGGTAGACAGTCCCGCGGAACGCTCCGGCACGGTCGAGAATGGCTCGGAACGCGGTGCGGAAGACGGCGCGGTACCCGTGCGGGATGGAGAGTTCGGTGACGTTGGGGAGCTGGCAGAACCGGCAGCCGATTAGGCGGCGCTGGCGGTAGTAGAGGAGGGAGCGGAAGAACCAGTGGCCGGAGGAGATGACGAGGTGGTCGAACGAGGCGATGTGGCTGGCCCAGGCCGGGTCGACCTCGTCGAGGTGGAGCCCGAAGATGCCGGTGTTGGTGGGCCCACCGGGGTCTTGCATGGAGGCCCGGACGAGGAACGTGCTGGTGTACATGGCCAGGGTGAAGTTGTACGACTCGTAGTGCCACCGCTTGAAGGACTCGTCAGTAGTGGAGGATTTGTCGATCGGATATTCCACCTAAAATGAATGTTAAAACAATTAATAGATCATATTTTATTAAATTAGATAGAATATCCTATACATACACTCCTATAGATATAGTCTAGATTTTTTGTTTCAAAAATCCTAATCTATACTATATATTAAAGCCGGAGAATTTCAAGCCTCCACGTTAATTCTGACCCCACTTTATTAACAATTTTATATGTTTTATTTTTCCTAATTATCTAATCTTTAACTTTATCTTTTTTCTTACCCATCGAATATCTATCTTTAAAGGCATATTATTTATCTTTAAAATTTCTTTAATTATCTAACCTTTAATTTTATCCTTTTTCTTACTCATCTAATATCTATCTTTGAAACAATATTATCTATCTTTAAAATTTCCTTCTATAAAAGATACATATTAACTTAACTTTTCAATTCCCATTATAATCTATTTATATATAAGAATTAATATATAGTATAGATTATAGTAGATACACAAATTAACGAAAAAATGATCATTACCCGTACATAGTACGGGTCTTCAACTAGTTATATTTCAAAATTATAGAAAAATCTGAATTGTATTTCAAATGTCATTCGTAGTATATTTCAAAAATTATTTTCCGATTTTATCTTGATATTTTGTCTGGGGTGAAAATGTCATATTTTATTAAATAATTAATGCTCTTCCCGTTTATTTTTGTTTGATGTTTTAGCATTTCAACTTCAAATTAAAAAAGCCTAAATAATTACTTAATTACACCTATTAAATTATTTTAATTTCATAGTGGTTTAACGAGAGAATCTTTTAAGGAAAGATTTATATAGAGTAAATTTGAAAAAATAGATGCATAAAAGTGTAAAACATCATATATTTTTTTAACAAGACTAATTGATTAAAACAACAAACATAAAGAAAACGGAGGGGGTGTTATTTATAAGAAGTGCATCACTTAATATATAAAGGATGGTCAATGGATTATTTTATTATATATACGCCACTTGGCAAAATTGGGTGTGAAGACATTAGCTTCACTTTATACTATGGGCAAGTATATATATATATATAATATAAAGATACTTTTTATATGATCCAAATTCTAAACTCTCAAAATAAATAAATAAATAAATAAATAAGATTTGCAACCTAATAAATATTATCTATTACTATATACTAAAGCGGAAGCAAATTCCGCCACCATATTGCGCCACATCGCCCCTTTTATTTAAATAATATATTTTCTTTAAATTCTTTTGACATCTATTGAATTGGAAAATTTATATCTTTCTACTCCCTACTTGAAAATTTTATCTTTTGTTATTTATTAAAGTGGAAAAATTATGTAAATTTTGTATTACTATAACATGACCCAAAATCATGTACGTATATCTTTACTTTTTACTTTATAACCCAGTGGACTTCCTCTTCCGGGGAATCTGGGGGGTCAGGATGGGGGCACCCCTGGCTTACGCAAAGGGGGTGCGCCCGAAAGACCCAAAGAAAAAAAAAAGAAAAGAAAAGAAAACTGAAACTCAGTTATGTGTCAATCATAACTGAATTTAGTTCAAATGCACTAAAATTGATGTAGGAGTCAAATCCAACTCAAAGGCACTATAACAGCCAAAGAGCATGAGGATTAGGCCCCATAGGTACTATATCATACATGGTACAAAATATATACCAAAAATATACAAAAGCACATTTTTTGCAAAAGCACATTTTTTTTGGTTGAATCTTTTGCAAAAGCACATAGGTACTATATCATACATGGTACAAAATATATACCAAAAATATACAATTTTTGTGTTTTCCAAAAGCATGTAGGTACTATATCCTACATGGTACAAAAAATATACAATTTTTTTTTATCTTTTTATACTATATACATGGTAAAAGATATAATATATCATGTAAACAAATTTAGCTAAGATATATATATATATATATATATATATATCTTACTTAATATCCCTTATTTAAAAAGTTATCTTATTAAATCTTGATTTTATCATAAGATCTTATGCATACTTAATTAAGATATTAGTTATATCTTTAAATTTGAGTAGTTTAATTAATAATTCTATCTAAATATCTAAATTTCAATCTTATCATTATACCCCTATAATGAATACATAGATCTATTATAAAACATTTATTTACAAAAGATTATTTTATTTAATGTGTAAATCATAATCTTAATAGTGGACCCATTTAATTAAATAACATATTGATTATAAATTATTTTTCGTAATTGTTTTATCATAGTTTTTCAAAAATCAACAATGGTTTCAAATTCTACTACTATAATTAAGGTGATTATTCATTCTATAAAATAATATATTAAAAATATTTTTTACTGCCATATTATATTAAAATCTCAATAAAAGGACTAGATGTTATATTCTTCATAAATATATATTTAATATTGCATAATGATTATGCTTTAGATTAAAATAGAGATTTTTTAATTAAGATAATGATTCGTTTAATTTTTTCATTAAATATTTATATATCTCTAATTTAATTATTTTTTCACAACATAATAACATATATACAAGATAAATTTGTTTTCTATTTTATCTTATTAAATATTATCTACATCTTTAATATAATGCTATATTAATCCGAGTTTTTTATTTAAAATTATTGATTTTATTATAGAAGATAGTTTATGCAATTTAGTTTAAATGCCAAAAGAAGTTTTTATCAGTTTTTAATAATATGTGATCATGAATCTTATCTTATGACATTCTTCCTTGATTACTTAAATACATGTTTATGTATGTATAAAAAGTTAATATATAAATAAAATTTATTTGTATAAATATTTAATGAATAATGCCATTTTATAATCTAAAAGGTAAGCGTCATTTTAAAACAAAGTAGGCATATAATAATAATTCTAATTGTTATAATAAATTCATATATATACAAATTAATAAATAAATAACACTCCCGTACAAGGTACGGGTCATTTGCTAGTTAAGTACTAAATCTTTTAAATCATAACAATAATTTATCTTTGAAATTCTCCTACTATAGCAAATCTCTATTATACTATGATATTTTTTTAATCATATATTACTATTTACCTCATAGGTTTATATAGATATATTTCATGGACTTCTTAGATTGAAAATAATATACATATTGTTAAATAGCAAATTCTATAGATATAGGTTCAAAGATTATTACATGATTTTTTACCTTTACTACTTTATTGCTCATACCATGTACGACCCACGACCGATAACATGTTTTTACATATTACTCAATTGATAAAAACAATCAATCAATATCTAAATCTTTGTTAAAATTTGTGCCACTTCATCCACCTTAAATACAATAATGATTTTATATTTTTAATTATATCCTTTAAAAATTATCTTTATATCCACATTCCACTTGATATCTTATCCAATTTTTGATATCTTAACTATTTTTGGTATCTTAAGAAAATATAGTTTTCATTTAAATTATTCAAGTGTTTTTTATTTTTTGTAAAGGAGATTTTTAACTTTTCTGAAGATCTTAAGTAACTAATTAAAATAATAGATTCCACAGTTTAAATAATACAAAAATAAAGTAGATAAATTGGACCCGTTGGGTTCGAGTTATACATACACTATCCAAAAAAAAATAGGCTCGAGTCAAAATTCGATCTCGAATAATTAAGTCGGGTTTATATAATCTCATTACCCACACATTGTACGGGATTTGTACTAGTCTATTATAAAGCGAGGCCGTTTTCAAGTCATCATGTTGATTCTGGCCCCGCTTTATATTTAGATTAAAAAATTTTCTTAATCGACTCAGATGGATATTAAAACTTTATATCTTTTATTTTTCTTAATTATCTGATATTTAATTTATCTTTTTTCTTATTCATCTAATATCCATCTTTGAACGCATACTATTTATCTTTAAAATTTCCTTAATTATATTATTGCCCATACCCTATACAGGACACGATCGATAATAATTTTTTGACGGATTATATAATTATAAAGGAATGCATAATGTTATTATTAGGAATTATATATTGATATCGCCTTTTTTATCTAAAATCGTTAGAGTATTTTGTTAAACCAAAATTGTAACTTGATGTGAAGAATGCATTTAAATTTGAATTTTATTTCAAAATATCTTTGATTATTTAAAAAAAATCATATGTGATAAGATATGGAATCTCAAATGAAACATTTTATCAACATATGTACTTCTATAATTAAATTGATTTTTATATGGTGATAGAAACTAAAAAGTAAATTATTTATGACTTATATAAATAACTATTTTGAAAATTCAATTTTTATCAGTTATAATAATTTTTGAAATAAAATGAGTATTTTAATAGGTCTTATTAAATTATAAATAATTCAATAATAGTGGAGTTATAGATCAATATCATGTATAAATGAATATCATAATAAAATCGAGTTTATATATATTTTTAGATATCTATAGCTTAGATTATAAATTTATGGGACAAAAAAAGATTGACAAAAAATTATGGTGAATACTGAATGTATATGATTATAAAAATACAATAAAAAAGAAAAATTCAGTGTCAAATAAGTTTAAGAAATTAGTTATAATTTTTATTTACAAAAAATAATCTCAAAGCAAATAGTTGAAAAGGATAGAAATTAGGTGAAAAAGATAGAATTTTAGAAAAAGGAAGAAGATAGACGATTGGCAATATATAAGAATAAGAAAGACTTTAAAATTATTTTTCTAAATTTTATGTTTTTAACTGGAGTGGGGCTAGAATTAACGTGGAGGCTAAAAAAGGCTCGACTTTGAGATATAACTAGTTGAAGACCCGTACAATGTACGGGTAATGATCATTTTTTCCCATATTCATATAAATTATATGAGGATTATTTTAATAACTTAAGATATAAATTATACACAATCCCTTCAATCCTAATCATGTGTGTAAAATATGTATAGAGATTCTAGCTATTATAGTTTTCCATTTTGATATGTGATCTAATTATAGTACACAATCCTATTAATTTTGGGTTAATAGTTTTATTTTGTTAATAATTGTTAAAATAAAAATATTATTTTAATCAAGGTTGATGAGGTGGCGCAATTTTTAGCAAAAACATAGGTTCTGCTTTATAATGTATTATAGTAGATATAGATTATCTAATCTTTAATCTTTTTTTCTTATTCGTCTAGTATCTATCTTTTTAGCTATACTATCTATATTTAAAAATAACATAAATCACTTTGCTTTTAATCACATATGCTGTCAAAATCATTAAGTTGATTTTTCTTTAAAGCACAAAGCACATTATTTTTAATGAGGTACGTTGCAAATTCATTCATGTGATTTTTTTTTGTTAATTCATTCAGGTGAAAAAAATCAATATAGATTATAAATTTTCAAGTTGATTTTTCCTTACAGAAAAATATCTTTTTTTTGTGATAACAAAAGCAAAAATTCTTTGAATGCATACTATTAAGGTACGTTGCTAAGGAAAAAATATGTTATCTGTTCATTCTGTTGTCCTTTATCTATTTGTGTAATATATTTTTACAAATCACATTATCTATAATATTGATATTTTATCCATAATAAAATCCTTTTAATTTAAATTGATATACATCAAAACTATTTATGTTCTCACAAACATAAGTAAATAAATCATATTTACATTCCATTTCCATTTTTAAAAAGATTATACCAATTTACTTAAAATAATGACCCACACAGACCACGATCGTCCATCACATTTTAAAAATGAATTTTTATTACATTTTATTTTTGTACATAATGTATTTTACAAGTTAATTTAAAAATATATCTGTTTTCAAAAAAATTCTATCTTCACGTGATATTTTTGTTTAATTTTTGATTTTTTGATTTCCTATTATTTATCTTTTAGTTATCATAAAATCTATCACTTTACCAATATTAAAAGAGAAACATCATTTATATATCTTAACAATCAATTAATTTTAAATTTGTATTTCAATCTATTTTCACGTAATAACCTATATTACATTAAATCAACTACAAGTTATTTTATGTGTTGTGTTATTTGCTTAATTAATAATTCGTTCCAAAAAGGAAAAGTGAGTTATTTTCATGATGCCAAAAGGGCCAAATTTGAAAAATTGTAGAGATGCAACTACTTTTTGGTATAAAAAGGATCAATCTCATGCTTTGCTCACTTTGGGAAGTAGGTAATAAGGTCCTATTCAAGGGGGATTTAATTTATTGTACTTATGTTATTTACAATAATTGTTTTAAATTTACCCATGTGTTTGTCATCATCAAAAAATGGGAAATTGTTGGGATGATCGTTTTGATGATTTTTGTGCAATATTCAATCTATATACTAAGTGCTTCATAAACAAATTCATAAAGGAACAATAGCAAGGAACAATTGTTATGATGAATTAAGGAACGAAAACAATATATAGTGATGCACTCACCATAGAGGCTAGGATCTTTCCTTACATGTTTGTTTGACAATTTGGAAGGAAGATAATCTTAAGGAGTTTATGATATCTTTAAGTTATAGATAGATTTTGTTTTAGGATATATTTTGTATTCTTGGATAGAATATAATCTATGTAATTTTTTTAGGGAAGGGGGCGGTGGATGCATTTTTCTCGCATTTACAAACAAACTAGACCCTCCTTAAAAAAAAGATTACTAATTAGTCGGTATAAAAGGTTTTTTTTTTATTTTCTCCCTCTCCTCTTCCTTTTTCTCATAGATCTGGATATGGAGACGGGAGACGCGATCTCCCTCTTCGCCCGATGGAGCGCGGTCCCCTCCCCATCTCCGTCTCCCTCCCCATCGCCACGCTTAATCGTTAGCACGATTTCGACGAAGAAGAAGGTTTCGGGAACGGAGACGATAAGGATGACGAGGAACAACCACCAGGCTATCAAGAAGAGGTGATTCGAACCTAGGGTTTCGGCGGATCGGAGGCTGGATGGATTTGGACGACGCGGAGGTGATGGATCTGTGAGGAATCGGCCATCCGTCTTCTCGGTCTCCGATTTACAAGTCCGCCTTCGCCGCCGAGGAGATCGGTCCAGATCTCTGCTCTTTCGGCGGTGGAGGCTCCGGTCGTCGGCTCTTCCATCTTCTCGGTCTCCTGCAACGGCGCCTCGGCGTTCGCCATGGCGTTCCTGTGGAATTTCCTCCTCTGAAGAGGAAATCAGAATTTGTTGGAGATCGGTGAACATGGCTTGGAGAAGACGAAAACGATGAGCGCTGAAGAATGCAATTCCAACGAAGGCGGAACCGGAGCTGACGTCATCATAGTTGGAGTGGGTCTTGCCAGCTCCGCCCTTGCTCACACCCTGGGGAAGGTCAGTGAGTGGTTTTTTGATTTTTTTGGTGATTTCTTCTTAGATCTCGGTGATTTCTTGAATTTTGAATTCAAATGCTTTTATGTTTGTTTGGCTTTTTGATTATGTGGTGGCTTTGCTGTTTTAGCTTCCGTAGATTAGTAGTCTTGGACCTGCGTATGAGCATAGATTCCATTCATGGCAATCTATTGCTCTAGGTTGTTATTGTAGCTGTTGCGTTGCAATGTCATTTTTTTTAACATTTGGCTTTTAAAGCCTTGCAATCTGTTGGCTTTTGTGTAGTTTTGGTTCTATCATTCTTCGTTCCTTGATTTCTTTGTAATGGTTGCAGTGGCATGTACTCTGCCTTGATAATTGGTTTTGATTTTGTTGAATTTATGGTTAAATTTGTCTGCCTTGATAATTTGTTGGCTTTTGTTGAATTTATGTTCTCTGCCTTGATAATCGGTGATTTCTCTGCCTTGCAAGTTGTTATGGTGGCTGTTGGTTTTACGTTTTTTAGTGATGACAAGTTGAATTTACGGGTTTAGGTGATGATCAATTGGTTTTAAGGGTTTTGGTGATAACAAGTTGAATTTATTTTACATTGTTAAATTTGTCTAGTATTACTTTTTCTTATGGCCTATTAGCTCAAATGGTAGAGCAACGTGCTTAACGCACAATAATGTGGGTTCAAATCCCACATAGGCTACTAATAAATTATGATGACAAGTTGCATATGTGATGACAAGTTAGAGTGATGACAATTTTTGTATGTGATGATCGGTTTTTTGTACGTGATGATAGGTTGAGTGACGACAAGTTTTTGTACGCGACGACACGTTTTTTGTACGCAAGGACACGTTTTTGTACGTGACGACAAATTTTTTGTACACTATGACAAGTTTTTTTTTTATATGCGATGACAAGTTTTCTACGCGATGACAAGTTTTTCTACGCAATGACAAGTTTTTCGTAAGGGATGACAAGTTTTCTACGCAATCACAGGTTTTTCTACGCAATTGACAAGTTTTTCATAAGGGATGACAAATTTTCTACGCAATGACAAATTTTTCTAAGCGATGACAAGTTTTTATGCATCGTGACAAGTTGTTTTCAATCTTCCGGTGACAGGATTTTTGGATGACAGGATTTCAGGTGGGACGCGGTGGCACGCGTGTAATTTTTTTTTTGACCAGGGGTATTTTTGGAAAAACGACTAGTTAGCACATAAATTTTCAAGACCACCTACCCGCTCCACAAATCTCCCCAAATCGCCTACGTACCAAATTTTCTCATTTTTTTTTCTATTTTAAGGATAGGATATCTTAATAGGTTTTTGAGAGCATTGTGCGATCGAAGGAAGAAAGAGACACATGAACTACTTTGATTTAGTTGTGTACTAAATTAAGGACGTGGGTGGAGTTTTCTCTAAACGAGTTAGGCAAGAGGTGTTCGACATTGAAGCCCCGAGATTATGCTACCTAAGAGTTGTGTACACCTACAACAAAATTAAAGTTCATGTTTGGAAATCATAGTTGCTTTGAACTGCAAATTTGATTTGTTGGAATCTCTTGTGCTCTTGTTACTCATTTCTTTGTTTTAACATTCCGGTGTACAGTTCATTGATCCACTCAGGAATTGATTCTAATAACACGTAAATCCATCATAATCGTAAACGAAAAGTGATTGTTTGGATGATGAATTTGTATCTTAGAGGCAAAGTGATTATCATGACCCCCACATAGAGTACGTACGTTCCTATCAAAACTTAGCATCTAACTAGTATAATTTCTATACTCATTAGGTTCTCTTCTTGGTGGGCCCAGGTGATCATAATAGATGATTACTTTTTGGTTGAAAAGAAAATATCATAATAGATGATTACTTATTCACCCTTAAGCTAGGTTTCGTAATTATTTGTGTGTGCATGCACCTAGATGGAAGATTTGGATCGAGAACTAACTAGCATACTAACAAACAAAAGAGCTAGCTAGATTATTCGACCAAACAACGAACAACAAACAACAAACAAGTAGATGAATGCAAGAATAATTTAAAACTAATTAATGAATTGAAAAGCACATGCAATACCCGGGAAAGGAGACAAATCAAAGACTGCATTTGGTTTCTGGCAACGGAGTCGCCCACAAAGGCCAGCGCCTTGCCCCTCATCAGCTCCAGGAAACGGAGAGGATCGAAGACGGGAAGCTCACACCCGACCCCATGGGGCTTCCACCTCCACCCCATGAACGCGGCGTCCGGCCTCCCGTACTTGATGCAGTTCTGGTGCTCGTGGATCGCCCAACAGCTCTCGTTCGTGTAGGAGGGCCCGTCCGGGTTCGCCACCCACTCCCCCTTGAACATGTCACATTTCTCCTCCTCCGCAACCACTACCGTTGGTTCGCCATCTCGGGCTGGGGCTGTGCGTGGAGGAGAAGAGAAGCAAGTGGTGTTCAAGACGAGAGGCGCGAGGGTGAAGAGGAGTAGCACTAGAGCTACTAGGAGGGCCTTTTTGTGGGTGTTTGAACGGTTTGGAACAGAGGGGGTTTCATTCGCCTTCATTCTAATCTCTGTTGGTGAGATTAGGTTGGGGTACGTGACGGAAATCGGAAACTACGTACTGTTTTTTTATATAGTATGTATGTGTTTGTCCACCCAATCACCTGTGTTCCATCTAACCGCTCAATATTGGTTGAATCTGTGTGATGGAGATCTACGCAATACTTTTTTTGTTTTTTTGGTATAGAGATGAGCTAGCTAGTAACAATAATGTAACATTAGGTTGCCTTAATATTACAATGTCTACCTAAATCATCACTGCGGAAGATCTAAAAAAAATCAAATAACAAAAGTTGTTGAGTCAATGACGTTTTAAGCTGAATTAAATATAAAAGATTAATCCTAATGTCTGGAATACTGAAAAGATCGAATAGTGTGTAAGAGATGATCCAAATTAACATGTCTAGCTTTTGGCAAGAAAACCAGCTATTGATTTTGGCTCCCTGAAACAATGAAAGAAAACCACACGAGGAATATAACAAATTGTGGACTATCATGATCGATTGCATTTTCCAATGAACTTTCCACAGTCTTTAAAAGAATTAATTAGTACCAAATTATCTACTTCAATAATTAAATTAATAATGTTCATAGAAGTGACCGATCTATATTGGTCTCCAAAAGCGAAGACGCTTCATCCTGTAACACAGACATTGGTTGCAACCTGATCCTATCGCAACTAAGGATACAAATGTCATGATTGAAGAATAGAAAGCCAGTAGTAGTAGTAGGCATATTGTAGGATCTGTGTTAGTACTTAGAAGTCGTCGACACCTACGATGTCGGTGACCAGAGTCAACAACCTCAGTTTACGCAGCGGAATTAAAATACACAGGAAAGATTACGAAATACCAGATTGACACAATGATTTAGAGTGGAAACTCCTTGTAGCCAACGTGCTTGCAAGGAGAAAAACCACTTGCCTTTCAAGCTTCAACTTGAAAGGACTTGAAGAGCACTTCGCTCGCTATATTGATTTCTCGGGCTACAAAAGGTGTTCCTACTTCAAGATGCGCATCCCACGCTCCGGCGAATCCTACGCCCTCTCTTGCAAGTACTCTTGCCTTTTATCTCATCCCTCACTCAATACAACTCGCTCATACTCAACCTTCCTAAGGATCGAATCCCACGATCCTCTCTTTTACACCACACACTCTCAATACAAGTTTTTCTCTTGACTCTCTTGGTTCCTACGATGTACCCACGAAATTATATGTAAAGAACCAAGAAGATTGTTGCGCAATTCATCTTTTTTGCCCAATGAATGAATTGTGCACAATCCATACAAAATCTTTCCTTAAATAAAATCCTAAGCCATGATAAAATCATCTTCAATATCTTCCTTGATCTCTTGATGATTTTCCATCTTTATGATCTTGTTCTTGCCTTAAACAAACTACTGAATATGCTGGACATGATTTCCATATAAGAAAAACACGTTGTTTCCTTTTCTTAATTTCCGCACGCGCTTCGCTTCTGGAAACTGAGGTCGGCGACCTCTCGGCAACCTCTTCGGTTTGGAACCATCAAAACACGAACTCGGTTTTCTAACAAATTTCCCCTTTTTGATGGTGACAAACACTCATCTTCTCTAACATAAATCTGGGGTCTTCATTAACCTATTCAGCATCTGAAAAACACAATCCACAATGGCAAGCAAAAATATTCCCCCTTAACTTTTCAAAAGTTCCCTCTAAGTTCAACATTCACTCGAAATTCAGCATATCCCCTCAGTTAAGCATGCAACCCTTAGCTATTTCCCCCTTTTGGCATCATCAAAAAGACCATAAATCATGGAGAAATAAGCAAGACAAACATATTAGCTAATATAAGCAAAAACATGCAGAGACCAAGTCAACGACTATGCAAGCATGGCAATGTCAAACAGAACACACACAGCAGGGGTATTAATATCTTACAACCATATCGAACTTAAGAAAAGTTTTAGTGGAAGGAATAATACGGTAAGGATAGAAAGCAGGATAGTGGTAAAGTCAAGAGTGCACTAGTCGACGACTAGTTCATAGCTTTCAGCACTTCCTTGATGTCGTCAACATCTTCACTGACTTTTGCCATCCTCTTAAGCATCTGCGCTATTCCTTTTGCTAACTTAAGACTCTGATTCTCCAATTCATCCAACTTAGCATTCAGAGTTGCCAACTCTGCTCCAGACCTCCAGTCTTAGCAAAATCACTCTCAGCTTCCCTACTCACACATCTCTTTTCTCTTTTTTTTAATTAATTTTTTTCAGCTTCTTCAAACGAGTCTAACATCTTTTGGACTTCACCTCTTTCGACAAAGCAACTGTCATCCACTCCATTGCACTATTGGTCAGAAAATCTCCACTTTCCAATGATTTCAAACTGAAATACCTGTCAGAGACTTCCTTCAAAATTAACACGTGCGCTTTCGCACTGAGAAGTCGGCGACAACAGTGATGTTGTTGACTTCACAACAGCTTTCTCCATCTCTTCTTAACACTTCAATTTTTTTGAGCATAACTCTGAAATATCCTGATAAGTCGTCGACCTCAACTGACACACATAAGAAGTCGTCGACCTGTACCTGTCTCACACTTCTGAACATAATCATCAGACTAGGTGCACTATGACAATTACCACTTGGAGTAGCTTTGGGGTTGGGTCACACCAGATGGTGTCAAAGCAACCCAAGCATAAAAATAACATTTTGTGGAATTTGTCGATCATGTTGATAAGTCTTAGTTTAAATAACACAAACAAACAATATGGGCTCATAGAGACTCTCAAGCATCATAGGTCGGGGATAGCTATAGAATCAACCATCATTTAGGCTTATAATGAGGGTTAAAGGGTCATCAGGTTGATTCTTTTGGGCTTAAAAAAAAAGTTCAATATAATTGCAAGCATAATCACAACAAGCAGGAGGTCGCCGACATGCACACACAAGCAAAGTGAATCATCAATCAAAGCATGAATACCCTATTAGACTTACAACACATAAGCATGTTATTCTCATGATAAACAATCAGATTTCAACCAGTCATTGAGGGGTAGCATGTAAGGTAACAAGTTAATCAAGAGAGATCATACCTAACTCCATGCGAAGTCGTTCAAAGGGTTCCCGATTTAAAGCTTTGGTGAAAATGTTAGTCCATCAATGGGTTCCCTTTGATCATTCGTCCTGTAAAATTCCATGGATACCATGCCTTTCCTTCACACATCGTCAACCTAGTCTTGGTTGGCGACATCCTTGAAACTTGGAGACTTTACTGTTAGATTGAACGTCAACGACGTTCTCAACAACCTCTTCAACTTTCTCAAAGTCGTCGACTTCTTCGACTTTCTCATCATCTTCTCCAGCCCTATCACCTTGAACTTCCTGACTTGAAACTCTTTCTGAACTAGCCTCAGAACCACCTTGATCATGAAGATCCTCTGCATTCTTATTCTGATCTACTTTTGCATTCTGATCTGAGTCGGCAACATTGTCATTGTTGGCAACACCAGATGGACTTTCTGCACTGCTCTTGTCATGGACATCCTCAAGACATAGGAAATAACTAGCACCTCTCTGTGCAACTTGATCAACAACTGCACGCTAGCATGACAACAATGTACTATGCTAGAGGTCGGCAACCTCGGCCACAGACTTCAAGCACAATTCTTCTTCAGGTTGGAAGTTGGGATCCACTTCATAGACATTGTTTCTGCATAATCCCTCCCTTGTGTTGTTGAAGTGAGACAAAATCCTAAGATTTTCCTATCATATGAGATGAGCACGCACTGTCAATGTACCAAGGGTCGTCGACACTCACTTCAACATGCACAAAAAAGATTAGTTTTTACGAACCCAGAGTTGTTTCACAACTCATCTGGGTCGAGCAATAGATTTCATAGCATTACCAGAAACATTAGCATTAACAGATTTTGGGTTCTTAGCAAAGTTAGTGACATCAGATTTCACATTAAAAGTCCTCGACTTCCTAGCCCTTTTAGAATCTCTAGCCCTTTTAAAGCACTCATGTTGGTAATGACCTCCTTTACCACAATACCAGCATGTGATGTGAGATTTTAAGCCTACATACTTACTATATCTTGGGTAAACGGGTTTGTTGTCGACCCGGGCCTTGAAATCAATTCGCGAGGGACCAACTTTCTGGACTTGGTTTTCCCACATGGTGCGAACCTTTTGATTAGGGTACCACTTCTGTTTCCCTTTACCCTTGTTGTCCACAACATGCGATGAGCAACTTGCGTTGTGAGCATGCATAGGGGATTTACCTTTGGGCAATTGAGAGCTAGAAGCGTTCCCCTTTTCATCTTGGTTTTTCCCATAGCCAAGACCAGGTCGTTGAACAACCTTCACAAACCTCCTTCCGAAGTCTTCCTTGACTTCTTGGACCTTGTCGGCGACAAACTCATCTTTCCATTTCTGCTTTTTAGCTTCATCATCTATCTTCAAAATTTCAAGATCATTAGACAATTTAGCATTTCCGAGTTTCAACATGAGCTTTTCACCTTCAAGACTAGTCACCTGTTTTTCAAGGTCGTCGACCTGTTTCTGAAAGTCAACAACCTGAGACTCAAGGTTAGGACATTTAATGCAAGCAACAGGTTTAGAGACAACATTCCTTTCCGAATCAATAGCCTTAGAAGACCAAACTTTGTTATCATCAATCAGATTAGCAATTTTTGCATCTTTTTCATCAATTTCTTCACTTAGCTCCGAAACTTGAAGACTAAGTTTTTCAATGATAGCACAAAGTTGTTCTCTAGAATTTTTAGCCAAAAGAGATGAGAGATCAGAATTACTTAGCTCAGTTGAAGAGTCATCTCCCAAAGCCATGAAACATGCTCCTTTGGTTGGCGACATGTCTTCTTCATCATCTGACATGTCTAAGGTCGCGAACAAGCTTCTCCCAGCCTCCTTCTCAGGACATTCTTTGGCAAAGTGTCCCTTTTCTTTACAATGATAGCATATCACTTCTTTACTTGGCTCAGGGGCTTTAGATTGTGTCTCGTTGCGAGTCCAAAGTCTCTTCATAGCTCTAAAGATAAGAGCTACGTCGTCGTCGACATCCTCCATGTCTTCATGACCTTGAGCAAGATCGAAAGCCTTTTCGACCTTAAAAGCAATGCCCTTGACCCTCTCAGAGTGAAGTCTATCTTCCCTTCTTTCTTGGATTCCTCCGAGCATGGTCAGTTGACCAACCACATCCTCCAAGGTTAGTGACTTCGTCTCCTTTTGAGTAAGAAGAGAAGTCGCCATCCTATCCCATTTCTTGTTGAGGCCAGAAATCAACTTGTTAGTTTGCTTGCATTGAGGAAGCTTCTCACCAAGAAACTCCAATTGATTGACCACCGATTGGAATCTTGAGTAGTAGTCGTGGATGGACTCACCCTTTTCATGGAACAAGTTCTCATATTCTCGCTCAAGGGTTATGATTCTGTCCTTTTTGACATCGTCATTTCCTTGATGGAGACGTTTGAGAGAATCCCAGATTTCTTTGGCGGTGTCATAACCAATGACCTTCTTGAGGTCACTCTTATAAGAAAGAGCATGGTGGAGGACTTTCTTTGCTCTGTCATTCTTCTCAAGCTTTTTGAAGTCAGCATCATTGTACTCCGTGACTTCTTTCTCCTTTCCATCAGCTTTGAGAATCTTTTTGGGGCCTATGCATATGACTTTCCAAAGCTGGCCATCAAGAGAGCATATGTGGGTTCTCATTTGCTTTGCCCACCAATCGTACTCTCCAACCTTGAGGACCAGAGGTTTCCAGAAGGAGTCACTTATAGCGGTGTTGGTGGTAGACATCTTTCCGGCAAAGTACTAAGCAAATCTAGAGCCAAAGCTCTGATACCAATTGTAGGATCTGTGTTAGTACTTAGAAGTCGTCGACACCTACGATGTCGGTGACCAGAGTCAACAACCTCAGTTTATGCAGCGGAATTAAAATACACAGGAAAGATTACGAAATACCAGATTGACACAATGATTTAGAGTGGAAACTCCTTGTAGCCAACGTGCTTGCAAGGAGAAAAACCACTTGCCTTTCAAGCTTCAACTTGAAAGGACTTGAAGAGCACTTCGCTCGCTATATTGATTTCTCGGGCCACAAAAGGTATTCCTACTTCAAGATGCGCATCCCACGCTCCGGCGAATCCCACGCCCTCTCTTGCAAGTACTCTTTCCTTTTATCTCAACCCTCACTCAATACAACTCGCTCATACTCAACCTTCTTAAGGATCGAATCCCACGATCCTCTCTTCTACACCACACACTCTCAATACAAGTTTTTCTCTTGACTCTCTTGGTTCCTACAATGTACCCACAAAATTATATATAAAGAACAAAGAAGATTGCTGCACAATTCATCATTTTTGCCCAAGGAATGAATTGTACACAATCCATACAAAATCTTTCCTTAAATAAAATCCTAAGCCATCATAAAATCATCTTCAATATCTTCCTTGATCTCTTGATGATTTTCCATCTTTATGATCTTGTTCTTGCCTTAAACAAACTGCTGAATATGCTGGACATGATTTCCATATAAGAAAAACACGCTGTTTCCTTTTCTGAATTTCCGCACGCGCTTCGCTTCTGGAAACTGAGGTCGGCGACCTCTCGGCAACCTCTTCGGTTTGGAACCATCAAAACACGAACTCGGTTTTCTAACACATATTCTCCCTTTTTGATGCATCAAAATTAAGTTTAATCTAGTGAGGCGGCGGTGCATGATTTTTCCTTTTAGAGCGAGGTTTGGGCTTGTACCAAATTCTTCAACAGTTGAAGCCCAAACCAAATTCTACGAAAATGATCACATGTTAGTAAGTTAGGTTCAATTCGTTTTGGATTAAAAAATTTAGAATTCCGATGACCTCAAATAAACCACTAGGGTATTTACTAGTTTAGTTAATGTGAATTGTTGTAAATAAACTATAGTTCAAGCCTTATGAGAATTCTAAGGGTTGAGGAAGTGCCCAAAGAGGATCCACTCTACGCGGAGATTGAGGCAGACCTAGCAAAGTTTATGCCAAAGGTATCAAGGGACGTCTCTTCCAAGCAGGTCCAGGCCAAGGACGCTGCTCCAATAGTTGTTGTGGTGGACGAATCTCCAATGAAGAAGCCTCCTCCTCCTCCTCCTCCTCCTCCTCCTCCTCCTCCTCCTCCTCCTCCTCCTCCTCCTCCTCCTTCTTCCACTTCAACGAAAGCCAAGATCCGCACTCCCTCTCCTCCTCCTCCTCCTCCTCCTCCTCCTCCTCCTCCTCCTCCTCCTCCTCCCACCAAGGCTTGCTCTTCTACTCCTCCCCCTCCTCCTCCTGCATATGAATATGAGGAGGGTGAACAAGTCCAAGGGACGCTCCCTGCGGAGGTCCCTCAGGAGTCCCTCAAGAAGGCTCCTGCTCCGTCCGCCCCTGTGGAAATAGGGGCGTCCGGAGATAAGGACGAGGAGATGGCTGAGTCCTCACAGCACCAAGAAGATGAGGCTTCTCTTGAAGAAGATGTTGGTCCTCAGGATGAGGATGATGATGAAGAAGATGGTGATAGTGATGATGCCGGTGAGGATATTGTTGTTAAGGGAAACGGTTCCAAGAAGAAGAAGCTGAAGAAAATCTTGGGGCCGCTAATTTTTGATGTAGAGTTCCTCCGCTCCAATGAATATGGGGAGTTCCTTCAGTTGCTAGACTTCGGAGGGTGTACTCATCTAGGGGCCGAGCTTGCCACTGTGGACCCTAACAAAATGAAACGCTTTTACTCCAAGTATGAGCTAATTAAAGTCAAAGGGAAGCCACAAGGGAAGTTCGTTGTGAACGACGACGAGTACTCCATTGCTGAAGGTACTGTCCGTCACATGCTTAATCTTCATTCCTCTCCCCCTGATGCCTTACACGACGTCCCCAATAAAAACTTTGGCCGTTTCGATCAAGAGGATATATATATATATATTTGATCACATCTTCCACACGAAACAAAACGTTGTTAAAGATCGGGTAGCGCACGTCCTGACCAAGACCGGAGTCCTTGCTCATCATTTTATCGTCAGGATGGTCGTGCCATACCAAGAAAAGAAGTCCATCGTCCAAATCACCGACAATATCATATTGGACGCTTTTCTAAAAAGGCAACCAATCAACCTAGCCAGGATCATCCTTGAGCATATGGGGAAGTGCAACAACAAAAGGCACTCTCTTCCCTATCCTGAGCTAGTGAAGAGGATTATGTTGCAACAAGGGGTGTATGAGCCGAAGAAAGAAAGGCAATTCGACATCCATTGGGACGTAAGGCAGATTGTAAAGATGCGTAAGAATGAAGAGCTTCCATCTTTTAGGAAGCAAAAGGAAAGGGAAGCCAAGGAGAAGGTTACTGCTGCTGCTGCTGAGAATGCTCAAGGGTTAGGGGTGCTAGTTGAGCCGAATGCAGAAAATGAAGAAGAGAATGAGGACACTACTCATATGGTTGAAGGCTACTCCAACAAGGCACTACATGGGATGATGATTGACTACCAGTGCATGATCATCGATCTCATCCAACAAGTGCACTCTATCAGAATATCCAAAACTGAACAAGAATGAAGTCCCTACGAGATTAGGACAAAGTCCTCATCGAGAAGGGACGCATGCCAAAACTGTATGTGAAGAAGTTCAAATTCAAACAAGGCTGCCCCCAACTTGATTACATCATACTCGACCGTAGTCCTCAAAAGGAAGCTTTCCATGTTTGGGCACGTGCGCATACTTCCAAAGAAGTCTCTACCTAGAAGATGGTCCCCTGACCACGTGGAGGCTTCCCAAGCAATGAAAGAGTTGACTTCCTCAAGATGCAAATCGCACCGTTGAAGTGAAGTGACAAGTTCTGCAACGATCTCTGAGGACGCCCAAAAACAAAGTTTATCATCACTATAAATACCCCCAAGGGTCATTCATAGTGAGAAGCATTCTCCCGAGCTCTCTCCCAAAGCATTCAAAAACTCAATAACGAAGATCAAGAAGATCGAGTGAGCTTGAACCGGAAGAAAAAGTCCAACAAACAATCACAAACAAATCATAAAGTTAGAAAGGAATTGTCTCTCACGAAGCTACTGTGAGGGACGTGAGTGTTTAGCGTCCTTATAAGAAGAGTGTTAGGTTATAGTGTTAGGCTTAAATGAGCGTTTACTAGTGAGGCTAAAGACGGACTCTTAGACTCAGAGAATTGTATAAGCTCGACTTGTAATCTGTAAGGACTCCCTCTAAATAAGATAAAGAAGGCTATTCGAAAATCCTCCTCGGAGGTAGAGGTTTACCCATAAGACTACTTGGTCTTAGTGGGGTTCCTCTATAAATCACTGAGTTCTTATCTTATTTGTTTTGCCTGCTTAAGTTTATTACATTTCCGCTGCCAAGGGACTCCACCTAAGGACGTCCCTATCCTGACTACTAACGTTAACGATCCAATAATATATTTGTCCATATAAGATTTTATTAAGCCACATCATATCCATTTATTAAGCCACATCAGAATTATTTAGGTAAATGAAATTTTTTCCTAACAAAAAAGGTATATATAGAGATTGTTTATAAACTATTTTATTTTATTAAGCCATATCATATTTATCTATAAGATTTTTAGTAAGATACTAATTAAGAAATGAAATATTTTCATGACTATATATATGTCAATAGATATTTTTATTAAATAATCAACATGTTTCATGTCTTAATTAAAGTATTAATTAGTATTTTCTTTCTTCATTAAAATTTGATTGTATACAGTTTATTATTTTAATTCATTATAAGATCGTAATGTTTATTTTTAAAAATGATCATAATTTCTCAAAAAATTATAATTATGTATTTTATAACAATGCTATTTATATATAAAATTTATTTATATATGAGATTAATGTACTATTTATAGTTTAAAACAATTAAATATAAATTTTATTCAAATCCCGTAGAAGGTATAGGGGTTACACCTAGTATGATTCCTAAACATGAAGGCCCAAGGGTTGAAAAAGAGGTACATATAGGTCTTAATTAGTTAGTTGTTTCTAAAACAATAAGCAGTATTATTAATGGAGAAAGACTCCTATACGAAGGAGTCTTATGGTGAGAAATAAGAATGCATCTGCACCGTTCGTTGCCCCCTGTTTCATCTTAATCAACGCACAATACTAGACTATTTTAGGAAAGGGATTAAAATAACCCATTCCTCCGCCTCTTCACCGATAGTCCCTTGCTCTTTGCTCAGGCTCCGGCCTCCGGATGCCACATTCCTCCACCGCAAAATCCGACCTCCTTCCACCTCTTCACCGTCGGCCTCGCTAATCGCTCTAAATCTTGAGGGTCTCGAGAATACAAATTAACCCGACCCCGTTGTAGCAAGTGGTGGATGTCAAACGCTCGGGAATTTTGTCGTTTGATGCACCTAAAGACTTGAAAACTGGAAAAGAGAAGCTAAAACAAAAGAAAACAAGAGAAATGCTCGGGACCGACACTATGGTCACTTCGGGCCCGAGGTTGATCGACGAGAAAGAGAGTCAGGATCGACACAGACTAAGTCGGGCCCGATGTTGCTGGGGATGTCGAGCTTAAATTTGGAGAGATAGATCTCGGGGTTTTGGGTTCCTCCTCTAGTAGAT
This sequence comes from Polygonum aviculare, assembly GCA_934048045.1. Lineage (NCBI taxonomy): Eukaryota > Viridiplantae > Streptophyta > Magnoliopsida > Caryophyllales > Polygonaceae > Polygonum > Polygonum aviculare. The sequence goes on along the minus strand of OW204024.1, from coordinate 27,102,621 downwards.
ATGGACTTTTCCACCCCAATGCCAACAATAAATGTTGATCCTCGTAGGATCGAGGTTGTTCGCCTCGTTCCCGCCATTTCTACACATCGACCCATAGGGGATTTGATCTTCCTTTCTTGCATCTCGTGATGGGCAATTGCTCACTTCCATTCACTCTTGCCAACCGCAAGCCCTTGATCCCTTGCTTCCACAAGGAATTGTAGCTCTATGTAGAGTGGGTTCCTAGATCAATCACTCAAGGCTATCAAATTGGGGTTTCAAACCCAACCTAGCTAGAGGTTTCCCCCATAGCCTAAGATCAATGGAATCTACTCCATATGGCTAGAGTAAAAAGCAAACATTGACCCATAGGGGATTTGACCTCCCTTTCGATGCAAGGTCTCGTGATGGGCAATTGCTCACTTCCGTTCACTCTTGCCAACCACAAGCCCTTGATCCCTTGCTTCCACAAGGAATTGTAGCTCTATGTAGAGTGGGTTCCTAGATCAATCACTCAAGGCTATGGAATTAGGGTTTCAAACCCAACCTAGCTAGAGGTTTCCCTCATAGCCCAAGATCAATGGAATCTACTCCATATGGCTAGAGTAAAAAGCAAACAAAACACTAAGCAAAGCAATCTCAATCATCAATCTCAAATTAAAGCCAAATCTCATTAACCAAACAAAGGAAATCCACAAATCCCAATTCGAATTCACAATAGCAAAGCAAAACAAAGCTCAACTCACTAGCTATCCCTAGATCTCTCCTTCTCCTCCACAGATTTCTCTTCTTCTTCTTCCTCTCCTCTCCTTTCTCCTTGCTCCCCAAGTCTTCCTAGAGCCTTTGAGAGGTGATTAGTGTTGTGTGTGTGGATTATTGTCTTCCTCTCTCTAATTAGAAGATAAGAATCCCCAAGATAGAAGAGGGGCAAAAGAGGTAGTTCAGAATTGTTTGCTTTGGAGCCCAATCCTCTCTTTGACCGACTTGGACCGACACGGGGGCATGTCGGGCCCGAGGTGCTGGCACATCGGTCCGAGGTTGAAAACTCAATCTCGGTCCCGATGTAGTCTGGAACTCGGTCTTGGTCTCTGGCCACCTCTTCTTCTTGGCTCTTCTCTTGCTTCTCTTCATGGGTTGCTCCGCTCTTCCACTCCTTGCCTCGGGTCTCCTTCAAAATAGCCTCGAACCATGCCAAAAACACCGACAAAATACAAAAAAATCGCATAGTCACCGAATCTCATAGAAATGTGAGTACTACGCTAAAAAGGGACAAAACACACAAGAAAAGGAACGAAAAACACATATTTACAAGGGAAAATAACCTATAAAACACCACCAATTTGAGAGATATCACTCGCCTCCGTCGACGTTGCTCCCGCAGAACGGCTCCGCCTCCGCATCCTCCGCCACTCCGTCATCGCCGGAATTGTTCGCCACCGCAGAACGTTCGCTGTTATTGTTGAAGGTGAGCCCACTGTCGTCCATAAGCCAGATCTGGTCATTCACTTGAACCCTTGGCTCGACTTCTTCTTCCACGTCGTCCCTAGCACGCCGCCGGACTCCCTAAAGGCACCGATGTCCGCCAGATTGCTAAGGAAAGGGAGGACGAGTAAGGCCGAGAAGAAGATCCCTAAAGTGTTGGGAAAAAGACCTCATCGGGATCTCGAATACGAAAGTTATGGCATGAACCGATCTCATTTTGTCTTCTGATGGCTGGATCGGTCCACCATCCGGATCCGGATGTTGTTCGCCGGAACGTTATGGTTTCGGATCTGTACGCCGGAGCTGCCTATTTGCCTTTTCCTCCGCTGAGTTCTCTCCCCTTCCCGTCCACGCTCGTGAAAGGCGGAGCGCGCCGAGTAATTTGAGGCGATTTGCGTTGAGATTTGCTGATTCGCAAGGCGTTGGGGGATGTCCGTCTTAAGATCGGCAATAGCCTGGTCTCCCTCGTCGCCAAGTTTAGAGGGGAATGCACGATTCTTTTGTAAAGGTTGGTTTCACTATCTTGCTGCTGATGCCTTTGCTTTCTCTGTATCTTTTGTAATCGATGATCGTTATCGGAATGAATCTTGTTGATGCCTTCTTGTCTCTATTTGTATAAATTAGTCATGATTTGATTCTTGAGGATGCAATTCGTTGCTTGTAACAAGGATTCTACTCGTTTTTTGTATGGATTTAGCTATGGAGTTCGTAGAAAGAGAGTCAACGACTTTTCTTTCACCCACTCGAGTTTATAAGATGCGTTGATTAACATTTCAGAGAGTGTACAATGGAAGCCATGTTGACCTCATTAATTGTACAAGAACTCTACTTGTTTAATATGAGCTTGGAGACGTATGTTACCACAATGATTCACATCATGTTGTTTTGCTTCACTCACACTGGCACTTTTCGCATTTGAATTAAGGTTATTGGACCTTTTTTTTTGTTTGAAGAGAACTATATATTTTGTTGAATGTTTTGCTTCACTAACAAATTGACCATAGAATTGTACAAATTTGACCATTGAGTTGAACAAATTTGACCATTGAGTTGAACAAATATTGATGAACAAATTGACCTTAAAATTCAACATATTGGCAACAGAGTTGAACAAATATGAATGAAAAAATTGACCATAGAGTTGTACAAATTTGACCATTGAGTTGAACAAATTGACCATAGAGTTGTATAAATTTGACCATTGAGTTAAACAAATTTGACCATTGAGTTGAACAAATATTGATGAACAAACTGACCATAGAGTTGAATAAATTGGCCATAGAGTTGAACAAATACGGATAAACAAATTGACCTTATAGGTGAATAAATATTGATGAATACATTGACAATAGAGTTGAACAAATTGGCCATATAGTTGAACAAATTGGCAATAGAGTTGCACAAATATGGATGAACAAATTGACCTTAGAGGTGAAGAAATTGACGATAGAGGTGAACAAACAGTGATGAACAAATTGACCATAGAGTTAAACAAATTTGCAATAGAATTGAACAAATTGGCATGCAATAGAGTTGAACAAATTAACCATAAAGGTGAACAAATTGCCAAAGCGAAACAAACTGTACGAACTTCAACTGCTATACAATATGACATGAATGCAAAATTGACCATAGAGTTGCACAAATGAGCAATAGAGTTGAACAAATATGGTTGCACAAATCGGCCATAGAGTTGAACAAATGAGCAATAGAGTTGAAGCAAATACGGTTGCACAAATCGGCCTTTGAGTTGAACAAAGTCTGGACGCACGCTGTATCCGTGTTTTCCGAAAAACACGGGAAAAATTCGCCTGTGCCGTTTTTTTTTCCTTTTTTTTCTTGAGCACTTGATCTCTTCTCATCCAATCGCATGATTCATTCCTATTTCCTACCATAATAATCATTTCTACCGGATCCGGACCCATATTAATGATTATGTTGTATTTAGCAAGATGCAACCGCTAAAGATGAATTCCAAACACCCAAAAAGAAAAGGGCGACAACAAGTAATTCAAGGATTTCTTATTGGATTTATCAATTTCTCAAATACAATTTGTATTAGTGTTTTTCTTTTGGTAGAATACTAGTATTAGTCCCGTGTCTTCAAGGCACGAATTTGATTTAACGAAAAATTTAGTTTAAAGTTTATATATAGTTATTGAAAAAAATAGTTTGATATAAAATCTTGTATTATTTTATTTAAAATTTTTCTTATGGGGTTTATTTTAATGATAAAATACTTCTATGATAATATATTCTTTTAATTGAATAATGATTTGTAGAATTATAATTTTTGTATATTGATTGAGTTTTCCTATGATTTGTAGGGTTTATTTTAATGTTTATGGATTATAGTAATAATTATTTATTTAATTGGAGTTGACATGTATTTTTCTATATTATTATTTTAATCTCTAATTTAGTATATAGTAATATTAATTAATTATATATTTAAGGAAAACTTGTAGATACAATTTCAATAACATATATTCCTTCATATATTACATACATGTGGCGTCTACAAGCAAAACTAATCAATTAAATTATTACGTGTTCAACCGCCATATAAAGTAATGTGTTTTTTTGTTGACTACTTCTAAGTAGTATTACCATATAAAGAATAAAAGAAGCACATATTAACGGAGCATGATAATTATGTGGACGTTACATTAATTAAACCGATCATAAGTTGTATGGAGTATTACCTTTTTTCAAAATTATGTATAAACTTAAATTTTATTTTTTAAAGAAAGTGATTAAAATCTATTACTATATACTAAAGCGGAAGCAAATTCCGCCACCATATTGCGCCACATCACCCCTTTCATTAAAATAATAGATTATATATAAATTCTTTTATCCTTTATTAAATTGAAAATTTTATCTTTCTCTACCGTATTAAATTTTTCTACTACTTACCTTAAGATATATTGTAGCTAGAGATACCATTGTGAAAGTATATTACGTTAAAGCATTTTAATTTTATATGCATATATAATAAAGCATGTTAATATATCATTTGCATTGATATATTACGGAAAAGCATGTTAGTTTATATACATTGTAAAGATATAATATAGCATGTTAACAAAGTTAGCTAAGATATGGTATATCTATATCTACAAACTAGTTATAACCCCGGGTCTTGCCCGGGATTTATTCAAATAAAATTTAATGTATAACTTTATATATGATATAAATATTATAAATCAAATTTATAATTTATTTAAATATGAAAAGTATTGTGAAAACTGTAATATTTAGAATCGATTAATTACTTAATTTTAGTAATATGAACCTAGGTAAAACAAACTTGAATTTGATGGTGTGAAATCTCAAATTTATACTTAATAGGTTTGTTCTTGATATATAATATCCAATCGAATTTGATGAATAGGCTTATTCTCCATACATAATATCTTAATCTTGTACTTCATCCGAAAGCAAGATTACTGACTCATCAAACTGACATAATTAATAGTTTTATTCTTGATAAATTGATATATTTTGATAAAATTATAAAATCATCTCCATACATATCCAATATTTTGGATTATTACAAAAAATATGCATATTTAGGAATAAGAAATATTTTGTGTAATTAAGTATTTACATATCAATAGGATTAATTCAATTTCTAAATAATCTTAATATTATTAATATTACAAATGGACCGGTACGATCAAGTTCTATCACTTTGGGTTGAGTGTAGGCTCGAGTCGATCGGATTACGGACCAATTTTAAATCTTTCCTTAACAAACTATTAATCAAATCTAAAACTTGATTTAATTTATTATAAAATCCTATGAAGTTTGTCAAAACTTGACCTGACCCAAAAAACTGACCCGAACCGGCCGAAAAGTTTAGCTTTAAAACCCGACACGAATAGTGGCGAGCAAAGAAGAAAACCGAATCCGATTAACTTGAACCCGATTGGGTTGAAACCCGAAACCAACACGATACTTTATATATATGTAGAATAAATATACTTTATTGTATATTATAATATATTTTATCATAAAACCTATTATAAATAAAATATTATTATAAAATATTATTATAAAAATCTATTAAAGATAATAATTTATTATTAAATATTATTATTTAATCATAATATTATTTTAATAATTATTAAAAATTCAAATTCTTGACATGTTAGGTCGACTCAAACCCGCATAATAACCTGTTAAGACCCGACCCGACTTGACTTGTAACCCGATTGACCCGAACCCGCACTCAACCTGAACCCGAAAAGACCGAACGCGAATCCACCCGACCCGATCCGTTTGACACCTCTATACGAAGTAGATCCTTTATGCACAAATTTTCATATGGAATAAGTACAAATTGCAAGATACATATTGTACATATTTGTTTTGTCAAAATGTCTGTATTTTTTTTGGTCAAAAAATTAATTTATTTTTTCTTGAAAAAATGTATGAATACTAAAATGGAGCGAGTACTTTTTTTTAATTTATCATTAGAAAACTCCTTAAATTAACATACTATGCATACAACCCTAAGAAGGTGCTAATGTGTGAAATACTACACATACAACTACATGGATACAACTATACGTGTATAGTATACCACCGATTAGGAGAAAATAAAACAATATGGAAGAAATGATAAATACTTTGTAAGATCTAGTTAGTTAGTTACTTATATCAATTACTCCATTATGTTAATTGAAGATATGTGGTTTGGTTTGTTTAGAATTTTTTTTTGCTCCGTTAAGGATTTGGTGATACATTAATCAATAGAGTAGATAGATGTACGATCTTGGATTTTTTTATAAGTTCATGTTTTTAATTTCTTATTTAATATTTATCGTTCACTGGAATAAATAATAAAATTTATCTGTTTTTTGGTAGAAAAACAAAACTATCCTATTAAATATAAATGGATAGAAAATTTGTATAGAAATCAGTTATTAAAAATAGGGTGGATGGTTTATAAAATCTTAATGACAAAATTGCCCTTAACTGCTTCAGGTTTAGAAGTATACTAGCATATGACCCGTACCTTGTACGGGGGTGTCATTTATTTATTTATTGTTTTATGTATGAATTTACTATAACTATATACTAAAGTGGAGGTTAAAAATAATATTTAGCACGATACGTGTCAATTTCTTATTGGACCGCATCACCTATCTTTGATAAAATTATTTAATTTGTTTAATTGGTTGAAATTTCATTATAGACCCCACATTAAATTATACACATAATAAATCTATCCAAAATTGTACACATGCATAATGAAAATCCACTCTTTATAATTTTCAATAGATATATTTTATTTAGTTATATTTTCAACCTAGAATCTATCTAATATGTTATGTATCTAATAATGATATTAAAATAAATTGTACACATAATGTATCTAATATGTTATGTTATTTAGTTATATTAAAATAAATCTTATAAGAAATAAAGTAAATAAACTAATGCAATATTTTACATCAGATTATTCTTTTGAATAACTTTATATAACACTAGTTGAACCCGTCGTGCCATGCACGACTCGTATTTTGTAATTTTTTGAATATTATATAAATAGAATATTAGTGTGAAAACGTATAATAAAAATTTTAACATAATGTAATTTCATTGAATATTAGAAGTCTTTCATTATTCTATAATCGATTAAGAATATATTGTTATGCAAATCACGTACTTATATTACAAAGTCAATAACTTATATTATTTTGCAAATTATATTTACTTATATTTTAGTATGGAAATCACCAATTTGATATAACCAAATTAAACATGTAGTTGCTTTAATCATAATATTTAATGGATAATTTTTTGCCTCTATATGCATGAATAGACAGAAAAAAAATATCTTATTAAAATTTAATATATTTCAAAGATCATGATATTCTGAATCTAAAAAACAATTGGTATATAAAATATTAGGAAATTAATAGCAACTATAAGGTGGGGTGAGAATAGATTTTTTTATATAGATTTTAAAATTCTATGAATTCCTTGATTAAATAAATTTTAGTTGTATGACTTCCAATTTTTTTATTCAATATCTCGTTGTGCAAAAATCTTTATTATATAATATATGATAAAATTGTCATACAAATTCGATGTCCAATTGGTTAATATTAAAAATATCTATTTTATAGTTAATATTAAATCTATTTTTTGCAAATCTTTCTCTGACCATCCTAAATGGCTAGATGTCTTTTCCATTGGATTGTTCTCATCCACAATATTTTTCAAATCATCCACAATAACACCCTAATCGACAATTTGACATGGATAAAGTCCTAACATGCACAATAACACCGAGGACACTTGTATGAGAGAGTTACATAATTGTTCAATTAATTAGATAGATAAAAGTTTGAAATTTTAAGTAGCAAAATTATTATTTTTTATTGTATGGATAGATATTGTTGATAAGGTAGTTAATTAAAAAATTGAAATTTTACGTAGCAAAATTATTTTTTTTGATAGTATAGATAGATGTTGTTGATAAGGTAGTTAATTAAAAAATTGAAAATTTACGTAGCAAAATTATGGTAGTTAACTAAAATATTTTAAAAATTATTTTGGTTAAATATATAGTGGGGCCAGAATCAACGTCGTGACTCGAAAACGGTTGGCTTTTATAATATATATTAGCTTAGGACCCGCCCCTTGCTCGAGGATTATGTTTTCAATTAATTTTGTTGTTTTCGATTACGATCAATAATAGTATATACTCCCTCCGTTTCAAAAAACATGGCCTTTTAGACAATTTAGGTTGTTTCAAAATACATGACCATTTTATATTTTTTCCCTCTTCTTTCCGGATATGCCCCTCATGATAACCTCAATTATTGAAAAAGTAGAACATGCAAGCATGCTTTTTCTTTTTGATAAACATTAACAACATGCATGACTTTTGCAAGGGTAATTTAGTTAATATCAAAGTTCCTTAATATACGTGAATTTTCTAAAAGGCCATATATTTTGAAACGGAGGGAGTACTACTTTATTTAATAAAATCCATAATTGATATCATGTTAAACATTTAACATAAAAAAATACTTAATAACATCAGTATCCAAATTGAATATTAATTTAGTAATTTTTGCACCAAAATTTGGGTTTATTATCGAGATTATAAATACTTTAGATGTGACCACTAAAAAAATAGTTATTCGTTTAGTCTCACACATATAGTCTTGAAATCATATAAAAAATCTAGATATGAAAAGACTTATCAAAAAAATAATCACAAATCACCGTAAATAAATTAATAGGGTCATAGTTGTTTTTAAATATAAACGTAATTCTTTAGTGGAATGTGTTGATACCAGGAACCGTCAACGCGTTAAGAGTACCCCACCGAAACAAAATATGACAAGGGTAGATTTCCCGAGATAACATCAAACCATAAGCCGTGCGGTCATCGCGATCTAGGACGCCGTTCGGGTCGGTAGGTTCTTAAGCAAAGGACAACTCCTCAGAAAGCAAAGGTTCGACACCGGGGGCGGCGCTCACCGCGCTCGCCGCCCTGTCCCATCCAGGCAAGTGGGCGGGCGGCAACGTCCCATCAGGGGGGCGGCGGGCGGCAACGTCCCATCCTGGCTTCCGATTGGCCAGCTCCGCGGCCACCGCCCTAACGGCCAACCATGGAACGACACGTATCTGGATGGCGCCCGTCCCACATCGGCATCTCACCCCAGCCCTGCCCGAGCGTCCGCTATAAATAGCGGGTTCAATGCACTAGAACGGGGATCGAAAGCCTCACGAGTCACATACACTAGATCTCGAGCTAAGATCATTGTTGTATCCCGATACACCTAAACGCGATAGAGAATCTCTGTCTTGTAATCCCACAGCTAAATACAATATATCCTTCACACTACTCCCATCGCGTTAAACACCACTAGCGGCCACACCCTTCCATCTCTTCGTCTGTTGATTCGGTTGAGTTCTAATTTAGCACTCTCATCCCGTTCGCTACAAATCGGTGTTTTCAGACTTCAACATTGGCGCCGTCCGTGGGGAACTTACTCAAACTAAGCAGGCACCGCTTCAGCTGACGCAGTGATGGACGCTAACAGCAACAACGCTTACTACGCTGACGGCGCGGCCTTCGGGATGCAGCCGCCACCTCCGTGGTATTACGGGTCACCGCCCGTACCGCAACCACAGGCCGTGCCAGGGTGGAACCCGGGTTTCCAGCAGGGTTTCCACCCGCAGGCCCCGTTCCAAGGGTATGTCCATGCGCAATACTTCCAAGAGTACGCACCTGCGCAGGAGCCCTACGTTGAGGAATACGCCACCACCAACGGGAGTTCAACGGGGCAGGAGGTGGAGCAGGACGCTCCAACGCGTTGTCACCTCCCAACCCACACTTTCAAGGCTACGCCCCTGCGTACCACTACGGCCAGTGCGCGTATCCCATGCAGCATGGGCAGGGTGCTTACCCAATGCCCCACCAGCCGTATGTACCCGCTTATGCCGCGGGATATGGGCCGGGCCAGGCATACCACACCCCGCCCCCGGGGGGCTCGAGTGAGGACATGAGCATATCGTGAGGGCGCTCTACCTCTCGTTCCCTGTCCACGCGCTCCGGCTCCTGGAACAACATGCTGGTGGATGATCGCGGCACCACCTACGGCAGCCCCTTCGCTGATTTCATCCAGGAGGAGCCCATGCCGAAGGGATTCCAGAAACCGTCGGCAGCCCTACAGTTCGACGGCACGAAAGACCCGGGAGAGCACGTTAGGCAGTTTTTTGCGCACATGACGTTCAACACCTACAACGATGCCATGTACTGCCGGGTCTTCCCCTCCACCCTTAAGACCGCCGGTATGTGGTGGTTCACCAACCTCCCCGTGGGCTCCGTCACGTCTTTCAAAGATCTAACGCGGCGGTTCATGTCCCACTTTAGCGGGTCTAGAACGCGCATGAAGACGACGAAGGATCTCATGAACGTGACGCAAGGCGAGGAGGAGTCCCTCGCAGCTTTCTTCACCCGGTTCGTCAACGCGGCGTCAGAGGTGCCTCAACTAAATGACACCTCCGCCCGCGATATGTTGATCCACAAACTCCGCGACGGAACCTTCAAAGTCAAGATGTGCGGGAAAACCCTACACACCTACGAAGACGCCTGCAACGCCATCACCAAGCGCGTCTTCGCGGAGGACGCGGCAGGAAAGCCTACGCAGGATCGCGGGAAGGGAAAGGCCAAAACCACCCCGGAGGCCCTTACCGTATCCACCACGCCAACAAAAAATCAGGGGGGGTAGCGCGGTGGCCATAATCGGGGTGGAGGCCGTCGTGGTCGCGGGTATCAGGGATACCGCGGGCCACGCAATAATCGCGGTGGCAACGGGTCGTACAACAATGACCCGTACACCGGGGCTAACACCACGGCCCTCGGGCCCCGCAACGACGGCGGGCGGCCGGCGCAAGCGAACACTTTGGCCGGCTCCGCGCCCGCGAGGGGTGAGGTCAACCAAAACGATCCCAACCTCTACATCAACACCATCGCTGGGGGTTCCACCCTCGCGGGGTCTAGTGGCGGGGAAAGGAAGCGTTATGCTCGCGCCTCGACCTCCGGTGGCTCCATCAACAGCTTGGGCGCGTCGGGGATCCCTCATGCGGACATCACCTTCCGACCCGGCGATTCCCGCGAGCTCATCACTCCGCACACAGATCCTCTGGTTGTGCACGCGGTTATCGCCACCAAAATTGTCAAGAGAATCATGGTGGACACGGGAGCGTCGGTGGACATCCTGTACTACGACGCGTTCGCACAGCTGGGCATCTCCCCTTCCATGCTCCTGCCTTACGCCGGGAAGCTCACATGCTTTTCCGGCAACGAGGTCGACGTCGCGGGGTTGGTCACTCTGGACATGACCCTGGGGGACAGTAAGGACGCCCGCCGGACTGAGCCCATCGAGTTCACTGTCGTCCGGCTCCCTTCCATCTACAACGCGATAATGGGACGAACTTCGTTGATGAAATTCCAGGCTGTCGCGTCCATTTATCACCTGGTCTTGAAGTTCCCCGTAGAGAACCGAGTCGGCGTCGCCCATGGCCAACAAATTGAGGCGCGAAAGTGCTATGAGGCGTCAACCCGCGCTCGCCCTGCCGCGTATGTTATCACGGGCGGGGCCAGCGCGGAGTTGGACGTGCGGCAGGAACGTGAGCGCGAGCCCCTCGGTGACTTCGAGAGGGTCGCCATCACCCCTTTTCCCGACGCGGCCGAGAAACTGTATGTCGGGGACTGCATGACCGGAGCGGACGCCGAAAGCCTGCAAGAGCTCCTGGCCTGTTCTCGCGATGTATTCGCATGGACGACGACGGACCTAAAGGGCGTCCCTCCCGAGGTGGCACTACATTCACTCCGCGTGAGCCCGGGCTCCCGACCGGTCTGTCAAAGGCGCCGAAAAACCAACGAGGAGCGCGCCAACGCGGCAAATGAAGAGGTTGAGAAGCTCCTACGCGCCAACTTCATCCGCGAGGTCAAGTATCCTACTTGGCTCTCCAATGTCGTGATGGTGAAGAAGTCCAACGGGAAGTGGCGGATGTGTGTCGACTTCAAGGACCTCAACAAAGCCTGCCCCAAGGACAGCTACCCCCTGCCCTCCATTGACGATCTGGTCGACTTCACCGCCGGCCATACCGCGCTGAGCTTCCTCGACGCCTACTCCGGCTACAATCAGATAGCCATGGATCCCCTGGATCAGGAGTCCACCGCGTTCATCACTCAACGCGGGACTTTCTGTTACAGGGTGATGCCTTTCGGTTTGAAGAACGCGGGGGCCACTTTCCAGCGCCTGGTAGACCATGTCTTCCAAAAACAGCTGAAGCGCAGTGTCTCGGCTTACGTCGACGACATTGTGGTCAAGAGCCATAGCGCGCAGGAGCACCTGGCCGATCTGGCCGAGGTTTTCCAAACCCTGCGCGCCCACCGAATTAGCCTAAACCCGGAGAAGTGCGTCTTCGGAGTAAAATCGGGGAAGTTCCTCGGATGCATGATCAGCGCGAGGGGAATAGACGTCAACCCCGGCAAGGTCGCCGCGGTGCTGGAACTGCGTTCGCCGGCCTCGCGAAACGAGGTCCAGCGACTAGCGGGCGCTGTAAATTATCTTGGCCGTTTCTGCTCCAGGTTATCGGACCGCGCTCTGCCTTTCTTCCCCTGTCTCAAAAGCACCACCACCTTCACTTGGACGGAGGAGATGGAGAGCGCGTTCCAGGCTCTGAAGATCTACCTCGCCAATCTACCAACGCTCTCCCCGCCCATCCCGGGTGAGGACCTACAGCTATACATAGCCGTAAGCCAGCATACGGTCAACGCGGTCCTCACCCGCGACTTCAGTTACCCGGTGTACTTCACCAGCAGGGTGCTCCAGCCGGCAGAACAACGATACTCACCCGCGGAGAAGATGTCTCTAGCCGTTGTGGTGGCGGCAAGAAAATTGCGCCCCTACTTCCAGGCGCACCCCATCCAGGTCCTCTCGGACCTCCCTCTACGCCAAATCCTGCATCAGCCCGCGTTGTCGGGAAGAATGACCAAATGGGCGGTCGAGTTGTCAGAATTTGACATCTCGTACCACCCTAGGACCGCGATCAAGGCGCAGGCCCTTGCTGATTTCGTCGTAGAGGTCACCTTCCCCGACACGGACGAGAGCCCCGACGAGTGGAGTGTCTTTGTCGACGGCTCGCACTGCGACCTGGGGTCGGGTGCGGGGGTGGTCCTTGAGGGACCCTCCTACGCGTCCGAACATGCCCTCAACTTCGGCTTTGAGGCAACCAACAACGAGGCCGAGTATGAGGCGGTGATCGCGGGGATTGAGATGGCCTTACTAGTGGGCGCCCGGAGGATAAGGGTTTTCACAGATTCTGAGCTAGTCGCGCGTCAGGTCGGGGGCCAATACGAGTGCACCACGGGGTTTCTGCCCCAATATCGCGCCAAAGTCAAGGCATTGATCGCCTGCCTCGAGACTTTTGCCATTGAATCCATACCGCGTGCGGCAAACGCCAAGGCCGACGCACTGGCCAAGATGGGTTCAGCCCTCCCGCCTGAGGTTGGCAACAAGGTAGTAGTTGAGAGGAAGATGCAACGCGGTGTGACCAGCGCGGTATTCGCGCTGGCCACGGACGGGTGGATGGCTCCCATAATCCGATATATCCAAACCGGGGAGTTGCTCCAGGACGATGCCATGAGCGCGCGCAAACTCAAGCTCAAGGCGGCGCGGTACTGCATCGAAGGCGACAAGTTGTATCGCCGCGCCTACGCGGAGCCCAACCTGCTCTGCGTAGACGAGGCCACAGTCTTCGAGGTCCTCGAGGAGGCGCACGAGGGCATATGCGGAGGCCACCCGGGCTCTGGTCCACAAGATAGTCCGGATGGGGATCTATTGGCCTACCTTGCGCCGCGATGCGGCGGCATACGTGCAAAAGTGTGACAAGTGCCAACGTTACGAAAATGTCCAGCACGCTCCAGCACGAGAGCTGCGTGGCATCCAGCCAGCCTATCCGTTCGCGATGTGGGGCATGGACATCCTAGGTCCTTTCCCTAAGGCCGCCGGGCAGGTGCAGTTCATCCTGGTCCTGGTCGATTATTACACCAAGTGGGTGGAGGCCGAGGCCATGGCACGGATCACAAGCGCGAAGGTATGCGGTTTCCTCTGGAAGAATGTGGTTTGTCGTTTCGGCGTCCCCATCGCGATAATGACAGACCACGGCCCTCAGTTCGACAGTGAGGAGACGCGAGACTTTTGCGCAAGCTTGAGCATAGAGTTGAAGTTTTCTTCGGTTGCACACCCTCAGTCCAACGGACTGGTGGAGAATGTGAACGCGAGGATACTTGACGACCTCCGCCGCAAGCTGGACGGCGTGCAGGGCCGGTGGGCTGAGCTGTTGCCTCTTGTTTTATGGACAAACCGTACTACGCCGCGCAGGGCAACGGGAGAAACGCCTTTCGCGATGGCCTATGGCAGTGACGCCGTCGTACCCATCGAATCCATGTTGCCCACGGAGCGAGTCGCGGGGTACGACCAATTCACCAACGATGAAGCACTCAAGGTTGAGATGTACCTTCGCGATGAGCGCCGAGAAGCGGCCGAGCTACGCTCGACCGAATACAAGAGAAGGACCGCAGCATACTACAACAAAAGAGTCAGGCCACGTGGTCTCAAGGAGGGCGATTTAGCCCTCCGAAGGACTGAGGGAGGCAAGCTCGACGCAAGGTGGGAAGGACCTTACCTCCTCTCGAAGGAGGTCATCCCGGGGGCTTTCAAGCTCACAGATCCGGCGACGGGGCAAACTCTCGCCAAAACATGGAATGAGGCACGCCTCAAGAAATACTATGTGTAAATACTCTAGGTTTGTTACCGCGTGGCGGTCGATTGTAATGTCTCTACCCTACCTATGTTTATATGAATAAAACGAGACAACTACCGTACACTGTCCAACAATGAATCAACCGTTACGGAAACCCGAGTTGCCTTCCTCGCTTGGGGTTGTCCGCTAACGCGCGCGATGCGCTTAGGCGCGCTCGAGTTGGGTTTCACCCCTCGCGATCGCAGAATGCCTTAAAACATCAAAAACTCCTTAGTCGTTACGGAAACCCGAGTTGCCTTTCTCGCTTGGGGTTGTCCGCTAACGCGCGCGATGCGCTTAGGCGCGCTCAAGTTGAGTGCGGTCCTAGCACCTAGCTCGACATGGGGTTGGATATTGTGTCACATAAGCCTAGTATCAAGCGCGGTCCTAGCACCTAGCTCGACATGGGGTTGGATATTGTGTCACATAAACCTAGTGTCAAACGCGGTCCTAGCACCTAGCTCGACATGGGGTATGGATATTGTGTCACATAAGCCTAGTATCAAGCGCGGTCCTAGCACCTAGCTCGACATGGGGTTGGATATTGTGTCACATAAACCTAGTGTCAAACGCGGTCCTAGCACCTAGCTCGACATGGGGTATGGATATTGTGTTACGTAAGCTTAGTGTTGAGCGCGGTCCTAACAACTAGCTCGGCATGGGGTTGGATACGATAGGTTTTCGCAAAAATCTCCAAATAAAGAAGAGCACAGATCATAATCAAAAGGCCGCATGGCGGCAAAAGCAGTTAGGACGCAGTGACCGCGTCAAACATAATTACAGCCGCATCGCGGCAACAAACAGGGTTAAGGCCTCAAAGGCCGAGTGAAACATCAGGTTACAATACAAAAAACAAAAAGAAAAAGAGTAAAAACGTCATTCAGGCATCAGGAGCGTTGGCCGCGAGGTCAGAGGGAGGAGGGTCATCAAGGGTCTTCTCTTTTTCTGGATCGGTGGCAGCAGGAGGTTTCGGGTTGACAAGACCCGCGTCATCTGCATCCACTCCCGGGGGGGGTTTCGCCACCCCATCCTCCCAGACGACTCCCATTTGACGATGAAGGTCGGGTGCAAAATACTTCACCTTATACTTTTCACAGTACTGGAGAGCGGCCGTAACCGCGCTGAGGGCCTGGACGATCCGCGCGTCGTCAACGCGTTTCTCCATGTACTCCGACGACTCGAGGAAGTTGGGTATCGCACTCTCCAGCCGTTTGCTGGTTGCTTCCAGCTGTGAGCTCAGCCCCTCGTTTCGCGCTTTATAACCCCCGACCTCTTTCTGCAGCGCCGCGACATGGGACCTGGCAGACTTAAGCGCCACGGCATCTTTTTCCGCCTGCGCGCGCAGCTCCTGGAGTGTCGTTTCCGCCTCCTCCTTGGCTTTAGCCGCCGCCTCCGCCCGCTCCTCCTCCTCCACCAAGCGATCAGGGAGGTAGTTTATCCACGCGGTGACCTACGAATCAAAGCATAAGTTACAGATTCGAAGATAGAAACCACGGCAGGTCAACACGAAAAGAGGAGAAGATCGCGTACCATATGGCCGTACTTCTGGCACTCCCCCCTAACCTCCTTCGCGTTGAGGGTCTGGAACCATTCCCTCTCCTCCTCATACCCGTACTGGCCGGCCTCAAAGGTACCCCAAGCAGGCCCAGGGCACGCAAAACCCGCCACCTCCGCCCTCCGCGACCAATGTCGGCGGCTCCCGGCGCCTATGGTGATCTGGGCGGGCCCTTTCGAGGGGGAGAGAGGTCGATCCCTAGTAGCGGCCACGTCCCGCCTGGACCTCTTGACCAACACCCCCTCATCGCGAACAACGTCCTCCGCGGTCTTACGCTTCAGGGCCTCCGCCTGCGCCCGTTTGCCTTTGGCATCGGCACGGGCCTTCGCGGTGGCCTCATCCCCCTTTTTCGCGTCTTTCCCCTTGAGGCCTCCAGTCTTGGCGGTGGAGGGAGCCCCAGAAGTGGCAGGAGCCGACTTGCCCGACGTAAGGGCGGCGAACACGTCCATACCTGCAAAGCAAACCATCAGTAATCACAATCAACGCGGTCAAAACACAAGAATAACATATATAAAAGCAAGAAGAAGCCCCGGAAAACAAAAAATACCCTCGCCCGTGTGCGCCGGGGACGCGGTGGCTGACGAGGACTTTTCAACCTCCCGAGAAGGCTCGGGCCTCAGGCTGAGCCCCGCGCGCTCAAGGCGCTCCTGGGTCAGCCACGCCTGCTGCTCCCTCTTGTAGGGCGCAGCAAAAGTTTTCTTCGCCGCGGCGGCTTGTTGCGTAGCACCGCGCCTACGCTTGTAGGGGCGGAACCTATCAGCAATAAGGGGGCAGAGCATAATAAACCATTTTTCCCTCCACCGCGGTCCAACGTTGGAGGGAGTGATAATGAGGTTGCAGTTTGTGAGGCTAAAGTTAACAATGCCTCTTTTATCTGCTTTTATAGTGAGAATCTGCTGCAGATGCCCCGCGGAAGGGGGGTACTTCAGCTCCAAACACCTTATGTGGTACGCCGCGATATAGCTCCAGCAGTTAGGAGCCATCGAGGCGGGGGCGAGCTCGAGGTCGAATAAGAATTGGGACACGTAGGACGGCAGCGGAATCCTAAAGCCTGCGATAAGGCTCGCCGCGTACACCACGTGCCCCGCCTCATAGGCGGCATAGCTGTTACCCCCATCCGAAGGTAACAAGAGCTCCACCCCTTCTGGCCAAGGATACCCCACCGCGATCTCGTCTAACTCCTCGAGGGTAAGGATGGACGCACAACCCTTGGCCAGTGACTCCGGGTTCTCATAGTCAGGCAGGCGCGCAGGCCTGGTTTGACGAAAGCGAGGGACGGCCGCCCTACCGCGCGGTAGGTACCGCGAGAGAAAGCTCCTCGCGATCCCAGACATGGACGCCTCGTCATCAGGGGCCTCATCGTGAGGTTCGTAAGGCCTGCAGCGGGCCATGGATCGCGATGAAGACTCACTCTTCGTACGAGCCTCGGACACCGTAGTAGGATTGCTCCGGCTCAGACCAACGGGCTCGCGGAAGTTGTTTTGTGAATCACTAGCAGACATGTCCCGGTACTCAGGCGAGGGATCAGGGGCGTAGAAGTCGTCCCAATTCGTTATTCTATGACCGCGATCCACGCCTGAAGGGCAGGAGTCGCTGGAAAACCCCAAATCCAGGGCACGGAAGCAAAGAGGCTCCTGGAAGAAGGAAAAGGAAAATGATGTGCACAGGAAGAAACAATCACGGAGAAGTATATAACGCGATAAGTACACAAAAAGCAATAGGGTCTATAAGAGAAACACAGAAAACTAGTAGAAACAAGACACGCGGTACCCTAGCGCGAGCAGATGTCATTTCGCAATAGGACGAAGAGTCCCATCGAAATAGAAAGCCTAGGGGCGCGCGCACTGTGTCAGGAGAACATTCCGCCGTTCTCGACACGCTTCCCAAAGGGTCGGCCAAGACGACGGGGCCTGATGGGACGGGTGACCGCGCTAGGCACGTCATCTCCCTTCACCCCATAGGCATGACGTTTCGCCTCCCCTAAACCGTTGCGCCCCCCGGCGACGTTTCGTCTTCCCCAACCCTGCGCCCCTCGGCGACGTTTCGCCTCCCCAATGGAGACGTCCGCCGCCCTCCGCTGCCCCGAAATCGCGAAAAACCCCGAGCCCCCACCCAGCGAGACGCTCCCTCAACGAAGAAACCACCGTGAAACGCCGCCGGCTCCCAGCGGCGGTGTCGCCACTGGAATTAGGGCGGTTCCCCCCCAAATAACCCAGAAGAATGCGGGAGAAAAACGAGAAAAACAGAGGGGAAGAGGGCGGGCATACCTTGGCATCACGGAACTGCGGGGGCAGGCTTGGGCAACGGCGACGTCACAGACAGGAGGTTTCCGGTGAGAATGGGCGAGAGGACGAAAACGGGAGCGGAAGTACCGGGTTTTCGAAATTGAAATGAGGAAGTGGAGAGGACGAAGGGAAGAACCGCTCTTTTGTCCGGTGTCTGGCGGGCCGCAAAAATATGGGCTTCGGCTGAAGGGCGGCCCATGAAGCAAAAGCGGCCCAAGCGAATTTCTTCACCACACTCCTCGTCCCATCGCCCTCGTTCGCTTGCCCGTCTCCGAAACGACAGCGCGTTCCGCACACCACGTTTCCGGTTCAGAAGTGCTTTCTTTTTGGACCCGTCCTCGAAAGAGCGATCGAGTCCCGGCCCATGGGGTTGTGTAGATACCAGGAACCGTCAACGCGTTAAGAGTACCCCACCGAAACAAAATATGACAAGGGTAGATTTCCCGAGATAACATCAAACCATAAGCCGTGCGGTCATCGCGATCTAGGACGCCGTTCGGGTCGGTAGGTTCTTAAGCAAAGGACAACTCCTCAGAAAGCAAAGGTTCGACCCCGGGGGCGGCGCTCACCGCGCTCGCCGCCCTGTCCCATCCAGGCAAGTGGGCGGGCGGCAACGTCTCATCAGGGGGGCGGCGGGCGGCAACGTCCCATCCTGGCTTCCGATTGGCCAGCTCCGCGGCCACCGCCCTAACGGCCAACCATGGAACGACACGTATCTGGATGGCGCCCGTCCCACATCGGCATCTCACCCCAGCCCTGCCCGAGTGTCCGCTATAAATAGCGGGTTCAATGCACTAGAACGGGGATCGAAAGCCTCACGAGTCACATACACTAGATCTCGAGCTAAGATCATTGTTGTATCCCGATACACCTAAACGCGATAGAGAATCTCTGTCTTGTAATCCCACAGCTAAATACAAAATATCCTTCACACTACTCCCATCGCGTTAAACACCACTAGCGGCCACACCCTTCCATCTCTTCGTCTGTTGATTCGGTTGAGTTCTAATTTAGCACTCTCATCGCGTTCACTACAAATCGGTGTTTTCAGACTTCAACAGAATGATGGATTTATCTCTATCTATAGATACCTTAAAAAATAAATCTTATTTAACAAAAAAAGTGCTAGTTATATCTTAAACGTCACAAATAAATCTATACACGCAAAATCTTATCCTAAAACTCACAGTTACCATAAACCTTTTATTTAAAATAATATTTCTTTTCGTCATAATCTATCAATCATAATCATAATATTTTGCCCATTTAATTAAATATCATATTAACATTAAATAAGTTTTCGTAATTCTATCATGCTATTTTTTTAAATCATCAATGGTAGCAAATTCTACCACTATATTTAAGAAGAATATTCATTCTTTTAAAATAATATATTAAATATATTTTTACTATCATATCATATTAAAATATCAATTAGAAAGTAGATGTTATATTTATCATATATAACGGGAATATTGCATTGATTACACTTTAGGGAAAAAAGATGGTTTTCTTAATTAAGATAATAACTAGCAGATGACCCGTACCTTGTACGGGGATGTTAATTATTTATTTATTTATTCCTTTATGTATGGATTTACTATAACAATTATAAATATTATCATATGTGTACTTTTTTTTAAACGGCGCTTATTTTTTGGACTATAGAATGACATAATCTTGTATATCGTTGTATGTTATAAATAAATTTTATTTATGTATTTACTTTTTATGCCTACATAAATGTATGCTTAAATAATTGAGCAAGAATGACATAAGATAAGATGCATTATCACGTTTTATTAACAATTGATACAAATCTTTTGGCATTTAAATTAAATTACGTAAACTAACTTATATAATAAAATCAATAAGTATAAATACAAAATTGGATTAATATATTATAATATTAAAGATATAGATAATATTTAGTAAGTTAAATAGAAAACCAAATTATCTCGTATATATGTTATTGTTTTTTGAAATAATAATTAAATAAAAAATATATAAATATGAAATAAAAATGTTAACGAATTATTATCTTAATTAATAAATCTATCCTTTTTTCCTAAAGTGTAAATGTGTAATCAATGTGCAATATTACCGATATATATGAT
Source organism: Polygonum aviculare (assembly GCA_934048045.1). NCBI lineage: Eukaryota > Viridiplantae > Streptophyta > Magnoliopsida > Caryophyllales > Polygonaceae > Polygonum > Polygonum aviculare. The sequence goes on along the minus strand of OW204024.1, from coordinate 27,081,853 downwards.
AAATATAATATCTACTTATTTTATTGATATTTAAATATGCTATAATAGTAAAAATATATTTAATATATTATTTTAATAGAATGAATATTTTTCTTAAATGAATACTTTAATAGAATTATATTTTGATGACTTAAAAAAATGATATTTAATTAAATGGGTAAAATATTATGATTATAATTTATAGATTATGACGAAAAGAAATATTTTTTTAAATAAAAGTTTTATGATAGGTATATGCATATAAGTGAGTATAATGATAAGATAGAGATTTATATATTTGGATAGAATTATTAACTAAACAACTCAAATTCTAAGATAGAATTAATAACTAAATTAAATATGTATAAGATTATGATAAAATCAAGATTTAATAAGATAGATTTTCAAATAAGGAGGTGATGTGGCGCAATATGGTGCCAGAATTTGCTTCCGCTTTAGTATATAGTAATAGATAGCATATGACCCGTACCTTGTACGGGGGTGTCATTTATTTATTTATTGTTTTATGTATGAATTTACTATAACAATTACAAATATTATCATGCATATACTTTGTGTTAAAACGACTTTTATAATTTGGAGTATAAAATGAAATAATTCTTGTATATCATCATATATATAAATAAATTTTATTTATATAGTTACTTTTTATACATACATAAATATATATTTAAATAATTGAGGAAGAATGACATAAGATAAGATGCATTATCACATTTTATTAAGAGTTGGTATAAATCTTTTGGCATTTAATTAAATTATGTAAACTAACTTATATAACAAAATCAATAATTTTAAATAAAAACTCAGATTAATTGATTATAATATTGAAGATATAGATAATATTTAATAATTTTAATAGAAAACCAAATTATCTCGTATATATGTTATTAAATAATACATGAAATTGTTAACAAATTATTATCTTAAGTCAGAAATCTATCTTTTTTTTTTCTAATGTGTAATCATTATGCAATATTAGCGATATATATGGTAAATATAACATCTACTTTTTTATTGATATTTTTATATGATACAATAGTAAAAATTTATTTAATATATTATTTTATAGAATGAATATCTGTCTTAAATATAGTGGTAGAGTTTGCTACCGTTGATGATTTTAAAACAAATATCATATTAAAATTACGAAAAATAATTTAAAGTTATGATATTTAATTAAATGGGTCAAATATTATGATTATGATTTATAGATTATGACAAAAAAAATATTTTTAAAATAAAAAGTTTATGATAGTTCTGTGTATTAATTAAATGTGTACAATGATAAGATAGAGATTTATATATTTTGATAGAATTATTAATTACACAACTCAAATTCTAAGATAGAACTAATATCATAATTAAGTATGTATAAGATTATGATAAAATCAAGATTTAATAAGATAGATTTATAAATAAGGGGGTGATGTGGCGCAATATGGTGGCAGAATTTGCTTCCGCTTTAGTATATAGTAATAGATATTGATAATTATATTTTTATTAAATTTATCTACTACTGTTACTATTACTAATTTATTACTATATAATTAAAACATTATCTTATTAAAAACATTTTTTCCATCGTATTGCATCACATCACCCCTTTAAAAACTTAACTTATTAAATCTTATACATAATTAAGATATTAGTTCTATCTTAGAATTTGATTTGTTTATGTAACAATTCTATATTATATAAATCTCAACCTTATCATTATATCCATTTAATTAATACACAGATCTATGATAAACTTTTTATTAAAAAAATATTTCTATTTAGTCATAATCATAATATTTTACCCATTTAATTAAATAGCATATTAATTATAAATTATTGTTCATGATTTTATTATGGTATGTAGCAAATTCTACCACTATATTTAAGCCAAATATTCATTCTATTAAAATAATATGTTTATATACTTTTTACTATCATATCATATTAAAATCTCAATAAAAAAGATTAGATACTATATAAATAAATAACATCCCGTACAAGATACGGGTCATTTGCTAGTTTCTACTAAAAAAAAAGAAACTGATTAAAATGAAAATCAATAGATAAGAAGAAATCTAATGCACGTGGGTCACTTATTTTTTAAAGAAAGTGATTAAAATTTCTACTAAAAAAAAGAAACTGATTAAAATGAAAATCAATATATAAGAAGAAATCTAATGCACGTGGGTCTACAATGAAATTTTAACCAATTGAACAAATTGAATTGTTTAAATAAAAATAAATGATGAGGTCCAATGAAAAAGTAACACGTGTCTGGCTAAATATTATTTCTAACCTGCGCTATAGTATACAGTTAGGATGATGATATGATGATATCTATTTAATGATTGCTATCTTACTTATTTAAATAGTTAGATAAAAGACACTTGCTCCAGGAAAGAAAGTCTATAGAGTGCTTTTCCATCAAGAGCAGCATCAATATTTCAGCGTGGAGTCGGTCCCTTGTTAATGGAAAGTAACTTTAAATCCAAGACATTGCACTGGTTTCGAATCTTCAATGCCTGCACTTGCTTTTACTGCAACATAAGATATTAAGATGTAGTAACATTTAACTATGAAATGATTGCAGAGAAGTGGAATTTTGAGAAAGCTATTTTTAGCCCTAAGATTGACCAAGTCAGACGTATACATCGTACAGATACATGCTGAATGTCCCAAGGCATAGAGAAGTGGAAACTCCCAGAAGACAAAAACAAGTCACGTTTAAACATGAGCTTAATCAATTAAGAACATGATATAGTCACTAGAAGGCTTCCATGAAAAGCCACAATTTTTGCAAAATTAATTCATCATCAACATATATACAGCCTAAAAATGCAACTAAGATGATAATACAAGCTGAAGAAAAGGCAGTTATCATATATGACAAAGGCAGCCAAGTACAGGGCGGTATGTATGCCATGGGGCTTCTTCACCCCACCGTGTTGTTTAGACTATGCATGATCGGAGACCGTGCGTGAGTCTTGAAGGAGGATATATATATATATATATATATATATATATATATATATTTATATATATGGGCTGCTATTATATCATATGTGCCCAAATACAAGTCATAACATTTCGGGTACAAACTAAATAAACACACAATATCAGTACATTAATACGATCGATTATACGAAGACGAGAGCAATTCCCCAACTCTCCGCCGTCTTCCACTTACTCTTTTTGTTGCTGTCGCCGCTCTTCCGGCCACTTTACGGTATGTTCCTCGGTTATGCAATTTCTACGTACGTATAAGTTCAAGTATATATGATGCTGTAGGTGGGTAATTTACCGCCATAAATAAGGATAATATTTCCGCCAGCCAGGTAAGCATATCTAATAAATATCTTTATTGACCTATTAAATCCTGGTAGCTATCCAATAATTGGAAGACTCTATCTTATTTAAGAAGATAGAATTATTGATTGAGCTCCAAGGAAAAACCCTAGCCCTCTCTCTCCACTATAAATACATGGCCTGGCCATGTAGAAAAAGGAGGAGAATATACAAAAACTACCCTAGAAGAACTACCCTAGAGGGGCTGATAATCGCTCGCCCTGACTCTAGAGGGGCTGATGATCGCTTGTCTCAGTCCTAGCCCTGCGCCTTTCTCTCTACAGTTTACCCTTGCGAATACTCTACTGACTTAGGCATCGGAGGTGGATTAGGGGGTCCCCACCCACTTTGTCCATTGTTTTGCAGGTTGTTGAAGGTGAAGAGGCTTGGAGAAGAAGGTCATTGAAGAAGGAATTGAGACCTGTACACCGACATATTTCGTGTACTAACATTTGACGCCGTCTGTGGGGAAACGAACAGGTTTTCGACCTTCGTAAACCCTACGAGAGCCGATCCGAGGAGGCTATGGATCGCTTGTCCATAAGCCCGGATCGAGACAACCCTGGGCCAATCGCGCCAGGCGAATCGCGCGATTCGCTTTCCGCAGCCCCAGAGCCGCGACCGCGGGTTGACAACCCGCGACCGCGGATCGCCGCCCGCGACCGCGAGATACCCACCCGCGCCCGCGGGTCGGAGGGCGATCGGCGAACTCCGAGTTCGCTCTTGGCAGGCGCAGACCCGCGACCGCGGGTTCACCACCCGCGATCGCGGCTCGTCGCCCACGACCGCGGGTCACCCTTCCGCGACCGCGGATCGACGCCCGAGCGGTTGGACTCCGAAAATCGCTCGGAGGAGCGAATCCCGACACGTGCAAGCCCCGATATTCGCTCGGGAGATCGGACCACGTCGCGATCCGTGCGAGGCGCCTTGCCCGGATCCGACTCTACCCGTGACTCAGTCCCCCTTGCAAGCGCGTCTGTTCATCGCACAGACCTATGGGGACTCGCGTCAGGCAACGGGATTGAGAGTCGTCGCCAAGTATGGTCCGATTCGGCTTTGTCTAGTCGGTCAAGAGATTTCGTGATGCGCATCGCTGAAGTCGAGGCTGATACGGGCCAAGAGATCCGCGGTAGGCCTGAAAGCGCGACCGCGATCGTAGAGCCAGACCGTGACCGCAAGTCACGAGGGCGCGAGCCTGAGCCCAATCGCGAAAACCCTAATTCACGGTACGTGATGGGCCGAACAAGTTACGCCGACCCAAGCGGCAGGGTTGAGGCGTCATCCTCCACCAGGAGCGAACAGGAGGACGAGGTGATGCTATCGGAGTGCGAACAGGCTGGGTCTCGCTTGGACCAAGCCCTAGAAGAAATCGCAAAGCTGAAGCACGCTTTGAGGGAGGTGCGGAGCGAGCACCCTATTGACGAGCCTAGGGTTACTTCACGACTCGCTAGCATCGTCACAACGGCGGACCCTAGCGATCGCGGAAACTGCCGGGGCGGCAGCCGCGACCGCGGTCTGACAACCCGCGACCGCGGTCCAAGACACCGCGACCGCGGTCCCAGCATCCGCGCCCGCTGTTCGAGCGAGCGGCGCGAGGGTTTTGACGAACCTGAAGACGAAGATCATGGCTCTCCCGAAAACCCTAATTCGACTCATGATTGGGGCAGTAGGGATGAGCATGAGGGAAAAGACCGGGCTTTCACGTGAGGGCCCCATGATGGAAGAACGCTCATCATGGGATCTAGGGATGGCTCGAGAGTGAATCGAGGAAAGGCAACGGACCGAGTAACCACGCCCACAAGATCAAAGCCGCACACGCGGTTCGACGCACCGCGACCGCGCATCCCTAAACCGCGACCGTGGGTCGCCAGGCCGCGACCGCGGGTCGACAGGCCGCGACCGCGGGTCGACAGGCCGCGACCGCGGGTCGATAGGCCGCGACCGCCGCGGGTCGCTAGGCCGCGACCGCGGGTCACCAGGCCGCGACCGCGGGTCGCCAGGCCGCGACCGCTATTCCGGTCCAGAGCGTAGATCCCCCTCCCTTGTGCAAAATCGCGGACGCGTCACTCGTTCCGCGAGCGTGGAATCGTGGCAGGGGCAATTCGCTTTGAAAAGGGTAACCGTCCGGTCCGCCTTAAAGAGGATAAATAACCGGTTCGCCTTGAATAGGATAAAACGTCGCCATAGCCCGAGCAGGCACGACCGTAGGTACCCAGACCTTTACGCGCGGGGGTCCCGGGACTAGGATTCATGTAGGACGGGGCACTCTTTTTCCCATGTGGTTTTGATGAGGCCCCTAGATTGTTCTTTTTTCATTAGCTTAATTATTAGGATCATGTCATTCATGTTTATTTTTGCTATTAGTTTCTGCATTAGAAGAGTCTTGCATAAAAAAATATAAGCGCAACGTTAGTGCATCACACTAACGGACTCCTCGTATGCTAGCTACGTAGGAGGATTCCCGCGATATTCGCTCGCGGATGTTCCCGTGATATTCGCTCACGGACTATGGTTGGCCCCCATAGAGTTTCCCGCGATATTCGCTCGCGGACCGTGGTTTCCCACGGAGATTCCTGCGATATTCGCTCGCAGTGGTACCCATGACTACTTGTCACGGAGGTTCCCGTGTTTACGCTCACGGAGTTTTGTTCCCGCGATATTCGCTCGAGGTGGTACCCGTGACTACTTGTCACGGAGGTTCCCGTGTTTACGCTCACGGAGTTTTGTTCCCGCGATATTCGCTCGCGGTGGTACCCGTGACTACTTGTCACGGAGGTTCCCGTGTTTACGCTCACAGAGTTTTGTTCCCGCGATATTCGCTCGCGGTGGTACCCGTGACTACTTGTCACGGAGGTTCCCGTGTTTACGCTCACGGAGTTTTGTTCCCGCGATATTCGCTCGCGGTGGTACCCGTGACTACTTGTCACGGAGGTTCCCGTATTTACGTTCACGGAGTTTTGTTCCCGCAATATTCGCTCGCGGTGGTACCCGTGACCGCTTGTCACGGAGGTTCCCGTGTTTACGCTCACGGAGTTTGTTCCCGCGATATTCACTCGCGGTGGTACCCGTGATCGCTTGTCACGGAGGTTCTTGTGTTTATGCTCACGGAGTTTGTTCCCGCGTCGCTCGCACGGTGGTTCCCGTGTTTACGCTCACGGACCGTGATATTCGCTCGCGGAGCCCCCATGATATTCGCTCATGGGGGGGTGGGACCGTGATATTCACTCACGGGGGTTCTCATGATACTCGCTCATGAACGTGCAAACGTGCCCGTCTCCTAATCCATATAAGTCACGCCAAGTCAATCCTAGAGTACCTACGTCTTAGTTACGCAACTAAGACGTAGGTGGGGCATTTGTAGGTGGGTAATTTACCGCCATAAATAAGGATAATATTTCCGCCAGCCAGGTAAGCATATCTAATAAATATCTTTATTGGCCTATTAAATCCTGGTAGCTATCAAATAATTGGAAGATTCTATCTTATTTAAGAAGATAGAATTATTGATTGGGCTCCAAGGAAGAAACCCTAGCCCTCTCTCTCTCCACTATAAATACATGGCCTGACCATGTAGAAAAATGAGGAGAATATACAAAAACTACCCTAGAAGAACTACCCTAGAGGGGCTGATAATCGCTCGCCCTGACTCTAGAGGGGCTGATGATCGCTTGTCTCAGTCCTAGCCCTGCGCCTTTCTCTCTACAGTTTACCCTTGCGAATACTCTACTGACTTAGGCATCGGAGGTGGATTAGGGGGTCCCCACCCCCTTTGTCCATTGTTTTGCAGGTTGTTGAAGGTGAAGAGGCTTGGAGAAGAATGTCATTGAAGAAGGAATTGAGACGTGTACACCGACATATTTCGTGTACTAACAGATGCTACGTCTCGGCCGGATTAGGGTTGACTTGCAAGATAAAAGAATAGTGATGTTGTGATGAACCAATATCACTATATCATGCAGGCAGCAATGGCCCCAACCTCAAATTCTGCAGGCGTCGTCGACCATATGCTTCGCTTTCTCAACAGAAATCTCCACTATTTACGCGTCAAGTACAATCTCCTTCTCCAAAAGCAGAAATCCCTCTACACAAACACAAGGGGTAGGGGCCGGCGCTTATTCTGGATCAAGGCGCGCCAAAAGATCCAACGCTCCAAGTGTCGTGTTGGTAGTAAGATTCACATTCTCCACAAGGCCCTCAAGGAATTTGAACTTCCTATGTCTACAAGCAGTGCCAAGCGAGCAAGAGGAGTTGCTAATTCTGGTGGTCAGTTGCAAACTCTGAAATCAAGAAGGCCGGATGACATGACATGTGCGCTTTGTACTTCTGCACACCAAAATGAATCTCTTGGGCTGTATAAGGAGGTAATTAATACATGTGGTGGCATTCCCTTTTAAATAGTTTTATTACTTACTTGCTACATTTGATTTTGATCAAGTATATACAAGTATTTGCAGGAACTCATTGAGACTAAGGTGCCACGGTATGTTTTAGTTTCGAATGGGTATAGGATCTATTGCTTGGATCTTCAGCAGAGCAAAGGCGAGTCCACTAACTATGATGATGATGATTGTCATTTACCACCCCTTCCTAAAATCGCGACTCTGAATTTGATGGAGGAGTGTCTTCCCATGTCGGTCGGTCTGTTCAAACTGGGATCAGATGCGTACATGATCGGCGGGCAGGAGCAGCATTCACTTCCCCTGACTAAACATGTTGTAGAAGAGTGGGATTGCTTATATAATGGTGGTAAGCATGGGAAGACTCCCACGAATTACAACCTTTACAGGGCCCTCTGTTCGGGAAACGACGTCAAGGGCACATCCCGTGCCACCTTCCACTTGTCCCTAACTGATGAGGGCACTCTCTCTCATTCTAAATGCCACCCCATTAAGAATCTGCACAAGCCCAAATTCTGGCCTATAGTGGAGAAGATTAAGGGCCAAATACATGTGATCGACTCTGTTCCCGGCATGTTTCATTACAGTCCTACTCGAGATTGGATCTTTTCCCATGAGACTCTGAACCGCCATCGTTGCACTTGGATGAAAATCCCAACACTTGATGAACAGATTTTCATAGAGCATCACTTGGCGGTAGGAGACTGCATCTATGGAGTAGATAGTGCAAGGAAGTTTGTGTTGTTTGACTCCAAGGCAAATGAGTGGAAAGTGTATCGAGGCAGATATTGGTGGGATCCTTTGTCTGCTAGAAAAGTGTGGCATATTATTTCTGTCCCAGGAATCGCAAGGTGTGCAGGAAAATTTCCCCTCCAAGCAAGCAACCCGGACCCGGACCCGGACCCACTCTATGTGGTCATTGCTGTTGTGCGGAGTCCCCCGTGGATTACTTATGGTAATGCTACATATGTGGTGGCATACCTTGTCACCTCGACCGGGGAGGTTGTTTGCTACCAACGTCTGAGACGTTTCTTTAAAAAATCTGTCAAGCCTTGGTGCATGATGGAGGGTACCATGCTCGATGTTGACGAGGAAGGGAAAACATTGTGCGCCATATTCACAGCATCTGCCCTCTTCAATGGAGAGCACGTAGACAGTGATAATCTTTTCATCAATATCTTCGATCTGGAGATGCTTAGCGAGGCTACCATGAAGGTCCTGGATATCCACGCAAAATCAAAGAAAGCTTGGCCTGTAGAGCAGGAGTTCGTGCGTGTTCACATGAAGCAGAGGTGTATGTTTAAAACAAAAGGTGATTTTCTGGCTCTGCAAGCTTGTTTCATTTGATATTTCTGGGGTTTCTAATGTTTGGTTGTTTATGAGACCATGGTTGGTTGTTTATTGTTGTTAAAGCTTTTGGACATGGAGTCAAATGTTTTGTTGATATTTTGCATGGGCTATGTTTTGACTTGTTACATGTCTGTTTGTACTGGCTTACAGAGTAACTCCACTAGTTTCTTCTTAAAAAATGTTATTTATAAAATTCTCATCGAGTTTGTAGAATTTTGAGTTTTCACTTTTGTACTTCTAAATAGATGGTTTTAGAGTGAGTAGTGATTACATTTACACAGAGTATGGATCTAGTGAATAGCATTCACAAGGTGTTCTATGCGGACTCGTCATAGCCACTCGATACATATTTCTCAGATCTGGGAGTTTGAAACTAAATTACTCCGCTTCGTTCTCTCTCCATCTTCAACTCTTCTCAGAAATCAAATTTTTATTGCTTCTGACGGAGATCAATTCTACCGAGGCAAGAGTTTGAGTACGTTGAATTGCCCACCTTGGAATACCCACCTCTTAGAAAGCTCAGTTCACGATTCCATCTTACTTTTTTTTATTATTATTTTTATGGAAAAGAGCTTTTATTAATGAGTAATTTAGACCAAGCAGCATGTTGGAGGGGCTGATTTATCAGAATAGCCCTCTAATACACTATTTGCAAAAATAGCACAAAAAAAAGATTAAATTACTCCTACAATCCCGATTCTCTCTCCTCCAATCGCTATTGCCTTCTTCTCTCTCCTAAAATCCCGATTCTTTCTCCTCCAAGTCGCTACTGCCGTTGGGAGATCCTGGCCACCGCGATCTACGTCACGACCACCGAGGAGGAGGCGGAAATTGGGAGATCTGGACCGACGATGTCGGTTTCGAGAAGGATCTGAAGGAGAAAGGACGCTCACGGTGATTGCGGAGGCGCCGGAGGCAGAGAAAAAGGCCAGTTTGATATCGCCGGAGATCGGAGCGGCGGTCGGGAAGACGATGTCGGAGAGAAGCTTGTGGTGCGGACTAGATTCTTTTCTCCGATTCGCTCCTCGAGCCTCAGTTCATCGGCGACGGAGGAAAAGGCTTCTCCGGCCTCGTCGTTCGCTCTTTGCTGCACTGAAACGTCAATGGCTGCCGCTGGCACCACCTCCACCGCCGCGACCGCCGCCATTATCTCCACCTTCTCTCGATTCTCGCTCTCCACTGTCACGATCTTCTCGAAACGTACAAGTTAGGCTTCAATCTCTTTGTTGAAACTTGAATTCCAATTCTGTTATGTGGAAAAATGTGTTTTGCCTAAAGAATTGTTCAATTGACGTTGATTATACAAATTTATGAGGCAATTACAAATTTAGGAGCTCTGAGATTTACTCGTCTGAGACGACGGCGGCGCAGAGGAGAGGTAGGTCGGTGTCTAGGCAGAGCAGCTTCGGAAAGAGTCCGATTGGCGGAGGAAGCTCCGGCGACGGTGGTCGGATTGGCGTCGGTGGACGGAGACACTCTCTTTCAGTGGTGCGATTCCGAGAGTGATTCGGAGGTGACTGATTTTTACTGTTTCATTTGATTTATGCATTGATTGGGATGCAGATTTGGAAATGCTAATTTTCTTTGCTTGTTGAGAATTGATTACTGTTTCTGGTTGGAGCTTTTTTCATGCTCCAAATATGATTTTGATTAGCTTCTAGTGAAATTCACTAAGCTGCTCATCCTTTGAGGGGCGTTTTGTGTGTGAGGTTCATTCTAGTGTTCAGTGGTGTGTCTTAGCTTGATGTTGCCAATTTGGGATGAAGAAATATATTTCTGCTGGTGTGTATAAGAAAGCTTCATTTTTCGGTTAAGAGGATTGAGTTTGTGTGGGAGGCCAAGCAAAACTAACTTGCCACATGGTAGACTATTATGCATTCTAATATAATAATGCAATTGCAAAATCACGGCCACCTTCCTATCAAATTGTCACTGCAAGATTACACATAATCTTGTTAAGTAGTACTATTACCTATTTGTCAATCCGCATGTTTACTGTCTATATAACCTAGAGGCATTTTTTTGATCACATTAGAGTCACTAATTAATTTTGGATTAAATTGTTTTCGTTGATTGAATGACTTTTCTTGTTTATACATTTAACATATATCGTCATTTGTGATGACATTTATTGTCACTTGTGATGATAGTTTGGAGTTGTGTACATAAGTCTTGTTTTTAACTATACTTATTCGGTGTAATTGCTATAATCTTGAAATTTACTAGTTATTTGCTGAATATTGTCATTTGTGATAACAATTAGGTGTCACTTGTGTTGACAATTAGGTATGAATATTGTCACTTGTGGTGACAATTAGGTGTGAATATTGTCACTTGTGGTGACAATTAGGTAATTAGGTGTGAATATTGTCACTTGTGAGGACAATTAGGTGTGAATATTTGTCATATGTGTTGACAATTAGGTGTGAATATTGTCACTTGTGGTGACAATTAGTGTGAATATTGTCATGTGTTGACAATTAGGTGTGAATATTGTCACTTGTGTGACAATTAATATGAATATTGTCACTAGTGGTGACAATTAGGTGTGAATATTGTCACTTTGTGGTGACAATTAGGTGTGAATATTGTCACTTGTGCTGACAATTAGGTGTGAATATTGTTATTTGTGTTGACAATTAGGTGTGAATATTGTCACTTGTGGTGACAATTAATATGAATATTGTCACTAGTGGTGACAATTAGGTGTGAATATTGTCACTTTGTGGTGACAATTAGGTGTGAATATTGTCACTTGTGTTGACAATTAGGTGTGAATATTGTTATTTGTGTTGACAGTTAGGTGTGAATATTGTCACTTGTGGTGACAATTAATATGAATATTGTCGCTAGTGGTGACAATTAGGTGTGAATATTGTCACTTTGTGGTGACAATTAGGTGTGAATATTGTCACTTGTGGTGACAATTAGGTGTGAATATTGTCACTTTGAGGTGACAATTGATGACGGTCAACGCCGGTCAACGGTCGGTCAACGCCGGTCAACGGTCGGTCAACGCCGGTCAACGGTTGGTCAACTGTCGGTCAACACCAGTCAACGGTCGGTCAACTGTTGGAGAGAGGGGTTATGCTATGTGTGCAAATTTGACATATTGTGGTATTTTCATGCTATATGGCATTTTCCAAATGCCATATAGCCAAATCATTCTTTATTAATTAAACAATATCAAGGTCCACAAGCTCCAAAAATTGAGCAGAAAATACACAAGGAAAACAAACACAAGGAGAATGTTAGGACAAGGAATGCTTTTATTTATTTTTTTGGTGAAAGAAAGGGCAACAATGCCCAAGAGGCACCACTAGTGTCTTACAAGACGGCTAGTGGTCCGCCCACAAATGTCAAAAGAAATGAACGGGGCCGAAGACGGGGGAGGGTCCTCGAGCGGTTGGAGGCCGAATGGTAAGGCATGAGCATGCCTGGCGAGGGAGTCGGCGACTGAGTTCGCTTCCCTGTAGACGTGATTGAGACGAGTCCTCCAGTCTCGTCTGATGAGATTCTGACAATGCCCAACAAGAATCGCCAGAGGGTGCGAAGGGTCGATGTCTTTCTTGATCATATTGATAACTAGGGCCGAGTCAGATTCGAGCATCACATTCCTGTAACCAAGTCTCCAAGCCATCTCAAGACCGTCAAGAACACCCAAGAGCTCCGCGCAAGGCACTGAGCAACGGCCAATCTTCCGAGCGCATCCCTGAATCCAGACCCCAGCACCATCTCTGAGCACACCGGCAGCCGTAGCGATGCCGTCGGACCCCACAGATCCGTCAGTGTTGACCTTCACCCAAGGGTCCACAGGTTTCAACCAAGCCACCTCGGTTTCGATTGCCGGCGGGACCACAGTCAAGTTCTTCCGAGTCCTCCAAGCTGCTGCGTACTCGCTGGCCTGATTGATGATGAATTCCGCCTCCGCAAGGTTCGTACGAGTGGTGCCAAAAACCACCTCGTTCCTCCACTTCCAAATCCACCAAAGCGCAGTAGAAAAAATCGTCGGCCAGCCCATCGAACCACCACCATTCGCACGCACCAGGACATTGTCACGGAGCCAGCCTGCAAATTCAGAAGAGCGAAAATAAGGGAGCTGCACAGGTATTTGTAAAGAAGACCATAAAGGAGAGATTTTTGGGCAGTCCCTGAAAAGATGGATCAAGGATTCCGAGCCGTAGTGACACAACGGACACTCGTCGGAGTTGGCAATGTGTCGTCGTCTCCTCTCCGCGTTCGTCAAGATAGCCCCTTTAGAAAGAAGCCAGACAAAGGTCCGTATATGCTCCTGAACCTAAAGCTGCCACACGCCCTTGTACAAGACACCATCAGCCCATTGTAAGCTACCGGATCCGGTAATCAAGGAGAACGCGGACTTCACCGAGTAAATGCCGTCCTGGATGACCTTCCAACTTAGAGCATCCATCGACGTGTTCGGATCCGTCAACTTAATCGAAGCAATACCCAGCAGAGCCTCCTCCGGCAACAACGAAGACAGCTCCTCCCACTTCCAGCCGATAGACTCATCCCAGTAATGGCGAACAGTCAGAGACAAATCGCCAGCCGGTATTGGGGCAATGGCCGAGTCAAGGAGGCGACCCTCGGGAGCCCACGAATCCAACCAAAACCGCAACTGCTGGCCATCTCCAGGATTCCACCTGCTGCCCTTCAAAATCACCTCTTTAACCCAAGTTTGAACACCGTTCCAGACCGCCGACGCGTTGCTAACATCCCTGCCGCTGGCTCTAGTGTACTTAGCCGACAAGATCTTACACCACAGGCTATCCGGGTCATGAAGGAACTGCCAGCTAAGTTTCCCGATCATAGCAAGGTTTAGCTCACGCATAGGCCGGATGCCCAGCCCACCTTCCGCCCTTGGTTTGCAGACCTCAGGCCACCCGAGTAAATGGACACTCCGTCGGCTACTACTTTGACACCATATGAAATTACGAACAACCTGATCGATCTTATCACAAGTGTCTTTGGGCAGCAGAACAGTCGCCATAGGATACACCGGGATCGTCGTCAAAACCGACCTGGCCAGAGTGATCCTTCCAGCCAGGCTAAGAGTCTTCGACCTCCACGAGCACAAACGAGCTTTCACTCTATCCACCACATAAGCAAAGGTGTCCTTCGACACGAGTTTATGTAAGACCGGCATTCCCAAATAGTTGCCCAAGTCCGTCGTAACCTCGAAACCGCTTTCGACGCTGAGCGCCTCCATCATATCCTGACTCACATTTTTTGACACAAAGAGCTTGGATTTAGACTTGCTAAGTTTCTGGCCTGAGGCTGCACAAAACGAGTTAAGAATCTCCATAATAACCCTCATCTGCGAAACCGACGCCTCGGCCATGAGGACGACCTGGTCCGCGAAAAGCACATGCGAAACCAGAGGACCCTGACGAGAGACTTTAATCGGCTTCCACACTCCACCATTCACAGCTTCGTTGATGAGATGGCTAAGTCTCTCCATGCAGATAACGAAAAGGTACGGCGAAAGGGGATCGCCCTAACGGATTCCACGGGTGGGCGAGAAAGGTTCCGTAACCTCACCGTTCCAAAGGAGCCTCATCGTAGACGAACTGATGCAGACCTTAACCCACTCGATCCACGTTGACGGGAAGCCAGCCTCACGAAGCGAGTCCACCACGAAATCCCGATTGAGGCGGTCATAAGCTTTCTCCAAGTCAATCTTCAAAACCATTAACCCCTTCTTCCCTTGCTTTCTTCTCATGGTGTGGACGACCTCCTGAACGATCACTATGTTGTCCGAAATAAGCCTATTCGGGATGAAGCTCCCTTGCATAGGCCCGATGAGGTCATTCAAGAGCGGCCTGAGACGGTTAACAAGAATCTTAGTTATCACCTTTTAAATCACGTTACATAAACTGATCGGGCGAAACTGCGAAATCTTCTCAGGTTTGGCAACTTTGGCAAGAAGCACAATCAGCGTTTGGTTAACACCATCCGGAAGCTGCCCGTTTCGAAAGAAGTTCGAGACAAACACCTTCACAGAATTACCAACAAGAACCCAACACTGCTTAAAAAAAAGAGCCTGGAAACCATCAAGGCTTGGGGCTTTCAAATTCCCCATCTCGTTCATAGCCTGCCACGTCTCGTCATCGGAAACCGGTTTGATAAGAGAGCTCCAGTCCTCACGATAGATTTCAAGGAAAAGACCAGGGCATAAGGTTGGCCTATTACACTCGCTCCCCTGGGCACAATACAGTTCTCTGAAAAAATCGAAAACATGCCTTTCAACAAGCTTAGGATCCCTCAACACCGTGCCACTGTCCGTCTGCAGAGCATCAATCCTGTTCCTTCTTCGCCTGATGACTGTGGAAAGATGGAAGTAGGCCGTGTTTCGATCACAAGAGGAGAGCCACCTTTCCCTAGACTTCTGAAACCAGTGAATTTCCTCCTGCTCCAAAATAGACCTCAGCTCTTTCTGCAGGTTCTGCTCCGCTTCAATTAGAGACGAACTCACACCAGACCCGACAACTTTCTGGAGCCGTTCAATACTCTTGATGACCTCCATCTTTCTAGCAAAAATATTACCGAACACCTGCTTGTTCCACTGGATAAGAACATCCTTTAAAGAGTCCAGAGCCCCAGTGATCACACCATTGGCCTGCCAGTTCTCTTCAACAACCTCCTTGAAATTGTTATGACTGATCCAAGCAGCTTCGAACCGGATAGGGCGCCGATTACGGCACGAGGTCCTAGACGGCACCAGCGAAAGAAGAATTGGGCAGTGATCTGAACCAAGAGCCGGCAGATGCCTAGTGGCCGCATCAGGCCAATCCAGGCTAACAGAGGAGTTCATGAGAATGCGATCAAGTCTGCGGGCTTTAAAGGTTTGGGTCGTCTTCCCCATCGTCCAAGTGAACTCATTGCCAGAGAATCCCATATCAATGAGGCACGCCTCATCGATCCAATCTTGGAAAGTATCGGTGTCCGGGGAAAGCTGTTCGACTGTCCCCTTGCTCTCCCAGCTGTGGAGCACGCAATTGAAGTTGCCTCCAAATATGCAAGGACCCTTCACACTCCTAGAAAACCCCTGCAAGTCATTCCAAAAAGGCACACGATCATTCTCATTCGGAGGACCATAGACTATAATCAGATTAAACATCTTACCATGGAAGTTAATGCTAGCATGAATAAAACGGACATGGGATGCTTTATTTCAGCAAAGAGTATATTAATTGAATGATGTGTAAATTCAAGTTAGTTAGAGGGGTAAAAAGGGAAGGGTTTATGTGTGCCTTGGAAAGTAAGCTGTTGTCCTCTAGTTTAAATAGGAGTATTTGCCAGATTAGAATCATCCAGAGAATTAGGGAGGATCAAGGCTGTTTGCCTTTGGGCTCATTGGAGCTTGTCTCCTTTGAGATTTGGCTCAATCGAGGTTTTGTCCCGTTGAGATTGTTGTTCCCTGTTATTATCAATCAATTTCAGTGTCTTTTGTGTGTTCGTCATCCTCTGGTCTAACAATTGGTGCTCTCGTTGAGAGTTTTATCATTAGAGGGTTAGATATGAGGATGAACATGAGAGAAGAATTGAAAGAGTATGAGATGGATGAGATAGACAAGAACCAGAGAGAAGTCATGGAGTTCATCCGAAACTGGGTTGAGGAAGTTAGGGATTTATTCTCTTCATGGATATCACATGGGAAAAATAGGTCAAGGTCTGAGTGGGATAAAATTTCAATCCAAGTTGGAATGTTCGGATCATGTCTGGAAGTGACCATGGAAGCACTTGAAGAGGAAGCCAATGATAGAGGAGAAGAATTGATGAGGGAAATTGCTATCTACCAAATTCAAGTGGAGTGTTGGACCTCTACTTTGCAAGTGCATTGGAAGGAAATTGAAGAGGAGGAATCTATGGAGTCACTAGAGAAGGCGATCGACCAAGGAGAGGGAGATGAATTCGATTCTGATGGGGTGCCACTCAATAATCGATCGGCTGCAGAGACTACGAGAGACAGATTCGATGGAATCGTCGTTGCCAAGGTTGGGATCGAGAATAAGGGGGAAATGGAGCTCGAGTTCAACAAGAGGGGATTCAGAACCTATATGGATGAGGAACTTCAGTCGGTTGATCATGCTAGGGCTAACGGAAAGAGACTGGAACCGGAACTCGCTGATGAATCTGGAATGGAAGTCGAACATCGCGGTCCACCACCTTGGTCCATAAAGAGTAGAGAAGAAGGCGATGTCGACCGGATCGAAAGGGAACTCAAGGCTAGCGATGAAGCTTTTCAGATGAGCGATTCCAAGACGGAGATGGATAGGAGAATCGGCTCAAAAGGGAAAGGAGAAAAGATGAAAGTCTTCAATTGTGATGAATTAAAGTTGCACAGAGAGAGATTAGCAAAGTAATTCCAAAAGTCGATGACGACGGTGGCGCGTGAGATGCAGGCGAGCGCCGTTGTTTGGGTTGTAGGGTTGAAGAGGCAAAAACAGGTTGAACCCGTTTTTCTCTTGGAATTCAGTAAGGGTCAAATTGGATCCGAAGATGGACCCGATCCGAAGTTCCTTGGGCCACCTCCTTGGATATTAGTGGGCCATTAATTTGGCAAAGTGAATATGGGCCCAAAATTGGAAAGAATGATGGAGCCCAACGATTTGGCATAAACCTTCAGAACCTCATCTTTTCAAGGATACCACCGAGACGTCGTCAAGCAAAGTCGTTCTCTGCAGATTCCGCCGGCAAGGCCGCCCCCACAGCCGCCCGATTTCGCTACTGTAAATACGCGGGTAAATTCTATTCATTTGGTCTGCTATTCCATCTACCCCGTTCCCTTTGTAAGTGGAAAAGTCGATGCTGCCGGCGACGACCCTGGTGACCTTGAGTTGCATCAAATCTCGTTTTCGCCATCTGCTTGTGACTCTCTATACAGCCTTGAGGACAAGGCTGCTTCGAATGGGTCGGTAAGTTCCATTATAATTCAAAGGGTATGTTACAGTGGTGATTCCATTATGCCAATACATCCGGGACCCCCCACCATGGCCACCATCGGATCGATTGGGGTTTGCTTTCGTTTACAGCTCTGACGTCAAGGCTAATTTGAAGGGGGCAGTAAAGGAAGTTGCAATCAAAGAAAAAGGGAAGTTACACTCACATAATCATGGCATGGATGGGCACTATGCTCCGCCAATACCGCCAAAACCTCCACCACAACCTCTACCTGATTTGGATTATGGGAAGTTAGGTTATGTTCAATTAGAGGATGAGAATCAGTCCGGAAACCAAATTCTGAAACTATTCAATGGTTCTCCACGACCTCCAGAGGTCGCAAATGATGCAGAGATCTCTTGGAATGAAAAGAAAAGGCATAGTCGATGGGTGAGGAAATTCAGGAAACTCTCCTTCACTTCCAAGATGAGAGAGAGCTAATGATATTTGCTCCTGATGTGGGGCACTTCGTTTCTAAATGGGAAGGTGACAGCTCACTAGAGAAAGGGGTCTTTAAGTGGTGTTGTTTAATTCACCAAAGCATGGTGTTATCCATTACCCAAGCAAATGCAGCAGCTCAACAGGATTGCACTCCCCACCTTGTGTTCCTGATCCACCCTAGCCTGGTGCATCCTTTATGAATTCAACCTTGAGGACAAGGTTGGTTGAAGGGGATGGCATTGTTAGGACAAGAAATGCTTTATTTCAGCAAAGAGTATATTAATTGAATGATGTGTAGATTCAAGTAAGTTAGAGGGGTAAAAAGGGAAGGGTTTATGTGTACCTTGGAAAGCAAGTTGTTGTCCTCTAGTTTAAAAAGGAGTATTTTCCAGATTAGAATCATCCATAGAATTAGAGAGGATCAATGTTGTTTGCCTTTGGGCTCATTGGAGCTTGTCTCCTTTGGGATTTGGCTCAATCGGGGTTGTGTCCCGTTGAGATTGTTGTTCCCTGTTATTATTAATCAATTTCAGTGTCTTTTGTGTGTTCATCATCCTCTGGTCTAACAGAGAAGAAGGGTGAATAGAAACAAGATGGTGAGCCACCCGATTAGCCTCGCGATGAACAAAACTCCACTCCCAAGTATGAAATTGATTGGGCTTGTGAAGAATTCTATTCACCACGACCGTTCATTGAACCGATTTCTTCTGAAGTTTTGAGATAAGGAGCAAGCTGTCGGATTCAACAATGAATGATGTCTCTCAATCCTTGAACATCAGCCAACTCCAAAGCCCAAAGGATAGCCTCAGCTTCAGCTGCCTCCACCGAAGAGCCAGGCTGGATACGTTTACTCCCCGCAAAGATAGCACCCCCCAACGAGCTCCACGCGATCACACCAACACCGCACCGGTTATCTTGAACAGATGCGTCGCAGTTAACTTTCACGAAACCCTCAGCTGGTTTAATTTTTCCATCTGTGCATAACTCTCCTGGCTGTATCTTTCGACTTTGAGAGAAGAGAAACGGCCTCAAAGCAAGAAACCATCACGCTGTCAGCAATTTCGGCAGGATAGCTACTTGAACCAGAGAACACTCGAGCGTTACGAGAATTCCAAAGCTCCCAACAAGTGATGGCCCAAAGCTGAACAACCTCTTCCCTCTGCGATCAACAGACAACATCAGCCCAATCAGAAAAATTGACTACCCCATATCCAAGAGAAAAATAATCCGGACTGACACTTCTCCAAACCTCCTTAGTAAAACGACACTTGATCAGAACGTGCATCGAAACCTCAATGCTACCGCAAAGATCACAAGAAGCATCAGAACTGATTTTACGCCGGGCAAGGTTACCTTTGCAAGGCAAAATATCACAAGTCGCACGCCATATGAATTAATGTTCTTCACCTTAGGAATAGCTTTAATTCTCCATATCTTTCTCCAAACGCCACGGACAACACTATCATCCGAACACTCACCCTTTTTGCTCAAATTTCTTTACCTGTCCATTAGAACATGATATCCAGACCTGACGGAAAACTCGCCAGCTAGAGATGTGGTGAAACCAACAAAGCTGATCTTGGACACTTGCATCAATAAGGTGGATAGTCAGAATCGCATCAGCGTCCCACGAGCAAAATTGCTCTCGAATCAACTCCTCCTTCCATTCACCTCTAGACCGATCAATCAGGTCACAAACCTTCAACTCCTCATTCCCAGCAACACTCGAAGAAATAACTTTACAAGATGATGCACGAGGAATCCATCTATCTTCGAAGGCTCGAATGGAAGAACCGTTCCCAACCTGCCACACAAGGCCCAACTCCAACACCTCACGAGAAGTGTAAATACTTCTCAAGGTGTAACTTGGACTATACCCGCAGCTCGCAGAGAGAAAGTCACCGCGAGGGATATATTTTTCCTTAATCAACCTGGCAAAGAGCGAATCTGGAGATTGAATTAACCTCCAACCCTACTTGGCAAGCAAGGCCAGATTAAACTTGTGTAGATCACGAAATCCCAAACCGCTCCTGTCCTTTGAAGTGCACAGCTTCTGCCAGCTCATCCCAAACCGCCCCTATCCTTTAAAATGTGGGATTGAGCAAAATTGCTTTCTAACCATCAAATCCCCAAAGAAAATTACAAATCATCTACTCAATCTCTCTACAGAACTCAAAAGGTATGAGGAAACAAGAGGTCGCGATAGCCTAAATAACCAACTTAATTAGCACTTCTTTGCCAGCACGAGATAGAGATCTCTCTTTTCAGCCCTTTAGCTTCCTCCAAACTCTCTCCTTAACCTGCTGAAAAATGACTTTCTTTGATCTCCCCACCATAGTTGGACGACCAAGATAACGATCATGCTTTTCCACTTCCCTAATATGAAGCACACCCTAAATTTCAGATCTCCTGCTCAATCCCACATTCATACTGAAGGTCGGTTCTGACTTTGCTAGATTGACTTGTTGTCTAGAAGCTACTCCATAAGTCTGGAGAATATGTACGATTTCATGAGCCTGTTGATAAGGCGGGAAACAGACGGAGCACTCCTCGCAATCATAATGCCATTCAACCGACCAGCTCTTTCACTACCACGAATTAGCCTTGCAAGGCCTTCAACACAAAAAAGGAGCAAATAAGGCGACAATGGTCTTCCAACAAAAGAGACACTGCGGACACATCTCATAATAAGGTCCACCCATCTGCAATCAAAGCCAAAGCTCTTCATGCAGTTCTCCAGAAAAGGCCACTCCACTCTATCATAGGCTTTTGCCATGTCCAGTTTCAAGGCCATGACCCTTCCTACCCGTCCTCTTTTTCTTCATATAATGGAATATTTCAAAAGCTGAGAGCACATTATCAGTGATTAGTCTTCCAGGAACGAAAGCACTTCGGGTTTGGGAATTAGTCTTCTGCAAAACTCCTTTCAACCTGTTCGCCAGGACTTTGGAGACCACCTTGTAAAGAATGTTGCACAAACTAATGGGGCGAAGATCTTTCATACAAGAAGGATTTTTTGTCTTAGGGATGAGGGAAATAAAAGTGTGATTAAACTTATCAGGAAAAGGAGCACCATTAATAACATCAAGACAAAAGCGAACAATATCAGAACCAATGATATTCCAATGGTGTTGGAAAAATAAAGCTGACATACCATCCGGGCCAGGAGACTTTGTAGGGTTCATAGAGGAAAGGGCAGTATACCTCCTCTCCAATGAAGGACCGTAGCAACTCAGCGTTATCCGCATCCGACACAAGAGGCGAGATTCCTTGAGGAACCGTATTAGAAAGTGCATTGAGATCAGACTTGAAGAGCTCCTTAAAATAATTCACAGCTACCTCCGTTCTTCCCTTCCTACTACGCCAAACCATTCCATCTGAATCCACTAGCTTCCGGATTTTGTTTCTAATGCTGCGACCATTTGCTTTCTGGTGAAAATAAGCGGTATTACGATCACCCCAACAAAACTCATTAGCTTTCGCTCATTGAAACCATAACACCTCTTCTTTTTTCATTAACTCATGCTCCTCTTTCTCTAGAGCATTCCTCTTTGCAATCAGATCTCCATTCTTTCCCTTCTTATTCAACTCGCGAAGCTTTTCTCTAACAGTTTGCATCCTTGTAATTATGTTCCCGAACTCCTTCTAATTCCACTCCTTTAACGCCTCAACACTCTGGCCAATGAATCTTCCCCATCACACCCTCAGTTCTGGCCTGGACACCCCATTCATTTTCAACTACATAATTACACCTATCATTTTCAACTACATGATTACTTTTTTTTATCTGTATCATGAATAAGGTGATAATTTTTGTAGTTTCCTCTTTATAAATTTAGCCCTCTCCAATTTACTAAGAAATTGCTTTCAAATGCTGTTGTTTGTAGAGGGGAACGCTCAAGTGAGATACCTTTTATGGTACAACTTGCGACACAATATCAACTATTAGATAAAAGTAAATCAATGCTTCCCATTTGGAGGGGGGGGGGGAAGGGTTTCCTAGAACCTCGACGAGTCAAATAAGTCCTCATTAGAGTATGAACAAGTAAGCAAAAAAGATGTTCAAAACAAAAGTAAGCAAGAAAGGGTTGAATAACTATCTACAAGCATGTGAAAAATATCATATTGAACAACTATGTGTAATTCCTTGAATAAGTATCGCAAACGGCATAACAAGAGTCACTTATGTATCCCCCGAATTTCCGTCCCTATATATAAGCATGCTTCCAAATTGAGAAGGGAGAATGGTGAAAAACATTTTTGTGAATAAGTGTGTGTCGTTCGTTGAACAATTATGGCAAACGGATTGAACAAGATTAGCCGATGTATCCCCCTCCCAATTTCCTCCCCTCCCCCACACCGAAATCTCTTCCCTATATATAAGGATCGATGCTTCCAAATTGGGAGGGGAGGTGGGTGGAAAACATCCTTTTGAACAAGTAAGTGTGGTTCGTTGAACAAATAAGGCAAAGGGATTGAACAAGAGTCACCTATGTATCCCCACTCCCCCTCCCAATCCCCCCTCCCAATTTCCTCACCTCCCTCCCCGCCAAAATCCAGTCCCTTTATATAAGGATCGATGCTTCCAAATTGGGAGGGAGGAGGGTGGAAAACATCCTTTTGAACAAATGTTTGTGGTTCGTTGAACAAGTATGGCAAAAGGATTGAGCAAGAGTCACCTATGCATCTCCACTTCCAATCCCCCTCACCCACCAAAACCCCGTCCCTTTATATAAGAATCGATGCTTCCAAATTGGGAGGGGGGGAGGGTGCAAAACATCCATTTGAACAAGTGTGTGTGGTTCGCTGAACAAGTATGACAAAGAGATTGAATAAGAGTCATCTATGTATCCCCCTCCCAATTTCCTCTCCTCCCTCCACACTAAAATCTCATCCCTTTATATAAGGATCGATGCTTCCAAGTTGGAAGGGAAGAGGGTGGAAAACATCCATTTGAACAAGTGTGTGTGGTTCATTGAACAAGTATGGCAAAGGGTTCAAACAAGAGTCACTTATGTATCCCCACTCCCAATCCCCCCACCAAAATCCCGTAGCTATATATAAGGATCGATGCTTCCAAATTGGGAGGGAAGGAGGGTGGAAAACATCCTTTTAAACAAATAAGTGTGGTTCGTTGAACAAGTAAGGCAAATGGATTGAACAAGAGTCACCTATTTATCCCTACTCCCAATTCCCCCACCCCCTACCCACCAAAATCAATAGCTATATATAAGGATCGATGCTTCCAAATTGAGAGGGGAGGAGGGTCGAAAACATCCTTTTGAATAAGTAAGTGTGGTTTGTTGAACAAGTACGACAAAGGGATTGAACAAAAGTCGCCTATGTATCCCCACTCCCAAGTAAGCGTGAACAAGTAAGTGTCGTTCGTTGAACAAGTAAGTGTCGTTCGTTGAACAAGTAAGGTAAAGGGATTGAACAAGAGTCACCTATGTATCCCCACTCCCAATCCCCCCCCTCCCCACCCATACCCACCAAAGTCCCGTAGCTATATATAAGAATCAATGTTTCCAAATTGGGAGGGGAGGAGGGTGGAAAACATTCTTTTGAACAAGTAAGTGTGGTTAATTGAACAAGTATGATAAAGGGATTGAACAAGAGTTACCTATGTATCCCCATTCCCAATCCCCTCCCACCCCCCCCCCCCTCACCCACCAAAATCATGTATAAGGATCAATGCTTTCAAATTGGAAGGGGAGGAGGGTGGAAAACAGCCTTTTGAACAAGTAAGTGTGGTTCGTTGAACAAGTATGACAAAGGGATTGAACAAGAGTCACCTATGTATCCCCACTCCCAACACCCCCCCCTACCCACCAAATTTGCGTCCTTATAGATAACGATCGATGCTTCGGAATTGGGAGGGGAGGAGGGTGGAAAACATCCTTTTGAACAAGTAAGTGTGGTTTGTTGAACAAGTATGGAAAAGGGATTGAGCAAGAGTCACCTATGTATCCCCACTCCCAACCCCCCCGCCCCCATCCACCAAAATCTCGTCCCTATATATAAGGATCGATGCTTCCAAATTGGGAGGGGAGGAGGGTGGAAAACATCCTTTTGAACAAGTAAGTGTGGTTATATGAACAAGTATATATGACAAAGGGATTGAACAAGAGTGACCTATGTATCCCCATTCCCATTCCCAATCCCCCCCCCCTCACCCACCAAAATCCTGTACCTATATATAAGGATCGATGCTTTCAAATTGGGAGGGGAGGAGGGTGGAAAACATCCTTTTAAACAAGTAAGTGTGGTTCGTTGAACAAGTATGACAAAAAGATTAAACAAGAGTCGCCTATGTATCCCCACTCCCAACACCCCCCCTACCCACCAAATTTGCGTCCCTATAGATAACGATCGATGCTTCGGAATTGGAAGGGGAGGAGGGTGGAAAACATCCTTTTGAACAAGTAAGTGTGGTTTGTTGAACAAGTATGGCAAAGGGATTGAACCAGAGTCACCTATGTATCCCCACTCCCAACCCCCCCGCCCCCATCCACCAAAATCTCGTCCCTATATATAAGGATCGATGTTTCCAAATTGGGAGGGGAGGAGGGTGGAAAACATCCTTTTGAACAAGTAAGTGTGGTTAATTGAACAAGTATATATGACAAAGGGATTGAACAAGAGTGACCTATGTATCCCCATTCCCATTCCCAATCCCCCCCCCCCTCACCCACCAAAATCCTATACCTATATATAAGGATCGATACTTTCAAATTGGGAGGGGAGGAGGGTGGAAAACATCCGTTTGAACAAGTAAGTGTGGTTCGTTTAACAAGTAGGGCAAAAAGATTAAACAAGAGTCGCCTATGTATCCCCACCCCCAATCACCCCCCCCCTCCCCCGCACCCCTACCCACCAAAATCCCGTAGCTATATTTAAGGATCGATGCTTCCAAATTGGGAGGGGAGGAGGGTGGTAAACATCCTTTTGAACAAGTAAGTGTGGTTAATTGAACAATTATAACAAAGGATTGAACAAAAGTCACCTATGTATCCCCACTCCCACCCCCCCCTCCCTTACCCACCAAAATCTCGTCCCTATATATAAGGATCGATGCTTCCAAATTGAGAGGGGAGGAGGGTGGAAAACATCCTTTAGAACAAGTAAGTGTGGTTAATTGAACAAGTATGTCAAAGGGATTGAACAAGAGTCACCTATGTATCCCCATTCTCAATCCCCTCCCCCCCCTACCCACCAAAATCCTGTACCTATATATAAGGATCGATGCTTTCAAATTGGGAGGGAAGGAGGGCGGAAAACATCCTTTTGAACAAGTAAGTGTGGTTCGTTGAACAAGTATGACAAAGAGATTGAACAAGAGTCGCCTATCTTCAATCTCTTTGCCATACTTGTTCAATGAATCACAAACACTTGTTCAGATGGATGTTTTTCACCCTCCTCCCCTCCCAAATTGGAAGCATCAAATGTACACCTCCTCCCAATTTTTGTCCCCCTACCCCGACCAAATCCCGTCCATATATATAAGGTTCGATGCTCCCAATTAGGGAGGGGAGGAGGGTTTGCTAGAACCTCGATGAGTTGAACAAGTTCTCATTTGAGTATGATCAAGTATGTAAGAAAGGGTTGAATAACTATGTACAGGTATGTGAAAAACATATTACTTAATAACTGTTTGTGATTCCTTGAATAAGTATTGCAAACGTAATGCACAATAGTCACCTATTTATCCGCCCCCAATTTTCGTCCTTATATATAAGCATGCTTCCAATCTAAGTATCTCTTCCATAGACCATTGATTTACTTTCATCTAATGGTTGATAAGGTGTTGCATGTTGCACCATAACAGCACGTTGTACCGGAGCGTTATTCTGTTTATAGAATGATAATTCGGCCCATATTACTTGCTCTTTAGAATTCATATTAGCGGTATATTTGTACATGTCTTGGATTTTTCTATTTTCTTATTATTCAATGACTATGAATCGAAAATTATAGAGTGATAAATTAAAATGCGTGACAACTTTTTATTGTTCTTCAAGTGTCGCTAAGGATTGTGTCAATTGTTGAGGTCCGAAAACACCGATTGTAGATTAACGCGATGAGAGCAAGAGGTTTGAACTCAACCGAGTCAACGGACGGAGAGATGGAAAGTATTTAGTCGCTTGAAGTGTTTTAACGCGATGGGGGTAGTGTTAAGAATGCTTTTTGTATTAACTGTGGGATTACAATAGGGAACAGATGATCTCTATCGCGTTTAGGTGTATCAGGTTACAACAATAATCTTAGCTCGAGATCTAGTGTGTGGTTCACGAGGTTTTTTTGATCCCCGTTCCGGTGCATTGAGCTCGCTATTTATAGTGGAGATTCGAGCTGGATTGGAGCGAGAGGACGATGTGGGACGGGTGCCGCCCAGGTACGTGTCGCTCTATCGTTGGCTCTTGGGGCGGCAGCCGCGGAGCTGGCCAATCAAAGGCCGGGATGGGACGTTGCCGCCCACCGCTCATCCGATGGGACGTTGCCGCCCACCCACTTGCGTGGATGGGACAGGGCGATGAGCGCGGTGCGCGCAACCCCCGGGGCCGGGCCTCCACTTTGTAGGGAATCTGTCTTATAAGGAACCATCGGTTTGACCCCGGGGCCGGGCCCCCAGATTCTCGCGGCGTAACCCATCGCGATGGACGTAGAATTTTAGGGCTTGACGATATCTTTGAGAAGTCTATACTTGGTCATATTTTGTTTTGGTAGGGTGTCTTACCGCGTTGACGGTTCCTGGTATCAACATCAATGACAAGGGAAGAGCAATTTACGACAAGGATGTGGGCTTGAAATCGAAATGGACTAATTTAGCTACTTGTTAGTAAAAAGGGCATTTGTAAGGGCCTAAAGTGCATCGCTTCTTAGTGATAGTGCATATTAAGAGTTGATTTTTATAAGCATTTTTTGGAGTATAAAATCAATTGGACACCATAATTCTAAAGTTCATTTTAAAGTAGTAAAGTGTATTTTAGAGTTACAAAAGTGCATTTCAAAAAGATAGAAAAATTGCATTATAGAGTAGCAAAAAGTGCATTGCAAACTATTCGAAAAATGCATGTCAAAGTTGGAGAAGTACATTTAAAATTAAGTGCCGCTGTAAAGTCCATACAAGTTAGTAAAAGGCCATTACAAAATAATAAATATAGTACAGGTAGCCTATTAGCTCAAATGGGAGAATAATGTGCTTACATAAAAAAAATATGGATTCGACTCCTACATAGGCTAATGTGGGTTCTTACACGAATTAATTTCTTGAGGCAACCTTTCTCAACCTAAATAGCTAGGTACTAACCAAATTTTATTTTATCTTCGAGCTTTCATATTAATGCTCCCACCAGCAGCAAATGCAGCTTAATGATGTGAGCATGACCCGAGGAAGAGGAAAGCTCGAAGATGTCTGATACTCGAATATCTTAAAATATAGCTTTTGTATGATTATTAAAATATATTCGGTCATGCGATGAGGTGGCCTAGGCCGAGAATGCACCCCATCGCTATTCTAGATCCTACCAACTGGTTCGACTTCCATAGAGAACCTAGGCGTGGTACCACTGAATGTTACTTTGTTTCAGAAGGAGATAAAATTCTCCAAAAATGGTATGCTCGATGACATTCTCACTACACAAACGCCAACGACTACCAGTATTAGGGGAAGTCCCATTGCTAATCTTGCATAAGATATAGTAGGTTAGTTGCCACCATCACCAAGGCCTACTAGAATTGTGAATGTAACCACGAATGAGTCTTCTATAAGGATTATCGACTCAAACTCTTGAGGCACTACAATGGTAGAGAATATGAGATGGTTAAGATATATGGGAAATCACAATTCAAGAAGAATGACTCTTACACTTGCAATTCCAAAAATCAAAAACGATGTTCTTAAAATCCTCGTCGAGGCATTCAATTTCAACAAAGAAGAAACAACTCGACCAATGCTAATCATTAACTTTATGATTAGGAATCAGGCGGTTCTTGAAGTTCTTGGCATTGAGGATATATACATCGTCCTTCACTGCAGAGATGTGGTAAGAAAAGAAGGGGTCACTGAAAATGAAGTTCATGGAATGCTCGGGGTCTAGTTAATAGATCTGACAAAATTTTCCAAGTTGAAGGCAAAAGTTGGGCGAAAGAGATCTTTATTGCAATAACCAATCCAATAGCATGTGGAAAAAGGGATTTGGAAAAGAGATTGTTTTAGGGTCCTCAAAAAGCAACACCACACCGGCTCGAACCTAGTCGTTATGTTCATCAGTTAGGCCTATTGTTATAACTCCATTTAGAAAACCAGTGAGCATGATGATTTTTCCCTATCTCTTCCTGAGACAAATCGCATACAAAGCGAACTCGCTCTTGAAGGATGCTAGAAGAGGAAAAGCCATGAACGGAAGAGACAATAGCATTGGATCTTGCCATCTTTACAGGGAAATTGAGAGTTTAGAATTCAGATGAAAGCAAACAATGAAGAAGAAGAGACTTGTCATGGAAGGAGAATGACGGAGGAAGAGGAATGGCGTAAGAATTTTGTAAAAGAGAGGGGAATAAATAAAGTTACCGTGAGCGCATGCTTTCGAGGCCAGATTGTAGCCACATCACCCCCCAGATCAATTAATGTGAAAGCCAATCAATTCACCTCACCAAAGAAAAACGCTTCATCTTATTGGACTCCAGAGATCCAAGAAACCCATTAGGCGTAAGCTTATGAAGCTAGTGCCTCTGAAGATCATGTTGGAAGCCGAGAATCCCGCTAAAATTTGAAGTATTGGGTGTTTGGAAGAAGCTCAATAGTTTAAGAAGCCTAGAAGCAATCGAAAGTCATAAAGGCGATGCATGATGAAAGATTCTTAGAACATTTGTAATGGTGAAATTGTATTTGATATTTACAACTTCTTAAATATAATAAAATATTAAAAAGCTGAATTTTGGAAGAAGATTTATCAGATGGAGTTTCTTCTTCAAGATACTCCTCTCTTATTATTATTTTTGATCTACATTAATATGACACAAGTGGTCGAAGTCACATTTTTATTGCTGGCTGGTTTTGGGGGTGGTTTCTTCGGTGGTTTTGGATCAAGTCTTGTCCAACAACTCCCCTCCCCTTCCACCTTGCTCTCTGCCAAGGCTCATCCCACACTCCACCATGATTAATTTAATGGCTAAGAGAGGAGAGACATTCTATAAATAAGGGTGTAGTTTGTAGCTCAATTTGCACATCTCTTCCTTCTCTCTCGAAAAGCTCTCAAAGCAATCTCATAGTAGAGGATCTTAGCTCCCAATTGTCGACAAGAAACCAACAAGTGGCGGCCGGAGTTGATCGGAGCAAGTAGAAGAATTTCTGTTCTTCGCCAGCTCGAAGAACCGCGACCGCGGCCTTGCCAATGCCGTGCCTTGCTCAATGCTTCCAATATCGTGTCGTC
Source organism: Polygonum aviculare (assembly GCA_934048045.1). Lineage (NCBI taxonomy): Eukaryota > Viridiplantae > Streptophyta > Magnoliopsida > Caryophyllales > Polygonaceae > Polygonum > Polygonum aviculare. The sequence continues at coordinate 27,051,924 of OW204024.1, read as the reverse complement.
TCTTCTCCCAAGGCTTGCTTGTCGTAGTCTCGCTCGTTCGTCGTCGTCGTCTTGTCGATATAATTCTCGTTCCAAATTAATTATATTTTTTAATTTAAATATTATTGGATCGTCGTCGTCATCATGTCATCTCGTCGTCTTGTCGATATACGTCATGGACCGGGGCACCTTATTTTGGCGTTCTCACACCGGCTCGGCCGTGCCCAACGGCGCCCGGTGCCTACCATGTGTCGCACCCCGTGGCGCTCGGTGCCTGCCTCATGCCACGGTTCTCGGCGCCCGGCGCCCCCTTTGTGTCGCGTCCTACGGCACCCGGTGCCTCACTCCAAGCCTTTTGCGCCACGTCCCCCCATGGCTGTGCCATTCCCGGAGCCCACACGCCTACACATCAAGTGAGGGAAAAGGTCCTTTTTGGGCCTAAGTTGAAGAAGCCCGCCAATATCCAAAGTGGGTTCGAGCCAAGCCCGAAGTCTAAGAACAAGGCTCAACGTTTTGGCCCACGAAAGCCCAATTTTGTAATAATTTTAGTAATTTCTTTTTAGTTAATTTTTAATGCTTTTTCTAGCTTCTAGAAAGTACATAAGGCCATGTAGGCCAAAAGAAGGGTAACTTGGGCGGCAAGCTACATCCTTGGCGGGCAAGGCACCAAACCGCCATCAATGCGTTGCCATCAAGACGCCCACATTGAAGACGCTTGACTTGGAAGGCAAGCATCTACGTTGGCGGCCAAGGCACTCCACCGCCTCATTACTCTTCCTTGGGCCGCAAGTCGCCTCTTGCTACCTTGCCTATAAAAGAGGCGCTAGGCCTCTCATTTTTACTTAGCTTAGAACTTGAACTTGAAAAGACGTTTGTGTCTCTTTCGGGTTCTAGGCTCCCTTTCCTCCCTCTCCCTTGGTGCGTCATATCCAAGGGAGGAATGGGTGGATTCGGCCTTGTGCGTAATATCAAGGTCCTAGTCAGCCACGTCTTGGGTGAGTCATATCCCATGGCGTGATCGGGCTTGCTTGTTCGAGTCTTTGGTGCGTCATATCTAAGGATTCGATCAAGTACTTAACCTTTTAATACCAGTTAAATTTATCCACAAAAATTGTGTCTTTGTTCATACAAATCACGCCCCAAAAATAGTTCCACCACACCAATCGAGCCTTACTTGTTCCAAACGAGTGTAAGAGAGCTCCTTCGATTAGAAGAAGAAACGATCCTTGAGTCCGAGATTCGTTAACCCGGGTCGGGACTCATCATTTGGTATCAGAGCCATTCGAAGGAGGTCATCAAAGTGTAAGGTTCGAATATATTACTTGGAATTTTCAATTCTTTAGTTGCTCATGCCTTCACCCGTTAACCCTTCAGCCTTGACCCTTTAGACCTTGATCCTTTTCCTACCCAATCCTCATTTCGTCTTTGGGGTCTTGAAGAATTGGTTTTTGCAAGATCAAAAAAAAAAAAGAGAACGAAAGGGAAGAAGAACACCAATTACCTAACCCTTGCTTGGATCCCAAGTTTGAGTTAGAAAACCGATTTTTATCCCTTCATTTTAGCCAATTTTGGGTTTATTACACTCCTTGAATAATATCGTTTAGACCCATTGGTCAAACCTATTGCTTGGCTCGTAAGTTTCGAGTTGGAACCATCCTCTCGCCCTATCATCTTTTAACTCGAATTGAGGATGAGCTTATTTTACATTAAATTCTTTTATAAAACCTCATTCTAAAACCGAGCCAATTTAATTGTTGCTTTGGCCCCAAGTTATCATTTAATCACACAAGAAAGCCATTGTTAACCAATTATTTCCTATAGTCGGCCAAAATCCCCTTGAAGCTCATTGAATGAGCCGACTTCCTACATATAAAGGCCAACCGAGTTTTACCCATCTTTCACTAGTGAAAAACCTCAAAACTCACCTTCATTAACCACATTAAAGCCTCACTTAATTTCAGCCTCATTAAAATTATTACTTCTCCTCCAAGCTTATCTCCTAATTTCTACCAAAGTCCTTTCATATTTTACCCATTCAAGATTATTAAAGGGCTTTTAAGAGACAATTCTTTAAGACCAAATTTCATCAATAAAGAAGACACCCTTTGCCATTCCATTCATCATTCCTATACAATAAAAACGTCACCCTCTATTGATCATGAGGGGCGTTTTTCTTTGTTAAGGTGTGTTAAGACACCAAGTAACTGCACCTCCTTCTTTATTAATCATTCACACACATATTACTCTTCTTTCCAATCCAAAGCTGCCCATTGCTCTAAATTACAAGGCTTTTGGCGTTCCAAAATTAAAGAGAGTGAAGAGGGGGATGAAATGTGTCTACCAATGGTCTATAAATTCAAGCCTTAGCCCACAACATTCTATAGTCTTGCTACAAATCCCCAAAACCGACCCTTGAGCAAATCTTCCTAGTGTGAGCCGGTTCCATACCCTTTCCCGAGCAACTAGGACTTGAAAGTTGTAGGTTGTCGCCCCTCTCAAGCCCACAAGATGATCCGGGCCGCCATCAAGAGTGCACTTCCAACAAGACCAAGGGGCGTGTTCAGGAGCAAGAATTCCAGCCCTTAATGGTTAGGTCAAAGCCGAACGCCACCCCTTCTATGTGGTTTTCACGTCCTTGTGGCATGGCTCGACGGGTAGAAATTGTTGAGTTGTCAAGTGATGAAGAGAAGGGAGGCGTGGAAGCCATGGAAGTGATTGAAATATCTAGCGGGGAAGAAAGTGAGTATGAGAAAAAGGTGGAGATTATAGACCTTACGAGTGGGAGTGAGTCCTTAGGGAATTCGGACGAGTGGATGAACGACGAGGAGTTTCAGATTGAAGTGTGGGGTTTTGAATGAGGGTAGCAAGGATGAGAACCCGAGTGGTGAAAATGGGAGTGAGGAGTGCACCGAGGGGTACGAGAGTAATGAAGAAGACATGGACGAGGAGAGTGGGGAGGGTAGCGAGAGTGAACCCGCAATGAACACCGAGAGTGAGGGGTCCAATTCAAGCGAAGAGATGGTGGACATTGAGGGAGAAGATCCGAATCACCATGGGTTTGAGGGTCTCGTAAATGTCTTGGATGACTATTTGGAGTTGGCGGATCTTTGGGGGGAGGATATAGATGCGGTTGTCCTCCACGAGGCCGCGGCCCAAGCTCTTAACGACGGGTGGGATATGGAGTCGTATGTTGAACACCACCTTCCCGTGGAGGTGGGAGCAGCGTTGGTGGCCCAAGGGGTCACACAAGAGGAGCCGGTTGGGCTCGAGGTTCCCGAGGAGCCGCCAATTCCTTGCATTATCCAAAGGCGGAGCCTCTTTTACAACCAAGGCATGGTGCTCGGAATCGAGTACATGGTTAACATTGATGGGGGTTGTGGCTCGAATTTGGTGTCTACACTTGTAGTCGACCGAGTGGGGCTGCGTCCTATGTGCCTCGCCAAGCCATACTCGCTCGAGTTGTTACATGAGGGGGACTCTGTGGCAGTCACACACTATGTGTTCGTGCCCCTTGTCATTGGCCCCTACCATGATCTTATTAATTATGACGTTGTCCCTATGCAGTCCACGGATATCTTACTTGGGCGACCTTGGCAATGGGACCTCGATGTTATTCACAACGGTCGGTGGAACACACACCACTTCAACCACGACGACCAACTTATCACCCTCCGGCCCATGCACCCAAATGAAGTGGAACCGGCCCAAATGAAGTGGACCAGCCCGGTTGAGTCACCACGCCCGAGCCAACTACAAGATCGAGCGCAAGGATTCGGGGTCGAATCCTCCACAAGAAGGGGAGGATGATACGTCACGGACCGGGGAACCTTCTTTTGGCGTTCTCACACCGGCTCGGCCGCGCCCAACGGCCCTCGGTGCCTTCCATGTGCCGCGCCCCGCGGCGCTAGGTTCCCGCCTCATGCCACGGTTCTCGGCACCCGGCGCCCCCTTTGTGCCGCGTCCTACGGCGCTTGGTGCCTCACTCCAAGCCTTTGGCGCCACGCCCCCATGGCTGTGCCATTCCCGGAGCCCACATGCCTACATATCAAGTGAGGGAAAAGGTCCTTTTTGGGCCTAAGTTGAAGAAGCCCGCCAATATCCAAAGTGGGTTCGAGCCAAGCCCGAAGTCTTAGAACAAGGCTCAACATTTTGGCCCACGAAGGCCCAATTTTGTAATAATTTTAGTAATTTCTTTTTAGTTAATTTTTAATGCTTTTTCTAGCTTCTAGAAGCTACATAAGGCCATGTAGGCCAATAGATTGGTAACTAGGGCGGCAAGCTACATCCTTGGCGGGCCAGGCACCAAACCGCCATCAATGTGTTGCCATCAAGACGCCCACATTGAAGACGCTTGACTTGGAAGGCAAGCATCTACCTTGGCGGCCAAGGCACTCCACCGTCTCATTACTCTTCCTTGGGCCCCAAGCCGCCTCTCCCTACCGTGCCTATAAAAGAGGCGCTAGGCCTCTTGATGTCTCTCAATTTGGTGGTGTTTTATAGGTCATTTTCCTTTGTAAATATGTTTCCTTCTTTCCTTTTCTTATGTGTTTTGTCCTTTTTAGCTTAGTTCCCACATTTCTATGAGATTCGGAGACTATGCGCGTTTTGTCTGTTTAGTAGGTGTTTTTGGCATGAATCGAGGTTGTTTCGAAGGAGACTCGAGGAAGGAGCAAAGCAAGAGTCAAGAAGGGAAAGAGAGGAGCAACCGATGAAGAGAAGCAAGAGAAAAGCCATGAAGAAGAGGTGGCCAGAGGACCGGATCGAAGTACAAGCAATATCGGACCCGAGATCGAGTTTCAAAGTCGGACCGACATGCCCAGTACCTCGGGCCCGACATGCACCCGTGTCGGTCCAAGTCGTTCGGATGTTGGATTGGGCTCCAACGCATACAATTTTGGACTACCACTTTTGCCCCTCTTCTATTAAGGCTATCTTATCTTCTAATTTTGGGGGAGGGAAGACACAACAAATTAATCACCTCTAAAAGGCTCTAGGAGAGACTTAGGGAGCAAGGAGGAAGGAGAAGAGAAGGAGAAGAAGAGAGATCGGTGGAGAAGAAGGGAGATTGCTAGGGAATTGATAGTGAGTTTGGCTCTGTTTGTTTTGATCTTGTGGATTTGGAAACCTTGAATTGGGATTTGTGGATTGCTTTTGCTTGATTAATGAGATTTCGTTTTGATTTGAGATTGATGATTGAGATTGCTTTTCTTTGTGCTTTGTTTGCTCTTTACTTTTGCCACATGGAGTAGATCTCCTTGATCTTGGGCTATGGGGGAAACCTCTAGCTAGGTTGGGTTTGAAACCCCAATTCCATAAGCCTTGAGTGCTTGATCTAGGGACCCACTCTACATAGTGCTACAATTCCTTTGCGAAAGCAAGGAATCAAGGCTTGTGGTTGGCAAGAGTGAACGGAAGTGAGCAATTACCCATCACAAGACCTTTCATCGAAGGGGAGGTCAATATCCCTATGGGTTGATGTGTAGAAGTGGTGGGAACGAGGTGAACAACCTCGATCCTATGGGGATCATCACTTATTGCTTGAATTGGGGTGGAAAAGCCCACATCCACTAGAGGAGGAACCAAAAAACCCGATATCTACCTTTTGAAACTTGAGTTTGACATTCCCAGACATATCGGGCCCGAATTGATTTGTGTCGGTCCCGACTTCCCTCTTGTCGCCAACATCGAGCCCGACGTGACCTTAGTGTCGGTCCCAACTGTTTCTTTTGTTTTTCTTTGTTTTTACTTCTCTTTTCCAGTTTTCTAGTCTTTCGGCACATCAAACAAACAGGATTCCTGAGTGTTCGACACCTACCACGTGCTACAACGGGGTCGGGTTATAAATTGTATTCTCGAGACCCTCGCATCCACGAGCAATCAAAATTTGGCGCCGTTTCCGGGGAGTTCTAATTGCTTTGAGTGCCAATTCATTGAGTCTTTTGGGCTTTGGTAGTGATTTGGGTGAGGGAATAGCCCAAACCCCTTGTTTGTTTTTGATTATTTTTGGTTTGTGTCTTTGCTATGTAGGTATATGCAAGCTCGTTCCGTCCGAGGAACACTTGAGCTTGAGTTTGTGAGTGACCCGGAAAGTATTCTCAAAGAAGCCTGAAGAAGGAAATGGATGGAGAACCAAGCTCTCCATGGTGATGATGAGATGGCTCGACTTAGGGCCAAGATGGCTAGATTGCTACTTGAGGTGGACAACCAAGAGGTGGTAGCAACGAGAGAACGTGAGCAACGTATTAGGGCCGAGGCTCAACTCCACGCTCAACCCCGGAATGCACGCCAATATATGCATCCGGAGTTAAAGGTGCCCGAGCCGGCTATTGTGCTGCCCGAGGTTGCCAAGAATTTCGAGATCAAGACGCATTTCATTTCTCTCATCAAGCGGGATAAATTTGAAAGCCGTCCGCAAGAATGTCCCATAGAGCACGTCAGACGCTATGGATGAGGACACTTTGAAGTCTGTGCTTCTTAAGGCGTTCAAGTGGTCACTTAAGGGCAAGGCTGCACATTGGCTCGAGAACCAAGCCCCTAGGTCGATCACCACATGGCGAGCTCTTCATGATGCGTTCTTGATGAAGTTCTTCCCACCCTCAAAGACAACCGAGCTAAGGAGAAAAATTGCAAGCTTTCAACAAGGACCGAATGAACTTCTCTTTGAGGCATGGGACCGATTCAAGGAGATGTTGCGCCAATGTCCTACTCATGGACAACAACCATACGTGCTTCAAGATATCTTTTTCCAAGGCATCAATCCGGCCACCAAAGACAAGCTAAATCTCCACACCAATTGTGGATTTATAGACTTGAATCCGGAGCAAGCTTGGGATCTACTTGACAAGCTTTCCGATTATGAGGCCATGTATGGGGTGAGCTAAGCTAGCAAGGAGATGAAAGTTCAAGGTGAAGGCACAAGGAAGCTGACTCGGCTAAAGTCGTCGTGCCAAGATCAAAGATAAATAACCCAAACTACAAACTAGGTATAGCAAGTAAGTAAGGGGTCGAACCCAAGAGAACTATGGCTTCTAGTATTAATATAACTATCAACTAAAGATATGGGGGATTGAAGAGAATAATCTAAACTAAACTAACCTAGGAAACAAAACAAACAAATATTGGAAACAGGTTCATTCAAAAGATCCACTCATGATATAACCACTCGATCATAGATTTATCCATTGATTTCATTCACACCTATGGTTAATTCCTATCCTGATCATTAACAATCGCAAGTCCACGGTCCAAGCAATTCTATAACCCTAGGCAAGGACGCTTAACCTAGAATTAGCATAGAGAACAAGGATATGCAGGATATAATATCAAACAATCAAGCTACGAGTCAATTGCAAGATAAAACAATCAATTCTCTTCTTAATCCTAGTTGCATAGACAACAGGTCTAGGTTAAGTTGTTTTCATAGATTAGTTTTGTCCACGGTCCAAACCTAATCAAACAATAGAACATAAATCAATTCAATAGGTTCATGACTCCTAAAGAAACAATAAACATTCATAAGATGAAGCACAAGAGAATTAATATTAACCAAAGGATAGAAATCAATTAACAAAACCTCACGAGTTCATACATCAGAGCTTCTCCCTTGAACAAACCCAAGGAGACTAGCTCTCCATAACTAAACTAAAGAATTGAGGAAGAAGGTAGAAGGTATAAAGTTGAAGATATCTAAAACCTAAGGAGGATCCTGCTTATATAGCCCAAGGAACAAGCTCCACGAGATAGATAAGGAAAGAGGCAAAAGATAGAAAAGGAAACAAGATAGAAAGATTTCGGCCCGCTTCGGATTCGGCATCGCCGCGGTCGCGTCGCTCCCACCGCGCCCGCGCTATCGCAACAGAAAGGAACAATTCGTCTCGGCGGCCACCGCGGTCGCGGTGGACAATCCGCGGTCTCGGAATCTCGACAGAATCGCTGGTTTCACTTCGGAGGCTGTTTTGACCATCTTCGGCTTGGAATCTGACTTCGGATTAAAAAGATGAATTGAAGCCCTTGAAGTTATCTCTCCAATGGCACCGGAATTAGCTCAATCCGACCTCTGTAGTTTACGATATAGCCTTTGCAAGCAAGTGGTGTCGCGCAGACAGCTCAAAACGCCTTAAAACTCTTGATTCTTGAATCCTTGTGTCTTCGGCCTAGATATTACAATTCCGCCCAACTCTAACCTAAACACACTCAATATAGCCCTAAAATACAAGAGTTAACCTATACAAAATAGCCCGAATCAGAAGCTATATGATCCAAAGGGAGAAGACATTGACAAAGATGTGAAGCTCCAATTCCTTGAAAGTGAAGTGAGCAAGCTAAAGAGGCAAGTCCACTATTACAAGCAAAATGCTAGAGCTTGTGAGGAGTGTGGATCCTTTGCCCATGCAACACAAGTTTGCCCGAATGAGAGACAAGTACGCTTGGCCGAGCAAATTGAGGAGGCGAACTATGTTCGAGGGAATTATGGAGGAAGAGGCAATTTCAACAATGGAAGCAATGGCCGGTGGAATCAAGGTCAAGCCAATGGCTACAACAACAACTTCAATCAAAACGAGCCAAGGGCACAACCACCACCATATAGACCACCAGGATCCAATGAGCAACAACAACCACAATGGGTGCAAGAGTTGAAAGATGGATTCAAGGAGGTGAAAACTCAACTCAATGACGTGAGAACTCAATTCAATGAGTTTGGTTCATGGAGGAGGAAAGTCGACAATCAATTTGCCCAAATTGCAACTCAAATCCCGAGAGAGAATGGGAGACTTCCGGGCCAACCCGAGGAGAATCCCCGTGCCCCACATAACCAAAATGAAGTACGGGCAATTGGATTCAGGAGTGGCCGAAACCTTCCCGAGCCACATGTGCCTAAGACAAGTGAAGAGAACCGGACCGACTTGCCCAGTAAGTCGGGTCCGAAGTGCCATGAAGTCGATCCAGCAAGCAGATCAACTCCCCTGCCTAGGACCGAGGTTGAGAGGGAGTCGGGCCCGAATTGCCCAAATGTCTATCCGACCACTCTGCCAATGCTCTGCCCCCAGACCGAGGTGGACGACATCAGGCCCGACGTGGTGCCCAAGTCGGTCCAGCCAGAGGAAGGTGCATATGTGTCGAGCAAGTCTAGGGAGGTTGATCCGAGCAAGATTCAAGGTTCGACAACTCTTCCATACCCCTCAAGAAAGCCGAAAGATGTTGTTGAGAGCAAGTTCAAGAGATTCCTCAAGCTTTTGCAAGGTTTGAACATCACTATCCCGTTCACCGATGCATTAAACGAGATGCCATCATATGCCAAGTTTTTGAAGGAGATCTTGAGCAAGAAGAGATCCATAGTTGAGATGCAAGATGAGATGAAGATTTTGGAGCTACCTCAAAAGTTAGGAGATCCAGGAAGGTTTGCTATCACCATTGGTGTAGGGTCTCAAAAATTTCAAGCCCTATGTGATCTTGGGGCGAGTGTTTCGGTTATGCCCGCTAGTATTTGGAGAAGGGCTAATCTTGGAGAAATTGACTCGGCCGATATGTCCCTAACTATGGCCGACGACTCCATTATCAAGGCTAAGGGAGTATTGGATGATCGATGTGCCAGTGCGAATTGGAAAGTACTTTGTGCCCGATGATTTTGTGATCTTGGACATGCATGAGGACCCCTTGGTCCCAATAATCTTAGGATGACCGTTCTTAGCGACGGCGGGGGCCAAGTTTGAGATTGGAGAGGAAAAGGTTGAGTTCCACTTCAATAAGGCTTTGAATGAGCCGGACGCTTTGGCTATCCTAAAGCTAGAATAGAATGCCAAGAGAAAGAGAGAAGAAGTGGAAGTTGCTAGAGAAGTCAATGAGTTGAGAAGTGATGAAGGGTTTAATGAGAAAATTCAAGCAAGAGAATTGTTGGAGCAAGTTGAGGAACAAGATGAGTCAAGGATCAATGCTAGCCCAAGGAGTAATGAAGAGTATCCTTACTCATATCCTTTTGATGTTGGTGATGATAACAAATCATTTCAATCTTGTGATTCATACATTTGTTTAAGTGATTTGAAAGATGACTTAGGAGATAGCTACATTTGCCTAAGTGATTTGAAAGATGAATTGATAGAATCTTCTAGGAATTCTTTGAGTGTTGTTGATGTAGGAAAAGAAGATCACGGTGAAGGAAGTCAAGAAGTGCAAGATTACTCGTTGGAGGAGTATGACGAGAAAGGCCCTAGATCGGAGAGCCATGCCTACATAGACCATCGTTGGTGGTTTTATGGGTATGAGGGCTGACTCGGCTAAAGTCGTCGTGCCAAGATCAAAGATAAATAACCCAAACAAATTATCTAAGTATAGTAAGCAAGTAAGGGGTCGAACCCAAGAGAACTTAAGGCTTCTAGTATTAATAAATCTATCAACTAAAGATATGGGGGGAAATCAAAGAGATATCTAAACTAACCTAGGAAACAAATAACAAACAAATAGATAAATAGATAAGAGGTAGGTTCATTCAAAAGATCCACTCTTTAATAATCATTCGATCATAGATTCATCCATTGATTTCATTCACACCTATGGTTAATTCCTATCCTGATCATTAACAATTGCAAGTCCACGGTCCAAGCAATTCTATAACCCTAGGCAAGGACGCTTAACCTAGAATTAGCATAGAGAACAAGGATATTAGGAAACCAAATCATGCAATCAAGCTACGAGTCTCATGCACAATTTAACCATTGAATACTCTTCCCTAGACTAGTCCACGGTCCTAGAATAGAGTTGTTTCGAGAAATTGGAAAGATGCATAGACAACAACCAATCCTAATTCAAACAATAGATCTAAGTCAATCAAACAAGTTGGCCAGACTCATACAATCAAACATAAATCATGGGATGAAGCACAAGAGTATCAATATTAACCAAAGGATAGAAATCAATTACCAAAATCTCACGAGTTCATACATCAGAGCTTCTCTCTTGAACAAACCCAAGGAGACTAGCTCTCCAAAACTAAACTAAAGCTAAAGAATTGAATTGTGAAAAAGAAGATAAGAGGTATATCAAAACCTAAGGCTGGCTCCTCCTTATATAGCCCAAGGAACAAGCTCCCCGATATAGATAAGGAAAGAGGCAAAAGATAGAAAAGGAAACAAGATGGAAAGATTTCAGCCCGCTTCGGATTCGGCATCACCGCGGCCGCGTCGCTCCCACTGCGCCCGCACTTTCACAACAGAGAAGAACAAGTCGGTCTCGGCAGCCACCGCGGTCGCGGTGGCCAATCCGCGGTCGCGGAATCTCGACAGAATCGTTGGTGTCACTTCGAAGGCTGTTTTGACCATTTTCGGCTTGGAATCTGAGTTCGGTGTAACGATGAATTAAAGCCTTTGCAGTTAGCTTTCCAATGGCACCGAAATCCGCTCAATCCGACCTCTGTAGCTCAAGATATAGCCTTCGCAAGCAAGTGGTGTCGCGCAGACAGCTCAAAACGCCTTACAACTCTTGAATCTTGAATTCTTGTGTCTTCGGCCTAGATATTACAATTACGCACAAATCTGACCTAAACACACTAAATAAAGCCCTAAAATACAAGAGTAAACCTATACAAAATAACCCGAATCAAATTCCCCCATACTTAGATCTTGCTCGTCCTCGAGTAAGCTCAAAACAATTATAACAAGGTAGCACATCTAAGATCTCAGGAAATACAAGGGAAGATAAAAACACTCAGCTCACAACCCGAACCCAAAAATATAGAGAAATCATGAGCATAAAACAATGAAGCTCAAACACACACCTCACAGCAAGATAGAACACTCAAGCTCTAAAAACATGAAAGAGCAACCTAGGATCTACCCAATTCTAACAATATAAGCCCCAAAGTCCCCAAGCAAGAATGATCCTAAACACTCGAATTTTACCACTCAATTTTGCTTAGGCGCCCTTTCAGGTTTTCACCTAACCGCTCTTTTCATTTTTCAATAGGTGTGCTCATAAAAACTCACAACTCTCATGAACCTCATATTACCCCAGCCTAATGCTGGTCCGGGTTACCTGCTTATTACCTGAGCCGCCCTTTCGGGTTTTCGACTCATCCCAGGATTTATATGCCTTTTTTTCAAGTTTTTTGGCTTTTTCTATCTTTTTCTTTCTTTCTTTATTATGCAAAAAGGTATGGTGCAAGTGCTCCATGAAAAGAAGAAAATAAAAAATCTGAAGTAAATCTCTAACTAAGCTAACTAGGATAAGCGAATGCGAGTACTCCCTCCCCCATACTTAAATCCTTCATTGTCCTCAATGAAGCAAAGAGAAAGGATAGAAGCAAGGAGAAAGGTATATTAGAAGACTCACAAACAATGAAGAGGGGTGGAATGAAGAACTCTTTAAAAGTGGTAGAAGAATGAACGAAAAGCTTTGGAATCACCATTCTGCAGGCTAACCGCGGGCGCGTTGTGGATGGAGCGGTCGCGGATCCAACACCGTAAGCAACATCAACATCTAGGAGCCAACCGCGGGCTCGGCATGGGAAGCGCGGTCGCGGTACTCGTGCAGGGACGAGTTCTTGACTTCGTCTCGAACTATGTGATGCGTAAACAACCTTCGTATCTTGACTCGTCTTTTGGAAGATGGATGAATACTTGAACTTGAGCCGTGGAGAAGAAATCTCGGGGGAACAAAGCTCCCCCATACTTAGGCTTTTACACATAGCCAAAAGAATGAAATTACAAAGGTGGGTGAAAAGAGAAGAAATAGAAGGGTGGAAAGATAGAAGATGGAAAAGAATGGATATCGATAGAATGGGACCAAGAAGTCCTTTTTTTTTCTTTTTTTCTTCTTTTTTTTTCTCTTTTTTTTTTTCTTTTTTGTTCTTTTTTTTTTCGAGACCAATGCATCACCACCGCGGGCGCGGTTTGTGGACCGCGACCGCGGTGTCTAGTACCTGTACGTCGGGAGTTTCTGTATTCAAAACGCGACCGCGGTTGCGCACCCGCGGGCGCGGTTCAAGCATAGAATGTTCTTTCGAACCTAGTACTTGCATATTAGATCGATTTTTTTTATTTATTTTTACATAGTCAATAAAAACATTAACACTAGAAAGAAACCAAAGTTCCTCGGCAACGGCACCAAAATTTGACTCGGCTAAAGTCTTCGTGCCAAGATCAAAGATAAATAACCCAAACACACAAACTAAGTATAGTAAGCAAGTAAGGGGTCGAACCCAAGAGAACTTAAGGCTTCTAGTATTAATGGGGGATCGAAGTCCTTTTTTATTTCTTTCTTTTTTTCTTTTTTTATTTCTTTTTTTTTCTCTTTTTTTTCTCTTTTTTTTTTCGAGACCACTGCATCACCACCGCGGGCGCGGTTTGTGGACCGCGACCGCGGTGTCTAGTACCTGTATGTCGGGAGTTTCTGTATCCAAAACGCGACCGCGGTTGCGCACCCGCGGGCGCGGTTCAAGCACAGAACGTTCTTTCGAACCTAGTACCTGCATGTTAGACCGATTTTTTTTTTACATAGTCAATTAAAACATTAACACTAGAAAGAAACCAATGTTCCCCGGCAACGGCGCCAAAATTTGACTCGGCTAAAGTCTTCGTGCCAAGATCAAAGATAAATAACCTAAACAAACAAACTAAGTATAGTAAGCAAGTAAGGGGTCGAACCCAAGAGAACTTAAGGCTTCTAGTATTAATAAATCTATCAACTAAAGATATGGGGGGAAATCAAAGAGATATCTAAACTAACCTAGGAAACATATAACAAGCAAATAGATAAATAGATAAGAGGTAGGTTCATTCAAAAGATCCACTCTTTAATAATCATTCGATCATAGATTCATCCATTGATTTCATTCACACCAATGGTTAATTCCTATCCTGATCATTAACAATCGCAAGTCCACGGTCCAAGCAATTCTATAACCCTAGGCAAGGACGCTTAACCTAGAATTAGCATAGAGAACAAGGATATTAGGAAACCAAATCATGCAATCAAGCTACGAGTCTCATGCACAATTTAAACATTGAATACTCTTCCCTAGACTAGTCCACGGTCCTAGAATAGAGTTGTTTCGAGAAATAGGAAAGATGCATAGACAACAACCAATCCTAATTCAAACAATAGATCTAAGTCAATCAAACAAGTGGGCCAGACTCATAAAATCAAACATAAACCATGGGATGAAGCACAAGAGTATCAATATTAACCAAAGGATAGAAATCAATTACCAAAATCTCACGAGTTCATACATCAGAGCTTCTCCCTTGAACAAACCCAAGGAGACTAGCTCTCCAAAACTAAACTAAAGCTAAAGAATTGAATTATGAAAAAGAAGATAAGAGGTATATTAAAACCTAAGGCTGGCTCCTCCTTATATAGCCCAAGGAACAAGCTCCCCGAGATAGATAAGGATAGAGGCAAAAAATAGAAAAGGAAACAAGATAGAAAGATTCATTCGGCATCACCGCGGTCGCGTCGCTCCCACCGCGCCCGCGCTTTCACAACAGAGAAGAACAAGTCGGTCTCGGCAGCCACCGCGGTCGCGGTGGCCAATCCGCGGTCGCGGAATCTCGACAGAATCGCTGGTGTCACTTCGGAGGCTGTTTTGACCATCTTCAGCTTGGAACTGACTTCGGTGTAGAACGATGAATTGAAGCCTTTGCAGTTAGCTTTCCAATGGCACCAAAATCAGCTCAATCCGACCTCTGTAGCTCAAGCTATAGCCTTCGCAAGAAAGTGGTGTCGCGCAGACAGCTCAAAACGCCTTACAACTCTTGAATCTTGAATTCTTGTGTCTTCGGCCTAGATATTACAATTACGCACAACTCTGACCTAAACACACTAAATAAAGCCCTAAAATACAAGAGTAAACCTATACAAAATAACCCAAATCAAGGGCAATGGGAATGGGCACAACAATGGCGATCAATTTACCATATTTCACCCGCCATGAGATTGAGGTTAGGAAGTCAAGCTAGTGACTCTAAACGAGCGCTTCTCGGGAGGCAACCCGAGCTAGTAGTTTCCTTTTCATAGTTTTAGTTTGATCTTTCCTAGCTTAGCTTAGTTTTTCTCTAATCATTCCCTACCAAGTATTTTGTGGATTTGTGGTGTTATTAGTTCTTCAAGATTGTGTAGGAGTTGTGGTGAAAAATAAATGGAATTATGGAGAAGGATGTTGCAACAAGAGGGAGTAATTTTGGTGGCCGAACAAACCCACATCGAGCCCAGGTAAGTCGGGCCCGACTTGGGTACGTTGGTCCACGACGTCGATCCAAGTCAATCGGATTGAGTGGAGTTGCCAATTTTACCCTTTGACCTAAATTTGTTCTTTTCCGGTTTTCTCCCCCTTCAATTCCCCTTCCCTTACCTACCTACCATCTTTATATTAACCACCATACCCAAAATACCTCTCATCCCTCAAAACTCTCAAAATCGACCCCTCTCTCTCACCATACTCGATCCACACCTCATCCCTTTCTTCATCTCGATCCAACCACAACAAACCCTCCCTAACCCAAAACCAAAGAGAGATTTCGAGTTCAACATTGTTCTTCATCCCCCATCTTGACCGAGGTTAAGAAAGTTTGAGTTCTAGTTGATTTCTTGCTTAAAGGTTGAATTCTCTTCAATTTCGGTATGTGCAACTCGATCTCTACCTATTTCTTTGAGGACTTTGTGCTTGCATTACATAGATTGAGTATTACCATGTTTGATTGAGAGTTTGAACTTGAGCATCAATGGTGGATTTGCATGAATAGTGAAATTTCTCTTCAATGTTGATTATGCATGCTTGATTCCTTTTAGAACTTCGATTAGGGATGTTTGATGGTTGAAATTGAACTCTAGGTGCATGATAGAGTGATTTGGGTTACTTTGTTGAGAGAATCGAAGCATGAACTAGGTCGAGTTACCCAGGTATGTCGGGCCCGACTTGTGGAAGTCGGTCCACCAAGTCGGACCGAGGTTGAGAGTGTATCGGGCCCGATGTCGTTTGAAAGTCGATCGTGTTGATTTTGCTTTCTTCTTGTGATGTCATGTGGATTCATGTGTTTGATTGTTGGTTAGAGCTTGATCATGACATGATATATTCATTAGCTTAGCCATGGCTTGGGAATTCCATGATGATTCATGTTGGATTTTGTGAGATGTGTGTTTGGAACTTAAGTATGGGGTAGTCCTTGTGTGTTGTGATTGAGAGGTGTGTTTTTTGTGTGATGTTGTTGAGGTTGTATGGATCTTATCTTGTGTCTTTTCGCTTGATTGAGTGTGTGTAGGTACGATGGAGACCCGTGCATCCTCATCTTACTCGGAAAGGCCCACAAAGAAAGCCAAGAAGTCAAGGAGAGAGCCAAAGTTGGATGATGTTCGGTTTGACAATGAGGAGGTAGCCGAGAAGTATACGAGGTAGAAGGAGCTTGCGCACCACACTAGGTGGCTTGATTGGGAGTCCGTGAGAAAGATGGGAATGGAGCAAGCTCTCCCAAGGTGCTATGCCCACATCGGTCTCAATGGAATGTTAAGGTGGGACAATCCGCATTATCCCGCCTTAACTTCGGAGTTTATGGCCACATTTGATTGTTCCTATGATGATGTGGAAGATAAGGATGGCGCCATCACTTTCCAATTGGGCAATGAGGACTACGAGCTCACTCTTAGGGACTTGGCAACCTACTTTGGGTTCCCTTTTCCAAGAGAGGAGGCCGGCATGGACAACGAGAAAGTGAACCAAGTTTGGAGACAAGTGGCCGGGAAGAGTGAAATGAGAAAAGGAGCTACCACAACCGATATTGCTAGCCCTCTTTTCCGAGTAATGGTGCGCGTCTTGGGGTGTGCAGACTTTGCACGCCACGAATTGAGCAAACCAATGAAGGAGGAGGTGATGTTGCTCCATGAAATGCTCTTCACCACCGACAAGCCTTTGAACCTCACTTGGGAGTGGGTTAAGATGGTGCGAGACTTCTGTTGGATCGTTAGTTCTGATGGACGTCCTTTACTTGGTAAAGGCATCCTTTGATTAGGCGTTCCTACGAGGTGTAGGAGCGTCCTTGAGTGATGCAGTGGAATTAAATGAACTAAACAGGTAACAGATGAACGCAGGGAATTATAGAGGAACCACTCAAGACCAAGTAGTCCTTGAGTGTAAACCTCTACCTCCTTGGAGGATTTTTGAATAGTTGTTTCCTTTCTATTGAACGTTCTTACAGTTGTACTGGCGAGTTCTTACAGTTCTCTGACACTTAGCTTTTCCCTAAGTTCGCTTGTAAGGAACTCCTTTAAGCCTACAACTTAAGCTAGTTCAATCTACTAAAGGACTCTATTCCTACGTTCTGCAGTACTTCGCAGAACTCTCTTTCTCTTTTGATTACGAACTTGTTTTGTGATTTGTTTACAAGTCTCACTCGATCTAACTCAGGTCTAAGCACTGCTCTTGAGTTCTTGAGTTAGTTCTTCGTGTTCTTGAGTGAGCCGCTTTCCTATGATTCTCTCTGAATATTCTTGAAAGCGTTGAAGTCACAATAAATGCCTTGGGGCAATTTATAGGACTTGGGGAAGGGCGTCTTTTCTCTGGGACGATCATGCCCTTCTTGGATGTGGCTACAGGATCTTCCTCCACGTAGTGGGGCGGTGATGAGGAAGCTTCTTGTATCCAGTTGTGTATGATGAACTCCGCTACAGGATCGGCCGCCACGTGTTGATGAACTCTGTAACAGGATCGTCCGCCACGTAGTGTTGGACTCCGCTACAGGATCGGTCTCCACGTGTCCTTGGATGATCAAACATTGTCGAGTGATGTCATCCTGTCGGCTAGTGAGTAAGGACTCCTTTCTTGCGTTCCTACTTGCTTAGGACTCCGTCCTTGCTCAACTAGTTTCTGGGTGGTCCTTACTTCCTGTTAGCCAGCGTCCCTAAGCTTGTGGGACGCCCATACACACTTGTTGTCCTTTTGGTCACTAGCGTTCCTGAACACTTGGACAACTTTATTAGAATCATAGTGAGTTTGTCATATCAAAACTAAGGGACGGTTGTGTGGAACACTAACAAGTACGCAGGCGTTCTTGATAGCGTCCCAACAACTTCCAAAGCACCTCTTAGATCTACTTGGGTGGAATGATTGCTTGGCTTCCCATGCGCCTAGAGATTGACCTCACCAAGTATACTCCGGCTCCTAATGGCGTGGAGTACATGAACATCAAGTACTTCAAGAAGGCTAACATTATCAAGGAGAAGATTTGCATGACTTCTTTGGCCCCTCACTCGGGTTTCAATAGTGTAGCTATCCGGTTGGCTCCCAACCTCTATGATCTATCAAGGTATCACAATTGGTACCAAGTGTGGGCCGGAAAGCCAAATTCATTTGGTGAAGCGGTTGGTGCTAGGGAGAGTCGTCAACAACCTCAACACATTCGCTTCACGTCTCCCTCGTCTACCCCGGATTCCGACAAAGACAACTTTGAGTTTGCCCCGAGAAGAGATGCAATGGACGTTGATACACCTCCGGAAGAAGATGAAGGCTTCCAAAACCTGTTGGCTAACCTCTGAGCCATGCAACAAGCTCCAACATTGGAGGACTGAGATGCACCCCACGTCGGGCCCGACCTCCATCAAAGTCGGTCCAATGCTTTTCTTGGCGACTCGGTCCCAAGGTACTATGAACAAGGTGAAGGGAGCGGTGCGAGGCACGAGCAACCTCAACATGGCGGTTATGAAGGCTACGCTTAGTGGTATGGCCCCGGCATGGTTTTCCCCGAGAGGCAACAACCGGTGGACATGTCGTTCTTGGCAAATTAATTGGCCCACCTTCAAATCCAATAAGAGAGTGTGTTCCAAGAGGTCTATCAAGTCAATCTCATACAACAACTCATGTACCAACAACAACAACAATTGCTCCAACAACAAAGTGCCTTTCAAGCTCAAGAAGAAGAGATGAACCAGAACCTCGGTTACACTAGGCGCGAGGTGGATGAACTTAGGACAGTGGAAGATGAAAGGTGGAGCGTTCAAGAAAGCTTCAACAATGGGATGAGCGGGAACTACACTTCCCGAGAGGATCAATGGACTCGCCCGGATGCTCAACTTTAACCACCTACTCAAGATCTCTACCAAGAGCAAGTGTACGAGAGAGAGCGGCAAGCAAGGCTCCAAAGAGGATATCGGCGGGAATATCCCTTCGAGTAAATCTAGACATGCCATTGAAGAATAAGAAATTGTGAGCACTTTGAACTCTTCTCTCTTACTTTGAGTTTTGGTTTCTTTGTTTGATGGGGACATCAAAATTTTAAGTATGGGGTGGGGGTTGTTATTGCTCATGACTTCATTTGTTTGCTTGTGTGGTTGTTTTGAAGATGTTTGGTCTTTAGTTTGTGTTTGGAATGTTTGTTTTTGATTAGTGGTTTGATGATGAAAGATGTGAATGTTCGAATTTGATTTGGTTGAATGGATGAGTCTTTGTTTTTGGCTTTTGTTTGAGAAAATGTGTTGGGACGCTATCAAGGACGCCTGCGTACTTGATAGTGTGCCCACACAAACCGTCCCTTAGTTTTGATATGACAAACTCACTTTGATTCTAATAAATTTGTCCAAGTGTTCAGGAACGGCAGTGACAAAAGGACAACAAGTGTGTATGGGCGTCCCATAAGCTTAGGGACGCTAGCTAACAGGAAGTAAGGACCAACAAGAGACTACTTGAGCAAGGACGGAGTCCCAAGCAAGTAGGAACGCAAGCTAAGCGTCCTTACCCACTAGCCGACAGGATGACATCACTCGACAACATTTGATCATCCAAGGACACGTGGAGACCGATCCTGTAGCAGAGTCCAACACTACGTGGCGGACGATCCTGTAGTAGAGTTCATCAACACGTGGCGGCCGATCCTATAGCGGAGTCCATCACATACAGCCGGATACAGGAAGTTTCCTCATCACCGCCATACTCGTGCAGGAAGATCTTGTAGTTACGTCCACGAAGGGCATGATCGTCCCAGAAGAATGACGCCCTTCCCCAAGTCCTATAAATAGCCCCAAGGCATTTATTGTGACGCTAACGCTTTCAGAGAATATTCAGAGAGAATCAGAGGAAAGCGACTCACTCAAGAACACGAAGAACTAGCTCAAGAACTCAAGAACAGTGATAGACTTGTGCTAGTTCGAGTGAGAGTTGTAACCAAAATCACAAAACAGTTTGTATTCAGAAAAACCCAAAAAGAGAAAGAGAGTCCTACGAAGTACTGTAGGACGTAAGGATAAAGTCCTTTATAAGATTGAACTCGCTTTAGTTGTAGGCTTAGAGGAGTCCTTTACTAGTGGACTTAGGGAAAAGCTAAGTGCCAGAGAACTGTAAAGACTCGCCAGTACAACTGTAAGGACGTTCAATATAAAGGAAAAGCTATTCAAAAATCCTCCAAGGAGGTAGAGGTTTACACTCAAGGACTACTTGGTCTTGAGTGGTTCCTCTATAATTCATTGCGTTCATCTTTACTTGTTTAGTATTTTATTTCCGCTGCTTTACTCAAGGACGCCCCTACTCGTCGTAGGGACGCCTGACCAAAGGACGCCTTTACCAAAGTAAAGGACGTCCCTCAATACTAACGATCCAACAATTGGTATCAGAGCAAGCGCTCTAGATTCTTACTGAGTTGCAGGTAAAAGATGGACATGGAACCAATTGGAATTTCTTTCGTGAAGCCTCCGCGCCTGACGGACGGCAATTTTAACCGCTGGAAGATTAGGTTTGAGAACTTCTGCAGGAGTCAGAACTATCAATGCTGGAGAGTGATCATGAAAGGTGACCTTACCATTCTAGCTGACAAGAAAGATAAAGAAGACGAGTGGGGTCCTGATGAATTCAAGCTCATGGAAACAAATGCTAAGGCAATATGCTTCCTTCAAGCGTCCCTTTGCGAGAGAGACGCCACCCGAGTTAGCAATTTGGCAACAACCAAACTACAGTGGGAAGCTCTCGAGAAGTACCACGTGGGTACGGCCGAGATGAAGGAGGACGTTCAGCTCGAAATCAAAAGAGAGTTCTATGCTTTCAAAATGCTGCCCAATGAAACGGTGAAGGACTACTCATACCGTTTTGAAGCTCTTGTCACTAAAATGAGGAACTTGGGCATTCCAGAAGATGAAATTTCAATGAGGAATAGAGTTCAAGTGGTCATTGATGGACTTACAGGAAAATGGAACTTTGATAGGACTACGTTCAAGGAAAATACAGCTAACAAGACTTTGGAAATGGAAGAGATCTACGGAAAGCTAAGAGGATATGAAGCAAGGAGGAACTCCGATATGGCTGAGCTGGGACGGGATCCTCAGACAGATCTTGCCTTGGTAACAGCAACACTAGAGTACGCTGAGTACCTGCGTCGCCAAAGAGAACTTGCTTTAATGGTGGAAGCCAATAAAAAATGAGAACTGTGAGAAGATGCGCGTTCAAGCTTTAAAGGAGAAAGAAAGCAAGACTATGGAAAGTCTTGATGAAGAGGAAGAACTTGCTCTTATTCACAAAGCTCTCCGTTCTTATGGCAAAAGGAACAAATATTTCAACAAACACAAGATGCCTTCCAAGAAAGAAAGTCTTGTTGAAGGGTTTCTTGAACAAATAAATTTGTATTCAAGACCCCGCTGTGTATAGCGAAGTCAGGATCTTCCACGGGAGCGAGAGTAGTGCTAAGTTTAATCGATAAACTACGAAAAAAAAGCAAAAGAAACACAAACAAACAGAATCAGGATCGACCTGAGGAGGGTCGATCTCGACCCTTAGAGGGTCGAACCTGAGACTAAACAAGTACGAACGCACACAAAAACTCAAGCAAGGGCTCGAACACGACGGAGGGAGTCGAGATCAAGGCAAAAGATACGATTTTTAATCAATATAAAAGGCAAATCCTAGGGCTAGGGCCACCACAACGACAACCATACATGCTTTCCACAAGAATTCACAACTATCACGCCATCTAGATCATAGAAAAGTTAACTTTCGCAAACAATTCAAGTTATTCAACCAACTTTCGCAAATCAAACAACTTTCTACCTATCCTTCAACCTAGGAATATCAACTTTCGCAAATAATCCTATTAGAACTAATCAAGCAACTAACTTTTCACTTTCGCTAAGGTTAATCACAAGACATGCCTCGATTTTCACCAAGGATTAAGCATAAGATAAGGTAGATATGATCATCAAGCATTCAAGTCATGAATTCAAGTTTTAAACATGCATGATTGTGTTGGGTTTTTGCCCAACCCTAGAATTTAAGAAGACTACTCACACATAGCAAAGAAGAACAAGGAAGAAGAAGAAGAAGACATGATCAAACCAAACTAAAATTCAAATAAAAACCAAAGACCAATCTTACAAACCTCAAACTTGTTCTCCAAGTCTTCTTCCTAGCAAAGCATCCAAAAGTATCCCCAAAGCATGAATTAAACTAAAGGTTCAACCTCCTTTTATAGACAAAAAGGAGTCCTAATCTAACTAGGAAACACAAACAAAACACCTTCCTAAAATACAGATTTGGAAACTTCAGCTTGTAATCCGGATAGAAGAGGAGGTCGGTCACGAGGTTCGACCCTATTAGGGTCGATATCGACCCCCCTCAGGGTCGATCCTGAGGGTGCTTTCTTCAATTTCTTCAAATTTCTTCATCCTGGCACGACCCTCTTAGGGTCGAGATCGACCCCCCTTAGGGTCGATCCTGAGAGTATATTTTCAGCTTCTTCATACTTGGCTCGAGCTTTGGGTCGGTTTCTTCACTTCTCTTGTTGATTTTGCTCCTCTTGGCTCTTCTCCTTAGCTCGTCTACTTGAGATCTTCCTCCTAGCTTGTCCATCCTCTCCTAGCCTTGGTCCAACTCGTCTTCAAGCTTCAAAACACCTACAAAACGACACAAAAGCGCGTAGTTTCCGAATCTCAAAGAAATACGAAAACTTATGCAAAAAGACTCAAAAACACAAGACTCAACTACGAAAATCAACTTAAACTAACCTATCTAGACCCTAGAAATCTACCTAAAACGCGGACATCAAAACACCCCATACTTAGACTTGCTTGTCTTCAAGCAATAATCATGCAAGTCAAAACCAATAACACGATTTTCAAGCATAGCCCTTGTCAAACATTTTAAACACAAGTGAAAAGAAGACAAGTAACTTTAACGTCATCACATATGTATAAGTCTCAAGCTAGGCAATCACAATCCAACCTCACAAGGGATATAAATGTGTTTCTCTCAACTCTCATGTGTTTAGGCTATCAAATCAACTCTCATCTCAAACTTTATGCAACATCTACTTTATCATTGAGACTTATATCACCAATATCTCTACCTGACGAAGTCAAAACACATCAATCTTCATAAGAACTTAGGCTCAATGAAATCTTCATAGAAGACTCCATTCGGCCGGGTTGTAATGGGGCTCGGTAATAGCATAAGGTAGGGAGTTATTTGGCCATGTGGTGCTAAATCCGGGAATCAAACTCCTAAATACAACACTACAAACCAAAACAACTCTCTTCTTCTCTTTTCATCTCATAACCAAACACTTCAATGAAACTCAAACCCATCAATTTCCAACCCAAATTCTCAAACACGACTTAGAAATACTAGGAATTCTTGGCTTTGCACTTAAAACATTTTTTTCTTTCTTTCCTTTCTCTTCTCTTTTTTTTCTTCTCTTTTTTTTTCCTAGCTCGAGCCTAGTAGGGGGTCGAGGTCGACCCCTGGGGGGGTCGAACCTGAGACCTTGTTTTCACTGGGGGCCGAGATCGACCCATTAGGGGGTCGATCCTGAGAGCTTTTGCTCGAGCTCTTACTTCTTTTTCTCTTCAATTTTTCAACAATGTGCAATCCAAGCCAAGAATCCTATTACATTACACCTTAACAAGTTGTTCTCTACCCTTTAACAATGTCAACCCTTCCAAACCCAACACATATGCTACTCAACAAAAATCATTCCCAACACTCATCATCTAAGTTCAATTCCCGGAAGAGGGTCAAGCTAATATAGGCTAAGGATAATTTTTGTGGAGCTTCAAACAAAAGGCCAAGGCTAGAACGGGGTTTCAATCAAGGACAATCAAGGTAGGCATGGAATAACATGGGCTAAAAATATAAGTTCTTAATCACAATCAACATGCATGAACAATCTCATAGCAGTTTCAAGAAATAGATAACCATATCAATGACAAGAAACATATGCATAAAGAGAGCAAAATCACACAAACAAAGAAGAGGGAATCAATGATGTTCTCCCTATAAGGCCAAAATTCTCACTAGGTTAAATTTTGTTGGATTGCAACTACCTTCACTTAAAACACATATGCTCAATTTCATCACAAGTCATGTTCATAATCAAGAGCAATTTCTCATAAACATGAGTTACACTATCCAATTATGCCAAAGGATTTACATGGTAAGCATGAAAATTAATTTTCATCATTGGACATCTAAGATGGGATGTTTTTCTATCCTAAAACAAACACACAAGCAAAGAAGCAAATATTTTTGGTTTTTTCGACATTTTGCAATTTTTTTGGATTTTGACATTTTTCTCAATTTTTTTGGATTTTTCAAGACTTTTCTTAACAAGCAAATCTATCAAACAAACAAAGCAAACAAACAAAGACTCAATTATGTACAATATGTGAGATTTCTTCTTCCCCACCCCATACTTAAATCATGCAATGTCCCCATGCATGAAAACATATGACAAAGTAAAGAGAAAAGAAGTAGAAGACTCACAAAAACTCTTAGAAGCTTGATTGGAGATGGAGTTCCTCATGGAGGAGGAGGTGGTCGACGTGGGCAGAATGGAGGTTGCTCCGGGGGAGCCCATGCATCACGATCGGGGAAGTTGCCTTGGTTCCATTGCATGTAGTCCTCCATTTGAGCCCACCGGTAATCATCCACATCTTGTTGAGCATAGAAGTACCCTTGAAATTGTTGAAATTGTTGGTGTTGTTGAGTCATCATCTCTCGGGTCTGAGTTTGGTACTCCATGAGGGCCGCTTGACCCCTCATAATCTCATCAAATTGCTCCTTTTGAGAGACGCGCATGCAGACCATCTCGTTGGCTAAGTAAGCCATGTCATATGTCGGTGGGGCCTCATGATGCTGTGGCTCAGCATAGGAAGGACCGGAATGAGCTCCCAAAGACGCCCCAAACTCAAAGTACGGACCGGAAGAAGGAGGAAAGGGTGTCAGGATCAACCCAGAGGGGTCGAGGTCGACCCCCATGGGGTCGATCCTGGGGCTGTCCGAAGGTGGGGGCAAGGCAAGGTAATTGGTAGCTTGAGGTTCGGGGCTTGGATACCGACGTGGCCGGACTCTCAAAGATGCATCTTGTGTAGGCCGAATTCTCAAAGGAAATTTGTCGGGAGCCCATACCTCGTACCAATTCGGGATGTGAACCAAGTCCACTCGCTCCCGAGTAATAGCAACTTTCTTCCCATTGAATATGGAATAATAGGTGGAGTCGCCTTTAGAGGGTTTTTCGATTAACTTGGCGTTGGCGATGAATGGAATATCCACAAATATAGGCTTCTCCGCCGTGTACGCCCTCATGTTCACCCCAAGGCTCATTGCAAGACGGGTAATCATTCCACCAAAGTAAATAGCACCCGAACCGCTCTTGAAATCTTCGATGGTTTTCATCCACTCGTAGCCAAGATTGATAGGAGCCGGAGAAGTAAAGAGCATGGTTCTTAGTACAATCATCTCCCATCTAGAAGTATGATTGAGCTCGGTTCTCGGGAAGAGGACGCTCCCTAGAATGCGCAAGATGATCCGGAAGAGAGGACTGGCAAGATTGGAGACTTGCATGTTATGGCAAGATTGCACTTCCTTCCCGGAGAGATAGCTCCAAGTGGCAAGGATCAGAATGGGGCTCGGGTCGTCCTCCGTCGGATTGGGGAAGCCAAAGGCGTCATTGAGTTGCTTCAAGGTGAGCTTGAACCATTTGTTGCCCAATTGAAACTCCATCTTCTTGTTAGAATTCGGGCTTGCTATGTCGGAGGAGAAGGTCGCCATGAACTCACAAGTTAGAATGGGGTAATGATGATTGTCCCACTCTAATATGTGCTCGGCTCCAATGTAAGAGAAATCCTCCTTGACATCTTCATGAATGTGCAACCTTTGCCCATCCGCCTCATCATACCACCTCGTCTTGTGTTTCATCTCGAGATAGGTATTGAAGTCCTCAACATACTTGGAGTTAATGTGGTAATCATCTAGCGCGGCCTTGTCACTCCTCTTTGCTCTCTTAGAAGGTTTGGAACTTGAGGCCGACATCGTACCTACATCAATTCAAACACCAAAACCACATAATACACACCATCCACCCCACACTTAAACAAAGGCAAGAACAACCAAACACTTCATTAACATGGATAGGAGAGGATCGATAATAATGGAACATGAGGCATAAATACACATCTCATCCTATCATGCAACCTAAGCCCAAAGAAACACATCCAATCAAGAGCAAAATGCACCTAGGAACGACCCAGGGAGGGTCGCCCTCGACCCCATAGGGGTCGATCCTGAGCACATCAACAAAATCGGCAAGAACATACACGTCAGGTTCGACCCCAGGGGGGGTCGATCTCGACCCTAGGGGGGGTTGATCCTGAACGTGCAGGTCGTCTTCTACCTCTAGCCTTAACCGAAAATTTGGGTATGGAACCCATTGGCACCAATTCACAAATTTCTATCAAAATTAGCTCATGAAGATCAAGTCTAAACATACCCAAACATGCAAACCTCAACAACAACACATTCAAGCAAGCAATTTGCAAATTCATCAACCTAGGTCAAGAACCCCCAAATATGCACATTCAACCCAAAAATTCAATTTCACTCAAGCTTAAGCAAAATTGAGAGTAAAGGGTTAGAAAGCATACCGAAATTGCTTTGCAAGAAGTGAAAGAAGTAGAAAATTGGGTCGATCTCGAGCTAGATCTAGGAGGAGACAAGGGCTGAATTTTGGGGCTGTGGGTGGGCGGTTTGGTACAGCCAACGCAGCTATGGAGAGGGTGGTGGTGCGCCTGAGGTGTGGTGGCGGCCGGAGTGGCGGTGGTGCGGCGGTTTCCGGCGAGTGCGTGGGAGGATGGGTGAGAGAGATGAGGGTCGAACAAAGAGAGGGGGAAGCAAGAGAGGTCGGTCGAGCGGATGGTGAAGGAGGGGTAGGAGGATTTTTGAATTAAATTTGGGTAAAAAGACATACCTTACACCAAGGGGTAGAAATGGAATTTTGCGCATAGGGTCGATCACGACCCCCTGGGGGTCGATCACGACCCATATGGGTTGATTTTCCGCCGTTTTGGTCCTTGTGCAAGATCGTCTTGTCCCGTCTTTTGAGCTCGTGTTTTGCAACTTAGAGTCCTGCAAAAACATCCAAAAAATCCTATCCTAAGCAAAATATATCCTAATCTAATCTAAGGAAAATTAGAAAATAAAAATCTAATCTAGAAATAGGAAAATCAAAAAGAATGGAAAAATTAAAAGGAAAAATCTAATCTAGAAACCGGGTTGCCTCCCGTAAGCGCTTTTTTAACGTCATGAGCTTGACGATGGGTGGTGTAGCTTAGTCCGAGGTGGTGAGAGCCCAAGTGGCTCGGATCTCTTCGTCGGGTTCCTTCCTACCATAGTACTTCTTCAAACGATGCCCATTGACTTTGAAAATCCCACCATTCTCATCTATAAGATCGGCCGCCCCGTGCAAGTAAATATGGTGAACCGTGAATGGTCCGCTCCATCGGGTCCGTAGCTTTCCAGGGAAGAGTCGGAGTCTTGAGTTGAATAAAAGCACTTGGTCACCGGCCTTGATGGTTTTTGGCACAAGCTTGCTATCATGCCACTTCTTGGTCCTCTCCTTGTAAATTTTGAGTTCTCATATGCCTTGAGCCTCAACTCTTCAAGTTCTTGCAATTCCATGAAACGCTTCTCCCCGGCCGCATCGAGATCCATATTGAGCTTCTTGAGAGCCCATAAAGCCTTGTGTTCGACCTCGACAGGCAAATGACAAGACTTGCCATACACTAGATTGAAAGGAGTGGTGCGGAGTGGTGTTTTGTAGGCGGTGCGGTAGGCCCATAGAGCATCATCAAGCTTGGAAGACCAATCTTTTCTTGAGCGGGACACCGTCTTCTCTAGAATGCTCTTGATTTGCCGGTTTGAAACTTCTACTTGACCGCTAGTTTGAGGATGATAAGGTGTGGCCACCTTGTGAGACACCCCATACTTGGTCAAAAGCGCCTCAATGCTTCGCTCAATGAAATGAGAGCCTCCATCACTAATGAGGACACTAGGGAAACCAAAACGGGGAAAGATGTTGGTCTTCATGAACTTGGCCACTACTCGAGCATCATTCGTCCTTGTAGCTATGGCCTCAACCCACTTGGAAACATAGTCAACTGCCACGAGTATGTACTTGTAGGGACCCGAAGAGGGGAAGCGTCCCATGAAGTCAATACCCCAAACATCAAAAAGCTCAACTTCCAAGATACCGGTGAGTGGGTTCTCGTTCCGCCACGTAATGTTCCCCGACCGTTGACACTCATCACAAGTGGTCACATATGCTTGCACATCTTTGCAGAGAGTTGGCCAATAGAGTCCGCTTTGAAGGATCTTAGCGGTCGTTTTGAAGCCCTTAGCATGGCCACCCGTGGGTAGAGTGTGACAATGTCGGATGACTCCCTCTATCTCATCGTCTGGCATACAACGTCGAAAGATGTGATCACTCCCTTGCTTGAACAAGTAAGGATCATCCCAATAGTAGCGCTTGACGTCGTGGAGGAACTTCTTCTTAGCTTGGGACGTTAATCCTTCCGGGATAATGCCTCCTACAACATAGTTAGCAAAATCCGCAAACCAAGGGGTCTTGGACCCACGTATAGCAAGAATAGAAGGGGAATGAGAAGAAGATGGAGATGGAAGAACATGAGAACTTCAAAGACCCGAAGAAGGAGAAGAGGACGTACACGGTCGACCCAAGGGAAGGGTCGTGCTCGACCCCATAAGGGTCGAACCTGAGAGTTCATTGTCTTCAATAGGGGTCGAACTCGACCCTAGTGGGGTCGAACCTGAGAGTTCATTGTCTTCAGTAGGGGTCGAACTCGACCCTGGTGGGGTCGAACCTGAGAGTTCATTGTCTTCAGTAGGGGTCGAACTCGACCCTGGTGGGGTCGAACCTGAGAGCTCGGCAGCTCCTCCTCCAATGTCTTCTTGGTGATCTTTGTTGTCTAGCATAAGGGTCTCATCCGGGCGTGTATCATCGATAGGGATCGATCCGCCGGACTCCATGATGTGCTCAAGGGGTAGTCTAGATAGGTGATCCGCCACTTGGTTCTCCGCTCCCTTCTTGTCTCGGATTTCATGATCAAATTCCTACAACAAAAGCATCCAACGAAGCAACCTAGGTTTGGCGTCTTTCTTCGCCATTAGAAATCTTATCGCGGCATGGTCGGTATAAACAATCACCTTAGAGCCTACTAGATAGGAGCGGAATTTTTCAAATGCAAATACTACGGCAAGAAACTCTTTCTCGGTGGTAGTGTACTTACTTTGAGCTTCATCAAGAGTCTTACTTGCATAGTAAATGGCATGAAGCTTCTTGTCCTTCCGCTGCCCAAGAACCGCACCAATGGCATAGTCACTAGCATCACACATGATTTCAAAGGGAAGTGTCCAATCCGGCGATTGCATGATGGGGGCGGTCACAAGAGCTCTTCTCAACCTGTAAAATGCTTCAAGACAATCCGAAGACATGCTAAACTCTACATCTTTCACTAGCAAGTGAGTCAAAGGTTTAACAACTTTAGAAAAGTCTTGAATGAAGCGTCTATAGAACCCCGCGTGCCCCAAGAAACTCCTAACGTCTTTCACGGAAGATGGAGGGGGCAATTTTTCAATAAGCTCAATTTTTGCCTTGTCCACCTCAATCCCTCGCTTAGACACTAGATGACCTAAGACAATTCCTTCTCTAACCATGAAATGACACTTTTCCCAATTAAGCACAAGGTTCGTTTCCTCACATCTTTTAAGGACCCTAGAAAGGTTAACAAGACATGAATCAAAAGAGGAACCCTAAACCGAGAAATCATCCATAAACACCTCCACTATCTCCTCAATCATGTCGGAGAAGATGGCCATCATACACCTTTGAAAAGTGGCCGAGGCATTGCAAAGCCCAAACGGCATTCTCTTGTAAGCGAACGTCCCATAAGGACAAGTGAATGTGGTCTTCTCTTGATCATCGGGGTGAATGGGAATCTGCCAAAAACCACTATAGCCATCCAAATAGAAAAAGTAATCATGTTGAGCTAAACGTTCCAAAACTTGGTCAATGAAGGGGAGCGGGAAGTGATCCTTCCTAGTGGCACTATTAAGTTTCCTATAATCTATGCACATCCTCCACTTGGTGGTAGTCCTAGTAGGAATCAACTCTCCCTTCTCATTTTCTACAACCGTCATCCCCCCTTTCTTAGGAACCACATGTACGGGGCTAACCCACTTGCTATCGGAGATAGGAAATATGATACCGGCATCTAGAATTCTAAGGATTTCCTTCTTCACTACCTCTTTCATGTTAGGGTTTAGCCTACTTTGGTGCTCAATAGTGGGTTTATAGTCATCCTCCATATATATCCTATGCATGCACAATGATGGTGAGATACCACTAAGTTCCTCTAGAGAATATCCTATGGCTTTCCTATGGGTCCTAAGCACATCAAGCAATTTGTTCTCCTCATCCTCACTCAAATTAGCATTAATAATGACGGGGAGAGAAGAATTTGGACCAAGAAAAGCGTACCTCAAAGAATCGGGAAGCTCCTTGAGCTCGGGAGTGGGCTCGGGCAAGCTAACTTCATCCTCGTGCTCCGCCTTGAGTGCCTCCAAGACAAGGGAAGACTCCTCGCCATCCTCCAGGGGGGTCGTGCTCGACCCAATGGGGGTCGAGCACTCGATGTAGTCGGAGTGTGTGTAGAGGTTCCCATGTCAAAAATCGTCCCGTCGGGTTGTTGCACTCGATGTAGTCGGAGTGTGTGTAGAGCATCTTGACCTCCTCATGACTTGATTCCTTCAATGTTGGATTGAACCGGAACTCGACCACTTCTTCACCAATCTTGAAAGTGAGAAGTCCACTCTTGACATCAATGACCGCGTCCGCGGTGGCTAAGAATGGTCATCCGAGTATGATGGGAACGACCGGATCCTCGGGCATCTCCATGACTATAAAATTATTAGGCACAAAGAACTTCCCCACTTGAACGGGGAAATCATCAACTACACCTGTGGGCTGAACACATGATCCATCCGCCATGTATAACCTCATGTTCACCGGTACTAATGGCCCCATGTTGGTTTTGGACCAAATTGAGAGTGGAAGCAAGCTAGCACTAGCACCAAGATCACACAATGCCTTGAAGCGATAAGCTCCAATACCGATTGTAATAGCAAACTTCCCGGGGTCACCAAGCTTCTCGGGAAGGTCCAACGACCTCACCTCATCCGTTAGTTCCGACATCGATCGCTTCCTAGATAGAATCTCCTTCAAGAACTTGGTATAAGCGGGCATTTCATTCAAGGCCTCGGCGAAAGAAATAGAAAGATTCAAGCCCTGAAGCAACTTAACAAAGCGCTTAAACTTTCCTTCCGTCGCGTCCTTAGGCTTCTTTGAAGGGTAAGGAAGTATCTTAGAATGGGGAGAGGAAGGAGTGGGATCGGGAATGAGTGGGGGAGAAGGGTTAGAAGACGGTCCGGGTGCAGAGTGGTCGAGCTCGACCTCATCGGGGTCGATCGCCCCTTCATCCTCATCATTGGCAGTCTCAGGCTCGACCATGGTGGGGGTCGATCTCGACCCTGGTGGGGTCGATCCTGAGGCAGCTTCTCTCGCCGGTTGCTTCGGTGGATCGGGTAATGCTTTGCCACTCCGAAGGTTCATGGCTCGGACTTCACCATTGCTTGCTCGGCCTCTGGGATTCTCCTCGGGTCGGCCCGGAAGTTGTCCTTGAGGTCGTGGGATTTGAGCCGCTAGATTACCAAGTTGGGAATCAACATTCTTTCTCCATGCATCTAAGTTTCCCAATTGGCCTTGAACGCCATCAAGTTTGCAGTCGAATCTTTCAAAGAAACCGTGAGCCCAAGCCGGTGGTTCTTCTTGATAACCGGGAGGTCTATAAGGAGGGGCCCTTTGCTCTTGTGGAGGAGGTGGATAACTTTGGACTTGGCCATTATTATTCCATTGAGAATAGTTGTTGTTGTTCCTCCCCGTATAAGCATTGTTTTGGCCTCGGTAGGGTCCTCGCATGTAGTTGGCCTCCGCATATGCCTCGGCAGCCCGAACTTGCTCCACATTCGTACAAGAAGCGGTGATATGAGATTGAGAACCACATTCTTGACAAGTGGGGGCAGCGGACTTGTAGTAACTCACTTGCTTCTCGAGCCGATTGATCTTATCTTGCAAGAATTGAAACTTCACATCTTGATCAATTGGCTCACTATTCGGATCATAAAGCTTCTTCGTTTGAATCCGGATGGGTTGTTGGGTCCCATACATGGCATCATAGTTGGTGAGTTTGTCCAATAGAGCCCATGCCTCATCGGGATCCATCTCAATGAAACCGCAATCGGTGTGAAGATTGATGCGGTCCTTTGTAGCGGCGTTGATCCCTTGGAAGAATATCTCTTGAAGAACATAAGGAGGTTGTCCATGAGTAGGACATTGCCGAAGAAGCTCCTTGAATCTCTCCCAAGTCTCAACAAAAGTCTCATTAGGAAGTTGATGATAAGAAGTGATGCGCTTCCTTAGCTCGGTAGTCTTGGCCGGTGGGAAGAACTTCGTCATGAACAAGTCGTGCAAAGCCTTCCATGTAGTGATGGACCTAGAGGGTAAACTTTCGAGCCAATGAAGTGCCTTCCCGGTTAGAGACCACTTGAACGCCTTGAGGAGCACATATTCAAGTGACACGCCATCGGCGGCGATGGCGTCACAAAGATCGGTGAAATTTTTGATGTGCTCCATAGGGCATTCGGATGTCTTGCCTTCATATTGAGACCTCTTGATGAGAGTGATGAAGTGGGACTTGATCTCAAAGGTACGCTCAATTGCCGGGAGCACTATAGCGGACTCGGGAACTCTAAGCTCCGGATGCATGTATTGCTTAGCGTTTGTTGGGACGATATTAAGGACGCCAGTCGTTAATATCTAAACCAATAATGATCGTCCCTTGTTTTGGTAATGACAAACTCAAAGGTATTTGATAAGTTGTCCAAGTGTTGATCTCAGGTATGTCCAGTGGACGCACATGAGCGAAAAGGACAACAAGTGAACGGCAGTCCCTAAGCTGTAGGGACGCACGTCATCAGAACCTCCAAGGCTAAACGTAATTGCCGAAGTTCCTGCGCAGATAGGACGGCGTCCTCATCAAGAAGGGACGCGTGCCAAAATACAGACGAGGTTCAAATTCAAATCAAGGCCGCCCCAACATGATTACATCACGTCCGGCCGTAGTCCTCAGAAGGAAGCTTCCCTTGTCTGGGCACGTGTAGACAATTCCAAAGATGTCGCTTTCCCAGCGATGGTCCCCTACCCACGCGGAGGCTTCCCAAGCGTCAACAGAGTTGACTTCCTCAAGAGGCTCATCGCATTGTTGATCAAAGATCAAGGATCCTGCCAAGACTCAGAGGACGCTAGAGGACAAGAACCACTTCCGCTATAAATACCCTCCCAAGGTTATGCATAGCGGTGTGGACTTTGAAGACTTTCTCTCAAGCTCTCCTGAAGAATTCAAGAACACCAACGAAGATCGAGAAGATCAAGTGAGCTTGAAGCAAGAGAAAGAAAGTCCAAGCACATCAAATCCAAAACAAACCACAAAATAGTTAGAGTAGTAGTTTGTCTCTCACAACGAACCGTGAGAGACGTGAGTGATAGCTTCCTTATAGCTAAGAGTGTCAGGTTACTTGTTAGGTTGAAAGGAGTGTTACTAGTGAGACTAAGGACGGACGCTTAGCTCAGAGAAGTGTAACGACTCGCCTAAGTTGTAAGGACTCACTCTCAATAAGATAAGGGACGGCTATTGAAAATCCTCCAACGGAGGTAGAGGTTTACCCATAAGACTAGTTGGTCTTAGTGGGGTTCCACTATAAACACTCGCGTCTATTTCCTTATCTTATTTCTTGTTAAGTCTGTTTTCCGCTGCACTAAAGGACGTCCTTAACCTAGTTAAGGACGCCTTCATTAACGACTTACGATCCAACAATTGGTATCAGAGCAGGCGCTCTAGATTTTGTTGAGATGCAGGTACAAGATGGACATGGAACCTATTGGAATCTCCTTTGTGAAACCTCCTCGCCTGACGGACGGCAACTTCAACCGCTGGAAGATCCGCTTCGAGAACTTTTGCAGAAGTCAGAATTATCAATGCTGGAGAGTGATCATGAAAGGTGACCTTGTCGTCCCTGATGACAAGAAAGATAAAGAGGACGAGTGGGGTCCTGACGAATTCAAGCTTTTGGAAACAAACGCTAAGGCAATATGCTTCCTTCAAGCGTCCCTTTGCGAGAGGGACGCCACCCGAGTTAGCAATTTGGCAACGGCCAAACTACAATGGGAAGCTCTTGAGAAGTACCATGTGGGTATGGCGGAGATGAAGAAAGATGTTAAGCTTGAAATCAAACGAGAGTTCTATGCCTTCAAAATGCTGCCTAATGAAACTGTCAAGGACTATTCATACCGCTTTGAAGCTCTTGTGACCAAGATGCGAAATTTGGGCATCCCAGAAGCTGAAATCTCAATGAGGAACAGAGTTGGAGTAGTCATTGATGGTCTTACAGGGAAATGGAATTTTGATAGGACTACGTTCAAGGAGAATACAGCCAACAAGACCCTGGATATGGAGGAGATCTATGGGAAGCTGAGAGGCTATGAAGCAAGAAGGGAAGCCGATATGGCTGAATTGGCGAGGAACCCTCAGACAGATCACGCCTTGATGTCATCAACCCCAGAGTACGCTGAGTATCTGCGTCACCAAAGAGAACTTGCTTTAATGGTGGAAGCAAACAAAAATGAGAATCGTGAAAGGATGCGTGCACAAGCTCTAAGAGAAAAGGAAAGCCAAACTAAGGAACAGCTTGAAGAAGAGGAAGAGCTTGCCCTTCTACACAAGGTTGCCCGCTTATGGGGTAAAAGGACTAGAGATTTCAAGAAAAACAAGATGCCTTACAAAAAGGAGAGTCCCAAGTATACAGAGGCAGAAATGAAGGAACTTACTTGCTACAACTGTAACAAAAAGGGACACTTTGCCAAAAAGTGTACTACGGGACTAAACTCAAAAGAAATGAAGATGAAGGCCCTCTTGGGAGCGTGTGAAGCCGCATGGGATAATGTGAGTTCGGATGATGAAGAACCTGAAGGACCAGCGGCGTACATAGCCATAGAGGACACCTCAGATGATGAACAAGTGGCATACATGGTTGTGGAGGACGCCCCAGTTGTCGAAGAGGACGCCCCGGAAAAGGAACAAGAGGTAACTCGTGAATCCATGATGACTTCTTTAGAAAATTGTTCTAAATCCAAACTTATTAAACTCATTGGCAAAATCATGGAAGAAAGTGTGATCATGCAACAAAGAATGGATGAACTTGAACTTGAAAATGAAAATATTTTGGTTGAATGTGAGAACTGTGCTACAGTGTCTTTGCAACTAGAGTCCTCACGTGAAGAAACTAAGTCTCTGAAGACTGAAGTGATGTGCATTAAACTAGAGAACGCCAAGCTTAGGGAAGAAGTAAAAGTGTTAGGAAAGAGTCCTGTAGTTGAGGAAGTTAGACCAATAGTGTTTGTCCCAGCCAAGAAAGGACTAGGCTATGAGTCTGACTCCAGGAACTCCCTCCCTAGCGACTTTGAGGCAAGCAAAACTTCAGAACTTGAATTGGAAAAGGAAAAGACCAAGAATCTCCTTGAAAGAATTAGAGTCCTAGAAAGTGGAGAGAAAGGTCAAAAGGACTACTACACTAACTCCACCAGTCATAGGATCTATAAGAAAATTGCAAAGGGGGAAGGTTCAAAAGTCTGTGACCCTCAAAAGATGAAAAAGAACAAAATCCAACGTCCTAACAAAAAGTACTACCTTGGTACTTACTACAGGACGTGTTGGTATTGTGGACAAGGAGATCACTTTAAATATGAATGTTTAAAACTGAAGAACGACATTGAAAATGGCAAAGCTGCTAGGACTAACATTGAAAATAATAAGTCCGTCCCTAAGGCTAACCCTAGAGGTCCTAGACGTTCTAAGAGTTCTTTCCGAAAGCATGCTATTTCAAATGATGTGAATATAGGTGACTACATGCCAGAACGAATGTTCTATTTTTGTAACGAACCAGGTAAGGAACACCTTGCCTGGGTCGCCAAACACTAACTTTGTTTTGGCAAATGGAAGTGAGGGGACGCCCATGGATCATTGATAGTGGCGCCTCGAATCACATGACAGGAAGCCAGATCCATCTCACTTCTATCCAAAGGAGCGCCACGGGAGGAACTGTCTCGTTTGGCAATAAGGGCAAGGGAAAGATCAAAGGGACGGGAACTGCCATTCTCAATCCGTCCATCAAAGCAACAAACGTTAGCCTTGTTGAAGGACTTGGCTTCAATCTCCTAAGCGTCTCTCAAATGTGTGATCAAGGTGATAACCTAGTCACATTTGACTCAAAGGAATGCCTTGTTATCAACAAGAAATCAAACAAAGTCGTTCTCAAAGGAGTCCGAAAGAACAATGTCTACATCTTCAACCAGGAGTTCAAGCCAAAATCTGAGTTGTGCCTATCTGTGTCAAAGGAGGACGCTGACCTCTGGCATCGCCGACTTGGCCATGCTGGACCAAGCACAATCCTTAAGCTACATCAAGGAAATCTTGTGAAAGGACTTCCCCAAATTGATCCTGAGAAAATTGAACAGTTTGAAGCTTGTATCAAAGGGAAGCAAACAAGAACGTCCTTCAAATCCAAGAACGATGTCAGTACAAAGAAGCCTTTGGAACTTCTCCATATGGATCTTTGTGGACCAATGAAGACGTTGAGCTATGGTGGAAAGAGGTACATCTATGTCCTTGTAGATGATTTTTCTCGATTCACCTGGGTTCTTTTCTTAGCTTCAAAAATAGATTGCTTCAACGCATTCAAAGTCTTCATCAAACAAGTAGAAGTTGCTCTTGAGACGCCTCTCAAAGCCATAAGATCAGACCATGGGACGGAGTTTCAGAACTCAGAGTTCCTGGCCTACTGTGATCAACATGGTGTTTCACACAACTTTTCAGCTCCAAGGACTCCTCAACAAAATGGCGTTGCGGAAAGAAAGAATAGGACGCTGGAGGATATGGCAAGGACAATGCTTTTAGCTAATAGCGTCCCCAAGTACTTCTGGGCGGAAGCTATTGCTACAGCCTGCTACATTATCAATCGAGCCATGATCCGTCCTTTGCTAAAGAAGACGTCCTATGAATTGTTGAATGGAAGGAAGCCTCGCATTGACTATCTCAGAGTCTTTGGATGCAAGTGCTTTGTTCACAACAATGATAAAGAAAGACTTGGCAAGTTTGATGCAAGGAGTGACGAAGCCATATTCCTTGGGTACTCCCTCACCAGCAAAGCATATAGAGTTTTCAACAAAAGGACTCTAAAGCTTGAGGAGAGTATTCATGTTGTGTTCAAAGAAAGTTTCTCTCACAAAGAAAAATCAAATGGGAAAGAACGCTCATGTTCCCAACAGCAGGACGACTCCGATGATGAAGTTGATTTTGGGTCCTCTGGAAAATACTATGTTCCTAAGGACGCTACTCCAAACCCTGAAGAAGTCTCAGTGGATGTTCCCAGTGTTGTTCAGGAGGTTCCCTCTCAAAGTGAATCTCCAGTTCAAAATGATGTGGTTGAATCAAGTTTGCAAGGTGATCCGTGTCAAGAAGTGGACGCTCCACCTGAGGGGGAACACTCTGAACCTTTCAATGAAGACAATGGGTTTGACTCCGATGAATCTGATTGGACGGACCCTAGATGTACTCCTGCAAGGGACGCTACTTATAGGGGATCCAACCTTTCAAGACTTCATTCAACAGATCAA
This sequence comes from Polygonum aviculare, assembly GCA_934048045.1. Classification (NCBI taxonomy): domain Eukaryota; kingdom Viridiplantae; phylum Streptophyta; class Magnoliopsida; order Caryophyllales; family Polygonaceae; genus Polygonum; species Polygonum aviculare. The sequence continues at coordinate 27,013,858 of OW204024.1, read as the reverse complement.
ATCATCTCAGACATCTCAAAAGGTGTCCAAACAAGATCAGCTGTGAATCAGTCCCATAATGCCAATATAGCATTCTGTGCATTCAACGTCTTTGTGTCCTTAATAGAACCTAAGAACATAAAGGAGGCACTTCAGGACGCTGATTTGGATCCAATCCATCCAAGAAGAGCATAATCAATTTGAGAGAAACAAGGTTTGGACCCTCCTCCCTCGTCCGAGAAACAAAAACATAATAGGGACGAGGTGGGTCTACAGGAACAAGCTTGATGAGAGTGGCCGTGTCTCTAGACACAAAGCAAGGCTTGTAGCTCAAGGCTATAGGCAGGAGGAAGGAATCGACTATGATGAGACCTTCGCTCCTGTGGCCAGAATAGAAGCCATTCGCCTCCTCATCGCTTATGCCGCTCACAAAGGGTTCAAGCTTTTTCAAATGGACGTCAAGACAGCCTTCGTCAAAGGCAAGCTTAAAGAAGAAGTGTACGTCGCTCAACCTCCAGGATTTGAGGACGCTGATCACCCTGATCATGTGTACTTCTTGGACAAGGCACTCTATGGACTCAAGCAAGCCCCTCGTGTATGGTACGACAGGTTTGCATCCTTTCTCTTGTCCAACGGGTACGCACGAGGTAACATTGACAAAACCCTATTCTTAAAGAAAGTTCTTAAAGATGTTCTGATTGTCCAAGTCTATGTCGATGACATAGTATTTGGGAGCACTAACATAAAACTTGTAGAGGAATTCAAGAACTTGATGAGTTGTGAGTTTGAGATGTCCCTCATAGGAGAACTCAACTTCTTCCTAGGACTCCAAATCACTCAGCTCAAAGAAGGGACGCGCATTCACCAACAGAAGTATATTCGTGAAATGCTCGAGAAGTATGGGATGACCTCGTCAAAGCCCATTGACACTCCCATCTCCCCCAACACTCGCTTTTATGCTGATGAAGAAGGCAAGAGTGTGGATTAAAAGCTCTACAGAGGAATGATAGGGTCCTTGCTTTACCTAACGGCAAGTCGTCCCGATATCATGTTCGTTGTATGTTTGTGCGCCCGCTTCCAAGCAAATCCAAAGGAGTCCCACATGCAAGAGGTCAAAAGAATTTTCAGATATCTCAAGGGAAGGGATGATCTATGCCTATGGTATCCCAGAAGGACGTCCCTAAACCTGGTAGCGTACTCTTACGCAGACTACGCTGGACATGTGGTGGATAGGAAGAGCACCTCAGGAATGGCCCAATTCATGGGCTCTTGCCTTGTGTCTTGGGGATCCAAAAAGCAGAACTTCGTGGCTCTCTCTACCGCGGAAGCTGAGTACGTGGCTGCTGCCTCGTGCTGCTCACAAGTCCTATGGATCAAGTACCAACTTGAAGATTATGGTACGTTCCTCAACACAGTCCCTATTTTGTGTGATAACACCAGTGCTATAAGTATTGCCAAGAATCCTGTTCATCATTCTAGGACGAAGCATATTCATATAAGACATCATTTCCTTCGCGACAATGTTGAACTTGGATTAATTAGAGTGGATCATGTTAGGACTGAGGACCAAGTGGCCGATATTTTCACAAAAGCACTTGATAGACGTCCCTTCGAGCACCTTAGGTTGCTCTTAGGGATGATAACTTTTAAATGATCAAGTCCCGTTCTATTATTCCCTCTATGATTGGCTATGTCTTATTGAGAACTCGTTTTAAAGTATGTCATGCATTTAAAGTCATCTTTAAAGGACGCTAGTCTAAGACATGTGTTTTACTTGTGTTTTGAACGATATTTATTTCGCTTTTCATCTCAAGAGTATCCCTGATCACCATATCCTCATTACAAGCCGAAATGATGGGAACTCTAAGCTTACCTAAGTTGAGAATTCTGCAAACGCGTCCTATGAACGTTCTTTGTTTTATCTTTACGGGACGTACTTGCTTGATTTTCAAAAATGGTTCTAAGTGATCAAAGGGACGTGTGCTAAGAGCTTAGAACAGTCCTTACAAAGTTCTATGTTCAGAGGTTGTGATCAGTGTTTGGGACGCCTTGGTTCAGTTCTGAGTAATGCAGTGTTGAGTGGATAAAGGACGCCTTGATAGAGTCCTTTACAGTTATGAGGTTTTGAAATTTAACAGAAGGAAGTTGAACCGTTTCAGAGAAGATTCAGCGAAGATCTCGGGATATGCGCAAACAGTGCCAAACAGCTGTGTTTCTTAGCAAAGAAGAAAGCCACGTGTGGGAAGGCGGGTGGAGGAAACATTGTGAAACTACCCTATTACCCCTGACCGTTCCACGTCGTCTTCTTCCTATAAATACGCCCCTGCATCCTCTGAAAACTCTTCTTTGCTCCTCTGCCATTTTCACACTTTTAGAAATCTCTCAAGATCTTGCCATATCTCCAAACGCAAATCCCCAAATCCTGAAATCTCCTCCTCAACCCTAATCTTCCTCTATATAAACCATCTTCTCAATGGCCAACACAAGAGCAACCAAGAACCAATCTCCTTCGTCGGTGGCGAAGAACCCCAGTTCCTCGAAGTCTCCTCCGGTGAAAGGCCGGTCACTCATGGACTCGAGAGGGCGACCGTCTGGGCGCCAAGAACCCCCTCGCCACCATTCCTCCGTCAAGGTCCCAATCTCAATCTTCCTCCAAACCCCAACAAAAACCTCACCCTTCTCAACCTACATCCAAACCCTCTCAGAAACGATTCTCGTTTCTTGAGAAACCTTTCGTCCCGGAGCCGGAAGAGGGGACCGCTGGCAAAGGCGCCGTCTTTAGACTTCCGTCCCAACCTAGACGCCGTCCTCCCCTTGACCCTCTCATTGAGGACTGGCTTGAAAAAGAGCCAAGGACGCTCGCCAACATCTGTCTAAGGGCGTCCGCTCACGACCATCCTCCTAAAATCCAAAGACTACTTCACTATTTCATGATAACGTATGTCAAGCCCCGCCTCGCGGAAACCAACAACTCCAACCCTCCTTTCATGGGGCCCGGCATCATTCACGACTCGTTTGGTGGGACGGTGGACGAGCTCGCCAAACTGCTCCCCGATATCATGGAGTTCGTCGTGGCTCTTGCGGGCTCCGTCCCTTCTCAAAAACGCAAAAGGCCTTTCTCTCCCCCTCCTTCCAAACAACTCCAACTTAAAGGCCCTTCCTCCACACCTCCTAAACCCATACCTTCCTCCCCTCCTCCCGCCCCAAAGAGACGCCTGAAGACGTCCGCTGAGCTCGAGGGCGTAACAAAACAACTGATGGCAGCCATACGCCTCTCGGAGCTGCAAATAGAAAAAGAGGAGAAGGCCAGACAAGAGCAGGCCGAAAGGGACGCCATTGCTGCGGCGATCCAACAGAGCCTACAGGAAGTCCCTCGACTCCCTCCTCCTCCACCAAGGGTAGAGGACGCTACCCCTGTCTCTGTCGCTGCTGAGGACGCGCTGGATGCGGAAATTGAGGCGGACCTAGCAAAGCTGATGTCAAAGGTCACAAAGGACGCTCCTCAAGTACAGGTCCCGGCCAAGGACGATGTACCAACAGTTATTGCTCTTGAGGACTCTCCTGCCAAGCAGCCGCCTCCTCCCTCTGCTCCGCTCAAAGTGAAGCCCATCTCCATGGCTCCGCCCAGCTCCTCCTCTGCTCCTGCTACAAAAGCGAAGATAAGGACTCCTACTCCCTCTCCTCCCAGAGTTTCAACTCCCCCTCCTCCTCCGCCAGCTCAGGCAGTCGAGGACATTGCTCAAGTCCAGGGGACGGCTTCTGATGAAGTCCCCATTGAGTCCTTGGCAAGGACTCCAGCTGTGGACGCGCCACCTACAGAACAGGCGTCCACTGCTGCAGATGAAGAAATGGTTGAGTCCCATGATCAAGGGGACGAGGCCTCAGACGAAGAAGATGCTCCTCCTCTGGATGAGGACCATGAGGATGAAGAGGGAGAAGGAGATGAACAGGACGCCGGTGATGAGGTCATCATCAACAACGGCTCCAAGCAGAAAAGGCTAAAGAAAATTCTATCGCCGCTCTTGTTCACGTCCCAGTTCCTGGAAGAGAACCAGCGCCACGAGTTCTTGGACCTACTTGAGTTTCAGGGATGGACGCATCTAGGCGCCGAGGCTGCCGAAGTGGACCCCGAACAGGTTCTCCGTTTCTACTCCAAATTTGAAATAACAGAAGTAAACGGGAAGCCTCAGGGGACGTTTGAGATTGATGGGGACGAGTACTCAGTTGCTGAGGGCACCGTCCGCAAAATGCTAGGTCTGCGTCCCTCTCCGCCAGATGCGATGCACGACCTTCCCAAAAAGAATTTTGGTCGTTTCTCCCAAGAAGAGATCTTCAACAGAATATTCAACGGGAGACAACCAATTGCTCGGGACAGGGTTGCTCATTCTCTCTCCAAGACGGGCGTCCTTGCGCATCACTTCATTGTGCGCATGGTCGTCCCCCGCCAGGAAAAGAAGTCGATCGTCCAGATCACTGACAGTATCCTACTGGACGCCTTCTTGGAACGCAAGCCCATAAACTTGCCACGGGTAATCTGGGAGCACATGGGCAAGTGCACAGGAGGCAGGCACTCTCTTCCCTTCCCTGGCTTGGTCAAGCAGATTCTTAAGCAGCAGGGCCTCTATGCTCCGAAACAGGAACAGTCCTTTGGCATCCACTGGGACGTTAGGCAAATCACCTTGCCCCCAGCTGGAAAACTCCGTTGTGATGAGCCGCTTCCGTCAGTCAAACGCCAAATGGAAAAGGAAAGGAAAGAGGCTCAGAGGAAAGCTAAAGCTGCTGCCGCAGCTGCTGCTCAAGAAGCTCAAGGTGATCCAGAGGATCAGAATTTGCAAGTAGTTGGGACGCCGGTAGAGGACGCTGCTGATGAAGAGGATGAGCTCGATGGTATGAGCGTCCCTGATGAGGCCGAGAAGCACTCTACGAAGTATCTGATGGGCATGATGATAGAGAACCAATGTATGATGATTGATCTAATCCAGCAGGTTCACGACACTCTCCATACCCACACAGAACTTCTAGAACGCACCAATGAGCTCCTTGCGCAGAACAACTACCTTCAGGAGCAGAATCTCAAGGCTCTCGGCAAGCGTCCCCGCAAATGATCACCTCCCCCCTCTCTAACCCTGAACAAGTTTATTGTTTTTATTATGTTTATGTTAAGACATTGGGACGCTGTCCCCGTTTTGGAAATCTTGTTGGATGTTTGTAATGTTCGTACTCTCACTTCTTGAATAGCGTTCATTACATTTGTGATTCTATTGTGTCCAAGCGTTCCTTTCTTTAGTTATGACTTTGTGCTTGCATGCTTTTCAACTTGTTCTCCTTTTCGATGATGCCAAAAGGGGGAAGTAGAAAGCATGTGCTTAGGGGGAATTTCGGTCAAGTCCAAAGGACGCTAGTTAAGAACAAAATAGGACGCACTTAAAAGAACGTGTTGCATGCCAACCTAAGCTAAAAGAAAAGCAAACTGTAGTCTCTCATGCTAAAAGCTTTACTTCTGTGCGCATTATTTGAAAGAGTTTGTCATCATCAAAAAGGGGGAAATTGTTGGGACGATATTAAGGACGCCAGTCGTTAATATCTAAACCAATAATGATCGTCCCTTGTTTTGATAATGACAAACTCAAAGGTATTTGATAAGTTGTCCAAGTGTTGATCTCAGGTAAGTCCAGTGGACGCACATGAGCGAAAAGGACAACAAGTGAACGGCAGTCCCTAAGCTGTAGGGACGCACGTCATCAGAACCTCCAAGGCTAAACGTAATTGGCGAAGTTCCTACGCAGATAGGACGGCGTCCTCATCAAGAAGGGACGCGCGCCAAAATACGGACGAGGTTCAAGTTCAAATCATGGCCACCCCAACATGATTACATCACGTCCGGCCGTAGTCCTCAGAAGGAAGCTTCCCTTGTCTGGGCACGTGTAGACAATTCCAAAGATGTCGCTTTCCCAGCGATGGTCCCCTACCCACGCGGAGGCTTCCCAAGCGTCAACAGAGTTGACTTCCTCAAGAGGCTCATCTCACCGTTGATCAAAGATCAAGGATCCTGCCAAGACTCAGAGGACGCTAGAGGACAAGAACCACTTCCGCTATAAATACCCTCCCAAGGTTATGCATAGCGGTGTGGACTTTGAAGACTTTCTCTCAAGCTCTCCTGAAGCATTCGAGAACACCAACGAAGATCGAGAAGATCAAGTGAGCTTGAAGCAAGAGAAAGAAAGTCCAACCACATCAAATCCAAAACAAACCACAAAATAGTTAGAGTAGTAGTTTGTCTCTCACAACGAACCGTGAGAGACGTGAGTGATAGCTTCCTTATAGCTAAGAGTGTCAGGTTACTTGTTAGGTTGAAAGGAGTGTTACTAGTGAGACTAAGGACGGACGCTTAGCTCAGATAAGTGTAACGACTCGCCTAAGTTGTAAGGACTCACTCTCAATAAGATAAGGGACAGCTATTGAAAATCCTCCAACGGAGGTAGAGGTTTACCCATAAGACTAGTTGGTCTTAGTGGGGTTCCTCTATAAACACTCGCGTCTATTTCCTTATCTTGTTTCCTGTTAAGTCTGTTTTCCGCTGCACTAAAGGACGTCCTTAACCTAGTTAAGGACGCCTTCATTAACGACTTACGATCCAACAGCGTTCCTCGGGATAGCATCTAGTTGTTGTTGGAGACGGGCAGCAACCTCTCTCGCTCGATGCAAAGCGGCATCTTGAGCAGCACGCTCCATTTGCATGCGCTCCATCTGAGCACGGAGTTGTTCCATCTGTTGAGCAAGAGCCTCAGCGTCGGCCATTGCTCGTCGTTCTCGTAGCCTGCGATGAAGGGTTCTCTCTATTTCAGGATCAAAGGGAAAATAGTCGATTTTCCTTCGTGAACTAGAGGGCATACACCTGCGATCACAAACACAAGAAAACGAATCAGTAACACACAAGGGGTATGGGCTATTCCCAAACCCAAATATCAACTAAACTCGGCACTATTGCACACTCCCCGGCAACAGCGCCAATTTGTTGAAGGGTTTCTTGAACAAATAAATTTGTATTCAAGACCCCGCTGTGTATAGCGAAGTCAGGATCGTCCACGGGAGAGAGAGTAGTGCTAAGTTTAATCGATAAACTACGAAAAAAAAGCAAAAGAAACGCAAACAAATAGAATCAGGATCGACCTGAGGAGGGTCGATCTCGACCCTTAGAGGGTCGAACCTGAGACTAAACAAGTACGAACGCACACAAAAACTCAAGCAAGGGCTCGAACACGACGGAGGGAGTCGAGATCAAGGCAAAAGATACGATTTTTAATCAATATAAAAGGCAAATCCTAGGGCTAGGGCTACCACAACAACAACCATACATGCTTTTAACAAGAATTCACAACTATCATGCCATCTAGATCATAGAAAAGTTAACTTTCGCAAACAATTCAAGTTATTCAACCAACTTTCGCAAATCAAACAACTTTCTACCTATCTTTCAACCTAGGAATATCAACTTTCGCAAATAATCCTATTAGAACTAATCAAGCAACTAACTTTTCACTTTCGCTAAGGTTAATCACAAGACATGCCTCGATTTTCACCAAGGATTAAGCATGAGATAAGGTAGATATGATCATCAAGCATTCAAGTCATGAATTCAAGTTTTAAACATGCATGATTGTGTTGGGTTTTTACCCAACCCTAGAATTTAAGAAGACTACTCACACATAGCAAAGAAGAACAAGGAAGAAGAAGAAGAAGACATGATCAAACCAAACTCAAATTCAATTAAAAACCAAAGACCAATCTTACAAACCTCGAACTTGTTCTCCAAGTCTTCTTCCTAGCAAAGCATCCAAAAGCATCCCCAAAGCATGAATTAAACTAAAGGTTCAACCTCCTTTTATAGACAAAAAGGAGTCCTAATCTAACTAGGAAACACAAACAAAACACCTTCCTAAAATACAGATTTGGCAACTTCAGCTTGTAATCCGGATAGAAGAGGAGGTCGGTCACGAGGTTCGACCCTATTAGGGTCGATATCGACCCCCCTCAGGGTCGATCCTGAGGGTTCTTTCTTCAATTTCTTCACATTTCTTCATCCTGGCACGACCCTCTTAGGGTCGAGATCGACCCCCCTTAGGGTCGATCCTGAGAGTATATTTTCAGCTTCTTCATACTTGGCTCGAGCTTTGGGTCGGTTTCTTCACTTCTCTTGTTGATTTTGCTCCTCTTGGCTCTTCTCCTTAGCTCGTCTACTTGAGATCTTCCTCCTAGCTTGTCCATCCTCTCCTAGCCTTGGTCCAACTCGTCTTCAAGCTTCAAAACACCTACAAAACGACACAAAAGCGCGTAGTTTCCGAATCTCAAAGAAATACGAAAACTTATGCAAAAGGACTCAAAAACACAAGACTCAACTACGAAAATCAACTTAAACTAACCTATCTAGACCCTAGAAATCTACCTAAAACGCGGACATCAAGTCTCAAGTACACTGAGGCAGAGATGAAAGAACTTACCTGTTACAAATGTAACAAGAAAGGACACTTTGCTAAAAAGTTTACAACGGGAATGTCCTCAAAGGAAATGAAGACAAAGGCCCTCATTGGAGCGTTCGCATCTGCATGGGATAATGTTAGTTCTGATGATGAAGAACCTGATAAACTAGCGGCGTACATAGCTATCGAGGACGCCTTAGAAACTGATGAACAAGTGGCGTACATGGCTATGGAGGACACCTCAGTTGTTGAGGAGGACGCTCCTAGATCTGAAAATGAGGTAACTCGTGAGTCTATGATGAGTTCCTTAGAAAATTGTTCTAAATCCAAGCTTATTAAACTCATTTGTAAAATCATGGAAGAAAGTGTAGTCATGCAACATAAAATGGATGAACTTGAACTTGAAAATGAAAATATTTTGGTTGAATGTGAGAACTGTGCTACAGTATCTATTCAACTAGAATCCTCATGTGAAGAAAGCAAATCTCTAAATACTGAAGTGATGTGTCTTAAATTAGAGAACGCTAAGCTTAGGGAAGAAGTGAAAGTGCTAGGACTAGGTTATGAGTCTGACACTAGGAACTCTCTCCCTAACGAATTTGAGGCAAGCAAAACTTCAGAACTTGAACTTGAAAGAGAGAAAACCAAGAATCTTCTTGAAAGAATTAGAGTCCTAGAGAGTGGAGAGAAAGGTCAAGAGGACTACTACACTAACTCCACTAGTTATAGGATCTATAAGAAAAATGCTAAAGGGGAAGGTTCTAAAGTTTGTAACCCTCAAAAGATGAAAGAAAACAAAATTCAACGTCCCAACAAGAAGTACTACCTTGGTACTTACTATAGGACGTGTTGGTATTGTGGACAAGGAGATCACTTCAAATATGATTGCTTAAAACTCAAGGAAGATATTGAAAGTGGAAAAGCTGCTAGGACTAAAAATGAAAATTCTAAGTCCGTCCCTAAGGCTAATCCTAGGCGTTCTAGACGCTCTAGGAACTCTTTCCGAAAGCATGCTATTTCAAATGATGTGAATATAAATGAATACATGCCAGAACTAGAGTTCTATTACTGTAACGAACACGGTAAGGAACACCTTGCCTGGGTTGCCAAACACTAACTTTGTTATGGCAGGTGGAAGTGAGGGGACGCCCGTGGATCATTGATAGTGGCGCCTCAAACCATATGACAGGAAGCCAGATCCATCTCACTTCTAACCAAAGTAGTGCCACGGGAGGAACTGTCTCGTTTGGCAACAAGGGCAAAGGAAAGATCAAAGGGACGGGAATTGCCATTCTCAATCCGTCCATCAAAGCAACAAATGTCAGTCTTGTTGAAGGACTTGGCTTCAATCTCCTAAGTGTCTCTCAAATGTGTGATCAAGGTGAAAACCTAGTCACATTTGACTCAAAGGAGTGCCTCGTCGTCAACAAGAAATCAAACAAAGTTGTTCTCAAAGGAGTACGCCAAAACAATGTCTACATCTTCAACCAGGAGTTCAAGCCTAAATTAGAATATGCCTATCTATTTCAAAGGAGGACGCTGACCTCGGGCATCGCCGTCTTGGCCATGCTGGACCAAACACAATCCTTAAGCTACACCAAAGAAATCTTGTGAAAGGACTTCCCCAAATTGATCTTGAGAAAGTTGAACAGTGTGAAGCCTGTATCAAAGGGAAGCAAACAAGAACGTCCTTCAAGTCCAAGAACGAAGTCAGTACGAAGAAGCCTTTGGAACTTCTCCACATGGATCTTTGTGGACCAATGAAGATGCTGAGCTACGGTGGAAAGAGGTACATTTACGTTCTCGTAGATGATTTTTCTCGATTCACTTGGGTTCTTTTCTTGGTGTCAAAAGCAGATTGTTTCAATGCATTCAAAGTCTTTATCAAACAAGTGGAAGTTGCCCTTGAGACGCCTCTCAAAGCCATACGATCAGACCATGGGACGGAGTTCCAAAACTCAGAGTTCCTGGCCTACTGTGATCAACATGGCGTCTCTCACAACTTCTCAGCTCCAAGGACTCCTCAACAAAATGGAGTTGTGGAAAGAAAAAACAGGACGTTTGAGGATATGGCAAGGACTACGCTCTTGGCAAATAGCGTCCCCAAGTACTTCTGGGCGGAAGCTATTGCTACAGCATGCTACATCATAAATCGTGCCATGATCCATCCTCTGCTAAAGAAGACGTCTTATGAGTTGTTGAATGGAAGGAAGCCTCGCATTGATTATCTCAGAGTTTTTGGGTGCAAGTGCTTCGTCCACAACAATGACAAGGAAAGACTTGGAAAGTTTGATGCAAGGAGTGATGAAGCCATATTCCTTGGGTACTCTCTCACCAGCAAAGCATATAGAGTTTTCAACAAAAGGACTCTAAAGCTTGAGGAGAGTATTCATATTGTGTTTAAGGAGAGTTCTTCTCACAAAGAAAAACCATGTAAGAAAGAACACTCTCTCTCGCAACAGCAGGACGACTCTGAAGACGAATTTGAGAATTGGTCCTCTGGAAAATACTATGTTCCTAAGGACGCTACTCCAAATCCAAAAGAAGTCTCAGTGGACGTTCCTAGTTTTGTTCAGGGAGTTCCCTCTCGTAGTGAATCCCCAGTTCAACAAGATGTGGCTGAATCAAGTCAACAAGGTGAGCAACGACAACGTGTGGACGCTCTCTCTGAGGGGGAACACACTAAGGACGATGCTCAAGCTAATAGTGATGATTCTGATGACGAGATTGATCCTAGATTTGTTCAATTGTTTCAAAGGGAGTCCCGCTTCTCTAAGGACCACCCTACATCTCAAATTGTCTCAGATATCTCTCAAGGCGTTCAAACAAGGTCAGCAGCAAGCAATTCCCAGAGTGCAAATTTAGCTTTTTGTGCTTTCAATGCCTTTGTGTCTATGGTGGAACCAAAGAACATCAAAGAAGCACTCCAGGACGCTGACTGAATTCAAGCGATGCAAGAAGAACTCAACCAGTTTGAAAGGAACAAAGTTTGGACCCTCGTCCCTCGTCCCAAAGGCAAAAACATCATAGGGACGCGTTGGGTGTTCAGAAATAAGCTTGATGAAAGTGGACGTGTGTCAAGGAATAAGGCAAGACTGGTGGCTCAAGGATTCAAGCAAGAGGAAGGAATAGACTACGATGAGACCTTTGCTCCTGTTGCTAGAATTGAAGCCGTCCGTCTCCTTATTGCCTTTGCCGCTCACAAGGGATTCAAGTTATTTCAGATGGACGTCAAGACTGCCTTTCTCAATGGAAAACTCAAGGAGGAAGTGTATGTTGCTCAACCGCCTGGCTTCGAGGATGCCTCTCACCCAGATCATGTGTACTACTTGGACAAAGCGCTCTATGGACTCAAGTAAGCCCCTCGTCCATGGTACGACAGGTTTGCGTCCTTTCTTTTGTCTCATGGGTACACAAGAGGTTCAATTGATAAAACTTTGTTCATTAAGAAAGTTCACAAGGACATTTTAATTGCCCAAGTCTATGTTGATGATTAGTCTTTGGTAGTACTAACATGAAACTTGTAGATGAGTTCAAGTCCTTAATGAGTAGTGAGTTTGAGATGTCCCTCATTGGAGAACTCAATTTCTTCTTGGGACTTCAAATCAATCAACTCAAGGAAGGGACGCGCATTCACCAACAAAAATATGTCCGTGAAATGCTTGAGAACTACGGGATGAACACGTCCAAACCTGTTGCAACCCCTTGTTCTTCAAATTCGCGTCTTTACGCAGATGAACAGGGAAAGGACGTTGATCAAAAGCTATATAGAGGAATGATTGGCTCTTTGCTCTATTTAACCGCAAGCCGTCCCGATATCATGTTTGCCGTTTGCTTGTGTGCACGTTTCCAGGCGAATCCAAAGGAGTCCCACATGCAAGAAGTCAAGAGGATCTTTCGCTATCTCAAAGGACACGACGATCTTTGTCTTTGGTACCCTAGGAAGACGTCCTTCAAGCTTGTTGGCTACTCGGACGCTGATTATGCTGGTCATGTGATTGATAGAAAGAGCACTTCAGGAATGGCACAGTTCCTTGGTTCATGCTTAGTCTCCTGGGGATCTAAGAAACAGAACTCTGTGGCGCTTTCAACTGCGGAAGCTAAGTACGTTGTCGTTGCCTCGTGCTGTTCACAAGTCATCTGGATCAAATATCAACTTGAGGACTACGGTATCAATCTTGAATCTATTCCTATTCGCTGTGATAATACAAGTGCTATTGAAATTTCTAAGAATCCTATTTTTCATTCACGCATAAAGCATATTCATATAAGGCATCAGTTCTTGCATGATAATGTTGAACTAGGACTCATTAGTATGGAGCATGTGAGGACTGAAGACCAAATAGCTGATATTTTCACTAAGGCGCTTGATAGACGTCCCTATGAGCATCTCAGGTTGCTCTTGGGGATGATAACTTTTAAGTAGCAAGTCCCGTTCTACTATTCCCTCAATGATTGGCTATGTTTGGTAGATTCTAAGTATTTAAGGACTGTTATGCATTGAATTCGTATTTGCAAGGACGCTAGTCTAAAACTTCATGTGTTTGCTACTTTGTAACGCCATTCAAATTTCTCTATTTGTCTTGAAAAGAGTATCCCTGATCACCCAACCCGCATCATAAGCCGAAATGATGGGAACTCTAAGCTTACCCTAGCCGAGAACTCTGCAAAAGCGTCCTATGAGCTTCATATTTTCTTTTACGGGACGTACTTGCTTTGTTCTCAAATGGTTCGCAAGGTGATCACAAGGACGGTTGTCAAGGTTATTGGTTTGCTTGAAGAGGTATATTTTTTGCTAAGTTTGAGAGGACGCTCAGTGTTTGTAAGAGAGGACGCCAATTCAGTTCTGAGAGGAAGTTGAAGAGTCAGAATTTTGAACATTTGAAAGTTTGAACAATGATCGTTACAATTGATCAAATCTTAAAGGGGAAGTTATGCCACGTGTCGCACAGAAAATCAGTGGTAATTACAGTTTGTGCCACCGCTTCCTCTATATAAGGCCAGAACAGCCGCTCTCAGAATTTATTATTCTCAACAACTTCCCTGCTCTCAACACAGCTCTCTCCTCTCTAGAATTCCGACGAGTTTCTCTTTCTACAAATCATCAGAAACATGTCTCAACTACTAGGGAACGCTGCCGGATCTTCTGCCGGCGGTAAGAGAAGAAAATTGGTGAAGTCCCACACAATAGAGAAGCCCAAGCCTATCGTTCTAAACGAATCCCTTGTGGATTTCATCAATAGGAAGCCCAGAACGCTGTACCAACTTATAAGGGAACGTATGGACAAGCCTGATGTAAAGCAGGGCGCTGAGAAGACACGGAACTATGAGAGGTTCATAGAACGATTCGTCATCCAAGGCTTCCACAAGACGAATTATAAGGACTTACCCGGGAGGATGGACGACGTTCTGTTCTTCTCGCAATTTGGTGGTGAGAATCTTGCTCCCTTACTTGATCTCATACCAGATTTGCACAATGCCGTCCTACCCGATTTCCCCATGTATCCCAAAGACTCCCCAGCCTATCAAATGCTTCAAAATAGGCTGCCAAGTCCTTCTCCTCCACCTCCTCAAGTTCCCACCATCACCACAAAATGACTTTTGCCCTCTAAGCGTCCAGCTCCATCATCCCCCCTCTCAAAATCATCCAAACCAACAAAAATAGTGGACAAGTTTCCACCTCATATCAAGGAGGGACGCTCCAAGAAGACCCATGACCCTCAGCCCCTTAAAAAGGCCAAGTCCTCAAGCGTCCCCCTACTAAAAGCTCCACAAAACGGCCTAGCACCACAAAAGGCCCCTCCAATCTCTCAAAGCAATCCACTCCTCCTCCTCCAAATCCTATCAAAATCGTCCAACTTCCAACTCCTCATGCATCCCCTAAACCTTCAAAAGCAAACGCTCTCATCCCCTTCCAACCCAATCCCCATTCCTCACCTATTAACTTTGCCAACTTCCCATCCGCCCCGGCACACATCTCCCCGCCCAAGGACCCCCAGACTCTAAGGTCCCGTCGTCCCTCTTCAGAAAGTGGCCCGGAGGACGTCGAGCAGCGTTCCACCCTCGAGCATACTTTTCGCCGCCGCAAAACAGGTGAAAAGCCTAAAGTGTTGCTTGCTCAGGAAGTGGCAGCGCCAGAATCCGTCTCCTCATCTAGTTCCTCAAGCTCAAGCTCTTCTGAGAAGAGTAACCAAGGAACTCCTGCTGGTGAGTCCTCCCCTTTTGTCGATATAACTGGGGACTCCCAAGATGAGGCTGAGAACGTTGAGACTGCTCCTACTGCAAAGGAGGCAGAAATTGTTGAAGTAGTTGAAGACGCTGGCGAGCACCAGGTCGCTCACAAGGACGCCGAGCCTACTCTCTCTGATGAGCTCGAGCGTGATGCTGCTGAGATCCCACCCTACAACCAATCCCTTCCCCTCCTCCATCCCCTCCCAACTCCACAAGAAAACCCCTCCCCCACAATCCAAATAGAATCCCACCAAGTCCCTGCGGACGCTGCGCCCAACACTGAAAATCCATCAGAAGCTCAAGACGCAGAGGAGACGTCCCAAGTCAGACCGCCTTTAGAGTCCGAACAGGCCCCTGCTGGTGGCAATCAAGAAAATGCCCAAGGCTTTGAGGACGCTGCTGGTCAAGACGCTACTGAGAATGAGTCCGAGGACGATGCTGATGAAAGTTCTGATGATGAGGACTCTGAGTCCTCAAAAGGCAAAAGAAAGCGCAAGCATGATGATGCGCCCGCAAACGTTCTCAGCCCCTTAATCTACTCATAAACTTGGCTCTCATCCTTCGATGATGACAAAGTACAGGAGTTCCTTGAGCTTCTAAGGTTTCAAGGCTGGTTGAACGTTGGGCCAACGCCTACTGAAGTTGACAAGGACCAAGTCAGAGTGTTCTACAAAAGCCTAGGCTACAAGTCCAAGGACGGCTCTCTCCACTTCAAGATAGATGATGAGAAAGCATCTGTCACTGAACGACAAGTCCGTGCCTTCATGGGGCTGAACTACCTTTGCTAGAGAGAGTCTTCCAAGGAAAAACACCTTATGGGACGGACAGGGTAGCTCATGTGTTGAGCAAAGTAGGCGCCATTGCACATTACTTCATCTGCCGCGCCGTCCTTCCTAGGCAAGAAAAGCGTTATGTCGTTCAAACACACGACATCATTCTGATAGATGCTTTTCTCGATCGCCGCCCCATTAACCTTGCCAGAATTGCGATGCAACATATGGCTAAGTGTGGGAGGAAGTGGCACGCTTTTCCGTACCCAGGACTAGTCAAGCTGATCCTCAAGTCCCAGAATGCTTATGATGACAGTGCTCCCTCAGATGAGCTAGGACTGAACTGGAATATAAAGAAGGGACTTGTTGAAATAAGGCACAATGAGGAGATGCCTTCAATCAAGAAGCAGTTAGAAGCTGAAGCTGAGGAAGCAAAGAGGAAAGCGGAGCAAGAACGCCTAGCCGCTGAAGCTGAACAGGAACGCCTTGCCTCTATGCATCAAGAGCCAGTTCATGAGGAAGATCCTGCAGTTAACTTTGCAGCTCGTGATCAGCTGTTGATGGCAGCGTCCTCTCCTGCTTCTGTACCGCATGTGGACGCCCCCTCTTCCATCTCTGGTCCCGCGCCTTTTCCTGCCCCAGCTAATCCATCACTACATCCTCCAGCAGAACTTATGGGTGCTATTATGGACAATCAGTGTCTAATCTTCTCTGCTCTCAAGGACTTGTCTTCGGCCTTCACCAAATCGGCAGAACTACAGGAGAAGCTTCTCAAGTTCTAACAAGATCAAAGTCGCCGTCCCCAGTGATCGCCGTCCTCAATCCCTTTTTCCTCAAATTGTTTTTGCCTTTGCTTCTTTTGTTTGAAAACACTTGATCTTTTGATCGTTGGTCTGTAATGACATTTATTCTACTTACTTTGAATGGCTATTACATTGTTTGCTTGCATTGTGTTTGTTTAAGCGTTCCAATGCCTATAGTTGTGTTTTTGTGCTAACGTCCTTAACACTTGTCATCCTTTTCGTTGATGCCAAAAGGCAGAAGTGTAGTTTTGCAGAGATGCGCTATAAAATAGATATCTAGAATAAGCAAGTGTTAAGGGGGAACTATTAAGTGAAAGGTCTAGGGAACACCATGCTAGAATAAAAGAGGGCGTCTAGAAAGTATTCTAGGACGCTTTTCTCTCCTTAAAATCCAAAAGTTAAGAGAATCAAAGAATGAAAACTTGTGCTTAATGAAATTTCTTTAAGTGTTAGAGGACGCCTCTAAGTTTTCATACATGCTAAACTCCAATGTCAAAACTATTTTGCTGAAGAGTTTGTCATCATTAAAAAGGGGGAAATTGTTGGGACGCTATTAAGGACGCCTGCGTACTTGATAGTGTGCCCACACAAACCGTCCCTTAGTTTTGATATGACAAACTCACTTTGATTCTAATAAATTTGTCCAAGTGTTCAGGAACGCCAGTGACAAAAGGACAACAAGTGTGTATGGGCGTCCCATAAGCTTAGGGACGCTAGCTAACAGGAAGTAAGGACCAACAAGAGACTACTTGAGCAAGGACGGAGTCCCAAGCAAGTAGGAACGCAAGCTAAGCGTCCTTACCCACTAGCCGACAAGATGACATCACTCGACAACATTTGATCATCCAAGGACACGTGGAGACCGATCCTGTAGCAGAGTCCAACACTACGTGGTGGACGATCCTGTAGTAGAGTTCATCAACACGTGGCGGCCGATCCTGTAGCGGAGTCCATCACACACAGCTGGATACAGGAAGCTTCCTCATCACCGCCATACTCGTGGAGGAAGATCCTGTAGCCACGTCCACGAAGGGCATGATCGTCACAGAAGAATGACGCCCTTCCCCAAGTCCTATAAATAACCCCAAGGCATTTATTGTGACGCTAACGCTTTCAGAGAATATTCAGAGAGAATTAGAGGAAAGCGACTCACTCAAGAACACGAAGAACTAGCTCAAGAACTCAAGAACAGTGATAGACTTGTGCTAGATCGAGTGAGAGTTGTAACCAAAATCACAAAACAGTTTGTATTCAGAAAAACCCAAAAAGAGAAAGAGAGTCCTACGAAGTACTGTAGGACGTAGGGATAGAGTCCTTTATAAGATTGAACTCGCTTTAGTTGTAGGCTTAGAGGAGTCCTTTACTAGTGGACTTAGGGAAAAGCTAAGTGTCAAAGAACTGTAAAGACTCGCCAGTACAACTGTAAGGACGTTCAATATAAAGGAAAAGCTATTCAAAAATCCTCCAAGGAGGTAGAGGTTTACACTCAAGGACTACTTGGTTTTGAGTGGTTCCTCTATAATTCATTGCGTTCATCTTTACTTGTTTAGTATTTTATTTCCGCTGCTTTACTCAAGGACGCCCCTACTCCTTGTAGGGACGCCTGACCAAAGGACACCTTTACCAAAGTAAAGGACGTCCCTCAGTGCTAACGATCCAACAAAATGTTTTTGCAAAAATCCATACAAATTTGAAAATTTGTGTGAAAACAACAAAAAGATTTGGTATTTTGTAGTTTTTGGACTAGAAATCCCCATCTTAGATGTCCAATTGAAAGTTAATGATGATGCGAGCAGGTAAATTCCTTTGCAGATTTTTGGATAGTTTAGCCTCTTAAATGATGTTGTTTTTGAAGTGATCATGATATCTTGCTTGTTTATTGAGCATGTGAGTTCACGGATGAGTCTTTATGCAACTAAGTATGTGTGACCCTTGTGAGATTTGTTTTTGGCCATTTTAGGGATGCTTGTTTATATTTGCATATCCCTCATGTTTCTTGTTTGATTAGCTCATGCATGCTTAGTAAAACTTGCTATTGCGGTGTTTATCTATTTTTCAAGACCGTCATGAGATTTGTCCTAGCATTGTCACATTCAATTTGAACTTTATTCTTTTAGTCCCATAAATGTTCCATATCCTACCATGAAGTGACTCCTTTGTTTGTAGCCCCGTTCTAGCCTAAGCCTTGGTTTGAAACTCCTCAAAAATATTATTCCTAGCCTTATATGACTTGACCTTGATGCGATTGGACTTTAGAAGAGAGGTTTGGAGAGTATTTGAAGAGTTGAGATTCTCTTGGGTTTAAAGGCAAGGAGTGGTGTTATGAATCTTGTGGGTAGTGCATCTTTGTTGTGCGAAAAGTGTGAAAAAATTTGAAAGAAAAAAGAAAGAAAGAAAATGTTGGAATTGGGAAGTGGATTGAAAGTGAAAAGCTTAAGTAAGGGGTCCGACCGAGTTGAAGACCACATCGGGCCCGAGTTAGTGGAAAGTCGATCCAATGTAGAAAAGTGTGAAAAAAAACCAACAAAAAGCCTAAGTGCAAAGATGAAGTGGAATGTTAAGTGAATTATGGGTTGAGAGAAAAAAATGTTAAGTCTTTTGGATGAGTGTGAAGTTGATTGTGGAATTTTGGTGAAGTTGGTGAGAGATTAGGAAGTTCAATCCCCATTGTAAGCACCACAAGACCAAATAATTCCCACCTTGAGAAATACCAAAATCCCCATTACAACCCGGCCGAATGGAACCTCTTTGAGGACCTCCATTAAGCCAAGTTCGAATTCTTTGTATGCATTGTAATAGGCATCTCTAGGTGGAGGATTTGGTGATATTAGCTTCAATAGTAAAGTCTTTACTTGCATGATGTTTGATCATGAGTGTTCATTGCTATACCTATACAAATCACTTGTGCTTGATTGTGTTATCATATGAGGCTTTACTTGAAGATTATGCTTCGGTCTTGCTTACATTGTTATTGCTTGAGGACAAGCAAGTTTAAGTATGGGGTATTCTGATATCTCTCAATTTGGTGGTGTTTTATAGGTCATTTTCCTTTGTAAATATGTTTCTTTCTTTCCTTTTCTTGTGTGTTTTGTCCCTTTTTAGCTTAGTTCCCGCATTTCTATGAGATTCGGAGACTATGCGCGTTTTGTGTGTTTTGTAGGTGTTTTTGGCATGAATCGAGGTTGTTTCGAAGGAGACTCGAGGAAGGAGCAAAGCAAGAGTCAAGAAGGGAAAGAGAGGAGAAACCCATGAAGAGAAGCAAGAGAAAAGTCATGAAGAAGAGGTGGCCAGAGGACCGGATCGAGGTACAAGCAATATCGGACCCGAGATCGAGTTTCGAAGTCGGACCAACATGCCCAGTACCTCGGGCCCGACATGCACCCGTGTCGGTCCGAGTCGGTCGGATGTTGGATTGGGCTCCAAGGCATACAATTGTGGACTACCACTTTTTCCCCTCTTCTATTAAGGCTATCTTATCTTCTAATTTTGGGGGAGGGAAGACATAACACACTAATCACCTCTAAAAGGCTCTAGGAGAGACTTGGGGAGCAAGGAGGAAGGAGAAGAGAAGGAGAAGAAGAGAGATCGGTGGAGAAGAAGGGAGATTGCTAGGGAATTGATAGTGAGTTTGGCTTTGTTTGTTTTGATCTTGTGGATTTGGAAACCTTGTATTGGGATTTGTGGATTGCTTTTGCTTGATTAATGAGATTTGGTTTTGATTTGAGATTGCTTTGCTTTGTGCTTTGTTTGCTCTTTACTTTTGCCACATGGAGTAGATCTCTTTGATCTTAGGCTATGGGGGAAACCTTTAGCTAGGTTGGGTTTGAAACCCCAATTCCATAAGCCTTGAGTGCTTGATCTAGGAACCCACTCTACATAGTGCTACAATTCCTTTGTGAAAGCAAGGAATCAAGGCTTGTGGTTGGCAAGAGTGAACGGAATTGCCCATCACAAGACCTTGCATCGAAGGGGAGGTCATAATCCCTATGGGTCGATGTGTAGAAGTGGTGGGAACGAGGTGAACAACCTCGATCCTACGAGGATCATCACTTATTGCTTGAATTGGGGTGGAAAAGCCCACATCTACTAGAGGAGGAACCCAAAAACTCGAGATCTACCTTTTGAAATTTGAGTTCGACATTCCTAGACATATCGGGCCCGAATTGATCTGTGTCGGTCCCGACTTCCCTCTTGTCGCCAACATCGGGCCCGACGTGACCTTAGTGTCGGTCCCGACTGTTTCTTTTGTTTTCCTTTATTTTTACTTCTCTTTTCCAGTTTTCTAGTCTTTCGGCACATCAAACGAACAGAATTCCCGAGTGTTCGACACCCACCACGTGCTACAACGGGGTCGGTTATATATTGTATTCTTGAGACCCTCGCATCCACGAGCGATCACTTCTCATTTTTACTTAGCTTAGAACTTGAACTTGAACTTGAAAAGACGTTTGTGTCTCTTTCAAGTTCTAGGCTCCCTTTCCTCCCTCTCCCTTGG
This sequence comes from Polygonum aviculare, assembly GCA_934048045.1. Taxonomy (NCBI): domain Eukaryota; kingdom Viridiplantae; phylum Streptophyta; class Magnoliopsida; order Caryophyllales; family Polygonaceae; genus Polygonum; species Polygonum aviculare. Next base: position 26,993,103 of record OW204024.1, on the reverse strand, counting down.
TGCATCATATCCAAGGGAGGAATGGGGGGATTCGGCCTTGTGCGTAATATCAAGGTCCTAGTCATGCACGTCTTGGGTGAGTCATATCCCATGGCGTGATCGGGCTTGCTTGTTCGAGTCTTTGGTGCGTCATATCCAAGGATTCGATCAAGTACTTATCCTTTTAATACCAGTTGAATTTATCCACAAAAATTGTGTCTTTGTTCATACAAATTCACGCCCCAAAAATAGTTCCACCACACCAATCGAGCCTTACTTGTTCCAAACGAGTGTAACAGAGCTCCTTCGACCAGAAGAAGAAATGATCCTTGAGTCCAAGATTCGTTAACCCGGGTCGGGACTCATCACTACTCTTACACATGACCATCTTCACACAACGACATACACAGCTCCACTTACACGCCTATACTCACACAAACATATACCTCCACTCACTATCCTAGTGAGGCGGAGCTGCAACTTTCATTGCACTCCTAACCGGCAATGCAACCCTTCTCCATCATTGCACCCCAATTGGACGATACAACCCTTTTCCACCATTGCACGTCCCTAGTCGATGCAACCTTTCATCTCCATTGCACCCGAGATTCCTTTTGATATAAAACTTAGCTTCCTTGAAGCCTCCGTAACACTGAAGTACACTCAAAAGCATTTTCAACCATGAAACATAGAAAATCAACATTGCACACAATATTACACTTTCACATGCTACATCACAATCACGCAATCTGTAACAGTACACTAAAAGACATTGATCAAACAAAGTCATAAATCATGACAACATATATAACAAACCCACAACACATCAAACCCGCACACAAACTGGCAATCAAGGACTACTCATTTTCAGAACCAAATCAAACAATCATTCATAAGCAAGATTCACTCAGAGCACAACAATCACGAAAAATCATTTAAAAATCGAACGGGACTAGTTCCCAAAACCAATCTCATAATCACAATGTAAACCCTAACAAGTTAGAATAGGAACTGAGTAAGTCGAAAATCGACTTACCTAAAAAGCAACGAGTCCAAAGTACTTTCTGAGCAGATCAACAAGAATCACCCCGAATCCCAATTCTAGAACCAAAACTTGAATCGAACCCGAAACCCGGAGAGGCAACCCAGACTGACACCATGCAACCCGACTACCTACCTCACTCTAACTTAATTAACTAGACTTAATTAAACTCCTATACAATATTAAGCTATCAAACAATTCCTTAGCTAGTTAATTAGCCACGATCCCTAGCTACTTTTGCCCACTTTGAACTTGCTTCCCCACACTCACACCCGATTGACTAAGCAAAAGGCACCACTGCCACCTCATCACAATTTGGCCCCACCTCCTTCACAGACCCACGCCCACTCATCATGCTCTTGAACCTTCACTCGAAATCAACCCGAACCCGAAATTAACCCGAGATTTTCTGACCCGATCCGAACTAACCGACCGAATTATACGTTTCGACAACCGATCGAGATCCGAGTTTTTTTTATCAAATAGAATCCGAAACCGACTCAATCCGACTGAATTTGACCAGAATGACCCCAAACCCGATTACATCCGAAAATCGCAATCCGGTTTCAAACCGAAACCTGAATACCCCGACCCAAAAATACCCAACCGAGTTATATCCGAAACCCGAAATAATCCGAACCCGATTATACCCGACATCCGAAACAACCCGAACCCGATTGTACCCGATAATTATATATGATATCTAAAATAATCCGAACATAGTATGATATTCTAGATAATAGGATATAAAACAAAATATATTATTGAGAAAGACTCCTATAAGAATATGTGTTAGAGTGAGAAATAAGAATACATCTCGTCCATTGGATTATAACCGATCGTACGGTCAGGATTTTATTTTATTTTTAACGTTCCTTCCAAAGCAAAAATACTTGCTTCCACCAAACTGCTCTCGTTGACGATGAGGAGAAGTCCAGTGTCGTCTTCCTCCGTCCCGATTCCCTCACCTCCGCCACTCGCATCCTGAGAATCGCCTGCCGCGAGTTAAGAATCGCCGTCGCGGACCTCCTCGAATCCCTAGCCGCCTCCGACGCCGAATTCAAGCTCGCTGTCATTGAAAACGTCGAGATCCGGCTTCTTCAAAGGTGCATACAACTGGCAATACCGGATCTGAGGCAGGGCGACAACGAAGCCACGAAGTTGACTAAGCCCTAGGTCGGCGGCGAGAGCGGAATCGACGGAGCCGAGGTAGAGAATGAGCTGCCACGGACGCAGCCGGCGCTGGGGAGGAATGCGAGGGAATGGAGGAGGATGACGGAGGCGGACTCGATCCGGACGTTAGCGAGGCGGTTGAGGCTGACGTGTTCAACGGCGGCGACGCCAACGAGGGACTCCTGCTCGAGTCCACACTCTTCGATGCAGTTTAGAGTGACAATCAGAGGAACGGGCGGAGGTTTGGTATCATTGCGGTCGTCAGCGTCACGGAGAGACATTGTGTGAGCGAATTTCACCGACGAGGGCCTGGCCAAGGCGGATTTCAGAGGCTCCGGCGGGGATCGACAGTGGCTTGTAATGAACTTGTTTTTGTATAATACCTATGGATCTTGATTGGTGATGTCTATATGCAGGCGCAAGCTCTCTTCCTCGGCCGCCATTACAAACAAGCCTTCCACCTCCTCAACGCCTCTCTGATCGTGCTCCGTGACCTCTGCTTCCGCTACCTCGCTGCCAAGTGCCTGGTTCGTTTTCTCTTATGCACAACAAAATTAGGCCTTCTTCTATGGCTTTGCTCTTCAAATTCATGATGTATGCTTTGAAATTGCTCTTCAAATTAACTGTTGTGAATTATTTGTGCTAGCTCTTTGATTCGTATAAGCATAAGATTTCTTATAATAACCACGGATTTGCAGCCACGGGAGAACTTGAAACTGAAGAAGAGGTTTCTAGATCACAGCTTGGTGCATTTTTTAAACCCAACTTGGATGATTTGTGCTAGCTCTTTGATTCACATAGCTTACTAGGTGAAAATTTCTTTTGTGTCGTATTTTGTGGGACGAAAAGAGTATATAGCCCTTGTGGGCTACATTATGTAGTGGGAGGCCTCTCATAAAAATAAATGTGGTAACTAGGCTTTTTGCGGAAAATGTCCCTGGGTAAAAAAAAAATTTACAACCATGCCACCGCATCCCACTCACACCCCTGTCCCACAAAAACGACCTGTCACACAAAAAACATTTACACCCATTCCACCGCATCCACCCCACACCCCCTGTCACACAAAACCTGTCATACGAACAAAAAACGACCTGTCATACAAAACCCCCAATTTTCGTCCATTATCCACATACAAAAGGCTTGTCACCACATTCCAAAAACTTGTCACCACATACGAAAATTGTTGTACAAAATCATTATCTAAGCCTATGCGGGATTTGAACCCATATTACCGTGCGTTAAGCACGTCGCTCTACTATTTGAGCTAATAGGCTATAATTAAAATTAATATATGAACAAAACCAAATCTGTCACAGACAAAATGCATAACAAAAAACCTGTCACACACAAAACCCATAACAAAAAACCTGTCATACATAAAACCTATAACAAAAAATTTGTCACACACACACAACACATAACAAAACCCCATGTCATACACAAAAAACAGACCAAAACCCTGTCATACACAAAAAAACAGACCAAAAACCCTGTCACACGAGCCTACCACACAAAACCCATAACATAAAACTTGGCACACACAAAAAAACATACCAAAAACCCTGTCATACATAACACCTATAACAAAAAACTTGTCACACACACACAACCCATAACAGAACCCCGTGTCATACACAAAAAACAGACCAAAAACCCTGTCATACACAAAAAAAACATACCAAAAATCTTGTCACACAAGCCTGCCGCACAAAACCCATAACATAAAACTTGCCACACACAAAAAACATACCAACAACCTTGTCATACATAAAAGCTATAACAAAAAACTTGTCAGTCACACACAACCCATAATAAAACCCCCTGTCATACACGAAAATCAGACCAAAAACCCTGTCATACACAAAAAAACAGACCAAAAACCCTGTCACACAAGCCTGCCACACAAAACCCATAACATAAAACTTGTCACACACAAAAAAACATACCAAAAACCCTGTCATACATAAAACCATAACAAAAAACGTCAGCCTCAACCGCGCTTGTCGCATCAGGGAGTGTTGTAATGTGGGTAAAATGTCCTCACCACCGCGCTTGTCGCATCAGCTCACTGGTTGAGCACTCATGGTAGTACCATGAGGTCTCGGGTTCGAGACTCCAGGGCAGCGGTTTGCCCCTATTTCCTTTTGAGCTGGTTAGTAACCAGTTTTCATCCCTTGTGGGTGCTCTAGGCGAGCCCAAGTAGTACTTGCGGCGACCCTAATCCTTTCCTTATCAGAAAAAAAATGTCCTCACCACCCACTTTCCTCTATTTTGTGTCTGATTGTTGCTTTGATGAGTTTGGATCTAATCATCCATGAGATGGAAACTTGTTGAGTTCAAGCGTTGCCTACACCGTTTTATCACTGAAACCACATTTCCGCATTGTGTATGTATGTATGGTGTATGGTGTATGATGCAAATAACAGAACAATAAACAAAGAGGCATGCCTTCAGGCGTACAACAGGACGGGAACGGACTGGCTGAGGGACTAGTGGGCTAGGGAGGAATCAAGTATACATAATTATTAAATATGGATGATCAAATTGAACAAATTGACCATAGATATGAACAAATTGGCAATGAAATTTAACAAATAGGAGGAACGAATTTACCATAGAGTTAAACAAATTGACCATAGAGTTGAACATATTGGCAATAGAGATGAAAAAATATTGATGAACAAACTGACCATAAAATTGAACAAATTGGCAATGAAATTGAACAAATAGGAGGAACGAAGTTACCATAGAGTTGAACAAATTGACCATAGAGTTGAACAAATTGGTAATAGAGTTGAACAAATATTGATGAAAAAACTGACCATAGAGTTGAACAAATTAGTAATAGAGTTGAACAAATATGGATGAATAAATTGACCATAGAGTTGAACAAATTGGTAATAGAGTTGAACAAATATTGATAAACAAATTGACCATAGAGTTGAACAAATATGAATAAACAAATTGACTATAGAGTTGAACAAATTGATCATAGAGTTGAACAAATTGGCAATAGAATTGAACAAATATTGATGACCATAGAGTTGAACAAATTGGTAATAGAGTTGAACAAATATGGATGAACAAATTGACCATAGAGTTGAACAAATTGATAATAGAGTTGAACAAATATTGATGAACATATCGATCATAGAGTTGAACAAATTGACAATAGAGTTGAAAAAATATTGACGAACAAATTAACCATAAAGGTAAACAAAATGCCAAAGCGAAACAAAGTATACGAACTTCGATTGTTGTAAAATATGACATTGATGCACAAATTGACCATAGAGTTGAACAAATTGACAATAGAGTTGAGCAAATATTGATGAACATATTGATCATAGAGTTGAACAAATTGACAATAGAGTTGAACAATTATTGACGAACAAATTAACCATAAAGGTAAACAAATTGCCAAAGCGAAACAAATTATACGAACTTCGATTGCTATAAAATATAACATGGATGCACAAATTGACCATAGAGTTGAACAAATGGGTAATAGAGTTGAACAAATATGGATGAACAAATTGACCATAGAGTTGAACAAATCGGCCATAGAGTTGAACAAAGTTTGGACGCGCGCTAGTTTTCCGAAAGATACGCGAAAAATTCGGTCGTGCCTTTTTTTTCTTTTTTTTTCCCTGAGCGCTTGATCTCTCCTCATCCAACGGCTCTTGTTTATTCGTATTTCCTACCCTAAGACCCATTCTTACCGGATACGGGCCCTATATTATTAGTATAAAGTGTAATACAAAATTGCAAATGTAAGAGATTGTATAATCATGTTTATCTGAAATGTGATCCCTTTTTTATATAGTATTATTTTAAAACTATCGATCGTAATTTGACAAAAATTTATAATTTAATATTATCATTCATTACTAAAGATATATTTGTTTGACAAAATATAAGATCTTATTTATCGTATATGAATCTGATCATGAGAATGGATATCATTATATTGGTATATGCTTATACACTTAAAATATAGAAAAAAAAATACATTATTTAAAATGTAGTTAAATAAAAATTTGATTGATTCATTGTTCCAACTGTTGAGGTCCAAAAACACCGGAATGGTTATAACGCGATGAGTGTAAATGATTTGATATCAACCGAATCAAAGGACGAGAGAGCGGAGTGTATTAGCTGTGAGATTTAACGCGATAAGAGTAGGGTGAGGGATGCTTTCGTATTAGCTGTGAGATTATATGTAAACAAAGGTTCTCAATCGCGCTGTGTGTATTGGATTACAACAATGATCTTAGCTCGAGCTTTGAAGTGTGTGTTTCACGAGGTTTTGATCTCCGTTGTGACGCATAGAGCCCGCTATTTATAGTTGAGGTTTGGGTCGAGATCGAGTGAGATGCCGATGTGGGACGAGTGCCGCCCAGATACGTGTCGCCCTCCGATTGGCTCTTGAAGCGGTGGCCGCGGGATCAGCCAATGGGAGGCTGGGATGGGACGTTTCCGCCCGCCCACTTGCGTGGATGGGACGAGCTTCTCTCTCCGCGGTGGCGACATGGCCGACAAACCTTTGCCCTTTGAGGGATTCCGCTTTATAGGGAACCATTGTACTAGACGGCGGCGTACGCTGAGCGCGATGGGCCCTGACGCCACTTTGAGAATATACTTAGTAATATTTTGCTTTGGTGGGGGCGGTGTGACCGCGTTGACGGTTCCTGGTATCAACACAACCCCATGGACCGGACCTCGATGCCTTTTTGAGGACGGGTCCAAATACTGCTTGGGACCGGAGGCGCGGTCTACAGCAACGCGGTAAGTACTTGGAGATGCACGGGCGAGTGAGAAAGTCAGGACGAGGGGCGGGAGAGGGAAACCGTTTGGGCCGCATTGCCTTATGGGCCGCACCCAGGGCGAGGCCCATAAGTTCGTGGCCCGCTGAGAATCGAATAAAAAAACGGTTTCGCTTCTTCGTCTCTCTCATCCTCATTTCGAAATCGAACACACGCCATTTTCGCTCTCAGAGACGTTATCGCCCTCCGCCGTCCGCAATTGCTTCGTCAGCCGTCACAACCGCCTCTTCACCATTCCTTTCCCCTTTCCGGTATGCTTATCCTCTCCTTTCTTCTCTTTCTCCTTCTTCCTCCTTCTTCCTCCTTCTTTCGCTGCTTCGTTGGTTCCCTTTCGGGGGTGCCCTAAGTTCAGCGGTGGTACCGCCGTTGGGCGCCGGTGGCTGTTGGGCCCAATTAACCAAAAGCCCACGAAGTATGCTAGATCGGCCTGCGAGAAGCCTGTCGAGCTAAGCAACGTGTTTCTAGAAGGGTGTCCGGGTAATGGATATCATTATAAGCCAATTCGCCCGTCAAAAACAAGATAGAATCACCTTCTATCTTATAGGCTTTATTTCTATCTTATTTCGGGAATAATCTATCTAGTGAGTGTATCTATCTAGTCTATCTTGTAACAATATATCTTTTAGGCCCCTATAAATACATAGAGGGGGGTCGCGCATTGTACCGAACGCATCAATACACAATACATACATTCGAATACACACAAATTCAATACAATATCCGCATTCTTAACTTTGATTCTTGAGTTCGTAAAGCTTAGTTCAAGCCCGATCTAGGCTAAGGGGTCACCAATCTTGTTTGGTTGATTTCTAGCTCTAACAATTTGGCGCCCACCGTGGGGCCCAGAATTTGGCAAACTACGAACAAAGAATCGTTTGTTGTTCAAGTTTCCGAACCAAGACGATGTCAAAATCTGGAGAATTCGTACCAGGGAAGAACAACGCCACCCAACAAGAAGAAGTCTTGTCTAAGCAACGAGAGGACGAGATGGCGGACGTTCGGCGCCGCATGGAACTTCTCCAGAAAGAGCTTGAGCAACAAAAAGGCTTCTTCAAAGCCAGCATGGAACGCTTCACTAACGAGAACAACCAGCTTAGGAGCCAGAACCAGTTACTCACTACGGCAAGGCAACCCGCCAACGTCCCTAGAAACACTGAAGGGCTGGCTACTCGGCTGAATTTCGACTCCGGGGAGGGGACTTCAGGGGGAAACAACGGGAACGACACCCAAGGCGGAGTCTTGAACACTCGGAAAACGCCTAACCCTGAAAGCAATAACGAGCAGGCGACGAACAAGGAGGTTCCCGGAAATCTGGTCACACCTCCGGGTAACACCTACAGAACCCGCTCTGGGAACGTATGGATAGCTGAGAACGTTTATATTGAAAGACACCAGGAGGTGGACCTAGACACCCTCATCAGAAGGAAAGTCATGGAGCAGATCGGGGCTGATCGGTCCGGGAATCGGAGGGTCTCACAATTTAAATTTATAAAACCGAACCTCACTTGTAGTAAAGAGGTAGGGTGTCGAACACACGGGAGTTCGTGCGTCGAGAGTACCCGAAAAGACTAAAAAGAGGAGAAAATAAAGACAAACGAAGGAAAACAAAAGAGATCTCCTCGGACCGACACATGGTCACTTCGGTCCGAGGTAGGATCGAGGTTGAGTTGCACGGGACCGACGTAGAGCAAGTCGGGCCCGAGGTTCTGGGTAACTCGGTCTAAGCAAAATAGTAGATCGGTCTTGGGTTTTTGGGTTCCTCCCCCAACTAGACTTGGATATTCTACCTCAATTCAACCAATAAGTGTTTGATTCTAATGAGATCGAGGTTGCTCACCTCGAATCCCTCCAATCTACACCTCGACCCAAGGGAGCTTTCACTCACCTTCGATGCTAGAGACTTGTGATGGGATCGAGACCACTTTCGCTTACTCTTACCAAACACAAGCTCTAGATCCCTTGCTTTCACAAGAGAATTGAAGCTCAATGTAGAGAGGATTCACAAATCAAGCACTCAAGGCTATGAAATTGGGGTTTTCTACCCAAATCTAGCTAGGGGGATTCCCCCATAGCCCAAGACTATGGAATCTACTCCATATGGTAAGAGAAAAGCATAAACAAAATGGAAATCAAGCAAATCTCAATCAACATCATCCAATCAAACTCCAATTGCATTCAAACTCAAAGTGTCTACAAAATCCAAGTTCAAATCTACTTGATCAAAGCAAAACAAAGTTCAAAACTCACAATTTCTCCTCTCCTCTCCACCGATCTCTCCTTCTCTTCCTTCTCCTTGCTCTCCAAGTCTTCTCTTGAGCCTTTAGAGAGTGATTTGAGTGTGGTCTATCCAAACATGCCCTTAATGCTCTCTAATCACCTCTATTTATAGCCTCTCATGGATTGGGGACCAAGGAATCCCAATTTAGAAAGGGGCAAATGTGGAAAGTTGCTAAAAATATGCCTTGGGGAACAATCTTCTCACACGCCAACTTGGACCGACACGGGATGACATCGGGCCCGATGTTGGGAACGTCGGTCCGGTTCATTGAGTACTCGATCTCGGGCCCGACTTTATGTAACTCGGTCCAGGGCCTCGATCCTAGTCTTCTTCCTTGGTTTCCTTTGGTTCCACTTCATTCTTAGCTTGGCTCTTGCACTCCTTGACTTAGCTCCTCGAAATCGTCCTCATTCTCGCCATTTTACCTACAAAAACAAACAAACTCGCATAGTTTCCGACTCTTGAAAAAAACCGGGAACTAAGCTAAAAAGGAAACGAAACTAACAAAGAAGAGAATGAAAAACACATATTTACAAGGGAAATTAACCACTAAAACACCTCCAAAATGAGAGACATCAGAATACCCCATACTTAAACTTGCTTGTCCTCAAGCAATCACAATGTAAGCAAGACCGAAGCACAATCTTCAAGTAAGCACAAGTGATAGACATGCTAGCAAGATTACATCATCACACATGATCAAGTGTTCAAGGAATAAAGTCTAATACAACAAAGCCTCACTTTAGGGACATGAAAATGTGTATCACTCATCATGTGTTTAGGTTTAGCAATGAACACTCAAACTCAACAATCATGCAAGTAAAGACTTTACTATTGAAGCTAATATCACCAATTCCTCCACCTAGAGATGCCTATTACAATGCACACAAGGAATATGAACTTGGCTCAATGGAGGTCCTCAAACAGGTTCCATTCGGCCGGGTTGTAATGGGGCTTTTGGTATTTCTCAAGGTGGGAATTACTTTGGTCTTGTGGTGCTTACAATGGGGATTGAACTTTCTAGTCTCTCACCAACTTCACCAAATTATTCCACTTTCAACTTTCACTCTTCCAAAAGACTTTGATTTTTTTTTCTTTCTTTTCTTTTCTCTCTTTCAACCCACATTTTTCACTACATTCCACTTCATCTTTTCACTAAACTTTTTGTTAGATTTTTCACTTTTTTCCACTAGGATCGACTTGCACTAACTCGGGCCCGATGTGCACTTTAACTCGGTCGGTGCCCTTTTTCTTCACTTAAGCATTTTGCTTTCAATCCACTACTTTTCCAACTTTTCTTTCTTTCTTCTCAACAAAGATGCACTACCCACTTGGTTTATAATTCCATTCTTTGCCCTTTTCCAAAGAGAATCTCAACTCTCCAAATATTCTTCCAAACCTCTCACTAAAGTCCAATCCCATAAGGGTCAAGTCATATAGGCTAGGAGTCATATTTTTGAGGAGTTTCAAACAAAGGTCTAAGGCTAAAACGGGGCTACAAACAAAGGATTCACTTCAAGGTAGGATATGGAACATTTTGTGACTAAATAAAATAAAGTTCAAATCAATGTGACAATGCATAGAACAAATCTCATATTGGCCTTGGAAAATAGATAAACACCTCAATAGCAAGTTTTACTAAGCATGCATGAGCTAATCACACAAGAAAATGAGGGATATGCAATATCGAACAAACATCCCTAAAATGGCCAAAAATAATCTCACAAGGTTCACTCTAGCTTAGTTGCATCAAAACTTATCCAAGAACTCATGTGCTCAATAAAAACATGCAAGATATCACATCACATCCAAAACAACATCCATTTAGAGGCTAAACTATCCAAAAATATGCAAAGGACTTTACATGCTCACATCATCATTAGCCTTCATATGGACATCTAAGATGGGAATTCCTAGTCCAAAAACAAAATCTTTTTGACTTTTTTCACACAATTTTCGAATTTTTATGATTTTTTTTCCAAAAATTTTCTAAAAAAAAACAAACTTCAAACAAACTCATCCATACATGCCATAAAATCAATCATCATTCTCATACATCTCATGCCATATTCCAAAATGAAACATCCCTTAAACAAGAAAAACACAAACAACCTACACATGGAACTAATGAGCTACTAACCCACCCCATACTTAAAATTTTGATGTCCCCATCAAAACTCAAAAGTAAAGAGAAGAGTAGAGAAAACTCACAATTCCTTATTCTCGAATGGCTTGTTGAGGCTTAGTTCGGAGGGTGGCCACGGCGTTGTCTCCTTTGGAGCCGGGCGTGCCGCTCTCGCTCGTACACTTGGTCATTGAAGGGATCTTGGCTTGGCGGTTGTAGCGGTGGGGCGGGAGGTGTCCATTGGTCTTCACGGGATGAGAAATTCCCGGACATCCACTCGTTGAAACTAGCTTGCATGGACCACCTTTGATCCTCGGCCGCCCTCAAGTCCTCCACTTCACGTCTCGTGTAGGCGAGGTTGCGGTTCACCTCATCAAATCGCACTTGGAAATTCTCTTGGTGTTGGGCAAGTTGTTGTTGTTGGAAGTTGAGTTGGTGTGCTTCTTGGAGCATTGATTGTTGTTGAAGTTGGAGATGCGACAATTGGTTCGCCAAGAAATTCATGTCCACCGATTGGTTAGGCTCGGGGAACACCATTCCGGGCCCGAACCATTGGGCATACCCCTCATATCCTCCATAGCTAGGTGGTGCTTGATGTGCTCCACTTCCCTCACCCCGCTCGAAGTGGCTAGGGACCGGATCGGGCAAGAACACGTCGGACCGACGTTGATCGACATCGGGCCCGACGTAGGATGCTCCTCGGTCCAAGAGAGTTGGGGCGTGGTCATTGAGCAAATGTTGGTAACCACCTTCTTCTTCTTCTTCTTCACCTCTAGGCACGTGCACATCCATGTCGTCTCTCCTCACGAACTCATAACGGTTGGTCTCTTCCTCTTCGGTGTCCGGGGAAGCTTGAGGTGTATTGAAACGGATGTGTTGTGCTCGTCTCCTCACCTCGAGTGTCCCCTCCGGCTCTCCATAAGGATTGACATTCCCCGCCCAGACTTGGTACCAATTGTAGTAAGAAGTGAGGTCGAAGAGTCGAGGTCCCAAAGGAACTTGTACTTGGCCAAAGTTGGAATGAGGCATAAGACGGTCGATGAAGCCGGGAACAACTTTCTCCTTGATGATATTAGCCTTCTTGAAATATTTCAAGTCCATGAACTCCACGCCATTAGGGGCCGGTGTGTAGGTAGACAAGTCCACCTCAAGACGGTGAGCTAGTCGGGCAATCATGCCTCCGAAATAGATCCATGAAGAACTTTGGAAATCCCTCACCATCTTCACCCATTCCCATGTGAGGTTCATCGGCTTCTCATTCTCAAACAACATCTCATAAAGTATCATGGCCTCCTCCTTCATCGGTTTGCTCAATTCATGCCTTGCAAAGATAGAACAACCCAAGGCTCGGATCATGACTCGGAAGAGTGGGCTTGCAATCTCATTTGTTGTTGCGCCCTTCCTCATCTCACTTCTTCCGGCTACAAACTTCCAAAGGTAGTCCACCTTCTCATTGTCAACATAGGCCTCATCTCTCGGAAATGGGAACCCAAAGTAATGCGCTAAGTTCCGGAGAGAGAGCTCTTGCAACTCGTTGCCCATTTGGAAGGAGATCATGCCTTCACTCTCGGGTCCCTCATATGTGCACTTGAATGTCGCCCTGAACTCGGATGTCAAGTCGGGGTAATGAGTGTTGTTCCACCTTAGCAACACATTGAGTCCAATGTTGGCATAGCACCGAGTAAGAGCTTCCTCCATGCACATCTTTCGAATGGACTCCCAATCCAACCACCGGGTGTGGTGAGATAGTCCCATAAGACGCTCATACTCTCTAGCATCATCCTCATCCTCAATACGCACATCATCCATCCTTTGGACTCTCTTGGACGACTTTTTGGACTTCTTGGTGGCTTTCTCCATCCTAGAAGAAGATGCTCGGGTAGACATGATACCTACACACAATCAAAACCAAGAAACTACGAGGTAAAATCTATACATTCACAACAAAAACACAAGCTTTCATCACAAACAACTTATTATGCAAAGAGATAACCCCATACTTGAACTTAACACACTCAATCCACAAAATTCAATCATGCATGAACTAAGATTCACATATCAATGGTCAAGCCTCAAATCATATCATGAATAGCATGCTATAACCAACATTCAAGAGCAAGAAATCTTAAAATCACACAAAAGAAGCTCAAAAAACGTCGGACCGATATGCAAATGACAACGGGCCCGAGGTTGGGGACCTCGGTCCGAGTTGCTGGACCGACTTCGAACATCGGTCCCGAGGTACTGGGTACCTCGGACCGAGTCCATTCCGACTTCTCTCCCTAGATCTATCTACAAAACACATAATCATGCCCCTAAAATCCAAATTCTACCATCAATCAACATCAATCGAAGTTCTAAGTGGGATTTAGCAACAATTAAGCACAAATTTCACAATGCATGCAAATCACCATGGATGCTTAAGGTTCAAGCTCACTCAATCATGGCATATCTCAAATCTAGCAATGAAAGCATGAAATCCATAAAGAATCAAGTAAATATTGAGATTTACATACCAAATATGAAGACAACAAGAACTTCTAGCAAGCGACTTTTAGAACTCAAATTTTCCTCTTCTAGATCTAGAAGAAGGATGTAGATCTATGGGATTTGGGTGGGATTTTTGGCTTTTGGTTCAATGTTTGGGTATGCTAGGGAATGGATCGAGATCTTGTGGTGAGGTAGCTTGAGGATCGAGTATGGTGGAGGAAAGGGATCGATTTTGGGGTTTTGAGAGAGAATTGGGTATTTTGGGAAAGTAGTTATGGGGTGATGATGTTAGGTAAGGGAAAAGGCTCTTATATGGGGAAGAAGACAAAGGTGGGTCAAGAAGGTATAGTAGGAATTTCCACAAAGTCAAGGTCCAACATGGGTCGGCTCACTTGGACCGACGTCGGGCACGTCGGGCCCGAGGTACTGGGTACCTCGGTCCTACCCGATTTTGGTTCCTAAAAATTCCACACCTTGGTTACTCCTATCCACAAGTTCTTGCATCATTTCCACAAATACCACACATACTAATGAAGCTCACACAACACACATTTCCACAAAATACAAGCTAGAGAAGAGATTAGGACTAATCTAGGCTAAGGCAAAAAGAAACAAGCTAGAAACTACGAAAATGAATCTACCAAACCCGGGTTGCCTCCCGAGGAGCGCTTCTTTAACGTCATTAGCTTGACGTCTAACCTCTGCCCTTCAAGGAGGGTGAAAAACGGTGAATTGGTCCTCCTTGCTATGCACATCTCCACAATCCTCATAACCAAAATGCCACCATTTGTGTTTGATGAAAGTGTGGCATCCAAAATCTCCATCATCCTCCAAAGTGTAGCTTGGCATCTCTTGCATCTTCTCATCTTGCATCTTATCACCTACAACACAAAAGTCTAAAGAATTTCTAGGAGACTCTATGACATCATAACTCAACTCATCTTGCAAATCATCTAAGCAAAGATAATCATCTCCTAAATCCTCTTTCAAATCATCTAAACACATGAAAGAATCTCCCACATCAAAAGGATATAGATTAGGATACTCTTCATGATTTGGTGGGCTATCTCCATCTCTTGTCTCATCATGGATTTGAACATCGACCATATCATGGTCTCTCAATGGCGCTTCCTCTCTTGTGGACTCCAACTTCTCCCTCTTGCATTTGGCATTTTCCTCTAGTTTCAAAATCGCCAACGCGTCCGGTTCATTAAGGGCCTTGTTGAAATGGAACTCCACTTTCTCCTCGCCAATCTCGAAGGTGACTTTCCCATTCCTCACGTCAAACTTGGCACCCGCCGTAGCTAGAAACGGCCTTCCGAGAATAATGGGCACCATTGGATCCTCTTTCATGTCAAGAATCACAAAGTCGTCGGGTACAAAATACCTTCCAACTCGAAACGGGACGTCATCAAGAATTCCGGTGGCCTTTGTTGATGAACCATCGGCCATGGTAAGACTCATATCAACCGGCTCCATATCTCCAAGGTTAGCCCTTCTCCATATGCTCATGGGCATAACCGAAATACTTGCTCCTAGATCACAAAGAGCTTTGAAGTTTTGGGATCCAATCCCTATGGTGATAGCAAATCTTCCTGGATCACCAAGCTTTTGAGGTAGCTCCAAGATCTTTACCTCGTCTTGCATCTCAACAATTGACCTCTTCTTGCTCAAGATTTCTTTCAAAAACTTAGCATAAGATGGCATCTCACTTAGAGCATCGGTGAAAGGAATGGTAATGTTCAAGCCTTGCAAAAGCTTCAAGAACCGCTTGAACTTGCCCTCAACAATCTCCTTGGGCTTCTTCATAGGATATGGAAGAGTAGTGCCACTTTGCTTCTTGCTTGGATCAACCTCCTTGGATCGATCTTTCTCAATATTTCCACCTTGGACCGACGTTGGAAGTACCTCGGGACCGACTTCAGGGACATCGGTCCCAGGGCAAAGATCATCTGGGCACGTCGGGCCGACTTCAGGGCAAGTCGGGCCCGAGTTGGGTTCCACCTCGGTCCACTCCAGGGGACTTCCTCCGTCTATAGGATCGACATCTGGGGACGTCGGGCCCGAGGTGCTGGGAACCTCGGTCCGACTCTCTTCTCTTGATCTTGGGACTTGTGGCTCGGGCAAACTCCGCCCACTCCTTAATCCTATGGCTCGAACTTCGTTTTGTTGTTGTGGGGCACGGGGATTCTCCTCGGGTCGGCCCGGGAGTCTCCCTTCCTCTCTTGGAAGTTGATTCACCATGTGAACAATTTGGTTGTCCACTTGCCTTCTCCACACACCAAACTCCTTGAATTGGGAAGCCAAATCCTTGAACTCGCCTCTCATCTCTTGTGCCCATTGTGGAGTTTGCTCATAGAATCCCGGCGGTCGGTATGGTGGTTGTTGGGCTCTTGGCTCGTTGTTGTTGAAGTTGTTGTTGTAGCCACTAGCTTGCCCTTGATTCCACCTTCCTCCATTGTTGAAATTGGATCTTCCTCCGAAATTTCTTTGGACATAATGAGCCTCCTCAATTTGCTCCGCCAACCGAACTTGGCGCTCATTTGGGCACTCTTGTGCTCCATGCTTCAAGGAACCACACTCTTCACATGCTCTTGTGGTTTGTTGGGCATAACTCATCTTCCTCCTCATTTTGTTCAATTCATCCTCTAAGAATTGGATCTTCACATCTTTGTCCACCTCTTCACTTTTGGGATCGTAGAGCTTCTTCGGACCTTCTTCATGGACTCTAGCTTCCTTGCTCATATTGCTTGCCCCGTACATCGCCTCATAATCCGAGAGTTTGTCCAACAACTCCCATGCTTGCTCCGGCGGCAAGTCTATGAACCCACAATCGGTATGGAGGTTCAATTTATCCTTCGTGGCGGTGTTGATCCCTTGGAAGAAGATGTCTTGAAGGACATAGGGTTGTTGACCATGTGTCGGACACGCCCTTAACATCTCTTTGAATCTATCCCACGCCTCGAAAAGTGGCTCATGAGCTCCTTGTTGGAAACTAGCAATCTTCCTTCTAAGCTCCGTTGTCTTGGTGGGCGGGAAGAACTTCATTACGAACACTTCATTTAGGGCCCTCCATGATGTGATGGATCGAGGTGCTTGACTCTCCAACCAATGCAAGCCTTGCCTCCCAAAGACCACTTGAAGGCTTTGAGTAGCACGTACTCAAGTGTCTCATCATCCGTGGAAATGGTCTCACAAAGGTCCTTGAATTTCTTCACATGCTCGATCGGACACTCATTCGGCCTCCCTTGGAATTGCTCTCTCTTGATGAGTGAGATAAATTGAGTTTTTATCTCAAAATTCCTTGACACCTCCGGCAAGACGATGGCCGGCTCCGGGACCTTCAACTCCGGATGCATGTATTGTCTAGCATTCCGGGGTTGAGTGTTGATTTGGGCCTCCAACCTTATCCTTTGCTCCCTCTCTCTACGGGCCTCGGCATCTCGGTTTGCCATCTCAATTTGCATTCGAGCCATGTCGGCTCTCATCCTCTCGAACTCCTCATCTCGGGCTTGATCCGCCATCCTCTTCTTCTTACGGGCTTGCCTTAGAATACTCTCCGGGTCACACACAAAGTCGAGCTCAAGGGTTCCTCGGACGGAACTAGCTCGCATGCACCTACAACCAAAGACACAAACAAAAACCAAATCAAAACAAACAAGGGGTTTGGGCTAGTCCCTCACCCAAATCACTACCAAAATCAAAGACTCAACAAAGATGGGTACCTCGAACAAGTAGAACTCCCCGGCAACGGCGCCAAAATTCTGATCGGTCCGGGAATCGGAGGGTCTCACAATTTAAATTTATAAAACCGAACCTCACTTGTAGTAAAGAGGTACGATGTCGAACACACGGGAGTTCGTGCATCGAGAGTACCCGAAAAGACTAAAAAGAGGAGAAAATAAAGACAAACGAAGGAAAACAAAAGAGATCTCCTCGGACCGACACATGGTCACTTTGGTCCGAGGTAGGATCGAGGTTGAGTTGCACGGGACCGACGTAGAGCAAGTCGGGCCCGAGGTTCTAGGTAACTCGGTCTAAGCAAAATAGTAGATCGGTCTTGGGTTTTTGGGTTCCTCCCCCAACTAGACATGGATATTCTACCTCAATTCAACCAATAAGTGTTTGATTCTAATGAGATCGAGGTTGCTCACCTCGAATCCCTCCAATCTACACCTCGACCCAAGGGAGCTTTCACTCACCTTCGATGCTAGAGACTTGTGATGGGATCGAGACCACTTTCGCTTACTCTTACCAAACACAAGCTCTAGATCCCTTGCTTTCACAAGAGAATTGAAGCTCAATGTAGAGAGGATTCACAAATCAAGCACTCAAGGCTATGAAATTGGGGTTTTCTACCCAAATCTAGCTAGGGGGATTCCCCCATAGCCCAAGACTATGGAATCTACTCCATATGGTAAGAGAAAAGCATAAACAAAATGGAAATCAAGCAAATCTCAATCAACATCATCCAATCAAACTCCAATTGCATTCAAACTCAAAGTGTCTACAAAATCCAAGTTCAAATCTACTTGATCAAAGCAAAACAAAGTTCAAAACTCACAATTTCTCCTCTCCTCTCCACCGATCTCTCCTTCTCTTCCTTCTCCTTGCTCTCCAAGTCTTCTCTTGAGCCTTTAGAGAGTGATTTGAGTGTGGTCTATCCAAACATGCCCTTAATGCTCTCTAATCACCTCTATTTATAGCCTCTCATGGATTGGGGACCAAGGAATCCCAATTTAGAAAGGGGCAAATGTGGAAAGTTGCTAAAAATATGCCTTGGGGAACAATCTTCTCACACGCCAACTTGGACCGACACGGGATGACATCGGGCCCGATGTTGGGAACGTCGGTCCGGTTCACTGAGTACTCGATCTCGGGCCCGACTTTATGTAACTCGGTCCAGGGCCTCGATCCTAGTCTTCTTCCTTGGTTTCCTTTGGTTCCACTTCATTCTTAGCTTGGCTCTTGCACTCCTTGACTTAGCTCCTCGAAATCGTCCTCATTCTCGCCATTTTACCTACAAAAACAAACAAACTCGCATAGTTTCCGACTCTTGAAGAAAACCGGGAACTAAGCTAAAAAGGAAACGAAACTAACAAAGAAGAGAATGAAAAACACATATTTACAAGGGAAATTAACCACTAAAACACCTCCAAAATGAGAGACATCAGGGGCCATCTCAGATCAGGTTGTTAGGAGCCACACCGGATACCAGCCGGTGCAACCAGAGGCCCACGACGGATACGACGAATCACCATTCGTCCACAGGATTGCTCGGGCCGAAATCCCGAGGAAGTCACTATCCCCACTATGAACCCTTACAACGGCACCACGGACCCTAACGAGCACATAGCCATCTACAAACAAAAGATGATGACTAGCTCGGTTCCCAATCATTCAAAGGAATCCGTGATGTGCAAGGGGTTTGGAACGACCCTGACTGGACCGGCCCTCACCTGGTTCATCGGTCTACCCAGAGGGAGCATCAAGTCTTTCGCCGACCTCTCGGACACCTTCCGGATCCAGTTCGCGAGCAGTCGCAAGTTCGAGAAGCAGTCTAGCGACCTCTACCGGGTCAAACAGAAAAATCACGAAACCACAAGGGCTTTCCTAGATCGATTCAACAAGGAAAAAGTAACCATCCCAAATTGCGACACTACTACCGCAATCGAGGCTTTCCGACAAGGAATCATACCGGACGGAGGATTATACCAGGAGCTAACCAAGTACCCATGTGCTACTTTCGAGGAAGTCCAGTCAAAGGCACTAGCTCACGTGCGATTGGAGGAAAATAGATCTCTCCGAAGGAGGTCGACCGAACCTAGGAGCTCCGATAGGAAAAGCGGCAATGATCGCAAGAGGGAATATCCAAAACGAAGGCGATCGCCCTTCGATCAGAGAAGGGGCAGGCGTGATCGATCCTACGATAGACACCCAGCCAAACGGGTTAACGTAGCACGCAACAAGCCACCAATAGAGAAGGAACGCGATCCATTGCCACCACCTCTGGAGGACTATAACCTCAAAATCTCACCATCGCAGCTGGTGAAGAATCTCTCCAAGATGGGAGATCTGGTTAGGTGGCCCAGGAAAGATAAAGCACCCAAGGCAGGGGCCGATGAGAACAAGTGGTGTGAGTTCCACGATAACCACGGCCATTGGACCAGGGATTGCATCATGCTAAGGAGGGAGGTAGCACACTTGATCTCTAAAGGCAAAATCCGGGAAGCGGCTCCAGACGCCAGAGTCCCTCGTGATCTTCTAGACAATCCCTACCGAAGCAAGGCAAGCGAGAAAACACCCCCTACTCTAGAAAGAGTAGTGAACGTGATAACCGGAGGATCAAGCGTGTGTGGCCTTATTTACTCCGCAGCCAAGAGGCACGCACGAGAGGGGTACTTGGGAAAACCTACCCATCTAGAGAGGCGACCTAGACAACCCACCGGGTTGGCAAAGTCTTTGACGACTCCGACATTGAAAACCAGGTCGGGCCTCATCATGACGGTTTGGTGATCTCCTTACGCATAGAAAACGTCCTTATGAGGAGGGCACTGGTCGACACCGGTAGCTCTACCAACCTCATAACACTCACCGCCCTCAAAGAGATGGGTTTGTCTAAAAACGACATCCACAAGCAACCGGTCCCCCTCGTGGGATTCAGTGGAGAAGTAAAACATACCACGGGAAACATAACCCTGCAAACCTTCGCAAAAGGAGTGAACTTGCAAGTGGAGTTCATGGTGATAGATTGCCCCTCCAGCTACAACGTGATCTTAGGTCGTCCGGTTACACGACATGAAGGCGGTGGCTTCCACCTATCACCAGACGGTAAAATTTCCTACGCCAAGGGGAATAGAAGAAATCTGAGGGGATTAGAGGCTGGCTAGAGAGCGCTACAAGACCGCTCTAAAGCCTACGGCCACTGGGCCGCGGGCATAGCAATTACAGAGCGCTACCCCTCCTATCCAGACCCGAGAGGAAGAAGAAGAAGTGGAGGAGGTAGCAATAGGGGAAGGACGGATCGTTCGCCTGGGCATCGGACTAGACACGTCCATCAGGGCAGAGCTTGTGTCCTTTTTGGAGAAACACCAGAAGTGCTTTGCATGGAGCCACGAGGATATGACTGGAATTGACCTAGGGGTGATAACGCACAAGCTTAATACCGATCCTAACTTCTCTCCCGTAAAGCAAAAAAGAAGAAGGTTTGCCCCGGAACGAATCCAGGCAGTTGACGAGGAAGTAAGGAAGCTACTAGACACAGGCAAGATCCGAGAGGTGAAATATCCAGAGTGGCTAGCTAACGTGGTGGTCGTCCCAAAGAAGAATGGGAAGTGGAGGGTTTGCGTGGACTTTACCGACCTGAATAAGGCGTGTCCTAAGGACTCTTTCCCACTCCCACACATAGACACGATGGTCGACGCCACCGCTGGTCATGAACTCTTGACATTCATGGACGCCTTTAGCGGCTACCACCAAATCCAGATGCATCCCGAAGATCAAGAGAAGACGTCCTTCATAACAGGACAGGGGACGTATTGTTACCAAGTCATGCCTTTCGTCTTAAGAAACGCTGGTGCAACTTACCAGCGTCTCGTTAACCATATGTTCCAGAATCAAATCGGGAAGACGATGGAGGTATATATCGACGATATGGTGGTTAAGAGCACGATGGCGGTTCAACACCAACAACATCTCGAGGAAGCTTTTAACATTCTCGAAAAATTCAATATGAAAATCAATCCTCAAAAGTGCACATTCGGAGCTCAGTCTGGAAAATTTCTAGGTTACATCGTGACTAAAAGGGGGATTGAGGCCAGTCCCGACCAAGTGAAAGCAATAGCCTCCCTGAGATCGCCCAAGAACATCAAGGAAGTACAAAAGCTTGCAGGGAACATCGCCGCCCTTAACAGGTTCATATCCAAGTCAGCCGACAAGTGTCGTTTGTTCTACGATATACTCAAGAAAAACAAAAGCTTCCAGTGGGACGAACGACACGAGAAGGCTTTCCAGGAGCTCAAGGGCTATTTCTCCAGTCCATTGTTGCTAGCCAAGCCGGTGCCAGGAGAAATCTTGCAACTATATCTAGCAGTATCAAGAAGCACACTGAGCGGAGTTCTAGTCAGGGAAGCAAGACAATGACTTCAGCAGAGACTAGATATACCCCCCTCGAAAAACTGGTCCTCGCCGTCATCATGAGTTCGAATAAGCTTCGCCCTTACTTCGAATCGCATACGATCGCGGTACAAACCAGCTACCCTCTGCGACAAGTGATGCAGAAGCTGGAGTTCTCTGGACGAATGACCAAGTGGGCGGTGCAACTCAGCGGCTATGATATCAAATATGAACCTCGCAAGGCCATAAAGTCGCAGGTCCTAGCTGACTTCGTCGCTGACTTCACACCCGATCTAGAGGAGGCAGCAAACACAAGAACACCCGCCCCTATCCCAAACGAGACATACGACCCGTGGACGCTCAACACAGATGGGGCTTCCAACGCCAGAGGGATAGGGCTAGGGGTGGTCCTGGAATCAACCAAGGGAGACAGGCTAGCTCAGGCCGTAAGATGCAATTTCGACGCCACAAACAACGAGGCAGAGTATGAAGCTTTGATTTTCGGATTAGGGCTAGCACGAGACCTAGCAATCCAGAATCTACAAGTAAGGTGCGACTCTCTCTTGGTGGTTAACCAGATACTAGGCCTGTTCGAGGCAAAAGACGAGAGGATGGCTCTTTACCTGGAAAAGGCGAGAGCATTAGCGGGAGAATTGCAGCGGGTTACCTTTGAACAGGTACCTAGAGAAAACAACACATCGGCCGACGCCCTAGCAGGTCTAGGCTCAGTACTCAACCCAAGAGAGTACTCTCAGATCCCACTAGTACACCTACTTTACTCGGCGATCGAGCATCCCAAAGAAACATCCATGCTACACGCGCTCCCAGTATCCAATCTTGACACACACTCCGGAACAAAGCCTAGCAGTTGGATCAAACCGTATCTGGACTGGCTTGTACACGAGAAGGCGCCTGAGGATAAAACGGAGGCAAGAGCCTTAAGAGCAAAAGCCACGCGATTCGTCGTCCACCAGGGCGTACTCTACCACAAGTCTTCGTCTGGGGTCTTGCAAAGATGCGTAGAAGGAAAAGAGATAGAGAGTGTTATGAAAGAGATCCATGAAGGATATTGCGGGAACCACGCTGGAGGCAGGAGCTTGGCAAACAAGATACTTGGACACGGGTGGTACTGGCCAACGCTGCGACGCGACGCCACCAAGTATGCCCAGGAGTGCAAGGCTTGCCAGCGACACGCACCAACTTCCCACCAACCCTCTGAGGGCCTACATCCAACCCTTACTCCTTGGCCCTTCATGAGGTGGGCGATGGATATCGTGGGGAAATTACCTCCTTCTACGGGGCAAAAAGTGTTCTTCTTGGCTATGACCGATTACTTCTCCAAGTGGATCGAAGCTGAAGCATATAGAGAGATCAAGGACAAGCATGTGATCTCGTTCATCGAACGCAACATCTTATGCCACTTCGGAATCCCAGCGACGATCGTTTGTGACAACGGTTCTCAGTTCATTAGCCAGAGAATGAGAGAGTTCTGCCAGGGGTGGAACATCGACCTGGTTACATCAACTCCTAGATATCCCCACGCGAATGGGCAAGTAGAATCTTCAAACAAGGTGATCATAAACAACCTGAAAAAAAGATTAACCAAATCCAAAGGCAAGTGGGCAGAAGAGCTACCCTACGTGCTTTGGGCTGATCGCACCACCCCCAAGAAAGCAACAGGGCAAACCCCCTTTTCTCTGGTATACGGGTGCGAGGCAGTCATCCCAGCTGAAATCCAGGTCCCAACCGCGCGGTATGGTCTAGCTACGCTTGACCAGAACAAGGAGCAACTCGAGGCAAACCTAGACACGGTCCAAGAATTACGGGAATCGGCCCACCTTAGAGTAGCTCGATACCAACAGCAAGTATCCAGGAGCTATAACAAGAACGTAAGAGTTAATGTCTTTCGAGTTGGAGACTGGGTACTTCGCAAGGTGTTCCAGAGCACAGTAGAGCAAAACGTGGGAAAATTAGCACCTGGATGGGAAGGACCTTACAGGATTACGAGGGTCATAGGGCAAGGAGCTTACCAGTTGGAGTCCGAGGAAGGAGAACCAGTGCCTAGGAGTTGGAATGCCACTCACCTCAAGAAGTATTATTTCTAGAAACCCTATCTCTAGTTACTTAGTTTGTTTTGCATATTAGAAGGTCTTGGATTTTCTTCTTTTTTCGGGGGGGATGCAAGGGGGTTCCTGAACCATCACCCCACTTTTATTTCTAGATCATAGTTCTAGTGATTAGCACTGGTTAGAACACTGTTTTGCGTTCTTGTGATTCTTTTAAGTTATGAATGAAATTTATTACAAATTACTTCGTTTATACACACGAAAAAAGAACATGTGCTCCTCGAAAGCGCACCTTCGCAAACTTCGCACGATACAAAAACCCACGCTAGGGTACTCGCCTAGTAGCCCCGATCAAGCTACGAAAAGGCAAATAATCCCACAAAACTCGTGGATGTAATGATTAGGCCCATAAGTGACCTAGGCATTTATCGCCAGAAATCCCACAAAACTCGTGGACGTAATGATTAGGCCCATAAGAGACCTAGGCAAGTATCGTCAGTATTGCAAAACTCGCATGAACATCTGGATCCACAGATAAGGCACAATTCGCCTGACACATATGCTAGCGTCTAACGGATTAATCCACACCTACTAACTGGTTGTACAACCCAGATATACTACCAACATTCGACTTCACAAAGCTAACGTTAGCCCTTCGTACAAACTAGCTTGTTTCTTGCAGGCAATAAGCGCTAAGACGCACTAGGTACCTGCGCAACCTTTATCAATGACGAATACGTTTTCTAGAGACGATCTCTAGACAAAGGCGGTCTTCCTTTAAATAATACAAGGGGTATTGAATCCGCTAACAAACTACATTACCACCCTACGACGACTACACTAATCACGTGATTATCAAGATTACATCCGCATATATCACCTCTAGACTCCTTCTCTAGAGATGTACGTTTACGATCTCTCTCGCTTATCTAAAACACTAGCATGCTTTTCTGGTACATTTTTCAGAATATGGGACAAGAGCGCCCCACAACAAGGGGTACTAAACTCTCCCCGCGAAGCCTACTTAGGGCACCACCTCCGAAGAGAAGTTTCATTACTAGACCAGGCTTCTGGAGCCATATCTCGGCAGGATCACCGGAACGGGGTTCGCTCTCAAGAGTCATCTAAGTGGCAAAGCCCTAGTATTGAACAAACCTGCCTAAAGCTAAGCTTCAAACGCTACCAAATAACACGGTCGAAGCTATTCCTATAGCTAGAAATTAGCAAACAAACGCCTAGCTACTTAGGCATGCATTGTCAAAACAGAACACATATAACCAAATTAACAAGGCCATACAGCGGGCCTAAAGATAGAGGTTCCTACACCGGGGGTACAACGTTTTCCCCCATAAAATCGAGTTTTGGCACAAGTGTCATCCCAGAATTATCGTCAGAGTCTTATGGCAATAGACATTGCCGGATCAAGTACTTAAAACAAAAAACAAAGTAGCGTGCATAAGAGAATCATTTTTCTGGAGAAGGGTTCGTAGACGCAACACCCCCGTCTTTGTCCACTGCTGGCCATCGACGCTAGCAACCAAGGCATCCTCCGCCGGAGCTGGTGAATTAGCATCGTCTTCCAGATCCTCGTTGGGCAGGAAGTCCTCTCCGGGAACCTTAGAGCCAGGAGGAAACAAGGTGTCAAAGGTGTCCTTTAACTCTACTAAGTTCCAGCGATCGACTCTCCCACTAGCAACATCTTCGAGCACTTCGATCTTGGCCTTGGTCGAGTAAAATGTGCCAATCCGTACGACTTGGTGGGTGAAGGTGTCCACAATCTCTTGAAGCATGGCAATCTTTTCAGCTTGAGCGGTCATCTCTTCTTGGAGTTTGGCAGTTTGAGCTTGCTGAGTCTCTAGCGTGGCTTTGAGGGTACGGTTCTGGTGACCAGCGTCCAGCTCCGCCTCTGAAGCATGCTTTTCCTTGTCCTTTAACGTGAGCATCTCCTTTGCATAAACATCCATGGCCAGAGCGAGCTCTTGAGTTGCCTACAAATGGTGTTACGTTACTAACCACACCAGAGGGAAGCAATCTGTTGGAACAAGGAGGTATGTAAATACACGAGGGCTAACCTTCAACACGGACTGCTTTGATTGCACCAACGCTTCTCCCCCGCCAATTTTTGCAAAGCGAGCCTTGATGTCGCTAGGGGTGGACTTGAGAACAGCACCCCAGAAGTCGTTGGCATCATCCTTGGAGAGGTCGATGGTTGAAGGCGTCTCTAGCTTGCGCTTCTGGTAAGGGCGCTCCCGTTGATCTTCTTTCTTCAGCACAAGGGGAAGAGGGTTCGAACTGTGGGATCTTAACATCCTTTGCAGCATCACATTCGTGGAAACATTCCTTTCGCGACCTGGTTACACCATAAATTAGAAATCAAGGTCTTCTACCAGAAGGGTCATCTAGCATGCAGAGGAAGAATCATTGCGAAAGCTTACCAGAGTTGGTGGGCTTGGAGGTGCTCGACATCTTGACAGCAAGGGGTGAGGCTTCTAGATCCGTAGTCGCACGGCTGGAACTTTGGGGTTGTTGCTCCTCTTTCGTTTTGTCCGGCTCGTTGAAGACCTTGCTAGGAGCACGATTCTTGGGCTCGATAGTCAACATCGTGTTAAAAAGTTTCCCGCTAGACGATCTGGAGTTAAAGTTCTTCGACACTGCACAGGGTGTCACCAAGCAAATATTAGCAAGATATAGTAGCTAGAGCAGCAGATCTAGTTATACACCTTAGTAAAAATCACAAAACAGAGCAAGCAAGGCTCTTACGAGTGGTGTTCCACACATCTAGGAAAACATCTTTGTAAATATCTCCTAACTCGCCCAAGGAGCGCCTCTCAACAAAGAAATAACGCGATTGCCACCCTGTGTTAGGGTTTTTGACACCAGGGATCAAGGGGTTTTTCGGATCTCTAGCGTGAAGTGAAATCCTACCTGGCCTAGAGGGCACTACTTTGTATGCTATCAAGAACTCGCTCACAGTCATGACAATCTCTTTTCTAGAGGCTAGCTCATCGATGCATCTGAGTATGCGCCAGGTCGTAGGCATGATTTGGGATGGTGAGACGCCTAAATCCCTAAGGAAATCTCTAATGAAAGGGGGAAAAGGGAATTTGAGTCCGAGGGAGAACGGGAACTTAGTAAAGCAAATCCAGCCAGGGCGAATCGAGTCGATTAGCTCATCTTGAGGGCAATGGGTCACGGTCCCAGCCGGAAACCCACCTTCAGCAACGGTTCTAGCTACGTCGTCAGGCGTAAGATTACATAGGAATTGGTCCTGAGGCATGAGAGAATTTGAAGGTGCGAAGAGGGGGGTTTCGGCCATAGTACGGTGAAAAATGGATAAGGATGAAAGGGATCAAGGTTTGCCAGAAAGCGAAAGGGAAGAAGATGATGAATAAAGAAGAAGGATTTGTACCTGTGCAATTCGGTTGAAGTGACGCCTCTGAATACAATAGGGGGGGAGCTAACGCTTTAAATAGAGGAGTAATGATGACATGCATACGAGCGGTTTCCAAGGCAAAGAATCAGCCATTGAAGATTTGGTTCAATCCTAACTTCAAATTTCGAAATTTGAAAGTTTAAGTTTGAATTGAAAGGGGTATTGTTGGGCCCAATTAACCAAAATCCCACGAAGTATGCTAGATCGGCCTGCGAGAAGCCTATCGAGCTAAGCAACGTGTTTCTAGAAGGGTGTCCGGGTAATGGATATTGATATTAGCTAATTCGCCCGTCAAAAACAAGATAGAATCACCTTCTATCTTATAGGCTTTATTTCTATCTTATTTCGGGAATAATCTATCTAGTGAGCGTATCTATCTAGTCTATCTTGTAACAATATATCTTTTAGGCCCCTATCAATACATAAAGGGGGGTCGCGCATTGTACCGAACGCATCAATACACAATACATACATTCGAATACACATAAATTCAATACAATATCCGCATTCTTAACTATGATTCTTGAGTTCGTAAAGCTTAGTTCAAGCCTGATCTAGGCTAAGGGGTCACCAATCTTGCTTGGTTGATTTCTAGCTCTAACAGTGGCCTTCGGGGTGGTTTCTCCTGAGAAACCGCCCCACCG
Source organism: Polygonum aviculare (assembly GCA_934048045.1). NCBI lineage: Eukaryota > Viridiplantae > Streptophyta > Magnoliopsida > Caryophyllales > Polygonaceae > Polygonum > Polygonum aviculare. The sequence continues at coordinate 26,964,929 of OW204024.1, read as the reverse complement.
GGTAGGGGTTTCGGTTTTTTGGGGGTTTTGGGTGGCAGGGAGCGACGGAACGCTCCTGCCCTAGGTTCGATTCGGATGGGCTATCGCCGCCCGCAGGTGTTTTTGCCACGACAGGCCGTCCCAAGTGGTGGAGGAAAACCCCGCCGAGGATGTCAAGCAACGTGGGCAGGCGAGGGGTCGTGGGAGGCGCAACGTCGCGCCAGCGGAACGCGAGGATGACGTTTTTATCTCGACGCCCTGTCCCATCAGTGGTTGGTCGCCGTGACTTGCTCCTAGAGACATGTTCCGAGAACGGCGGAATGTTCCTCTGACACAGCGCGCGCGCGCCCCCATGCCGCCATTTATCTGCTTGTTAAACGTTATTTTATAACATTATTTTTTGTTGTGTATTTATCGCGCTATATGCTTCTCCATGATTGTTTCTTCCCATGCATATCATTTCTCTTTTCCTTCCTCCAAGAGCCTCTTTGCTTCTGTGCCTTGGATTTGGGGTTTTCCAATGACTCCTGCCCTTCAGGCGTGGATCGCGGTGATAGGATAGCGAACTGGGACGACTTCTACACTCCTGACCCCTCGCTTGAGTACCGGGAGATGTCCGCGAATGATTCTCAGAACAACTTCCGCGAGCCCGCGCACCCTATCACCGCGATCCACGCCTGCCCTTCAGGCGTGGATCGCGGTGATAGGGTGCCTCAACTTCCAAGAGCGACCTTACCACAGTATCCGCCGCCCACACACGGAGTGCCTCATCATCGCGATCAATGGCCCGGTGTGCGCCCTATGATCCCCATGACGAGGCTAGCGACGAGGCATCCACCTCCGGGACCGCGAGAAGCTTTCCCTCGCGGTACCTGACGCGGATCAAGGCAGAGGTTCCCCGCTTCCGACAAACCAGGCCCGAGCGCCTGGCAGAGTACGAAAACCCGACGACGCTGGAGAAAGACAACGCCTCTATCCTGACTCTCGAAGAACTGGATGTTATCGCATCGGGATACCCTTGGCCAGCCGGGGTGGAACTCCTGTTGCCTCTCGACGGGGGAAACTGCTTTGTTGTCTACGAAGCGGGTGTCGTGGTTTACGCGGTGAGCCTCGTTGCGGGCTTCCGGGCCCCATTGCCGCGCTATGTCTCCGACTTCTTGTTTAATCATGAGCTTGCCCCGGCCTCGATGGCGCCCAACTATTGGAGCGTCATCGCGGCCTATCACATGTGGTGTCTAGAGTTGAGGCACCCTCCCTCCGTGGGGCATATGCAACAGATTCTTACGATCAAATCGGACAGCAGGGGCATCGTGAACTTTAGCCTCACGCACTACAACCTTTTGATTACTCCTTCCAACGTTGGCCCGCGGTGGAAGGAGAAAAGGTTTATTGTGCATGATTTCTCGGGCAACAACCTGCTTTGCCCCATAGTCCCTGACAGATTCCGCCCCCACAAACGCAAACGCAGCGCGTCAAAACAGGCCGTCTCGACCGCGCGGGGCTCAGCCTGAGGCCGACAGCGCCCCAGGTGGACGAGGTATCCTCGTCGGCCACCGCGTCCCCGGTGCCCGAGGGCGAGGGTATTCCTGTTTTTCTTGAGACTTGGCCTTATTTCAATGTATGCTTTATTAGTACCTTGAACGCGTTAAATCTGATCGTTGGTGGCTTGTTTTGTAGGTATGGATGTGTTCGCACCCTCGTCTCGGGTAAGTCAGCCCCGACAAACTCCGGAGCCCCCTCGACCGCACAGAAGGTGGGCAAGAAAAATCAGACCTAGAAGGGCGTCCATGACCGCAAAGGGAAGGGCAACCCCGTGGAGCCTAAAGACAAGCGCGCGGTGGGCGTCCTGAAGCGTAGGACCGCGGAGGATGTCATCCGCACGGAGGGGTTGGCGACGAAGAGGGGTAAGCTAGACGTGGCCTTGGTCGAGGAGCCGCCCCTTGAGACCTCGAAGGGCCCTGCTCAGATAGTGACGGGCGCCGGAAGCCGCCGTCACTGGTCGCGACGGGCCGAGGTGGAGGGGTTTGCCTGCCCTGGGCCGAGCTATGGCACCTTCAAGGATGGCCAATATGCCTATGACGTGGAGAGGGAGTGGTTCCAGACCCTCAACGCGGCTGAGATCAAGGGAGAATGCATGAAATATGGTCATATGGTGCGTGGCCTTTTTGCTTGTTTTGTGATTCATCATTGTTTGTTTTCTTTTATCCTTGTTTTGACGCTGTTTTTGACTCGCAGGTCAATGCATGGGTGAACTATCTCCCCGATCGCGTGTGCGAAGAGGAGGCCAGGGCGGACAAGGCGATCAAGGCCAAGGAGGCTGTCGAGGCGACCCTCGGGGAGTTGCGCACGCAAACGGCGAGAGACGCGGAGGAGCTCAAGGCGGTCAAGGCCCAACTTGCGGTGACCAAGAAAGAGGTGGTGGGGCTCAAAGCGTCGACCGGGGAGTTGCGACAGCAGCTGGAGGAGACCAACTCCCAACTGCAGAACGCGATACCGCACTTTCTCGAGTCGGAGGAGTATATGGCCCGTCGCGTCTCTGACGCGAAGACTGTTCATGCTCTCAGCACTATATCGGGGGTTCTTTAGGCGTGTGAAAGGTGCAAAGTAAAGTACTTCACCCCTGACTTCCATCGTAATATGGGGGCAGTCTAGGAGGATGGGACGGCGAAGCCCTCGCCCGACGTCGAGGTAGACGACGCAGGGGGTGCCGATGCCTCCAACATCAATCCGGAACTCCCTGCCTCCGATGGCGACAAAGAGAAAACTCCCGAGGACCCTACCGCCTCCGCGACTGCGCCCGCTGCTCATGACGCCTGAATCCCTGCACCGTTTATCAAGATTTCTTCCTTTTGTTATTTCTTTGGGGATTTGAACTGCTGTTCCACTCGGCCCTCGGGGCGTAAATACTGCTTGTTGCCGCGTTGCTGCTGTAATTATACTCTCTCTTGACGCGATGTTTGAACTACTTTTGCCGCTATGCGGCCTTTTAATTATGACATGTTTCTTTCTTTCTGCTCTTAAACTCGCGAAAATTCGCCGTACCCAACCCCATGCCAAGCTAGGTGCTAGGACCGCGCTTGACACTAGATTAACAGGATTTTTGCGAATACTCGCCGTACCCAACCTCGTGCCAAGCTAGGTGCTAGGACCGCGCTTGACACTAGGCTAACAGGATTTTTGCGAACACTCGCCGTACCCAACCCTATGCCAAGCTAGGTGCTAGGACCGCGCTTGACACTAGGTTAACAAGATTTTTGCGAACACTCGCCATACCCAACCCCATGCCAAGCTAAGTGCTACAACCGCGCTTGACACTAGGTTAACAGGATTTTTGTGAACACTCGCCGTACCCAACCCCATGCCAAGCTAGGTGCTAGGACCGCGCTTGACACTAGGTTAACAGGATTTTTGTGAACACTCGCCGTACCCAACCTCATGCCAAGCTAGGTGCTAGGACCGCGCTTGACACTAGGTTAACAGGATTTTTACGAACACTCGCCGTACCCAACCCCATGCCAAGCTAAGTGCTAGGACCGCGCTTGACACTAGGTTAACAGGATTTTTGTGAACACTCGTCGTACCCAACCCCATGCCAAGCTAGGTGCTAGGACCGCGCTTGACACTAGGTTAACCAAACAAAGGGTAATCGTGGAGTTTTGATGTTTTAAGGCTTCGTGCAACTGCGAGGGGTGAGACCCAGCTCGAGCGTGCCTACGCGCATCGCGCGCGTTAGCGGTCAACCCCAAGCGAGAGCGGCAACTTGGCGATTTTCCCTAACGATTATTGTGGAGTTTTGATGTTTTAAGGTTTCGTGCGACTGCGAGGGGTGAGACCCAACTCGAGCGCGCCTACGCGCATCGCGCGCGTTAGCGGTCAACCCCAAGCGAGAGCGGCAACTTGACGATTTTCCCTAACGATAATTGTGGAGTTTTGATGTTTTAAGGCTTCGTGCGACTGCGAGGGGTAAGACCCAACTCGAGCGCGCCTACGCGCGCGTTAGCGGTCAACCCCCAACGAGAGCGGCAACTTGGTGATTTTCCCTAACGATAATTGTGGAGTTTTGATGTTTTAAGGCTTCGTGCGACTGCGAGGGGTGAGACCCAACTCGAGCGCGCCTACGCGCGCGTTAGCGGTCAACCCAAAGCGAGAACGACAGCTTGGCGATATTCCCTAATGATAATTGTGGAGTTTTGATGTTTTAAGGCTTCGTGCGACTGCGAGGGGTGACTCGGCTAAAGTCGTCGTGCCAAGATCAAAGATAAATAACCCAAACTACAAACTAAGTATAGCAAGTAAGTAAGGGGTCGAATCCAAGAGAACGTAAGGCTTCTAGTATCAACTAGTTGAAGACCCGTACCATGTACGGATAATGGTCATTTTTTCGTTAATTTGTGTACTACTATAATCTATGTTATATATATTAATTCTTATATATAATATTTTATATTAATTTTCATATTAATTCTTATAAATAGATTAAAGTAGGAATTGAAAAAGTTAAGTTAATTAATATGTATCTTTTATAGAAGAAAATTTTAAAGATAGATAATATTGTTTCAAAGATAAATATTAGATGAGTAAGAAAAAAGATAAAATTAAATATTAGATAATTAAAGATAAATAATATGCCTTTAAAGATAGATATTTGATGGGTAAGAAAAAAGATAAAGTTAAAGATTAGATAATTAGGAGAAAAAACCATATAAAATTGTTAATAAAGTGGGGTCAGAATTAACGTGGAGGCTCGAAATTCTCCGGCTTTAATATATAGTATAGCTATTATTATCAACCAAAGATAAGGGGGATTGAAGAGAGAAATCTATGCTAAACTAAACTAAGAAAACAAAACAAATAAACAAACAATCAAATATGGGAAACAAGTTCATTCAAAAGATCCACTCTTTAATAATCACTCGATCATAGATTCATCCATTGATTTCATTCACACCTATGGTTAATTCCTATCCTAATCATTAACAATCGCAAGTCCACGGTCCAAGCAATTCTATAACCCTAGGCAAGGACGCTTAACCTAGAATTAGCATAGAGAACAAGGATATGCAGGATATAATATCAAACAATCAAGCTACGAGTCAATTGTAAGATAAAACAATCAATTCTCTTCTTAATCCTAGTTGCATAGACAACAGGTCTAGGTTAAGTTGTTTTCACAGATTAGTTTTGTCCACGGTCCAAACCTAATCAAACTATAGAACATAAATCAATTCAATAGGTTAGCCCCTCCTAGAGAAACAATAAACATTCATAAGATGAAGCACAAGAGAATCAATATTAACCAAAGGATAGAAATCAATTACCAAAATCTCACGAGTTCATACATCAGAGCTTCTCCCTTGAATAAACCCAAGGAGACTAGCTCTCCAAAACTAAACTAAAAGAGAAGAATTGGTAGAAGGTAGAATGTAAGAAGTATATCAAAACCTAAGGTTGGCTCCTCCTTATATAGCTCAAGGAACAAGCTCCACGAGATAGATAAGGAAAGAGGCAAAAAATAGAAAAGGAAACAAGATAGAAAGATTTCGGTCCGCTTCGGATTCAGCATCACCGCGGTCGCGTCGCTCCCACCCCGCCCGCGCTTTCACAACAGAGAAGAACAAGTCGGTCTCGGCAGCCGCCGCAGTCGCGGTAGACAATCCGCGGTCACGGTATCGGGACAGAACCACTGGCGTCACTTGAAGATGAATTGAAGCCCTTGAAGTTAGCTTTCCAATTGCACCGGAATCACCTCAATCCAATCACTATAGCTCAAGATATGACCTTCACAAGCAAGTGGTGTCGGGAAGACAGCTCAAAACACTTTAAAACTCTTGATTCTTGAATCCTTGTGTCTTCGGCCTAGATATTACAATTATGCACAACTCTAACCTAAACACACTCAAAATAGCCCTAAAATACTAGAGTTAACCTATACAAAATAGAGTGAATCAAGGGGTGAGACCCAACTCGAGCGCGCCTACGCGCATCGCGCGCGTTAGCGGTCAACCCCAAGCGAGAGCGGCAACTTGGCAATTTTCCCTAACGATAATTGTGCAGTTTTGATGTTGTAAGGCTTCGTGCGACTGTGAGGGGTGAGACCCAACTCGAGCGCACCTACGCGCATCGCGCGCGTTATGGTCAACCCCAAGCGAGAGCGGCAACTTGGCGATTTTCCCTAACGATAATTTCATAATTTGGAGAGCACAGGAGAGTCGTCTCGTCTTATTTATATTCATATAATAACGGGTAGAAAACAAACATTACATTTGAGGATAATCGCGGTGACTTTCCTAGCTATTTACACATAGTACTTCTTGAGGCGTGCCTCATTCCATGTTTTGGCAAGGGTTTGCCTTGTCGTTGGATCTCTTAGTTTAAAAGCCCCCGGCACGACTTCTTTGGAGAGGAGGTACGGACCCTCCCACTTCGCGTCGAGCTTGCCGCCCTCGGTCCTCCGGAGGGCTAGATCGCCCTCCTTCAGGCCGCACGGTTTGACTCTCTTGTCGTAGTAGGCCGCGGTTCTTCTTTTGTACTCGACGGACCGTAGCTCCGCGGTCTCTCTGCGCTCATCGCATAAGTACATTTCTACCTTGAGAGCTTCGTCGTTGGTGAACTGGTCGTAACCCGCGACTCTTTCTGTGGGTAGCATGGACTCAATGGGCACCACGGCATCACTGCCATAAGCCATCGCGAAAGGTGTTTCTCCTGTCGCTCTGCGCGGAGTGGTGCGATTTGTCCATAGAACCAGCGGCAAGAGCTCGGCCCATCGGCCCTGAGCGCCATCCAACCGGCGTCTGAGGTCGTCGAGTATCCTCGCGTTGACATTCTCCACCAGTCCATTGGACTGCAGGTGCGCCACAGAAGAAAATCTCAGCCCGATACTCAGGCTTGCGCAAAAGTCACGCGTCTCCTCGCTGTCGAACTGCGGACCGTGGTCTGTCACTATCGCGATAGGGACGCCGAAACGACAGACCATGTTCTTCCAGAGGAAACCGCAGACCTTCGCGCTCGTGATTCGGGCCATAGCCTCTGCCTCCACCCATTTTGTGTAATAGTCGACCAGGACCAGGATGAACTGCACCTGCCCAGCGGCCTTAGGGAAGGGTCCGAGGATGTCCATGCCCCACATCGCGAATGGATAGGCGGGCTGGATGCAGCGCTGCTCGCGCGCTGGAGCGTGCTGAATGTTCTCGTAGTGCTGGCATTTGTCGTACTTTTGCACGTACGCAGCCGCATCGCGGCACAGGTAGGCCAATAGATCCCCATCCGGACTATTTTGTGGGCCAGAGTCCGCCAACCCGGATGGCCTCCACAGATGCCCTCATGCACCTCCTCGAGGACTTCGAAGACGGTTGCCTCGTCTACATAGAGCAGGTTAGGCTCCGCGTAGCCGCGGCGATACAACTTGTCGCCCTCGATACAATACCGCGCCGCTTTCAGCTTGAGCTTACGCGCGTTTACGACATCGTCCTGAGGCAACTCCCCAGTTTGGATATATCGGACTATGGGAGCCATCCATCCCTCCGTGGCCAGTGTGAACACGGCCTGAGTGACACCGCGCTGCATTTTTCTCTCGATCACGACCTTATTGCGAGCCTCGGGCGGGAGGGCCGAACCCATTCTGGCTAGCGCGTCCGCCTTGGAATTGGCCGCACGTGGTATAGACTCAATGGCAAAGGTCTCGAGGTAGGCAATTAACGCCTTAACCTTGGTGCGATACTGGGGTAGAAACCCCGTGGTGCATTCGTACTGGCCGCCGACTTGTCACGCGACAAGCTCAGAATCGGTGAACACCCTTATCCTCCGTGCGCCTCCAAGTAGGGTCATCTCTATTCCTGCGATCACGGCCTCATACTCGGCTTCATTTTTGGTAGCCTCGAAGCCGAAGTTGAGGGCGTCTTTGGACGCGTAGGAAGGTCCCTCGAGGACCACCCCCGCACCTGAACCCAGGTCGCAGTGCGAGCCGTCAACGAAGACCTTCCACTCGTCGGGGCTTTCATTAGTGTCGGGGAAGGTAACTTCCACCACAAAATCGGCAAGGGCCTGGGCCTTGATCGCGGTCCGTGGGTGGTACGAGATGTCGAACTTCAACAGCTCGATCGCCCACTTGGCCATTCTTCCCGACAACGCGGGCTGATGTAGGATCTGGCACAGGGGGAGGTCCGAGAGGACCTGGATGGGGTGTGCCTGGAAGTAGGGGCGTAACTTTCTCGCCGCCACCACAACGGCCAGAGACATCTTCTCCGCGGGCGAATATCGCTATTCCGCCGGCTGAAGCACTCTACTGGTGAAGTATACCGGATAGCTGAAATCGCGGGTGAGGACCGCGCTGACAATATGCCGGCTTACGGCAATGTACAACTGTAGGTCCTCCCCCGGAACGGGCGGTGAGAGCGTTGGAAGATTGGCGAGGTAGACCTTCAAGGCTTGGAACGCGCTCTCCATCTCTTCCGTCCAAGTGAAGGTGGTGGTGCTCTTGAGACAGGAGAAGAAGGGGAGAGCGCGGTCTGATAACCTGGAGCAAAAACGCCCCAGGTAATTCACCGCGCCGGCCAACCACTGGACTTCATTGCGCAAAGCCGGCGATCGTAGACCAAAAACCACGGCTACCTTGGCGGGGTTGACGTCTATGCCCCTCACACTGATCATGAAACCGAGGAATTCCCCCAATTTGACCCCGAAGACGCACTTCTCCGGGTTCAGACTCATCTGGTGAGCGCGCAGGGTTTGGAACACCTCAGCCAGATCGGCCAGGTGCTCCTGCGCGCTATGACTCTTGACCACAATGTCGTCGAATTAAGCCGAGACGCTGCGCTTCAATTGTCTCCGGAAGATGTGGTCCACCAGGCGTTGGAAAGTGGCCCCTGCGTTCTTCAAGCCGAAAGGCATGACTTTGTAACAGAAAGTCCCGCGTTGAGTGATAAACGCGGTGGACTCCTGATCTAGAGGATCCATGGCTATCTGATTGTAACCGGAGTACGCGGGCGGAGGTGTCGTTGAGGTGAGGTATCTCTGACGCCGCGCTGACGAACCGGGTGAAGAAGGCCGCCAGGGCTTCTTCTTCTCCCTGGGTTACGCTCATGAGGTCCTTCGTCGTCTTCATGCGCGTCCGTGACCCACTGAAGTGGGACATGAAACGGCGCGTTAGGTCGTTGAAAGACGTGATGGAGCCCACCGGGAGGTTAGTGAACCACCTCATCCCCGCGGTTTTGAGTGTGGAGGGAAAGACCCGGCAGTACATGGCGTCATTGTAGGTGTTGAACATCATGTGCGCGAAGAACTGCCTGACGTGGTCCCCCGGGTCTTTCGTGCCGTCAAACTGTAGCGCTGTTGACGGTTTCTGGAACCCCTTCGGCATGGGCTCATCTTGGATGAAGTCGGCGAAAGGGCTGCTGTAAGAGGTGCCGCGGTCGTCCACCATCATGTTGCTTCGGGAGCCGGAGCGCGTGGAGCGAGGACGAGAGCTGGAACGTCCTCGCGATATGCTCATGTCCTCGCTCGAGCTCCCCGGAGGCGGGGTGTGGTATGCCTAACCCGGCCCGTAGCCCGCAGCGTACGCGGGTACATAGGGCTGGTGGGGCATCGAGTAGGCACCCTGGCCGTGCTCCATGGGATATGCACCTTGGCCGTAGTGGTACGCGGGGGCGTAGCCTTGCAAGTGGGGGTTGGGAGGTGACAACGCGTTGGGGGCGTCTTGCTCGACCTCCTGCCCGGTGGAGCTCCCGTTGTCGGTGGAGTATTCCTCCACATGTGGCTCTTGTGCGGGCGCGTACTCTTGATAGTACTGCGCGTGCACGTAGCCCTGAACGGGGGCCTGGGGTTGGAAACACAGTTGAAAAGCCTGGTTCCAACCTGGCATGGCCGGTGGTGGCTGTGCGGCCGGGCCCCAGCCCGGCATAGGCGCGGCCTGGGGTACTGCGGGTGGTGACCCGTAGTACCACGGAGGTGGTGGCTGCATCCCGAAGGCAGTACCGTCAGCGTAATATGCGTTATTGTTGTTAGTGTTCATCACTCTTCGTCGGTTGAAGCGGTGGCCGCAGGATCAGCCAATGGGAGGCTGGGATGGGACGTTGCCGCCCGCCCACTTGCGTGGATGGGACGGCCTTCTCTCTCCGCGGTGGCGACATGGCCGACGAACCTTTGCCCTTTGAGGGATTCTGCTTTGTAGGGAACCATTGTACTAGACGGCGGCGTACGCTGAGCGCGATGGGGCCTGACGCCACTTTGAGAATATACTTAGTAATATTTTGCTTTGGTGGGGGCGGTGTGACCGCGCTAACGGTTCCTGGTATCAACACCAACTATCAAAACCTAATTATACAAACACATTTCTATTGAGACCCAATCCAATCAAAAATTGATGTAACAAAAACTGATTCAACCGTAACTGATTCAACCGAATCCGATTCAGCCGAAACCGATTCAACCGAAAACCGCTTCAACCGGAATCCGATTTAATCGAAAATTAAAAAAACCGACTCAACCCGAAACCGACTCAACCGAAACCCGAATTAAATTAACCGGTTATAACCCGTTAACCCGACTTATCCGACAATTTGAATATCCGACCCGTTCTGACCCAACCCGAATGCACCCAATTTTCTGTTTATATTCGATACTGTTCACATTGGAGTAATCCGAAACCGAATTATCCGACCGAAACCCGACCGATTATCCGAATTGTCACCCCTAACCGTGATAGATTATACCAAACGAGCCCTAAAGGAAATGAAGATTGTTCCAAACCGGTCCACGACCGGTCCGGGACCGATGTTCCGCCCCTACTCACACCTAGCTTCTTGGATTGGTGTTTGTTTCTAACTCTACGACCAACCCTAAGCTAACATGTAATCGGATTATTTGAACTTTATAGTTCCTAATTCGATTCCTATCGTTGGCCGTTGCACAACACGAATTGCGGGGTTTGTGAATTGATGGACGTTCAATTTTGGATTCGACTGGAAATCAAGTGAGGAGGCCTTGTTCACCTATTGCAAGTATGGAGAAACAGCACGGGCTTAGGGTGAAGAAATTGGAAAAGCAGGTCAGCTTTAGTGAAGAGAATTTAGGCGGTGGGAAAATGGCCAAGCAATCGAGCTTCAGAAAAGGCGTAATCGAGAAGCAGAAGAGTTTCAGGGGATCGATGGAGAGACAGAAGAGCTTTGGAGTTGTGAAGGAATCCCCGGGGAAGCGCGGGGACTTGCCGATCCATTTGGCGGCTAGAGCTGGCGATTTGGGGAAGGTCAAGCGGATTCTCGAGGGTTCTGAAGAGGCTGCTTCCAAGCGTTTGCTTTGCAGGCAAAACCTGGAGGGGGAGACTCCTCTGTATGTGTCTTCTGAGAAAGGCCATGCTGTTGTGGTTGTTGAGATGTTGAAGTTCTTGGACTTGGAATCTGCATCCATTGGTGCTAACAGTGGCTTTGATCCGTTTCATATCGCTGCCAGGAGTGGTCATGTTGGTAAGACCCATGGATTCTTTATTTATTTATTGCATATTGACATTGTTATGGTTGCAAAATTTCTTTAGTTTTCTTATGTAAAATGCTGAAACTCAGATGTGAGGAATGAGAAGGAAGATTCTATGTAAAATGCTTGTAGTAGCTCTACTTTTGTGCAATCTGTTTGTTCTTCTGATAAGATTCTGTTAAGAATTTATTACTGGTTTAAGGACATTTTAGTAATGTGTTGATAATTAGTAATTACTGGTTTAGTATCTGATGACTGTGTAAGAATGCCTCTATGGGTTTAGTATTTGTCAATATGCTCTAAGATATTGCATACTGACATTGTTATGGTTATCTGTCTAAACTCTGATGTTGCTGATCTTGCAGAGGTGTTGAAGGAGCTTCTATGGGTTTTCCCGAACTTGGCTATGACAACGGGGCCTTCCAACGCAACAGCTTTGCTCACTGCTGCCTCTCAAGGCCACATTGATGTGGTGAATCTGCTTTTAGAGACGAATTCAAACCTTGCTAAAATAGCTCGAAACAATGGCAAGACTGTCCTTCATTCAGCCGCAAGAATGGGACACCTGGAAGTGGTCAAGGCCTTATTGCGCAAGGATCCAAGCATTGTTTTCATGATTGATAAGAAGGGACAAACTGCTCTGCATATGGCTGTGAAGGGATACAGTACGGAGATTATTCTTGAATTGCTCAAGCCAGACCCATCAGTTTTGCATCTCGAAGACAGCAAAGGGAACTCTGCATTACACATTGCCGTAAAGAAGGGACGTACACAGGTGTGTAATCATTTCTTGTTCCCTTTATTCTTTTCATTAAGTTTTAAATGATCTCTGTGCAACCTGATATCCATTGCAACTTTATTCTAGTATTGCAACTTTAATCGTTCACTAGAATGTATTTTTGTAGTTGAACTTGACTAACGGAATACCTCCACAAGTAGATCAATCTGTAATCTCTCTGAAGACACCCACGTTCATTAGGCAAGTTGAGATGAATGACTTAATTAGATCAATTTGAACCTTAGGTATATCATCTCCTTGCTGGCGGCTTATTGTAGGAGTATATTATGCAGAATTTACTTTTAACTAGTTGAAGACCCGTACCATGTACGGGTAATGGTCATTTTTTTCGTTAATTTGTGTACTACTATAATCTATACTATATATTAATTCTTATATAAAAATAGATTAAAATGGGAATTGAAATGCTAAGTTAATTAATATGTATCATTTATAGAAGGAAATTTTAAAGAAAGATAATATTGTTTCAAAGATAGATATTAGATAAGTAAGAAAAAGGATAAAATTAAAGATTAGATAATTAAAGAAATTTCAAAGATAAATAATATGTCTTTAAAAATAGATATTTGATGGGTAAGAAAAAAGATGAAGTTAAAGATTAGATAATTAGGAACAAAACATATAAAATTGTTAATAAAGTGGGGCCAGAATTAACGTGGAGGCTCGAAATTCTCCGGCTTTAATATATAGTATAGATAATAAGATATCCCTGTAGGATTGGCTCTTGATGTAGATTTCAAACACCTGTTTTGCTAATAAGTATAATCTTATGGTTACTGATAAAAGTCCATGGAACAAATGAGTTTTGAATTTTTGGGGGATAGAGAAGTAAGTGATCACGGTATCTGGATGTTCGGTGTTATTCTACATGTGCCTAATAATAAGGTTTATAAAATATCAATACATGATATCATTCCTTTTGTGGTGATGCTGATGGGCATTCTAATAATATTGGACCACCAGTTTGTGGTAGGTGTTTTTGGTGGCTATTTGTGGTGTTTTATAAGAATTTTCATGTGTATTGTCATAGAATTTTGCTTTGCGTGTTGAATTTGATTCGAAAAAAGGCTTTCATTTATTAATTGATTGAGCTTGAATAATTAAAAACTGCAGATTGTGGCATGTTTGCTTTCTGTGGAGAGTATCAACATCAATGGGGTGAATAAGGCTGATGAGAGCCCACTTGACATCGCTGAAAAGTTTGGCCCATCGGAAATGGTTGCGCTTTTGAAGGAGGCAGGTGCGTTACACTGTAAACCCCGGAACACAGAGAAGCAGCTTAAGCAGACTGTGAGTGACATAAAGCATGGCGTGGAGTCCCAGCTTCAGCATTCCCGTCAAACCGGTTTCAGGGTCAAGAAAATTGCTCGAAAACTGAAGAAGCTCCACAGCAATGGCTTGAACAATGCCATCAACTCAGCAACTGTTGTTGCTGTCCTCATTGCTACTGTGGCCTTTTCTGCCATCTTCCAGGTGCCTGGCCAATACGTCCAGGGCAAAGTAAAAGGAGTTTCGATTGGGGAAGCTGAAATTGCAAACCAGATGCCGTTTATGATATTCTTTGTGTTTGACAGTCTTGCCTTGTTCATTTCCTTGGCTGTTGTGGTGGTTCAAACGTCTGTTGTTGTGATTCAACACAAGGCAAAGAAGCAGCTGGTGTTTGTGATAAACAAACTCATGTGGATAGCCTGTTTGTGCATCTCGGTTGCCTTCATATCTCTAACTTATGTGGTAGTGGGACGTAGAGGGAGGTGGCTTGCTATATGGACCACCTTAATCGGTGCCACCATAATGCTCACCACTATTGGCTCCATGTGTTATTGCGTGGTCCATAACAGGCTTGAGAATTCACGGATACGACGTTTAAAGAAGGCTGAGAGCCGCTCCCGATCATTTTCTGTGTCAGCGGATGCATCGGATCCAGAGATGCTGGAAACTGAATACAAAAGGATGTATATACTTTGAGCTTCCAGAAAGGCATGTTCAAGCTAGAGGAAATACCAGAGGATTGCATGTCTATAATTGCACGACTCTGTGCTGGTAGATGTTGTAATGCCGCCAACAATATGTTGAAATCATCGAATGAAACTATCCATGTATAATTACCTTTTAGATTATATGTTGCTGCGTCCATTCAACTACCATTTTGATTGATTCTACATTCGCTACTGAACCGTGTTTGGTGTAATGGAGCTTACTAGTTTTTTGTTTTAGGCACCCCGTGGTAACAGAACAGCTACTGGTTTGGTGTTGCTTGGACTTGATCTGTAAATTTATTTAATTTTTTTGGTCAAATAATCTGTAAACTTATAGTTAGAGCCCGTTTGCATTAGCTTGTGAACACGTTTTTACCTTATTAGTGATCTTGTTCCCTTTAACAACATCAAATAGAAGTGCTGCATCGGCATGACTTGCTGAAACATCAGGATTTTTCTCGTTAATCTAGCAAGCGATCATTTTAGTTTTGTGAATGTCGAGTCGAGCTTGGTTGGGTTAGGTCTACCCCTCAACCCCCACCTACTTCCGCGTGTTTTTAGGGACACACCAAGCAATTGTTGTGCTTATATCCAAGTTTTACCTTCGCAAATCGACAAGTGAGGATTAAGAGTTGCTATAGCATGCTCCTTAGATATGTTGAAACACCAAGCATATATAAACTCGTCATATTGTTCCATAGGCAATATACATATAGGGTCCCTCATACTTGTACAACTTTTTTCAAACATACACTCGTCCTTAAAAATGTTCTATTAAACGCGTGTACCGAAACAAATTGTTCCATTAAACATCTTTATGCCGACATGGACTAATGTGTACATCTCAATCTAGACTTATGAGAGTGGGGAACAATAATCTCTATTTTGTTCATTCTTCTGTATAAATAAGTTATTCTTTTTATATTCAAAATTGTAGTTGCAACAACCTTAGTACTCCCTCCGTCCCATATTGTTTGTCCAAAAGGACAAATTTCACGGTTATTAATGAGATGTATAAAGTTGTATTGGAAGTTGAAAAAGTATGATAAGATGGATAAAAGATGAGATTGAATAAGGGTGATTTTGTAATTTAATGGGTGTAAAAAGTATGAAAGAGATAAAAGTAGTTGAAAAAGTGGGTAAATATGAGATTGAATGAGGGTAAAATTGGAAGAAAGTTATTGCTATAAAAGGAAAGTGGACAAACATATTGGGACAACGGAAAAGGAAAGGTGGACAAACATTATGGGACGGAGGGAGTATCAAGTATGGTTGTCGATCACCAGCACCCCTGTCGTCCCCCTCTCCTCTTCCTGAACCCTCACCAATGGCTCTAAAATCGAGTTGTCATCCCCCCTTGTTGCTCGCGTGTACCAACTGCCACCAACCTCTGGGAGTTTCGTCCCCAACTTTGTAGGTTGCACAAATCACAATCGGGCATCAACACTCAAGTAATTTTGCAATTAAATCATAGGGAAAACATGAATTTAACTCTGAAATAATACTATCTTCAAGCAATTTAAAGATCCAAGGACACACATGCGTGAATCTTAGATCTTTAACTTTTTTGGTTCATGAACCTTAGTTTTTTGAAGTTGAAAATTACTCCCAACAATGAAGAATTGAGCATTCTTTACAAACGTACATAAATGACAAAATACTAGATCTAATCAATATTACCAACCAAGCAATCTAATCAAGCCAAAAGAAAATATTTCAAAACTCCGTGGATAAAACCTTTATTTGAAAATGAACTCAGAGGAGAAAAAGAGGGATGAGAAATAGTTATCTTTTTTGTTATTTTTTTCTTTTATAATAATAGATAACAAAACAATAACAACTAATGACATCTTATGTGGTGCTTACATGGCGTTGACGTGGTGTTAAGATGGAGGCGCGTCATTTTCACGCAAAAGAAGATTAGTCAAACAGTATTCAACAGAACAATTTTACATTATTATAAAGGTTTATTAATAGAATTTTTTATTTATGGTTATCTTTTTGAATAAAACGTGCAAGTACGAGGGAGCGTGTATGTATTTTCCCGTTGTCCTATACTCGCCACGTACATCTGACAATAATAAACAACAAATTGTATGGGTCCATAAGAAAATACGAAGATTATTGTGAACTTATATTAATCTCACAATTATTTTGACGAGTCCTCGTTGACTAATCCAATTCGCCAATCAACATTGACCAAGTTTGATTAAGAATCTTTCATAAAAGAAAGAAAAAATGATTTTCCAAGTAATACTAGCCATTCTCGTGTATTAATTAATGTGATTAACACAGCTATCTTACATATGTATATTACTCTCAAAGTTGATCATAGAGGTCAGTAACCCACTTAGATCAACTAGTCTAGATAGGTAAACCTCTATCTTCGTGGAAGATTTTGAATAACTTTTTTATACTTATGTTATGTGAGTCATTATAGCTACTACATAGGCAAATTTCACACTTAGTTAAGCTACAAGATTCTGTCCCTATAACTTACTAGTGAAATTTCTCTAAGCCCATGCTTTGTAACCTAATACGATACACAAGTACATAAAGAACAGATCTCTCGTGTTCCGCAGTCCTCTAGAAACACACTACTATCTTCCTTACAAACATATTTAATTTGTTGGTGGAATTCTTCTTTCGATCTAGCTCACTCTCTCACTTTGTTCTTGAGTTCGCTCTTGTGTTCTTGAATGCTCTGTTGAGAGAGTCAAAAGAAGTCGCATCGCATTGAATGCTTTTGACTTGCATTTATATGCGATGTGAAAGGGCTCTTTTCCTAGGACCCTTTTACCCTTGGACATCCTCAAAGATCCTCTGCAGATCTTGTCGCTTCCTTCCAACGTTGTGCATCCGCGAAAGTTTGTCTCTACGTGAAAGTCAGCTCTTTCTTTTACTGGAAAGCTTCCACGTGGTCTTTGGGATGAATATGTCGAAAGCGATGTCTCGGAAGCTTGCATTTTGTCTCCGACACTTGAAGCTTCTGAGGACTGCAGCTGCGGATGATGTCATCTTTGTTGGGCAACCTTTACTTTGTTTGAATTTGAACATTGGTGATTTGACACGTGTTCCTATTTGATAAGGACAACCTCCTTATCTCACAGAAGCCTTATTCTTGTTCACTGGATCATTGAATTTTTGTGCGTCCCTATGATTTAGGGACGTCTGTTCACTTGTTGTGCCTTTTCTCTTCAAGAGCGTCCCGGGAAACTTTCTTAGGATAAACACTTGGACCAGACATTAGATAGCATTGAGTTTGTCATTATCAAAACTAAATACGAAGATCGTTGATTCGATGTCAACGACTGACATCCTTAACATCGTCCCAACACCTTCATCAAGTGGGATTTGCAAGGTCGCTGGAGCACCTTGAGCTCCAAGTTTGAAGCAAGCTGCCTAGGAAACGAAAGCCACTTGAGTCCTTTAATTCTTGCAATCGTTCCCTCGATCAGAGAGCAGAAACAGACGACAAAAAGTTAAAGCACCGATCTAATGAAGATCCAAGCCCGATCGTGGATTTCCAACGTCTATGTAGAAGTTTTGTCTCTTGATGTATTACTCGAACTCTGTCGTGACAAGATTTTTCTTGGTTCATGTGCCTCGCTCCATTGATCGGTGGAGATCTCGTTCCAAGGGGCCTTGGTTGTGGGAATCCCATCCTTGATCGGAGGTGTTGGCGGTTCACTGCTGCTAGGGCTTCTTTTTAGGGGAGTCCAGAAAAGGAGAGCGCGTTCATTGTTGGGGTGGGCTGATCTTGAGACCACACATTCTACTCGATTTAGTCTCTATTCTCTCCAATTAATTTTATAGTTCTCACAATTTGAGGCTTGCCGAATTCTATTTTTCTTTTTAGAATATACTTTTTTTTTTTGAGCAAAAATATAGTTATACATACCCACCTATATGTTCATTTTATGAGAGACTCTTGTGTTTTTTTTTTAATCAAAGAGAGACTATTGTTGTTGGACATCTCTATCTATTCAAGCTGATGTCCAAATATATGGAAGTGTAGATTTAAAATTTAAAAAGTTGGGGACATGGTTCGGTGCGTTGCTGATGTTCTACTGTAACAAGCTCGTTGGTTCCCATTAACCCTAGGCTTCTGTAGGCAGGCTGTGTAGATTTATTAATATGTCGACGAAGGAGGAGGATGAACCAAGCACAGCGCCCCAGCCAGATCGTTGGTTCCCATTAACTCTGGGCTCCTCCTTCAAGGATCACCCCCACCCTTCTTCCAAATTCTGCACTCTGCGATGTACGATCATCATTAGGGTTTCTGAACTGTGCTTTTTGAAATTAGAACTGTGGGCGTTGGATCTGACTAGGTTTTGGGTGCGCAGATGAGTTCAAACCGGCGTCGATCGACAAAACCCAGCCCGGGACTCTACACAAGAACAAGGAGAACAGGGTCACCGTGGAGTTCCAGAACAACCAGCCTGGCAAACACAAGGTCTCCTTTGAAGGCAGCAGCGAGGACTCCAAGGAAAACGACGCCGTTTTGTTCTTCGATGGCCAGCAGTTTCGATTGGAGCGCCTGCACCGCTCCTTCAAACGCCTTCGGCATATTCGCCTTCCGGGCGAGCCTAATGCCGGGGCGGGGGCGGGGGCTACGTCGTCGGCCGCTGATACGAGCTCTCCCCCGGTGGCTAAGGGTGCTCCTAACCCAAAGCCTCTTAATTTGGCTAAGACCACTTTCAATCCCCAGCCTGTCAGTACTAGTTCTTTTTTCTTAATTTATTTATCTGCCCTCTTTTGAATTCTATGTTGCTATTGTCATGTGTTATTCATGTTCTAAGGACCTTTTCTTTAACGTTCTATCGTCACCATGATTTAGAACTTTGGCTGCCATTTTTTAAGCATTTGCTGGAGAAGG
This sequence comes from Polygonum aviculare, assembly GCA_934048045.1. Taxonomy (NCBI): domain Eukaryota; kingdom Viridiplantae; phylum Streptophyta; class Magnoliopsida; order Caryophyllales; family Polygonaceae; genus Polygonum; species Polygonum aviculare. The sequence goes on along the minus strand of OW204024.1, from coordinate 26,945,833 downwards.
ATGGGAGAACTGCATTTGATTGTGTGTATTTCTCTAGCCTGTGCGGCCCCTAGCTAAGTCGAACCCCTTCCAAATGCTAAGTCAGGCCTAGACCCAAATGAGCTAATTGAATTTTATGGGAAAAGAGGACTTATATTACACAAGGGAGTATTATAAGAGTGCTTTACATGTCTGCTTTGACGGTGGTGATCTTGGATGGTTTGGCTGGCTAACGAGGGGTGACGCCTATTTAAGTATTTATAGATGAGACCACCTCCTTTACATAGGAAAGTTCTATTCTAGAGCTATACAAGTCGGTGTGCCCATAGGAAAGTCTCCTAGACAAATCTAGGTCGCGCTAGAAAATTCTAGAGCAACCTGTTGAGGCGCGCCTGGACCTGATAGCGCCCGGAAGAGGTGCGCCTTAGTATGCCTTTGCCCTGGAAGGGGCGTGCCTGGCCTAGAAGCCTCCAGAACAGCCGTGCTTCATCTCGAACGCCTCTTTCATGTGCATATTATACTAAATCCTCTCATCCAGCTTTCATGTGCATCTAGTTATGTAGCTTTCTAGACTTTCTCCATTCTAAGAATTAGTGTCTAGATGGGTAGTCAAATTTTGTTCATGTTCTTACTGCACTTACCACTGATGAGGGGTTTCTATAATTGCACGTATTAGATAACAATTATATTTTGCAAACTATATGATTTGCAGGTTGAAATTGAGAGGATTGATATTGGGAATTCTGGAAATTCAGGTATTATGTTCCAGCTTCAGTTTTAAATTTCTGTATCATCTCTTTCCAAGAACCAAACTTGTATTCCAAAGATTTTTCATGGTCCTTCCATATCTTGTGATGCACTCAAACACCTTTACCAAATATTCTCTTAGTTTGTACTGTTAAAACACATTTAAAGGTTTAGATTAGCTAACTGGGGTCTACCCTGAGTTGATGGGTTTTTTAGCTTGACGATCACAGTGGATATTCATGTAGTATCAAACAAATATTATTCTTTCCTTACAGAACATGTTTAATCTTGACTTACATGATGAAAACCGGAATAGAATAGAACTGGGAAAAATGGACGTAAACAATTCAAAAGGAGGTCGACAAACAAGGGGAAAAAATGGAAGCATTTAGCACAATTCTCCTTTAGATGTATTCTCCTGTAATTGCATTTTTGTTAACAAAATCTCAATTTGTTGTATTAACTGGATTCGTCTATCTGTATGCAGCCCCTAATTATAGACATGAGCCTGAAAAGGACATAGAAGTTGCACCATCCTATCCCATCCCATCTTTTGGGTCACCCAATGATAAACTCAAGGACTTGGAAGAAGATTTAGACATACTTGATGACGATGACGTTGCTCAAAGAGAAGTCAATACTGGAATAGACATAAACAACATGCCACATCATACGGAAACCGATGACGAGATTGCTGACGTGGACGAAGACGATGTGAACACCCAAGGCAATGCTGCAGAGGCCCTTAGAGCTCAGGTGAAAGCGGCGCAGAGTTCAAGCTCAAGCGGAAGCAGCGAGAGTGACCACAGTGGAAGCAGCAGCGCTAGTGGTAGCGGAAGCAGCAGCAGTGACAGTGAAAGCAGCGGCGGTGACACTGTCGACTCCATTTGACTACACATACATCTTGTTTGCTCATTTCAGAATTTCGGTTCGGCTTCCGGTTTACAAATCTAGGCTACTTTCTTTTTGGCCCATGGAATTCTGTATAAACCGCACTCTGCTAGCTACTTTCTTGTTGGCCCTTGGGATCTATTTTAAATTGCATTTCAGGATCCGTTTGTCTATATTACTAGGTTGGGTGGGTGCTGCAAGGAACCTGGCCAAATCATAGGATGAATCTAATCAAGAGTTAATAATATACATAGTTTGTTTTATATGATTAATATAGTGAAACAAGAAGGGAGATCATTTTAGATGATTTGATGATTTATTGCTTCATTTGTCATTGTGGGGGATAAGCATTAAGTTTGGCCAATACATTCTTTGGGTGTCATTTAGGATCTTCCAATTCTGTCAAATAACAGGGTCAATCAACTTACAATTGCAACCTTACCTACCAACTATAAAAGTAAACTGACCCTTTTGCAATGCTGGTACAGCAGCGAAAACCCAAAACCCCCCAAATCAAACCGGACATAGAGATAGGCAAGTAATAAATATCAGCTAAGTCCAACAAAAACAAGGTAGCAGCTCCCATCATTTGCACTTTGCTCCGCTCGCCCCCATCCTATTTATTATGTCTCGGTCTTCTGCAAGAACTTGTGCTCAGAGGCCAAGTTCTTCTTCGCTTTTTTAGAACCTTCAGCGTTCCAATAGTGCCATACCTTGGACTTTGGTGGCGGGGATAAATCTGTAAGAGGTGCAACCAATCCTGGTTTACCATCATCAATAACAACATCAACTAATCCATAATCCTTGGCCTCCCATGGACCCATGAAGTAGTCACGATCAGTGTCCATTTCAATCTGACATAGAGATAGTGTTAGTTGAATATACTAAACTATAACCTTTGGCCTGAACCATCAGAAACTAGCAGTATGATGACATATATTATTGATATAGCTGAGCTTTGATGACGGGTGGTACCTGCGACTCTGGCTTCTGAGTGATTCGTGACAATATCTTGTTAATCTTGATCTTGTGGTATACCATTTCTTTGACACGTATGCTCATCTCTGTTGCCTAAAACCCAAATCATGCACACATGCAGTATATTTATTCAAAGATTGCATTTCATCACGGAACTAATATATTAGTCAAGAAACAGGATGCCATACAATAAAACCTTTGCTGAGTACAGCAGTTAGCATTTACTAAAACACAAAAGCAGAAAAGTGAACAGAGATGAACTTGCAGTCATTTTTCTTCAAAAGATATGAAGAGAGGAATGTAAAAGATCTACCAGGTGAAAGGATAGGGAAAGCATAACAACAAGATGGATTGATAGTATTAGTATCCCATCAATGCCAAAACAAAGAAACATAAATTCATTGTTCACACACGGCCTACACCCTGTATCGCTAAGGAAAGTGCAAACTGTTTACTTGGTTGCTTTTTTTATTTATTTTTCCAAAGTAGCATTCCATGATTTCAGTAGTTGAAGAACCAGAGTTTCCAGTCCTTGGATATCGCCAGGCTCTAAGCAAAGAGATATTTAAAAGGAATGTGAGTACAAATCCACAAGCAAGACTCGTGCACTCACCTTTCCTCCTGCAGCCCCGAGTGGCTGATGAATCATCACTCTTGAATTAGGCATACAGAATCTTTTCCCTTTCGTGCCAGCAGCAAGGATAAATGCCCCCATGGATGCAGCCAATCCGAGAGCAACAGTGGAGATGTCTGCCTTACACTGCTTCATCGCATCATAGATTCCCATTCCTTTATGTGGCAAGAACCAGAAAAGAGTGCTTGGATGTAAGAAATTGACAAATTGAAATATCCATACATGTTTATAAATAAATGATTTCCATTTTTGTGAAGGGTGGCAGCTCAGCAAACTGCTTTCTACTGCTGTTTGGACGCAAACGCAAGCTATTATTGTCCAGTTTTCTCAGCAGCAGATATCAAGTTTTAAGACGATGAAACATTGTAGGTTATTATGATATGAAGGAGCTACCTGCTGTGACAGATCCACCGGGTGAATTAATGAACAACTTGATATCCTTTGTCGGGTCTTCAGCATCCAACAATAAGAGCTGGCTTATCACGAAATCAGCTGACATGTCATCAATCTGACAACCAGCAGAGAGAAAGCCAAGACAATCAGGATACAGTAGTAGATGATCTTCTCAAGGGTAAGAAATAAGTGAAACCAAAACATTAAGTCCTTGTTTGTTTCTATACCTTGGGTATAAGGAATGGGGTTAGGAATGAGTGAAACCTATTTTTATATTTGGTTAAGAATGGGAATAGTATTCCCTACTTTTACACATAACTTCAAACCCACCTCACCAAGGTATCACTCATACCTAAAATCATTCAACCCCATTCCTATCCCCACCCCATTCCAATCCGATTCCCTATACCAACCCGATTCCCGACATGATAACAAATGGTACGAACAAGGCCATGATAATCCGGAAGGAAGGATCTTTCACAAACATTACAATTCAACCTGCGTTTTACAGCTAATTAACTCTCACAGCAGCAACTTCAGAATCATTTGAAAAAGCAATTAGCTCGCATCAGCACGTAATCACAGTGAGAAGAAAAACCCCTAATCCGGTATACTCCAATCAACAACAGATCAAATTTAATAGAGTAAAACCTGAGAGCCGATAAAGACGATTCTCTGGCGGAGAAGCATGTTTGTGGTGTCGAGATCTTCGAATCGGGGCAAAACGGGGGCAGCAGAAGCCGAGATGTCCCAGTTCGCCGCCAAGGATTGGCCTTTGAGGGCGTTCGCATGGACCGGTCTTCTATCACCACAACTACTGATATAGGAGACAGCAATCGGGGAGGCGGATGTCCTTTTCGCCGAGGGAATTGAAAGTGCGAGCGTCTGGAACCGCAGATTTCGATGGCCATGGAACAGGCACAGTGGCCTTGATGACGGTGCTGCGAACGTTAAACTGCTCACCTTCATTCTCCCTCTCTCTCTTTTCAATCCTTTGGGGGGTTTCTGTGAGGTAGGAAAAAGCCATACAACATACAAGTGTTAAATAAGATAAAGGGAAATTCCGGATGGTGCCCCTGAGTTTTGGGCTTTTCCGGATGGTGCCCACAAAAAAAGCTTATTCCGCAAAATACCCCTGAGGTTTTGAAATAGTTCGGACCGTGCCCTTCTGTCCATTTCTCTCCGTCTCTGTGTGATCCATCTTGTTCTCGCCCACTGCTCCTCTCTCATACTTTCCGGCGACGGCTTTACTTTTTTTTGTTTTTTCAAGTTCGCCGGTGACGCCTTTCCCTTTCATCCTCTCCGTGACGGTTGTCTCTCGCACCCTCGAGATTGCATTTGAATCGGAGGAAATCGATCGAGAAGGGGGAGAACAATGGCGAGTCCAAATTAAAAGCTCTTCGGCTGTTTCACCAGGAAATTAAAAATCAGCGAAGGGCGGCCTCCGGCGACATCAACGAGGTGTTCGCAATGTACGCCGGCGACGGCGATATCGTGACCTCCGTCCATCTCCGCCGGTTCCTCATCGAAGTCCAAGCCATGGATGAGACGGAGGCCGATTCCGAATCCCGCCAGATCTGCGGACAGATTACGCAGAAGCGCAATTTTTTCGCCAACAAATCTGAATCATTGTAATTTTAGCAATCACACACCAAACAGTTTACGCAGATGCTCTTTATAATTTTCTTCTAGGTGCATTTATCTCCATTAGGTTAACTTACTGATTTTGCAAATTCCAATTAGTGATGTGAATCTTTCTCTTTTGCCGGGTTTATGCACAGATACACTTCCAATTGCTCTTGATCTGATCTGTAGTCAACAGCCCCAAATTTAGGCTCTTTATTAACAAATCACTCATCCTTGTCCAATGAATTTGATAGCAGGAACAGCCCGACCACCATCCGCCGCCCTCGATGGAGTCGCCGCCGGCAATCTCCTCTTCGCTTGCCTCCCGCGTCCAACCCGACCACCGACCGCAGCCCACATCCGACGAAATCCGCTACCGTCGATGGTGGTCCCAGCCGATTGGGATTGTGGCTTTGCTCCCTCTTTGCTCTTCTCTCCCTCTACGCTCTTCGTTCCCCTTCTTTTTTTTTTTTTACTGGTTTCATATTTTTGTAAGAAGTTAACGGAGAGAAATGGACAGAAGGGCACGGTCCGAACTATTTCAAAACCTCAGGGTATATTTCGCGGAATAAGTTTTTTTTGTGGGCACCATCCGAAAAAGCCCAAAACTCAGGGGCACCATCCGGAATTTCCCTAAGATAAAACATCCGCCCGCCCGCCCGTCCGTCCCATCCTACTACGGAAAGGAGAAGCCTTGAATACCCATACATAGGGGTGGCAGGCGGGCGGGTCGGGCGGGTTTGGTGCGGGTTTGGGGTTGTTTCATATTGTAGTCTATCATATAATCGGGTAATCGGGATTTGTCGGATCGGGTCAGGTCAGGGCGAGTCGGGTTTTTCATTGTCGGGTGATTCGGGTTATCGATTACAAACCGATGGGGTATTTTGAGTTTCGATTGAATTGGGTTCAGGTTAAAATCGGGTTTCTTTATTCGGTCCAATCGGGTATTTGTCGAATAGGGTTCGGTTGGATTGGGTTTGGATTAAGCCAGATAACAAGGGTGACAAACGAGCGGGTTATACGGGTTTTGGTACATTTTGACTTACGATCAATGGTATCAGTTATACCTATCAATCGGGCCGGGTCGGGCGGGTTCGGGTCGGGTCGAGTTCGGGTTCGGGTCAACCGGGTTACGGGTCAAACTGGGTCGGGTCGCTTCGGGTCGGGTCGGGTCAACCCAACGGGTCAAGAGTATCATTTTTTTGACCAAAATTTAAATAAAATATTATTTAAATAATAAAATATAATAACAAAATATTATTTTTAAATATTTTAATAATATAATATACCATAAATTTCTAAAATAAATTTTATATATTGTAATATAATTAAAACCTTTGGGTGCACAATTATCCATCAATCTGTCATTTCATTATATTAGAGTGTATTCTAAAATAAGTGTTTCGCCTTATAGATTTATTGACCCAGCGGGTTTGACCCGACCCTAACCCAGAAACTTTCGGCTTTACCGGGTTCAGGTTCAAAACTGGGTTTCTGGTTCAAATTTTTGGGTTGAAACCCAGAAATTTCGGGTCGGGTCGGGTCAGCTTTTGACAGGTCTAGTATCAATCATTAATGTGTATGTTGGGTAATGGGGTTCATTGTTCATTTCACTACACAATCAGGTTATTAAATCTAAACAAGTTAAGCTATGGTTTTTGTGTTGTATTATAATACTAGCTTAGTTCGTCGTACCATGAACAGTCTTAAACTAGCAAATGACCCGTACCTTGTACGGGAGTGTTTTTATTTATTAATTTGTATATATATGAATTTATTATAACAATTACAAATATTATCATATGCCTACTTTGTTTTAAAATGACGCTTAACTTTTGGATTATAAAATGACATAATTCTTGTATACCATCAAATATTTATACAAAAATAAATTTTATTTATATATTAACTTTTTATACATATATAAACATGTATTTAAATAATCAAGGAAGAATGTCATAAGATAAGATGCATGATCACATATTATTAAAAAATCGATAATAAAAAAACTCGAATTAATATAGCATTACATTAAAGATGTAGAATAAAAATTTTAACGAATCATTATCCTAATTAAGAAATCTATCTTTTAATCTAAAGCATAATCATTATGCAATATTAAATATATATTTATGGTGAATATAACATCTAATATTTTTATTGAGATTTTAATATGATATGGTAGTAAAACATATTTTTAATATATTATTTTAATAGAATGCATATTCACCTTAAATATAGTGTAGAATTTTCTACCATTGTTGATTTTTGAAAAACTATCATAATAAAATTACGAAAAATAATTTATAGTTGTTATTTAATTAAATGGGTAAAATATTAAGATTATGATTTATATATTCAATAAAATATTTTTTGTAAATAAATGTTTTATAACAGATCGATCTATGTATTCTTTAAAGGGGTATAATGATAGGATTGAGATTTATATACTTAGATAGAATTATTAATTAAACAACTCAAATTTGAAGATAGAACTAATATCTTAATTAAGTATGCATGAGATCTTTTGATAAAATCAAGATTTAATAAGATAACTTTTTAAATAAGGGCTATTATGTAAGATATATCTATATATCTTAGCTTGTTATGAAAAGATTAAGACTAAGGCCACTCTAGTCTTCTTAAAGGAAAACACTTAAACAAACTTTGGAAACACTCTTGATTATTAGAAGGGAGAGAGGGAGAGTAAGAACTTTAGAGATGTATTTCTTACTCTACTTTGGTGCAAGTTTTACAATGGTAGATGACCTCCTTTTATAGGAGAAAGTGAGGTAAAAAACCTAGGTTAATTTCCATGATTTAACCATGGTAATAAGGAGGTGAAGAAGGTGAATAATTCACCTTGTACAATTTACCTCCAATCATACATAATACAAACAATACATGTTCAATCATCTACTCATACAAATAATGGAGATGTAAGAAGGTTAACTTGTAGATGTGTATAAAAGGTTGATTAGTAGATGATGTAGATTATGGCTATAATCATGCCTTCATAACACTCCCCCTCGAATATTCACCTTCTTTCATGTTGTAGGAGATGGGTGTGCGTTGCCTCGTTAAAAACCTTGTCAGGAAAAACCCAGTGGGATAAAAACCTGAACGAAGGGAAAAAGAGTGCAACTTGAAACCCATTGTACGCTTTAGAGCTGCCTCATTAAAAACCTTGTCAAGTAAAACCCAGTGGGAAAAAACTTGATCGAAGGGAAAAAGAGTGCAGCGCGTATGATGCTCCCCCTGACCTTAACATAGATCTCGAAGTCTGCACATTCCGATTCTGGATACTAGCTCTCCGAATTTCTTAGGGATCAAAGACTTTGTGAATAGGTCAGCCAAATTGTCATTTGATCGAATTTGTTGGACGTCCACTTCACCAGCTTCTTCCAAATCTCGAGTAGAAAAGAACTTTGGAGATATGTGCTTTGTGCGGTCTCCTTTGATGTAGCCTTTCTTCATTTGAGCAACACATGCAGAGTTGTCCTCAAATAATACTGTTGGATCGTCAGTGATCGGCCGCATCCCACTTTCTTTCTGGATGAATTGGATCATTGCTCGTAGAGATACACATTCTCTTCCTGCCTCATACAAAGCAATCAACTCGGCTTGGTTCGATGATGTGGCAGTCACGGTTTGCTTCGTTGATCTCCATGAGATAGCAGTGCCTCCATACGTGAACACATAGCCATTTTGTGATTTGGCTTTGTGTGGATCAGACAAGTATCCTGCATCTGCATATCCAACCAGGGCTGCATTTCTTTGGCTACGATAGTACAACCCGAGATCATGTGTACCTCGGAGATAGCGAAATATGTGTTTGATTCCATTCCAATGCCTCCTTGTAGGAGCAACGCTATACCTGGACAACAAGTTCACAGCAAAAGCAATATCTGGTCTTGTATTGTTAGTTAAATACATTAAAGCACCAATTGCACTTAAGTATGGTACTTCTGGACCAAGAATCTCTTCGTCCTCTTCTCGGGGACGGAATTGGTCCCTCTCAACATTCAGGGACCGAACTTCCATTGGAGAGGTCAAAGGGTGTGCTTTGTCCATGTAGAACTTCTTTAGGATTTTCTCAGTATAATTAGATTGATGGACAAAAATCCCATCCTTTAAGTGTTCAATCTGTAAGCCAAGACAAAGCTTTGTTTGTCCAAGGTCTTTCATTTCAAATTCTTTCATCAAATATTTAGCAGTATCTTCAAGTTCATTTGAAGTTCCGACGATGTTTAGATCGTCAACATAAACTGCGATAATAGCGAATCCCTTTTCGGATCGTTTGATGAAGACGCATGGACAAACAATATCGTTCTTATACCCTTCTCTCATGAGGTATTCACTGAGACGATTGTACCACATTCGCCCAGATTGTTTTAACCCATATAATGACCTTCTCAATTTTATGGAAAACATTTCTTTAGGTCCACGGATATTGGCCTCAGGCAATTTTAGTCCTTCGGGGACTCTCATGTAGATGTCGGTATCAAGTGTGCCATACAAATATGCAGTAACGACATCCATCAAGCGCATTTGCAATTTCTCAAACACAGTCATGCCAATTAAGAATCTCAATGTAGTTGCATCAACTACTGGAGAGTATGTCTCCTCGTAATCGATTCCGGGTATTTGAGAAAAACCTTGCGCAACTAGCCTTGCTTTATATCTTACAATTTCGTTTTTCTCATTTCGCTTGCGCACAAATACCCATTTATAGCCGACTGGTTTTACACCATTTGGTGTACGAGTTATGGGTCCAAAAACCTCTCGCTTTTCGAGCGATTTTAGCTCTGCCTGAATAACCTCTTTCCATTTTGGCCAATCTTTTCTTCGTCGACACTCATCGACTGATTTTGGCTCAAAATCATCATTTTCATTTACAATGTCACTAGCCACTGAGTAGGCAAATGCATCATCAACAATGACTTCCTTTCGATTCCATTGTGTACATGTGGACACATAGTTTATGGAAATCTCATAATTATCGACATTCTCATTCTTGTCGAGGATATCAGTTTCTTTTGAGATATTCTCATTCTCAATATCATTGCCTTCATCATCATTATCATGATTCATCGTGGCTTCTTCTACCATGCCCTTTTGTACCCTTGTTTTTCTTGGTTTCAAATCTTTTGAACCGAATGGTCTACCACGCTTACGGCGTATTGTAGACTCACTTGCAATGGATGCATCTGGCAATCCAGTGGGTATTTTAACCCTTGCAAGGGCATTTGCGGCAGGTATATATGACTTAGTTACCCTCTTTGTGTCAGTAAAAGCATCGGGTAACTGATTTGCAATATTTTGCAAATGAATGATCCTTTGTACTTCTTGTTCACACAATTTCGTTCTTGGATCAAGATTAGACAATGCAGTTGCATTCCACGTGATTTCTTTCACATGTGGATTTGCATATTTGTTTTCTCCCCCTAAGGTTGGGAATGTATTTTCATCAAAATGGCAATCAGCAAATCTTGCTGTGAACAAGTCGCCAGTTGTTGGTTCAAGATATTTAATGATTGAGGGAGACTCAAAACCAACATAAATTCCCAATCTTCTTTGGGGACCCATCTTTGTGCGTTGGGGTGGAGCAATAGGAACATAAACCGCGCATCCAAATATCTTGAGATGCGAAATGCTTGGCTCCTTACCAGATACTAGTTGTATCGGGGATTGTTCATGATTAGCACTTGGCCTTAATCTAATCAAGGCTGCTGCATGCAATATTGCATGTCCCCACGCGGATGGTGGCAATTTTGATTTCATCAATAATGGTCTAGCAATTAGCTGCAATCGCTTTATTAAAGATTCAACGAGACCATTTTGTGTGTGAACATGAGCCACTGGATGCTCAACATCAAGGCCAATTGACATACAATAGTCATTGAACGTTTGAGATGTAAATTCTCCTGCATTATCAAGTCGGATTTTCTTTATTGTATAATCCGGGAATTGGGCTCTCAATCGGATTACTTGAGCAAGGAGTTTAGCGAATGCAACATTTCTTGTTGACAATAGGCTTACATGTGACCAACGTGTTGATGCATCAATTAGCACCATGAAATATTGAAATGGTCCACATGGTGGGGTAATTGGCCCACATATATCTCCTTGGATTCTTTCTAAGAATGCAGGAGTCTCACTTGCAATTTTGCTTTTAGAAGGCCTGATAATTAATTTTCCAAGTGAGCAAGCAGTGCAATTAAAATCACTGGTTGAAAGAACCTTAATGTTCTTTAGTGATTGCCCAAGTGAGCTATTTATGATTTTGTGCATCATCACAAATCCTGGATGACCCAAACGGTCATGCCACAATGTGAATACAGCTTGGTCATTCGACCTTTTACTAGCTGTTGCATTGACCTCAAACGGATAAATATATGTATGGTATAATCCGGAGGTTTGCATTGGCATCCTTTCAAGGATTTTTTTATGGCCAAATTCATGTTTTATGATGCACAAATATTCTCTCCCATTTTCATTCATGGTTTCCATATGAAACCCATTTTGACGCACATCTTTAAAGCTCAGCAAATTCCTTCGAGATTTGCTCGAGTATAGTGCATCATTTATCACTAACTTCGTTCCATTGGGGAGTAGAACGAGGGCTCTTCCAAACCCTTCAATGAGTTTCGACACACCGGATATTGTAGTAACATTGCCTTCAAAGGCCTTTAGCTTTGTGAAGTATTCTCTACTTCTTAATATGGTGTGTGTCGTCGCACTGTCTAGAAGACATTGCTCTTTCCCATTGTGCTTCACCTTAAGTGAGCTCATTTTCTATGCATACAAAGAAGCATGATTAAGGCATTAATAATAAAAGCTTCATATATTTCACAAGGATAATTATATTATACAAAGTCTATTATACATAGTCTATTATACATAGTCTATTATACAAAGCTTATTATACAAAGTCATGCGAGATTTAAAGTGAAGAACAAGCATAGAAGATACTACAATTATTATACAATAACATGGGAGATAGTAGATTTATTTAGATGCTAGTCGTCTAAGCATCAAAGCCAAAGTCATCGCCATTGTCATGGTTAAGGAAGTCGTTAACATCCAAGCTAGTCACTGGTGACCTATTTCCACCATTATTCTCAATGTAATTGGTCTCGGTAGCCTTTTCTTTATCTTTCTCGGCTTTGTATAGCTTCACTAGATGTGGAGCTGTACGGCATACCTTTGACCAGTGACCAGTCATGCCACATCTATAGCATGTGGATCTAGCTTTTGGAGAGGATCCTGATGGACCCGTCTGGGCCTTTTGCTTCGCATCCCCCTTGTAGCCATGGTTATCATGGTGGTTATTATGGCCTTTGTTGTAGTTTCGACCACGGTTATTGCCACCACTACCACCACGGCTACCTCGGCTCCAATAGTTACCACGACCTCGACCACACCTATTATTACGACGTGATCGTTGCCCCCTTTCATTAGCGTTCCCATCATGGAACGCCTTTTTCGTAGCATTTGCTTCTGGGGCAGGTGTTGAGCCCGTAGGCCTAAGGTTGTGGTTTCTCATTAGGAGCTCATTATTTTGTTCAGCAACCAACAACACTTTCAACAACTCGGAGTATTTTGTGAACTTTCTCTCTCGGTATTGTTGTTGCAATAAAATATTGGAGAGATGCATGGTGGAGTAAGTTTTCTCCAACATTTCGCCTTGTGTGATCTCTCGACCACATAGCTTCAACTGAGATGTGATCCTATGGATCACACTATTATACTCAGTGATGGACTTATAGTCCTGGAACCTTAGAGTGTTCCATTCGTATAGTGCTTGTGGAAGCAAGACCTCCTTTTGATGGTCATATCGCTCTTACAAATTCTCCCACAAATCCTTTGGATCCTCCACAAACAAGTACTCGGTTTTGAGACTTTCATGAATGTGGTGGCGGAGGAACACAATGGCTTTCACCTTTTCTTGTGGGGTAGTTGTATTCTTATCATCGATTGTTTTCTCAAGGCCATTTGCCTTGAGGTGAGCCATGGCGTCAACCTTCCATTCAAGGTACTTTTGGCCCGACAAGTCAAGGATGTCGAACTCCCTTTTGGCGATGTTTGCCATTGGCTACTATGCATAAGAGATGTACATTAAACAATATTGTAATTTATGAATCGTGCATGGGAAGATTGAAGCGATCAATTTAGCATGCATGTAGATGATATGCATATAAGATAGATAGCGTATGCAACACAAAAGTAAATCAATGTAGGCATAGACAATATCATAAGACAAAAGTAAGAATGTAGACATAGGCAATATCGTAAGACAAGACTAAAAATGTAGACATAGGTAATATCATAAGACAAAAGTAAAGAATTGTACGAAGTATAATTTAACAATTTTAAAGTCTTTAGAGTCTCAAAGTCCATTAGGTCCTTAAAGTCCGATATGTCCGAAAGAGGTCCTTAAAGTCTTTAGAGTCCGGAAAAAAATTCGGTTCACCCTTTACTCATCTTTTTATCCGTTCACTTTTTCACTTTCTTATCTCCTTCTTCCTTCTCCATTTTCGATCTCCACCACCACAAAAAAAAAACTCTCTCAACTTTTCCATGGCCGACGACGAGATTATGCGTCGTCTTAGGGCCGGAAATCAAAGATTTATAATCGAGCTTTTCATTTGCCTTGTTCTTATTGTGGTTACCAACATCATTCTCATAATCGTTTTGCTTAAGAGTTACTTTCAAGCCGGTCGGTGAAAATTAGGATTTTCAAGGCGAAATCAAGTTAATCAACGAGTGAGGTAAGCAAATCTAATTCCTTGTTTTTATCTTATGTAGATCCAAAACATGTGATTATTTTTGGTAAAGAAACGTTTGAAATCTAGGAAGGGAAAAACGAGTTTCTGATATAGAAGATCCCAAATTGGGCGACTATAGAGCATACTCCTCAAAAACAATTTTGTAAATAAACTTCTTGTATGTTTAAGATTAAGAAGAGTTAGAGTTGGTACCTTAGTACTTAGGAAGCTCGGTTGGTAATTAGAGATTCGTGCTGATAACGTGTTATGAAAAGATTAAGACTAAGGCCACTCTAGTCTTCTTAAAGGAAAACACTTAAACAAACTTTGGAAACACTCTTGATTATTAGAAGGGAGAGAGGGAGAGTAAGAACTTTAGAGATGTATTTCTTACTCTACTTTGGTGCAAGTTTTACAATGGTAGATGACCTCCTTTTATAGGAGAAAGTGAGGTAAAAAACCTAGGTTAATTTCCATGATTTAACCATGGTAATAAGGAGGTGAAGAAGGTGAATAATTCACCTTGTACAATTTACCTCCAATCATACATAATACAAACAATACATGTTCAATCATCTACTCATACAAATAATGGAGATGTAAGAAGGTTAACTTGTAGATGTGTATAAAAGGTTGATTAGTAGATGATGTAGATTATGGCTATAATCATGCCTTCATAACATAGCTAAATTTGTTTACATGATATATTATACGGAGTATCTTTTACCACGTATATAGTACGGGAAGATAAAAAATTGTAGTATATTTTTTGTACTCCCTCTGTCCTATTTGGTTTGTCCATATTTCCGTTTTGGGCGTCCCATTAGCTTTGTCCATCTTTCAAATATTTCCATTTTTATCTATATGCTTTTACACTTTTACCTTTATTCACTCTCATATATTACCCCCATTATCCAATTTTTCCATCACCTTTATCACTTTTTCCTATAAAATTACAAAACTACCCTCATCCAATCTTATATATTACCCCTAATTATCCACCTTTCTCATCAACTTTATCACTTTTCAACTTTATATTAATTACCGTGCCAACCGCACTATGCGGACAAACCAAATGGGACGGAGGGAGTACCATGTATGATATAGTACGGTACATGCTTTTGGAAAACACAAATTTTGTATATTTTTTAAAATTGCATATATTTTGTACCATGTGATATAGTACCTATGTTTGGAAAAGATAAAAATTTCATATGTTTTGTACAATGATATACTACATGCTTTTGGATCATGTTATAGTAATACAAAATTTACATAATTGTTCCACTTTAAAAATAGCAAAAGATAAAATTTTCAAGTAGGAGGTAGAAGGATAAATTTTCCAATTTAATAGATGTCAAAAGAATTTAAATAAAATATATTATTTAAATAAAAGGGGTGATGTGGCGCAATATGGTGGCGGAATTTGCTTCCGCTTTAGTATATAGTAATAGATATTAAAAATAAATACGTTATATTATTGAATCTATACACATTTAATTCCACTTACTAATTAAATACACCATGATAGTACTATTATATTTAATTTGAAATAACTTGCTTTTGTCAAATACATTTTCATTGTAGTATATTTTCTTATATATAAATTTATCATAATTATCAATACTTGATTCGTCTTATAAACCAAACTAAAATATCAAATATAATATACATAATATAGATATTATTTGGATAGTTTTACAAATAGATTATTATTTCTGTAGATTATGGATATAAATATTATTTTGGTATATCAGTATATAATTCAATAAAGACATCTTTTTAGGATAAATCTAGATTGTATAGACATATATTATTTGGATAGTTTATAAATATAGGATAATAATTTGATAGATTATGGATATTAATTAGTTTTAATTAGATAAAACCAAATATGATTTTTTTATTTGTAAAATTAATAAGGATATATAACTGTTATTGTAAAATATAATTAAATTTAATACGAGGCGAGGCAGAATTAATATGGAGGATAAAACGGTAATGACTTTAATATATAGTATAAATACTTTCAAGATATTACTTTCCTGAAGCCCCTAGCCTCCGAACAAATTAAATGCACTATGAGGCCTGTTTGGGCGCGTATAAAAGGCATTAAATTAGCCCATTTCAACTTTTCTCTCTCTCTCTCTCTCTCTCTCTCTCTCTCTCTCTCTCTCTCTCTTCTCTCTCTATTCTCTCGCGTTTACTCGCAACAGCCGGAAACCGCCCTCAACCGCCTCCGACTTCGACCAAATTCCGGCCGTTCCACCGTTGTTTTCCCGTCGCAGCTCTCTCGCTTTGGTTCCACGACTTCCCTCGCTGTATCATCTCCTCCATCGTCTTCCCCGCGGTAGGTTTCTCTTTCGTTTTTAGGGCTTTCTCGAACTGGAGCAATTTCTGTGTGTAATCTTAGTGGAATATAGGTTTTCAGGCTTCTTCCGTCTTTGTTTTCCAATGTGTGTGCTTGCATTGTGTTGAATTAGGTTTAATGGAGTCATGGTCGGTTGTTGTGGATGTTTTGTGCATAATCGTTTAACTGCCTGAAATCCATGATTTAACCATTTTCGAAGGTGGTAGTTCAGTGTATGACACAATGCAATGGTTGTCTGAAATGCATGATTTAGGGTCAATGGAGTAATGGTTGGTTGTTGTGGATGTTCTGTGGAGAATAGGGCTGAGCAAAGTTATCCGATCCGCCGATCCGATCCGGAAAATCCGCCGATCCGATCTGAAAATATCCGCATCCAAAATGATCCGTTCAAAATTGATCCGTATCTGGTCCGATCCGCTAATTTTTCCGGATATTTGAACCGGATACGGATAGAGGTTTGGAGTCTTTCGGATATCCAAATATATCCGAATATGTATATATATATATAATACGTTTGTAGAAAGTGAAAATAAATTACTACCCCCTCTGTCCCTGAAAGTTTGTCCGCCTTTCCTTTTCGGGCGTCCCGGAAAGTTTGTCCATCTCTACTTTATTTCCATTTATATCACTATGCTTTTACAATCTTACCCTCATACAATCTCATATATTACCCCCATTATCCAATTTTCCTCTCAACTTTATCACTTTTTCCTATAAAATTACAAAATTATCCCCAACCAATCTTATAAACTACTCCTTTTTATACCCTTTTCATCAACTTTAACACTTTTCTCCATCACTTATCAAACTTTTCCAATTTTCATTAATCCGCGTGCAAATGTGCTTTATGAACAAACTTTCCGAGACGGAGGGAGTATTAGGCCAAAACCCTAAACTTACCTTTACCACTTTCTTAGTTCTTACCGCAGATTAATACAATTAAGTAATTATAGCTTAAGTGGGATAATGATTTTGATTTTGAATCTGATTATAGCTTAAGCATGTTAATATTAATTATTGTCTATAACTTTACATTTAATTAATTTCATATAATGTTTTATAGCTAGTTAGATTTTTGGACATGAATTGAATATAAAATTATACTACATTTATTTGCTTGAAAATTAAAATGGATAGTTTGGATATCCGGGATATCCGGCTCCGGATATCCGATCCAATCGGATAATTTTTAGCGGATATCCGGCCGGATATGGATCGGATACGGATCGAGGGCGGATATCCGGCCGGATACGGATCGAGCTTTTTGCAAAATAAATTTTTGGATATCCGGGTTTTCGGATCGGATCGGATAATCCGAAAGCTCAGCCCTAGTGGAGAATGCATGTGTATGACAAGCGTTGTATGACACAGTTTGGAATGACAGGTTTAGGCTAGGACAAGTATTGGAATGACAAGGTTAGTGATAACAACCTATTAGGAACAAAATTATGGTGTATGACAGGTGTTTGTAATGCAATTCATTGTATGACATGAATCTGGTTGATTATTGGTGTGTATGACAACCGTTGTATGACAGGAATATGGATGTCTTTTGTTTGTAGCACAACTGTATGACAGGTTTTTGGATTTCAATTGTGTTGTATGACAATTATTGTGTAGTAGGGTTATGTATGACATGTTTAGGTATGACATGTGACTGTATGACAGATTGTTATATGTATGGCATGTGATTACAATTTTGTTGTATGACAACTGTTGTATTTCATTTTGTTGGAGATTGTATGACAGCTTGTTAAGTTTGGTTTGCATTTTTTGTGTGACAGGTGTGATAATGTCACAGATAGTTTCATATGCTCCTCCAGCTGAATTTGACATGCAGCAATTACAGTCATTGAAGTACTATTTCCCAAAGAGTCATCGTTTCAGGGGCAGATATAATGTTTTTTCAGATGTCTCTGTCTTCAAAACAATAAAGAAAAATGTATCTAAAGAGCAATGGGAGACCTTGAAGTGTGGATGCTTTGGTATAATTTTTAGGATTGGAGACAAGTTGGCTTTCTTAGGAACGGCTGTCCATGCTATGATGATGCATGAAGTAAAGACAAAGAAGTCCAAAGAGTTGTGGTTTAAGGTCAAGGATGAGGTAGCTAGATTCTCTATGGTCGAGTTTGCTTCCATTACTAGGTTAAAGTGTACAAAAGTGGATGTGGATGTCCCAGAGGTGTCTATGGAAGATGTTCTGGGAGTAAATAAATGCAAGCTGGGGGATTTGAAAGACATGCTCTACAAGGAGAAAAACAACAAAAGGAAGATGATGCTAGCCTATTTGTTGGTGGTTGAGGGTGTGCTGCTTCCTCACAGGCCTAATAGTTTGCTAAGCACTGAGCATGCTGCATTAGTGTCTGATATGGACAAATTCCAAAGGTACTCTTGGGGTAGGAAGATTTACCTAGCCACCATAGATGCATTATCCAAGGTTTCTCAAGCCAAGCATACTTCTCCTAATACCAGGACAAGATTCAATTTGGGTGGTTATACTCTGGCCTTTGAGGTAAATTTCTGACTCATGAAAATTTCAATATCATACCTGGTAGTTTGTTTTCAATTTAGAGGCTTGGTGTATGTATGACATGTGACTGTATGACAACTTTTTATATGTATGACATGTGATTACAATTGTTTTGTATGACATGTGTATGTATGACATGAAATTAGAATTGTGTTGTATGACAACTGTTGTATTTCAGTTTGTTGGAGATTGTATGACAATTGTTGAATGACATATTGTAACCATTTGTTCTATTGTCATGTCAGATATGGATCTTTGAAACTTTTCCAGGGCTGTGTGACATGTGTAAGGTTCATTACAGTTTGGATGAGAACACCGTTTGTGGTCCTATATGGTATTCTGGCCCATCGGACAAAGGTTTGTCCATCAAACAGTTGGAGAATGCACTTGAAGAATTGGTAGGCTAATGTGTGCTTATATTGTTGTCTATTACAGTTGTCATACAACTCCCATTTTATCTTGTATGACAGGTTCTTTGATTTCTGTTGTTTTCAAGGTGATGTGTACACGTATGACTCTTGCCATTTTGGTGATTTCTCATGGTCAGACGAGAAGAAAGACCCTATCATCGACAGCTATATTGCATGGAGGCTGCCTCAGGTTGTAATGTCTGTAGAGCTTGAGCAGAAGCTTTTGGATTCTGAGGAGAAGGACAGTGTTTTGGGGTCAAAGGCAATGAGGATGAGGATGAAGTATGCAGTGGTTACCCACATGCACAAGACTTCAATTGATAAGGAGGAGAAGAGGCAGGAGAAGGTGGACAAGAGTGGGGAGAAGGAAGGGAAGGTCAAGACACCATCCAGGAAAAGGAAGGTGGAGAAGGAAGGAGAAAATGATTCTTCTGATGACTTTGAGAGCCTTACTGATATGGGTAAGCACATTCTTGGTGAGAAGTTCAAGCTCCCAAGGCGTGTGGCTGCTGCAACAAAATCCCCCAATAAATCAGCCAAGAAGGTTAAGTTTGTGGAGAAATCAGGGAATGATGAAGACAATGATGTCAATGAAGGAGACAAGGCTGTGGAGGAAGAAATTGTTGTGGAAGAAGAAAAGGTTGCAGAAAAAGTAGGTGAACAACAATTGTTAAATGTATGACATGTGTTTTCAATTGTGTTGTATGATAGAATGATATATTTATGACATGTGACTGTATGACAGCAAATGGAAGATGGTGAGAAGAAGGGGAAAGAAGAAGGGGAAAGAAGAAGGGGAAAGAAGAAGGGAATGAAGTAGGTCACAACATCCCTGTTGATGTCATGGATGTTGAAGATTGCTCAGTTGAAGAAGTTGCTGTGAAGGTCAACAAGGAGGCCAAGAAGAAGAAGGTGAACAAGAAAGAAAAGGGTGCAGAGAGGCCAAAGAGTGCAGCCACTGGCATTTCCTCCAGGTTGAGAAGTGGCAGAGGAGCCAAGGTTGCACCAGTAGTTCATGTACATATCAAGGCTCAACACAAGAAGAAGGGAGTTGTGGATCAACAAGAAAAGACTACTGGTGGTGACAGGTTAGTTAATCCCATGTCTGATGAGCCTCTGTGAGCCAAGAGATTGAGGGATGATGTTAGGATTTTAGCTCGTTCTCTGAAATCAGTGCAAGGGATACAACAAGACATGAACATGCAACTTCTACGGCTTAATGATAGGCAAGTTGACCTCACCTCCCAGATGTATGCATTGA
The DNA here is from genome assembly GCA_934048045.1 of Polygonum aviculare. Lineage (NCBI taxonomy): Eukaryota > Viridiplantae > Streptophyta > Magnoliopsida > Caryophyllales > Polygonaceae > Polygonum > Polygonum aviculare. Next base: position 26,925,242 of record OW204024.1, on the reverse strand, counting down.
GGAAGGATTTAAGACGCTGTGGGCTTATGGAAGAAGAGACCACCACTCAACAGGCTGAAAGACAAGAGGGAGATTTTGAGGAGAAGTTTGCTGAAGTGTTGGAGGACATACATGCTCAAAGCACTCAATTTGATGAGAATGCCAGTTTGTTTCCAACACCTAAAGAAAAGTCTCCTCCTGTTGCAGAAGTTGATCCTGCTGATCATGAAGTGCAAGATGTGAAGGCTCAAGTGCAAGAGGAGACAATTGAGCTTGCTGAGAAGGTTCTACAAGTTGAGCAAACTTCTCCTCAAATTGAGAGAACTGAGGTTGCTGAGAAGGTTGTATAAGTTGAGAGAACTGAGGTTGGTGTGCCAGAGGTAGCTGAGAAGCCTGTACATGTGGATTCTGCTAAGAAAAGTGAGGTTTGTGTGACAGAGGTGGTTGAGAAGGTTGGTGTGACAGGGGATGGGAACAAGGTGGATGATGAGGGCCTTGTGATGACTGTCACACAAGAGAAGGCTGAATCTGATGAATCTGAAGAGGAAGAAGTAAAAGAAGAAACTGAAAAACAAGTTCTACCTACAGTTGTGATGAAGTCTACAAGGAATAACAAGCCCAGTGACAAGCTAGTCTCTCCTTACACTGCAGAGAAGAAAAAAAAAGGAAAAGAAGAAAAAGGTTAAACCAATGCCTAGAAGACCCAAGAATTCTTTCTATGATACAAAAGACAAACGAGCTTTCTATGATTGGTATTATGATTCAAGGTATGATACACTGCCCTCTTCATATGAACTTGTTCTTTGTTTGTTTTCCAAGCCCCTAATGGTTGCATTCTTTTGTCTTATATAGTACACACATTGGCGTGCCTAGGTTTCAGACAACACTTTACAAGAAGTTCTTCAGAGAGCTGTTAACAAGTAAATGCTGGTTGGGTGATGAGGTACATGACCTTACTCTGTTTTAAAGCATTGTGTGACAGGTTGTGCATTGTGTGACAACTATTCAATTGAGTGACAAGTTGTGAATTATAGGGCTTTAGAGTTTATGCTTTGTTGTGCGTAGGGTTTTAGTTAGGGTTTTAGGGTGTAGGGTTTAGGGTTTACGGTTGTTGAATCAGTTGCCAGCCTCTATATTCAGTGAGAGGTCTGTAAATCAGTGACAAGTATTGAATTGTGTGAAAGCCACTAAATTGTGTGACGGGTATTGAATTGTGTGACAGGGTTTGAGTTATAGGGCTTTACTGTTATAGGGCTTTAGTGTGACAGGGTTTATGCTTTGTTGTGTGTAGGGTTTTAGTTTGGGTTTAGGGTTTATGCTTGTTATGTGTATGGTTTTAGTTTTGGTAAAGATAAGTATTGAATTGTGTGACAGGTATTACATTTGTGTGACAGGTATTACATTGTGTGACATGCTGTGTTATATAGGGTTGTACTGTTATAGGGCTTAAGTGTGACAGAGTTTATGCTTTGTTGTGTGTAGGGTTTTAGTTTGGGTTTTGTGTGACAGCTAAAACCCTGAGTGACAGGTACAGAATGTGATATGCTTTCCTTGTTTTAATGCAGCATATCAATGAGGGATTGCACCACTATAGGAAGAGGATTCACGATGAGCCTGAACGCTGGAAAGATGTTGTTGTGGCTGACTGTGTTTGGGTTAGTAGGTTCACTCAAGGGGTTTTGGAAAGTCTGTGGGAAGGGGGATTTGAATTTTGCAAGGGTTGGACAGACTACATGGATGGATTGCTGCCTTTAACATATGGGAAACAATGGTTTGAGACAACAAAGGTTTATGCACCCTTTAACATCCCCAAGATCCATTGGGTTGCTCTAGAGATAGACTTGCTTGAAAATCATATTGCCATTTATGATTGTGCTCCAGACCTCTTTACTGATGAGCAGATGCAGTCCATGCTGGCACCACTGTGTGTTATGTTGCCTTACTTCCTTGATGTCAACGAAAGAATGGCTCATCTGGTGAAGAATTTGGGGACCCCCTTCACTTGTGGTAGGGTGAAAGATGTTCCAGTGGACAAGCAAGGGTAATGCATCAAAGTCACATAACTTTTTATTTCCCCTGATCCATTTTGTTGTTGATGCTAATGTATCCTCATTATTTTGCAGAGGAAATTGTGGTCTGTTTTCTCTCAAGTACATTGAATCCCTGACTTTTAAAGAGGAATTTAATGTTGATGAGAACAACATTGATGCTCAGAGGGAGAAGATGGCAATAGAGTTGCAGAGGGGCACATGGATCTTTAATGAGAGTGAAAACTTGTGAATGTAACATTTCTTAGCATTAGTAAGCATGAACATTGTGTATGACAAAGATTGCTGTAATTGGCTTAGCATTAGGTAGTATGACAATGTTGTGAATGTATGTATGACACGGTACTGAATAGTTGTATGACAATTTTAGTTATGAGTGACACTTCTTTAAGCAATGCATGTGTTTGTGAATCACAGGTTGATCTTATGCTGAAACATATACAATTGTGTGACAGGTTGTATGAAAATTTTAGTTATGAATGACAGGCTCTTTAAGCAATGCATGTGTTTGTGAATCACAGGTTGATCTTATGCTGAAACATATACAATTGTGTGGTAGGTTGTGCAAGCATGTGTTTGTGTGACAAGTCTGAATGGCCTGTGTGAGTGTTCACAGCTTTGGTGAATGCATGTAACTTGGGTGAATGCCTGTGTGAGTGTTCATACACACCAATAGTGTAAATGACAACTTATGTTTTTTTACAGCTTGTGTGACAACTGTACAAAAGTCTTGAATTAGGGTATTAGGGGTTATGTCATTGAACAAAAGTCTGTAAATTTGGTGGCAGCTGTGTCATTATTTATTGCCATTTTGACCAACTTGTCTTTTCAAACCCCCATGCCTAATCTTGTCAATCTTTGAGATTCTTTTTTGCTTTGACCACATTAGTATGACTATTCTTTAATGCCTCCTATTGACCACCAAACCCAATGCCTATTTTTATCTGGTTTGGATGACACCATCCATTGTCATACACTGTTTTGGCCATACATGTTAAAAAACGTATGACAGGTTTAGTGTTTGCCTATAAATACATACAGCCACAAATACACCTTTGCACCATTTTCACACCATCCACCTCTTCCTCAAACCTTCCTCAAACCTTCAGCCATGAGCTCCCAAGGCCTCAGACCAGCCACCACAAGGAGAAGGGTTCAGGCTCGACCCCAAAAGATCCGGGTCTATGTCAAACATGGGGTGGTGACAGCTTGAAATTGTGTTTTCTTTCTCCATCTTCCCTTTCTCTGCCATTTCAAGGATAACATTTGTTTTGTTTTGTTCATATGTAACAGGATAACAGGATTGGTTTCCTTCTCAACCCCACACACAAGGTGGCCAAGATCTATAGGTCTTATTGCACCCAGGTTCATGTCCCTCCTGGCTGGGTCTATTTTTTCTACAATGACAATGCAGAAGGAAACTTGTGAATGTAACATTCTGCATTGTCAGGAGGGACATGCTTAGCTAATGGGTACACATTTGCTGACATATCGATCTGACACAACAACCAGGTCTTCTGTATGTGGTACCACATTAAGCAGTTGCTCAAAAAACCAGTGCCATGCTTTATCATTTTCAGAATCCACTATAGCAAAGGCACAAAGGGTATACTTGTTGGTTTGCATCTTGACCTACAACGCTCATCAATTGGCCAAAATATTTGCCATGGAGGAATGTTGAATCAACTGATATAACCTACAACAAATAAGTGTCATGCAATTAAACTAGTGTCATACAACAAAATAGTGGTTGTCATACAACAAAATAGTGGCTGTCATACAACAAAATAGTGGCTGTCATACAACAAAATAGTGGCTGTCATACAACAAAATAGTGGATGTCAAGTAAACTACTATCATTACTGAAACTACTGTCACACAACAAAATAGTGGCTGTCATACACTTACAAAAGTGTCATAACACTATCCAAATAGTGTCATACAATTAACTTTGTGTCACACACTTAACTAGTTGGTATGACAACCTGTAATATAGTTGTGTGACAAGGGATGTACCTTTCTTAGGTGTTGGAAACCTCTTATGGACACTCCAAATGAGATGAAGACATATTTGAATCTGTTAGAACTGTTAATGACAAGCTTGTAATATGTCCCCTCATTCACTTGCTTCAGCATGTGGCAATATGATGGGAGAAGAGCATAGTTTTCATCTGGTGTTCCCCTTATCAAATTTTGAGCTCGCTCTCTTGCTTTCCTAGCCTTCCACATGCTGATTGATGCATGGTACTCCTTCTGGACATCATTCCGTATTTGAGCTGCATTTGGCCCATTTTTCACACCTTCATACCTGCATATGTGCACAACACCATCCTGTCATACATACACAATCTCACAACACCAGCCTGTCATACATACACAGCCTGTCATACATACATACACAATCTCACAATTTCTTTAAATGTAGGTGCAAGATAATGCAAAACTTGACTCACCGTGTTCTAATCTTGTCAACAATACTTTTGTATGACGGCTTATGTTGTTTTTTAAATCTGATGTCGAATGCACAAGTATGCTTGTCTGTGATATTTCTAACCACAAAGTTGTTTGTTCCTTTAATTATTGAAGCCATCATTTGCCATGCACATTCAGGATCCACGCACTTCACTTTGTATATCTCTTTGTTTGATTTTCTTACACGATACCCATACCTCTTATGAGAAGCAGTGTTCTCCACAGCATCTTGCAGATGTTTCTTGGACTGGTACACTTTCCCAACCTCTATAAAATCTCCACTGGCAATAAACCTTTCACCACAGTAGCCCTCTTCATCCATATCTTTATCAGCAATGTCATCCATATCTTCATGAGCTCTTGTCACCTCCACATCAACATCTATTGGTTGGTATTCATCCTTAATAGCTGCAACTGGAGGTTCAATAGCTGGAAGTGCTGCCAGAATGAGTTCAACTAGAAGCTGAATAGGTGCAACAGTTGCAACTAGTTTTGTCACACACTATATCACTGCAGTTGGAGGTGTCGCACACTGTATCACTGCAGTTGGAGGTGTCACACACTGTATCACTGCAGTCGGAGTTGTCACACACACATGTTCTGCTACATCCTGTCACACAATTGAATGACAATAGTGTGAATGAATGTATGACACTGAATGACACTTTAACGAACTCACACACAAAGGCATTACCTTGTTCTCATTGAAACTCACATATAGAGGCATTTTCCAATCAACTCCTGGAGCTGCATTGATATGTAGGAATGAACTGAAATCCTCTTCGTTCTCCACTTTGAAAGGGTTCTTCAATTTCTGAAATGGATGGAGGTGTGACAAGATCATATTCTTGGCTGGTGATAGCATGTTGCACCTTTGGTTTATTGTGCTCTTCAACTCATCTAAACTGATATCATCCTTTAGTAACACGGCCTTGGAGGATATGTCACCTACATACTCACATTCAGAGGTCCACATTCCACCATACGAAACAGTGAGGATCTTCATTTGTACAACCCTGTCACACATTCAAAACCATGCATGTCATACAATAGAAACAAAAAACATGTCAAGAACAAGCATGTCATCTACCAAACATACATGTCACACATAACTTTCCAAACAAAAACTGTGATCAAACAAAACTGTCACACACTGGAAAACAACCATGTCACACATAATCTTCTAAACAACCATGTCACACACAAACATACAAAAACATACAAAACAACCATGTGTTCAAGCTAATTCTACATTATTGTCATACACTCACATGTTTCAATAAAATAAAATAGAACAAACCTGTCACACATACAATATCAGTCATACCATGTCACCACATTCAACTTTTGAGGCTGTCACCACATAAACCCATGTGCGTGAAAACATAGGTGTCACACACTGAAACAAGTGTCATTCATTTCATCCACTTTTAAGTTGAAACAAACGTGTCACATAGACAAAGAACTCTCATACGTTACGTTATTCTCGTTAGTTGTTGTCACATAAAACCCTGTCATACGGTTACACGTTTACGTATGGATTTTTCAGCATGGAGTTGGATGCACCCCATATGATGCAGTCCGGATCGGAGGGTCTCGAAATTTAAAATTTATAAACCGAACCCCAATGAAGTATAAGGGCAGGGTGTCGAACACATGGGAGTTCGTGCGTTGAGTGTACCAAGAAGACTAAAAAGGGGGAAAAAAAGGGGAAAAACAAAGAAAATCAAAGAGAGTTGGCACGGGACCGACACAGAGGAAGTCGGGCCCGAGGTACTGGGTAACTCGGTCTTGTCAAAAATAGTAGATCGGTCTTGAGTTTTTGGGTTCTTTCCCTAACTAGACTTGGGTAATTCCACCCCAATTCAGCCAATAAGTGTTGATCCTTATGAGATCAAGGTTGTTTGCCTCCGATCCCTCCACTCTACACATCAACCATAGGGAGTTTTCACCTTCCCTTCGATGCTAGGTCAAGTGACGGGCTCGAGATCGCTTTCGCTTACTCTTAACAATCATAAGCCCTAGATCCCTTGTTCTCACAAGAGAATTGAAGCTCAATATAGAGAGGATTCATAGATCAAGTACTCAAGGCTATGGAATTGGGGGTTCAAACCCAATCCTAGCTAGGGGTTTCCCCCATAGCCCAAGACTATGGAATCTACTCCTTTAAGTAAGAGTAAAAAACAATCAAATAGCAAAGCAAGCAAATCTCAATCATCAAACTCAAATCAAAGCCAAATTGCATTCAAATTAAAGGGGTTCACAAGATCCAAGTCTCAAATCCACTAAACAAAAGTAAAACAAGTTCAAACTCACAATTCTCTCCCTAGTTCCCACCGATTTATCTCTTCTTCTCCTCTTCCTTCCTCCTCCTTGCTCTCCAAGCCTTCCTAGAGCCTTTTAGAGTGATTAGATGTGGATCCCCCTTTTCCAAGTTGTCTTCTCTCTCTAATTATCCTCCTCCTTAATTGAGGACCAAGGAATTCCAAAAATAGAATAAGGGAAAAAGTGGTAGATCACATTTGTGTGCCTTGGAGCCCAATCCACACTTAAGCCAACTTGGACCGACACAGACACACCTCGGGCCCGACGTCGCCAACCTTGGTCCGAGCCTCCATCGCTCCGTCTCGGGCCGGAATTGATGGCATATCGATCCGGGGCCTCGATCCTCTTTTTTTCTTGGTTCTCCTTGAGTTCTTCTTTGTTCCTCGCTTGGCTCTTCCGCTCCTTTGATCCTTAGCTTTGTTCCTTCTTAGAATTTCCTTCCAAAACGTCCTCAAAACGTGCCAATTTACCTACAAAACACAACAAATTCGCATAGTCTCCGAATCTCATGGAAAATCGGAATCTAAGCTAAAAAGGGACAAAACTAACAAAGAAGGGAATGAAAAAACACATATTTACAAGGGAATTTAACTACTAAAACACCACCAAAATGAGAGACATCAGAATACCCCATACTTAAACTTGCTTGTCCTCAAGCAATAACAATATAAGCAAGACCGAAGCACAATCTTCAAGCAAACCCTCATATGAAAAACTCAAGTAAGCACAAGTGATAGACATTCAAGCAAGATTACATCATCACACATGATCAAGTGTTCAAAGAATGAAGTCAAATGCAACAAAGCCTCACTTTAGGTATGTGAAAATATGTATCACTCATCATGTGTTTAGGCTTAGCAATGAACACTCATACTCAACAATCATGCAAGTAAAGACTTTACCATTGAAGCTAATATCATCAATTCCTCCACCTAGAGATGTCTATTACAATGCACACAAATAATATGAACTTGGCTCAATGGAGGTCCTCAAAGAGGTTCCATTCGGCCGGGTTGTAATGGGGCTTTTGGTGTTTCTCAAGGTGGGAATTATTTTGGTCTTGTGGTGCTTATAATGGGGATTGAACTTTCTAGTCTCTCACCAACTTCACCAAATTATTCCACTTTCAACTTCACTCATCCAAAAGACTTTTTTTTTTCAACCCACTCTTTCACTTAACATTCCACTTCATCCTTGCACTCATATTTTTTGTTGGATTTTTCACACTTTTTACACATAGGATCGACTTGCACACTAACTCGGGCCCGATGTGCACTTTAACTCGGTCGGAACCCATTTTGTTTTTCACTTAAGCTCTTTGCTTTCAATCCACTACTTTTTCCAACCTTTTCTTTCATTCTTTTTCACTTTAAAGATGCACTACCCACTTGGTTTATAACTCCATTTCTTTTCCCTTCACCAAAGAGAATCTCAACTCTCCAAATACATTCCAAAACCTCTCACTAAAGTCCAATCCCATAAGGGTCAAGTCATATAGGCTAGGAATCATATTTTTGAGGAGTTTCAAACAAAGGTCTAAGGCTAAAACGGGGCTACAAACAACGGTTTATCTTCAAGGTAGGATATGGAACATTTTGTGACTAAATGAAATAAAGTTCAAATCAATGTGACAAAGCATAGAACAAATCTCATATTGGTCTTGAAAAATAGATAAACACCTCAATAGCAAGTATTACTTAGCATGCATGAGCTAATCACACAAGAAAATGAGGTATATGCAAATATGAACAAGTATCACTAAAATGGCCAAAAATCATCTCACAAGGTTCACTCAAGCTTAGTTGCATCAAAACTCATCCTAGAACTCATGTGCTTAATAAAAACATGCAAGATATCACATCACATCAAAAGCAACATCCATGTAGAGGCTAAACTATCCAAAAATATGCAAAGGAATTTACATGCTCACATCATCATTAGCCTTCTTTAGACATCTAAGATGGGAATTCTTAGTCCAAAATCAAAATCTTTTTGTCATTTTTCACACAATTTTTCACATTTTTATGGATTTTTTGCAAATTTTTCTCTAAAGCAAAACAAACTCATCCATACAAACCATTAAATTCAATCATCATTCATGCAACACATCATGCCACTATCCTAAAGAAAACATCCTTTAACAAGACAAGAACAAACACAAGAAACCTACACATGAAACTATGACCTACTAACCCCACCCCATACTTAGAATTTTGATGTCCTCAACAAAACAAAGAAATCAAAACTCAAAAATAAAAGAGAAGAGTTAAGAGAGCTCACAATTTCTTATTCTTGATTGGCATGTTGAGGCTTAGTTTGCTAGAAGGAGAGTCCATGAGGCTCTTACTTCTTCACTTGGGTCAATCTTGTCATAGAACTTCTTTACTCGATGACCATTTACTCGAAAGATCCGTCCATCTTCACTAACCAAATCTACCGCTCCTTGAGAATGAATTTGATGAACCACAAATGGTCCACTCCACCTTGTTCGAAGCTTTCCGGGAAAGAATCTAAGCTTTGCATTGAAAAGAAGGACCTTGTCACCAACTTGATAGGTTTTTGGAATCAATTTCCTATCATGCCACCTCTTGGTCTTCTCCTTATACAACTTAGCATTCTCATAAGCTTTTAACCTCAACTCCCCTAACTCATGGAGATCTAAGAACCTCTTTTCACCGGCCTAGTTTACATCCCAATTCATTTCTTTGAGCGCCCACTTGGATTTGTGCTCCAACTCCACCGGAAGATGACACGCTTTGCCATACACTAGATGGAAAGGTGTAGTCCCCAAAGGTGTCTTGTAAGCGGTTCTATAGGCCCAAAGTGCATCATCAAGCTTAGATGCCCAATCTTTCCTTGACTTAGACACCGTCTTCTCCAAGATAGCCTTGATTTGACGATTGGAAACCTCAACTAGCCCACTTGTTTGAGGGTGGTAAGGAGTTGCAACTCGGTGAGACACCCCATACTTAATCAACACATTCTCAAAGCATTTTTCAATGAAGTGAGGGCCGCCATCACTAATGAGAACTCTAGGCACGCCAAATCTTGCAAAGATGTTGCTTTTCAAGAACTTCATTACAACCCTTGCATCATTGGTCCTTGTTGGAATGGCTTCCACCCACTTAGAGACATAATCCACGGCCACCAGAATGTACTTGTATGGGCCCGACGTGGGAAATGGTCGCATGAAGTCGATCCCCCATACATCAAAGAGCTCCACCTCTAGCATTCCGGTTTGCGGAGTCTCATTTCTCCTTGACAAGTTCCCCTCTCTTTGGCACTCTTGACATCTCTTCACGTACTCATGCACATCCTTAAACATGGTTGGCCAATAGAAACCACAATGTAGAATCTTTGCCGTGGTTTTCGAACTCTTGGCATGACCTCCGGTTGGCAAAGAATGGCAATGGCGGATGACACTCTCAATCTCTTCACTTGGAATGCACCGTCTATAGATTCTATCACTCCCTACCTTGTATAGGTATGGATCGTCCAAATAATATTGCCTAGCATCATGTAAGAATTTCTTCCTAGCCGAATAAGACAAGTTTGGTGGGATCACTCCCCCTACAACAAAGTTAGCAAAATCCGCAAACCAAGGGGTAATCCCTCGTTTCACGGTCTCAATAGATAGAAGACAAGTAGGAGGCGAAGATTTAATCAATTGAGAGCGGGATGGAATAGAGACCGAGTGGAGTATCTTACTTGATTTCATGGACTGACATTGCAAGGTACTGAGCCCGACATGTGTGGACGTCGATCGGGTCGCACAAGTGCACAAATCCCTTTGGCCCGACATTACAGACCTCGGTCCCGAGTTACTGGGTATCTCGGTCCAACTTTCTACGCCTCGGGCCCGATGTACCATCTTGGTCGATCCTTCCTTCTTTTCCTTCTTGCCACTCAATAGCCCTTCATCCGCCCTCATATTATCTATTGCCACACCATCCTCCATCTCCATCATGTATTCCATGGGCAATCGAGATAGATGATCGGCTACCACATTCTCCGCACCTACTTTATCCTTGATCTCATGGTCAAATTCTTGAAGGAGAAGCATCCACCTCAAGAGCCTTGGCTTAGCATCCTTCTTCTTCATGAGGTACTTGATTGCCGCATGATCCGTATAGACTACCACCTTAGACCCCACAAGATATGACCGGAATTTCTCAAATGCAAACACCACCGCAAGGAACTCCTTTTCCGTTGTTGTATGCTTGCATTGAGTTTCATCCAAGGTTTTACTTGCATAGTAGATGGCATGCAACTTTCCCTCCTTTCTTTGCCCAAGAACGGCTCCCACGGCGAAATCACTTGCATCACACATCACTTCGAACGGAAGATTCCAATCGGGTGACGCCATGATAGGGGCCGAAACCAAAGCATCTCTCAACCTACAAAAAGCACTCATGCAATCCTCGGAAAATTCAAAGGGAACATCCTTCATTAAGAGGTTAGACAAAGGTTTTGAGATTTTAGAGAAGTCTTTGATGAAGCGTCTATACAATCCCGCATGACCTAAGAAACTCCTCACATCACGCACACAAGTTGGTGGGGGAAGTTTTTCAATTATTTCAATCTTGGCTCTATCAACTTCTATCCCTCTACTAGAGATGAGATGTCCTAAAACTATTCCCTCTTTAACCATGAAATGACATTTCCCCCAATTAAGCACAAGGTTAGTCTCCTCACATCTAGCTAGGACCCTATCCAAATTAGCCAAACAAGCATCAAAAGAGGAACCATATACCGAAAAATCATCCATGAATACTTCCACTATTTCCTCTACCATATCGGAGAAGATCGACATCATGCACCTTTGAAACGTTGCCGGAGCATTACACAAACTGAAAGGCATGCGTCTATAGGCAAATGTTCCATAGGGACATGTAAAAGTCGTCTTCTCTTGGTCATCGGGATGAATAGGGATTTGCCAAAATCCGCTATATTCATCAAGGTAGCAAAAGTATTCATGTTGTGCTAATCTTTCAAGAACTTGGTCTATAAAAGGAAGGGGGAAATGATCCTTACGAGTACCCCTATTCAACTTTCGGTAATCAATGCACATGCGCCATTTTATAGTGGTTCTTGTTGGAATCATTTCTCCTTTCTCATTTTGCACTACGGTTAACCCACCCTTCTTAGGCACTACATTCACGGGACTAACATATTTGCTATCCGAAATTGGGAAAATGATTCCCGCATCCAACATCCTAAGTATCTCACTTTTAACCACTTTTTTCATATTAGGATTTAATCTTCTTTGTGGTTCTATAGTGGGTTTATGATTGTCCTCCATGTAGATCCTATGCATGCAAATTGATGGTGAAATTCCCTTTAGTTCCTCTAATGAATACCCTAAAGCTCCTCTATGCTTCCTTAAGACCGCTAACAACTTAGACTCTTCCTCATCATTCAAATTAGCATTTACAATTACGGGTAATGAAGAGTTAGGGCCAAGGAAAGCATACCTCAAGTCCGTTAGAAGCTCCTTAAGCTCATGAGAAGGCTCCGGAGGTGCTTGGGCTTCCTCCGTTTTGGCCTTAAATACCTCCAAGTAAGACATCCCGCTCTCCACTTTCTCATTTTCCTCTAGATTGGTAGCTAAACCTTCATTTGTCACTTCAACTCCATAAGGTGGTGGGATGGCTTTCAACTCTAGCTTCCTTGTACTTGGCTTGTTGGATATAGCTTCCCATTGCACTCCTCTTTGAAAGGTTTGGATCATCTTGGCTTCTTTATGCAAAGCTTCCTTCGGAGTTGGCTTAAAGGAGAAATCGAGCTCTACTCCTCCAAATTCAAGAGACAAGTGACCTCTCTTTACATCTATAATAGCTCCAACCGTGGCAAGGAATGGTCTTCCAAAGATGATAGGCTCACCCGGCACCTCTAACATGTCGACCACAACAAAGTCCGTCGGGACGTAATGCCCCTCTACACACAATGGGTAGTCCTCCACCACTCCAATCGACTCAATTGATGTTCCATCGGCTATGGTCAACCTCATGTTAACCGGAGCAATGAGTCCCATGGCGGTAGACTTCCATATCGTGTACGAAATAACACTAGTGCTTGCTCCAAGGTCACACAAAGCTTGGAACTTCCGAGACCCAATACCAATGGTAATTGCAAATCTCCTGGGATCACCTAATTTTTGAGGTAGCTCCAAGATTTTCACCTTGTCTTGCATCTCCACAATTGACCTCTTCTTGCTCCAAATTTCCTTCAAGAACTTTTCATATGAGGGCATCTCACTTAGAGCATCGGTGAACGGTATGGTGATGTTCAAGCCTTGCAAGAGCTTCAAGAACCTTTTAAACTTGCCCTCCACAACTTCCTTGGGCTTCTTCAAAGGGTAAGGAAGTGTTGTGCCGCCTTGTTTCTTGGTTGAATCCACTTCCTTGGACCGGCCTAGATCTCTCTCAACATTTTCAGTCTAGATCGACGTAGGATCGACATCGGGACCGATGTGTGGGACCTCGGTCCTAGGGTAGAGCAAAACTGGGGAAGTCGGTCCGACTACAAGGCATGTCGGGACCGAGTTCCGTTCCTCCTCGGTCCTGGTCAGGGGACTTCCTCCATCTTTTGGCTCGACTTCTTGGCACGTCGGGCCCGAGTTACTGGGCAACTCGGTCCGACTCTCTTCTCTTGTCCTTGGCACGTGTGGCTCGGGCAAATTGCGACCACTCCTCAAACCTATGGCTCGGACTTCATTTTGTTGTTGTCGGGCACGGGGATTCTCCTCGGGTCGGCCCGGGAGTCTCCCTTCTTCTCTTGGAAGTTGATTTGCCATGTGAACAAATTGGTTGTCCACTTGTCTTCTCCACATACCAAACTCCTTGAATTGGGCGTCCATCTCATCAACTCTTCTCTCAACATTGGTGAATTGATTCTTCAAGTCCTTGAACTCACCTCTCATCTCTTGTGCCCATTATGGAGTTTGTTGTAACATACCCCTCCCACACGGGAACTGGGTTGTCAGGTCCGCAGCCCAAAGTGCGAAGCTAAATGGACAGGGTGTTGCCAAGGGTCCTCGAACCCATGACGCAGCACACTTGGTTGACATATCTCTCCAACAACAATACACTCCCGACCCAAGGGAATGGGAGGGGTATGTTACATTTGTTCATAGAACCCCGGAGGTCGGTATGGTGGTGGTTGGGCCCTTGGCTCGTTTTGGTTGTAGTTGTTGTTGTAGCCGTTGGCTTGGCCTTGATTCCACCTCCCATTCCCTCCATTGTTGAAGTTGGCTCTTCCTCCATAGTTTCTTTGAACATAGTGTGCCTCCTCAATTTGCTCGGCCAAGCGAACTTGGCGTTCATTGGGACACTATTGAGCTCCATGCTTGAAAGAACCACATTCTTCACTTGCTCTTGTGGTTTGCTTGTAGTGATTCATTTGCCTCCTCATCTTGTTCAACTCATCCTCAAGGAATTGAATCTTCACATCCTTATCAACCTCTTCATTCTTCGGGTCGTAGAGCCTCTTTCCTCCATCTCCTTGGACTCTTGCCTCCTTGTTAACTTGACTCACTTCGTACATGGCTTCGTAATCGGAGAGTTTGTCAAGAAACTCCAATGCTTGCTCCGACGATAAGTCAATGAACCCACAATCGGTGTGAAGGTTCAACTTGTCCTTGGTGGCGGGGTTGATTTCTTGGAAGAATATATCTTGAAGGACATATGGTTGTTGCCCATGCGTTGGACATTGCCTCAACATTTCCTTGAACCGATCCTAAGCCTCAAAGAGCGGCTCGTGAGCTCCTTGTTGAAAACTTGCTATCTTCCTTCTAAGCTCCGTTGTCTTGGTTGGAGGGAAGAACTTCATCAAGAATTCTTCATTGAGAGCCCTCCATGATGTGATTGATCGAGGTGCTTGACTCTCCAACCAATGCAATGCCTTGCCTCCCAACGACCATTTGAAGGCCTTCAGTAGCACGTACTCGAGCGTCTCCTCATCCGCCGAGATGGTCTCACATAGATCCTTGAATTGCTTCACATGCTCAATCGGGCTCTCATTTGGTCTCCCTTGAAATTGGTCCTTCTTGATAAGTGAGATGAATTGATTCTTGATCTCAAAGTTCTTTGACACCTCCGGCAAGACAATGGCCGGCTCCGGCACCTTCAACTCCGGATGCATGTATTTTCGGGCATTCTGGGGTTGGGTGTTGATTTTAACATCCAATCTCATCCTTTGATCACGCTCTCTTCTAGCTTCGGCATCTCGGTTCGCCATCTCAAGTTGCATACGAGCCATGTCGGCCCTCATCCTATCAACCTCATCATCACGTAGTGCTTGGTTCTCCATCCTCTTCTTCTTTCGAGCTTGTTTGATGATGCTCTCCGGATCACACACAAAATCGAACTCAAGTGTTCCTCGGACGGAATGAGCTCGCATCTACCTATAACCAAAGACTCAAACAAAACCGAATCAAAACAAACAAGGGGTTTGGGCTAGTCCCTCACCCAAATCACTACAAATTCAAAGACTCAACAAAAGTGGTACCTCAAACAAGTAGAACTCCCCGGCAACGGCGCCAAAAATTCTAATGCGGTCCGGATCGGAGGGTCTTAAAATTTTAAATTTATAAACCGAACCCCAATGTAGTATAAGGGTAGGGTGTCGAACACACGGGAGTTCGTGCGTTGAGTCTACCAAGAAGACTAAAAGGGGGAAAAGAAAGGGGAAAAACAAGGAAAATCAAAGAGAACAACCCGGACCGACTTTGGTCACCTCGGTCCGAGGTTGGATCGACAAGAGTTGGCATGGGACCGACACAGAGGAAGTCGGGCCCGAGGTACTGGGTAACTCGGTCTTGTCAAAAATAGTAGATCGCTCTTGGGTTTTTGGGTTCCTTCCCTAACTAGACTTGGGTAATTCCACCCCAATTCAGCCAATAAGTGTTCATCCTTATGAGATCGAGGTTGTTTGCCTCTGATCCCTCCACTCTACACATCGACCATAGGGAGTTTTCACCTTCCCTTCGATGCTAGGTCAAGTGACGGGCTCGAGATCGCTTTCGCTTACTCTTACCAATCACATGCCCTAGATCCCTTGTTCTCACAAGAGAATTGAAGCTCAATGTAGAGAGGATTCATAGATCAAGCACTCAAGGCTATAGAATTGGGGGTTCAAACCCAATCCTAGCTAGGGGTTTCCCCCATAGCCTAAGACTATGGAATCTACTCCATTAAGTAAGAGTAAAAAGCAATCAAATAGCAAAGCAAGCAAATCTCAATCATCAAAGCGAAATTGCATTCAAATTAAAGGGGTTCACAAGATCCAAGTCTCAAATCCACTAAAAAAAAGCAAAACAAGTTCAAACTCACAATTCTCTCCCAAGATCCCACCGATTTCTCTCTTCTTCTCCTCTTCCTTCCTCCTCCTTGCTCTCCAAGTGTTGGATCGTTAGTAATTGAGGGACGTCCTTTAATTTGGTAAAGGCGTCCTTTGGTTAGGCGTCCCTACGAGGAGTAGGGGCGCCCTTAGATAATGCAGCGGAATGAAATGCTAAACAAGTAAAAATGAATGCAGTGAATTATAGAGAAACCTCTCAAGACCAAGTAGTCCTTGAGTGTAAACCTCTACCTCCTTGGAGGATTTTTGAATAGCTTTCCTTTATATTGAACGTCCTTATAGTTGTACTGGCGAGTCTTTACAGTTCTCTAGCACTTAGCTTTTCTTCCTAAGTCCACTAGTAAAGGACTCCTCTAAGCCTACAACTTAAGCGAGTTTAATCTTACAAAGGACTCTATCTCTACGTCCTACAGTACTTCGTAGAACTCTCTTTCTCTTTTTGGGTTTTTCTGAGTACAAACAGTTTTGTGTTTTGGGTTACAGTTCTCACTCGATCTAGCACAAGTCTTAGCACTGTTCTTGAGTCCTTGAGCTAGTTCTTCGTGTTCTTGAGTGAGTCGCTTTCCTCTGATTCTCTCTGAATATTCTCTGAAAGCGTTAGCATCATAATAAATGCCTTGGGGCTATTTATAGGACTTGGGGAAGGGCGTCATTTCTCTGGGACGATCATGCCCTTCATGGACGTGGCTACAGGATCGTCCTCCACGTAGTATGGCGGTGATGAGGAAGCTTCCTGTATCCAGCTGTGTGTGATGAACTCCACTACAGGATCGGCCGCCACGTGTTGATGAACTCTACTACAGGATCGTCCGCCACGTAGTGTTGGACTCTGCTACAAGATCGGTCTCCACGTGTCCTTGGATGATCAAATGTTGTCGAGTGATGTCATCCTGCCGGCTAGAGAGTAAGGACGCTTGCTTTGCGTTCCTACTTACTTGGGACTCCGTCCTTGCTCAAGTAGTCTCTTGCTGGTCTTTACTTCCTGTTAGCTAGCGTCCCTAAGCCTAGGGAACGCTCAGACACTTGTTGTCCTTTGTCATTTGGCGTTCTTGAACACTTGGACAAATTTATTAGAATCAAAGTGAGTTTGTCATATCAAAACTAAGGGACGGTTTGTGTGGGCACACTATCAAGTACGGAGGCGTCCTTGATAGCGTCCTAACAATTTCCCCCTTTTTGATGATGACAAACTCTTCAGCAAAATAGTTTTGGCATTGGAACTTAGCATGCATGAAAACTTAGAAGCGTCCTCTAACACTTAGATAAATTTCAGTAAGCACAAGTTTTCATTCTTTGATTCTCTAACATTTGGATTTTAGGGAGAGAGTCGTGTCCTAGAAAACTTTCTAAGCGTCCTCTTTTATTCTAGTATGGCGTTCCTTAGACCTTTCACTTAAAAGTTTCCCCTTAACACTTGCTTATTCTAGATAACTATTTTAGAGCGCATCTCTGCAAAACTACACTTCCCCCTTTTGGCATCATCGAAAAGGATAACAAGTGATAAGGACGTTAGCATAAACACACAACTATAAGCAGTGGAACGCTTAAATAAGCATATGCAAGCAAACAATCGAATTGCCATTCAAACAAAAGTGAGAGTACGGTTATTACAAACAAGATAATAGTGTTTGAAAAACAAAAGAAGCATAAGCGAAATAATAAGGGATAAAAGGGGTTGAGGACGGCGATCACTGAGGACGGCGTTGGTCTTGATAAAACTTTAGAAGTTGTTCCTGTAGTTCTGCCGACTTAGTGAATGCCGAAGACAAGTCCTTGAGAGCAGAGAGAATCAGGCATTGGTTGTTCAATATGGCACCCATGAGTTCTGCAGGAGGGTGTTGATCAGGATTAGCAGGAGCAGGAATAGGCGCGGGACCAGAACTAGACGAGGGAGCGTCCACATGAGGTAAGGAAGGAGGAGAAGAAGCCATCAATATCTGATCAAGAGCTGCAAAGTTAACTGCGGGCTCTTCTTCATGAACGGGCTCATGATGCATAGAGGCAAGACGCTCTTCTTCAGCTTTAGCGGCTAGGCGTTCTTGCTCTGCTTTCTTCCTAGCTTCCTCAGCTTCAGCCTCTAACTGCTTCTTGACGGAAGGCAGTTCCTCATTGTGACGAATATCTACAAGTCCCTTCTTTGTGTTCCAGTTCAACCCTAGCAGTTCTGTGGGAGCACTAGCATCATATGCGTTCTGGGACTCTAGGATCAACTTTACTAGACCAGGGTACGGCAAAGCGTGTCGCTTCCTCCCACACTTAGCCATATGTTGCATTGCAATTCTGGCAAGATTGATGGGTCGGCGATCGAGAAAGGCGTCTATTAAAATGATATCATGTGTTTGAACTATAGAACGCTTCTCTTGCCTGGGAAAGACGGCGCGGCAGATAAAGTAATGTGCAATGGCGCTGACTTTGCTCAACACGTGAGCCACCCTGTCAAGTCCATAGGGTCTTTTACCTTGGAAGACTCTCTCAAGCATAGCCACTTCTTCTTCGTCCGTCATTTCAAAGCCGTTCTCTGGAAGAGAACCTAGTGCGTTGGACGGTGGCTTTTGAGTGCTAAGTCCTATATATGCACGGACTTGGCGTTCAGTGACTGAAGCTTTCTCATCATCTATTTTGAAATGAAGAGAGCCGTCCTTGGACTTGTAGCATAAGCTTTTGTAGAATGCCCGGACCTGTTCTTTATCGACCTCTGTAGGAGCAGGTCCAACTTTCAACCATCCTTGAAACCTTAAAAGTTCAAGGAATTCCAGGACTTCCTTTTCTTGGCAGAAGGACGCGAGCCACTGCTCAGAATAAACCAGAGGGCCTAGAACGTTAACCGGGGCTCCATCGTCCTTTCGCTTCTTTTTACCCTTTGGGGACTCAAAGTCCTCATCATCAGAACTTTCGTCCTCATCATCAGCGTCCTCGGACTCTCTCTCATCATCGTCCTGGGCAGGAGCGTCCTCAGTGCCTTGTACATTTTCACCATTGCCACCAGCTGTGGCCTGTTCTGATTCTGAGGGTGCTTTACCTTGGGACGATTCCTCAGCGTCCTGAGCCTCGGTTTGATTTGCAGTGGAGGGCTCAGCGTCCGCAGGGACAAGGGTTTCTGTTTGGATTGAGGGGGAGGGTTTTTCTTGTGGAGCTGGGAGGGGATTGAGGATTGGGAGGGATTGGTCATATGGAGGGATTTCTTGTGCATCACGCTCAAGCTCATCATCCAGACTGAGCTCAGCGTTCCCTGGAGTGACCTGATGCTCACCAGCGTCCTCAACTACTTCAACAATTTTTGCCACTTTGGAAGTGATCGGTCCGGGATCGGAGGGTCTCACAATTTAAATTTATAAAACCGAACCTCAAGATTGTAGTAAAGAGGTAGGGTGTCGAACACACGGGAGTTCGTGTGTCGAGTGTACCCGAAAAGACTAAAAGAGATGAAAGAAAGGCAAAACAAAGGAAAAACAAAGGGAAATCGCCTCGGACCGACACAGGTCACTTCGGTCCGAGGGTGGATCGAGGTCGAAATGCACGGCACCGACTTACACTACGTCGGGCCCGACTTACTGGGTACTTCGATTGGGCAAATTTAGTAGATCGGTCTTGGGTTTTTGGGTTCCACCCCCAACTAGACTTGGATATTCTTCCTCAATTCAGCCAATAAGAGCTTGATTCTAATGAGATCGAGGTTGCTCACCCCTAATCTCTCCAATCTACACTTCGACCCAAGGGAGCTTTCACTCTCCTTCGATGTTAGAGACTTGTGATGGGATCGAGACCACTTTCGCTTACTCTTACCAAACACAAGCTCTAGATCCCTTGCTTTCACAAGAGAATTGAAGCTCAATGTAGAGAGGATTCACAAATCAAGCACTCAAGGCTATTGAATTGGGGTTTTCTACCCAAATCTAGCTAGGGGATTCCCCCATAGCCCAAGACTATGGAATCTACTCCATCAAGTAAGAGACAAATGAAATCAAAAGGGAAATCAAGCAAATCTCAATCATCAACATCAAACCAAACTCCAATTGCATTCAAACTCAAAGATGTCTACAAAATCCAAGTTCAATTCCACTAGATCAAAGCAAAACAAAGTACAAAACTCACAATTCCTCCTCCTAGCTCCACCGATCTCTCCTTCTCTTCCTACTCCCTTCTTCTCCTTGCCCTCCAAGTCTTCCTTGAGCCTTTAGAGAGTGATTTGGTTGTGGTCTATCCAAACATGCCTTTAATGCTCTCTAATCACCTCTATTTATAGCTTCTTAAGGATTGGGGACCAAGGAATCCCAATTTAGAAAGGGGCAAATGTGGAAAGTTGCTAAAAATATGCCTTGGGGAACAATCTTCACAATCGCCGACTTGGACCGACACGGGTCGACATCGGGCCCGACTTACTTCAACCTCGGTCCTGGCTCTGGTTGCTCGATCTCGGGCCCGACTTGGTGTATCTCGGTCTTGGGCCTCGATCCTTGCTTTCTTCCTTGGTTTCCTTAGGTTCCACTTCATTCTTGGCTTGGCTCTTGCACTCCTTGACTTGGCTCCTTTCTTAGCTCCTCGAAATGGTCCTCATTCTTGCCATTTTACCTACAAAAACACACAAACTCGCATAGTTTCCGACTCTTGAAGAAAACCGGAATCTAAGCTAAAAAGGGACAAAACTCATAAAAAAGAGAATGAAAAACACATATTTACAAAGGAAATTAGCTACTAAAACTCCTCCAAAATGAGAGACATCAGAATACCCCATACTTAAACTTGCTTGTCCTCAAGCAATCACAATGTAAGCAAGACCGAAGCACAATCTTCAAGTAAAGCCTCATATGAAAAATCAATCAAGCACAAGTAATAGATATGCTAGCAAGATTATGTCATCACACATGATCAAGTGTTCAAGGAGATAAAGCCTAATGCAACAAAGCCTCACTTTAGGGACATAAAAATGTGTATCACTCATCATGTGTTTAGGCTTGAAAATGAACACTCATACTCAAAAATCATGCAAGTAAAGACTTTACCATTGAAGCTAATATCACCAATTCCTCCACCTAGAGATGCCTATTACAATGCACACAAAGAATATGAACTTGGCTCAATGGAGGTCCTCAAAGAGGTTCCATTCGGCCGGGTTGTAATGGGGCTTTTGGTATTTCTCAAGGTAGGAATTACTTTGGTCTTGTGGTGCTTATAATGGGGATTGAACTTTCTAGTCTCTCACCAACTTCACCAAATTATTCCACTTTCAACTTCACTCACCCAAAAGACTTTGATCTTTTCTCTTCTTTCTTTCATCTTTCAACCCACTTTTCACTAAACATTCCACTTCATCTTTTCACTACACTTTTTGTTGGATTTTTCTCACTTTTTCCACTTAGATCGACTTGCACTTCACCTCGGGCCCGATGTGCACTTTAACTCGGTCGGTGCCCTTTTCTTTCACTTAAGCATTTTGCTTTCAATCCACTACTTTTTCCAACTTTTCTTTCTTTCTTCTCAACAAAGATGCACTACCCACTTGATTTATAACTCCATTTCTTGCGCTTTACCAAAGAGAATCTCAACTCTCCAAATACTCTTCCAAAACCTCTCACTAAAGTCCAATCCCATAAGGGTCAAGTCATATAGGCTAGGAATCATATTTTTGAGGAGTTTCAAACAAAGGTCTAAGGCTAAAACGGGGCTACAAACAACGGTTTCTCTTCAAGGTAGGATATGGAACATTTTGTGACTAAATGAAATAAAGTTCAAATCAATGTGACAAAGCATAGAACAATTCTCACGACGGTCTTGGAAAATAGATATGCACTGCAATAGCAAGTTTTACTAAGCATGCTTGAGCTAATCACACACAAGAAACGAGGGATATGCAAATATGAACAAGAATCCCTAAAATGGCCAAAAACAATCTCACAAGGTTCACTCAAGCTTAGTTGCATAAAAACTCATCCAAGAACTCATGTGCTCAATAAAAATATGCAAGATATCATATCACATCAAAAACAACATCCATGTAGAGGCTAAACTATCCAAAAATATGCAAAGGAATTTACATGCTCACATCATCATTAGCCTTCATATGGACATCTAAGATGGGAATTCCTAGTCCAAAATCAAAATCTTTTTGACTTTTTCAAATCATTTTCAAATTTTTATGGATTTTTTCGAAAATTTTCTCAAACAAAAACAAGCTCAAACACAAGCTTCAAACAAACTCATCCATACATGCCATAAACTCAATCATCATCACATCATGCCACAATCCAAAATGATACATCCCTTAAACAAGAAACAAACAACCTACTCATGGAACTAATGAGCAACTAACCCACCCCATACTTAAAATTTTTGATGTCCCCATCAAAACTCAAAAGTAAAGAGAAAAGAGTAAAGAAGACTCACAATTCCTTATTTGTGAATGGCTCGATGAGGCTTAGTTGGATAGAAGTAGAGCCCAAGAGGCTCTCACTTCTTCGCTCGGGTCAATCTTATCATAGTACTTCTTTACTCGATGACCATTTACTCGAAAAGTCTTTCCATCATCACCCATCAAATCCACCGCTCCTTGAGAATGTATGCGATGTACTACAAACGGTCCACTCCATCTCGTCCGAAGCTTGCCCGGGAAGAACCGAAGTCGTGCATTAAAGAGAAGCACCTTGTCTCCCACTTGGTAAGCTTTTGGGACCAACTTCCTATCATGCCACCTTTTAGTCTTCTCTTTGTACAACTTGGCATTTTCGTAAGCCTTCAAACACAACTCCCCTAACTCATGAAGGTCTAAGAACCGCTTTTCTCCGGCCAAGTTCACGTCCCAATTCATCTCCTTTAAAGCCCACTTGGATTTGTGCTCTAATTCCACCGGGAGATGGCACGCCTTGCCATACACTAAGTTGAATGGTGTAGTCCCAAGAGGCGTCTTGTAGGCGGTCCTATAAGCCCATAGTGCATCATCAAGCTTAGATGACCAATCTTTCCTTGACTTAGACACCGTCTTCTCCAAAATGGCCTTGATTTTACGATTTGAGACTTCCACTAGACCACTCGTTTGAGGATGGTAAGGGGTAGCAACTCGGTGAGACACCCCATACTTGATCAACACATTCTCAAAGCATCTCTCAATGAAATGAGGACCACCATCACTAATGAGAACTCTTGGCACGCCGAATCTAGAGAAGATATTGCTCTTCAAGAATTTCATCACAGCTCTTGCATCATTAGTCCTTGTTGGAATGGCCTCCACCCATTTAGAGACATAATCAACGGGCCCGATGTTGGGAAAGGTCCCATAAAGTCGATCCCCCATACATCAAAGAGCTCCACCTCTAGAATTCCGGTTTGCGGAGTCTCATTTCTTCTCGACAAATTCCCTTCTCTTTGGCACTCCTCACACCTCTTCACATACTCATGAACATCCTTGAACATGGTTGGCCAATAGAACCCACAATGAAGAATTTTCTCCGTGGTTTTCGAACTCTTAGCATGCCCTCCGGTTGGCAAAGAATGACAATGGCGAATGACACTTTCAACCTCCTCACTTGGAATGCATCGTCTATAGATTCTATCACTCCCTTCTTTGTATAGGTACGGATCATCCCAATGATATTGCCTAGCATCATGTAAGAATTTCTTCCTAGCCGAGTAAGACAAATGACCCGACTTTCTGGGTTGGTCGATCCATCCATTCGTTCCTTCTTGCTACTCATTAGCCCTTCATCCGCCCTCATGTCATCAATTTCCACACCATCTCCTATATCCTTCATATACTCCATGGGCAACCGGGATAGATGATCGGCCACCAAATTCTCCGAGCCCACTTTATCTTTGATCTCATGGTCAAATTCTTGAAGAAGAAGCATCCATCTCAAAAGCCTCGGTTTTGCATCTTTCTTCTTCATGAGGTACTTGATTGCCGCATGATCCGTATAGACCACCACCTTAGACCCCACAAGATATGACCGGAATTTCTCAAATGCAAATACCACCGCTAGGAATTCCTTTTCCGTAGTTGTGTATTTACATTGAGTTTCATCCAAGGTTTTACTTGCATAGTAGATGGCATGCAATTTTCCCTCCTTCCTTTGCCCAAGAACGGCTCCCACGGCAAAATCACTTGCATCACACATCACTTCGAAAGGAAGATTCCAATCGGGTGACGCCATGATAGGTGCCGAAACCAAAGCATCTCTCAACCTACAAAAAGCACTCATGCAATCCTCGGAAAATTCGAAGGGAACATCCTTCATCAAGAGGTTAGACAATGGTTTTGAGATTTTAGAGAAATCTTTGATGAAGCGTCTATAAAAGCCCGCATGACCTAAGAAACTCCTAACATCACGCACACAAGTAGGTGGAGGAAGTTTTTCAATTATCTCAATTTTGGCCCTATCCACTTCTATTCCTCTACTAGAAATGAGATGTCCTAGGACTATTCCTTCCTTAACCATGAAATGACATTTTTCCCAATTAAGCACGAGGTTAGTCTCCTCACATCTAGCCAACACTCTATCCAAATTAGCCAAGCAAGCATCAAAAGAGGAACCATAGACCGAAAAATCATCCATGAATACTTCAACTATTTCCTCTACCATGTCGGAAAAGATAGACATCATGCACCTTTGAAATGTTGCCGGTGCATTACACAAACCGAAAGGCATGCGTCTATAGGCAAACGTTCCATAG
The DNA here is from genome assembly GCA_934048045.1 of Polygonum aviculare. NCBI lineage: Eukaryota > Viridiplantae > Streptophyta > Magnoliopsida > Caryophyllales > Polygonaceae > Polygonum > Polygonum aviculare. The sequence continues at coordinate 26,900,397 of OW204024.1, read as the reverse complement.
GGACATGTAAAAGTTGTTTTCTCTTGATCATCGGGATGAATAGGAATTTGCCAAAATCCACTATACCCATCAAGGTAGCAAAAGTATTCATGTTGAGCTAATCTTTCAAGGACTTGGTCAATAAATGGAAGGGGAAAATGATCTTTACGAGTTCCACTATTTAATTTTCGGTAATCAATGCACATGCGCCATTTTGTAGTGGTTCTTGTAGGAATCATTTCTCCTTTCTCATTTTGCACTACGGTCAATCCACCTTTCTTAGGAACTACATGCACGGGACTAACATATTTGCTATCCGAAATTGGGAAGATGATTCCCGCATCCAACATCCTAAGTATCTCACTTTTAACCACTTCTTTCATATTAGGGTTCAATCTTCTTTGTAGTTCAATAGTGGGTTTATGGTTGTCCTCCATGTAAATCCTATGCATGCAAATTGATGGTGAGATTCCTTTAAGTTCCTCTAATGAATACCCTAAGGCCCCCCTATGCTTTCTTAAGACCGCTAACAACTTGGACTCTTCCTCATTATTCAAATTAGCATTCACAATTACGGGCAATGAAGAGTTAGGGCCAAGGAAGGCATACCTCAAGTCCTTGGGAAGCTCCTTTAGCACATGGGAAGGCTCCGGTGGTGCTTGGGTTTCCTCCGTTTCGGCTTTGAACACCTCCAAGTAAGACATCCCACTTTCTACCTTCTCGTCCTCTTCTTGATGAGCAATCACCCCTTCATTCTTCATTTCAACTCCATAGGGTGGTGGGATGGCTTTCAACTCTAACTTTCTTGTGCTTGGCTTGTTGGATATAGCCTCCCATTGCACACCATTTGGAAGAAATTGAACCATCTTGGCTTCTCTATGCAATGCTTCCATTGAGGTTGGCTTGAAAGAGAAATCAAGCTCTACTCCTCCAAACTCGAGGGACAAGTGACCTTTCTTCACATCTATGACGGCTCCAACCGTAGCTAGGAATGGTCTCCCCAAGATGATAGGCTCACCCGGTACCTCTAACATATCCACCACAACGAAGTCCGTAGGTACATAGTGCCCCTCTATACACAATGGATAATCTTCCACCACTCCAATTGGCTCAATCGATGTTCCATCGGCTATGGTCAACCTCATGTTCACCGGAGCAATGAGTCCCATGGCGGTTGACTTCCATATAGTGTAAGGTATAACACTTGTACTTGCTCCAAGGTCGCACAATGCTTGAAACTTCCTCGGTCCCACACCCACGGTGATGGCAAATCTCCCGGGATCACCAAGTTTTTGAGGTAGCTCCAATATCTTCACCTCGTCTTGCATCTCTATAATTGACCTCTTCTTACTCAAGATTTCTCTCAAAAACTTTGCATAAGATGGCATCTCGCTTAGAGCATCGGTGAATGGAATGGTAATGTTCAAGCCTTGCAAAAGCTTCAAGAACCGCTTGAACTTGCCCTCAACAATCTCCTTGGGCTTCTTCATAGGATATGGAAGAGTAGTGCCATCTTGCTTCTTGCTTGGATCAACCTCCTTGGACCGATCTTTCTCAACAAATTCACCCTGGACCGACGTTGGAAGCACCTCGGGACCGACTTCGGGGACATCGGTCCCAGGGCAAACATCATCTGGGCACGTCGGGCCGATTTCAGGGCAAGTCGGGCCCGAGTTGGGTTCAACCTCGGTCCACTCCAGGGGACTTCCTCCGTCAATAGGATCGACTTCTGGCAACGTCGGGCCTGAGTTGCTGGGAACCTCGGTCCGACTCTCTTATCTTGGTCTTGGAACTTGTGGCTCGGGCAAACTCCGTCCACTCCTTAATCCTATGGCTCGAACTTCGTTTTGTTGTTGTGGGGCACGGGGATTCTCCTCGGGTCGGCCCGGGAGTCTCCCTTCCTCTCTTGGAAGTTGATTTGCCATGTGAACAAATTGATTGTCCACTTGCTTTCTCCACACGCCAAACTCCTTGAATTGAGCACCCATTTCATCAACTCTTCTCTCCACATTTGTCAATCGATCCTTCAAGTCTTGAGCCCATTGTGGTGTTTGCTCATAGAATCCCGGAGGTCGGTATGGTGGTTGTTGGGCTCTTGGCTCGTTTTGGTTGAAGTTGTTGTTGTAGCCACTTGCTTGCCCTTGATTCCACCTTCCTCCATTGTTGTTGAAGTTGGTTCTCCCTCCGAAATTTCTTTGGACATAATGAGCCTCCTCAATTTGTTCCGCCAATCGGACTTGGCGCTCATTTGGGCACTCTTGGGCTCCATGCTTCAAGGAACCACACTCTTCACATGCTCTTGTGGTTTGTTGGGCATAACTCATCTTCCTCCTCATCTTGTTCAACTCGTCCTCCAAGAATTGGATCTTCACGTCTTTGTCCACTTCTTCACTCTTGGGGTCGTAGAGCTTCTTCGGACCTTCTCCATGGACTCTAGCTTCCTTGCTCACATTGCTAGTACCATACATCGCCTCATAATCCGAGAGTTTGTCCAACAACTCCCATGCTTGCTCCGGCGGCAAATCTATGAACCCACAATCGGTATGGAGGTTCAATTTGTCCTTTGTGGCGGTGTTGATCCCTTGGAAAAATATGTCTTGAAGGACATAAGGTTGTTGGCCATGTGTCGGAAACGCTCTCAACATCTCCTTGAATCTATCCCACACCTCAAAAAGTGGCTCATGAGCTCCTTGTTGGAAACTAGCAATCTTCCTTCTAAGCTCCGTCGTCTTGGTGGGCGGGAAGAACTTCATCAAGAACGCTTCATTTAGGGCCCTCCATGATGTGATGGATCGAGGTGCTTGACTCTCCAACCAATGCAAAGCCTTGCCTCCCAAAGACCACTTGAAGGCTTTGAGTAGCACGTACTCAAGTGTCTCATCATCCGTGGAAATGGTCTCACAAAGGTCCTTGAATTGCTTGACATGCTCGATCGGACACTCATTCGGCCTCCCTTGGAATTGCTCTCTCTTGATGAGTGAGATAAATTGAGTTTTTATCTCAAAATTCTTTGACACCTCCGGCAAGACGATGGCCGGCTCCGGGACCTTCAACTCCGGATGCATGTATTGTCTAGCATTCCGGGGTTGAGTGTTGATTTGGGCCTCCAACCTTATCCTTTGCTCCCTCTCTCTACGGGCCTCGGCATCTCGGTTTGCCATCTCAATTTGCATACGAGCCATGTCGGCTCTCATCCTCTCGATCTCCTCATCTCGGGCTTGATCCGCCATCTTCTTCTTCTTTCGAGCTTGCCTTAGAATACTCTCCGGGTCACACACAAAGTCGAACTCAAGAGTTCCTCGGACGGAACTAGCTCGCATGCACCTACAACCAAAGACACAAACAAAAACCAAATCAAAACAAACAAAGGGTTTGGGCTAGTCCCTCACCCAAATCACTACCAAAAATCAAAGACTCAACAAAGATGGGTACCTCGAACAAGTAGAACTCCCCGGCAACGGCGCCAAAATTCTGATCGGTCCGGGATCGGAGGGTCTCACAATTTAAATTTATAAAACCGAACCTCAAGATTGTAGTAAAGAGGTAGGGTGTCGAACACACGGGAGTTCATGTGTCGAGTGTACCCGAAAAGAATAAAAGAGATGAAAGAAAGGCAAAACAAAGGAAAAACAAAGGGAAATCGCCTCGGACCGACACAGGTCACTTCGGTCCGAGGGTGGATCGAGGTCGAAATGCACGGGACCGACTTACACTACGTCGGGCCCGACTTACTGGGTGCTTCGATTGGGCAAATTTAGTAGATCGGTCTTGGGTTTTTGGGTTCCACCCCCAACTAGACTTGGATATTCTTCCTCAATTCAGCCAATAAGAGCTTGATTCTAATGAGATCGAGGTTGCTCACCCCTAATCTCTCCAATCTACACTTCGACCCAAGGGAGCTTTCACTCTCCTTCGATGTTAGAGACTTGTGATGGGATCGAGACCACTTTCGCTTACTCTTACAAAACACAAGCTCTAGATCCCTTGCTTTCACAAGAGAATTGAAGCTCAATGTAGAGAGGATTCACAAATCAAGCACTCAAGGCTATTGAATTGGGGTTTTCTACCCAAATCTAGCTAGGGGATTCCCCCATAGCCCAAGACTATGGAATCTACTCCATCAAGTAAGAGACAAACGAAATCAAAAGGGAAATCAAGCAAATCTCAATCATCAACATCAAACCAAACTCCAACTGCATTCAAACTCAAAGATGTCTACAAAATCCAAGTTCAATTCCACTAGATCAAAGCAAAACAAAGTACAAAACTCACAATTCCTCCTCCTAGCTCCACCGATCTCTCCTTCTCTTCCTACTCCCTTCTTCTCCTTGCCCTCCAAGTTTTCCTTGAGCCTTTAGAGAGTGATTTGGTTGTGGTCTATCCAAACATGCCTTTAATGCTCTCTAATCACCTCTATTTATAGCTTCTTAAGGATTGGGGACCAAGGAATCCCAATTTAGAAAGGGGCAAATGTGGAAAGTTGCTAAAAATATGCCTTGGGGAACAATCTTCACAATCGCCGACTTGGACCGACACGGGTCGACATCGGGCCCGACTTACTTCAACCTCGGTCCTGGCTCTGGTTGCTCGATCTCGGGCCCGACTTGGTGTATCTCGGTCTTGGGCCTCGATCCTTGCTTTCTTCCTTGGTTTCCTTAGGTTCCACTTCATTCTTGGCTTGGCTCTTGCACTCCTTGACTTGGCTCCTTTCTTAGCTCCTCGAAATGGTCCTCATTCTTGCCATTTTACCTACAAAAACACACAAACTCGCATAGTTTCCGACTCTTGAAGAAAACCGGAATCTAAGCTAAAAAGGGACAAAACTCACAAAGAAGAGAATGAAAAACACATATTTACAAAGGAAATTAGCTACTAAAACTCCTCCAAAATGAGAGACATCAAGAAGCAGGGGCATTCTCGACACCTTCAGCCTCGTCGTTGGAGTCCCCAGATATATCAACGAAGGGTGAGGACTCACCGGCGGGCGTTCCTTGTTTGCTCTCTGAAGAAGAGCTTGATGAGGAGGAACTTGAGGTGGAGATGTGCTCCGGCTCTGTAGTTGCCTGGACCAGTAGCACTTTAGGCGATTCACCGGCTTTGCGGCGTTTGAATGTATGCTTAAGTGCTGGACGTTTCTCGACGTCCTCTGGACCGCTTTCGGATGAAGTACGGCGGGACCTGGGAGTCTCGGGGTTCTTAGGAAGTGAGATGTGGGCAGGGGTAGAGGGGAAGTTTGCGAGATTTAGAGGGGAGGGGCAGAAAGGGATTAGGGCATTTTCTTTAGAAGGCTTAGGGGACGGTGGAGGGGTAGGAAGTTGGACGATTTTGAGAGGTTGAGGTGGAGGAGTGGATTGCTTGGATAGATTGGAGGGGCCTTTTGTGGTGCTAGGCCTTTTTTAGGAGCTTTTAGAAGGGGGGACGCTTGAATACTTGACCTTTTTAAGGGGCCGAGGGTCATGGGTTTTCTTGGAGCGTCCCTCCTTGACATGGGGTGGAAACTTGTCCACTATATCAGTTGGTTTGGAGGAGGAGAAGGATTTTGAAGTTTTGGAGAGAGGGGACGATGGGGCTGAACGCTTTAATAACTTCTTTGTTGTTACGGTGGGAATTTGAGGAGGTGGGGGAGAGGGACTTGGCAAACAGTTCTTTAGCATTTGATAAGCCGGGGAGTCCGTTGGGTACATAGGGAAGTCGGGAAGGACTTGGTTATGTAGATCTGGGATAAGATCAAGTAAGGGAGCAAGATTCTCACCACCAAATTGTTGAAAGAAGAGCACGTCCTCCATCCGACCAGGCAAGTCATGGTAGTTGTTCTTGTGGAGGCCGTGAATGACGAAGCGTTCAATGAACTTTTCATAGTTCCTTGTCTTCTCGGCGTCCTGCTTTACATCGGGCCTGTCCATGTGTTCCCTGATTAGCATGTAGAGCGTTTTGGGTTTCTTATTTATGAAGTCCACAAGTGATTCGTTTAGAGCAATGGGTTTGGGCTTCTCAATGGTGTGGGACTTCACTAACTTCCTTCTCTTACCGCTGGCAGAGGATCCGGCAGCGTTCCACTGTCTTTGAGACATAATTCTGATGAGTTTAGAGAGAGAAAGCTGTCGGAAACTTAGAGAGAGGGCAGAGCAAATTCTGAGAGCAGGGAAGTGGTTGAGAATAATAAATTCTGAGAGCGACTATTGCAGCATTATATAGAGGAAGCGGTGGCACAACTGTAATTAATACTGATTTCCTATTCAACACGTGTCATAACTTCCCCCTTAAGCATTGAGCAAGTACAACTGTCACTGTTCAAACTTTCAAATGTTCAAAATTCTGACTCTTCAACTGCTTCTCAAAACTGAACTGGCATCCTCTCTGAAAAGCCACTGGCGTCCTTTCAAACTTGGCAAAATAAATTACCTCTTTAAGCAAACCAATAACCATGATAACCGTCCCTGTGATCACCTTGCGAACCATTTTGAGAACAAAGCAAGTACGTCCCGTAAAAGAAAATATGAAGCTCATAGGACACTTTTGCAAAGTTCTCGGCTAGGGTAAGCTTAGAGTTCCCATCATTTCGGCTTATAATGAGGGTTGGGTGATCACGGATACTCTTTTCAAGACAAATAGAGAAAATGTGAATGGCGTTCCAAAGTAGCATACACATGAAGTTTTAGACTAGCGTCCTTGCAAATATGAATTCAATGCATAACAGTCCTTAAACACCTAGAATCTACTAAACATAGCCAATCATTGAGGGAAAAGTAGAACGGGACTTGCTACTTCAAAATTATCATCCCCAAGAGCAACCTTAGATGCTCAAAGGGACGTCTATCAAGCGCCTTAGTGAAAATATCAGCTATTTGTTCTTCAGTCCTTACATGCTCCATACTAATAAGTCCTAGTTCAACATTTTCACGCAAGAAATGATGCCTTATATGAATATGCTTTGTGCGTTAATGAAAAACAGGATTCTTAGAAATTTCAATAGCACTTGTGTTGTCACAGCGAATGGGAATAGTTTCAAGATTGATACCGTAGTCCTCAAGTTGATATTTGATCCAGATGACTTGTGAACAGCACGAAGCAGCAGCAACGTACTCGGCTTCCGTAGTTGAAAGCGCCACAGAGTTCTGTTTCTTAGATCCCCATGAGACTAAGCATGAACCAAGGAACTGTGCCATTCCTGAAGTGCTTTTTCTATCAATCACATGACCAGCATAATCAGCGTCCGAGTAGCCAACAAGCTTGAAGGACGTCTTCCTTGGGTACCAAAGGCAAATATCATCGCGTCCCTTAAGATAGCGAAAGATTTGCTTGACTTCCTTCATGTGGGACTCCTTTGGATTCGCTTGGAAGCGTGCACACAAGCAAACGGCAAACATGATGTCAGGACGGCTTGCGGTCAAATAGAGTAAAGAGCCAACCATTCCTCGATAGAGCTTTTGATCAACGTCCTTTCCTTGTTCATCGGTGTAAAGACGGGTGGTTGAAGAACAAGGAGTTGCCACTGGCTTGGACGTGTTCATTTTGTATTTCTCAAGCATCTCGCGGACATACTTTTGTTGATGAATACGCGTCCCTTCTTTGAGTTGGTTGATTTGGAGTCCCAGGAATAAATTGAGTTCTCCAATGAGGGACATCTCAAACTCGCTACTCATTAAGGACTTGAACTCATCTACAAGCTTCAGGTTAGTACTACCAAAGACTATATCATCAACATAGACTTGAGCAATTAATATGTCCTTGTGAACTTTCTTAATGAACAAAGTTTTATCAATTGAACCTCTTGTGTATCCATGCGACAAAAGAAAGGACGCAAACCTGTCGTACCATGCACGAGGAGCTTGCTTGAGTCCATAAAGAGCTTTGTCCAAATAGTACACATGATCTGGGTGAGAAGCGTCCTCGAAGCCAGGGGGCTGAGCAACATACACTTCCTCCTTGAGGTTTCCATTAAGAAAGGCAATCTTGACGTCCAACTGAAATAACTTGAATCCCTTGTGCGCGGCAAAGGCAATAAGGAGACGGACGGCTTCAAATTTAGCAACAGGAGCAAAGGTCTCAACATAGTCTATGCCTTCCTCTTTCTTGAATCCTTGAGCCACCAGTCTTGCCTTGTTCCTTGACACGCGTCCACTTTCATCAAGCTTATTTCTGAACACCCAGCGCGTCCCTATGATATTTTTGCCTTTTGGACGAGGGATGAGGGTCCAAACTTTGTTTCTTTCAAACTGTTGAGTTCTTCTTGCATTGCTTGAATCCAATCAGTGTCCTGGAGTGCTTCCTTGATGTTCTTTGGTTCCACCATAGAGACAAAAGCATTAAAAGCACAGAAAGCTAAATTTGCACTCTGGGACTTGTTTGCAGCTAACCTTGTTTGAACTCCTTGAGAAGGATCGGAGACAATTTGAGAAGTTGGGTGGTCCCTAGAGAAGCGGGACTCCCTTTGAAACAATTGAGCAAATCTTGAATCAATATCTCCATCAGAATCATCACTATCTTCTTGAGCATCGTTCTCAGTGTGTTCCCCCTCAGAGATAGCGTCCACACCTTGATGTTTCTCGCCTTGTTGACTTGATTCAGCCACATCTTGTTGAATTGGGGATTCACTACGAGAGGGAACTCTCTGAACAACACTAGGAGCGTCCACTGAGACTTCTTCAGGATTTGGAGTAGTGTCCTTAGGAGCATAGTATTTTCCTGAGGACCAATCTTCAACTTCGTCTTCAGAGTCGTCCTGCTATTGTGAAGAAGAGCGTTCTTTCTTACTTTGTTTTTCTTTGTGAGAAGAACTCTCTTTGAACACAACATGAATACTCTCCTCATGCTTTAGAGTCCTTTTGTTGAAAACTCTATATGCTTTGCTGGTGAGCGAGTACCCAAGAAATATGGCTTCATCACTCCTTGCATCAAACTTTCCAAGTCTTTCTTTGTCATTATTGTGGACGAAGCACTTGAACCCAAAAACTTTGAGATAATCAATGCGAGGCTTCCTTCCAAATATCAACTCATAGGACGTCTTTTTCAACAGAGGACGTATCATGGCACGGTTTATGATGTAACATGCTGTAGCAACGGCTTCCGCCCAGAAGTACTTGTGAACGTCATTTGCTAGTAACATAGTTCTTGTCATATCCTCAAGCGTCCTATTCTTTCTTTCCACGACTCCATTTTGTTGAGGAGTCCTTGGAGCTGAGAAGTTGTGGGAAACGCCATGTTGATCACAATAGGCCAGAAACTCTGAGTTTTGGAACTCCGTCCCATGGTCTGATCTTATGGCTTTGAGAGGCGTCTCAAGGGCAACTTCCACTTGTTTGATGAAGACTTTGAACGCATTGAAACAATCTGCTTTTGACACCAAGAAAAGAACCCAAGTGAATCGAGAAAAATCATCTACAAGAACGTAAATGTACCTCTTTCCACCGTAGCTCAACGTCTTCATTGGTCCACAAAGATCCATGTGGAGAAGTTCCAAAGGCTTCTTCGTGCTAACTTCATTTTTGGATTTGAAAGACGTTCTTGTTTGCTTTCCTTTGGTACAGGCTTCACATTGTTCAATTTTCTCAAGATCAATTCGAGGAAGTCCTTTCACAAGATTTCTTTGGTGTAGCTTGAGGATTGTGCTTGGTCCAGCATGGCCAAGGCGGCGATGCCAGAGGTCAGCATCCTCCTTTGAAACAGATAAGCATAATCCAGATTTAGGCTTGAACTCCTGGTTGAAGATGTAGACATTGTTCTGGCGTACTCCTTTGAGAACAACTTTGTTGGACTTCTTGTTGATGACAAGGCACTCCTTTGAGTCAAATGTGACTAGATTTTCACCTTGGTCACACATTTGAGAAACGCTAAGGAGATTGAAGCCAAGTCCTTCAACAAGACTGACATTTGTTGCTTTAATGGACGGATTGAGAATGGCAGTTCCCGTCCCTTTGATATTTCCCTTGCCCTTGTTGCAAAACGAGACAGTTCCTCCCGTGGCACTATTTTGGATAGAAGTGAGATGGATCTGGCTTCCTGTCATGTGATTTGAGGCGCCACTATCAATGGTTCATGGGCGTCCCCTCACTTCTACCTGCCAAAACAAAGTTAGTGTTTGGCGACCCAAGCAAGGTGTTCCTTACCTGGTTCGTTACAGTAATAGAACTCTGGCTCTGGCAAATAGTCATTCAAATTAACATCATTTGAAATAGCATGCTTTCGGAAAGAACTTCTAGAACGTCTAGGACGCCTAGTATTAGCCTTAGGGACGGACTTAGCACTTTCATTGTTAGTCCTAGCAGCTTTTTCATTTTCACTGTCTTCTTTGAGTTTTAAGCAATCATATTTGAAGTGATCTCCTTGTCCACAGTACCAACACGTCCTATAGTAAGTACCAAGGTAGTACTTCGTGTTTGGACGTTGGATTTTGTTTTTCTTCATCTTTTGAGGATCACAAACTTTTGAACCTTCCCCTTTTGCAATTTTCTTGTAAATTTTATGACTTGTGGAGTTGGTATAGTAGTCCTTCTGACCTTGGTCTCCACTTTCTAGGACTCTTATACGCTCAAGAAGGTTCTTGGTTTTCTCCTTTTCTAGTTCAAGTTCTGAAGTTTTGTTGGCCTCAAAGTCGCTAGGGAGAGAGTTCCTAGTGTCAGATTCATAGCCTAGTCCTCTTTTGGCTGGGACAAAAACTATTGGTTTGACTTCCTCAATAACAGGACTCTTTCCTAAGACTTTGACTTCTTCTCTAAGTTTAGCATTTTCAAGCTTTAGACACATAACTTCAGTTTTTAGAGATTTGTTTTCATCATAGGAGGACTCTAGTTTGAGGAAACTGCAGCACAGTTCTCACATTCAACAATTATGTTCGCATCTTCAAGTTCATCCATCCTATGTTTCATTGCAAGACTTTCTTCCATGATTTTACCAATAAGTTTAATAAGCTTTGGCTTTGAACAATTCTCTAAAGAACGCATCATGGAATTGTGTGTTACCTCGGGTTCAATTTCGGAGGCGTTCTCTTCAACAGCTGGGGCGTCCTCCATAGCCATGTACGCCACTTGTTCATCATCTGAGGCATTCTCAATAGCTATGTACGCCGCCTATTCATCAGGTTCTTCATCTTCAGAACTGACATTATCCCATGCAGATGCGAACGCTCCAATGAGGGCCTTTGTCTTCATTTCCTTAGAGGACATTCCCATCGTACACTTTTTAGCAAAATGTCCTTTTCTGTTACACTTGTAACAGGTAAGTTCTTTCATCTCTGTCTCAGTGTACTTGGGACTTTCTTTCTTGGGCATCTTGTGCTTGTTAAAATATTTGTTCCTTTTGCCATAAGAACGGAGAGCTTTGTGAATAAGAGCAATTTCTTCCTCTTCATCAAGCTGTTCTTTTGACTTGCTTTCTTGCTCCTTTAACGCTTGAACGCGCATCTTCTCACGATTCTCATTTTTGTTGGCTTCTATCATCAATGCTAGTTCTCTTTGACGACGGAGATACTCAGCGTACTCTGGTGTTGTTGAAGCTAGAGCAAGGTCTGTTTGTGGATTCCGTCCTAGCTCAGCCATGTCAGAGTTCCTTCTTGCTTCATACTGCCTCAGCTTCCCATAGATTTCCTCCATATCAAGCGTCTTGTTGGCTGTATTCTATTTGAAGGTAGTTCTATCAAAGTTCCAGACTCCAGTAAGTCCATCAATTACCACTTGGACTCTGTTCCTCACTGAAACTTCCGCTTCTGAAATACCCAAGTTCTTCATCTTGGTAACAAGAGCTTCAAAACGGTATGAGTAGTCCTCTTGATTTCATTGGGCAGCATTCTGAAAGCATAGAACTCTCTCTTGATTTCGAGCTGAACGTCCTCCTTCATCTCGGCAGTTCCTACGTGGAATTTTTCAAGAGCTTCCCATTGTAGCTTGGCTGTTGCCAAATTACTAACTCTGGTGGCATCCCTCTCGCAAAGGGACGCTTGAAGGAAGCATATTGCCTTAGCATTTGTTTCTATCAGCTTGAATTCAACAGGACCCCACTCGTCCTCTTTGTCAGCTTTGTCAGCAGGAACTTTGAGGTGACCCTTCATGATAACTTTCCAGCACTGATAGTTCTGACTTCTACAGAAATTTTCAAATCTGATCTTCCAGCGGTTGAAGTTGCCGTCCGTCAGGCGCGGAGGCTTCACAAAAGAGATTCCAATAGGTTCCATGTCCATCTTTTACCTGCAACTCAACAAAATCTAGAGCGCCTGCTTTGATACCAATTGTTGGATCGTTAGTAACTGAGGGACGTCCTTTACTTTGGTAAAGGCGTCCTTTGGTCAGACGTCCCTACGAGGAGTAGGGGCGTCCTTAGATAATGCAGCGGAATGAAATACTAAACAAGTAAAAATGAACGCAGTGAATTATAGAGGAACCACTCAAGATCAAGTAGTCCTTGAGTGTAAACCTCTACCTCCTTGGAGGATTTTTGAATAGCTTTCCTTTATATTGAACGTCCTTACAATTGTACTGGCGAGTCTTTACAGTTCTCTGGCACTTAGCTTTTCATCCTGAGTCCACAAGTAAAGGACTCCTCTAAGCCTACAACTTAAGCGAGTTCAATCTTACAAAGGACTCTATCTCTACGTCCTACAGTACTTCGTAGAACTCTCTTTCTCTTTTTGGGTTTTTCTGAGTACAAACAGTTTTGTGTTTTGGGTTACAATTCTCACTCGATCTAGCACAAGTCTTAGCACTGTTCTTGAGTCCTTGAGCTAGTTCTTCGTGTTCTTGAGTGAGTTGCTTTCCTCTGATTCTCTCTGAATATTCTCTGAAAGCGTTAGCGTCACAATAAATGCCTTGGGGCTATTTATAGGACTTGGGGAAGGGCGTCATTTCTCTGGGACGATCATGCCCTTCATGGACGTGGCTACAGGATCTTCCTCCATGTAGTATGGCGGTGATGAGGAAGCTTCCTGTATACAACTGTGTGTTATGAACTCCGCTACAGGATCGGCCGCCACGTGTTGATGAACTCTGCTATAGGATCGTCCGCCACGTAGTGTTGGACTCTGCTACAGGATCGGTCTCCACGTGTCCTTGGATGATCAAATGTTGTCGAGTGATGTCATCCCGCCGGCTAGAGAGTAAGGACGCTTGCTTTGCGTTCCTACTTGCTTGGGACTCCGTCCTTGCTCAAGTAGTCTCTTGCTGGTCCTTACCTCCTGTTAGCTAGCGTCCCTAAGCCTAGGGAACGCTCACACACTTGTTGTCCTTTGTCATTTGGCGTTCCTGAACACTTGGACAAATTTATTAGAATCAAAGTGAGTTTGTCATATCAAAACTAAGGGACGGTTTGTGTGGGCACACTATCAAGTACGGAGGCGTCCTTGATAGCGTCCTAACACCAAGTCTTCCTAGAGCCTTTTAGAGTGATTAGATGTGGATCCCCCTTTTCCAAGTTGTCTTCTCTCTCTAATTATCCTCCTCCTTAATTGAGGACCAAGGAATTCCAAAAATAGAAGAAGGGCAAAAGTGGTAGATCACATTTGTGTTCCTCTGAGCCCAATCCACACTTAAGCCGACTTGGACCGACACGGACACACTTCGGGCCCGACGCCGCCAGCCTCGGTCCGAGCCTCCATCGCTCCGTCTCGGGCCCGACTTGATGGCATATGGATCCGGGGCCTCGATCCTCTTCTTTTCTTGGTTTTCCTTGAGTTCTTCTTTGTTCCTTGCTTGGCTCTTCCGCTCCTTAGCTTTGTTCCTTCTTAGAATTTCCTTCCAAAACGTCCTCAAAACGTGCCAATTTACCTACAAAACACAACAAATTCGCATAGTCTCCGAATCTCATGGAAAATCGGAATCTAAGTTAAAAAGGGACAAAACTAACAAAGAAGGGAATGAAAAACACATATTTACAAGGGAATTTAACTACTAAAACACCACCAAAATGAGAGACATCACCATACACATTCACGTCCATAGTTGTCACACATAAACCATGTCATACTTGATTCCTCACCAACACATCCAAACCCATGCTCATTGCGTTTGTGTTTCCAATCCAACACAAACACTCCTCAAACCCATGGTTTACTGTGTTTGAGTTCATATACCTGTTTTGCGCATAAATCGGCTGTCAAATCTTCCAAACTCGAACGTGGTAATTTCTCCTTCGAAATCACTAAGCACTGTCGCAAATGTGTGTGACAAGCCGTGCGAGGTCCGGTCGAGGGCATCCCCTAGTGGCTTCCAGTCGTGTGACGCCCCCGCTTTTCGCACCTCCGTTTGCCGGCGAACCAGAGAGATGAAGGAGGGAGCAGCGAAAAGTGGTAGCGCACGAGCGCCGTTTTTCGAAGAGGGGGAAGAAGCTGCACGGGAGGCGAGGGGGTTTCACAATAAATGGGGGGAATTAGGGAATTAATTGGGACGGTGGCAAAATGGAAAAACCGGCCCCATAGTTAATTTATTTTGACAGCCGCCTAAACGCCTCCTAAAGTGGCCCTAACGGGCCACTTACCCAAATCGTCCTTATTAATACAATGAATTTCATGTAAGGCGTTAGGATTATAAAGAAAACAAAAAAAAATTGATAGAAATATTAATTACAATAAATCAAAATAGCTAAATTCAAAGGATTCGTTCAACTACTACTCGCTCAAAAGACCCATTTATATATCATACTTCAATACTTTCCATTAGGCCATAAGTAACGTAACAATTACGTACGTAGTTTTGGTAATAAGTAAAGGAAGTTAACTTGAAGATGATATAATTGTATTAAAAAGGAAGTTATTTTTATGAAAGATATTGTTAAGAAAGGAAGTTAACTTGAAGATCATATAATTGTATTAAAAAGTAAAGATAACTTATATATTAACTTAATTAAAAAGGATATAATAGTTTATCAAAATTCTATTTAAAATTTGTTTTTATATAAATTAATATAATGGGATTCAATAATAAATTCTAATTAATACTCCATCCGTTTCAATAAACATGGCCTTTTAGACAATTCACGCATATTAAAGAATTTTCATATTACCTAAACTACCCTTGTACCATAATGACAATCATAACTAAAAGTCATGCATGTTGTTTATCAAAAAGAAAAAACATGCTTGCATGATCTACTTTTTCAACAATTGAGGTTATCATAAGGGACATATCCGGAAAGAAGAAGAAAAAAATATAAAATGGTCATGTATTTTGAAACAACCTAAATTGTCTAAAATGTCATGTTTTTTGAAACAGAGGGAGTATATTCTAAGCAAATATATGTACATATATATAATATCATTTTCTCTAAATAATTTGACTTAATATCCAAGCTAAGTGTTACATTCAATGGTGGTAATTAATACCATTTTAGACAATTTATTAGTAGTAGTAGTGTAATCTCCATTCCTTGCACGGGATTTGAATAGAGATTAAAATTTAATATTTTTAACTATAAATACTATATTAATCTCATATATAAATAAAAATTTATATATAACTAATAGTGTATTCATCTCATGATTAAAATTTATGACAGGACGATATTGTTTTCGAGAAGTGATTATCTAACAACCAATTTGTATCTTCCGTAAGTGTTTTTGATATGTCAAAGGTTACAGAATCCATTGGTTTCTTTGGATACTTCTAGTGAGCTTAGGGATGCAATAGCTTTGATGACAGAGAAGTTTAACAGGTGTTGGAGTGAATATGTATTGGTACTTGCGATTGCTATTGTTTTTGATCCTCAATACAAGTTCAAGGTTGTAAAGTATTCTTTTCGTGGAGCATATGGTGTTGTAGAAGGTGAAAAAATGGCTAAAGATGTGAAATTGAGGTTGAAAAAACTTTTTAAAGAATATCAAAGTATGGTTGGAGTTGATAATTTATCAACTAATGAAGGGTTTAGAGTAGAAGTTTCATTGCAATATGATAGTATCGAGGTATGTATCTTTACAAGATACTTTAATTTTTATTTATTTATTAAAGCTATAATTTAAATGTTAATTGATCTTTTATACATTATGAACTTATGATGTAGGAATTTCAATGTTATGGTCAACTCAGTTCTTCAAAAAGTGAGTTAGATAAGTATTTTGAAGATGACCTTATGAAGATAGACATGCTTGATATTGGAAGACTCATTCTATCCAATATCCAGTATTTTCTTCTATGGTTAGGAATATACTAGCTATTCCAATTACATCAATTGCTTCTGAATCAACATTCAGCATGGGAGGAAGAATTATTAGTAAATGCAAGAGTGCTCTTATCGATGAAAATGTAGGTGCATAAGTGACCGCGCAAAGTTGACTTTTTTTTTAATAAGGAAAGGAATTAGGCTAGGCCTTATACAAGATAACATGCACTATCCTAGAGCATCCTTACGGATGAGGTCTAGAATACCTAAATCAGAACAAATAGGCAAAGTCAAGACACAACGGAAGGAGTTGGCGATGAAGTCAGCAGCAGCATTTGCTTCTCTAGGAACATGAGAGATAGACCAACTCTGAAAATTCCTGAGCAGCCAATGAATATCCGCCCGAATCATTTCCACTTCCAACGGGCAGCTCCAGCTCCCCAATACCGCATTTACGGCTTGTAGATTGTCCCCTTCAATAACCAAGCGGGGAATGCCACGGTTGATGGCCTCCAATACCCCTTCCCGAAGCGCGAGGGCCTCCGAGAAAACCACAGATTGATTACCAATGAACCCTCCGTCATGAAAGATGGGCGCTCCAGACTCATCCCTGAAAATAAATCCAAAGGAAGCAGAACCATAAAATTAACAGCCCCATCAAAATTGAGTTTGATGTAGTTAGGGGGAGGTTTGCTCCATTTCGACGTTTTTCTCCTTTTTGTGGCATTTGTTCTTTTCTCCTAGTTCTAAATAATTGGCTTGTCTCCATTCTACTTTTTGTTTTTATTGAGTTTATCCACTACCGTTGGGGTTATATTCGACTGGTTGTCGGAATCGAATGTTGGTTTGTTTCTGAAGAACCATATGCTCCACCAGATTCCAACTAGGTCTTCGAATTCCTTCAAGGTTGTCTTGGCTTTTATTTATTCTATAAGTTCTTTTGGTTTTCTATTATCTAGATTTAGACTTCTTATGATTCTGATTGTTTTACTATTGACGGATTTTCTTAGAACTTCGGCTGTCATCTGGCATTTCATAAAGAGGTGGTAAGAGTGTTCATGGGGGTTCGTACAAAAAACGCAACCTTATGGAACTCCAATGTGGTTTGCTGCAAGTCTAACTTTAGTAGGTACGCAATTACGATAAATTTTTCACAAGAAGTTTTTCTGTTTTGGTGGGATTTTTAGTTTCCAGATCCACTCAAGGTCTTGAGAAGGATCATCTTTGTTTTTATGGATCCAATCCACTGTTGCTTGGGTCGACAACCATCCGTTCTTACTTGGTTTCCAATATAATCTGTCTTGAACGTATGTTTGTGGGATGATTATTTGGGAAATTAAGTCAACTTTATCTAGTTGGATGTTTCTATTCAAAAGCGGAATATTCCAAGTTGTGTCTTCTTTAATGTATGTACTAACTGTTTTCTCCATGTCGGGAGGATTATTCGGGTTTTCTCTTAGTTTAAGTGGTTTGTCTCCAGTCCAACAATCTTTCCAAAACTTAATAGTTTTTTCATCTCCTACTTGCCAGTAAAAGCCGGATAAGAAGTGTTTGTGATGGCTGATAAGTTTAGCCCATTGCCATGATGTGTGTTAGATTGTTTCTTATAGTCGAAAAAGTTTTGGTCTCTAATATATTTTTCCTTTACTATTTTACCCATATATTAGATGGTTCAGCGACTATTTTTCATAAGAGTTTTAATTGTAATGCTTGATTCATATCGTCTACTTTGGTCATCCCCAAGCCTCCTAATTTATGAGGTCTACAAATAGAATTCCAACAAAGATGGCTTATTGGATATGATGGTAGTGTCTTTTATATATCATATGTTATCAATTATCATATATTCATTGTTATGTTTTTCTTGTTTTGAATAATATATCGACATTTAAATTATTCTTATGATCAGAATTTAACGCAGAAGAAGATCTAGTAATTCAATTAGGTGAATCCGGTGATCAATTGAGTTAGGTATGCATTGTTTTTACTAGTCTTTTATCAAGTTGTAGATTTTCTTTACCACATTAAATTAATTAAGAGTTTCACCTTTCACTAACATCTATCAATAAAGCGTTTTACCGTGTTTTTTAGTTATCTGATGCTACGGTGTACATACATATATGTATTGACAAAATACTTATTTTATTACTCTATTAGAGTTATAAATTACTTAAGAAGGACTAATTTTTAAGGATAAAAAATGATACGTTAAATTATTTAACGCTTAGTTAATTGTTTTTTTTTGTAGGTTGTACGTTTGGACGTATTGGTTGTTGATGGTGCCTAGTTCGGTTATTGCTACGGTTGATGAGAGTATCTACTTTTTTTTAACCTTATGTAAACTTAAATTGCATAATATTTTATTTGTCATCATTTTAATTTTTTTAGTTATTTCTTGAAGTTGCGAGGTCATACATTAATACATACTTGCCTACTTGCTTCAGATAATATGTTCTTAATTATTCCTTTGAAATGGATTTTGGGGGAATTGGTTTTTTAATAATAGTAATTGATTTGTCTTTATCTTCATCCCTAGAATGCATTAATATACTTGACACATTCAAATAAAATATTTAACATGTGAAATCAAAAACATAAACTTGTTGAATGCATATGATTTTTATTTTAAAACTAGAAGGCAAAGGAAATTGTTTATTAACAATTTTAAAAGACATTAAAATGATCTAAGTGGGCTTTTTTAGTATGGGTTATAATCAAGTAGGGTTCTTCAGTGCTCAAATTTAATAAGATATGGGTTTAAACGGATGTCGGGTACCATAGGGTTTGGGTCATTTCGGGTGTTGGGTTCATTAGGGTTCGGGTCATTTCGGGTGTCGGGTACAATCGGGTTCGGGTCATTTCGGGTGACGGGTAGAATCGGGTTCGGGTCATTTCGGGTGTCAAGTTCAAACGGGTCTGGCTAACTCGGATGTCTGGATGGTATCGGGATGATATTTTCAGATACGATCGGGTTCGGGTATTTCTATTAACATGTTATGTTCGGTCGGGTCAGGTCGGTTACAAATTTATATTTGTAATTTTGTTTCAGAGATCGGTTGGGTCAAGAGCTGGGTGGGCGGGGGGGGGGGGTGCGGTTTTGTCGGGTTGGGTCAGAATTTGTCAAGCCTACCCATAAAATTAATCCTAACTAACCGTAATTTAGTAGGGAAGCAAGGGTCGATCCCACAGACACTCGTGATTTCAATGTTTATTGTTATGCTACTTATTAAGGGGCGGGGGCGGGGCGGGGGGGGGGTGGCGGTTTTGTCAGGTTGGGTCAGAATTTGCCAAGCCTACCCATAAAATTAATCCTAACTAACCGTAATATAGTAGGGAAGCAAGGGTCGATCCCACAAACACTCGTGATTTCGTGATTTCAATGTTTATTGTTATGCTACTATTTAAGGTTTTTTTATAGATTAATCTACGAACTACTAAAACAAATAACAATGGAAATTAAGATTGTAAATCAAGTAAGATAAACATATCCAACTAGTTTATATCTATTGCAAATATGAATGTTGATCATCAATTATTATTAACAATCTATTGTATAACTCTTAACAACCCAACTTCAAAGAACTAATGAAGACTTTCAAACTTCAATTTTAGTTATTAATCCGACAGGACTTCACAATCCTAATCATCAAATAACCTAAGATACCTCATAGATTCAATTTGACAAGAACGTTAAGATCCAAGCATCAATAGAAATAGCCCTTTAGAGCAACCAGCCATTGAAAGAAATTATGATTGAAATATCTTTCTTTCACCAATTAATCCCACCAACTTAATTAGATAAAGAAGTTTACTTTAATCATTTCAATACCGACCGGTTATTAAATCAATCTAATTGTAATTCATCCTAGAATTCATATTAGATGATCAATTTAATAAAATTCCATGCCGAAATTAAGTAATTAAGCATAGATAAGGAATCTAGTTAAGGTTTAATTGACCATTCAAACCTCACAACAATTCAAATCAAACAACTTCAATAAACTAGTTGGATAGAAGTTTTATAACAAGAAAGACCATTTGAAGAACTTACAAAGGTTTCTAGGGTTTCTTCTTCTTTGAAGAGAAAAGAATAATGTCAAAGATTATCCAAAAGAATTCTAAGATCTAACCATCCTAATATATAAGGATTACAATCAATTAAAACTATCCTAAATAAAGCTAAAAGATAGAAAATAAAATAAATAGTGGGTTCATTAAAGCTCTCTCGATACGAATCAAGACTCGGTCTGGCACCAAGATGTAGTCGCATCTTGAGCAACCATCCCGCATTATTAGCACAGAATGTCAGGTCTCAAAGCTCGGTCAGAACACCATGAGACGCGGTCCCATCATGAGTCTCCTGTCCGCGCTTTGTGTCTGTTCAAGATTCAAGTAACACTTTAGAGGATGTTTTGACACACTTTCAGTTGGAATTTGGACTCAGAGTAAGGATAAATTGTAGCTCTTTGAGTCAGCTTTCTAATGACACCAACTGCACCTCCATACGACCATTGTAGCTCCATACATGTATTTTTGTAGCTCTTAGAGTTGTTGTTTCAACAACTCTCCAATACATAGCCCGGATTCAATTGTTCTTTTCACATCATCTCTTGGGCTTAATCCTCATCAAATGTAAGTTCAATAACCTTGAAATTAGGCACTTGAACATCTCCAATCTTGAATCCTCTAACTTTAAAACATTCTGAACTTTATACATCGAATCCCTTGTTGGAATGACCTAAAACTACACAAAAACTAGTGTAGATTCCGAATCTCAAATAAACTAAACAAACTAAGAAAAACTACTAACAAACTAGTCTAGATGCAAAAAAATAACTCTAAATATGCTCTGATTAACACTACCTAGATGCTCAATTAATAAGCCATTTTTTAACCAAATGCACTATTGGGACGTTATTAGGGACGTTAGTCATTAATACCGGAACAATGTTCTCCGTCCCTAGTTTTGATAATGACAAACTCAATGTTTTATAGTAAGTTGTCCAAGTGTACTTTAGGAATTCGTCAAGGGAAGATCATCAAGAAAAGGACAACAAGTGATAAGATGTCCCTAAGAGTTAGGGACGCCAAGAGCTTCATGTCAAGAAGAACAAAGCTTCTGGGAGATAAGAACGCCGTCCTTATCGAGTAGGAACGCACGCTAAAATGTCATGTTCAAATTCAAACAAGGTTGCCCGGCAAAAATGACATCATAAACGATCACAATCCTCAGAAGCTTTAGCTGTCAAAAGACAAAAGAAGCTTGAAGCTAGGACCTCGCTTTCCACATTATCCCAAGACAACACGTGGAAACTCCCCAACCTATGAAGGAGCTGACTTTCGGATGAAGACAACGTTTTACAACATGGAGACAACGACATCTCTGATCTTGTCTCTGAGAATGCTAGAAGGGCATAAGGATTCCAGGAAAGGAACCCTCAACCACACACTATATATACAATCCCTTGTATTTATTGTGAGGTGTCTTCTTCTACAAACTCTCAAGAGTTGTCAAGAACACGAAGAATAACTCAAGAACAAGAGTGATAGAGTGTGTTTGATCGAAGAAGAAGTCCAAATCAAACCACGAAACTGTTAGTACTGAATGATAACTAGAGAAGTGTTTCTGAAGGGATTGTGAAACACATAAGGTTTGATTTCCTTGTTTCTTGCTTTTGAGTGTTAGGTTACAAGCTAGGCTAAGAGGAATTTCCCTAGTAATCTATAGGGATGGAATGTTGTAGATTACAGATAAGTGAAATTTGCTTTGTAATAGCTGTATGGACTCACTTAATAACAAGTAAAGGAAAGTCATTCAAAATCCTCTTCGGAGGTAGAAGTTTACCCATCTAGACTAGTTGGTTTAAGTGGAGTTTCTCTATAAATCCTAAGTCCATCCTTTGATTGCGTTTCTCTGCCTGTTAAGTTATTTTCCACTACATAAGGACGTCTTCCCTAAGAAGTGTCCTTAGTCTCTTAACTACTAACGGTCCAACAATTGGTATCAGAGCAAACACTCAAAATTCTTAGTAGTTTGTTGGAAATCATGACATACATGGATCCAGTCGGCAACACCAACAGCAAGCCTCCTCGCTTGGTTGATGGGAACTATGACCGATGGAGAAACAGGATGACAAACGGGTTCAAAATTTAGGACTACCAGTGTTGGTAAGTGATAAGAGATGGTGACTTCAAGGTCTCCGCCACGATGAAAAGACTTGGGACCAGATGAGTTCAAACTCATGTAAGCAAATGCGAAGGCTATAACTCTCCTCCAAAATGCCATGTGATAAGAGATGGTGACTACCAGGATTAGTAATCTTTCAAGTGCAAAGGAAATGTGGGAAGTTGTAGAGAAGTTCCATATGGGGAACTCAGATATGAAGGAAGACCATCAAATGAGTGCAAAAAGAGAGTTCTTTTGATTCAGGATGGAGTCAGGTGAGTCAGTCAACGACCATGTTTTTCACTTTGAGGCTCTATGCAACGAAGTTAGCCAACTGGGAATCAAGGATGAAGAAATCACCCTCAAAATGAGGATCCAATGTGTCATAGATTGGTTGACTAGTGAATGGAAATTGATCGAACATCCTTCAGGGAAAATCCTACAAACAAGGGCCTTCCCATGAGTGAAATCTTTGGGAAACTGAAAGCCTATGAAGATAGGAGGGAGAAGGACAAAGCTGATCTAAAGGAGAAAGGCATCGCCTTAAAGATAGGGGCATCTATGAGAAAAGAGAGCGCTAAACTTGAAGTCCCTACTTCAGAGGACGAAGGTGGAGAGGACGATGAACTGGTTCTCATCGCCAAATACGTCCGTTCGATGTACAAAAGGGAAAGTTAAACAAGAATAACTTCTCATCTTTCTCAAAAAATAAGAGTTCCAACCGAGTGACCGATCAAGAAATGAAAGACGTAACCAACTTCAAGTGCAGCAAGAATGGGCACTTTGCTAAGAACTAAATCTTTGGGAGAAGTTCGAACCTCAAAGGAAAAGAGAAGGCCTATGTAGTTGTAAGGCCCGAGACCCTAAAAACGTTATCCCATGTCAACCCGAAAGACTTCCTAGAAGGTGAGCCATCTTGGGACTACTCCGACCCTAGCACGCTTAACTTCATAGTTCTTTTGACATCTCGAACCATGAAAAGGAAGAGCTCTTGTTGGCATGGGGAAAACCCCAATCCTTTATAAATTATCGGGGTGTTACAATCTCCCCCAGTTAAGCACTTGACAACCTTGTCAAAGCCCAAAGACCGCCCCCTAGGTCTAGTGACCGTCCCTTTAGATCAACCAACCTCATAACCCAAAGTTGGCTTTAATACCATTTGTAAGGCCTAAGGCCCTAGTGTTGGATCGTTAGTAACTGAGGGACGTCCTTTATGTAAATAAAGGCGTCCTTGGTCAGGCGTCCCTACGAGGGGTAGGGGCGTCCTTTGGTTATGCAGCGGAATAAAATACTAAACAAGTAAAGATGAACGCACTGAATTATAGAGGAACCACTCAAGACCAAGTAGTCCTTGAGTGTAAACCTCTACCTCCTTGGAGGATTTTTGAATAGCTTTTCCTTTATATTAAACGTCCTTACAGTTGTACTGGCGAGTCTTTACAGTTCTCTAGCACTTAGCTTTTCTTCCTAAGTCCACTAGTAAAGGACTCCTCTAAGCCTACAACTTAAGCGAGTTTAATCTTATAAAGGACTCTATCCCTACGTCCTACAGTACTTCGTAGGACTCTCTCTCTCTTTTTGGGTTTTTCTGAATACAAACAGTTTGTGGTTTGGGTTACAATTCTCACTCGATCTAGCACAAGTCTATCATTGTTCTTGAGTTCTTGAGCTAGTTCTTCGTGTTCTTGAGTGAGCCGCTTTCCTCTGATTCTCTCTGAATATTCTCTGAAAGCGTTAGCGTCACAATAAATGCCTTGGGCTATTTATTGGACTTGGGGAAGGGCGTCTTTCCTCTTCTGACGATCATGCCCTTCATGAACGTGGCTATAGGATCTTCCTCCGCGTAGTATGGCGGTGATGAGGAAGCTTCTTGTATCCAGCTGTGTGTGATGGACTTTGCTACAGGATCTGCCGCCACGTGTTGATGAACTCTGCTACAAGATCGTCCGCCACGTAGTGTTGAACTCTGCTACAGGATCGTCCGCCACGAAGTGTTGGACTCTGCTACAGGATCGGTCTCCACGTGTCCTTGGATGATCAAATGTTGTCGAGTAATGTCATCCTGTCGGCTAGTGAGTAAGGACGCTCTTCTTGCATTCCTACTTGCTTGGGACTCCGTCCTTGCTCAAGTAGTCTCTTGCTGGTCCTTACTTCCTGTTAGCTAGCGTCCCTAAGCCTAGGGAACGCTCACACACTTGTTGTCCTTTGTCATTTGGCGTTCCTGAACACTTGGACAAATTTATTAGAATCAAAGTGAGTTTGTCATATCAAAACTAAGGGACGGTTTGTGTGAGCACACTATCAAGTACGCAAGCGTCCTTGATAGCGTCCCAACACCTAGAAATGCTATCACATGCCAACCCAAAAGATTTCCTAGGAGGTCACCCATCCTAGGACTACTCCCACCCTAGCACGCTTAACTTCATAGTTCTTTTGACCTTTTAAACCATGAAAATGAAGAACTCTTATTGGAATGGAGAACACCTCAATCCCTTATGAATTTTCGGGGTTTCACAATAGCTGCATGGGACAACCTTGAGGAAGACCTTGAAGCATGGAGCTCCCCAAACAACTATCGGATGGATATAGGGGACGATGCTAAGGGCGCTGAGGAATAAGAGCTAACTAACGAAACCATCTTAGAGTCCCTTGCTAATTACTCTAAGCCTCGTCTTGTTAAACTTTTGTCTAGAGTCTTGTATGATAACATTGAGCTAAAGGAAAAGATGGATCGTTTGGATGAGGAATCCGAAATTGCTATTGAAAAGGATTGTGAGAATTATTCTTTGTGGTCATCTATGCTAGAGTCCTCAAATAGTTTAAATGAATATCTAAAGTCAAAAATTACATGTCTAAAATCTGAAAATGAGAAACTCAAAGAGGAAGTAAAACAAAGCAAGTGTTATTCTTCAGAAGCGATCCAACCAATCTTATTCATTCCTACTAGAAAGGGACTTACCTTTGATTCATCCAACCAATTTTTTTATGATCAAGTTGATTTGATTGTTATTCATGGACTAATGAGACTCCTCAAATTTCTAATATATGCTAAACGTCAAAATGTGATTTGGGTCGAAATTCAATCCAAAATCTTAATTCTTCATTGTTTTATTAATAAATACTATTATTTTATGATATTATTATTTGTACAATATAAAAAATGTATTTTTAATCTGTTACCTAATCTGAACCTAAAAAACAACATGTCATGATATGTACCGACCCGAATTGATCCGTTCACTAATTTGAACTCGCACAATAATCTGAAATGACTATACTGGCCAATTTTACAACTCTAATATGAATAGTATTGATACATTAAAATTATTTACATATTGAATTTGTATGCTTGACATGCAAACATTTAATTACACAAAATATTTTTTATTTCGCAATCCTAAATATACATTGTTTAATCCCGAAAATCTTGCGTTGCGCTAAAAAACGGTTCTTTTTACTTTGAGCTCTCTCAACCCCCACGTATTATTTTCTTTTCTTTTCAGAGTCTTATAAGACTTTTTAAGGTCTTTCCCGTAAATAGTGCGATCTCTTTGGAGATTCAAACACGTCGGATCTCGTACAACGAGAGCATGTCTCGATTCTAGTATTTTTTCCGATCCCCTTTCATTCCACCAGACCCACTATATATAATATTTGGAGAGCTTCCTTTTCTTCATTGTACCAATGTGGCACAAATTTTCCCATTGAATTGGTCCACAATACTTAATCACTAAGTATGTGGCTCTTGTTTGTCACTTGATCACTCTTCACAATGGGTCGGGCCCAATTGCTTGTTTAGACCGGTATTTGCTAGGCGCAAGTTAACACTCATGCGTCGTTACCCCTACATATACGAGAATTCTTCGGGTATACATATGTATGCGTTCAAATCCGCGTCCATAGATATAAATGTATGAAATTTAGCCATTTTATTTATTTAGCACGTTGAAACGTGCTTAGTGATTTAACCCTTATTTCATTACTATTACATATCTCGTGTCATTCATGCATATTTAAAGTATAATATTTCATAAATTTGTATATATTTTAACTTTTGTTTTTGGTGAAAAACAGGCAGAGCCCTAGAAAAAATTAATCTTAATCTTTCATTTATTGATAATTGGGTATAAATGTATGATTTTTAAACTCTAGCGTAACTCCACCTTAAACAAAGCCATTTTGTGCCTCCTAACCCTAGAAAAAACCTACCAATATAAAAGGCTGGACAACATTATTTTAAACAAGGGAGTTGGATACTTGAGGAGAAAAGCTCATTCTGTTGAGAAAATCATGCTTTAACAAAAATCCTTAAATAAATACTCTTATGTTGTTTTCTAATAGGCCTAAAACATACGTGACCCCCTGAACTTGCACACATTAGTCATTTTATCATTTCAATTCATTGGGTATTCACTTTGACAACTGAACTCAACGTTTTGTGACCGATTGGACACCTGGACGTTGACATGGCAAAAAAAATTGCCACGAGAGCGCCACCTTGCATGCCATGTCATTACTTAAACAGATACAAAAAATCAATAACAATTTGAAAAAAAAAACAAAAACCCCCAATTGTACGGCCCATCCCCTTCTTCCCGTTCAGTTGTTCCTCCTCCACCACCCAATCCTCACTCCTCTTCCACCACCCAATCCTCATGCGCCAGAGGTTCCACCTTCTCGTCATCGTCGCCACCCTCCCTCCTCTGCGTCCTAATTTGGGTCTGGCGAGGTCGAGAGAGAGAGAGAGAGAGAGAGAGAGAGAGTCAGGGCGGTCGTCTGGGCCGGGATAGCGTCAGTCCGGCCGTCTTCTCTTCCGCGCAACCACCACGGCGAGCCCAGATCTGGGATAGCGAGGGCCGAGCGGAGGGGTCCGAGAGAAGGCGAGTGAGAGGTGTTCGTGAGGAAGAGAAGACGGCTGGCGTGGTGGTTGCGTGGGGCCACCGTTGGGTGACCGCGGAACGGGAATGAAAGTCTCGATTTGTGAGAGGAGAAGGTAAAGGAGGAGAAGTGAGGTGGATCTCGAGCGCCTCCTCGCCGGCGGTGCTGAGGGTTTCGTTGTATGCCGGAAGGGCGGCGGGAGGAAGGCGATCGGAAGCGTGGAGATGAAGATGGATCTGAGGGAGGCGGAGGGGAAGGCGGGCAAGGCAGTGCCTGAGCCTCGTCGAAAAATGGATGAAGGGGACGGCGAGGCTGCATTCACTTGTGTGGTCAAAGTCGAGCCCAACTTCGTGTTTGAGTTCAATCAGAGGTGAGTTGGAGTGTAGATGGAAAAGGGGGGTTTTCTTTCCTTTTTCTTTTTTCTTTTTTCTTTTTAATTTGTTATTGTTATTGATTTTTTATATATGTAAATAATGACATGGTATGCAAGGTGGCACTCTCGTGGTAACTTTTTTTGCCATATCATCGTCCAAGTGTCTAACCGGTCACAAAACGTTGAATTCAGGTGTCAAAGTGAATACCTGATGAGTTAAGGTGCTAAAATTACTAATGTGTGCAAGTTCAAACCACTTTTAGATGAGTCACAAACCATTTCACTTCCCAGACATTTGTTCATTAATTATCCTTGCAAACGAAACACTGAAAACAATCTTACAGTCAAGATTAACATTCAAAGCTGAAAAGATGAGAAACACTAGATATCGATATAGTACACATCTCACCTTTCAAAGAGGACCAATCACAAGTTTGGTCGAACGGTAAATACTCTGATAAGATAATAATGCAGCGTAGCCTACTCTCCTCGTTCCCCTGGTTGCCATTGAACGATTGCCAGTGTGTGCCGGCCACCACATGCAATGAGCTTGGCACGCCAATGTCCTTCCTCTCCTTCCTCTCCATCCTCTCCATCCTCGTTTTCGTGATGTTGATTATTAGGAGGAGGGAAATCAATTGGCACTTCCATCGCGTGTCCAGTTGTCACTCTTCTTCCATACCCGAGACGTCCATGGTCACCACGTCCAAACTGCCATGAGCATGATATTTTCCAAGCAAACGTCAGTTCCTCTTGTTTCACGTACATTGGCCTTTTCTTCCCAGAAGAAGGAGAATATTTGTTTTATAAGCATCTTGTTAGAAGAAAGACAAGGAATCTCACAGTAGCCATAAAATGACATTGCTGAAGTTCTAAAGTTGCTTGTTCAAACGTATAGATGGTTTAATTTGTGCGATAACAATGCAAAACTGAAACGTACTGTCACTTGTCCAGTAGGGTTCCGAGAAGGACTTACAGAAAATATTTGTCCATCACGAGTTAGAGCAACCGAGTGTGTGCCTCCACAGGATACCTGTATTTTACACAAGTTGCCTTCAGCAGTGAAAAATGGACAGCAGCAGCATTTTATACAAGAGAACAATCAATCACCTGGATTTTATTTTAGGAAGCAGGATAGCCAATACTATGTTCAGAACAAAAATTCAATATTGATTTAAAATAATCCAGAGGTGAGTGACACAAAGAGGCTCAACATAAGTTGAAGCACACTGTAACCACTTACAAATTTGATCACAGTAGAGCATAAATCATCATATTCTAGCCAAACATGCTGCAGTATCATTAACCCTATACCCTAATCTGTTAAAGAAAAAATATTAAAATTTTCGCCAAAAAGCATGTTGTTCTCCAAAATAATTGGCAATAAACCGATAGTATGAGATCCATCAACAATAATGTGATCATGCTAAGTATGTCAATTTGTCGTGAAACAAAACAAATTAACACAAGCAATGAGCCATAAATGACTTAACAATTAATCAGGGCCATGACTTCATCATAAGTTATTATAAGGGAATTTAAATTAATGAAGATTTTAGGTTCCTCTTATTCTGTTATATTTCTAGTGTATATGATCAACTAGCTCGGAACATATAAGATCTGTCAGAATTCAGAGACTGAAAAGGTAAAACGTAACAAGATAATACAGTTGCACAGTGTTTTACTATGCAGAAGAAGTGACCCAAGAAGGAACGGAAAATTCTTACCTGAATTATGTCCTTGCCAGCTAGAAGCTGTACCTTCTGTGGTACCATTTTACTGCTCTTATCATCCCCAAATCCCAGCCTTCCATGCTCTCCTCTACCCCAACCATAAACCTGAACAAACGAAAAAATGCACCATCATTTCTTTGCTTGCTTTTCCAAATAAAAATTAAGCCTTGGAGGGTTTGTACCAACATAGCTACAGAACTAGGTACGTAGTAACCAGCTTACACAGTTATAACTAAACCAATAGCAAGTCTTCTACCAATACCAATTACAAGGAGTCTACATTCCTAAGAGCATTTTGATCCTCCTCTTTCCATATAAATTTGGACATTCCAACGGAATGTCAACTGGGTTGGCATGCCACCATTCTTGAAACAAAAAAAAAAAGGAAAAAAGAAAAGAAAGTGGGCCATAAACAGCAGGCCTGGTTACATACCTACAACATTATCTATCAGCACTGACTATTACAAAGTACTTTAATAATGCCAGATATTACAGGTGGTATGAGTCATAAGACTATTGTTTATATAAGCTACATTTTGATCAAGGAAAAATATTTCACAGAATTGCCTGCCTTAACTCATTATATGTTTATACCCATACGGTCATAAATACACCTAAAACCCATGAATACCATACTCAACCACTACATCAGTGTATCTTCACGGCTAAGAAAAGGTACGCAACAAAATGTGTGCCTAATCTTAGACTTGTAAAAATATAACCTGACACGCCTGAATTTGAACCTAAACCTGAAAACTCTTCAAAGGAAATGGAATTTTCGCGTTGGGTCATTCAATCAGCAACCATAAAAGTACTAAAACCACTCCTAAGACCACTAGTGGTAGTAACTCATTGTTCTTCTTCCTTTTCCTCTTATCTTATTCTGTTTCTACATCGCTCCCAAAATACCAACTCAAGTACAGTGGCCCCCCAACCTGTCATTCAAAAAATACCAGCACAACCCACCTTTCCACCATGGAACGCAAAACCTACAAAACCCCAACCGAGCACCAAATAAAACAAAACCACCAAACACATGTAACATCATCACTACGTAAATCATCACCTCGTTTTCCGTTAACCATGAATGTGGAAATGGAGCAGGATGCGAGGAATGGGTGATCCCAAAATGCAGGTGGTGGGTACATTTTCATTCCTGGGAATCAATTTAATTCCATTCCAGGTGACACAAAACAACCAAAAGTCTGAAACTTATTCCTGATTCAGATCCATCATACCAGATGGCCCTTATTGTTATAAACAGGAATTGAATAGTCCTTTGGAAGATAACCATGCGGTGATCCAAATAAAATGTACAATTACAATCTAGCAAAGACCCAAAAGGGCTCGGCCTATGAACAACATAAATCAATACCTTCAATATAAAATAGGTACTGATTGCATGAAGAAGTAATACACAACCGAGGTTTATTCAAAGTAAGTACCTCTCCATCATTTGTCAATGCCATGGAATGCCAACCACCAGCAGCAATATTAACCTGGTTTACCATATCGACAGGAGAGCTTAAATAAACCTTGCAAACAACATTTGAAAAATATAATGCAAACACTTCAATTCTTCCTTTATTCAAATACAATGAATGGTTTATTTAATTTCCAAACCTCTACATAACACATATTATTGTTGTATCTTCCAAAATTTATTCAAATGCAAATGGCAAAGGGTAGATATCACTAAATTCATACATAACCCAGTTATAAACAGAAGTTCAATGATTCTTTAAGGAGAAAGGGGAAGCAAAAGCAGTAATATATGGGCAGTACATACCAAAGTCAGACCAGATAGTCCTAGTACTGGAATGGGTTGGGATCTTGGTTGAGTATCTCCAGTTCCCAATTGTCCATATTCATTGTTACCCCACGCCCACAAAGTTCCATCTTCTCCAAGAGCTAGATTATGGAACGCCCCGACTGCAATATGCCGCATCTTTTCAAGTCCTTGAACTTTTACCGGAACATTAATTTGCTTTCTGATAGAAAAACAAAGAATAACAAATTTACATTCAGTCCGAATAGTACTTCCATGAGGATTATAATAGGATGAAAAGAATGCTTCTCAAACAGGACATAATATTGAAGAGACTAAGGCTATTGATTCTACATGTCCCCAGGAGGCCAAGGTTGACCCCATGTCCAGACATGTCCTTCACATGTCAGCACTGCTGAGTGTGTACCCCCAGCAGCTACCTATACAAAAAGTAACTAAGGTCAGTTGATGGTTTTTGAATTAATAATTAGATTGATGAGCCACTAGAACAGCGGAATCGCAATCGCATTTTCTGGTGCATTAAAAGAAACAAAGAAAAAAAACAGCCAACCATATATATTTAATGCCTGGAATGTCGATTTTTAGAGGGGGGATATCACCTGTCGTACAGAAAGTTTGGGTGCACAGCGCTGGGGAATCATAATATCCCTTCTCAAAGGCCTTCCTGTGTCATCTTTGCGTTCGAGTACTTCGCCACACTGCCCATACTCATTTCCACCTACAGTAGGAGCCACGATTAACAGGATGCCATTTTTAAAGAGAAAAATGAAAGCTTCATATATGAAATAGATGCTGAGGTGATTCAAGTTCATCCAAATGATGAATAGCAGTCACGTAGACGTATTGATCAAAGCCACTGATTATTAGGGAGTTATGATTTTAAACAACAACGATAAGAGCACTTGTAGGCATAAAAACTGCAGTGCCAATGAACAAGTGTATGTTGACAATCAATAAGTAGTTATTTACCCAATTAACTTCTTACTGCAATCCAAAACCAAGACTTGGTACAAATAAAATCAAAGCATATCAAATTCATACCCCAAGCGTAAGCATGGCCCTGATCATCAACAGCCAAACAATGCCACCCACCAATGGCAGCCTGAAACTCACATCCGAAAAGTCAAGGTTAATGAGAACCGAAACGCTTGTCTTGAGAACCGAAACGCACAGTTGCTCAGGAGAAACAAATACCTGGACAATTTTGACACCATCAAGAGCTTTAACCTGGCTAGGAACATTCTCGGTCTTGGTCTCAGGTGGGTGACCTAAAGAGCCCCTTTGATTCCATCCCCAAGTAAACAACTGAGCCAAGAATTGCGACATAAACGGCCAATAAACTCAAAGCTATAAGCTTGAAGGATCAAAAAAAAAGAGAAGAAAAATCGATGAAATACAGACTTTTCCGTCTTGGCAAATGGCGAGGGAGTTACGGCTGCCAGCGACGACGGAGGACACGGAGTAGGGTTCGAGCGACGGAACTTTGCAAATCCGTTCCTTGTCTTCGTTGTTTCCAAGCCCTAGCTGTCCATCTTCTCCAGCGCCCCTGGAATCGATTAGAGAGATAGGGGGTTCTAGTCAGCAGGATTGAAGAAGCTTCAGAGAGCGTAGTAATATAGAGCAGT
Organism: Polygonum aviculare; assembly: GCA_934048045.1. Taxonomy (NCBI): domain Eukaryota; kingdom Viridiplantae; phylum Streptophyta; class Magnoliopsida; order Caryophyllales; family Polygonaceae; genus Polygonum; species Polygonum aviculare. The sequence continues at coordinate 26,867,777 of OW204024.1, read as the reverse complement.
ATAACGATAAGATGAGCAGCGAAAACGAGCTCACCAGGCGATGACGGCGGTGATGGCGGGTGAGGGAGGCATTAGGACAGAAGACGGCGCCGATGTTGACGGCGAGACTATGAAAGCAAACAGCAACACTCGCCGACACACTGCACTCGGGCTGACCAACACTTGAAAATGGGGTCAATCAATTCCATTAAATAAAACTCACTTAAATCTGTCTCGTTGGGCGGCCAATGCTCTTAGGAGACCCTGTACGAAAATGTTATAATTGTGTTATACTATAAATTATGGTAATTTTTTTACTAATTTTATTGGTAATTGTTTTTGCTCAAGTTATTAGTAAATTTTTTGAAGTCATAATGGCTATTATGTTCATTCAATATAACTTATTTTTATTGATAGTAATATAATTATAGAAGGGAAGAAAATATATTAAGTAGTAGAAATAAAGTAACAAACAAATATTATGTCCATACAATATAAACATATAAACATTAAGTGAAGAATAAGACCCTAAGTATAATTAAGTAAAGTTGACACTTGACACATTAAGAAAAAAATACAAGAGAGAAAAGGGGACGGCAAATCGGCAATGCTTGCCTTCTTATGCTACAATCACGGAGGAAGCTATTAAAATTGAGAAATAGTCATGTAGGAAGGTTTCTTGCGGTGAGAAATAGGAATGAATGTACACCGTTGAATTATCTCGATCAAACACGCGTTAATCAACCAGAAAAAAAAAGAAGAAAAGGCTGAACGAAGGCGGAAGACGAAAGAGAACGCTCGCTCCCAATCTTCGCCTCCCCCAAATCCTCCTCCGCCATTTCCAGACCTCCGTCCATCCCATCGACCTCGCCACCTGCCACCTCCTTCGTCTTCTCCCGTTCCTCCGCCACTTCCGCCACCCTCCCCTCTCCCTACACCGGCTCCGCCAAGGTTTCAGATCGAGCCGTCAAACTCTCCGTCAGATCGAGCCCTAACGAATCACAACATGATTGATCCTGCCTCCCACCGCCTCGAGGACATCGAAGCCTGTTCCGCCGAGTGCAAGGTCCATATCGCTCAGGAGAAACGGGAGCTCAGGAGGAACTCGAGATCGAGGACTCGAGAACAAGGATTCCAGATTGGCTTGCCAGGTCGTTGTTAACCACGATCTGCAAGGTATGGTCATCGCTGTCATTGACTCTCAACAAGGATTCCAGATTGACTCTCAACAAGGATTCCAGATTGTTGTCCCCGTAATTCTCTTTGATCTGGTGTACTTCGGACTCGATTAGACCTAGAAATTGGCAAATCGCTAGGTCGCTTTTCAAATCTGTATCTCGTAAATTTGAATTTTGAAATTCCGGTTTCGATCTGCTCTGAGTTGATGGATTTGTGTGTGTAATTAGTGTGCTATAGTTCTGTGGACGATGCATCCATGGGAGAGAGAGGCTCGGTTGATGAAGGAAGCCATTACAAATGGACCAGAGGGCTATAGCTTGATAATAGAAATTGCTTGCACTAGAACATCTGAGGAGAGCAAGGAAAGTGTATCATTAATGTCTCCATTGAAGAGGACGTTGCATTTCTCCATGCCAATGACACTAAGAGAAAGGTGTCAACATTTAAGCCTAATTCGGAGGTTTTATGGCTGGATGACTAGCTTGAATCGTGTGTAAAACTTTATTCAATTGTCAATGTAAGTTCAGTTGTTGTTCTTCAATTGCTTGTTTTTTTGGCCTAGTCCATGTTTTGTTTCTTCAATCGTGTGTAAAACTCAGCCTTTTAGTTCTTCTTGGTGTGTTTTGGTGTCCTTAGTTCTTGCTAATGAAGGAGATGTGTCATGTGAGTAGTCAATGCACAATCGACGACCGTGATTGCACAATCGACGACCGTGATTGCACAATCGACGACCGTGATTGCACAATCGACGACCGTGATTGCACAATCGACGACCGTGATTGCACAATCCTTGGTCGTCATTGCACAATCGATGACCGTGATTGCACAATCCTTGGTCGTCATTACACAATCGATGACCGTGATTGCACAATCCTCGATCGTGATTGCACAATCCTCAATCATGATTGCACAATCCTCGATCGTGATTGCACAATCCACGATCTAGTTCACTCTAGTAGTGTAAAGCGGTTCCGATTTAGCTATGTTCTTGTGTGTTACTGCCAAATTGGAAGTGAAATGCAATAACTTTTGGCTCAGTGATCCGTTCGAGGCGTGTGAGCAGTCGTATCGAAGGTCTCGACGTAAGCCACGAGGTGGAGTCTTAGGTTTGCGGTTTCCGGCCCGGCATAAGACCAGAATCTAGGGGAAGCAGATAGGCGTCAGGGAGTCCGGGGAGAAAAGGGGCGTAACTTTGAGCTCGGTTATCGGAACGGGGCGTATTTTATGTCATTTCGAAGGTCTCTTCGAAACGGGGCTATAGGCACGTCCGAAGGTCCTGTGTGATGGGGGTTCTCGCAAAAAAAGTCGTTTAAGCCTTCAAAAACGCGTTTGAGTGTCCAAAACCGCGTAGTTAGGTCCCGTTTTGGAGCTTTTCATGCATCTGGGCTCGTCATAACTCATTCTGCAGGTCCGTGTGGCGAATAGGCACTGTAGTTCCCGTCGAGACCTTCGAAATGAGTGGTCATAGTAGAGTTGAACATATTGACATGGCTAGAAATTTATCTATTGAACCCATCCAGCTATGCAAACTTTTCACATGGAGTTGCACAAACTTGACCATTGAGTTGCACAAATTTGACCATTGAATTGCACAAATATTGACGAACAAATTGACCATAGAATTCAACACATTGACAATAGAGTTGAACAAATATGAATGAACAAATTGACCATATAGTTGCACAAACGTGACCATTGAGTTGCACAAACGTGACCATTGAGTTGCACAAATAGAATTCAACACATTGACCATAGAGTTGCACAAACGTGACTATTGAGTTGCACAAACGTGACCATTGAGTTGCACAAATAAAATTCAACACATTGACAATAGAGTTGAACAAATATGAATGAACAAATTGACCATAGAGTTGCTCAAACGTGACCATTGAGTTGCACAAACGTGACCATTGAGTTGCACAAATAAAATTCAACACATTGACAATAGAGTTGAACAAATATGAATGAACAAATTGACCATAGAGTTGCACAAACGTGACCATTGAGTTGCACAAACGTGACCATTGAGTTGCACAAATGTGACCATTGAGTTGCACAAACGTGATCATTGAGTTGCACAAATTTGACCATTGAGTCGCACAAATTTGACCATTGAGTCGCACAAATTTGCAATAGAGGTGAACAAATAGAGTTGAACAAAAAAACGAAAGAAAAGGGGAAAAAAACGAAAGAAAAAACGAAAAAAAGGGAAAAAAACGAAAAAAAAGGGGAAAACGAAAAAAGTGCAAAAAACGGAAAAAACGGAAAAAACGTAAAAAAACGGCAGAAAACGGAAGTAGGGAAAAAAACGAAAAAAACGGGTATGATACGCGTATTATACGCGAATAAAACGCGAATAATACGCGTATTATTCGGCCGTGTCTAATATGGGTTGTTTTTCCCTGCGTGATCAACGGCTGTGATTCATTCTTATTTCCTACCATAATAATCATTCCTACCGGATCCGGACCCATTAAAATTTGCTTTAAAAAAAACTCCCTACCCCTACCACCGCCGCTAAGATTCGAACTCTCGACTATTGGCATAGAAAAAGGACGCTAAACCACTGTGCCATTTATATTAGTTTGCTTTCTTTTTACTTTATATTTTATTTGTATATATTTACTTCAGTCTGAGGCCCCAGCCCAAACCGAGGCCCTGCGCAGGTGCACAGCTTGCACCTGCCCAAGACCGGGCCTGCTCGTTAGATCCTTTTACAAAAAAGTGATGTCTTAGGGCATATGGTTAGACAATTAAGATCTTGGACTAGTATTTTGATATCACCGTTTCGAATCTTATGAACAATGTTTTGTCCTTTCTTGTTAGAATTGGTTAGTAATCAATTCTCATCCCTAGTGAATAAGATTTAGTAAAACGGAAGGTAGAAAATCCTTATTTTACTTATAAAGCAATCAGGAATTAATTAATATAATTAATGACAATTTATTATAAATTGTGATTTGATGATGTCATTTCGAATTAAATGCTCTTTTTATATTTGTTTTACATAAAGATCTTTTGTAATGATGTTCACTCTTCTTTCTTTTGTCTTCTTTTGATTTTTTATATAGACCGATGATGATACGTGATTTCTTAGCATCGCGTAGAAACCATTAATCTTGTGTAGAACATCCCACAAGTCTAACCTTGTTTAGTCCGTGTTGATTCACTTTTACTTGCAAATAAGAGGGAGAGGAAGAAGACTTGGCTCGTCCTTGGATTGGCTAAGCCAACAAGGATTGAAACTAAGTTGATTATATTCGAACAAACCAAGAGAAGAAGGAGACTTTTCTCGGCTCACCTACAAAAATCACACAAATAAATCAAATTATTTCATTCAACAATTCCACAAATTATAACACAAATAACTCGAATTGTATTACATTAATTGGCGAGAGAAAAGAGAAGAGGATTGTTTATTGCTGATTGGATGAAGAGAAGGAAGAGCGATTGAATTGCAAGAAAACTCGAAGGCTTGATGGATTTAAAACCCTAGGAATAAACGTATCTCAAGTCTATTCCAAGGTTCAAATCTGAGTGTTTATTGAATGAATTCAAGTGTTTAAAAAGACAAAAGTCAGGCCAATAATGCTATCTTTTCTAACAAGCTTATCCTAGAAAAGTGATAGAATTATGCCTTACATAAAAAGTAAGCTAGTAGATAAAATAAATCAACAAGATAAACCTTGTCTTCCTAGGAAGATGATGCTCGAGTGCTCGACCCATAGGAGATAAGGCTCAGTCGAGTGCTTGGAGAAGGCAAAGCATAGTCTGATAAAAAATAGTCTTGCTAAAAATTTCAAGTGACAAAAACAAATATTGGCTAATCTAGAAAGACTTACACACTACCAAATCTGACACACTGATTTAGAGTGGAAAACCCTCTACAAACCAACTAGTTTGTATAGGGAAAAACCATTTGCCTTTCAAGCTTCAACTTGAAGTGAATCCCACCTTTCAAGCTTCAAGCTTCAACTTGAAAGGACTTAAAGAGCACTTTGTCTCGCTATATAGATCTTTTTGGTTACAAAAGTATCCATACTCCAAGAAGTGAATCACACACTCTCTTACAACTACTTTTATCTAAGCCTAACCCTCACTCAATACAGTTCACTCGTACTCAACCTCTCGAAGAACGAATCCCACGTTCTCCTTACATCACCACACTTGCAATTACAAGTATTCGCTCAAGCTCCATAGTTCTACCAATCAGGCACATGAAAGTATAAATAGAACTAGAAAGATTGATACAAGATTCACTCCATTTGCACAAGGAATGAATCATGTATAATCATTACAAAATCCTTCCTAAAATAGCTCCTAAGACATAATAAAATCATTTTCAATATCTTCAATTATCTGTTGATGATTTTCCTTCTTTACACACTTCAACTTGCCTAAATAAACACTTCTAGAGCATCTTTGAACTTCCCTTAATCAAACAACGCAACATTGTCTTTTATAGAATTTTGCACGTTTCTTTCTCAGAATACAAGTCGACGACCTTGTTTAGGTCGGCGAATTCATCGCCCGGCCGGCAAGCTGTTTGGAACCATCAAAACACAAACAAATTTTCTAACAAATTCTCCCTTTTGATGACAAATACCCATCTTTATCAGAAGAGATTAGGGGTCTTCTTCACCCGGTTCATCATCTCAAAAAGGCAATCTAAGCAAGCATTTCATAACTATTCCATTTTGGATCTATTTTCCCCTTAAACTTTCAAAAGTTCCCCCTAAGATTGACATTCACACGACGTTCAACAAATCCCCTCTATTAAACCTGAAACCCCTAGTTATTTCCCCCTTTTGGGATCATAAAAAAGATCAATAATCACAGAGAAATAAGCAAGACAAATATAATAGCTAATATAGGTAGCATGCATCATATCTAGTCAGCGACCATCAAGCATGGCAATGACAAGTAAAAACATCAAACCAGAGTAATTAAGTCTTACAACCCAATCGAACTTAAGAAAGTATTTTCAGAGATAAGGAATAATATGGTAGGGGTAGAAGATAGGAAAGTGGCAAAAGTCATAAAGCGCGCACAAGTCGTCGACTATCCTAGAGAGTTGACGACCTCCTTTATGCTCTCGAAATCTTCAACAAGAGGCTCCACAATCTACAACACTTTGTTCACAACCCTGGCCAGCTCTAAGCTCTATTTCTTTAATGTCTCAATTTCAGCCAACAAAGTCGTCGGCTCCATTGCAGACACCCCAGCCTTCACTTGATCTCCTTCACCATCCTTAGAAATCCAGACTCCTCTCACCAAGGACCAACTCATCTTTCTAAGAGTTTCCTTGTTCAACAGCCTATGCCTAGGAGTAATAATGGTGCCCGAATCCACAAAATGATCATGGGGAACCAAGATGTCGTTGACTAATTCTCCATAAGGCAAGGCAAGGCTACTATATAGTCTCAATAATATTCTTCATATACAGCATGATTAGTCTAGACAAGCGTACCTTTTTGCCTTTGAAGATCTTGTCTAGCACAAGCACCTCTTGAACATACATATAATGCCTTTTTTGCTCCAGGGGAAAAAGGTTGTTGATGAGGTAAGAGAACAGACCTTCTTCTCCACTCCCATCTTATTCACCAACATGGGACTAGTGGCCGGTTCAAAATCATCAATCAAATTCTTCAACAACCTCACAGAGTTCACATTCTCTGGCCACGCTCTCTTGTGGTAATCAGCAGACCCTTCATGAGGATCCTCCAAGAGGTTGACGACATCTTGACTAGTCATGTTGCCAGAATCCTCAATTGTCAATGACTCATAAAAATTCTGAACTCCCTCAACAATAAACTTCTCCTCACCAACCTTGAATCTTAATCCACTCCTAAATTACAAAAACACAACTAAAAATATTAAATTTATAGTCTTATCTTATAAAAGAAAACAAGTTAAAATTAACATTAAAATAAATTAAAAATTAAAACATTTCATTGTGATATGATATAGAAAAAATGAAATTAATAATAAGATAGTGTTACCTTAGAGTATAGAACCTAAGAATAAACACTTTAGAAATTTTCATAATAAAGTTATAAAAGTTAATTCAAAACTAATGACAAAAATATTTAAAAAATCTATGATAATCTAATCTAAGATAGAAAGTAAATGAAAAAATCAATTGTATGATGAGATATAAAAATTATCATCCATATTTGTTTTGGATATGATAAGAAAATAATATAATGTGTATAGTTTAAAATCTTTATAACTTTTGGTATCTACATTGCTGAAGTCATGAGAACTAAAAAAACACAGCTTTATTTATCTTCAATTATAAAAATTAACTATTGCAAGAAAATATCTTAACGATGGGGTCAATTATAAAAAATATATTGCCCCGTAATCCAATCTACCTTTGGTAGCCAATTCCATTTTGGTAATATATTATCAAAATCTACCTTTGGTAGCCAATTCCATTTTGTTAATATATTATCAAAGTTGGATAAGCAAGTTATTGTAGATTTTTTATGCACTTTATGTTTATGCACAATGGTAGCATACAATACAATAATAACTAAATATTTTTCTAAAACGGTTAGAAAACATAACAATTTTCTTAAAAGCGAATAATTATTTTCGTACGGACCTCTCAAAATTATTGGACATCCCTAAGTGACAAATACATTCAAATATTTACGATCCAACATTCTATATTGCCTAATAAATAACTCATGTTCCATGTACTGTCACTTAGGCCTTATCATCCTATGCTTAATAATTTTATATTTAAATATTCAAGACGGGATCGAACTATGGTATTAATAAATTACAGGTATGTTGAGACTTGGTGAATCGAACAACATATATATTACATAAAATATTGTACCTTACCGTGTAATTATAGTTTAAGCTTCTTACATCATTATAATTGATCTTATTGCCATGCATGAGAGGTGTTTTGAAATAGCTATATGTAGTATACGATAAAGTACTACCATGCTAAATGATTAGTAATTTTTAATAAATGAGTTATGATGAATTAATGTGATATCAAAAGTCCCAAACAAGATCAAGTCATCCACTATTATAAATAAGCCATTAAACTAGCTAGATTGTTACAACTTCTTAAATCATTTACAAAAGTTGAACCTTTTGGCCCCCACAATTCTCTTACTTGTGTCCTTCCCTCCCATCATAATGGCCATGAAACCTAGCGATTAACGTTATTCTAATCATAGTTCTCCTAACCTAAAGCTTATTCTAGCATCTTGCATAGGTTGTGTGTTGTTGTTGTGCTTGGCATATTGTGTTTACAAAGCCTTGTCACGAAAAAGGAAATCATGCCTTCAACGGAGGAGCCGGTTTGGTGTACCACATAAAGACCAACAACTGGATTCCAAAATCTCAGTTGAATCCCTCACAAAATCCACAAATAATTTTAGTCCCTGTAACAAATTGGGGTTGGGGGCCGCCGGAGAGGTGTATCTTGTAGAGTTTCAAGATGGATCAAAGTTGGCCGTGAAACGAATGAAGAAATCGTACATGTCAGATAAGCAACTGAAAGTAGAGATGGAAGTTCTTCAACAAATGAAGCATTCCAATCTCGTTGGGTTTGTTGGCTCATTCAGCTTAGAAGATGAAAATCTTCTGGCGTATGAGTACATGCTAGGGGGACACTTAACAGCATTTGTTCAAGTGGAAGCGTTACTACTTCACCCCCTTGACATGGAAACAACGTTTGACAATAGCCTTCGACACGGCACGTGGAGTAGAGTACCTCCATGACTATGCCTCTTGTAAGTTCGTCCATCGCGACCTAAAGCCTACAAACATTCTCCTCGGAGAGGGCATGAGAGCCGGAGTCGTCCAATGCCTTTTGGAGGCCTTGTGCGAAAGAAATTATAGGTATCTAAAATCAATTAAGTATAGATTATTGTTAAAATTTACTAATCAAAATCTATATGTATAATTAGTATGTAATTAAATAATAATGTCCTACTAGTTTACAATTGTTCAAGTATACATATTTTTTTGTTGAAAGAAATTTTTTGACTAGTTCCCTCCCGTTCCCTTCCGTTCCCTCCTGTTTACAAAAAAAGGGGTACATAGTCCTTGGAAATAGACGTGCTATTTGTTGCACTTTATTATTGCTTGGGTTTCATCTTTGACACCGTTTTCCTTTTTATTACATATAGCTAGAGATGCATACAAAGTAAAAAGTTAGGGTCCCCCTATTGTACTACTTAATTATAAAAATAGGTCGATAAATAAATACATATCACATTTGGACAAATTAAAAGTAGTAAGTTGAGAATTTTTACAACTCGGATGCATATAATGCAGGGGTTCAAAGTTTTGATTTTAAAATTCTCCAACTTGTTATATATAGTATTATAACATGTGTAAATGACCTAAATTCCTATCAATAATTCAATATGGCATTGTATGTTTTTATTGTCCTACGGGATGTCGTTATTGACTTAAATCATAGTGACTTTGCAACTGAGATTATTTGTGGAACTTACTATCGACTTGTTAGGTGAATTAGTCAATTGTGGGGACTATAGGCTACTTGCCACCGGAATACTACGGTAAGTATACATGTTTAGAAATTCCTCTCATACACAAATAGTATTTTGTTTAATTTGAACACTATGTTTAATAATAGGTTATATATATTTTTAATCTTTTTTTTTATTTTTATAGACAAAGCACAAATATCAAGGAAGCTTGATATATACTCCCTCGGTGTAATTCTTATGGAGTTGATCATGGGGAAAAGGGTCAACGGAGATAGCTTCTCTGGGCAAACTAAATCTTGAGAAAGGACAAAACCAAACTCACAAAATTAGTAGATGAGGCACTTCCCTTAAGTGACGACGACTACAAAAGCATGTTGGAGGTGGCCGAGTTGGCCACTCGTTGCACTAACTTCGATCCGGACCAGCGACCAGATATAAGCCACATCATGTCTACGTTAAATAATCTTATCATTGAGCTATGGAGACCTACCCGGGAGTGTGTAGAAAGTAGTCGTCCTTACGTAAATGAAAAGAGTCTTTCTGAAATTGAGGAGTCTTGAAAAGAGGAAGATCTAGAGGGGTCAACGACTATGTTTTATTCATCCAATGTAAATGTGTAATATTTTTGGATACTTGGTAAAAGCCCCATGGAACGCATAGGGGATGATATGAAGTCTTTCTAAATGTTTCATGTAGATACTTTTCTAGTTTAAAAAAATGCCAACAAGTTGCAGGTGTAATGAACTATATAGAAATACAACAATAAGTTGTGTGCAACATAGTTTGTGTTCGTAGCTCTTTTTTGATAATTGGTTGAGCAGGATGTGGTTTCTAGTCAGGTCACTGAAGAAAATTAGGTGGAATTGGGGTTGTGCATTGTACTTTAAAGTTGTGTGTTTATTAGATCTAGCTGCTTCTATTGCTAAAACTGGTATTTCAAATGGTCCAGATCTTACTAAGAATTGCAACTTATTACACATATCTGTTTCAGCTGAATTTATTTAAGATCAATTATCAAATACTTGTGATGCTAAATGTAGTAATTCATAGTTATTCATATGACATTCGTTGTAGAGTGTGCTAGCTTTACAATTAAGGACGACCTCTCAATGATCGAAACCCGATCGCAAGTTGCCTATCAAACCACAAAATTGACCCGAAAGCTTTCCTTTCACAACTGGCTAAAGCCAAGGAGACCACTCAAAAAGACATGGATGCATCTCTTATGGCTTGTGCTGTCGGGGAGCCGATCGAGTTTACAAAAACAAGAGCTAAAATCTGAAACCAGTGGCGTTACATCGCCGAACCTAAGCTCTCTAACCACCACAATTTCTGGTTCGAAACCCGCTTCAAGAATCCAAAGGATAAAAGGAAGAGTTGGGAAGCCCGGCTTACCACGTCATGGGCCAACTCCTTGTCTTGAGGGAGTGGAGTCCCGATTTCAAAACTCTCTCAGCACCTGCGCATCACCAAGTTTGTGGTTCCATTACACACAATTGCTTTGCTTCTTTTTTTTCTACTTCTGTCAGTTTCCCGTGGCCTCTGTGCCGGTTTGTTTTAAATTTCAGTTAGTGTCATGTTGTTTCGTTTGGCTTTTTGATTCTTGTATGTACCATCGTTATGAAACAATTAATGGAGCTTTTTTTTGTGTTTATGTGTCTTGTTTGTGTGCTTTTTGCGTTTCTCATTCCTTCATGGCTAATCATATTGTAACTTGAAAAATTAATTGGGTATGTACTAAACTGATGAATTGACGATGCAAATCTTTTATGTGCTACAAATTATGCTAGAGAGTCACCTCACGACAATGATAGTTTGGACCAGGAAGTTGAGTAGATCAGAATGTAATGACCTTAGGCATTTTGCTGTCATAGGAAAGCATGTATCAAAGCAAGTTTTACATATATAAAGAGCTTAAAGTCTTTCTTGTCGCCTGCATGTTAAAATGATCAAAAGTTTCTTCGTTGAGATAATTGCTAGCAATAATAATCATTTTTCCAAAATTAGGCACTCCAAATTCCTTCTCAATATCATTAAAAAACTTTCCAGCCTGACAAAATAAATATGACAAATCAGCAAAGTCCAATGTAATGCCTCCTGCTTTGTACCTGCATCACATGAGCATATAAATGATCTAAGCACCAAACAACAATTAAATTTCATATGTGATCAGGAATAGATCTAATTAAGAAAAATGCTTAAAATATTTCATACCCTAAGTCATGGAGGGCAAGAGCAACAACACAAAAGTTAGGAATTCCACTCCTTAGCAACTTGGCCAAAAGTATTTTGAAAAAGGTGTCATTTCAATTACACTACTCATATATGAGACATAAATAAATACATTAGATTGCATACTGTTAGCAACTAATATAGTAATACTAAAGAAGTAGCTAGTAATCAGGCAATAACAAACCCCAAAGCCTAGACTTAATGTTTCCTCTGGTAAAGTTAACACAACTTCAATGGAAACGGTTGTTGAACAAGTATGTCAATATTCAATACTTCAAGTTCATATTAGAAGATATCACAAAGGCTAATATGTTAATAACGAAACCCGACTTACATCAGTAATTATAAATGTGGTAGTAAAAATATAAATCTCAAAAAATATGAAGATTAAATTCGTCCACTCATAGAATGAAATGGCATGAGAAGAATGAAATTTTGATTTACCAACACAAAGCAAATTTCATCGGCGAAAAGGAGAAAGAACACAATCATCAAACTAATCAATGGTCATCAACATCTAGCAAAAGGCATTTCTTGTACCTCATGTTCTTCTGTCTTGTCGTTGGAGAAGATTTTGTCAAGCTCTTCTCTTGTTATGATCTTCCCATGCTGATCAAAAGACAATTTCACAAACAAAAAAATAATTAAATTGCTGTAACAATGACAAACAAGCATCATCATCAGATGCTCTTACTCCAAGTGTGTAGCCGTTCGTCAACGGCTCATTTTCAAAATCCAATCAACAATCATTCACAAGACATGCTCACTCATAGCACAACAATCATGAAACATATAAAACAACATTGCACACACTATCACACTTTCACAAGTTACAACACAATCACGCAATCTGTTTCAATACACTCAGAGACACTGATCAGACAAAGTCTTACAAACCATCACATCATTCATAGCAAACTCACAACACATCAAACCCACACACAAGCAGCAATCAAGGACTACTCATTTTCACAATCAAATCAAACAATCATTCATAAGACATGTTCACTCATAGCAAAACAATCATGAAAAAACATTTCAAAATCAATCGGGACTAGTTCCCAAAACCAATCTCATATTCACAATGCAAACTCTAACAAGTTAGAACAGAACCGAGTAAGCCGGAAATCGACTTACATCAATATAAAATCTCTGGACGAATTGCTCAAGAAAATCAATAGGACAAGTACGAGTTCCTGAATAAGATTTTAATCATAACATTAAGAACTCCACAAATACTAAAAAAAATTACCCGGAAGGTTAAATTAGATAAGGGATACCAACCCCAGACTATCAATAGATTTATAAATATTTACCACCCACACCGATCACAAATCCAAATTCTCAATTTAAACTCACTAATCATTGCCACTACCACAAAACCAATATACTCCCAATACCAACTTATACGATTGACTTATACGAACACCAATTTGATTTTTCTTAGTTAATTCTTTTCTCACTTTTCTTCCACTAGCTAGTGCTCATACTTTGACAATTTAGCCAACACCATTCTTGCTATTCCTTGGTTCGAGAACCACAACCCATTTAAACACTTCTCCCTGCTATAACAACTCTTTTTTTTGAATAAAAAAGGCTAATTTTATTCACAAGTAGCCGTTACAAAATTGCTAGATGAACTAGCTGTTTACATCCTTAAGGATATCCAACTTTTCAAACAAAATTCTAGCCTCTCTATTCTTTCTTCTCCATCTTGCAATCAGGCAGTTCTTAACTAGATTGATACTTATGCTAACACAAACCTCACTCTCCATTCTCTCATTCTTAAAAATGATTTTGTTCCTTGCCAACCAAGTGTTGTAGATCACCACACTGTGGCACACATTCCACAAACTGAATTTTAAGGACTTCCTTCCTTTCATGGCCAACGCATGCTGCTTCCAATCATCCACTGTCTCTGTCTTTCTCCCAATTTTCGCCCATTGAAGAACTGAATCCAACACTTTCATAGAGTAAACGCACTTGAACCAAAGATGATCTGATGTTTCTTGATGGTTACCTTGGCATAGGACGCACAAGTCTTCATCAACCTTCCCATACCTGCACAATTTCTCTTTGGTCATGACTCCTCCTTTGATTACTTTCCAAGCATGGAATGCCAACCTAGGAGTATTGAGTTTCTGCCAAACAATGTCCCACCAATTCACTTTCTCGCTCCTGCCTCTCAAGCTGTCATATAATTGCTTGACATCAAATTTCCCTTGTCTAAGCATCAGCACAACAGGCTCTCCCTCCTCTTCAAGAGAATTCTTGCACAGATCTCTTAATCTCAAAACTACTTTCCAGGTTGCACTTGAGTTCTGCTTGTACCTGGCAATCTAGATGCTCTCCCTTCTAGTATGGTTTTTCTCAACCCATTTATGCCAAACTAATTGAGAGCACTCCTCACTATAAGCATCCACCAGTAACTCAGCAAAGACCGCTTTGTTCCATGTAGAGATATCTCTCATCCCCAAGCCACCTTCATCTTTGGGCCTACAAACACTCCTCCAAGCAATGGGTACCTTGTTCCCTTCACATTTACCACTCCATAGGAAGTTCCGTAGTAGGCTAGTGATAGCCTTCACTACATTGTTAGGTAGCAGGAAGATCCTAAACCAGTAGTTTAGGATCCCATAAAGCACAACCTTCATCACTTCCAGTCTCCCTACATACGACAAATATCTGCTAGCCCACGCATTTATCTTGTTTTTGATCTTGTTCAACAGGCCATCAAAATCCTTACGGATAAGTCTGGAGCTGCTTAATGGAACCCCCAAGTATTTGACAGGGAGCTAGCCTTTCTCCATCCCCATGATACCTGCGAACCCGCTTTCATCATCTACTCCCATTCCGGCCCAAAACATCTTAGACTTCGCTTGATTAATCTCAAGACCTGACACCTCGCAAAACTTGTCCAAGACTTTCTTCACTGCTTCAACAGACTTATCACTCCCATGAGAAAAAATAAACAAATCGTCTGGAAAGCTCATGCTAGTAACTTTCGCTCGAGAACACCCCGGATGAAACTTGAACTCTCCCTGCTTCTCCATTCTCCTGAACGACCGATTCAAGTATTCCATTATCACCACAAAGAGATAAGGGGAAAGACGGTCCCCTTGTCTCAATCCTTTCTCACCTTTGAAGTGCCCAAAATAGCTTCCACCAATTTTAATCGTGAACTGGCTGCTTGAGATGCACTCTTTCACCCATCCAACAAGTTTAGGATGAAAGCCTATACCAATCATGACTTTACACAAGAATTCCAAGCACACCATATCGTAAGCTTTCTTCAAATCAATCTTCAGGGCGCACCTCGGGCTAATGAATTTTCCTCCATAACACTTGACAACCTCCTGGCACACGGCAATGTTATGCTTAATACTCCTACCTTTGATAAACGCCCCTTGCTATCCATCAATTACCTTAGACAACGCCTGCTGCATTCTGCTCACAATCATCTTAGATGTCACTTTGTTAATCACACTACAACAGGATATAAGCATGTAGTCGCTTACAGAGGAAGGGCTAGCAACTTTTGGAATGAGTGCAATAATAGTGTTGCCAACCTCACGAAGCATTCTTCCATGCACAAAGAAATCCAGCACAGCTTCAGAAAATTCATCCCCGATGACACTCCAAGCCTTCCTGAAAAAGTGAGCATTGAATCCATCCGGCCCGGGTGCCTTGTTTTTGCTGATGCTCCATAAAGCTCGCTTTGCATCCTCTTTGCTGAATTCTCTAACCATCTCTTCTCTGTCACTTACATCAACAATTTTTCCTTCCTGCAAGATGGACATGTCGCCTTCAGCACAGATCTTCTTCTTGCCTAGAGAGTTCTCAAAGTGCTGCAAAATCTGGTTTTTAATTTCAAGCTCATCATTGATTACAACTCCATTATCAGCAACAAGGGAGTTAATGGAGTTTCTCACAACCCTTTGCTTAATATTGTTATAGAAGTAGCTGCTACACGAATCCTGGAACTTCAACGAATGGATCTTGGCCCTTTGCTGCAAAATCGCGCTCCTAATTTTCAGGTCAGACTGTAGCTTCTGCAGGATCTCTTTTTCAAGGATCATAAGATTCCTATCAAGTGGTCTTTGCTGCAATTCTCCTTGGACCAATTTGAGCTTGCTTTGTCCCTCACACACTGCAGATTCAGACGACTCCAGGCTCTTGCTCTTCAATTTTTTCAAAGGAATTTTTAGACTTTTAAGCTTGGACACCAACCTAAACATCTTAACACCTCTCACTTCAGCTCTACTCCACTTATCTCTGACCACATTCAAGAATTCAAGGTGGTCAACCCAAGCGTTATTGAACCTAAAGGGAAGAGTCTCCTTTAGCTTAGCTCCAAACATCTTTAGTAACGCAGGACTATGATCAGAACATTCAGGTTCACCAAACCGGGCTTCATATCTTGGAACAACATCAAACCATTCTTGATTTGCCATTATTCTATCCAGCTTGCACATGACATTGGTGCCATCAGTATGTCTATTTGACCAAGTAAAGAAAGCACCTGTGAAATTGAGATCCCTGGATCCATTCCTGTTTAAACAATCATCACTTTCTTTCAATTTCAGACTCCTTCTCCTTGGCCTCTCTAATAGCATTAAAATCTCCCATGATTAACAATGGAGAACTTCCCACTGTACACGCCAATTGATCAAGATTGTGCCACATCTCTAATCTCTCCTGATCAACATTAGCAGGATAGACAAAAGAGACAAAGAAAGGAGTGCTAATCGCCTCAACCTTGAAATGACAATGGATCAACTGAGCTGACTCCATGACAATATCAAAATTACTAACAACGTGGGACTTCCAAAACAGCCAAATCCTACCATTTATTCTTAGGCATTTGGTGCTCCTACTCCAGCCTCTCAACAGACGTCTTGAGACCCCTTCCACTCTATCTTCTCTAACACGAGTTTCAAGAATGGCCAAAATATCAATTCCATTCCTCTTCACTAAGCTATTTACAAAGTCATATTTAGAGGGCTCATTGAGTCCTCTAATATTCCAGCTTGCTATGGATAGGCTATTCATTAGGAAGGATTGCATCATTATCACACCCATCCAATTCCCCTTCCTCCAGGCCTTATAACTTGCTCAAAAATGAAAAATTAGAAGCTTCAATCTGCACCTCTTTCCCTTTCACCTTAGCAGCTTTCTCTGCACTTTCTCTGCCATTTTTTGACCTCACCAATTCCCACTCTCCTTCCTTGTTCGCAGGGACTTTCGCAACAACTTTCTCCACTATTAATCCTCCTGTAGCCACACCTGGAACTGCTCTTGATGAGGAGCCATGCTCAACTCTTCGAACTTGGTTTGAATGCTGAGGCAAAGCCTGACCACCAGTTGGCCTTTCAGGTTTTTGTTTCTGAATCTATTCTTTCTTCTTTGGCCTTTCAAAGTTGCCCCTCCTCTGCCAATTGACCACCCTTCTCTGCCCACACTCTCCTACTGTATGTCCAAAGGCTTGGCATTCATCACACTTGGGAGGCAGCCATTCATAGCAAATAGGTTGGACTATAATTTCTCCATCTTCACCTTCGAAGGTAACTTCTTTCCTGAGAGGTGCTCTAGTTGAAATCTCCACAAGAATTCTAGCAAATGATAATCTTTCCTCATTCTGAGTCACTTTGTCCACAAAGATAGGCTTTCCTATGGCACTTCCAATTTTTTCATAGAATTCATCATCCCAGAACCTAACATCAAGGTCTAGTAAATCCGCCCACACCTGTGTTTTCTCATAACAAGAGGGATCAAGCTTAATCCCTTCGCTCCATCTCTTTAGTGCCAATGGCCTAACTCCTATCATCCAAGGACCATTACTTAGCACCCATTCTATGTCCTCCTCCTTCTCAAACTTGAAAACAAAGACCCCTGAGTCTGTGAGGATCACCTTGGGTCTCTGTATCCCTGTCCATCTTGCATTGACAAAGCCTTGCACAAAGCGGAACGCAACTTTCAACCCTGCCACCAGGCCGATCAAGCTTCTTCTCCATTTTTCTATTGTCTTCTCAACATCTTTCTTAGTGAACTTGATAACTCCCTCCTACATAGATTGCAACTTTCGACCTTCTTGCCCGCCTAACACGTTTGGCCCACCCACTCCTACTCCCACAACAACACCACTTGATCACTGCCATGGACGAGCGAACAACAAGACTAAAGAAGCGAAAGAACAGCCGGAATTAAGAATTCCTCAACTCTCACCGAAGCAAGCACAAACACAAGGTCCGACGACGGGACACCTAACTACTACCCTACCCGAGGTTTGAATCCGACCAACAGCGGCGGCAACCACCGCGACGGCCACTCGACCGGAATAGAAACAGGGAAAGACTATAAGCTTACCGGCAGCTTGATGCCGAGACGACGACGGAGTTCTTTGAGGGGACGTTGGTTGTCGGTTCCGGCGAGAGGACTCGATGGAGGAAGATGGGCATTGCAACTCAACCCCAACGTCGACGAAAACAAGGCTGGTCGACGATGGCGAACTCCGACAAATCCGATGGTTACTCTTCTGGCGAAGAACGACGGAGGTTCAATCTCCGCTAAGCTCGGTGGATAGAGACAAAGGAAGCGGATCAATCCAAAGAAAATTGACTTTTGCCCCCAACCTTATCATATAAATGAATTTGATCGAAAAGTAATTACCAAGGAAGAAACACGTTGATCGGCCTTCCCTTTGAACATATCTAAACATATATCTATCTCTTAAGCATATATATCCATACACGTTGATGACATTTTTTAAAATTTTATTATTATTATTTTTATTATTATTATTATTATTATTATTATTATTATTATTATTATTATTATTATTATTTTAACACCGAGGTCCAAAATAAACTCCGCATCCAAAACCTGAAACCAAAATGGGAATCGATACAACCGAATATTATATAATATCTCTCTTAAGAAAAATTTCGACCCGAAATTTATTTCAAAACGAATACGAAAATGGAATCTAAACGAGACCCGAGGTTTCACAGGCGCTACCACCCACTAGCGTGAAACCGCCCGGTCTTAATTCATCTCGACAGCGACCCTGAACTCGATCCTGATGCATAAAGTCTTGATGACCCACATCTAAACCACCCTCCCGTAGTCCCGTTTGCCACCTTCGTGACCACTCATCTCTGGCACATCCACTCGACGTTGGCGTCATACACCCATCTTCCACACCTCCGCCCTCGCCTCCCTCTTACTCTCCACCACAACTCCCAAACCGACAAACCCTAGTCATGGTCGGTGTCGACAACCTCGTCCCTTTCCTCATCAGACCCCAACTTACATAAAAGTAGAACCATTGGCGAAATTGTTCTTCTAATGACTTGTTCTTTTGCGTCGCTTATGTCTGGATTTGAGGGGTGTACGTAGTTGGCCAAATAAAATCTATTTGGAGCAATGACATACTTAATTAGGCAATTAAATGTGCATGTATGCATAAACATATATATAAATGTGACATACTTAATTAGGTAATTAAATGTGCATGTATGCATAAAAGTATATATAAATGTATATTCTTACTCCGTGAAAGGCTCAACTTCTTTACAATAAGGCGACCACCTAGTCGCTAATAAGGTGCGAAGGTGCAAACTTTTACCCTAACAATTAGCTACCAACATGGTCGCCAAATCCGCTACCATGTGGTCATGAATTTGAGCTCTGCAATTGGCTACAAATGTGGTCGCCAATTCTAGCTACCACTTGGTCATGAATTTGAGCTCTGGAATTGGCTACCAAAATGGTCGCCAATTCTCGCTACCACTTAATTGCGAATTTAAGCTCTGGAATTGGCAACCAAAGTGGTCGCCAATTCTCGCTACCACTTGGTCGCGAATTTGAGCTCTCCAATTGCCGACCAATCTGGTCGCAAATTTAGCTACCACTTGGTCGCTAAGTGTTGGTGCCCATTTTTCCCGTTACATGTTGGTGACTAAGGTCTCTTTGGTCGCTATTTTTTTTTTGTTTTTTGCTTTTCCGGTCTGGACGCTAAACAACGACCATTTGATTTTAGTCGCTAAATTGTGGATGCTAACTCAACCAAATGGTGTAGTGCCACTTCGCATCTAGGCCATCCATCAACCGGGTCCTGATCTGGAATCGGCGAGCCCACAAGGCCGCCGAGCCAGCCTGGCCGAGATGCTCAAGGCGGAACTTGCTGGGATCAAAGTCGAGAGTGTCGGCCGGTTTGAGGTCTCGTGCTATCTTTAGTTATAAGGGCAAGATGCTCTTTCAAAATTGAGGTGACAACGTTGGAGGGGTAAAGGGGTTGACGGCATCAGAAGATACCATTCGCCAGAAAAGATGTTTGGCGGTGGAGATTGTGATTACAATTGATAAATTTTGGGGATATGTTAAGGGATTGATTTACGTGAGTAAAAGGGGGCAAGATGAACAATGAGGTGTTATAAAACTGGATTTTTTTTATTTGATTTATAATTTCTTTTATTTCGTTAACAAAAATAAGAATTATCGAAAAATTCATGAAATTTGGTTACGGATGAGCAAAAGCGCATAACACATGGGTGCTAAAAGGAAAACAAATTTTTCTTTGGGCACCAAAAGGAATATTAGCAAAACCACGAGGGTACCAAAAAAAATTTCCCTTCATTTTATTATTATTTATAATTAAACAATCAAGAAAACAATCAAGAAATAGTACAAGCCAACCTTTCTAAGAAGATGTCATCGTTTATCTTTTCTTCCCATTTTAAGTAAATAAATAATTGTTTATAAACACATAGAACAAAACTCACAAAATTTACAGAAAACCCCAACGTAGGGCACGACCCGAACTTTTCCAAAACCTCAGGGGTACCATCTAGAATAACTTTTTTTAGGGAAAAAACCAAAAACTCGAGGATACCAAATGGAATTTCCTTGTATTTTACATTTTATTGGAAAAAAATCTCGAGTAAGGCCTAGGATTATAACTAGTAAAGTATATAACACTTACCTGTTTCAAAATTCATGCAATTTGTAAATTTGATTTAAAACTTTTTTGCTTTACAGAGCGGTTTAAATTAAATCTAAATTTAAAGAGCAGTTTTGTGCAAACTTGTATAATTAAATGGTGGATTTTTACATTTTAATTAAATACAAAAGACAAATCCAATTCGTTCTATTTTCCAGATTATATATATGTGGGGGTAATTCAGGCATCTACTATAATACAGTATAAAACAAAACCCAAATCCGTGTAAAAATTTGTGCCACGTCATCAAGCTTGAGTAAAATAATACTTTTATTTTTTGCATTATATTTTCTAAGAATAGCCCATTTATCTACTTTATATCTTATCCAATTTCCTTATATTTGATTGATATCTAACCCAATTTTTGATATCTTAAGATCTTTCCTAACTTGATTTTTTTAACATTATATCCTTCTATGGCTAAAAAATATTCAAGTAATTTTTTTTGATAACTTAACAATTTCCCTTATTAATAAATATATATCTTTGTCATTATTAAATCTTAAAGAATAGTGAAAAAACTTTCACATATGTCAATAGTATACTAAATAATAATAATTTAAATATGAAAAATTGAATATCAATTTTTTAGAATTAACATTGTATTAATAAAAGTACATGTATAAGTCAATAGGTTCGGACTCTGGTCTATCGAGTTTGAATTGTAAATTTTCGAGTTAAAAGCGGATTCGTGTCAAATTTCAATGTCGAATCGGTTAATTCAGATTTATATTTACATTACCCGTACATGGTACGGGATTTGTACTAGTTAAATTTTAATTGACATTTCATGCTTAGATGCTTAGGTCTAGTAGGGGAATAAAAGAAAGGATATTATTATTTCAAGGATATATAACTAATTGTTGCAGATTTGAAAGACATATAACTATTTTCTTAGATTTCAAGGATATATGACATTATTATTCTTAAATAATAAGCCCATGTTACTTAGACGAAGTGTGAGTAATATGGAGAAACACAACCATCTTCCTGCAGCTTCTCACCACCAAGAAAGTTCTTAAGGAAAACATAACTGGTAAACTTCACATCCTATTTTCATTGCCTTCACACTTTTTTATCATAGAGTCCTTAATTACTCTAATTTTAGAAAAAATCATTTAAGATGCAGCAATAAGAACATATTCCGTACTTTGTTTTTTTGTAGAAGGCAATAATAGCACACTGAAATCTACTTAATTCTTACCTATTAAATCTCCTAGTTATAGCCTTACCTTAAATAAAAACATATATATATTAAGTAAACCAAACATCCACGTACAATTTATATAATGTAGTATAATATAGTGTAAACCTAACATATA
The DNA here is from genome assembly GCA_934048045.1 of Polygonum aviculare. Taxonomy (NCBI): domain Eukaryota; kingdom Viridiplantae; phylum Streptophyta; class Magnoliopsida; order Caryophyllales; family Polygonaceae; genus Polygonum; species Polygonum aviculare. Next base: position 26,845,578 of record OW204024.1, on the reverse strand, counting down.
TTTAATGGGGGTTGTGCCCTTTTTCAATAACCCTAATAATTAAGTTTTAAAATCAAAAGCTCAAATAAGAGTGTGCTCGATGGTTGATTTGTCAAAGGGCTGGACTTCTGGAATCAGAAGGTCAAAATAAGGATCAAATACACAGCGCCCCATGTATAGCAAAAGACGTGGCAAAGAAGATTTTAGTAGTCCTCCTTTCATTGAGTTTATGAAGAGACATACCAACTGTATACACACACAACACAATGCACAACTCACACAGCGCTAGCAACCATGCTGGAGAGGCCAAGGGTCAAACCGTCAAACCAAGGTTTCAGTGTGTCAATCACATCTGTGCCGTGCCTGTGAATAATTTCAAAAGGAAAGAGGTATTTGTTACATGCTTTCCTTTTACAGGAATCAGCAAGTCAGTTGAGTGACAAGGACACTACTGGCATGAACAAATAAGCAGCTCAAATCAATTCCATAATCCAATAAAACTTCCTCCTAATATTTTGGTTTCTCTTGTCAGCCGTTTGTTTATCAAATCTCTGAAGCCTAAATGTCCTTCAAATGGAGTTAACTATATATGTGTTCTTCTACGTGGAGGTATATTTGATGGTTCATCTCTAAGCTGTTACAGTTTAGAGCAAGAAGACCTCCACAACATCATGTAAATGGCAATCCAAACACTTGCACACATTCGAGTATCCGATCTGCAGATACGTAAATCACCGAAGAAAAATAGAAGATTTACTAGTGGGAGAGGGGCAACCGTCTAGCTGCAGAGCAGGGTGTCCCTTGTTGCATTTCCTGTTGTTGGGTTGACCCTGAGATAGGTAAAAATGATTCAATTTGAGGTGTGTTTGTATGTAAGAATTGGTTACAAAGCGCGGAGAATCCATCTTACCCATCTGCAACTTTGCAGAGATAATCTCTTTGATCCTCTCTCAGGGGAACATCAGTGAAATCTGTGTAAAACAGGTACACTCATACTAACTCGGCAAATCAGCAGAGACGCAATTAAAGCAAAAGAAGCGCATATTGCTCACCCGCCCCTGTAATATTTGTGCCCTTGAAGGAGGTGTTGCCCGTGGTCAATGCACCTTCCAGGTTAGCATTGGTTAAGTTGGCCTACAATAGAAACGTCCAGGGAACTACAATAAGGCAAGTAATGAAGTTCCATGCCCAAACCTAGTCACATGAAGATAAGGTTCCAAATATTGGGATCCTAGACACATGAACATAAGGCTCAAATGCTCCTCAGAATACTGTTGATTGTATAATAACACCATTTACCTTGTTGACATTTGCTAATGAAAAGTCAGCACTCCTTAGATCAGCCTCCGATAGATCAGCTCCTGTAAGTTGCCACAGCCTCTCATACTTTTTAGTACCAGCATATGTATACTTAGGACAGTGTAGTGAAACATCGAGTAGAATAAGTTTGGGAAGCTGCACAGAGTGAACCTGTTAAATCAGCATCGAAGAAGCTGGCCCCGATTAGTTTGGCGGCTTTGAAATTGGCCTGTCGCAATATGGACTGCAAAGAGGAAATCAAAATTGGAAAATGAAATCACAGACAGCCAGATTCGAAGCGACGAAAGCAAAGCAAAAGCAAAAGGGACTCGCCGTCTTGAAGTCTTGCTTGATCAAGGTCTTGCCACTGAAGTCCTTGCCGGTCAAATCCTGGCCTCTGGTGACCTCTTGCCCGTAGGGGCCCCCTCCCTGCCATCACAACCACAGCAAAACCTATGCTCTCAAAATTCGTTCAATTGGAAAAGCAAAAAGGGATAAATACACAAAAAATCGGAGACCTTGAATGCCAGGGCGGGATCCGCGAACAGGAGGGGGAGAGAGACGAGCGCAATGAAGCCGGCTCCGGCAACGGACTCCGCCAAACGTACCGGCGACAATTTTCCGCCGGAGAGTCGTAAATGGGCTCTAGTTACTACCTGATTGGTCAAACCAAAACACGATATGCCAGAGGTCAGATGCCAAGTTGCGAGGGAATGAAAACGGAATTCTAGTGCTAGTACATGGCGACTATGCAGTTGCTGTTTGGGTGTCACACGGATTTTCAAATTGGAGGGGACGTGGAGAAGCGCCATTGCTGGCTGTATGGATAATCCTTCTTTCTGCGCTTCTATTTGCGATTTGCACCCACCCCTTACTCAAGGAGTCTGCCTCTAATAGATAAAGTCATAAACCTTACCTCAAAGTCAGACAACATTCCGGTCCAATAAGCTTCCTTTTATATAAATTCCCTTTACAAGGCTCTCTGAGTCTTGGATCAAAAAAAAAAAAAAAACTAAACATGTTGGGTCGGGTAGATTCGGGTTCAGGTCAACTCGGGTCGGATCTTGACAGGTTATCATACACGTTAGGGTCGACCTAACACGTGAAGAATTTAAAATTTTTATGGTTATTACAATAATAGAGGGAAGGGGGTAGGGAGGCCTCTTTTGAAATCTTTGTGTACTAACTAGCCCATCCTAAAAAAAAAAGGAAGTAACTAGTCGGTATAAAAACCCCTTCCACCCCACTTTTTCCATTTTCACTCTCTCTCCTCTCTTTCTCTTCTCATACTCTCCCTCCTCTCTCCTCTCTTCCTCCCTTTTCTCTCTCTCACCATTAGCTCCATTCCGGCGCCACCTCCTTCTTCTCCGGCCACCTCCGGCGCCTCTTTTCGTCGATTTCAACATCCGGTAACCGATTTTCCTTCCTCTTTCTTCAATCATTTTCTTTCTCCGATCGATTTCGACGAATTTTCCAGATTTGCAGGGGGTTTCGTGTTTAATATCGTAGATTTGAAATTGCTACATCTAGATTTGGAATTTCTAGATCTACATGTTTTGAAACGACTTTGTTCAAGTTTTTATCTCTCTCTCAAACTTGTGATATGAATTAGATGGTTGATTGGTGTTTTGGGATGATTTCGTTCGAGTTTTGTGTATGGGTTTCGTCGGAGACAAATTTTATGCTTGTGGGTTTTGATGGTGACAAACTCTGTGTTTTATGAATTTTATCGGTGACAAATATCGGAGACAAGTTATGTGTTTATGGGTTTTGACGGTGACAAGTCTGTGTTTTATGGGTTTTATCGATGACAAGATTTTTTGTTTATGGGTTTTATCGGTGACAAGTTCTGTGTTTATGGTTTTTGACAGTGACAAGTGTTGTGTTTATAGGTTTGGTGGTGACAGGTTTTTTATTTATAAGTTTTGACAGTGACAGGTTTTTTGTTTACTGATTGTGGTTAATTTGTTCATATATTAAGTATAATTATGGCCTATCAGCTCAAATGGTAGAGCAACGTGCTTAATGTACGGTAAGGTGGGTTTAAATCCCGCATAGGCTCAATAATAATTTTTGACAAAGAGTATTTTGTACACGGTGACAAGTTTTTTGTACGTAGTGACAAATGACAAGATTTGACGATAATTTAACCGATGACAAGGCTTATGACAAATTCGGTGATATTAAAATAGGTGATAATACATGAACAATGACAAGATTTAACCACAATTTAAGTGATGACATGAGGACGAAAAAATAAACGATGACAGGGTTGATAATAAACGGAAATTTGGGATGGTGACAAGATGAGCTGTGACAGGATGAACGGTGATAGGTGACAGGATGGTCGGTGGGACGCAGTGGAACGCGCGTAATTTTGGATATGGAATGGGACGCGGTGGCAGCTCGTAATGTTTTTTTGGCCAGGGGTAAATTTGGAAAACCGACTAGTTGCTACATTTATTTTTGGGACGGGCCATCCGCTTCTTTAACTTTTCCCGATAGCCCATATCCCATTTTTCGTCACAATAATATTACAATTAGATAATAATATTTAATAATAAAATATTATTTTTAATAGATTTTATAATAATATATTATTTATAATAGGTTTTATGATAAAATATATTATAATACTTACAATATAATATATATATATATTCTACATAGAGAAAGAGTCATGTAGGAAGGATTGTTGTGGTGAGAAATAGGAATGGATCTCCACCGTCCGATCTAACGGATCCAATGGCTCAGATTTAATCAAATTTGACAATTAAATTCCCCCCCCCCGCGCGTTTTCGGATAAAACTGTATTTTCAGAATTTTTTTTACATTTCATATTTAGGCATTCTCTCTCTTCCCGAATTCTCTCTGTTTGTGGAATTGCTCCCGACTTCATCTCCCCTCAAATCTTCTTGTCACTGCTCGGAGACCGCTCCTCTCCATCGCCAGATTCATCCGCTCCTCTCCGCCGGATCTGGATCTGCATCTTCTCCGCCTTCCTCCGCTCGATCTCTCCTTCGCTCGATCGCAGACGCTCGATCTCCGCCGGATCTCGACCGCCTTCCGCCGGAGAAGCCTCTTTCTCCGCCGGACCAGTCCGTTTCTCATCGGGAATCGCGGCGAGGGAGGAGAAGGCGTCGAATTGGGGCCCGATCTCGCAGATCTGGAACTCGGAGGCCCCGATCTCGCAGATCTGGAACTCGGAGGCCCCGATCTCGCAGATCTGGAACTCGGAGGCCCCGATGTCGGCATTGTCGCAGGCGAATCGGCCAAATTTGAAGAAGAGAGCGACGATGATGGCGTCTCCGAGGAGGAAGACGAAGTGGTGGTTGACGATCAGGGAGGAGAAGCGGCGGAGGATGAGGTCGGAGAGCCGGCAGAGGATGAGGTCGGAGAGCCGGCGGTGAAATAGGATGAGGTCCCTGCCTCCCTCTCAGCCTCAGGTAGTTCACTACATTTTATGAATTCTCAATTTCGTGTTTCAATTCATGTGAATCGGTCATTTGAACTTCAATCTCATAGTGCGGATTTTTAGCGCTTCCTTGTTTGATTTGTAGAAACTGATTTCGCTGATCTGATCTCTGAAATTGTGCAGAGGAGTCATTGGACAATCATCCTCTGAAATCCACGATCGTGGTTGCACGATCCACGATCGTGGTTGCACAATCCACGATCGTGGTTGCACAATCCACGATCTTCTACTCCTCTGTCACGTTCTTCTTCGTTTGCAAGTGTTTACTCAGATTGGCAGGGATTGGAGCGAGGTGGAAGAGGAATTTCCTGAAATCGGTAAGCTAGGCGGTTAGATTGCGGAAACCTTCATCCTGTAATTTTGCTTCAATTGTGCAATCGAATTTCTGCCAATAATATAGTGAGAGATCTGCGCTCTTCTGCATACTCTGCTGTTATGAATTTCTTAGCTAGCGATCTTCGGATTTTGAAATCGGTGAAATCGAATTTCTGTGTTGTTTGATTTGAAAAAAAACGTGACCATTGAGTTGCACAAACGTGACCATTGGAGTTGCACAAACGTGACCATTGAGTTGCACAAACGTGACCATTGAGTTGCACAAATGAATTCAACACATTGTCAATAGAGTTGAAGAACAAATTGACCACTGAGTTGCACAAACGTGACCATTGAGTTGCACAAACGTGAACATTGAGTTGCACAAACGTGACCATTGAGTTGCACAAATAGAATTCAACACATTGGCAATAGAGTTGAAGAACAAATTGAACCACTGAGTTGCACAAACGTGACCATCGAGCTGCACAAACGCGTACATTGAGTTGCACAAACGTGACCATTGAGTTGCACAAATAGAATTCAACACATTGACAATAGAGTTGAAGAACAAATTGACCACTGAGTTGCACAAACGTGACCATCGAGTTGCACAAATAGAATTCAACACATTGGCAATAGAGTTGAAGAACAAATTGAACCACTGAGTTGCACAAACGTGACCATCGAGTTGCACAAACGTGTACATTGAGTTGCACAAACGTGACCATTGAGTTGCACAAATAGAATTCAACACATTGACAATAGAGTTGAAGAACAAATTGACCACTGAGTTGCACAAACGTGACCATCGAGTTGCACAAATAGAATTCAACACATTGGCAATAGAGTTGAAGAACAAATTGAACCACTGAGTTGCACAAACGTGACCATCGAGTTGCACAAACGTGTACATTGAGTTGCACAAACGTGACCATTGAGTTGCACAAATAGAATTCAACACATTGACAATAGAGTTGAAGAACAAATTGACCACTGAGTTGCACAAACGTGACCATCGAGTTGCACAAATAGAATTCAACACATTGGCAATAGAGTTGAAGAACAAATTGAACCACTGAGTTGCACAAACGTGACCATCGAGTTGCACAAACGTGTACATTGAGTTGCACAAACGTGACCATTGAGTTGCACAAATAGAATTCAACACATTGACAATAGAGTTGAAGAACAAATTGACCACTGAGTTGCACAAACGTGACTATCGAGTTGCACAAACGTGACCATTGAGTTGCACAAACGAAAAATAATCAAAAAAAAAATCGGAAAAAAATCGGAAAAAAACGAAAAAAACGAAAAAAAAAACGAAAAAAAGCGGTTTTAATACGCGTATAATACGCGAATTATACGCGTATAATACGCGAATGATTCGGCCGAGATTTTATGGGCGCGCGTGTGATGGGCTGTTTCCTCCGCTTGATGAACGGCCGAGATTCATTCCTATTTCCTACCATAATAATCATTCCTACCGGATCCGGACCAATATATATATAATATATCGGGTTTAGGTTAATCGGGTTCGGTTTTTTTTCTTTGCTCGCTACTATTCGGGTCGGGTTTCAACCCAAAAGTTTTCGGTCGGTTCGAGTCAATTTTTCATGTCGGATCAGGTTTTGACAGCTCTCGACTGTCCAACAAATTAAAATAATCTAATTTTTTTTCATTTCAATTTTTTGTCCTTTTAATTTTCTTTTCTATTCTTCGATGAAACTTATCATTCTAATATTAATTGAAAGGCCAAAACATCAATGTGACCAAACCATGTTCTCACCCCTCAAATTCCACTTTCTTTCCGGCTTTTTAGTATTTTTTAACCTATGACTTTGGTCTACCATTGATCATACTCGTTTTTTAGCCACGTAGATTCTGGTCTCACCGCATATTAGATAAAAAAATGTTTAAATCACTCAAGCTTTCCTTATTAATTATTTATGATCCATACATACTTTTTTATTTTTCATAAGACATATCTTTTTTAACCTAATATCTATTTTTTCATATTGGATCTAATTATTCATCTCCTTTCATATCTATCTATTTGCTATTTCCTTATCATTTATTGGAATTATACATGTTTCCTTATTAATTATTAGATACGTTAAGATCATAATTTTGTTGCCTTGTATTTATCTAGGATCAAATATATATATATATATATATATATATACTTCATCTATAATTTTTTTCTTATCCATACATATCTCTGGTGAAAACTTTTCTTATTCTATAAACTGAAAATGTGAACAAAATAGATAAATATGTGAACACCAGGATGAAATTTGTGAACATAATAAATTTTATTATGGATTGTATTGTATTAATATATGTAATAACACAAGTTCTTAATATCATGTGATATGGACAAGATTACTACATATAATAACATAATAACATAAAATCAAAAAATATTTTTTTAGAGTTCATGTATTTCTGTTTTGGGTTCACGTATTTCTATTTCATATTCACAATTTACAGTTTATAGGTTAAGGAAAGTTTTCATTTGATTTAAAGCCTTTTCAAATTTCATCCTAGACCAAGGTTGTTTCATCTCGATCATATTGATATTTTTTTAGTTATTAAACATATCATAGATACATAAGTTGTAATATCCGCAAATTTTATAAAATGGACTATGAAATTCTCCTTAGTTTTATGACTCAATTTTGTCTTTGGAACGACAAGAGAATGGGCAATGGTCACCCGATTAACCGAATAGCGTTGGATAACGCTAAACGGATACCTTAACTTCAAAAATTCATAAAACCTTCATTAGAGCTCGGAATCGAGTAATTCCAAAGCCTAATGGTAGATAAAGGAGTCTAGTTTCATCCCTCAAAATTTGAGACAAATTCCGATAAGTATCCAAAAAGTTATGCCAATTTTTCCAAGACGCTACCCAGTCCCCAGGAGGGAGCGACCGCCGCCAAAATGGCAGCGACCGCCGCCTTGCTGCAGATGCAAGTGGCCCGACGGGACGTTTTTCTAGTGGGCGCCGGGGTTTTGGGAGCTGTTGTAGTTTTGATTGGAGATCTATCCTAAGACCTTTTGGGCAATGTCAACTATGGTTTGTCAACCCCTTTTGGCTTGTTAGGCTAGATGTCAACTCTCTTTCTTGGATTATTAGGGAGATGGAACACTATAAATAGGGATTGAAGATGATGGATTAAGAAATTTAAATCTCTTCTCTCTCCCTCCGAAATCTCTCCCACTGTAAAGAGCTAGTGTTCTTCTTGCTACTGTTGGCAAAAGCTCGTCGAAAGGTGGCCGGAGTCGATCGGAGGAAGCTTGCAAAGTCGCGCCGTCGTCGCTGCAGTAGGCAGCGACCGCCGCCAACAGGAGCAGCGACCGCCGCCAGGGGCAGCGCCCGCCGCCAAGCAGGCAGCGACCGCCGCCAGTGCATTCCTTGCACTTTGTGTCCGAGCTTCGTTCTAAGCCATTGCCCGGGCCGTGCCTTGCCTTTGCCTTGCGTCTTGCCTTGCCTTAGGCCTTGTCTAGGGCCTTGCTAGCCTCGACTCCATGCCTCGATTAGCGTTTTTAAGAACGTCTTAAGGCAAGTGGATGGTTCTTCGTTTCCTTACTCGATAATCGTGAAATTGCTTTCCGTTATCAAAATAAATCGTTGGGAACAAACTTGTTTGCTAATCATTTGATTAGGATTATTATGCTTAGAAATAATGACCATTGTTATTATTTATTATTATCGAATGCTAGACTTGGACTTAGGTCTCCGATGATGTGTGGCCTTTGATTGTTTCCAAGTCTCTTTTCGAGACTTTGCTCTGGATTAGCTTAAGATAGGGATTGTCGGTTTAGTGATCCGCTGTCTCTTTATAACATATTAGGAGGTATATTTAGCTATCGGCTCCTGATACTGGGTCATGACTCTGCCTTTCTCCGAATAGAGAGGTTAACACTCTTGCAAAGTGTTGAGGACTATGCTCCTTACTTTGGCTCGTCCCTCATTAGGGCTTGCCTATCTCTAAAAGTCACTAAGTGAAGTGCTTTGATTTATAACTAATGAAAGATTAGTGCTTCGTGCATAGTAATCAATGAACGCGGGGTGATTAGTACAACTTGGAAAATCACTCCGGGTCCACATTATTGACAATCGCCTATCCAATCTGAATGCATAACTCGAGTTGTTAAAATGCCTATAAAATGGCAAGATGGGTTCAGGTGTATAAGCGTCCTTGTGGCCACCTCCCTGTCGGCATCGTCAAGTTATGATGAGGTTGATACGATTCGATATATGTTGGATGCTTTTCAAACTCTCGAATGTTTAAGTTCCCAACGAAACAATAAACACATTTCCTTTCCTAGGCGTTATCTTCTAATAACGTCCTATTCCCGAGGAAGTTCTATCTTCTCTCATTACCCTTCGTACACCGTGCCAAACACTTAAACCTCTCGTTCAGACTGCTATTTTGATATCATCATGATGAACCTCGACTAACGTGCACCCACGAGTCATCATATGGCTAAGAATTGCCGTTATGTCCGACCTTTCTCAGAACCGAACTCTATTCTACCACTTGCTTAGTCTCGCGTTAGACTAACATCCCTTCTTTCTTTCCCAACTTTGTTGGCTGATATTCCTTGCCTTTATGGGGATATCAGATAGGAAAGGGAAGGCTGTTCAGAAGGAAGCCGGAGACATCAAGATCTGCAGGAAGGAAGGAAGACAGGAAGGAAGGAAGGAAGAAGTCTTTAAAACGTCTTTTGTTTTGACCATACTTTATGGTTTCCACATGCTTCCGTCTCTATCCGAGACTTGTATATTCCGCTGCAAACTCTTTACTTTTGTGTTACCAAACAACTAAAGATGTAAGAGCCTTTGTAACCGAATCCAACTTTTGTTATAAAAATAAGATTTGGTTTTTATTATTCTCGTGTTACGATACTCAAGCTTTAAACGGCTTTGGACCGTGGAATCCGAGGTCGTTGGCGGTAATACCCTTATGCTTGTGAAATCGGGGTGTTACATAAGTACTATGATTTTCCTTACCAATCATAAAAATATAAACAACATCCACTATATCGATGAACTCAAATTAATTTAGACGAAAAATATTGAAATTTATATTATTTTAGTTTCAAAGCTTATAACTTTTAAATTAATTCGAATAGAGTTGTACAAGAATCATTGAGTTGGATTTTATTAATGGGCAAAAAGGCGTATAAACTCCCTATTATAACGTATCTACAAAAATAAGTTTAATGTAAGGCATAATCGTACATGGTACGACAAGTTAATCTAGTTGTATATTAATGTTGAGATCTTTCGAGCATCCACGTTAATTCTGGTCTCACCTCATATTAAATTATTTACAAATTAACTATATTGTAACAATTATATATCCTTATTAATTTTACAATTAAAAAATTTTCATATGCCTTTATCTAATTACCATATATTTATATAGTAAAATAATATCTATATCCATAAATTATCATAACAATATCCTTTATTTATAAACTGTCTGAATAATATCTAGGGAAATTCCGGATGGTGCCCATGAGCTTTGGGTTTTTCGGATGGTGCCCTCAAAATAAACTTATTCCGCGAAATTCCCTTGAGGTTTCGAAAAAGTTCGGACCGTGCCCTTTCTTCGAAAAAAAAGAAGTTAACGGAGATAAATTGAAGAAAGGGCACGGTCCGAACTTTTTCGAAACCTCGGGGCATTTCGCAGAATAAGTTTATTTTGAGGGCACCATCTGGAAAAGCCCAAAACTCAGGGGCACCATCCGGAATGTCCCTAATATCTATCTATAGAATCTATCAAATATCAATACTGTAATAATTAAGATAGCTATTATATTTCATATTTTAGGTTGGCTTATAAGACAAATCAAGTATTGATATTAGGAGAAATTTGTAAATAAGAAAATATACTACGATCATAATTTATATGGCTAAAACAAGTTAATTCGAACTAATATAATAGTACTATAATGGTGTATTTTATTAGTAAGTGAAACTAATGTGCATAAATTCAATAATATAATGTATTCAAAATAATTTTAATATTTAAGACATAATCGTACATGTTACGACGAGTTAAGCTAGTTTGGGAATAAGGTAAGTTATTCTAAAGCCAACCAATACTAGATATAAAGGTAGGTTGGTAATCCACCTAAGTATAACGGCAGGGGTAGTTTCTAAGGTGTATCTTGAAAAGAAGGGCATAGAATATAGTAACTAGTACAACTCATGTACCATGTGTGGATAATATAAGCATAGACCTGAATTAATTAATTTGAGATTGAATTTTATTAAGAATCCGCTTTTAATTTGAGAGTTTATAATCCAAACCCGATAAACCGGAGTCTGAATCCATTGACCTATATATGTAATTTTATTAATACAATGTTTATATTAAAATAATTTTATTCAAATTTTCATATTCATATTATTATGTAATATACTATTGACATATGTTAAAGTTTTTTCACTATTTTTCAAGATTTAATAATGCTAAAAATGTATACTAGTTAATAAGAAAAAATTCTTAAGATATCAAAAAAAATCACTTGAATTTTTTTATTCATATTAAGATATAATGGTTAAAAAATTATGTTAGGAAAAAATCTTAAGATATCAAATATTGAGTAAGATATAAGTAGTTATAAGGAAATTCATTAGATTAAGTAGATATATATATGAATTATTTTTAGTAAATACTGTATAATGTAAAAAAAAAAAATCATTATTTTATTCAAGGTTGATGACGTGGTTCAAATTTTAATACAGACTTGGGTTCTGCTCTATATTGTATTATAGTATATATCTTGTTTGGTACGATGATTGTGTATGGTCGAAAACTAAACCGAATGGAAAAAGGCTTTGTGAATTCTGTTAAACCTAAAAATGTTTGCTTACTTAATAAATTCATTTATGGTTTAAAGCAGCCCCAATCAATGTAACATTAAATCTGGCTCTTCCATAGGAAAGCTAGGATTTACTAGAAGCAATTATGGACTTATGACAGATGTTTGCACTGTGAAGAAATTAGAACCAAGACTTCCGTGTTTGTGCTCTTATATATTGATGATATTATATTCAAGGGTGAATCTAAAGTTCTCATTGCTACGTGAAAAGAGACTAAAATATAGAATTTTCACATAAAAGACTTTGAGATAACCTAGAAGATCCTAGACATTAGAATCACTAAAGATAGAAGAAAGAAACTAATGTGGTTATCTCAATCTAATCACATGATTAAGGTCTTAGAAAGGTTCATGATTAAAAATGCTAACCCAACCTAATCCATTGAGAGAGAACTTAGAATCGTCTAAAATATTCTATGCTAATACACCTATAGAAAAAGTTAATACGTATATTGTGCGGCGCCTTATGATGTTACTGTTGAATCTGTTATGTAGGTTATGCTTTGTACTCATCCTGAAATTTCATAAGATATGAGTGTACTTAGTATATCCATGTCCCTATCAGTTGAGTGTCATTCGAATGTTAAGAAGTTTTGTTTGAGATATGTCTATGATATTAAGTATTGTTGCGTTATTTACTCTAAGCATGATTCTAAAGATGAGTTATATGGATATTGTAATCCTAACCATACTAGTAGCAAGGATAATACGAAGTCCACTTCTACGTATTAAATCAATGGGTAGGCAATTGCATTTCATGGAAGTCACAACAACAACTTTATACACTTTCATCCATAGAAGCAAACTATATAGCTACAACATAAGCAGCTAAAGAAGCAATATGGTTATCTAGAATAGTCAGTAAAATTTAGTCTTCTCCTCCTCTTCCTATTCTGCTCATGGATAGTCGAACTTCTCTATGATAGTGTAAGGATCCTATGCTACATAAAACGACCAAGCACATTGACGTGAGACACCACTTTGTGATGACTAGGTGGAGGAAAACGTGATGGAGATCAAGAAGATAAAGGGAGACTTGAACCTAAGCTAACTTTAACATCAAAATTATGACAACTGATAAGTTCCACTTATACATGAATTTCCTACATGTTTAGGGTTCAAAATGAGCAATGACTCGACCTAGGCCGTTATACCAAAATCAAAGATAAATAAACCTTGTTACAAGCTTTAGTATATTGAGTCAGTCGGGGACGTACCCAAGAGAATTTCAAGAGGTTTTAAATAAACTAATTTATTTAGCAAATAATAAACAAGCAAGTAATCAATTAATTGGAAACACAAGTTTACTCAAAAGAACCATTTTAATAAAATCATTCGATCATTGTATCCTCCATTGATTCCTATTATTCATATATGGTTAATTCCTATTCTAATCTTATTTAATTGCATGTCTAGAGTCTAGGTAAATCTTAATATTGATAGAGGATGCCCAAATCAATATTAGCGATGCAAACAAGGATATGCAGGATATATGCTAGCTAAAGCAATCAAGCTACGAGTCAACCGTAGGGGCTAGACCTGATCAAATGCGGGTCGGCCCACCCACCCACCCAACCAACCCACCCAAGAAAATGGGTGGATATGGACAACATTTATAGCCCAATGGGCCGGTCCGACCCGACCCGGATATTTTAAAGGGCCAGGTTTGGTCATTAGTATAAAGCCCGATGAGCTTTAAGCCCAACCCTTTACCTGGCATGCCCCGGATATTTTTATAATATATTAATTAAATTATTAATTTACTATATATATATAATATATCATTATATATATAGAAAATTACAAAACCCTAGTTATCTTTACTATATAAAATATTATGGATGAATGTGTGTTGGATTCTTGGTTAACCTTATGGATGAACATTACTTTGCTTATTTTGAGGTTAATATTGCTTAGTTTTAGAAATTTCATGTCCACAATTGCAATTTTTTTTATCTTAAAATTTTATTTGAAAATAAAAATGGGCGGCCCAGCGGGGAGCTTGGCCTAGCCCTGTGGGCGGATCTGGGAAAAAATGCTAGGCGACCTTCATATTGGGCTGAGAAAATGAGTCAAAGCCGGCTCGGATCTGACCCAGACCCGTGTTTAATCAGGTTTAGTAGGAGCATATAATCAAATCTCTTCCTTTATTCCCTAGTCCACGGTCCTAGGAAATCAAATTGTTTTCACAGATCAAATTTGTCTATGGTCCAAACATAGATCCAACCATAGCATATCAACTAGATTCAACAAATTAAGTACTCAAGAAGAATCAATCAACATTCTTGAATAATCAAGCACAAGAGAATTAATTTTAATCAAAAAGATATAAATCAATTGCCAAAATCTCACTAAGTCATAAGCGAAAACTTCACAATTCAACAAACCCTAGAGAAGTTAGTTCTCCATAGAAAAGAGCTCTCTAGATCAAAATTGAAGTTTGAATAATGAAAACTTAATTGAAAAACCCTAACTAAAACCTAATAAATAGTCTCACAATAATGGCCCTCTGAAAATAATAAAAGATAATAAAAAAGAGAAAGAAGATAAAAAATGAAGCCGACTCGGTTTGGAATGTACCACGCGCGGTTGGGAAACCGCGCTTGCCCATTTTTCAATTGGATAAGATAGGTTGGTACGACCTCGACAATCGAGAATTCTTTGTTCTTTGCTAATCGTCTTCTACCTCGCATGCGGTTCTCCTTCCGCGCATGCGGTCTTCATGTAGGAACCACTCCTTCTTCACGAATTCGTCTTGAAAACTCTTGATACTTGAATCATTGTGTCTTCGGTCTTGATTTAACAATTACACTCAAATATTAACCTAAACACACACAATAAAGCTCTAAAACATAAGAGTTATCTTATCCTAAATACGATGTATCAAGCAACTACAGCTCATGAGCCAATGATGAAAAGGGAAGATTAACTCAATCCATTATTGTCGACTTAAAAACTTATTGTAACAACAACTAGGAGGGAATTGATGTCGCCTTTTTAGTTGGAGTTTATAGGATGATTGTTAGCTAGATTGAGTAAATTTTAGTAGTTTTGTGTGTCTTTTGCATTGATTTTAGTATTCTTTTGAGAGACAAAATCTATGCAAGTGTTTCTTGTATTTTGTAGGTTTTGAAGCATTGAGGATCGGTTTTTAGAGTCTTGTAGAGGTTGGTGTAGAGGGTGCTAAAGAAGGAGCAAGGAAGGTTGATGATGTTAGAGCAATCAAGAGGTGTTCAAGAGGTGAGAATTCGAGAGGTGTTGAAGTGTTGATGTTTGGAAGACAACAAAGGAGTTCAAGGAAGAGTTTGAAGGTTAAGAATCTATATCGTACGAGGTGTGGAGAAGATTGATCAGGTGTGAAGAGAAGAGTTTCGGTCCTAGAAAGCCTCATACTGAGCCTACACAAGTTGAAGAGAAGAAAAGAACAACTCCCAGAGACCTCGTTACCAATCTAGGAGGGGTCGAAACCGAGCCACACGAAGAGATAATTTAGGAAGGTTGCAATGATCCACACCGACCCAGGTGTGGGTTTGTACCGATGTAGGTCCGAGTCGGCCGGTGCAAAAACGTGGAGTACAATCCAAGATCTTTTAGTATTTTATTTTTTGGGCTTTTTTAGGTTTTATTTTCTTTCCTTAATTGGATTAGCAAATTAGTACTTAGGCCTTGGGATGGCGTTAAAATCATCCAATACTCATCCAATTAATTTGGGAAAATCTTTGTTAGAAAGAATTTGAGAGGAGAGACACTTAGAGTGCAAGTAAGAAGATTTGTGGGAGAAGTTTGTAAGTTTTCTTCACTTTAATTCAAGTAGCATTCTTATTTTTGAATCCATGTTTTCTCTTCTTATTTCTGTTATCAATAAGAATTGATGATGATGATTTTCCTTATGCATGGTCTCTTGCTTACTCATCCACATCTTTCGCACTACAAGATAGCTTAAGCAAAGCATAATTGCGTCCTACCAAAGATGTTGGATCGTTAGTAGCTTAAGAGATTAAGGACGCTTCATAGGGAAGGCGTCCTTATGTAGCGAAAAATAAATTAACAAGTAAAATGCAAAAAGATCACAAACAAAGGACAGACTCGGGATTTATAGAGGAACCTCACTTAGACCAACGAGTCTAGATGGGTAAACCTTTACCTCCAAATTGGATTTTGAATGACTTCCCTTTAATTGTTATAAAGTGAGTCCTTACAGCTATGACAAGGCGAATTTCACTCTTCTCTAATCTATACATTTTGTCCCTATAGATTACTAGTGAAATTCCTATCACCCCTAACTTGTAACCTATCACTCAAAAGCAAAAAATAAGAAAACCAAACCTTACCTGTTTCACAGTCCCTTCGGAAACACTTTTCTAGTTACACTCAATACAAACAACTTTGTGATAACGTCTTGTCCGATTGAACACAGTCTATCACTCTTATTCTTGAGATGTTCTTTGTTGAAGGGTTTCTCGAACAAAAAAATTTGTATTCAAGACCCCGCTGCGTATAGCGAAGTCAGGATCGTCCACGGGAGTGAGAATAGTGCTAAGTTTAGTCGAAAAACTACGAAAAGAGCAAAAGAAACAAGGGCAGAACAACTCAGGCTTGACCCAAAGAGGGTCGATCTCGACCCTAGGGGGGTCGATCCTGAGACACAACACACGCAAACACACACGAAACACGAACAACGGCTCGAACACGACCTAGGGGAGGTCGAGATCAAGGCAAAATCATGAGTTTCAATCAATATAAAGGGCAAATCCTAGGGCTAGGGCTACCACAACAACAACCATACATGCTTTCAACAAGAATTCACAACTATCATGCAACCTAGACCATAGAAAAGTTAACTTTCGCAAACGATTCAAGCCATTCAATCAACTTTCGCAAATCAAACAACTTTCTACCTATCCTTCAACCTAGGAATATCAACTTTCGCAAATAATCCTATTAGATGTAATCAAGCAACTAACTTTTCACTTTCGCTGTAGTCAATCACAAGACATGCCTCAACTTTCACCAAGGATTAAGAACAAGATAGGTTAGATATGATCATCAAGCATTCAAGTCATGAATTCAAGTTTTAAACATGCATGATTGTGTTGGGTTTTTGCCCAACCCTACAACTTAAGAGGACTACTCACACATAGCAAAGAAAATCAAGGAAGAAGAAGAAGAAGACATGATCAAAACCAAACTAGAATTCAAATAAAAACCAAAGACCAATCTTACAAACCTCAAACTTGTCCTCCAAGTCTTCTCCCTAATTCTCCAAGTCTTGATTGTCAATTGATTGAATGATAGCATAAAAACTATAGGTTCAACCTCCTTTTATAGACAAAAAGGAGTCCTAATCTAGAAAGGAAACATAAACAAAACACCTTCCTAAAATACAGATTTGGAAACTTCAACATGTAATCCGGATAGAAGCAAGTCGGCGCCTAGGTTCGACCCTCCTAGGGTCGATATCGACCCCTTCAGGGTCGATCCTGAGTCTCGTTTTCCTTGCACTCCAAGTTTGGTCAAGTGGCTCGAGTTCGACCCTTCTTGGATCGATCCCGGGGTCGATATCGACCCTGAAGGGGATATAAATGTGTTTCTCTCAACTCTCAACCTCATAAGGGATATAAATGTGTTTCTCTCAACTCTCATGTGTTTAGGCTTTCAAATCAACTCTCATCTCAATCTTTATGCAACATCTACTTTATCATTGAGACTTATATCACCAATCTCTCTACCTAGAGAAATCAAAACACATCAATATTCATAAGAACTTAGGCTCAATGAAATCTTCATAGAAGAATCATTCGGCCGGGTTGTAATGGGGCTTGGTAATAACAATAGGTAGGGAGTTCTTTCGCTATGTGGTGCTAAATCCGGGAATCAAACTCCTAAATACAACACTTTAGACTAAAACAACTCACTCACTTCCTTCTCTTTTCATCTCATAACCAAACACTTCAATGAAACTCACACCCATCAATTTTCAACCCAAACTTCCAAAATACAACTTATAAACACTAGGAATTCTTGGCTTTGCACTTATATTATTTTTTCTCTTTCTCTTTCTTTTTTTTTCTCTTTTCTTCTTTTTTTCAACAATGTGCAATCCAAGCCAAGAATCCTTTACACTACACTTCAACAAGTTGTTTTCTACCCTTTAACCATGTCACCTCTTCCAAACCCAACCAAATGGCACTCAACAAAACCTATTCCCAACACATCTAAGTTCAATTCCCGGAATAGGGTCAAGCTAATATGGGCTAGGGATAATTTTTGTGGAGCTTCAAACAAAAGGCTAAGGCTAGAACTGGGTTTCAATCAAGGATAATTCAAGGTAGGCATGGAAGAATATAGGCTAAAAATATAAGTTCTTAATCACAATCAACATGCATGAACAATCTCATAGCGGTTTCAAGAAATAGATAACCATATCAATGACAAGAGACATATGCATAAAGAGGGCAAAATCACACAAACAAAGAAGAAGGAAGTAATGATGTTCTCCCTATAAGGCCAAAATTCTCACTAGGTAACAATTTGTTGGATTGCAATTACTTTCACTCAAAACACATATGCTCAATTTCATCACAAGTCAATTTCACAATCAAAAGCAATTTCTCATAGACATGGGCTACACTATCCAATTATGCCAAAGGAATTACATGACAAGCATGAGAATTATTTTTCATCATAGGACATCTAAGATGGAATGCTCTTCTATCCTAAAACAAACAAACAAGCAAATATTTTTTCATTTTTTTGACATTTTGCAATTTTTTTGGATTTTTTCAAGATTTATCTTAACAAGCAAATCTATCAAACAAGCAAAGCAAACAAACAAAGACTCAATTATATACAACATGTGAGATTTCTTCTTCCCCACCCCATACTTAAATCATGCAATGTCCCCATGCATGAAAACATATGACAAAGTAAAGAGAAAAGAAGAAGAAGACTCACAAAAACTTTTAGAAGCTTGAATTGGAGGTGGAGGTCCTCATGGAGGTGGAGGTGGTCTCGTCCCGTCTTTTTGAGCTCATGTTTGGAACTTAAAGTCCTGCAAAAACATCACAAAGATCCTATCCCAAGCAAAATGTATCCTAATCTAATCTAAGGAAGGTTAGAAAAATCAAATCAAAAACAAAAACAAAATAGAAAAGAATCTAATCTAAAGACCGGGTTGCCTCCCGTAAGCGCTTTTTTAACGTCGTTAGCTTGACGAGAGAGGCCTCAACTAGTTGGAGGATGTGAGTGCCAAGGTGGCTCGGATGTCCTCATCGCCACCCCATACTTAGAATGAGAAGAGAGGGTGGAAGAAGGTGTAGAGAGAGAAGTACCACAAAGCATGCAAGTAGAGTGAGAATATTGACCTGTATCAACCGGAAGACGGGTCGGTGTCGAGTTACTTTGTCCGGAGTCAAGCTTCTCTTGTACATGAGGTGTGGCCGGTCTTGACCCAGGACTGGTCGTGGCCGATCTTGTATGGGTGATATCGAGCCTTAACACCTCGCCTTTCCAAAGGTCCTCTTCTAGATGAAATTTGTTGATGGGTACCACGTCTCTAGACTCCATGATGCCTCCAATAGGTAGCCGAAACTCTACCACCTCATCCCCAATTCCGAAGGTAAGGAGACCCTTCTTCACATCAACCTTAGCTCCGGCGGTTGCTAGGAATGGTCGCCCAAGGATAATTGGTACGTCGGGATCTTCCGGCATATCCATGACAATAAAATCATTAGGCACGACAAACTTGCCGACTTGGATAGGAAAGTCGTCGACAACACCGGTAGGCTTCACACAAGAACCATCCGCCATGTATAACCTCATGTTCACCGGTACTAATGGCCCCATGTTGGTCTTAGACCAAATTGAGGGTGGGAGCAAGCTAGCACTAGCACCAAGATCACACAATGCGTTGAAGCGATAAGCTCCAATACCGATAGTAATAGCAAACTTCCCGGGATCACCGAGCTTTTCGGGAAGCTCCAACGACCTCACCTCATCCGTGAGTTCCGACATAGATCGCTTCCTAGACAGAATCTCCTTCAAGAACTTGGTGTAAGCGGGCATTTCATTCAAGGCCTCGGCGAAAGGAATAGAAAGATTCAAGCCTTGAAGCAACTTAACAAAGCGCTTAAACTTTCCTTCCATCGCGTCCTTGGGCTTCTTTGAAGGGTAAGGAAGTACCTTAGAATGGGAAGAGGAAGGAGTGGGATCTGGAATGATTGGCGGAGAAGGGTTGGAAGACGCTCCGGGGGCAGAGTGGTCGAGCTCGACCTCAGCGGGGTCGATCGCCCCTTCGTCCTCATCATTAGCGGTCTCAGGATCGACCATGGAGGGGGTCGAGATCGACCCAGGTGGGGTCGATCTTGAGGCAGCTTCTCTCGCCGTTTGCTTCGGTGGATCGGGTAATGCTTTGCCACTCCGAAGGTTCATGGCTCGGATTTCACCATTGCTCGCTCGGCCTCTAGGATTCTCCTCGGGTCGATCCGGAAGTTGTCCTTGAGGTCGTGGGATTTGAGCCGCTAGAATACCAAGTTGGGAATCAACATTCTTCCTCCATGCGTCAAAGTTTCCCAATTGGTTTTGAACGCCATCAAGTTTGCGGTCGAATCTTTCAAAGTAACCGTGAGCCCAAGCCGGTGGTTCTTCTTGATAACCGGGAGGTCTATAAGGAGGGGCCCTTTGCTCTTGTGGAGGAGGTGGATAACTTTGGCCTTGGCCATTGTTATTCCATTGAGGATAGTTGTTGTTGTTCCTTCCCGTATAAGCATTGTTTTGGCCTCGGTAGGGTCCTCGCACATAGTTGGCCTCCGCATATGCCTCGGCAGCCCAAACTTGCTCCACATTTGTACAAGAAGCGGTGGTATGAGATTGAGAACCGCATTCTTGACAAGTGGGGGCAACGGACTTGTAGTAACTCACTTGCTTCTCGAGCCGGTTGATCTTATCTTGCATGAATTGGAACTTCACATCTTGATCAATTGGCTCGCTATTCGGATCATAAAGCTTCTTTGATTGAATCCGGATGGGTTGTTGGGTCCCATACATGGCATCATAGTTGGTGAGTTTGTCCAATAGAGCCCATGCCTCATCGGGATCCATCTCAATGAAACCGCAATCGGTATGAAGATTGATGCGGTCCTTTGTAGCGGCGTTGATCCCTTGGAAGAATATCTCTTGAAGAGCATAAGGAGGTTGTCCATGAGTAGGACATTTCCGAAGAAGCTCCTTGAATCTCTCCCAAGTCTCAACAAAAGTCTCATTAGGAAGTTGATGATAAGAAGTGATGCGCTTCCTGAGCTCGGTAGTCTTGGCCGGTGGGAAGAACTTCGTCATGAACAAGTCGTGCAAAGCCTTCCATGTAGTGATGGACCGAGCGGGTAAACTTTCGAGCCAATGAAGTGCCTTCCCGGTTAGAGACCACTTGAACGCCTTGAGGAGCACATATTCAAGTGACACGCCATCGGCGGCGATGGTGTCACAAAGGTCGGTGAAATTTTTGATGTGCTCCATAGGGCATTCGGATGTCTTGCCTTCATATTGAGACATCTTGATGAGAGTGATGAAGTGGGACTTGATCTCAAAGGCACGCTCAATCGCCGGGAGCACTATAGCAAACTCGGGAACTCTAAGCTCCGGATGCATGTATTGCTTAGCGTTCCTCGAGATAGCATCTAGTTGTTGTTGGAGACGGGCAGCAGCCTCTCTCTCTCGGGCAGCAACCTCTCTTTCTCGATGCAAAGCAGCATCTTGAGCAGTACGCTCCATTTGCATACGCTCCATCTGAGCACGGAGTTGTTCCATCTGTTGAGCAAGAGCCTCAGCGTCAGCCATTGCTCGTCGTTCTCGTAGCCTGCGATGAAGGGTTCTCTTTATTTCAGGATCAAAGGGAAAATAGTCGATTTTCCTTCGTGAACTAGAGGGCATAAACCTGCAATCACAAACACAAGAAAAGGAATCAGTAACACACAAGGGGTATGGGCTATTCCCAAACCCAAATATCAACTAAACTCGGCACTATTGCACACTCCCCGGCAACGGCGCCAATTTGTTGAAGGGTTTCTCGAACAAATAAATTTGTATTCAAGACCCCACTGCGTATAGCGAAGTCAGGATCGTCCACGGGAGTGAGAATAGTGCTAAGTTTAGTTGAAAAACTACGAAAAGAGCAAAAGAAACAAGGGCAGAACAACTCAGGCTCGACCCAAAGAGGGTCGATCTCGACCCTAGGGGGGTCGATCTCGACCCTAGGGGGGTCGATCTCGACCCTAGGGGGGTCGATCCTGAGACACAACACACGCAAACACACACGAAACACGAACAACGGCTCGAACACGACCTAGGGGAGGTCGAGATCAAGGCAACATCACGAGTTTCAATCAATATAAAGGGCAAATCCTAGGGCTAGGGCTACCACAACAACAACCATACATGCTTTCAACAAGAATTCACAACTATCATGCAACCTAGACCATAGAAAAGTTAACTTTCGCAAACGATTCAAGCCATTCAATCAACTTTCGCAAATCAAACAACTTTCTACCTATCCTTCAACCTAGGAATATCAACTTTCGCAAATAATCCTATTAGATGTAATCAAGCAACTAACTTTTCACTTTCGCTATAGTCAATCACAAGACATGCCTCAACTTTCACCAAGGATTAAGCACAAGATAGGTTAGATATGATCATCAAGCATTCAAGTCATGAATTCAAGTTTTAAACATGCATGATTGTGTTGGGTTTTTGCCCAACCCTAGAAGAAGACATGTGTTGGATCGTTAGTACTGAGGGAAGTCCTTTACTTTGGTAAAGGCGTCCTTTGGTTAGGCGTTCCTACGAGGTGTAGGAGCGTCCTTGAGTAATGCAGCGGAAATAGTACTAAACAGGTAAGTAATGAACGCAATGAATTATAGAGGAACCACTCAAGACCAAGTAGTCCTTGAGTGTAAACCTCTACCTCCTTGGAGGATTTTTGAATAGTTCTTTCCTTTATATTAACCGTTCTTACAGTTGTACTGACGAGTTCTTACAGTTCTCTGACACTTAGCTTTTCCCTAAGTTCACTTGTAAGGAAATCCTTTAAGCCTACAACTTAAGGTGGTTCAATCTACTAAAGGACTCTATTCCTACGTTCTGCAGTACTTCGCAGAACTCTCTCTCTCTCTTTTTGGGTTTTCTGTTACAAACTGTTTTTGTGATTTTGTTACAAGTCTCACTCGATCTAACACAAGTTCTAGCACTGTTCTTGAGTTCTTGAGTTAGTTCTTCGTGTTCTTGAGTGAGCCGCTTTCCTCTGATTCTCTGAATATTCCTGAAAGCGTTGCCGTCACAATAAATGCCTTGGGGCTATTTATAGGACTTGGGGAAGGGCGTCTTTTCTCTGGGACGATCATGCCCTTCATGGACGTGGCTTCAGGATCTTCCTCCACGTAGTAGGGCGGTGATGAGGAAGCTTCCTGTATCCAGCTGTGTATGATGAACTCCGCTACAGGATCGGCCGCCACGTGTTGATGAACTCTGCAACAGGATCGTCCGCCACGTAGTGTTGGACTCCGCTACAGGATCGGTCTCCACGTGTCCTTGGATGATCAAACATTGTCGTGTGATGTCATCCTGTCGGCTAGTGAGTAAGGACTCCTTTCTTGCGTTCCTACTTGCTTGGGACTCCGTCCTTGCTCAAGTAGTCTCTGGCTGGTCCTTACTTCCTGTTAGCTAGCGTCCCTAAGCTTATGGGACGCCCATACACACTTGTAGTCCTTTTGGTCACTGGCGTTCCTGAACACTTGGACAACTTTATTAGAATCAAAGTGAGTTTGTCATATCAAAACTAAGGGACGGTTGTGTGGTACACTAACAAGTACGCAAGCGTCCTTGATAGCGTCCCAACAACATGATCAAAACCAAACTAGAATTCAAATAAAAACCAAAGACCAATCTTACAAACCTCAAACTTGTTTTCCAAGTCTTCTCCCTAATTCTCCAAGTCTTGATTGTCAATTGATTGAATGATAGCATAAAAACTATAGGTTCAACCTCCTTTTATAGACAAAAAGGAGTCCTAATCTAGCTAGGAAACACAAACAAAACACCTTCCTAAAATACAGATTTGGAAACTTCAACATGTAATCCGGATAGAAGCAAGTCGGCGCCTAGGTTCGACCCTCCTAGGGTCGATATCGACCCCTTCAGGGTCGATCCTGAGTCTCGTTTTCCTTGCGCTCCAAGTTTGGTCAAGTGGCTCGAGTTCGACCCTTCTTGGCTCGATCCCGGGGTCGATTTCTTCACTTCTCTTCTTGATTTTGCTTCTCTTTAGCTCCTCTTCATGGCTCTTCCACTTGAAATCTTCCTCTTAACTCGTCCATCTTCTCCTAGCCTCGCTCCAAACTCGTCTTCAAGCTCCAAAATACCTACAAAACGACACAAATATGCGTAGTTTCCGAATCTCAAGGAAATACGAAAACTCATGCAAAAAGACTCAAAAACATAAGACTCAACTACGAAAAACAACTCAAACTAACCTACCTAGACCCTAAAAATCCTACCTAAAACGCGGACATCATTCTTCGTGTTCTTGATAGCTCTTTAGAGTGTGTGCAAGAAGTCACCTCATAATAAATACAAAGGGTTGTATTTATAGTGGGTGGTTAAGGATTTCTTTCCTAGGACCCTTATGCCCTTATGGCGTCCTATATCTCCTTATCTTTTCATTCTCTGCATAAAGAGGTTAAGTGATATGATAAAGACTGTTGTGGAGGCCAGGGAATGGAAATTAACCTATTAAGCTTACTAGGAGCGGTCCAATCCAATCACATTTGTTCTTTGTGGATGATATAATTCTTCTTGCGGAGGCTTCGATGGATCAGGTGCGAGTTATTAGGAAATACTTGGAGAGTTTTTGTATGGCCTCTAGACAAAAAGTGAGTTTTCAGAAGTCTAGGATTCATGTCTCTCCTAATGTGCAGAGATCGTTGGCCAGTAGTCTTGAAAGAGAGAGTGGTACAAAAGTCACGTCTGATCTGGGAAACTATTTGGGTATGCATATTTTACACAAGCAAGTCAACAAAGATACGTTTTCGCATCTGATTGATAAATTCAACTTGAAATTGTCTGGTTGGAAGGCTAGGGCTCTCAGTTTTTTGGGGAGGACGACATTGGTGAGGTCTATTCTCACGTCGTTTCCTGTCTACTCGATGTCTTCTGTCCTTTTTCCGAACAACGTTTGCAACAGAATTGACAAAATCAACCGAACTTTCTCTAGGGTAGTAGTAGAGAGCGTCGTCGGATTCATAAAGTCACCTAGGATGAAGTTACGATTTGGAGGACGCTTGGTGGTCTTGTTATTAGAACTATGAAAGGAGATGAATGTGGCGTTACTTGGGAAGTTGGGCTCGCGATTTATTAGGGAAGAAGGCATTCTTTGGTCGTCTGTATTGAAGAAAAAGTACGTTGACTATGCCTAGGGAAATTCGAGCGCTTCTTCTCATATTTGGAAAGGAATTAAGAAAGGGATTTCTGAGGTGATTGTTCATAAAACTAAATGGAACCTCCGCAATGGTCTCTTTGTTCATTTTTGGAAGGATGTGTGGCTGACCGAGTACCCACGGTTGGAGGCTTTTATGTCCCCTTTGGACTCGACAGATACCGAGGTTGTGGTCAACGCCTATTGGATTGTTGATGTAGGGTGGGATTGGAGCCGTCTTATGTCAATGTTGCCACCTTCAATTCTTCTGAGCCTTGCATCTTGTTCTTCTTAAAAGGATTCGGCAGATAAAGACGATGATTTCTGTTGGAAGTTCACATGTGATGGAAATTACTCGGTGGTGTCTAGATATGATTTTTTGAAGAACAACTTTGCGAGGTTTGGCGTTGATTCCGATCTCTACACGAGTATTTGGAAACTTCATGTTCATGAAAGATTTCGCGGATTTATTTGGCTTGTTTCAAAGGGTGGAATTCTGTCAAACGAAGAGAGAAGAAGACACCACCGGATGCTGCCTACAGACTCTGTGATGGCTTGGAGGATGAATCATACTTGCATCTCTTCCAGGATTGCTCAAATGTTTGGGATTAATTGTTTCATCTTAATGCTAATAATTTGTTACCTTCTTTTTTCCAAGATGAATTTTCGGTTTGGCTGCATCGGAACATCATAGGAAGGGCAAAGCTGGGTGACATGGAGTGGTCTTCGATTTTTTCCTATGGCTTGTGGTGGTTGTGGAAGTGGCGGTGTGCTGATGTCTTCGGCAAGGACTTCGGGGTGATAGACAAGACTAGTTTTGTCCTTGATAGAGTGCAGGAGTAATCATGCTCCACTAGTAAGTCTCTTGGGCTCTTGAATTCTAGTATTGAGAATATGCAGGTGGTGTCGTGGTCTCTCCCGGACGAAGGTTGGATCAAAGTGAATACGGACGTGGCGGTTCGCGACGGTAGGAGAGCTGCTACGGGGGGTGTTATGCACAATTCAGAAGGCGAATGGATTGATGGTTTAGTGCGACATATTGGGCAGAGTTCCATCCCTATGGCCGAGCTTAAGGGCATGGTGGACGATTTGCAGCTGACTTGGAATAAAGGTTTTCATCGTGCCATTTTGGAGTCGGAATCGTTGCTTATTATTAATTTATTAAACTCTAGAATAAGTTTGAGCCATCCCTTGGCAAGCCTGATAAGTAGGTGTCAAGGCTTAACTAGTAGAGATTGGAATGTCTAATTTCGTCATGTGTATCGTGAGGCGAATTCGGTTGCGGATCATCTAGCGTCTTCATGTTGGTTTGCATATATATAGCTTGCCCCTCCCGAGGGGATTTCTTTTTTGCTGCTTGATGATGTAAGGGGTCGGGCTATCCCCCGCGTGAGGACTACTTAGCCATTTTCCGTAATTAATAAAACGCTCCTCGAGGGCTCGGAGAGTGCCGTCTCTCCTTCGACCAATTCAAAGAAAGAAAACGGCTAAGTAGTCATCAAGCGGGGGATAGCTCGACCTCTTACATCATCGAAAAGCATTAAAGAAATCTCCTCAATCGGGGCACACAATAAAGGGACACCAAGCGGGAAATCAAAGCACTTGACGTGAGGCGATCCACAACAATATTTGTCTCTCGATACACATGACGGAATTGGAATGAATAAGGCCTAGACATCTATACACCAAATCAATTAATCAATAACATGAATGTCCCAAAATGCTCTAGAATTTTCTCTTCTGGTTCGTGATCTAGCTCACGGATATCGTACGTGGTGAGCTGATTGTTTCTTGATAATTCTACAAAAGTTAGCAGAAGTCACAAATATGCATACATCTAAGAAAGTAAACTATTTCGTGGTCAAACCAACTTCAAAGATGTAAATGAATACTCCTATATGTAGCTTGTACGTAGTCATGCCTAATTCACCTAATATATCTAAATCAAGAAGATATAGGCGAACACAATTCGCAAAAGTTAAAACAGATTTGTATAATTAATTCAATATAATATCCATTAACTCACCAACCAATTGACTGGTAATGCTTAGCTTATATACCCCTGGAATTAGAGATGTAAAAGCACGAAATCCAGAAAATGTGAAGCTACATTGAGTGCGTACGTGCGATTGCATATAGCTGGACTTGCCCAACAACCTCATATTTATATGTGCACACAGAGAAAAATATTCATTTAGGGTTACTGGTTTTCGTATCAACTAATGTTGTAACTAATAAATTTTTTTTTTTTTTACTGCCGTAACTAATAAATTTTAATAGCGTATATTCAACATATATCTTAATTAATTTGTCCTAAATGATACATTTATTAGCTTGATTAGTTATAGCCTTAAATATGCAGATTGTTTCTGCTATATTATGGCATTTACTTGATGAATAAAAAGAAGATTTTATCTTTATAAAGAATAATACCACGCCTACTTGGGACACATGTAATAGACTTTCTTGGAAATGTACTGTACTTGACGTACCGCTTCTTCTTCTATAAATACATATATATATATCTTCTCGTTTTATCTCGATGCATTATGGATATTGCATTTTTCTAACTTATGTATTGGAGTTGAAATAAGGGAATTCACACTCTCTTTATCCATTGTTTTACATAGATTTGGACGGTGAAATAGTGTGAGAACGAGGAGAAAACGAATAAAAGGATTATTAATTAGTTAGTGCATGAAAATCCATTTTTGATGTAATACTAAATTAAATCCAGCTTTAATATGGTACATGTGTGATCTCAAAAAATAGCAAAAATTGGTATGTAGAGGAACCAAAGAATTACAAACCTGAAATACCTCTTCATGAAAGAAGAGAAACTAACATACAAAAGTTACCGTACGTTACATTTGCTTATATAGGCGTGCAAAGGGAAACAACACACATATATATACTGAAGTCAATCGATCGATGACTCTGAGACAAAGGCTTGAATGTCGTGGAATTTCATTCGGATTTATGGTTTGGTGAAGAAAAGGCTTGAAGGCGCGCAATGGCAAGCTTCTTAAGACAACGCCGGAGAAAAGATCGGTTGGAAGCGGCAACAGTGCCGTCGTTGCCTGCGAGCAATCGGTACTTGTCTTTGCGGGTGAAGTTGGTGCACTCGAAGCCGAGTGTGGCGGCAAGAATCTTCTGGACGTAGTTGGCGACGTCATGGGGGCTCTTGCCGGCGGAGCAGGTGGCCTCGGCGGGGAGCTGGCTGAGGAAGGTGACCTCGTAGACGGGCCTGGGGTTCATGAAGAAGAAGACGGGGTCGAGGGCCTTGCAGCCGCGGGCGGTGGTGGCGTGGAAGAGCCCCACGCGGTAGTTCATGGCGACGGGCACGATGCGGTCGGTGAGCTCGGCGAAGAGGGCCGAGAAGCGGAGGAGGAAGGGCTCGCGGCAGGTGGTCCCCTCGGGGCAGACCACCAGGTCCCCGCGCTCGAGCTCCAGCTTGATGCGGGAGGCGTCCACGTGGCGCACGCGCGTCAGCCGCACCGTCGGGATCGGGGAGAGCATCTCCGAGAGGCGGGAGATGGAGTAGGTCACGGCCGGGATGCGCCGGTGGAGGACGTAGGAGAGGATCACCGGGTCCATCAGGGTGCGGTGGGTGCACACGAAGAGCACGCCTGCCTTGGTGGGCGGCGGTGGGGGCGGGGGGTGCCCGCGCACCACCACGCCGCCCCCGAACACGGCTGTGAAGTAGGGGATGGCCCACATCGGGAGGACCAGCCCGATTGTGATTCGAATGGCGGCTAGGACCACGCCGATGGGGAGCCAGAGGAGGATGAGGAGTGCCGTTGAGGGGGTCGGCCGCTTCACCAGCCGCCCGTCGTGGAAGATCACCGGCACCGGGCGGAGCTGCTGTTCCTCCGCCGATGTTCTTGAGTGGTTGGTTCTTGGTGAGAATGGTGGGCCGCTTCGCTCCTGCATGCATATATCCACGTACGTTTAATTACACGCA
The DNA here is from genome assembly GCA_934048045.1 of Polygonum aviculare. Taxonomy (NCBI): domain Eukaryota; kingdom Viridiplantae; phylum Streptophyta; class Magnoliopsida; order Caryophyllales; family Polygonaceae; genus Polygonum; species Polygonum aviculare. The sequence continues at coordinate 26,816,178 of OW204024.1, read as the reverse complement.
ACCCAACCCACCCAATCTTAATTTTGTTTACACGATATGAATTCATTCGTCCACATTTAGAACAAGGACACAATCACCATGAAGTTGTAGTATAAAATATAACTCGTACCATGTACCAATCCTGTACCATGTAAATATAAACCCGAAATAATTGATTCGATCGAATTTTCACACGAATTCGCTTTAAACTCGAGAATTCACGCAATCCAAACACGATAGACCCGAGCTCGAACCTGAACCTATTGACCTATTCACCTATCTATGTTTGGTAATTAAAACAATGTTAATTTTGAAATAATTCTATTCATTTTTTCACATTTATATTGATATATGATGATGCGCGCTCAGAATTTAATAATGACAAAGTGAATACTAATTAATAAGGAAAATGGTTAAGATATCAAAAAAATCATGTAAATATAAACTCGAGAATTCACGCAATCTAAACACGATAGACCCGAGCTCGAACCTAAACCTATTGACCTATTGCCCTATCTATGTTTGGTAATTAATACAATGTTAATTTTAAAATAATTCTATTCATTTTTTCACATTTATATTGACATATGATGATGCTCAAAATTTAATAATGACAAAGTGAATACTGATTAATAAGGAAAATGGTTAAGATATCAAAAAAATCATGTTAGGAAAAAATCTTAAGATATAAAAAATGGGATAAGATATCAATTTTATCAGGAAATTGAATAAGATTTCAAGTAGATTTAATGGAAATAAAAAAAATCTAATGTAAAAAAAAATTATTATTTTATTCAAGCTTGATGATGTGGTGCAAATTTTTAAATACTCTTTGGTTCTGCTTTATATTGTAATATAGTAAACTAGCTAGCTAGCCATGAACTTTAAGTTTCTTAATCTACTTGTATATAAGTCATAAGGTTTACTGCAACCACATTGCATAACGTAGGATTTTTCCACGTGTCGTCCTCACATTTCGTCACCTAAGATTTTGACATGTGTCGGTTTGAAACGTGGTGTTTGGTTAGTTGTCCTTAAGTCATAATTGGGGTAGCCACCCTCATAGGCTTTGAACATTGGGAAGTTCTCGTTCTGTTTGGGCTAGCCACCTTAAACGACGTGTATCAAGTGTCAACTAGACCAGACTAGTTGCACTTGAGGGGGGTCTATTAAGAGAGTTGGGAGAAAATCCAACACCGAGAAAGTGGAGAGTAAAATACTATGGAGTATAATATAAGTATGGTGAAATCCCAACCCATTAACTTAAGATTTTGGGTTAAATGGTGGTGGATCCCAACTTATATTAAAAATATAAAATAATTAATGATGAACCCTGACCTCCGTTAATCAGGCCCACCTTAAATTTAATAGCTTTGTTCTACCAAAACAAGTTTGCTTTGCAAATCTCTTCGATCATCTAATTGTTGCCTACGCCAAAGCTTATCTAATATTAGGGTATTGTTTCACAACAGTCATAGATGACGAAATTATAATTAAATTGTAAAGGTTTAACTTGAAGGTTTGAACATGGTTGATCAAATCAATATATGGCCGGGAGTCGGAATTATTAAAAAGGAAGAAATTAATTTCAAAAGTAGAACGGAGTAAAAATCAAGTGTACGTACGTAGCTAGGTTAGATACAACCACCACTAACCTTACACAAGGACAAGAAGGAAGAATCGTTATCATCATCATCATCCGTGCACCTTTTCATCCCAACACAAGGCTTATCTTCACCAAACAACCTAGCCACCCTGTCCTCGACAGGCCCGACGTCGTCCCGAACCATCCCGGTTGCAAACCCGAACCGGGTCACAGCAAGTTCGGTCCCAACGACCTCGTCCGCCTGCAGGTGCTCCTTGACGAACCTCTCCACCATCACCCTCGGCATCCGTGTCACCACCACCCTCTTCTCATGCCTGCTAAACGCCCTCCAAGCCGCCAAGTCAACGTCGTCGTACAAAAACTTGGGCAAAACCGCCCTCGCCACCGACTCTATCTCTGACATGGGCAGCCCCGCGGTGGCGATGAAGACTGTGATATGGAGCCCGAGCTCCTCCATCCCGAGCGCATTGAGGACGCGCAGCACCGGCCAGAAGAGGAGCAATACCGCGAAGCGTATCAAGCCCGACGCCTCGAACGCCACTAACATGAAGTAGGCGAAGGCGTCGGGCTTGTTTAGGAGTACGCCCTCTAGCTCCGACACACAAGAACGCTTGCTCATGGTCGCTTGTTTGTAAGTATATTGTGGGCTTTGATTTTTGGGTGAGTTTAATTAAGATGGTCGAAGAGATTATTTTGTAGTTGATTAGAGAGAGAGAGAGAGAGAGAGAGAGAGAGAGAGAGAGAGAGAGAGAGAGAGAGAGAGAGAGAGAGAGAGAGAGAGAGAGAGAGAGAGAGGATGCAGTTTAGCGGTAATACAACTACTCCCGGAAGATTTTAGATTGTCGATGACTTTCATCCCGTCCAACCCCAACGTTGGAGCTATGTATATATATTTGTTTGGAAAAATGAAAGCTTTCACTTTCTATATATCTTTCTTAGGTGGGAAATGAAGGCCGATGGAAAGCGCCACGCTAGAGTACGGGTATAGATAGATTACTTAACATCACCAACAATCGTCCAATCATTTGTTTTTTGTTTTTGTTTTTGTTTTTGTTTTTGCAGACGCGTGTATTTGGGTCCATCAAATTGACTCGTACAAATGTATAGCACTCATTTTACAAATCGACGCGCGTGTATTGCAATCTCCCTCATTTTTTCTTCCCAAGTAAAAAAACGCTTCCACAAATTGACTCCATGCAGCGTTGTCGCTCTTTCTAGCACTCACTCCCGCCCCCACCACTCTCTCCCGCCGGCGCCTACCTCCGTCCTCCTCCTCCCATGGCGAACAGATCGCAGAGAATGCCAGTGACGTCGTCCGCCCTCCCATCGAGGGCACGAAGGGTGGGCGGCTCTACGGTGGCGGTGGAGGGTGGGTTCTGATCGGCGATGAGGTGGTCGAGGTCGACGGATTCGGCCACGGTCAATGCATTTAGGGCAAGCGACCCTTTTCCTGCTGAGGTCGCCAACAACTTTTCCGACAAGGTAATTGGGAACATGGACACCGAGCACGAAATCCTCATCCCAAATGCATCTGCTCTCTCTCGCCCAACAAATTTGCTCTCCCATCTCTCCTTCTTAGCCTCCCATGTCTCCTGCTCATGCTAAGGCCATGCTCCCAAAGGTATACTTTTTTTCTTTGAATTTTAAATTTTGCAAAATTACACAAACCTGCTCTCTTGCGATTTAGTGTTGCTTTTCTCTCTTTGTATGAGGCCTGTAATCAACAGATATATCTCAGGAACATTTGGTGTATTTTTTGTCATAAGATATTATGCAAATATACATTTATGTCACTAACCTCTCAAGTAACATTACACGGAGATGTATATACTGGCCCTCTTAGTGGCCTTGGTTATTTACTCCTTTGCACCGTTCAAACTTCTCAATATTTTGAATGGTACCTTATCAGAATTGTATTATGACTGTCGCCTACTGGTATGTGCGGGGGATTAGGCGAGCTAATTTCTGGGACGAAATTGCTTTCCTACGAAAACTCAACAAAATTGATCTTTTATGTTTAGCACAAACCAAGTCTATGACAAAACCAAGTGACTCGGTTGTCAATAAATCAGGTTGTCATGAATGCATTTTTTCCCCCTCTATTGGCTCTAAAGGGGGTATTGCCCTATTCATCCTTCGAAATGAATTCACTCCTAAGTTTGTTCTACTTGCGCAATGAGCTAATTATATTATTACAAAAAATAATGATCCATTACACCCCCTAATTCTAGCTTTTGTGTATGCCCCTTCTCGAGAAGAAGATAAAAATGAGTTTTGGGACTCTTTTAACGATCTTCTTCTCTCTCTCAATTGGCCTTTTCTTCTTATTGGAGACTTAAATGAAATTAGTTGCCATGGTGATAAGCTCGGTGGTGTTTCAACTTCTCCAAATAGATTCAATTGTCTTCTCACTATCCAAAATACACTAGGCGTTTTAAATACAACAACTACAGGTTTTCCTTACACCTGGAGGACGAGTTTAAACTCTGATCACAATACCTTTGAACGCCTTGATCGAGTTTTAATTCATCAAACATTAACGTCGGATTTTCCAAATATTAAAATCCATCATCACCCCTTTACAACATCCCACCACTGCCTAGTTTCCTTTAACCTAGAGAAGCACAAAAAATACTATAAATACCCATTCCGTTTTGAGAAGGCTTAGATCTCAAAACCCGAATTTTCTGACCTCGTCAAAAAAGTTTGGCGTTATAAATTGAATGGATCATTTATGTTTAAAATTACTCAGAAAATGCAATTGCTTAAAAAATATTCAAAACATTGGGCGAAAAAACATATAAACAATAATTTTGAACAACTCAAAAAAGCTGAACAACCGCTTCAGGAGCTGTAGGTTTCTCTTCTCCGAGACCCCTCCAATAAACTGATACTTACAAAGCTACAACAACATCTACATAAATATAATGCTCTTATAGATTTCCACCATAGATTTTGGCAGCAGCGTGCTAAAATTACGCACCTTCAGAATGTTGACAAGAATACTAAATATTTTCAGACTATTTCCAAAATTAAAAGATTTGAACAGAATATATTCTCGTTTCAAACGAGCGATAGATTAACTATTACAGACCACGACTCTATTTCACGGAAAATTACAGAGGAACTTTCAAACCATTTTCAAGTTAACATTGCATGTGTTCAACGTACAAGAGACCTAGATATCATTCCTGCTTTGGTATCTACGCTGGATAACGTTCAACTTGCTAAATCACCTACACCCTAAGAAATTAAACAATCAGTTTTCGACCTTGCACTTAATAAAACCCCAGGACCTGATGGCTTTACTGCTGAATTCTTGCAGCAGTTTTGGCCCACAGTGGGTTCCTCACTAATTTTGGCAATAAATGCTTTTTTTTTCCACTCGGGGGTTATGCTCCGTTCTTTGAATAAAACATTCATTGCCTCAATTCCAAAAAATGACACGCCACAGACAATAAATCACTACCGACCAATTAGTTTAAGTAACACTATTTATGCAGTTATTACAAAACTACTATCTAACCGAATCTCGCATATTTTGCCACTTTTGGTTCACCCGCTTCAAAGTGCCTTTGTAAAAGGGAGACGTATTCAAGATAACATTCTTATAGCACATGAAATCTTCCACTCTTTTCACAAAAAAGAAAAAAGGCCGTTTAGGCTGGATGGCGATAAAACTAGATCTTGAAAAAGCATATGATAAACTTAATTGGAACTTCATTCGCTCTGTGCTTACTAAATTTAGCTTCGATGCTAAATGGATCCAATTAGTAATGACGTGTATCACCACATCCTCGTCATCGGTTTTGGTTAACAATGAACCAGGCACTGATTTTTCTCCCCAATGCGGGATCCGTTAAGGATACCCAATAGCTTCATTTATATTTGCTCTAGCTATGGAATATCTTTCAAGAACTCTTCAAAATGAAGCAATCTCTAACTCAAAACATGTGGGTATTCAACTTGTGAAAAACGGCACGTTAATTCCCTTTCTCAGTTTTGCTGATGACACTATTATATTTGCACATGCTTTGGAAGAAAACGTGCAGTATATCAAACATTTTTTGGATCACTTTACTCTTTTATCCGGCCTGTCCATTAACTATCATAAAAGCTCCTTCCAAACCTCGGCAAATGTCTCACGAAAAACTACCATATCTCTAGCTAGTATTTTTAACACACAAGTAACAACTACCATGGAAAAATATTTGGGCATCCCGATTTTAAAAGGGAGAGTTCAGAACAGTATATTTAACAACACAATAACTAATCTACAAAAACAACTTTCTCAATGGAAGACGAATTCTATTTCCCAAGCAGGACGGGTTGTCCTAATCCAATCTTGCTTATTAAGTATACTAAACTATCTTATGCAAAGTTTTCTGCTTCCTCAAGGAACTCTAAATCAGATAGATAAGGTAGCAAGATCCTTTTTCTGGAACAAATTTAATAGTAATCATCACCCCCTCCTTAGCTGGGATAAAATTTGCACACCTAAAGATGAGGGTGGACTAGGCTTGAGGTCTGCTCTCAATATTAACCTTGCTCTTCAAATGAAACTTTTGTGGAAACTTGTCTCTCAAGGACAACATTTGGGTTCGGATAGTTTCCGAGAAATATCTGAAAAATCAATCTCTTTTGCATTATCAAAAAAAACAATTGCTCATGGCAGTTTGGTAGACTATTAAATATCCGGGACCAATTCTCCAAAGGAATTCGATGGATGATTGGAAACGGAAATGACATTAAATTCTGGTCTGATCCTTGGGTATCAAATATTGAGTTGATCTCTCTTTTTGACAATGATAACATGGATTTACGAGTCTCCAACTTTATTCTCCCTAATCATACCTGGAATTTGACTGCTTTAAATCGAATCCTCCCACCTCAAATTGTTAATACTATCTCACATCTAAGAATTCCAATTACCAATGCAGTGGATCGCCTTATTTGGCTCCCAGCCTCAGACGGTAATTTCTCGATTGTTTTGCTTCTACTCTAATTTCCTCCCCAAATTCAACTCCGAATGACAACGTTTCTTGGTTTTGGAAAACAAAACTACCTTTGAAAGTTCATAATTTTTTGTGGAAATCATGTGCAGATTGCCTCCCAACTACGGATAGGCTTAACCGGTTTGTTAACAGTGTTCTTAACCGCTGCTCATTGTGTGACCAGTTTGATGAAAATTTAAATCATCTTTTCTTTGAATGCTCTTTCACTCGGCTCATGATCGCCCGTCTTGAAAAATTATTAAACTGCTCTTTTCAACTTACTACTACAGATATGTTCATATCTAACATCGAGATTACACTCAAGCAAAATCAAAATAGCAACCCACTCTGCTTTCTTTGGTGGTTTATTTGGGCCCACAGAAACGCGAAATTATTTGACCCTTCTAGAATTAACCCTTCTAAGCTCCCCTCTGAATTGGCATTTTCGCAATCTCTTGAGTGGGATAGCGTCAAAATTAAGACCCAACCTAAAGTAACCAATAGACTGCATCGCAAAATAAATGGAATATGGAAAAAAACCACCCCCTCAATTTGTTAAACTAAATTTTGACGTATCTAAACATGGAAATGGACCCTCCTTTGCTGGATTCATCCTTCGTAATGAACTTGGACACATTTTAAATTGTGGAAGATCTGAACTTTTACACTTATCAGTTGTTCAATCCAAAGCTTCGGCCTTGCTAATTGCACTTCAAAGCATAAAACTACAACCTGGTACTAAACTCATTATTCCTTCTTTATCTGTAATCCAGGTTAAATGGTTGTTGAGTCAACAGCCCGGGCTATTTCATTTTTTTAAGATCATCCGTTGTGATAATTTAGACTGGCCATGTAATACTTTGGTAGCCTAATGTTTGCCTGTATGAGCTAGTAGCTCTTCTATCAAGAAAAAAAAACTTTACAAACAGTGTAATTGTAGGAAAATTGATTTTTTTTTATTGCTGACATGGATAACAATAAGTTGATACAACATTATTCTGACAGTAATACAGCTTTACCTCACACGGCGTCGTCATTTAATGACGACATCTCGAATTCAATTCCCGCGAGTTGCTTATAGAATCTAATGTATGAGCATGATGTAAGTCTTCCTATGTATTTCAAAAATGATCCTGGGAAAGAAGAAGCCAGGAAATGGTACAGCCTATAATAAGGTCAAATGTCAGAGCCATGAGTCGTCTTCCTCGTTGGTGTATACTTGCTCTTCATTGTAATAATCGTAATCTGGCGCATTGCTTTTGTCATAATACTCTTCATCAGCTGCCTCTCCCCAGGCATCATTTTTGCCAGGGGTTTCAATATCTTCTGGAATGGGGGACATTTTACTCTCTTTAGGCTTTGCGTCCGTTTTCATCTTCTTTGCATTACTTGATGTCACCTGACGGGACCGGATAACAAATTCTTCTGATCAGAAAACAGTTCTTGACCAATTTTCACATATATGTGTATACGATATTCAAGCATGATCAAATGAAACAAGAACTCGTCTCCATTATATTCTTAGCAAAAAATTTGGTAGGAGCACGAGGTTAAAGGTTCACAAGGAATTGCAGCAAATGTAACCACCAACTTCTCACGGTTGTTTAAGGGATTCGCATAGCATTATGATGTGGTAAGAGGAGGCATGACTTACAGGTTCATCGAAGATGTCCTTCAAGACATCATAGTTGACTCTTGAGCTGAGCTTCTGCAACAGAATTTAACAAGTCATGAGATGAGAGTCTCAAAAAAAAGAAAAAGCTTCTGTTGATTAAGATACTGAAACACCTTCATCACCCAAAACGTATCGTACAAAACCATGCTCCTAACTATGAATATATGAGAAAATCTTCAACCTTAAGATGATATTTATATCTCAAGAGTCTAGGATAAGGTTTTTAACTTATGAACCTGAAACCAAAGTCCTAGTATATGAGCTAGTCAACAAGATGCGTAAGTGTGCATTACACTACCACGTACATATCTTGTAGCATCTCTTTTATGCATGTCAATTTTAAAAGACACATGAAAAAATGGTGAAACTCGGCATATATTGATATAAGTTAATTGTCAGCAGTATCACCTTCCGAGTCAAAATTTGGTGAGTTGCTTCTGCAGCAGTCTGAGGAGTTTTCATTTCTGCTGCTCTCTTTTGTCGTTGTTCCTGCATACAAAATACAATAAAGTCGAAAGAAAATTTAGTACAAACAAAATAAACTAACGAAACAGGATCTGAATATCCAATACTTCCAGCTTATAGACCCATTAATCTATAGGATATCATTCAATGACTCCGACTTAAATCCAAACAGTTTGATGTACAGATCCGACGTACATATGCTTCACACTCAGCAGATAACTTTTGGGCTAGATCAATAGACAGCTGTATTACTCTTTGTTGGAAGATATAATTATCAAGTACCAGATCGTGTGGCATAGGGCTAACCAGACGAGATACTAAAGTTGAGCTAGGGCATATTATAAACCAACTGATCCAATCATTACATGAGAAGTTAGAAAGTAGCTACACAACTTGACTTCAACAATCATGCAACTCAGCCAGATCACGACTAGACATAGCTAAACCGCAGATGTAGTATTCGAAAACGGGATCAATAATGGAGCCGAAAAAAATTATATAATATCTTCTACAAAGTATTTGATAAGATTAAAATATGTTGTTGCAGCCAGTGGCACGAACTTTGCCTGACTAAAAGTTTACTGTTCAACAAATTTCATTTACTAGTTAGTACAAGGCTCATCATCAACGAGTAAATCCCACTATGTCCCATGAGATGTATATTAGCTCTCAAGCTGATTTCACCAAACCCATGTTGATCAAACCTCTGTCAATATCAACTTATTTGGCATTTGGGAACTGAGGACAAAGGAAATGGGGGGCATTAAAAGAAATGAATGAGAAAATATTTTTGGGTGTTTGGATGAAAGTGAAGAAAAGTCATTCTTACATTTGGTAGTGGAGAAGGAAAGTTTAGGAAACTAATGGAAGCCTTGATTATACAAACCAAGCCTTTATTTTCCTACCAAATTCCACCATTTGACTTTGGTGAGATCCATTTTCCTGTCACTTTCCCATAAAATTTTCCATTCTTTCTATCAAAATCTCACTTAATCTCTACACTAAAATTAGCCAAAGAAGATGAAAAATGTCCCCTGTCACGGAATTCTCATGTCTCAATTTTAAATCCACCCTAATACAGTATAAAGACAAAACCATCTATTTGTCAAGCATTGTGCCATGCGGATTTATCTTCATCAAAGGCATGGCCCAATACATAAATTATATTTCTTTTTTTTATAATCCTTTGTTTTATTAGCAGTGGAGAAGTGGGCTTAATTAACTTCTTATGTTTGGTTTTTCTCCCATAATTGGTTATAAAATGATCATTAATTACTTTTCAAAATTAAATTTCCTATATGATTTTAGAATTATTTTTAGACCAACACTACATATTTTTAATATACACACCCGTGAATTCACAGAATTTGCATTAATTACCTAAGGTTTGTCACTCACGCACACTCTATAGAACGTTGTATTATTTTAATAATTTCCCATTTTAATTAATGAAGGGAGAGAAGGACATTTTAAATTTTCCCAATGCACCTTCTTTGACTTGGCAACTTTTGCAGCAACAGCTGCAGCAATTTCTCGTGCAGCAAGCTCCTCTGCGGTGCAATTCCGAAGATTTGCCATTTCAGCTTCCCTGGAAGCTGCTGCAGCAGCTTCTTTAGCAGCTTGTTCCTGCACATCCAAAGTAGATTTGTAATTCATAAATGTCTGACAAAAAAATCTTAATAGGCTCTAATGATGCAATATATATAGGTAGCTAGGCAAGTTGTAAGTATCATTCATGGCTTCTGTGTACTCTGTATTATTGATGCATTGATGTATGTTTGAAGTTTATGCCAAAAGGTACATTACATGGAAACTACTTGGATAGCATTAACCAAAAGATTTTTGTTAGCTATATGCCATTCTCCGAAGTGTGTGCTCTGCAATGAAACCTTGACTAACATATCCAACCATTTGTTTAGTATTCTACGAACATTAGCTTCCTCATCATTTATGCATGAGGTTGACTGATACGTTCGCAAATAAGTGATTTGTGCTAGCTGGCCTTGCATTTTATAAATTAACCAACAATGAACCAACTTCCTAACGGCATTCATGGTATTGTGTGCTCCCGCTTTTAAGATAAAACTAGTATTAATCCCGTGCTTTTATGGCACGAATTTGATTTAACTAAAATTTTAGTTTAAATTTTATATAAAGTTATTTAAAAGAATAGTTTAATATAAAATCTTGTATTAGATTGTTTAGTTTGTTTCTTATGGGATTTATTTTAATAATATAGTATTTCTGTTATAATATATTCTTTTAATATAAAGATTTGTAGGATTATAATTTTTGTATAAGGATTGAATACTCCTATGCAATTCAAACTTTGATATAAAAATAAAAAGAAATCAAACTTCATATAATTTTGGATTTCCCGGTCATAATTTCTAGCTTTATTTATTGACATAATTAAATACCAAAGTTTTACAATTATTGTATAAGGAAAGGATTAGATACATAACAAATTAGATAAATTCTAGATAAAAATTATATTTAAATAAAAATATATCTACTGAAAATTATAAAGAGTGAATTTTCATTATGTGTAAATTTTGGATTGACTTTTAAGTTTTGGATAGATTTATTATGTGTAAAATTTAATGTGGGGTCTACAATGAAATTTCAACCAACTAAACAAATTAAATTATTTTAATAAAGATAGGAGATGCGGTCCAATGAAAAATTGACACGTGTCGGGCTAAATATTAAATCTAACCTCCGCTTTTGTATATAGTTATGATAACATAGAATTTTCTACTGGCAATTTGAAGAAGAAAACAATTTCAAACTCTATACTTCTTCACAAAACTGCTCCCTCTTTAAAAACCATTGTTGCAACTCACACTTTGGAGCAAACGCATAGTCCCATTTCAATAGTAACTGGAAGAAAAACAAAAAAAAACATCACCTCAAGATAATCCCGGTTCATTTCCTCCCAGATGACCTTCTTATACTCCTTCTCCTCTTCATTATGCAAGTAACCATCGACCTGCAAAAGATTCCAATAGTGCGCACCACAAAGTAAAAAGGCTTCAGGAAGAAATGTTTGATCTGTTAAAAAACTACAAAGATCAAATCTAGTAATAATCATGATAAAAAATTCCAGAGACTGACATGCCGTATGATACCCCGTCACGATAAAATAACCCTGTTAATCTTTTTCCCCATTGAAACAAAAACATTCAAATACACAAATGAAGACACTAGAAAAACAACACAAATGGTAGTGTATAGAAATATCAAATGAACTTCACAGCAGACCTCATCATCATCAATGTCTGAGAAGTTGCCTGAGTCATCAGCATCATCATCGCTTCCATTATCAGCTCTTTCTCCATTACCATCATTAGCATAAGCTTTTGAACTAATTCCTAAGATGTATCAAGGAAAAAATTAAAATAGAGTAGAAGAAGCTTACAATGGGCATAAAGTATACAATTACCTCCAGAATCTACACTTTCCAATCTTTCACTTGTATTAGAAATCAGCCCTCTCCCTTCTTTATCAACCTATAAAAAAAATACTAAATAAAGAGTCTGGCCACGATAAATTAACAACCAAAATAGATTTACTCTGGAAAGCAGTTATTTTACCAACCATAATATGAGATGATGGAAAAAAGAAACCAGAATCAAATAAAAAATAAAAAAGTAGATTCAAAAGAAACAATGACAAGGGACATAAGGAAGTACTTCTGCAGTTGTGCAGCTGCTTTGCAGTTGCCCAAGTGTACAATAGGACTCTGTGACATTTTCAATGGCACATGCCATCACCTTCCTTTCTCTTTCAGCACGCTGAAAAGCTGGGGGTTCAGCTCCTCCCCCAAGACCACCGCTAATGCATATAAACTGCAATATCACTCAATAAAAATATAATCCACTTGAAAGACCTACATAGGAAACTATACAAGAAATTACCTCATCATGACAACTCTCACATAATCCATGTGCAAAATGAGGTATTCCATTGCCCTTATGTTCACACAATAATTCAGCCTTCCCATGTGATTCAAAAGAACCTTCCTCCTTGCTTGATTTCAGATTTCTCTCAAGATCCTCAGCATTTTGGTTGAGCTCTTCAATCTGAACCACCATTGATCATTTAATTGTCAAGACAACTATATGCATGAACCTACAACTGATTTTGTCAGTTACCATGACAACTTAAGAAAAATGGGTAAGAGAGAGTCTGTTATGCATTTACATCTAATAAACAATGTTTTACTTCTACGTCCTCAAAGCAGACATACAACTAAAACACAAAAGATCATGCGGACAATAAAAATAAATCTGTGAACCGTATACCACAGAGGTAACTACCTTTGGCCGCCTTTTCCCAATTGGTTAAACAATAACAATTTAGACCTGCCTAATGAATCTCAGAGTAATTGCTATACAAAACTGTCAATGTAATACAGTGTAGTACACTCCTATGAAGCCACAAGATAGAAACTCCAACAGGAAAATGTAATAAACCACAGTGCTTACAGTTAGGCTCCCCGATGCAGTGTCCTCAAACTCAATCAAACGTTTAGTCAATGTTGCTTCACAAATATGTACAATCCTTACCTGGTCAAGATTTATAACATGCATCAAAAGTAGATAATGCACACTAAAAATTCTCAAAAATATATTACAAGGAATAAATAGCACACAAACATCGACAAATCCAATTATAAAGAATAGGTAACTGTGAGTGTGACTTTTCAAGGGAAAATTTTCAACTGTTTGGGTGATAAAGGCTTTTGGAAAGATTACCTATTTTTGCTATGAAATGTGAAAGGAATACCGAACACCAAAATAATCAAGCTATCCAAAACAAAAATCGAATAAGCAAAAGGTGAAATTCTGCATTACAGTAAAAAGTGTCAGACATGAATATTTCCAAACTAACCCTTAAACTTTAGAGCCACAAAATAAACCTAATCAAATGAGAAATTGTGGTAGCCTCGAAACTTGAATTCATTTCCGCAAATACAGAGTTTAAAGAATTTGAGTTTTACAAGGATGGAAGAGGCAGTAGCATAGAAATAATCTTTTGAAAGTATCTATATGTCATCACTTACAATGTCAGTCTTTGTAAACTTGTGACCATGAGCAAGCGCTGATATATACAATGCTGCACCACATAAGCCACTGGGTTTCCTTCCTGTCTGTGTAAATAAAAATATTCAGTGAAATAACTATAACCCCTCCCCACTCGCACTCCCACCCTCACCACCAAACTTAAAAGAAATCAAGAAGAGAATTTAAGAAATACACACAACAGACCTGCATCCAATTTTTTTTCATGCTAGTCATAATGCGTAATGCAGTTGTCTCCACCTCACGATTCTTATCACCCAGCAAAACTGCAAAAGTAAAGGGGGGGATAAGAATTACTAGAATTAATGGGTATGCAGAAAAGATCATAATACTATAAACAAAGGTCTTGGCTCTTGAAGTAGCACACCATTTGTAAAACGATGGATGAATAGGCTGGGATCAACCGGCTTTTGAACAATAGGGTGCTCCTCCAGACTTAATAATTTACAAAGCTGCAAAAATACAGCACCGAGCACATAACTGCAGCATAAATTTGGTGTAAGTATAAAAGTGAGTTCAAATGAAGTATCATAGACAAATCACAAACAGATAAAAGAAGGAAGTAGATGAATCTCCAAAACAATTAACAGCAAGAACCATTTTGAATTTTAAAATTAAAAAGAAGAGGGAGGTGGAACCATTTAAAATTTTAACAGTAGAAGGAGGAGGTAGATGCATTCTTACACATTTACTCCCAAGAACTCTGCAAACTCAATCAGAAGAAACGCCCTTTTCTGTTCCCTATGAAGATGCAATTCAAATTTGGCATTAGTAAATTCTTCTTATTGATCAAATGTGGCAAGCTTATAATCCCTACCATAAAATTTTTGAAGTAGATATCTAACGTTGGAAAAGAAACTTTAAATCATTGTGATCTTTACTTCTAGGTTGCCTAGCACAGACACAGAAACAGGCATGAAAACCTAACACAGACAAGCAGCAATCTCAAGACCACAACACTAGAAAACATCTATATAAACAATACATCTTTTTAAAAAAATTAACTAGACAAGTAACAGAGGTCATAACATACAGAGAACAAATTATACAGAATTATTTTAATTCAAAAGAATGATGACAAGATCTAAGTATTTACATTGTATTGCAAACTAGTTTTACAATTATCTACCACTTTACCATAACAAGTATCAAATGTATTCAGATATTATAGACCTAATTGCCTAATCGGTACAAAAAAGCGTCTAAGGATGAATATTGGTAGTTGTAAAAGGAAATAACTGCCAAAAGATTGCCTTTAAATAAGCTAGAGCTGTCAAATAGCTATATTTGATTGGCTAGTATGAAATCACTGAACAAACATACATACCCCTTCTGTAAAGCATAAACAATTCCCACTATACTAGATACAAATCCCTAATCTCCAATTGCCTTCCCAAATTGTTTCCCTCCCCTCCTCCTCTCTTTTGGAAGGCCATTGGGTGCCAAACAGGTCAGCCCATCAAACAACCACCAAAGATGGCTGCTGATAAACTCCCAGTACCCAAAATCAGGAAGAGAGGGGGCGAATCTTAAATCAGAAAAGAAGAGGCGATCACATGAGCTCAGGATAGGTTTTGATTCAAATAGCTTAACGGGCATGGATATATGTGGCTATTTGCTTTCACTTTCTGGCTGGTATCAAAACAATTCAAGTTGAGCTGTTTCCAGCTACTGCCATTTCCGGGACTACTTCCAGACACCGCACTCCCATATCTGGGATACAAAGTTTCCAAAAGGCATTTATAGTGTCTTGATAAAAGTATTGTGCTATCTTGGAAAAGTTGGACAGAAGGTTTATGGGAAACGTTCCAGAAAAATAGCATGGTTTCAACATCATTGAGCAGACCTGAGATGAACTGTCAGCTAAACACTGGAAGAAGAATAAGACTTTAATAGCATGGCATGCAAAATATCAGTATTTTAAGAAAAGTTCACCTCTTATCTACAGAGCTACAGTTACTAAAAATGGAAACACGATTTCTCCAGCAATTTGTACATAGAGACACATCCCTGTATGCCATTTGTACAGAGTTAGAGTTCTAAAAATGCAAACAACGATTTCTCCAGGAACTTGTACAATGAGACACATTCCCATATGCCATCTTAGAAGAGAATACACAAAGAGATACATTCCAGTATGCCATCTCCAAAGAAAATACAGCATATGTAGAAAAATACAAAGCACATAGCATTTTTGCACAAGCTATAACTGCAGAGCTTAAACCATATACCAAAGTCCTTTTATCAAACCATGGTCCTATTCAAAGATCAACTTTATGCAATTAGCAAATCCCCAACTTGGAAAAGAAACCAACTTTGAGTATATAATAGATCACCAATTTGCAACTGAAATCAACTTTGTGCCAGTGAAACATAATTCGGATGATATTGGTTCACTCACCGACAGGCAATGTAAAGGCAAGCTGCTGCAACTTGATCTGCTCTACGCCCCCTTGTGAAGTTCCGCTCGAGAGCTATCTTCAAAGTTCAGAAGCATCAAGGAGCTCCAGTTACACAACCAAGGAAAATAACTTTCTCAGCTAATATGATAGTCATGCACAGCTTACTGTATAAAATGCTAAGGCCGGTTGAGCTATCTGATCTCCTCCTATGATACCCAAGTTATCAGCCACGTGCATGATGAAATCATAAGCTGCCACAACATAGGAAATCGAAAGTAGTAAGTGATACTATGAGAGAAGAGGATAAACAATATGTGAAAGGAACAAAATAAGGGGTATGAAAAAGGATGAAGCAACAAGCCTATAAGATTGAGAAAAAATAAATCAGCCATAATAGGTCCATTGCTAAATAATCTTCAGAAGATTTTATTAAATAAAAGTACAATGAGGAAGAAAATGCAGTGTGAACAAAATTCTAATCTGATTAAAACCTAGCATACCGTTATTCAGTGTCCTTTCACGTGAAGCTGAATAATCACTTTGTACAGTCTTCACATAGTTTCCTGACATTTGGCTCTGTAAGACCAAAGAAGCAGATAGTTGTCAAGCATATAGACACGAGAATGTGGACATAAATTTTAACCAAAAGACTAATTACATAGCAAAGAAGGTAGTACACTGGAAAGGTCACTTATTAGTTACTATTAATCAGGCATTACCAAATAACATCAATGCAGTGCAATGTGTCTACCTGACCCGCAGCATTCTTAACAAATGTAGGCTCATTTGAATATATATCCTGATCGACGACTTTTCCACACCCAGTACAGCATCTAACACAAGACAAAGAGGAAATATCTCAGAAACCTCATAGTAACAAACAAAAAAACAGATAGATAGATCATCATCAAGGTACAATCTTCATAATGTCCGTTCATCTAAGAATGAGACACTCTACATTAATAGCCAATAGGTCCAAGTAGTAGAAAAAGAGAGCTCTGCCAATCCAACCACGTGAACATAGGAGAAGGATAGATAAAAGTAAGGCTCACATCAAACCAATGTCATTTTGCTCAGTTGGCTGACTCCTTGAGCAGTTAGAGCACCACAAGGTTCGGGCCATCTGGTACCTGAATGAATCTGATCAGCACAATTGACAGGTTTAGCTTTCAAAGATCAAAAAACTCCCATAAATAATAAGATCCAGACCACTTATTCCCACAAAAATTTACTCTCAAGTCTCAACCCGAAGGCTGAGATAACATTGAATTTCAGAAATCAGCCATCAAATGGGAAGAAGGTTGTCAAGAGAAAAGTACTAACCAGGTGCGCAAGGAGAAAGCGCACGATGGGTGCCAGGGAAAACCGGAGCCGGTGAGGGTTTGGAGGTTTTGCGATGAAAGGGGCAGCTAGAAGAGGAGCGTGTGCTTTAACTAGGGGAGAAGAAAGGCGGAGGACCAGGAGCATAGAATGGTAGACCAAAAATGTTGTCATAAGATTAAAAAAAAAAAAAAAAAGTAAAGCAAGATGGAAATTGAGGAGAGAGGGGATGGTTTTAGGCCCGGCTATACTTTTTTTTTTTTTTTTTTTTGATAGAAGAGTTATTAGCTCATACAGGCAAATATTAGGCTACTAGAGTATTACATGGTTAGCCTAAAACATCACAACGGATGATCTTAAAAAAAAAAAAAATAATAACCCGGGTTGTTGACTCAACAACCCTTTAAGCTGGATTACAGATAAAGAAGGGAAGAGATCTATAGAAGATGTAGAGGAACTGGAAATAACTGAATTAAGACTACTAAGATTGACTTGTCTCTTAGCAAGAAAATCGGCCGCTTGATTGCACTCCCTGAAACAATGTAAAAAAACCACATGAGGAAGATGCGAAAGAAGGTGTCTAATGTCGTTTATAATGGATAGAATTTCCCATGGAAGTTTTCAAAGGCGTTTCAAAGAATTGATAACTGTTAAGTTATCACCTTCAATAATTAGTTTAGTACCAGGTTGCAGGTTTATGCTTTGAAGTGCAATTAGCAACGTCGTAGCTTCCGATTGAACAACTGATAAGTGTAAAAGTTCAGATCTTCCACAATTTAAAATGTGTCCAAGTTCATTACGAAGGATCAAATGAGCAAAGGAGGGTCCATTTCCATGTTTAGATGCGTCAAAATTTAGTTTAACAAATTGAGCAGGTGGTTTTTTCCATATTCCATTTATTTTCCGACGCGGCCTATTGGTTACTTTAGGTTGGGTCTTAATTTTGACGCTATCCCACTCAAGAGATTGCGAAAATGTCAATTCAGAGGGGAGTTTAGATGGGTTAATTCTAGAAGGGTCAAATAATTTTGCGTTTCCGTGGGCCCAAATAAACCACCAAAGAAAGCAGAGTGGGTTACTATTTTGATTTTGCTTGAGTGTAATCTGGATGTTAGATATGAACGAATCTGTAGTAGTAAGTTGAAAAGAGCAGTTTAATAATTTCTCAAGACGGGTAATCATGAGCCGAGTGAAAGAGCATTCAAAGAAAAGATGATTTAAATTTTCATCAAACTGGTCACACAATGAGCAGCGGTTAGGAACATAGTTAACAAACCGGTTAAGCCTATCCGTAGTTCGGAGGCAGTCTGCACATGATTTCCACAGAAAATTCTGAACTTTCGGTGGTAATTTTGTTTTTTAAATCCAATAAACATTGTCATTCAGTGTTGAATTTGGGGAGGAAATTAGAGTAGAAGCAGAATGAACCAAAAAATTACCGCCAGAAGCCGGGAGCCAATTAAGGCGATCCACTGCATTGGTAACTGGAATTCTTAGATGAGAGATAGTATTAACAATTTGAGGTGGGAGAATTTAACTTAAAGTGGTCAAATTCCAAGTACGATTAGGGAGACTAAAGTTGGAGACACGTAACTCCATCTCAACATTGTCAAAAAGGGAGATTAACTCAATATTTGGGACCCAGGGATCAGATCAGAATTTAATGTCATTTCCGTTTCCAATCATCCATCGAATTCCTTTGGAGAACTGGTCCTGGATATTTAATAGTCTACCAAACTGCCAAGAGCAATTTTTTTTTGATAATGGAAAAGAGATTGATTTTTCAGATATTTCTCGGAAACTATCCGAACCCAAATGTTATCTGGTTGAGAGACAAGTTTCCACAAAAGTTTCATTTGTAGAGCAAGGTTAATATTGAAAAAGTACTTTATATCTAAAAGTATATTTTGAGAGGAAAAAAGCCTACTTTTTACTAAAAAGTACTTTTCCTCAACAAGTATAGCAAGGCCTTAACCAAGATGACCAAAATTGCACTTGGGTCTCTGAAGAAAAGCATTGATAAGTGTACTTGAAGAGAGAAAAATAAAGGTGAAAAAAATAAAATAGAGAGATGAGTTACCATTATTTTGAGGCTTTGTTTGTCTGGACAAGTAGCAGGGAGCGAAAGAAGAAAAACGCTAGCGATATAAGGCTACTATTTTTTGGAGAATTCCGTCCCCACTAACGAAACACGCTACCTATTCCGCTAGTGTCCAACGAAGCCTAAATTTGTTTGCTTCATTTGTTCAATCCTACATGCTAATTTGTTCAATTGTATTAAGGATTTGTTCAACTAAGGTCCAATTTTGTTCAATCATGCATGTCAATTGTTCATTTGTATTAGGGATTTGTTCAACTGATGGTCAATGTTGTTCAATCCTATTCCACGTTTGTTCTACCATGTTTGTTCAACTCAACTATGTTCATCTCTAGTGTCGATTTGTTCTTTTCCATTCTTTATTTGCTCACTTCCTTTTATTGATTGTATCATTGTGTTTTGTATTATTTGTAATTAGGTAAAAACAACAAAAAAAACATCTTCCCCCAAGTAAAAAAGATAGTAAAACATCTAACATTTGGTACTATGACAATTAGAGAAGAACCGTCATCTGCAAATAGAAGAGGTTTTTAGTATATTGAGCATATATCCCATGCAAATATATCCCCTCTCCTGTGTTTTGTTTTATGTTTTTACTTATTTCCGTTTACTTTACTTGCAAAATTAAGGAGTAAGAGTAGCCAAGACAAGAGCAAGGCTCAACCGGTCGACAATTTCCATTTGTTCATATTTATTTCCATATTTGTTATTCTTTTGTCTCAAACTGTGTTTATGTTACTTTGTTCAACCCTATCGCACATTTGTTCAACCTATCGCACGTTTGTTCAACTCGATTGCACATTTGTTCAACTCTATTTATGGTTTTGTCCTACAGCAAACCCTATACCCTAAGGGAATTCCCTATTCTTGGGTAATTCAACTTTGAGATCCGATCTGACAGGTAGGGTTTTGAAATGAAGAAGGGTGGCTTTGGGAAGGAGTAATTACCAATCTTTATATAGGATTTATGAGCTGTTGTGGATGCTAAAGCAACTAGTTGTGATGATGGAACAAGACCTTCTTCTACTCATGAAATGCTTCAAGAAGACATTGATCTTGAAGGCTATGTTGATGTATGGGGCTTTCTTGTCATTGATTTTATTGCCTTCTTAAATGTTTTCTTTCTGTTAAAATATTTCATGATTTTATTGTTCATGTTAGTCATATCAATGAGCACTTTAAGATGTTTATGGAGTTGGCCAATAACATGAAGAATTTCTTGCAGTATGTCAAGAAAGCTCCATCTGAAATTTCTAGCAATGACCTCTTCATCAAAATCACTGATGCTTTAGAGAAGCTTGTGCGGCTGAAGGTGAAGACTGGTTCGACATCACAACATCCTGCTAGTAATGAAGAAGAAGAAGACACATTAAGCCAACAAAATTTTTGGGCTGAAGTAACTATGGTGCTTGATGCGATTGAATCTGCTAGGAAGGAAAAAGAGTCGTTTGAAGTTCCATCGTTCAACTTGGGTATACCTCCAAGACCGCCAAACCTTTTTGCTTCTACATCTAATATTGTTTGGCAGACTGTTTTCAATGTGTGAGGATGAGGAAAGGAGGGCTAGAGAGGATGGGGAAAGGAGTTGTAAGGATGAAGAAAAAAGACCAACAAAGAAAGCAATTGTCACAACAAGAAAATCCATTTATTGCAGCGAAAATTCGAACGATATTTTTTTGTCGTTGCGAAAAATATTTTTGGCAAGGACTGTAAAGAGTTGTTGCTAATAGTTGTTGCAATAAATGAAAATTTCATTTCCCTCCATTCCTATGTGCACGCGCCTTACATGAATATTTGGGATAATTTTAAGTAACGGGGGTTGTTCTTGCTGAAACTAGTCTAAATTTATGGCAACAACATAGCTGTTACAAAAGAAAGAAAAATATAAAAAATAAAAAATAAAAAAACCCCTTCAATTATGTATTGGAATTAAATAAAATTAGAAACCCCCTTCTGGAAGCCTCCCTCTTTCACTTCGTTTCTCCAGAGTAGACTCTCATCTCAAAACCTCTTCTTCACACACAGTTGAATCTCTCCATCTTGTTCGCTCTTCTCCCCAGGCCACCGTCGAATCTCTCCATCTCGTCCACTGTTGGGCTTCCATTCTCGGGCGTTCTCAATAGTCCATGGTTTCGAGTACTTTGGCAACAAGTCAGCAACAACAGGCATCTCGACCACCCCCTATATTCTCGGGTTTGGTAGCAATGGGTGTTCTTTGAGTTGAGAGATAACATTAACAAAGTCGTGTTTCCCTGTTTTGAGTCCTTATTGTGACAAGTTTGTGTTTTTGTGTGATTCAATCGGATTCTAGGGTTTAAGGTTGAATTGTGAAAGAGGAAGTCAAACCCCCTTTTTTTTGAACAGCGCCTAAATCATCTCCATCCTGCTCAGATTTTCCAGCTTCATCAATGGTTCCTGTTAAGAACGAGAATGACCCTGTAAGACAATCCTAAAATGATTCTGTTAAATTATGCATTCAACTTTTCCATTCAATCCTTTTTCTACATGTAGGAGACTCCTGGGGGAAACAACATATATATTAAAGATGAAGGTTTGCTCATATCAAAGTTGAGCCTCATAGCTTACTGATAATTAACAAAATTCCATACCTGTTGAGTATAATCAGCGGTTCCTCTGTTGTTCCTGTGCTTGTTCCTCTGTTGTTCCTGTGCTTGTTCCTCTTCTTTTCCTAATCATTAGCTTATAATGCAAAAGGTCTGCATAAAATATTTCAATGCTCAAACTAGCTGTAAACGCCAAGATGTTCATGAAAAAAAAACTGGACTGATTTTATTATGTAAAGCTGAGGAGAGAACATCATTATGAGAATGAACATCTGTACCTTTGGACCGATTAGTCACAACTTCAAGAAGTTTGATAAGTTGTTGTCTCTCCTCTTTCTTATATTTTATTTGAACTTTTGTCTCTAGCAATATAATACACTTTACACTAGCTAGTAGATCTTTAAGTCAAAAAGGCTTTTCTAATATAATACACTTTACACTAGCTAGTGGATCATTAAGCCAAAGAAACCAGCTTTGTTTCACAAAGGTTTTTTTCTATTTTGTACATTTAAAATGACTCATTAAAACTACAACTCATACAGTGGATAACGTTTGTAATGCTAGTTTATATATATTTATCCTAGATCATAATAATTGTATCACAATAATATATATTTGTATCTACTAATTTTATTTCTCTTCCATTCCAATGTACCTAGCTAATTACTCTTTCACGCTCAGATGAGTTTCTAGTTCAAGAATTCATCACTGTTGTGCTTCTTCTCCCCCATGGTATGTAATTTTCCTTCATATATGTACCATTTATCAATTGGGGGTATCATGATTAAAACGTTCACCTGTTGTCATGTACATATATATATATAGCTTTATATATACGTATATTGTACAAAGTGTAAATGACCACTTATTATAATAGTCAAAGGCACTAAGTGAATATTATCTTAAGTATTTTCACTACGTTTAGAAAGTATAGTAGTTGATGGCTATACATTAATTAAGTGGATTATATATTATTTTAAAGATTGGCCAAGATCACATTTTAGTGTTACAATAAGTGAAATTGCTACTATGTTAAATATTATGTGTGCAGGAAATAGACAATGACTTTATTAATGATGGTGATATTGAAGTCGATGAGGATTCAACGGAAGAAGAGGAATTTGATGATTCCGACACATAGGATTGTCTAGATAATGTCTTTTAGAAAATTTTCATTTATGTTTTTAGTTGGGCTATTTTAAGAACATTTTCTTTCAATGTTATGAGTTTTATGTGTTATATGATAGATATGTTGATTGTTCCATTTTATATTTGATGATTTCACATATTCACATGAAATATATTTTCAAGTGTTTAAGTGTAGATAACGATGGCTGGAAGAGGAGACAATAATCTAGGGGTTCATATGATTGCTCCAGGACGACTTAAAAAGGTCACGCAATCAAAGAATTGCATTCGATAGTTGCCAAATGGTAATTTGATTCTCGATAAAGGTAAAAAAAATCATATTCTTATAATCTTTAATAAAAAAATTCATTTTTTCTACTTTATTAATTTCTTGTTTTCTGAACTTGTTCTGCTTATTACTCTACTAAATTATAGGTCTTACTCATCAAAGAACGACAATAAAAAGGGTGATTGCTAATAGACAAGAATTAGGCCATTCATCTAATCATATTGGGATGGAGAGCGATGATGCAATTGTTGCAAGAAGTAAGAAACATTATTTTTCATAAGTTCTTTTTTCTGAATGTATAATGTCAACTTTGCTTTGTTTTTATTTCTCATAATATCAAATGTAACGGTATTATTTTTCATAATTTTAAAAAATTCAGATTTGGATCGACAACGATCATCTCATATACCAGGCAATGACTTACACTCGAACCCAACATTGAATGACATTCATGTTGAATGTAGTGAAAATGGTGCACCAGTTGCTCAACAAAATGATGCCCCAAATCATTGTGAATCTAAAGGTTGTAATCTTTAATAAAAAATTCGTGTTCTAACTCTTAGTTATTGTCCTTTATCTTTGTATTTGTTAATGATATGTGCATATGCTTGTAGGTCAATCACCTAAGAGAAAGAAGTTTACTCAAGTTGTTGACAGAATTCCTATGGTCTTACAAGTGAGTGAAGTAGCAAATCCACCCTATAGGGAGCTAGTCCGAAATCATGATAAAGAGGTGCATGAAGTAGAAACAAATGCAGTAAATGAAATAAATCTAAGCTCAAATGAAACTAATATTGAAGGTAAATTTTACACAATTTTTTTTGTATTTTGCATTAGATTTGAAGATTGAAGGATAAATTTATTTTAATTTTCATGTGTTAAGTAGCATCAGCTAAGAGGAAGAAAAAGGGAAGAGGTGAGAGAAGGAAATATAAGAGTCATGTTGTTGATATGAAAATTAAAGGCAAAGGATCAAAGTTGGCTATTGAGATACCTGAAGAAATTGATCGAGCGATTGGAGAGAATGCTCGACATTTGGTGAATGAGTGTGGTCGAGTAGTGAGAACAAGAGCTCCATTGAATGTTAAAAATTGGCAGCAAGCATTATCTATTGCAAGTGATAGTATGTGCTAGTAATGTCATATTTTTTATCTAAATAAAAATATAAAACTTGTTCTGTACTAAAGGTAATAACTAATGATGAATTCAAATAAATTGTAGGGAAAGTTTGAAAATTTTGAATCTGATCAATTGAAGATGTATGCTTTCGTTGTGGACATTATGCAACGTCTATATAGTTTGTGGAAAAGTAGGTTGCACTACTATTACAAGAGTTCGAAATGTGGAAAAAACTGACGAAGAGCGATTGAAACATCCTCCTCCCGACATATCCAAAGATCAGTGGGAATATTGTGTGAAGCGTTTTGCATCACTAGAGTTTAAGGTTAGAGTTACTTAACATGAATTCCCTTTTTAATGAGTTCAAATATTTGGAGTAATCATTATGGAAAAGATAAATTTCTAGTTGTTATTTAACTTGGACAATGAGCTTTCTTTACTCTATCATGTAGGCCATGAGTGAAAGGAACTCAAAAATCGTTTATCAAACAAGAGAAGTAAGCATACAATTGGAAATTTATCTTTTGCTGAAGTGGAAGATGTCTTGGTAAGAGTTCATTATGTTTTATTAACTTAACTGGCAGTTTTTTTATATAGGAATAGCTATGATTAGTTTTCTCAATTATGGTTTGTTTGGTTGGCTTGAATGCATATTTTCCTCCATTGATTTGTTTTATCAATCATCTATTCTTAATTAATTTAATATGACGTGTTGAGATATGGTTAATCATCAAAATTATTGATATTATGTGATAGAAAAAAGAGAACAACAATGTGAAACCTACATCATGATGTGATATGGCTTGCTAAGCACACACGCAAGAATGATAAGGGCGTACTTGAATGGGCTGATGAGGGACGTTCCAAAGAGATCTATGTATGTATTAAGTTTTCAATCAATCAATCTTCATTTTAATATGTTAAGTACTTAATATGCATTTTAATGATGGTGTAATTTTTTTTGTTACAAGACAAGCTGAAAAATATAGTTCCAACTGCTGGTGACACAATGACACAAGAGGAGATATTGCTTGATGTTTTAGAACCAAGATCAGGATATATTCGTGGCAAAGGAACTAATGTAAGATCTTATACTAAAGGAAAACACCAAATGGAGCAAAAGAAGATAATTGAAAAACAACAATAGAAAATGCAAGAACAAGAACAAAGGATTAAAGAGTTGGAAGAAAGCCAACAAAGCCAACAAAAAGAATTAGAAGAATATAAAGCCCAACAACAAGTTGCAATGGAGGCTTTCAAGAAGGAATTATTACAACAAATGTTAGCAAATCGAGGTGTCTAACATCGAGGTAATATATAAGTCGTTGAGTATCAGTTTTATTGATTTTTGTTTGATGCCTTGTTTGGTGAGATTACTTTAAATTGGAAGTGATAATGTAGAGTCTGGATAATTTTAGGATATTTTTCTTGCTTTTGTATGATATGATGTTTGTAGAGTAGTTATTTATGCCAAAGTCTTAGGATTGATGTGGTGTGGTATGATTTGAATGTGTGCATAGGTTAAAAATAGTAGATGGTTAAAGAAAATAAGGGAGATTCTGTCAAAAAGATTTATGTTTGGATGAGTTTAAACTAGCTTAGTATTGAGATTAATTGATGTGATGTTTGCTTGTTAATAGACCACTGTAGCTAGATTTCTATTGAGATGTTTGCTTATTGTCATAATTTTCATGTCTTCAAGAATTTTTATTTGCTTTAAGCCTTTAACTAAAATACAATTCTATAATATGAAATGCTTTGCAAGTATGTAGAATTGTTTGGTAATATGAAGTTTATGGAGGTGATAGTTTTTGCATTTTGAAGCTAGCTAGGAAGTTGTTTGTATATTTGTACCGAATACTAGCTAGTTAAAAATTATGTAGTTCTCTTAGAATGACTATTTGTACTAAGTACTATAATACGGTGATGAATTTGGTATGAAGCTTTTTGGATTGAAAACATTTGAAATTAAAAATCTTTGTTTGCAATATTTGTTTATGTATATTTGAAATTTATGCGCTTATCAGGACACGTTTAAAAAAAAAACTAAAATCATATCTTTTGCAACGACTTTTATTGTTGTTGTAAATTCTATCTTTTGCAACGACTTATGTTGTTGTTGTAACTACTATCTTTTGCAAGTACTTATGTTGTTGCTGTAAGTACTATCTTTTGCAACGACTTATGTTGTTGCTTTAAATATTGTCTTTTGTAAGGACTTACGTTGTTGCTGTAAGTATTATCTTTTGCAAAGACATCCGTTGTTTCTATACCTGTATTTTTTGCAACGACATATATTTTACAACAACACATGTCGTTGCGAAAGTATATATTTTTTGCAACAACAAAAGTCGTTGCAAAAAACTTCCGCTACGGACATTCCTGCAACGACCTTGCAATGACATGGTATTTTTTGCAACGACATCTGTTGTTGCAATAAATGCGTTTTCTTGTAGTGTGTTGTAAGGTTCAACCTTTAGAGAATGGAGGGTGAGAGGAAGCAGATGGAGGAGGAATCGTCCAGAGAAAGGATTCATCAATAAAAACAACAACAACAACAACAAGATGAGGAATGCAAGAAGGCAAGCGAGGAGGAGGAGGTTGAAAGTGCAACTCTTGAGGTTTAAATTTTATTCAGCCTTATTGTCAATTTATTCAAGCCTGATTGTAATTTGTTAAACTCTATTGAATGCTTGATCAAGTCTGTTCGATATTTGGTACTTGTTAAACCCTAACTCCTATTTGTGGAACTTTAGTTGCAATTTGTTCAACTTTATTTAAAGTATGTTCAACTCTGTTAGACATTTGTGCAATCTTTATACTAATTTGTAGGGGTGAGCATTCGGATAATCCGATCCGAAAACTCGGATATCCGAAAATTATTTTGACAAAAATCTTGATCTGTATCCGATCCGTATCCGACCCGGATATTCGGAACCGGATATCTCGGATATCCAAACTATCCATTTTCAAGAAAAAAATGTAGTTAAGCCCAATTTAAATAAAATTTATGTCCAAATATTAAGCTACAAAACATTATAAAAAAATTATATGTAAAGTTGTAAATGACTTACCTAGTTGTTACTAGTTAGCTAGGAATTGAGAACAAATTATGAAGCTTAAAAGCATCAAAACGACGTGATGAAAATAAGAAAATTTGGTTAATAAAAGAAAGTTAAAAAAGAGATTCATTTCATATGTTCATATGTACATATATTAATCTAAAAAGGTCTTTTTAATCAACTATGATATGTGGAGCATATATTCTCTTTCTAAAAATATAAATAGATATATAATAACGGATATCCATTTTACTTAAAACCCCTATCCGTATCCGATCCAAATATCCGGAAATATTAGCGGATCAGATCGGATACGGATAAGAAAGATAAGTTATCCACTGGATAAGGATCTTATCGGATCGGATCGACGGATATTTCGGATCGGATCGGTGGATCGGATAATTTTGCTCAGTCCTACTAATTTGTTCATCCGTATTGGTAAATTGATTGACTCGGCTAAAGTCGTTGTGCCAAAATCAAAGATAAAATCCAAACATGCAACACACAAAAGTATAGTTAGCAAGTACAGGGTGGAACCCAAGAGAATCAGTTTCTTAATCCGATTTTAGTGGTTTTCATGCAAAGTAATCAAAAGAGGGTTTGAGAGATGTTTCAATCAAAGTTAGCAAGTAGAGTTCGTTCAATCAATTCCACTTTATTAATCCGTTGATCATGAATTCATCCACTTCTTTATATGCCTAGGTCAATTCCAATCCTGATCATAAACAATCGCAAGTCCACGGTCCAAGCAATTCTATAACCCTAGGCAAGGACGCTTAACCTAGAATTAGCGTAGAGAGCAAGGATATTAGGAAATCAAATCATGCAATCAAGCAACGAGTCTCATGCACAATTTAACCATTGAATACTCTTCCCTAAACTAGTCCACGGCCCTAGAATAGAGTTGTTTCGAGAAGTACGAAAGATGCATAGACAACAACCAATCCTAAATCAAACAATAGATCTAAGATAATTAAACAAGTTGATCAAGCTCATATAATCACACAGAGATCATGGGATGAAGCACAAGAGTATCAATAAAGACCTAGGGATAAAGAAGTTATCAGAATTTCACAACTTCATAACAAAGCTTCCTTGATTGAATAAACTCCAAGGGAGATTAGTTCTCCATTACAAAGAAAGCACAAATCTTTATTGAAAGAACAACTGATTACAAAGTGATTGAAGATTTCTAAAACCTAGAAAAGGTTCCCCTTAAATAGCCCAAAGAACAACCTCTTCGAGATAGATAAGAAAGGAAACCAAAAGATAAGAAAGGAAACAAGATAGAAAAGACAGGATTTCGTCCGTCTCGAATCCGGCACGCACCGCGCCCGCAGCGGTCTTCACTTGGCTTTGGCTGAGTCGGCTTCTACCGCGACCGCGTCATAGACAACGCGACCGCGTCATAGACAACGCGACCGCGGCCTTCACGGGTCTTCATGGGCGTCGCCTCTACACCACCGCGACCGCATCATAGACAGCGCGACCGCGGTATCCATGCAGTAGCGAACTTCGTCTTTAAACTCTTCGAACTCTTGATTCTTCATAACTTATGTCTTCGGTCTTCATATTACAATATCGCTCAAATATAACCTAAACACTCTCAATAACATCTCAAAATCTAAGAGTTAACCTATACAAAATAACATGTATCAAATTCCCCCATACTTAGATCTTGCTCGTCCTCGAGTAAGCTCAAAACAAATACAACAAGTCAGCACATCTAAGATCTCAGGAAATACAAGGGAAGATAAAAACACTCAGCTCACAACCCGAACCCAAAAATATAGAGAAATCATGAGCATAAAACAATGAAGCTCAAACACACACCTCACAACAAGATATAACACTCAAGCTCTAAAATCATGAAAGAGCAACCTAAGATCTACCCAAATATCTTACAATGAAGCCCCAAAGTCCCCAAGCAAGAATGATCCTAAAACACTCGAATTTTACCGCTCAATTCTGCTTAGGCGCCCTTTCGGGTTGTTGGATCGTTAGTACTAAGGGACGTCCTTTACTTTGGTAAAGGCGTCCTAAGGTCAGGCGTCCCTACGAGGAGTAGGGACATCCTTGAGTAATGCAGCAGAAATAACGTACTAAACAGGTAAGAAATGAACGCAATGAATTATAGAGAAACCATTCAAGACCAAGTAGTCCTTGAGTGTAAACCTCTACCTCCTTGGAGGATTTTTGAATAGTTCTTTCCTTTATATTGACCGTTCTTACAGTTGTACTGGCGAGTCCTTACAGTTCTCTAACACTTAGCTTTTCCCTAAGTTCACTTGTAAAGAACTCCTTTAAGCCTACAACTTAAGCTGGTTCAATCTACTAAAGGACTCTATTCCTACGTTCTGCAGTACTTCGCAGAACTCTCTCTCTCTTTTTGGTTTTTCTAATTACAAACTGTTTTGTGGTTTGGGTACAAAATCTCACTCGATCTAACACAAGTCTAAACACTGTTCTTGAGTTCTTGAGTTAGTTCTTCGTGTTCTTGATTGAGTCGCTTTCCTCTGATTCTCTCTGAATATTCTCTGAAAGCGTTAGCGTCACAATAAATGCCTTGGGGCTATTTATAGGACTTGGGGAAGGGCGTCATTTCTCTGGGACGATCATGCCCTTCGTGGACGTGGCTACAGGATCTTCCTCCACGTAGTACGGCGGTGATGAGGAAGCTTCCTGTATCCAGCTATGTGTGATGAACTCCGCTACAGGATCGGCCGCCACGTGTTGATGAACTCTGCAACAGGATCGTCCGCCACGTAGTGTTGGACTTTGCTACAGGATCGGTCTCCACGTGTCCTTGGATGATCAAACATTGTCGTGTGATGTCATCCTGTCGGCTAGTGAGTAAGGACTCCTTTCTTGCGTTCCTACTTGCTTGGGACTCCGTCCTTGCTCAAGTAGTCTCTTGTTGGTCCTTACTTCCTGTTAGCTAGCGTCCCTAAGCCTAGGGGATGCCCATACACACTTGTCGTCCTTTTGTCACTGGCGTTCCTGAACACTTGGACAATTTCATTAGAATCAAAGTGAGTTTGTCATATCAAAACTAAGGGACGGTTGTGTGGTACACTAACAAGTACGCAAGCGTCCTTGATAGCGTCCCAACAATTTCCTCCTTTTTGTTGATGACAAACTCTTCAGCAAAATAGTTTTGGCGTTTGAACTTAGCATGCATGAAAACTTAGAATCGTCCTCTAACACTTAGAGAAATTTTAGTAAGCACAAGTTTTCATTCTTTGATTCTCTAACATTTGGATTTTAAGGAAAGAGTCGCGTCCTCTTTTATTCTAGCATGGGCGATCCTTAGACCTTTCACTTAATAGTTCCCCCTTAACACTTGCTTATTCTAGATAACTATTTTATAGCTCATCTCTGCAAAACTACACTTCCCCCTTTTGGCATCATCGAAAAGGATAACAAGTGATAAGGATGTTAACATAAATACATAACTAAAGGCAGTGGAACGCTTAAACAAACACATGCACACAAACATTGAATTGCCATTCAAATAAAATGAGAGTACGGTTATTACAAACCAGATTGTAGTGTTTGAAAATCAAAAGAAGCAAAAGCAAAACAATGAGGGATTAAAGGGTGGGGGATGGCGATCACTGAGGATGGCTTTGATCTTGATAGAACTTGAGAAGCTGCTCATGAAGTTCAGCCGACTTAGTGAATGCCGCGGAGAAATCCTTGAGAGCCGAGAAGATAAGACACTGGTTGTCCATTATAGCACCCATGAGTTCTGCAGGAGGATGCTGGGCAGGATTAGCTGGGGCAGAACGAGGCACTGGACCTGAACTAGAAGAGGGAGCGTCCTTAGGTGGAACTGAAGGAGGAGAAGGAGCCATTAACATCTGATCAAGAGCGGCAAAGTCGACGGCTGGCTCTTCTTCTGGAACGAACTCCTGAGACATAGAAGCGAGACGTTCTTCTTCAGCTTCAGCTGCCAGGCGTTCTTCCTCAGCCTTCTTCCTAGCTTCCTCAGCCTCAGCTTCTAACTATTTTAGCACGGAAGGCAACTCTTCATTGTGCCTGATCTCTACCAGTCCCTTTTTAGCGTTCCATTTCAGTCCAAGCTCTTCAGAAGGAGCGCTCTCATCGTAAGAATTTTGGGACTTAAGAATCAGCTTCACCAGACCCGGGTACGGCAAGGCGTGACGCTTCCTCCCACACTTAGCCATTTGTTGCATAGCAATTCTAGCAAGATTTATGGGACGGCGTTCTAGAAGAGCGTCAATCAGAATGATGTCATGTGTCTGAACGATTGAACGCTTCTCTTGCCTTGGAAGGACGGCGCGGCAGATAAAATAATGTGCAATGGCGCCGACCTTGCTCAGCACATGAGCGACCCTGTCCAGTCCCATTGGCCTTTTGCCCTGAAACACGTGTTCAACCAAGGGCAGTTCTTCATCAATTGTCTCAAATCCGCCTTCTGGAAGGGAGCTTAGAGCATTGGACGGGGGCTTTTGAGGATTGAGGCCCATGAAGGCACGGATCTGGCGTTCATTCAATGAGGCTTTCTCACCATCTATTTTGAAATGGAGTGAGCCATCTTTAGGTTTGTAACGCAGATCCCTGTAGAACGCTTTCACCTGCTCTTTGTCAACTTCTGCAGGCGCTGGGACAACGTTCAACCAGCCTTGAAACCTTAGAAGGTCGAGAAACTCCTGAACTTCGTCATCTTGGAAGGATGAGAGCCATTCTTCAAAGTAAATCAGAGGGCTGAGAACTTTGACGGGGGCGCCATCAGGCTTGCGTTTTCTTTTACCTTTTGGGGACTCTGAGTCCTCATCATCATCATCAGACTCATCATCGGTGTCCTCGGACTCATGTTCAGCAGCGTCCTTGGAGGGAGCGTCCTCTGTGCCTTGTTCATTTGCTTCATTGCCACCAGATGTGGCCTGTTCTGATTCAGAGGGAGCTCTTCCTTGGGACGTTTCCTCTACGTCCTGAACCTCTGATTGATTAGCATTTGAGGGCTCAGCGCCCGTAGGGACTTGGATTTCTGTTTGGATTTGAGGGGAGGGGTTTTCTTGTGTAGTTGGGAGGGGATTTAGGATTGGGAGAGATTGGTTGTAGGGAGGGACCTCTTGAGCATCACGCGCGAGCTCATCAGATAAAGTAGGCTTGGCGTTCTCTGAAGCGACCTGGTGCTCACCAGCGTCCTCAACAACTTCAATTAAATCAGCCTCTTTCTCAGCAGGTGCATTCTCGACTCCTTCCGCCTCGTCGTTGGAGTCCCCAACCACATCAATGAATGGGGAGGTATAACCGGCAGGCGTTCCTCTTTGGCTCTCAGATGAGCTAGAGGAGGAGGAGGAGATGTGCTCGGGCTCTAGAGCTTCCTTGGTGAGCAACACCTTAGGGTTTTCAACAGTTTTGCGACGGCGAAAGGTGTGCTCAAGAGTTGAACGCTGTCCAGCTTCTTCCGGACCGCTTTCAGAAGAGGGACGACGGGACCTTGGAGTCTCGGGGTCCTTTGGCGGTGAGATATGGGCCGGTGCGGATGGGAAGTTGGCAAGGTTAAGAGGTGAGACATGAGGTTTAGGGGGGAAAGGAATGAGGGCATTTTGCTTTGAGGGCTTGGGGGACGGAGGAGGAGTTGGAAGTTGGACGATTTTTAGAGGTTGAGGAGGTGGAGTGGATTCCTTTGAAAGGTTAGAGGGGCGTTTGGTGGAGGACGGTCCTTTTGTGGTGCTTTTGGCCTTTTTGAGGGGCCTTGGGTCATGAATTTTCTTGGAGCGTCCCTTGTTGAGAGGGTTTAACCTTAACAAATAAATTTGTCAAGACCCCGCTGAGTATAGCGAAGTCAGGATCGTCCACGGGAGCTAGTATATCTTTAGTCTAGCAATCAAACTACAAAAGCAAAACAAAAACAAAGCAAAACAAGCAAACAAACACAAATTGCACACCCTGAGGAGCCAAATTGCACGTTCTGAGGGGGGTCGCAGCCGACCTAAGGGGGGTCACGGCCGACCTACGACAGAACCTAAAAACACACTAAAAACAACTACTGAGGGGGGTCGCGGCCGACCAGTTGCAGGTCGGGACCGACCTTTTCTGGGCACGAAGATTGGTTTCGTAAAAATACGAAAAGACAACTAGGGGTAGGGATTCACCACAACATAATCATGCATTCAAACAATGATAAAGACCAACTCAACTTATAATCTCATGGGTGACTTTCGTCACAAAAGAACACATCAAGAGCCTCCATTCACATGAAAGGGTTAACATGCAATCCAACTTGTTCTTCGAAAGGTTCGACATTCATCTAACCCGGATAGTCAACATTCACAACAAAACCTCTCAATTAGGCTGCAAACAAGAACATTCCCCCTTCTTCAAGGGTTTTAAGCACACAAGAGGGATTAAAGGATGGAGACTACAAGTCAAGTATAGATCTAAGCATCAAGGTCACAAATTGCATTTTCATGGTGGGATTCACCCCATCCCTATCAAGAAAACTACTCACACATACTAAAACACACAAACAACAAAAGAGAAGATGGAGACATAATCGAAAACAAACGACTTAAATTAAACAAAGATCCAAACTTACAAGCTTTGCAAATCCACAAATCTCTCCCTACAAATCCTCGTCTTCCATCTTCCTCCTCTCCTCCTCCATGCCCACTCCCTACTCACCTCCCAAAGAGGGAGAGTGAGAGAGCCCTCTCTAACCCTAAGCTTCCCACACACGCCTCTCCTCTCTCTCTCTCCAAAGCTCAAAAGAAAAGGAGCCCAAAAGCCCCTTAAATAGAAGTACCAAGAAAGTCAACTTAAAAGGAAGCTTCCTCAGCCTGCCACAGCTGCCACTTTTGTCCCCCTTTTCGAATTTCAAAAATCCCGCAAAAAGCTTTACTTGGGCGGCAAGGATTCGCTTTTGGCCGCAGCTCAGGGTGGTCGTGGCCGACCTCAGGATGGTCGGAGCCGACCTACAGCAGGATCATGTTTCCTTCGTGTTTTCGCTCGAACTTGCTCCATTGTTAGCCTTTCTTCGGGGTTTCTTTTTCGATGTTTCTTGGGTTCCTTTTAGACTTCTTGTAGCTTCTTTTGAGACACATTTTGGCTTGAAGATCCATCATTGAAATCCTTGAAAACTCCGCTTGACTTCACTACGAACACGCAACGCCGTCATCTCCTAGAATGCTCGGAAAAGCTCGAAAACTCCTCTAAAATGCTCCAAATACCTACAAAACACAAATGCAAACACAAACGACTCCAACTCTCGAAAGAGAGTGGAAATCTCATGCAAAACACACAAACACATAGGAAAATATGCAAAACAAACTAGAAAACAACCTATGAAATCTAGCTAAAAAGCACGACATCATGAAAGTCAGAAAACAATTTGTTGAGAGGGTATACCTTAACAAATAAATTTGTCAAGACCCCGTTGATTATAGCGAAGTCAGGATCGTCCACGGGAGTTAGTAGTTCTATAGTCTAGCAATCAAACTATAAAAGCAAACCAAAACAAAACGGAGCAAGGCAAAACACGCAAACGAATGCAAGAACACAAGTCTCGGGAAGAGGTCGAGGCCGACCCTAGGGAGGTCGCGGCCGACCTATCACAGAACTTCGCAACGCAAGGAAAACAACACAGAGGAGGTCGCGGCCGACCTGCAACTGGTCGCGGCCGACCCTTTTCTGGACACGAAAGTGGGTTTTGTAAAATCGAAGAAAAACAACTAGGGGAGGGGATTGACCACACCACAAGCATACATTCGAACAATGATGAAGAACCAACTTAACTTGAAACCTCATGGGTGACTTTCATCACAAAAGAACACATCAAGAGCCTCCACTTACATGAAAGGGTTAACATGCAATCCAACTTGTTCTTCGGAGGGTTCGACTTTCATCTAACCCGGATAGTCCTTGTTCACAACTTAATCTTGCAATTAGTTTGCAAACAAGAACATTCCCCCTTCTTCAAGGGTTTTAAGCACACAAGAGGGATTTATGGGTAGAGATTTCAAGCTAAGCATGGATCCAAAACAACCAAGGTCTCAAATGCACTTTCATGGTGGGTTTCACCCCGAACCCTAGCAAGCTAACTACTCACACATAATCAAACACACAAACAAGGAAAGGGAAGAGGAAATCATCATCCAAACAAACAACTTCAATTGAAAACAAGATTCAAACTTACAAGCCCGAGCAAACCCACAAATTTCTTCAAACACCATTGTTGTCTTCTTCCTAGAACACAACCAACACAAGCTTTCCTCTTCACTACCTTTCCCTTACACAAGTTCTCTCTCTCACACTCACACTCTTCTTCTTCCTCTACACGTTTCCCCTCTTCCACTCCTCAGCTTCTTCTTCCTCCACCACCACTCTCTTCTCTTGTGGTCCTTTTGTGGTGCTTTTGGCCTTTTTGAGGGGCCTTGGGTCATGAATTTTCTTGGAGCGTCCCTCCTTAAGGTGAGGTGGAAACTTGTCCACAATCTGGGTTGGGTTTGAGGAGGTGGATTTGGAAGATTTTGAGAGAGGGGAAGATGGAGCTGGACGCTTGGAAGGAAGGATATTTTTTGTGGAGACTGAGGGGACTTGAGGAGGTGGGGGAGAGGGGCTTGGCACACGGGATTGAAGCATTTTGTAAGCCAAGGAATCCCTAGGGTACATGGGGAATTCTGGTAGGACGGCGTTATGTAGGTCTGGTATTAAATCAAGTAAGGGACCAAGGTTCTCACCACCAAACTGCGAAAAGAAGAGAACGTCGTCCATCCTCCCAGGTAAGTCCTTGTAGTTCGTCTTGTGGAGGCCTGGGATGACGAACCGTTCTATGAATTTTTCATAGTTCCTCGTCTTGACTGCGTCCTCCTTCACATCAGGTTTATCCATGCGTTCCCTTATCAGATTGTACAAGGTTTTGGGCTTCCTGTTGATGAAGTCCACTAGAGATTCATTCAGGACGATAGGTTTGGGCTTCTCTATGTAGTGGGACTTCACTAATCTTCTTCGCTTCCCGCCGGTAGAAGATCCGACCACGTTCACTAGTCTTTGAGACATAATTCTGACGAAGGTTAGAGAGAGAAAGTCACCGGAATTCTAGTGAGAGGGCAGAGCAAATTTGAGAGCAGGGAAGTAGTTGAGCGTAATAAATTCTGAGAGCGACTGTTTTGGCGTTATATAGAGGAAGCGGTGGCACAAACTGTAATTACCACTGTTTTACTATGCGACACGTGGCAAAACTTCCCCCTTAAGATTTGAGCAAGTACAACGGTCACTGTTCAAACTTTCAAATGTTCAAATTTCTGACTCTTCAATTTCTTCTCAAAACTGAACTGGCGTCCTCTCTTACAAACACTGAGCGTTCTCTCATACTTAGCAAAAATTTACCTCTTCAAGCAAACCAATAACCAATTTCACCGTCCTTGTGATCACCTTGCGAACCATTTGAGAACAAAGCAAGTACGTCCCGTAAAAGAAAATATGAAGCTCATAGGACGCTTTTGCAAAGTTCTCGGCTAGGGTAAGCTTAGAGTTCCCATCATTTCGGCTTATAATGAGGGTTGGGTGATCAGGGATACTCTTTTCAAGACAAATAGAGAAAATTTGAATGGCGTTCCAAAGTAGCAAACACATGAAGTTTTAGACTAGCGTTCTTGCAAATATGAATTTAATGCATAACAGTCCTTAAACATTTAGAATCTACAAAACATAGCCAAGCATTGAGGGAATAGTAGAACGGGACTTGCTACTTAAAAGTTATCATCCCCAAGAGCAGCCTTAGATGCTCATAGGGATGTCTATCAAGCGCCTTAGTGAAAATATCAGCTATTTGGTCTCCAGTCCTTACATGCTCCATACTAATGAGTCTTAGTTCAACATTATCACGCAAGCAATGATGTCTTATATGAATATGCTTTGTGCGTGAATGAAAAACAGGATTCTTAGAAATTTCAATAGCACTTGTATTATCACAGCGAATGGGAATAGTTTCAAGATTGATACCGTAGTCCTCTAGTTGATATTTGATCCAGATGACTTGTGAACAGCACGAGGCAGCAGCAACATACTCAGCTTCCGCAGTTGAAAGCACCACAGAGTTTTGTTTCTTAGATCCCCAAGAGACTAAGCATGAACCAAGGAACTGTGCCATTCCTGAAGTGCTTTTCCTATCAATCACATGACCAGCATAATCAGCGTCCGAGTAGCCAACAAGCTTGAAGGACGTCTTCCTAGGGTACCAAAGACAAAGATCGTCGCGTCCTTTGAGGTAGCGAAAGATCCTCTTGACTTCTTGCATGTGGGACTCCTTTGGATTTGCCTGGAAGCGTGCACACAAGCAAACGGCAAACATGATATCGGGACGGCTTGCGGTCAAGTAGAGCAAAGAACCAATCATTCCTCTGTAAAGCTTCTGATCAACGTCCTTTCCCTTTTCATCAGCGTTGAGACGCGAGTTGGTAGAACAAGGGGTTGCAACAGGCTTGGACGTGTTCATCCCGTACTTCTCAAGCATTTCACGGACATATTTTTGTTGGTGAATGCGCGTCCCTTCCTTGAGTTGGTTTATTTGAAGTCCCAGGAAGAAATTAAGTTCTCCAATGAGGGACATTTCAAACTCACTACTCATTAAGGACTTGAACTCATCTACAAGTTTCATGTTAGTACTACCAAAGACTATATCATCAACATAGACTTGAGCAATTAAAATGTCCTTGTGAACTTTTGATGAGTTCCGGGATCGGAGGGTCTTCACAATTTAAATTTATAAAACCGAACCTCAAGATTGTAGTAAAGAGGTAGGGTGTCAAACACACGGGAGTTCGTGCGTCGAGAGTACCCGAAAAGACTAAAAAGAGGAGAAAATAAAGACAAACGAAGGAAAACAAGAGAGATCTCCTCGGACCGACATAGGGTCACTTCGGTCCGAGGTAGGATCGAGGTTGAGTTGCACGGGACCGACGTAGAGCAAGTCGGGCCCGAGGTTCTGGGTAACTCGGTCTTAGCAAATTAGTAGATGGGTCTTGGGTTTTTGGGTTCCTCCCCCAACTAGACTTGGATATTCTTCCTCAATTCAACCAATAAGAGCTTGATTCTAATGAGATCGAGGTTGTTAACCTCAAATCCCTCCAATCTACACCTCGACCCAAGGGAGTTTTCACTCACCTTCGATGCTAGAGACTTGTGATGGGATCGAGATTGCTCACGCTTACTCTTACAAAACACAAGCTCTAGATCCCTTGCTTTCACAAGAGAATTAAAGCTCAATGTAGAGAGGATTCACAAATCAAGCACTCAAGGCTATGGAATTGGGGTTTTCTACCCAAATCTAGCTAGGGGGATTCCCCCATACCCCAAGACTATGGAATCTACTCCATCAAGTAAGAGAAAAGCATAAACAAAATGGAAATCAAGCAAATCTCAATCAACATCATCCAATCAAACTCCAATTGCATTAAAACTCAAAGTGTCTACAAAATCCAAGTTCAAATCTACTTGATCAAAGCAAAACAAAGTTCAAAACTCACAAATCTTCCTCTCTTCTCCACCGATTTCTCCTTCTCTTCCTTCTTCCTTCTTCTCCTTGCTCTCCAAGTCTTCCTTGAGCTTTTGAGAGTGAATTTGGGTTTGGTGTTGTGTGTTCCACTCGTCCACCTCACACTCCACACTTGATTTGATCACTCCTCACCTCTCTTATCCTTCTTCCAAGATTGGGGACCAAGGAATCCCAATTTAGAAAGGGGCAAATGTGGAAAGTTGCTAAAAATATGCCTTGGGGAGCAATCCAATCCATTGCCGACTTGGATCGACACGGAATGACATCGGGCCCGACGTTGGACAACGTCGGTCCTGTTCACTGAGCGCTCGATCTCGGGCCCGACTTGGAGTATCTCGGTCCAGGGCCTCGATCCTTGCCTTCTTCCTTGGTTTTCCATGGTTCCACTTCATCTTTAGCTTGGCTCTTGCACTCCTTGACTTGGCTCCTTCCTTAGCTCCTCGAAATGGTCCTCAATCTTGCCATTTTACCTACAAAAACAAACAAACTCGTGTAGTTTCCGACTCTTGAAGGAAACCGGGAACTAAGCTAAAAAGGAAACAAAACTAACAAAGAAGAGAATGAAAAACACATATTTTCAAGGGAAATTAACTACTAAAACACCTCCAAAATGAGAGACATCAGAATACCCCATACTTAAACTTGCTTGTCCTCAAGCAATAACAATGTAAACAAGACCGAAGCACAATCTTCAAGTAAAAGCCTCATATGAAAAACTCAAGTAAGCACAAGTGATAGACATACTAGCAAGATTATATCATCACACATGATCAAGTGCTCAAGGAATAAAGCCTAATGCAACAAAGCCTCACTTTAGGGATGTAGAAATGTGTATCACTCATCATGTGTTT
This sequence comes from Polygonum aviculare, assembly GCA_934048045.1. Lineage (NCBI taxonomy): Eukaryota > Viridiplantae > Streptophyta > Magnoliopsida > Caryophyllales > Polygonaceae > Polygonum > Polygonum aviculare. The sequence goes on along the minus strand of OW204024.1, from coordinate 26,776,012 downwards.
AGGCTTAACAATGATACACTCATACTCAACAATCATGCAAGTAAAGACTTTACCATTGAAGCTAATATCACCAATTCCTCCACCTAGAGATGCCTATTACAATGCACACAAAGAATATGAACTTGGCTCAATGGAGATCCTCAAAGAGGTTCCATTCGGCCGGGTTGTAATGGGGCTTTTGGTATTTCTCAAGGTAGGAATTACTTTGGTCTTGTGGTGCTTACAATGGGGATTGAACTTTCTAGTCTCTCACCAACTTCACCAAATCATTCCACTTTCAACTTTCACTCTCATCCAAAAGACTTTGAATTTTCTCTCTTTTTTCAACTTTCAACCCACATTTTTTTCACTTAACATTCCACTTCATCTTTGCACTACACTTTTTTGTTGGATTTTTCACACTTTTTTCCACTAGGATCGACTTGCACTATAACTTGGGCCCGATGTGCACTTTAACTCGGTCGGTACCCCCTTTTTTTACATAAGCACTTTGCTTTCAATCCACTATTTTTTCCAACTTTTCTTTCTTTCTTTTCAACAAAGATGCACTACCCACTTGGTTTTTAACGCCATTCTTTGCCCTTCTTCAAAGAAAATCTCAACTCTCCAAATACACTCCCAAACCTTCTCACTAAAGTCCAATCCTATAAGGGTCAAGTCATATAGGCTAGGAATCATATTTTTGAGGAGTTTCAAACAAAGGTCTAAGGCTAAAACGGGGCTACAAACAACGGTTTATCTTCAAGGTAGGATATAGAACATTTTGTGACTAAATGAAATAAAGTTCAAATCAATGTGACAATGCATAGAACAAATCTCATATTGGTCTTGGAAAATAGATAAACACCTCAATAGCAAGTATTACTAAGCATGCATGAGTTAATTCACACAAGAAAATGAGGGATATGCAATATCGACAAGTATCCTTAAAATGGCCAAAAATAATCTCACAAGGTTCACTCTAGCTTAGTTGCATCAAAACTCATCCAAGAACTCATGTGCTCAATAAAAACATGCAAGATATCATATCACATTAAAAGCAACATCCATTTAGAGGCTAAACTATCCAAAAATATGCAAAGGACTTTACATGCTCACATCATCATTAGCCTTCATATGGACATCTAAGATGGGAATTCCTAGTCCAAAACAAAATCTTTTTGTCATTTTTCACACAATTTTCCGAATTTTTATGGATTTTTTCAAAAAAATTCTCAAACAAAGCAAAAGACACACAAAGCACACATATGTACAAACACTAGGCACAAAAAAGTTTCCTTTTCCCATACCCCATACTTAAAATATGCAATGTCCTCATTGCATCCAAATAAAACCATAAGGGAAAATGAAAAGGGAAACTCACTAGACAAGGCGTTTGAAGCTAGGAAGAATGGTGAATTGTTGACATTGGCACATGGGGAGGGGAAGGTGGAGCACCTTGTCGAACTTCTTGAGAGGTGGTCGAGACCGTTTGCTCGTCTCACATCCTAGTTGTTCGTCCATTTGCATCATACACCTTGTCCCTTTGAGCTCATCATTTGAATCAAGAAGCACCTACAAGATCACACCAAATATACATCCCAAAATACTTGCATTCAAGGGGTTTAGAGAAAGGGTTAGCACAATAAGCTCAAATCCTAAAAATAAGAAAACAAATCAAAAGGAAATCTAGGATATGAAGGATACGTCGGGTTGCCTCCCGAGAAGCGCTCTTTTAACGTCATTAGCTTGACGTGCCGGCCTAATCCCGTTAGGGTGGAAAATAAGGCTCGGGGTCCATGAATTCCCCGATCACCATCTCATCACTCAAGGAGAATTGAGGCCATTCACTATAGTTCAACCAAACATGCGCCTCGGCCTCGTCATAATGGCGGGGGACCCCATACTTAGACCAAGAACAATCGGAGATCGAATCCACCAAGTATGGTTCATCACCACCATATGACTCATAAGAAATCTTCACAAAAGAGCAAAGGAGATAGGGCATACGAGTCTCACACATGATCTTGGAGGCTTGCATCTCGGGTTGGACCGACTTAGGAGCCTCATCGGGCCCGACTTCGTGCATCTCCTCCAAAGCTTGTTTGAACCGAGACTCGACTTTCTCTTCTTCAATCATAAGAGATGGAGAGCTTTCCTTCACTTCCATCCTTGCACGCTCAAGAGCCATGAGATAGTTTTCCTCCATTGACACCGATCCACTAGCAACCTTTTTAGCATGGACCGATATCGGTGCCACTTCGGGCCCGACTTCCTTCATCTCGGGCCTGGCACAGAGTGGAAGCAGGGGAGTCGGACCGATGTCTAGGCAACTCGGGCCCGACATGTCCTCCAACTCGGTCCTAGGTTGTAGAGTTGGTCCGAGTTGCAAGCTACTCGGGCCCGACACAGTGGGTACGTCGGTCCGGGCTTGCTCACTCTTCTCGACTTGTGGTGGCTCGACTCGGACCTCATCATATCTCTCCTCATCGTGATAGCTCGGGAGTTGCTCTTGAAAACTCGGGTTTTGGGATTCCAAGTAGTGAAGTTGGGCATTGTCGCTCATCCTCGAATTAAACTCCTCGAGTTGAGTTTTCAACTCTTTCGCCCATTGAGGTGGCTCATCAATCTCCTCTTGCATCATATGTTCCCATGGAGGAGTTTCATCGTAGCTCGGAGGTTGGTAGGGAGGTGCTCCTTGCATTTGAGTATAAGTGGGACTTCCCCAATAGAATTGAGCACCACCTCGTCCATCATAGTGGTCTCGGTTCCCATACACCTCTCTCATGTAACACTCCTCCTCATAGGCTCTCTATTGTGTCATTCTAATCCGGTCATTGAGTCGCTCACGAGCTCGTCTCTCTTCTCTTTCCCGTTGCTCTTCTGCCTCATGGAGTTTTCTTTTTAGACACTTGATCCCCATTTCAAGGTAGAAAACCCTCCACTCATACTCATCATCACTATCATAGTAATCCATGGAATCACCTACAAAAAAGACACAAACAAAACCCAATCAAAAACAAACAAGGGGTTTGGGCTAGTCCCTCACCCAAATCACTACCAAAAAGCAAAGACTCAACAAAAATGGGTACCTCGAACAAGTAGAACTCCCCGGCAACGGCGCCAAAAATTCTGATGAGTTCCGGGATCGGAGGGTCTTCACAATTTAAATTTATAAAACCGAACCTCAAGATTGTAGTAAAGAGGTAGGGTGTCGAACACACGGGAGTTTGTGCGTCGAGAGTACCCGAAAAGACTAAAAAGAGGAGAAAATAAAGACAAACGAAGGAAAACAAGAGAGATCTCCTCGGACCGACACAGGGTCACTTCGGTCCGAGGTAGGATCGAGGTTGAGTTGCACGGGACCGACGTAGAGCAAGTCGGGCCCGAGGTTCTGGGTAACTCGGTCTTAGCAAATTAGTAGATCGGTCTTGGGTTTTTGGGTTCCTCCCCCAACTAGACTTGGATATTCTTCCTCAATTCAACCAATAAGAGCTTGATTCTAATGAGATCGAGGTTGTTAACCTCAAATCCCTCCAATCTACACCTCGACCCAAGGGAGTTTTCACTCACCTTCGATGCTAGAGACTTGTGATGGGATCGAGATTGCTCACGCTTACTCTTACCAAACACAAGCTCTAGATCCCTTGCTTTCACAAGAGAATTGAAGCTCAATGTAGAGAGGATTCACAAATCAAGCACTCAAGGCTATGGAATTGGGGTTTTCTACCCAAATCTAGCTAGGGGGATTCCCCCATACCCCAAGACTATGGAATCTACTCCATCAAGTAAGAGAAAAGCATAAACAAAATGGAAATCAAGCAAATCTCAATCAACATCATCCAATCAAACTCCAATTTCATTAAAACTCAAAGTGTCTACAAAATCCAAGTTCAAATCTACTTGATCAAAGCAAAACAAAGTTCAAAACTCACAAATCTTCCTCTCTTCTCCACCGATTTCTCCTTCTCTTCCTTCTTCCTTCTTCTCTTTGCTCTCCAAGTCTTCCTTGAGCTTTTGAGAGTGAATTTGGGTTTGGTGTTGTGTGTGCCACTCGTCAACCTCACACTCCACACTTGATTTGATCACTCCTCACCTCTCTTATCCTTCTTCCAAGATTGGGGACCAAGGAATCCCAATTTAGAAAGGGGCAAATGTGGAAAGTTGCTAAAAATATGCCTTGGGGAGCAATCCAATCCATTGCCGACTTGGATCGACACGGAATGACATCGGGCCCGACGTTGGACAACGTCGGTCCTGTTCACTGAGCGCTCGATCTCGGGCCCGACTTGGAGTATCTCGGTCCAGGGCCTCGATCCTTGCCTTCTTCCTTGGTTTTCCATGGTTCCACTTCATCTTTAGCTAGAGCACTCCTTGACTTGGCTCCTTCCTTAGCTCCTCGAAATGGTCCTCAATCTTGCCATTTTACCTACAAAAACAAACAAACTCGCGTAGTTTCCGACTCTTGAAGGAAACCGGGAACTAAGCTAAAAAGGAAACAAAACTAACAAAGAAGAGAATGAAAAACACATATTTACAAGGGAAATTAACTACTAAAACACCTCCAAAATGAGAGACATCAACTTTGTTAATGAACAAAGTTTTATCAATTGAACCTCTTGAGTACCCATGAGACAAAAGAAAGGACGCAAACCTGTTGTACCATGCACGAGGGGCTTGCTTGAGTCCATAAAGCGTCCTCAATAGCTACGTACGCCGCTTGTTCATCGGGTTCTTCATCATCAGAACTGACATTATCCCATGCAGATGCGAACGCTCCAATGAGGGCCTTTGTCTTCATCTCTTTTGAGGACATTTCCGTCGTACATTTTTTAGCAAACTGTCCTTTCTTGTTACATTTGTAACAGGTAAGTTCTTTCATCTCTGCCTTAGTGTACTTGGGACTTTCTTTCTTGGGCATCTTGTGTTTGTTGAAATATTTGTTCCTTTTGCCAAAGGAACGGAGAGCTTTGTGAATAAGAGAAAGTTCTTCTTCTTCATCAAGCTGTTCCTTAGACTTGCTTTCCTTCTCTTTCAAGGCTTGAACGCGCATCCTTTCACGGTTCTCATTTTTGTTGGCTTCCACCATTAAAGCAAGTTCTCTTTGGTGGCGCAAATACTCAGCGTACTCTGGTGTTGAGGTTATCAAGGCCAGATCTGTCTGAGGATTCCGTGCCAGCTCAGCAAATCGGATTCCCTTCTTGCTTCATATCCTCTTAGCTTCCCATAGATTTCTTCCATATCTAGAGTCTTGTTAGCTGTATTTTCCTTGAACGTGGTTCTATCAAAGTTCCATTTTCCAGTAAGTCCATCAATGACCACTTGAACTCTGTTTCTCATTGAAATTTCAGCTTTTGGTATCCCCAAGTTCCTCATTTTAGTAACAAGAGCCTCAAAGCGATATGAGTAGTCCTTAACTGTTTCATTGGGCAATATTTTGAAAGCATAGAACTCTTTCTTGATTTCGAGCTGAACGTGTTCTTTCATCTGAGCAGTTCCTACGTGGAATTTTTCAAGAGCTTCCCACTGTAGTTTGACAGTTGCCAAATTGCTAACTCTGGTGGCGTCCCTTTCACAAAGAGACGCTTGAAGGAAGCATATAGCCTTTGCATTTGTTTCCATTAGCTTGAATTCATCAGGACCCCACTCGTCCTCTTTGTCTTTCTTGTCAGCAGGAACGGTAAGGTCACCTTTCATAATCACTCTCCAGCATTGAAAGTTCTGACTCCTAACAAAATTTTCAAATCTGATCTTCCAGCGATTGAAGTTGCCGTCCGTCAGGCGCGGAGGCTTCACAAAGGAGATTCCAATAGGTTCCATGTCCATCTTTTACCTGCAACTCAGTAAGAATCTAGAGCGCCTGCTCTGATACCAATTGTTGGATCGTTAGTACTAAGGGACGTCCTTTACTTTGGTAAAGGCGTCCTAAGGTCAAGCGTCCCTACGAGGAGTAGGGACGTCCTTCAGTAATGCAGCGGAAATAACGTACTAAACAGGTAAGAAATGAACGCAATGAATTATAGAGGAACCACTCAAGACCAAGTAGTCCTTGAGTGTAAACCTCTACCTCCTTGAAGGATTTTTGAATAGTTCTTTCCTTTATATTGACCGTTCTTACAGTTGTACTGGCGAGTCCTTACAGTTCTCTGACACTTAGCTTTTCCCTAAGTTCACTTGTAAAGAACTCCTTTAAGCCTACAACTTAAGCTGGTTCAATCTACTAAAGGACTCTATTCCTACGTTCTGCAGTACTTCGCAGAACTCTCTCTCTCTCTTTTTGGTTTTTCTAATTACAAACTGTTTTGTGGTTTGGGTACAAAATCTCACTCGATCTAACACAAGTCTAAACACTGTTCTTGAGTTCTTGAGTTAGTTCTTCGTGTTCTTGAGTGAGTCGCTTTCCTCTGATTCTCTCTGAAAGCGTTAGCGTCACAATAAATGCCTTGGGGTTATTTATAGGACTTGGGGAAGGGCGTCATTTCTCTGGGACGATCATGCCCTTCGTGGACGTGGATACAGGATCTTCCTCCACGTAGTAGAGCGGTGATGAGGAAGCTTCCTGTATCCAGCTGTGTGTAATGAACTCCACTACAGGATCGGCCGCCACGTGTTGATGAACTTTGCAACAGGATCGTCCGCCACGTAGTGTTGGACTCTGCTACAGGATCGGTCTCCACGTGTCCTTGGATGATCAAACATTGTCGTGTGATGTCATCCTGTCGGCTAGTGAGTAAGGACTCCTTTCTTGCGTTCCTACTTGCTTGGGACTCCGTCCTTGCTCAAGTAGTCTCTTGCTGGTCCTTACTTCCTGTTAGCTAGCGTCTCTAAGCCTAGGGGACGCCCATACACACTTGTTGTCCTTTTGTCACTGGCGTTCCTGAACACTTGGACAATTTCATTAGAATCAAAGTGAGTTTGTCATATCAAAACTAAGGGACGGTTGTGTGGTACACTAACAAGTACGCAAGCGTCCTTGATAGCGTCCCAACACGGGTTTTCATCTAACCGCTCTTTTCATTTTTCAAAGGGTGTGCTCACAAATACTTACAACTCTCATGAACCTCATATTACCCCAGCCTAATGCTGGTCCGGGTTACCTGCTTATTACCAGAGTCGCCCTTTCGGGTTTTCGACTCATCCTAGGTTTTATATGCCTTTTTTCAATCTTTATGGTTTTTTCTATCTTTTTCTTTTTCTTTCTTTCTTTATTATGAAAAAAATGGTGCAAGTGCTCCATGAAAAGAAGAAAATCAAAAACTTGAAGCAAATCTCTAACTAAGCTAACTAGGTTAAGCGAATGCGAGTACTCTTTCCCCCATACTTAAATCCTTCATTGTCCTCAATGAAGCAAAGAGAAAGGATAGAAGCAAGGCGAAAGGTATAGCAGAAGACTCATAAATGATGCAGAGAGGTGGAATGGAAGAACTCTTCAAAGGGTGTAGAAGGATGGAAGAAAACTGTGCCGCAGGCGCGTCGAGAGGGGCGCGGGCGCGATATCACAACAGAGAGCGAGAATCAGCGTCGGGAGACCACAACGGTCGCGGCTGATGCGTTGCGGGCGCGGTACGCGTGTAGGGACGAGGTCTTGACGTTGTCTCGAACAACGTGATGTGCAAATAACCTTCGTATCTTGCCTCGTCTCTTGGAAGAAGGATGAAAACATGAACTCGAGCCGTGGAGAAGAAAACTCTCGGGGGAACAAAGCTCCCCCATACTTAGGCTGTACACATAGCCAAAGAATGGAAAGACAAAGATGAATGGAAAGAAGAAATAAAAGGGGTGGAAAGATAGAACATGGAATAGAATGGATATAGAAAGATGATAGATATAGAGAGGTAGAATGTGACCAAATAGTCCTCTTTTTTTTTTTTTTTTTTACAAAACGAGCTAAAACCGAGACGCAATATGGTTGCCGCGAGCACGGGCTAGTACCTGTTCATCGGGGGTCACTGGTGATCCACCTCGGTCGCGGCCGTGTAGGCACGGGCGCGGTATCACACCAGGCTCGTCCTTTCGGACCTAGTACCTGCATGTTAGCTTGAAAACGAAACAAATCCTAAGCTAAGAATGGGAAAAACAATCTAACTAATCCTTGGGTTGCCTCCCAAGCAGCGCTTTTGTTTAACGTCGTTGGCTCGACGTGGATACGATCAATAAGGGTCCTCATCAACATGAAGTCGGACCTCGTTTCCACCATGAGATATGGAAAGTGATCCATTGGCAACATCAATAACCGTCCTCGCGGTTTTCATAAATGGGCGACCAAGTAAAAGAACCGGGTCGTAACGCCCTTCACCTATCTCCATAACATAAAAGTCTGTAGGAAAGATTAGACCATTCACATGCACTAAAACATCCTCAACTAACCCTTTCGGGCGCACGTTAGAGTGGTCAGCCAATTCAATAACAATGTCGGACTCTTTCAAAGGACCAAGGCCTAACCTATCATACATGCAAGCTTGGAGAACATTAATGGAGGCACCTAGATCTAGCATAGCTTGCTCAATTTTAGTTTCTCCAATTGTGACAGGGACGGTGAATCTTCCTGGGTCCGTACATTTTTTAGGCAATTGTGTTTGAAGTAGTGAATTACATGCCTCGGTTTTGCTATCCTGAGTTTTTTCAACTAGAGCCACTTTCTCAATTTTAGGATTAGACCTACTTTTTCTTTTACCATGCAAAGTTCTTTCATGAATTTAGAAAAACGAGGGACACCTTGAATGAGATTAATGAGAGGAACATTTACCTGGCAATTAGCGAAGGTCACGAAGAGTTTCTTGTTATGTGCCGTCTTCCTCGTGTCCTTAAGCGCTTCCGGGAAAGGAGGGGAAGGTTTGAGAGAGCTCAAAGGTGGAAGTGGTTGAGCAACATACCCGTCATCCTCCTCGGGTGTGTGGCGCGGGCGTGTCTAGGGGAACGCGGGCGCGGTGGGGAATAGTTCTTGAAAGCGTAATCAAGCAATGCCCCGAAAATCCTCTCTGCCTCTTTACCGCGGGCGCGGTGTGGGCTCCGTGGTCGCAGATCTTCATCCGTCGTGGGGTCCGAACTCTCTGTTGGATTACCGCGGGGGCGGGAGGGAGAGCGCGGTCGCGGAAATCCGATAGAGGCTCGTTCCTCTTCTTCTGCTGCCCCGGCGCAGTCGTGGCCAGGGGAACGCGGTCGCGGATTTCCACCAGAGGGTGGTTCCCGACTCACCAATGCTCTACCGCTCCTCAAGTTCATGGCACTAACATTTTCTTTATGGTTGAGCGGTTGAGAGGGGAGTTTCCCAGAATCCTTGGACTCGAGCCTATTGATCATTGTGGCAAGTTGGCTCAGCTGAGTCTCAAGATTCTTTACAGCAGCTCTCGTCTCTTGGTTCTCCTTCAGAAGGGCATTAATAGCATCGTTCTGAGATGGCGCAGGCGCTCTCGGGGCATAGTTGTTATAGCGGAATTGTTGTTGCTAGCCCTTAGGAGCGAACTGCTGCTGCTGTTGTGGTGGCTCTTGCTGCTGTTGGTTGCTCCACCGAAAGTTAGGATGATTCGCCCACCCCGGATTGTAGGTGTTAGAGAAAGGATCGTTCCGGGGCTGGGGCGCACCATAATTACCGATAGCATTCACCGACTCCTCGGTCTCCTGAATGGTGGGGCACTAGTCGGTGTGGTGGCTTGCGTCATAGCACAGACCGCAAGCATTGACTTGTTGAGCCGTCTTCTTTGTAAGCAGCTGCTTCATGAGATCTTTGAGTTCCCTTACTTCAGCATTCAGGGACTCATTCACCACACTAATAGACCTCACATTGGTCCTGGATCGCTGGTTTCGAGCTTGTTCAGCCAAGGTCTCCACTTTCTCAAAGGCTGCTGCGGGAGTCAAGTTCTCGTAACTGCCTCCACAAGATGCGTTCACGAGCCTCTTGTCATTGTTGTAGAGTCCCTCAATAATATAGAAAATAAGATCCTTGGCAAGATAGCCATGATAGGGACATCTAGCGATGAGCCTCTTGTAGCGCTCATAATAATCGTAGAGATTCTCGTCCTCCCCTTGCTCCAAATTGCTAAGTTGCTTATTGATGGAGGTTTGTTTGGAAGCAGGGAAGTACTTCTCTAGAAAGGCTTTATTCATGGCCGCCCAAGTGGTAATAGAGCCTAGCACCAAATAAAGGAGCCATTCCTTGGCGGAGTCCTCCAAAGAGAAGGGAAAAGCCCGGAGCTTGATTTGATCCTCCGTGACATCCGTAGGCTTCATACTCACGCACACAGCGTGGAACTCCGTGAGATGTTTGTTCAGGTCTTCACCACTCAACCTGTGGAATTTGGGCAAGTGGTGGATGAGCCCGGACTTGAGCTCGAACTTCACGCCCTCCCCGAGATCGGGGAATTGAACAGCAAGCTGCTGTTGTTGAAGATTGGGCGTAGTGAGTTGGCGAATAGTTTGCTCCGCCATGACTTCTTCTGGTTCAGAATCAGAGAGAGAGAGAGAGATTCAAGAAGATTGTAAGATGTAGAAGCTCTGGGAGCACTCCTTATCTTCCGAAGAGTCTTGTCAATTTATGGATCAAAGCGAACAGGAGAAGAATTAGTAGACCGGGTATGGACCATGTGATAGGTCCGAACCCAAAGGGGGTTTCTGGGCTCGAACCGCGGGCGCGCCGAGGTGGCCGCGGTCGCGGTTCTGGCACAGAACCTGAAAACGCACACAAATCAAACAAGAAAAAGGATTCCCCGACAACGGCGCAAAAATTTGACTCGGTTAAAGTCGTTGTGCCAAAATCAAAGATAAAACCCAAACATGCAAAATACAAAAGTATAGTAAGCAAGTACGGGGTCGAACCCAAGAGAATCAGTTTCTCAATCCGATTTTAGTGGTTTTCATGCAAAGTAATCAAAAGGGGGTTTGAGAGATGTTTCAATCAAAGTTTGCAAGTAGAGTTCATTTAATCAATTCCACATTATTAATCCGTTGATCATGAATTCATCCACTTCTTTATATGCCTAGGTCAATTCCAATCCTGATCATAAACAATCGCAAGTCCGCGGTCCAAACAATTCTATAACCCTAGGCAAGGACGCTTAACCTAGAATTAGCATAAAGAGCAAGGATATTAGGAAATCAAATCATGCAATCAAGCTACGAGTCTCATGCACAATTTAACCATTGAATAGACAATAACCAATCCTAATCAAACAATAGATCTAAGATAGAGTTGTTTTGAGAAGTAGGAAAGATGCATAGACAATAACCAATCCTAATCAAACAATAGATCTAAGATAATTAAACAAGTTGATCAGGCTCATATAATCACACAAAGATCATGGGATGAAGCACAAGAGTATCAGTAAAGACCTAGGGATAAAGAACTTACCAGAATTTCACGTACAACTTCATAACAAAGCTTCCTTGATTGAATAAACTCCAAGGGAGATTAGTTCTCCATTACAAAGAAAGCACAAATCTTTATTGAAAGAACAACTGATTACAAAGTGATTGAAGATTTCTAAAACCTAGAAAAGGTTCCCCTTAAATAGCCCAAAGAACAACCTCTTCGAGATAGATAAGAAAGGAAACCAAAAGATAAGAAAGGAAACAAGATAGAAAAGACAGGATTTCGTCCGTCTCGAATCCGGCACGCACCGCGACCGCGCCCGCGGCGGTCTTCACTTGGCTTTGGCTGAGTTGGCTTCTATCGCGACCGCATGATAGACAACGCGACCGCGGCCTTAACGGGTCCTCTTGGGCATCGCCTCTACACCACCGCGACCGCGTCATAGACAGCGCGACCGCGGTATCCATGCAGTGGCGAACTTCGTCTTTAAGCTCTTCGAACTCCTAATTCTTCATAACTTATGTATTCGGTCTTCATATTACAATATCGCTCAAATCTAACCTAAACACTCTCAATAACATCTCAAAATCTAAGAGTTAACCTATACAAAATAGCCTGTATCATTGATCAACTATGCTAGTTTGTTCATTTGCATTATTGACTTGATTTGTTTCACAAGATGAATCTTATATGCAACTAAACACACCACCTAACATGCAAAAGGAGGATCTTGGTTCATAAAAGGAATCAATCACCCTTAATAAGTCATCAGAAATTCCTAGTTATTCCATAGATACTCCAGTTGGTGATAGGGGCAACAGGGTGGTTATTATTGAAAAAAAATATCAAAGCCTTCGATTATTTCAAATCATTATACCTAGGGATGTCAATGGGGCGGGTTCGGGTCGGGGTACACCCTCCCCGTCCCCATACCCATCTAAAAATTTATTCCCCATACCCATCCCCATACCCATCGGGTAATAAAATTTGTACCCATGTTTGTACCCATCGGATCCCCGTCCTCATCGGGTATTCCCCATACCCATTTAATTTTCCCCATGGGTTTCCCCGCATAATTTGTATATGATTTTTGATTTAAAATTATATAAATTCTACACCAATTCACGATCTAACTTATATAACATGTAACAAAACTTCCAACAACAAATAAAACAAAATAATATTTCAAATGAACTAGTTATAGGTGACAATTAACTAATAAAAAATAGACAAAATAACATTAATTGCAAATCAAATAAGAAAAAATAACTAATAAAAATAGTCAAATTACCAATAACTAAAAACAAACTCATAAATAAAAACAAAATAGACAAACTAAAAACAAAATCCCACACCCCCGGCGGGGATTCCACACGGGGCCCCCCGGTGGGGTCGGGTCGGGTCGGGGAATGGGTCGGGGACATCTATCCCCATACCCGTACCCATACCCATGCGGGTATCTATTTTGCCCCCATTTCATCCCCATCCCCACTAGAATCCCCCCGTCCCCATCCCCATGACGGGGATTGAGGACATTTTGGAGGAGCTCATGAAGGAGCCAAGTCAAGGAATGCAAGAGCCAAGTCAAGAATGAAGAGGAACCAAAGGAAACCCAAGAAGAAGACAAGGATCGAGGCCCAGGACCGAGCACCACCACGTCGGGCCCGAGTTCGAGCAGCCATAGACTAGGACCGACATTCCCAACGTCGGGCCCGATGTTGCCCCGTGTCGATCCGAGTCGGCAAAGGAGTGGATTGTTCCCCAAGGCATATTTTTAGTAACTTTCCACATTTTCCCCTTTCTAAATTGGGAATTCCTTGGTCCCCAATCCAAGGACGAGGATAATTAGATGTGATTAGTGATCATTTGGAAGGGGAGCAAGAGTTCACACACACCACACCCAAATCACTCTCTAAAGGCTCAAGGAAGACTTTGAGAGCAAGGAGAAGAGAGGAGAAGGAAAAGAAGAGGAGATCGGTGGCCTAGAGAGGAGGATTAGTGAGTTTTGTACTTTGTTTTGCTTTGATCTAGTAGAATTGAGACTTGGTTCTTGTTGATACTTTGGATTTGAATGCAATTGGAGTTTGATTGGATGTAGATGATTGAGATTTGCTTGATTTCCCTTTTGATTATGTTTTTCTCTTACCATATGGAGTAGATTCCATAGTCTTGGGCTATGGGGGAATCCCCTAGCTAGGATTGGGTAGAAAACCCCAATTCCATAGCCTTGAGTGCTTGATTTGTGAATCCTCTCTACATTAAGCTTCAATTCTCTTGTGGAAACAAGAGATCTAGGGCTTGTGTTTGGTAAGAGTAAGCGTGAGCAATCTCGATCCCATCACAAGTTCCTAGCATCGAAGGTGAGTGAAAATTCCCTTAGGTCGAGGTGTAGAGTGGAGGGATCCGGGGCTAGCAACCTCGATCTCACAAGGATCAAACACTTATTGGTTGAATTGGGGAAGAATATCCAAGTCTAGTTAGGGGAGGAACCCAAAAACCCAGGACCGATCTACTTATTTGTGCAAGACCGAGTTACCCAGCAAGTCGGGCCCGACATAGTGTGCGTCGGTCCCGGCCAAACTCGACCTCGATCCACCGTCGGACCGAAGTGACCAGTGTCGGTCCGAGGCGATCTCCCTTGTTTTTCTTTGTTTTGCCTTTCTTTTCTCCCTTTTTAGTCTTTCGGGTACTCTCGACGCACGAACTCCCGTGTGTTCGACACCCTACCTCTTTACTACAATTGAGGTTCGGTTTTATAAATTTAAATTGTGAGACCCTCCGATCCCGGACCGATCAAAGGAGAGTCAAAGTTAGTAGCTAATGTCAAGGTCTTTATTATTTTAGTTTTAATTAGTTCCCACTATCTTAGGTTTGTTAGAACGTGGCTGTTAGCTAGTTTCAATCATCATTATTTAAAGCCTTGTAATCACTTGTGTTAATTAAGAAGTTCAAATTGACTCTCATTCCTACGTGTTCCTCTTGCATTGTCAAATTGATCAAGCTTCTTCCTCTGCATAAAAACCAACAGTCATTGTCTTTTGAGCCTTGCTCGTCTAAAGCCTCTTGCTCAAAGAGCCATATGCGTTCCGCATCAAAGTTTCCTTGACGGTTGGGCATGAGCTAGGTTTCAATTGGTCCGTGATGCCCTCATGTCTAAACCTTTCTAAGAACCGAACCCTATTCTACCACTTGTTTAGTCTCGCGTAAAACTAACATCCCTTCTTTCTTTCCCAACTTTGTTGGCTGGTATTCCTTGCCTTTATGGGGATATCAGATAGGAAAGGGAAAACTGTTCAGAAGGAAGCCGGAGACATCAGGATCTGAAGGAAGGAAGAAAGGAAGGAAGAAGATCTTCAAAACGTCTTTGTCTTGATCATGTTTTGGGTCCCTGATGTCTCTCAAATTGGTGGTGTTTTAGTGGTTAAATTCCCTTGTAAATAGGTGTCTTTTGTTCCTTTCCTTGTTAGTTTTGCTCCTTCTTAGCTTAGATTCCGATTTTCTATGAGATTCGGAGACTATGCGAATTGGGTGCATTTTGTAGGTAATTTGGCGTGTTTTGAGGAGGTTTTGAAAGGATACTCAAAGGAGGAGCAAGGCACGAGCACAAAGGAGCGGAAGAGCCGAGCGATCAATAAAGAGGAGCTCAAGAAAAGCCAAGAAGAAGAGTGGACCGACGCCAGGACCGAGTTGCCCAGCAACTCGGGCCCGAGATCGACTCCAGGACATCGGACCGAGGTGCCATCACATCGGGCCCGAGGTACACATAAGTCGGTCCGAGTTGGTGGAATTGTGGATTGGGCATCAGGGCATACAAATGTGATCTACCACTTTTTCCCCTCTTCCATTTTTGGGTATTCTTGGCCCCTAATTAAAAGGAGAGAAGACAATTAGAGGAGGAGGATTCATTAGACACATCTAATCACTCTCAAAGGCTTAAGGAAGACTTGGAGAGCAAGGAGAAGGAAAGGAGAGGAGAAGGAGAGGAAAATCGGTGGAGAAGGAGTAGATCTAGGGTGGAATTGTGAGTTTGTCTTTGTTTTGATTTGCAAATTGTGGATTTGGATTTGGATCTTGTGATTTCCCTTTGATTTGAATGAAATTTGGCTTTGCTTTGAATTGGATGATTGAGACTTATTTGCCTTGTGATTTGATTGCTTGTTACTCTAGCCTTATGGAGTAGATTCCATTGGTCTTGGGCTATGGGGGAAACCTCTAGCAAGGTTTGGGTTTGAACCCCCAATTCCATAGCCTTAAGTGATTGATCTAGGAACCCACTCTACATAGAGCTACAATCTCTTGTGGAAGCAAGGGATCAAGGGCTTGTGATTGGCAAGAGTGAACGGAAGCGATCTTTTGCCTATCACTTGACCTTGCATCGAAAGGGAGGTAAAATTCCCTAGGGTCGATGTGTAGAAGTGGCGGGGCAGAGGCGGACAACCTCGATCTCACGAGGATCAACACTTATTGGCTGAATTGAGGTGGAATAACCCACATCTACTAGAGAAGGAACCGAAAAACCCAGGACCTATCTCTCCATTTTTGCTAAGCTCGACATACCCAGACCTCGGGGACGACTTACAACTATGTCGGTCCCGTGCAATTCTTCGTCGATCCATCTCGGGCCGAAGTGACCATGTCGTTCCCGAGTGGTTTCCTTTGATTTTCCTTGTTTTTAGCCTTTCTTTCCCCTTTGTAAGTCTTTTTGGTGCACTCAACGAACGAACTCCCGAGTGCTCGACACCCTACCTTGTGCTACGACTAGGTTCGGTTATAAATTGTAAATTTTGAGACCCTTCGATCCGGACCGATCAATCCCACATGTTTTTTTTACATTTTAAGAAATGTCTTTTAAATTCCGCCGCAACCCCTTTTAAATGATTATTGTAACCTTGCGGGAAGTTTATCCCACTTGTAACCCAATTTACATTAATAAAATAAAGTTGATTATTCTCAAATCATCTCATTTACTTACCTTTTTAGCCTTGGGTGACTTTGGACGGTGAAGTCCGAGGTCATTGGCGGTAATACCCTTAGGCTTTATGAAGGGGGTGTTACAATGAATTCCCAAGTTCCTCGGTTTTGTCATCAGATTCCCAAAGCGAGATGTGTAGTCAGAGATGGTTTCATCAATAAGCATTTCAAAACTGAAGAACTATGTCTTATGAATTATGCAAGTGTCCTCCGTCATGCCATCATTCCCGATATGAAACTTTTCAATGGCTTCCCATTGCTCCTTAGTAGTTTTACAGTTGCTTACGCGAGTGGCGTCCCTCTCGCATAGAGCATTTTGCAAGAGACAGATAGCTTTGTGATTGGTTTCCATCAGTTCGAACTCTTCAAGACACCATAACTTCTCATCATGCCTTTTAGCCAACGGGATTTTGTGGTCACCGTCCCTGATGCCCTGCCAGCATTGATAATAATTTTCTCTATGAAAGTTCGTCATCTTGTCCTTCCAGTGACTGTAGTTCCCATCTGTTAGTCGTGGCGGCTTGGCACCACTGATTCCAATCGGTTTCCATGTCCATGGTTACCTACAACTTCTAAACAATCAAGAGCGCGTGCTCTGATACCAATTGGTGGATCGTTAAGTCAGAAATGGTGAACGTCCTTAACAAGTTAAGGGCGTCCTTTGCAGCGGAAATAAATTTTTGAGACTTAAGCAGGTAATGAACAATAAGTAAGGAACTCAAGTATTTATAGGGGAAGTTCACAAGACCAAGTAGGCCTTATGAGTAAACCTCTACCGTCGTGAAGGATTTTCGAATGGCTTCCTTCCTTATCTTATTGAGAGTCCTTACAGTTATAGGGCGAGTCTTACAATTCTATGTCGCTTAAGAGTCCGTCCCTAAGTCCACTAAAAATACTCCTTTTAGCCGTTCGCTATAACCTAACTCAATCTCTATAAGGACGTTATCCCTACATCCCTTAGGTTTTGTTTCTTTTTCGTTTTTTCTTACAAACTGTTTTGTATTTGGTTGAAACTTCTCTTCTTGATCTAAACACCTAGTTCTTTGTTATTCTTGGATAGTTCTTGGTGTTCTTGATGATCTCGTCAAAATGCTCTGAATATTCTCTGAGATGCTTGAGTCACAATAAATACCTGGGGGTATTTATATATAGTGCATGGGAAGGGCGTCATTCCTCTAGACGATCATGCCCTTCAATTACATTGCTATAGGGATCAACTTCCACGTGTCTCGGCGGTGATGAGGGAAGCTTCCTGGCAACTTTTGTAGAACTCCGCTACAGGATCTGCTTCCACGTGGTGATGAACTCATGAATAGGATCTGCTTCCACGTGGACTCTATGATCAAGGCTTTTCTGGGGATATCATCTTGTCGGGCAGCCTTGGAAGAACTCTGATGTTTGGACTCGCGTTCCTATTCACTGGGGATTGCGTCCTCTTCTCGTAGAAACTCACTCGTGTTCTTCTTTCTGAAAGATAGCGTCCCTACACCTTAGGGACGGCTAACTATTGTTGTCCTTTTCATGACCTGGGATGCGTTCCTAAAACGTACTTGGACAACTTATTAGATCAAAGCGAGTTTGTCATATCAAAACTAAGGTACGATTGTCATGGGCATAATTATAAGTACAAGAGAGTCCTTAACATCATCCCAACATTTGCTTTTATGTCCAAATGCATGAGTGATGGCAAATTGCTAGCTATTGAATATTGTGATGATAATTGACAGATTTTGTGATGACAATGTTTATTAGTGTGTTTTACTTTTGTTCCAAATGCATAAGTGATGACAAACTACTAGCTATTAAATCTTTGTGATGACATTGCTCATCACTTTGTTTTACTTTTGCTCCAAATGTATGAGTGATGAAGAATTACTAGCATGAATCTTGTAATGATAATTGGCATGTTTTATGTTGACATTCATTACATTGTTATATTTTGTTCCCAATGCACGAGTGATGACAAATTACTAGCAATTGAATCTTTGTGATGATATTGTTTATTGAATGACTTTGATTATACTACCGTTCACTCTTTGTTGTCTTTGTAGTATAAGCAATGGAACGAAAGGACCTACACTATATTGTACTTAAATCGATGCGCTACAACGGAACTGCAAATTTATATCATGATTTTGGTGTTTTTTATTTTGTGAAGAAGCACATATCAAAAGATAAATTGTCTATTCTGTATACTTGCTATTTTGATCCTATTATTCAGCTTCGAGGCATAGTCTCGACCACTTCATTACCAGCTTGTTCACTATGCGTTAATGCATGAGTTGAACACGAAATATCTACATGAGATGTGGTTTAAGATAGGTGGGCATGTATGTAGGTGCTCCTTGTTGGATTTTGCAATGACAACGGCTATGTACTCAGCTTCTGTAGTTGAAAGGGCTATGGAGTTTTGCTTCTTTAATCCCCAGGACACAAGGTAAGAGCCTAGGATCTTTGTCATTCCTGAGGCACTCTTCCTATCAACGAGGTGTCTTGTGTAGTCTGCATCTGGGTATGCCACAAGGTTGAGGGACGACTTCTTTGGATACCACAAGCACAAGTCATCGCGTCCCTTGAGTTACCTGAAAATCCTTTTCACTTCTTTCATGTGTGATTCCTTAGGGTTAGCTTGAAAACGTGCACAAAGGCAAACCAGAAACATGATATCAAGCCTACCTATAGTGAGATAAAGTAAGGAACCCATCATACCTCTGTAGAGCTTTTGTTCCACACACTTACCATCTTCATTTGCATCAAGGCGAGTGTTGGGAGATATGGGTGTATAATGGGTTTTGGGGTGTGCATCTATACTTCTCAAGCATGTACCTTATGTATTTTTGTTGGTGAATCCGCGCTCCTTCCTTTAGTTGAGAAATTGGAAAAATGACTTGAAATAATATCAAGTATTGACATTGAACCAATAATAATATCAACTTCAAAAATCCTTAAAACGTATACCAACTATTCACATATTAACCAAGAATAATACCAAACTAATTTCCGGTATAATTTCTGGCGGATTTGCTGATATGGCAACCGAAAAAGTGACATAGCATACATATAATTTTTACCTCTTTTATTTTTATTTTTAAAAGGCAAATCAAATGCCAACGCAATACTATCCCAAAAAAAACCTAAATCAAACACAAATTTAACATTTACCCTCGTAAAAAACAAATTTAGCATATACCAAAGTACACTCATCACACAAATAATTATATGAAATACGCTCGTTAAATTGGGGATCCCAAACCCTATGTTCACCAAAACTCCACCATAGAACCGAACCATCTAGAAATCAACTAAATACATGATTACCCTTGAGCCACCGTCAATTGAATTGACTCTACACAACATCATATAGAAATCTCTTTTACACAGACCTTCTCCCTCAAAGAGGCAGCACAGCCCTCGGGTAAACCCCCCAGGTCAGTTGCCATCGCCGATTCCGGCAAAGGTCCGGTGAAAAATGCTCGAATCGAAGGCAATCCGGTACCCATTAAGACTCGAAACGGAGAGATCGATGGAGAAAGGTTACGATTTTCGACACTAGTGGGGTTTTCGATAGTAAATGTTCTTCGTGTTCTTTGTGTTCTTGTGTATATGCTAAATTTGTATTTTTTAATGGGGTAAATGTTAAATTTGAGTTTGATTTAGGTTTTGATTTTTTTGGGGATAATGTTGAGTTGTCATTGGATTGGCCGTTTAAAAAAAAAGAAATAAAAGAGGTGTAAATTATATATATGCTCTGTCACTTTTCCGATTGCCATGTCAGCAAATCTGCCGGAAGTTATACCGGAAATTACTCTAGTATTATTTTCGGTAAATATGTGAAAAGTTTGTATACCATTTAACGCTTTTTAAAGTTGGTATTATTATTGGTTCAATGTCAATACTAATGAGGGACAACTCAAAGTCACTACTCATCAACTTTTTGAAATTATCTACAAGCACAAGGTTAGGTGCTTCAAAGACTATGTCATTGGATCCCCTAAGGTACCCATGAGATAAGAGAAAAGACGCAAGCCTATCATACCACGCCTTTAGTACTTGCTTCAGTCTGTAGAGTGCTTTGTCAAGGAAGTTCACATGGTTTGAGAACTTCTCACTCTCGAAGCATTGGGGTTGAGCAACGTTGACTTCTTTCGTAAGGTTTCCGATGAGGAATGCAGTCTTCACATCCATTTGAAATAGCTTGAACCCTTTGTGAGCAACAAAAGCAATTAGAAGATGAATGGGTTCAATTCTTGCAATTGGTGCGAACGTCTCATTATAGTCAATCCCTTCCTCTTGCTTATAGCCTTGGGCCACAATCGTTGCCTTGTTCCTTGCAACCCTTCCACTTTCATTAAGTTTGTTATGAAACACCCAGCGCGTCCCTATAACATTTTTCTTGTGAGGACGAGGGATGAGCTTTTAGACCTTGTTCCTTTCAAACTGGTTTAGCTCTTCTTGAATATTTATGATCCAATCATCATCTTGAAGTGCTTCCTTAATGTTCTTAGGTTTATGTTAGGACGATGTTAAGGACGCCAGTACTTAGCATCGTATGAATAATAATCATCCCTAAAGTTTTGATAACGACATACTCAACTTTGATCTAATATGTTTGTTCAAGCTTTGTCTCAGGAAAGTACATGGACGCTCTCATGCAAAAAAGGACAACAAGTGAACAATAGTCCCTAAGGTGTAAGGATGCTAAGACATAGAAGAAAGAGCAAGAATGAGATCCTGTGAAGATGAGGATGGAGTCCCTATCAAGCAGGAATGCGTTCTTAAATTCAACTGCTCAAACATAGGCTGTCGACAATGATGACATCACTCGACAAGACGCAAGTTCCCCGAAGCTTCGCATGTAGGGGACCATGACATGTGGAATCTTCCCAGGAAACCATAGGGAAGAATGCAACAGTGTACGGACTCACGATCTGATCGTGCGGTTGAGGACGAATGAAGGGAAAAACTGCCAGAAGAATGATGCCCTTTACAACCACTATAAATACATTCAAGTGTATTCATAGTTACAGGACTTCTTACATGCACTCTGGAGAGCGACAACAAGAACATCAAGAACAACGTACTCAAGAACAAGAAGAACTAATCAAGAATTGAGTGTGTAGATCAAAAGGATGTCCGAGAACAAAAAGAAAACTGTTTGAGACTAAGAACTTGACCTCTTTCCTCTCCTCTCATTCAATCGACAAACCAAACCTTAGGCGCAGCGGCGCACAGGCCTCCGACCTTCGTCGTCGAACCGTCAAAGTCAGCCATGCTTGGAGTGACTCCGTGTCATCTCGCCACTGTCTATCGCCTCTCAATTTCTATTTCAATTTGAGGGTAGTGTTGCTTATGTGATTTTATTTGCTTTGTACGCTTTCTGTTTCGATTTGGGGGCATTTGCACGATTTGCTTTGTTTCTTACTTCTAGTCATCATCTTCTGAAGTCCGAACTTGTTGTGATGATTATGTTGAGTAGGTTGATGTTAATGTCGTGATGTTGGCATATTTTTATCTTTGATTAACCTAGAAGGTTTGGGTGGAATCTGATTATTGGCTATTAGTATTATTTTCTCCTTTGGTCATTCTCTGGTGTATATTTAAATATTTCCTTGGTTTAGTCTCTTTTTGTTTAATCCCCATTCTAGAGGAATTTGCAGCACTGAGCTCATTTTCATGTTGCTTAATTTATTATTTATGAAATTTTCATAATCGGTTTTTTTTGGTTTTCATATAAACTGAACAGTCACAAGCCGAAACCGAACCGAATGATCAACCCTATCCAAACCCCTGGTGTTCGGTTTTCGGTTCACGAATTTTTGAAATATCGGTTTCGGTTCGATTCGGTTTTGGTCGGTTCGATTGTTTCCAACCGATGATCAACCCTATCCAAACCCCTGGTGTTCTCTTTGCTGATTGATTCGCCCTATTTTGTATGGGTTAACTCTTAGATTTTAGGGCTATATTGAGTGTGTTTAGGTTAGAGTTGTGCGTAATTGTAATATGTAGGCCGAAAACACAAGAATGCAAGATTCAAGAGTTTTAAGGTATTTTGTGTTGTCTGTGCGACACCTCTTGCTTGTAAAGTCTATATCTTGAGCTACAGAGATCGGATTGAGCTGATTCCGGTGCCATTGGAGAGCTAACTCGAAGGGCTTCAATTCATCTTTTTACAATGAAGTCAGATTCCAAGCCGAAGAGGGTTACAACAGCCTCCGAAGTGACGCTAGAGATTCGGTCCCAATTCCGCGACCGCGGATTGTCAAGCGCGACCGCGGTGGCTGCCCAGAGACAAAGTTCTATTCTGTCGTGAAAGCGTGGGCGCGGTAGAGACGACGCGACCGTAGTGATGCCGGATCCGAGACGGGCCGAAGATCTATCTTCTTTCTATCTTCTTATCTTTCCTCTTTCCTTGTCTATCTTTTCTCCTTTCCTAATTAGATTAGGGGAGCATGTTCCCTGGGTCTATATAAGGAGGAGCCTCCTTAGGTTTTAGGTACCTCTTATCTTCTTTCTCATCACCAATTCTTCTCTTTTTAGGTTTTTAGTTTAGTTTTGGAGAGGTAGTCTCCTTGGGTTTGTTCAAGGGAGAAGCTCTGATGTATGAACTCGTGAGGTTTTGGTAATTGATTTCTATCCTTTGGTTAATATCTCTTCTCTTTGTGCTTAATTCCATGAGCTTTGCATGATTCTTTGAGCTTGGCCAACTTGTTGAATTATCATTGTTCTATAGTCTGAATTGATTTGTTTCATTGTTTGTGTGAGCATCTCTTTTCTAGAAGACAACTTGATTCTAGGACCGTGGACTAGGATTAAGAGAGAGAATTGATTGTTTTATCTTGCAATTGACTCGTAGCTTGATTGTTTGATATTATATCCTGCATATCCTTGTTCTCTATGCTAATTCTAGGTTAAGCGTCCTTGCCTAGGGTTATAGAATTGCTTGGACCGTGGCTTACGATTGTTAATGATCACGATAGGAATTAACCATTGGTGTGAATGAAGTCAATGGATGAATCTATGATCGAGTGATTATATTGAGTGGATCTTTTGAATGAACTTGCCTCTTATCTATTTGTTTTATTTTTTTGTTATTTGTTTCCTAGGTTAGTTTAGTTTAATATCTCTTTTATTTCCCCCCATATCTTGAGTTGATAGTTATATTAATACTAGAAGCCATAGTTCTCTTGGGTTCGACCCCTTACTTGCATGCTATACTAGTTTGTAGTTTGGCTTATTTAGCTTTGATCTTGGCACGACGACTTTAGCCGAGTCAAATTTTGGTGCCGTTGCCGGGGAACAGAGGTTTCTTTCTAGTATTAATATTTTTATTGACTGTGTAAAAAAAAATCGGGCTAACATGTAGGTAATAGGTTGGAAAGAATGTTTTAAGCTTGAACCGCGCAGGCGGGTGCGCAACCGCGGTCGCGTTTCGAATACAGAAACTCCCGACGTCCGCATTGGTGATGCAGTTGGTCTCAGTCCACAAACCGCGCCCGCATTGGTGATGCAGTTGGTCTCAGAAAAAAAAATTACCACGCCCGCAGAGAGGCCGGGTTTAACAAAAAAAAAGGAAAAAAAAAGAAAAAAAATCGGGCATCTATCTTTCCAACCTTCTATCTTTACCATTCTCTCTATCTTTTCATCTATCTTTCCACCACTTTCTATATTTTCTTTCCATTCACCTTTGGAATTCTTTTTGTATTGGCTATGTGCAATAGCCTATGTGTAGGGGAGCTTTGTTCCCCCGAGTTTCATCATCATGGCTCGAGTTCAAGTATTCATCAATATCCCGAGAGACGAGCCAAGACACAAAGGCTTTATTGCACATCATCCGGCTCGAGAGAAGTCAAGAGTTCACGACTGCACGAAGACCACGCCCGCGCCACACAGGCTGCGCCCGCGGTTCCCCTCTAGAAGTCGACTTTGCTTGCTGTGTTGATTCCACGACCGCGGCTTGATCACCCGCGCCCGCGGTCCGCCTGCAGAACGGGATTTCGGAGTTGTTTTAGTCCATTCTTCTACCACCTTTGAAGAGTTCTTCCATTCCACCCCTCTTCATTCGTTTGTGAGTCTTCTGATATACCTTCTTCCTTGCTTATATCCTTTCTCTTAGCTTCATTGAGGACAATGACGGATTTAAGTATAGGGGAGGGAGTACTCGAACCGCGCCCGCGGGTGCGCAACCGCGGTCGCGTTTCGAATACAGAAACTCCCGACACACAAGTACTAGACACCGCGGTCGAGGTCCACAAACCGCGTCCGCGGTGGTGATGCAGTTGGTCTTGAAAAAAAAAATATCGCGACCGCGCCTCGGATACCGCGCCCGCGATGAGGCCGGGTTTGGTTGAAAAAAAGAGGACTTTTTGGTCCCCTTCTATCTCTATATCTTCCATCTATCTATATCCATTCTTTTCCATCTTCTATCTTTCCACCTTCTATTTCTTTTCTTTCCATCCACCTTTGTAATTCCATTCTTTTGGCTATGTGTAAAAGCCTAAGTATGGGGGAGCTTTGTTCCCCCGAGATTTCTTCTCCACGGCTCGAGTTCAAGTATTAGTCCATCTTCAAAGAGACGAGTCAAGATACGAAGGTGTTTGCACATTACACTGTTCGAGACGAAGTCAAGACCTCGTCCCTGCACGAGTGCTACGACCGCGCCACATCAGCCGCGATCATGGTGGTCCACCCGACGTTGACTTTTTCTCTCTATCTTGATTCCGCGACCACGCCATCCATAACACGCCTGCAGTATGCCTCCAGACTGGTGATTCCAAAGCTTTCGTCCATGCTTTCTACCACCTTTGAAGAGTTCTTCCATTCAACCTCTCTTCATTCGATTGTGAGTCTTCTAATTTCCTTCTTCCTTGCTTCTATCCTTTCTCTTTGCTTCATTGAGGACAATGAAAGATTTAAGTATGGGGGAGGGAGTACTTGCATTCGCTTATCCTGGTTAGCATAGTTAGTGATTTGCTTCAGGTTTTTGATTTTCTTCTTTTCATGGAGCACTTGCACCATATTTTTTGTATAATAAAGAAAGAAAGAAAAAGCAAAAGATAGAAAGAGCCATAAAAATTTTAAAAAAGGCATATCAAATCCTAGGATGAGTCGAAAACCCGAAAGGGCGGCTCAGGTAATAAGCACGTAACCCGGACCAGCATTAGGCTGGGGTAATATGAGGTTTATGAGAGTTGTGAGTATTTGTGAGCACACCTTTTGAAAAATGATAAGAGGGGCTAGGTGAAAACCCGAAAGGGCGCCTAAGCAGAATTGAGCGGTAAAATTTGAGTGTTTTAGGATCATTCTTGCTTGGGGACTTTGGGGCTTACATGTTAGATATTTTGGTAGATCCTAGGTTGCTCTACACTTTTTAGAGCTTAAGTGGTATATCATGTTGTGAGGTGTGTGTTTGAGTTTTATTGTTTTATGCTCGTGATTTCTCTATTGTTTTGGGTTCGGGTTGTGAGTTGAGCGTTTTTGTTTTCCCTTGTA
This sequence comes from Polygonum aviculare, assembly GCA_934048045.1. Classification (NCBI taxonomy): domain Eukaryota; kingdom Viridiplantae; phylum Streptophyta; class Magnoliopsida; order Caryophyllales; family Polygonaceae; genus Polygonum; species Polygonum aviculare. The sequence goes on along the minus strand of OW204024.1, from coordinate 26,750,268 downwards.
TTTCCTGAAATCTTAGATATGTTGATTTGTTATATTTTGTTTGAGCTTACTCGAGGACGAGCAAGATCTAAGTATGGGGGAATATGATTCGCCCTATTTTGTATGGGTTAACTCTTAGATTTTAGGGCTATATTGAGTGTGTTTAGGTTAGTGTTGGGACGATATTAAGGACGCCAGTCGTTAATATCTAAACCAATAATGATCGTCCCTTGTTTTGATAATGACAAACTCAAAGGTATTTGATAAGTTGTCCAAGTGTTGATCTGAGGTAAGTCCAGTGGACGCACATGAGCGAAAAGGACAACAAGTGAACGGCAGTTCCTAAGCTGTAGGGACGCACGTCACCAGAACTTCCAAGGCTAAACGTAATTGGCGAAGTTCCTGCGCAGATAGGACGGCGTCCTCATCAAGAAGGGACGCGCGCCAAAATACGGACGAAGTTCAAATTCAAATCAAGGCCGCCCCAACATGATTACATCACGTCCGGCCGTAGTCCTCAGAAGGAAGCTTCCCTTGTCTGGGCACGTGTAGACAATTCCAAAGATGTCGCTTTCCCAGCAATGGTCCCCTACCCACGCGGAGGCTTCCCAAGCGTCAACAGAGTTGGCTTCCTCAAGAGGCTCATCGCACCGTTGATCAAAGATCAAGGATCCTGCCAAGTCCCAGAGGATGCTAGAGGACAAGAACCACTTCCGCTATAAATATCCTCCCAAGGGTATGCATAGCGGTGTGGACTTTTGAAGACTTTCTCTCAAGCTCTCCCGAAGCATTCAAGAACATCAACGAAGATCGAGAAGATCAAGTGAGCTTGAAGCAAGAGAAAGAAAGTCCAACCACATCAAATCCAATACAAACCACAAAACAGTTAGAGTTGTAGTTTGTCTCTCACAACGAACCGTGAGAGACGTGAGTGATAGCTTCCTTATAGCTAAGAGTGTTAGGTTACTTGTTAGGTTGAAAGGAGTGTTACTAGTGAGACTAAGGACGGACGCTTAGCTCAGAGAAGTGTAACGACTCGCCTAAGTTGTAAGGACTCACTCTCAATAAGATAAGGGACGGCTATTGAAAATCCTCCAACGGAGGTAGAGGTTTACCCATAAGACTAGTTGGTCTTAGTGGGGTTCCTCTATAAATACTCGTGTCTATTCTCTTATCTTGTTTCCTGTTAAGTCTATTTTCCGCTGCACTAAAGGACGTCCTTAACCCAGTTAAGGACGCCTTCATTAACGACTTACGATCCAACAATTGGTATCAGAGCAGGCGCTCTAGATTTTGTTGAGTTGCAGGTACAAGATGGACATGGAACCTATTGGAATCTCCTTTGTGAAGCCTCCTCGACTGATGGACGACAACTTCAACCGCTGGAAGATCCGCTTCGAGAACTTTTGCAGAAGTCAGAATTATCAATGCTGGAGAGTGATCATGAAAGGTGACCTTGTTGTCCCTGATGACAAGAAAGATAAAGAGGACGAGTGGGGTCCTGACGAGTTCAAGCTTTTGGAAACAAACGCTAAGTCAATATGCTTCCTTCAAGCGTCCCTTTGCGAGAGGGACGCCACCCGAGTTAGCAATTTGGCAACGGCCAAACTACAATGGGAAGCTCTTGAGAAGTACCATGTGGGTACGGCGGAGATGAAGGAAGACGTTAAGCTTGAGATCAAACGAGAGTTCTATGCCTTCAGAATGCTGCCTAATGAAACTGTCAAGGACTATTCATACCGCTTTGAAGCTCTTGTGACCAAGATGCGAAATTTGGGCATCCCAGAAGCTGAAATCTCAATGAGGAACAGAGTTGGAGTAGTCATTGATGGTCTTACAGGGAAATGGAATTTTGATAGGACTACGTTCAAGGAGAATACAACCAACAAGACCCTGGATATGGAGGAGATCTATGGGAAGCTGAGAGGCTATGAAGCAAGAAGGGAAGCTGATATGGCTGAATTAGCTAGGAACCCTCAGACAGATCTCGCCTTGATGTCATCAACCCCAGAGTACGCTGAGTATCTGCGTCACCAAAGAGAACTTGCTTTAATGGTGGAAGCAAACAAAAATGAGAATCTTGAAAGGATGCGTGCACAAGCTCTAAGAGAAAAGGAAAGCAAAACTAAGGAACAACTCGAAGAAGAGGAAGAGCTTGCCCTTCTACACAAGGTTGCCCGCTTATGGGGTAAAAGGACCAGAGATTTCAAGAAATACAAGATGCCTTACAAAAAGGAGAGTCCCAAGTATACAGAGGCAGAAATGAAGGAACTTACTTGCTACAAGTGTAACAAGAAAGGACACTTTGCCAAAAAGTGTACTACAGGACTAAACTCAAAAGAAATGAAGATTTAGGCCCTCTTGGGAGCGTGCGACGCCGCATGGGATAATGTGAGTTCGGATGATGAAGAACCTGAAGGACCAGCGGCGTACATAGCCATCGAGGACGCCTCAGATAATGAACAAGTGGCGTACATGGCTGTGGAGGACGCCCCAGTTCTTGAAGAGGACGCTTCCGAAAGGGAACAAGAGGTAACTCGTGAATCCATGATGACTTCTTTAGAAAATTGTTCTAAGTCCAAACTTATTAAACTCATTGGCAAAATCATGGAAGAAAGTGTGATCATGCAACATAGAATGGATGAACTTGAACTTGAAAATGAAAATATTCTGGTTGAATGTGAGAACTGTGCTACAGTGTCTTTGCAACTAGAGTCCTCACGTGAAGAAACTAAGTCTCTGAAAACTGAAGTGATGTGCCTTAAACTAGAGAACGCCAAGCTTAGGGAAGAAGTAAAAGTGTTAGGAAAGAGTCCTGTAGTTGAGGAAGTTAGACCAATAGTGTTTGTCCCAGCCAAGAGAGGACTAGGTTATGAGTCTGACTCCAGGAACTCCCTCCCTAGCGACTTTGAGGCAAGCAAAACTTCAGAACTTGAATTGGAAAAGGAAAAGACCAAGATTCTCCTTGAAAGAATTAGAGTCCTAGAAAGTGGAGAGAAAGGTCAAAAGGACTACTACACTAACTCCACCAGTCATAGGATCTATAAGAAAATTGCAAAGGGGGAAGGTTCAAAAGTCTGTGACCCTCAAAAGATGAAAAAGAACAAAATCCAACGTCCTAACAAAAAGTACTACCTTGGTACTTACTACAGGACGTGTTGGTATTGTGGACAAAGAGATCACTTTAAATATGAATGTTTAAAACTGAAGAACGACATTGAAAATGGTAAAGCTGCCAGGACTAACATTGAAAATAATAAGTCCGTCCCTAAGGCAATCCCTAGACGTCCTAGACGTTCTAAGATTTCTTTCCGAAAGCATGCTATTTCAAATGATGTGAATATAAGTGACTACATGCCAGAACCAATGTTCTATTTTTGTAACGAACTAGGTAAGGAACACCTTGCCTGGGTCGCCAAACACTAACTTTGTTTTGGCAGGTGGAAGTGAGGGGACGCCCATGGATCATCGATAGTGGCGCCTCGAATCATATGACAGGAAGCCAGATCCATCTCACTTTTATCCAAAGTAGCGCCACGGGAGGAACTGTCTCGTTTGGCAATAAGGGCAAGGGAAAGATCAAAGGGACGGGAACTGCCATTCTCAATCCGTCCATCAAAGCAACAAACGTTAGCCTTGTTGAAGGACTTGGCTTCAACCTCCTAAGCGTCTCTCAAATGTGTGATCAAGGTGAAAACCTAGTCACATTTGACTCAAAGGAATGCCTCGTTATCAACAAGAAATCAAACAAAGTCGTTCTCAAAGGAGTCCGAAAGAACAATGTCTACATCTTCAACCAGGAGTTCAAGCCAAAATCTGAGTTGTGCCTATTTGTGTCAAAGGAGGACGCTGACCTCTGGCATCGCCGACTTGGCCATGCCGGACCAAGCACAATCCTTAAGCTACATCAACGAAATCTTGTGAAAGGCCTTCCCTAAATTGATCCTGAAAAAATTGAACAGTGCGAAGCCTGTATCAAGGGGAAGCAAACAAGAACGTCCTTTAAATCAAAGAACGATGTCAGCACAAAGAAACCTTTGGAACTTCTCCATATGGATCTTTGTGGGCCAATGAAGACGTTGAGCTATGGTGGAAAGAGGTACATTTACGTCCTTGTAGATGATTTTTCTCGATTCACCTGGGTTATTTTCTTAGCTTCAAAATCAGATTGCTTCAACGCATTCAAAGTCTTCATCAAACAAGTGGAAGTTGCCCTTGAGACACCTCTCAAAGCCATAAGATCAGACCACGGGACGGAGTTTCAAAACTCAGAGTTCTTGTCCTACTGTGATCAACATGGTGTCTCACACAACTTCTCAGCTCCAAGGACTCCTCAACAAAATGGCGTTGTGGAAAGAAAGAATAGGACGCTTGAGGATATGGCGAGGACTATGCTTTTAGCTAATAGCGTCCCCAAGTACTTCTGGGCGGAAGCTATTGCTACAGCTTGCTACATTATCAATCGAGCCATGATCCGTCCTTTGCTGAAGAAGACGTCCTATGAATTGTTGAATGGAAGGAAGCCTCGCATCGACTATCTCAGAGTCTTTGGATGCAAGTGCTTTGTTCACAACAATGATAAAGAAAGACTTGGCAAGTTTGATGCAAGGAGTGACGAAGCCATATTCCTTGGGTACTCCCTCACCAGCAAAGCATATAGAGTTTTCAACAAAAGGACTCTAAAGCTTGAGGAGAGTATTCATGTTGTGTTCAAAGAAAGTTCCTCTCACAAAGAAAAATCAAATGGGAAAGAACGCTCATGTTCACAACAGCAAGACGACTCCGACGATGAAGTTGATTTTGGGTCCTCTGGAAAATACTATGTTCCTAAGGACGCTACTTCAAACCATGAAGAAGTCTAAGTAGATGTTCCCAGTGTTGTTCAGGAGGTTCCCTCTCAATGTGAATCTCCAGTTCAAAATGATGTGGCTGAATCAAGTTTGCAAGGTGATCCGCGTCAAGGAATAGACGCTCCACCTGAGGGGGAACACTCTGAGCCTTTCAATGAAGACAATGGGTTTGACTCCGATGAATCTGATTGGACGACATGAAAATCACATACTCACACCAGAATGTCCCCGGCAACGGCGCCAAAATTTGACTCGGCTAAAGTCGTCGTGCCAAGATCAAAGATAAATAACCCAAACTACAAACTAAGTATAGCATGCAAGTAAGGGGTCGAACCCAAGAGAACTAAAGGCTTCTAGTATTAATATAATTATCAACCAAAGAAAGGGGATTTAGAGAAGAAATCTATACTAAACTAATCTAAGAAACAAAGAACAAACAAATAAACAAACATGCAAATATGGGGAAACAATTGATAAGGAGACAGGTTCATTCAAAAGATCCACTCATGATATAATCCCTCGATCATAGATTTATCCATTGATTTCATTCACACCTATGGTTAATTCCTATCCTGATCATTAACAATCGCAAGTGGGGAATGGGGAATCCCCACCCCATTGACATCCCTAAATTTATACCTTCATAAGCGTGTCGTTGTGATTGAAAAGGCATCCTCTAATGTTGAAAAACTTTTCTCTTAGTTAACCCATGACATTATGAACATATAGAGCTAACGCTACATTTAGGTTTTATTTTATGATTTTTGTTTTTCTTTGCTATTGGTCAATTATGTGCTCGTTTTTGTAGTTGTCTTGTTTTTAAGATGGGTGACATGAGTTCAACCAAAAAGGGATTTTAGCTCAATAGTTATAGGTTCTGAAGTTACCAACAATATCATTGATATGTGGTGCAGTTTCTTAAACATTACGGAGGAGTTGCTGAAGATCGATGTAAAGCCATTGAGGTTTTTCTTATCATCCGAGATAACAGTATGTATATGTTTAGTTGTTCATTTCAATATTCGATTAGTTCAAATGTAGTAGGCTTAAAACATATGTAGACACCTGAACTTGTCCAAATTGGTCACTTAGACACCTCACCTTTGAAACGGACTTATCAAACACCTTTAACTTGACAAAAACTACCTATTGAACACCCTGTGTCTGACGTGGCCTTATGCGTGTGTTGTAGACTATAACGCGCGAGTGAATTTGGGGTTTTTTTATTTGTTTAAATTTTGAGATTTAGGAATCATATCTAGGTCAAAGATGAACATAGGGTTGAATTCCACTAATTTCGCAAGAATAAATCTGTAGATTTGGGGATTTTTCAATTTGAGCGAATTGTGAGGTGATTTGTAGATTTTTAGGTCGCAAATGAAGATATGGTTGAATTTCGATTCTTAATTTGAGTTTATTTGCAATGAGTTCAATCGGATGTCGAATTCCCAAAATTTCTCAATATTGCAGATTTGGGTTTTTTTAAATTGAATCAAATTTCTTGTGCTTTTACAGAGTGTGGGTGCTTGTGGATACTTTAGATGGATTGATCAATCCATCTTGGAACATGCTAAGCACATCATATCAGGTTTGCTAAGGCGATTGAAGGAGAACGAAGTTGAAAGTGACAAGGCTAAGCGTCGATCGAATGTTTTGTTAGTTGTTTTAGTGGCCATTGTGCTGGTGCATTCTATAAAATTCATGGCTTCTTAAGGTATATGAACCATGTAATGAATATTGTGAAAAAGTCCGTTCAACTTACACATTTTATGAATTACAATCTTGTTATCTCACATTTGCAAACACAACTGCTTTCTAGTATGAATTCTTGTTCACATGTTGTAGTAAGATGACAACAACTTGATTTTAGGGCTTCAATTGAAGCTTTAGTAACTTGCAACAGCTTGACAAATTTCTGTAGCATAATATCAATTTGCAGCAACATCAACTCGGAACTTTTTGCTACTACCACTTGTTTACTTAAGCAGACTACGCAGCAATACCACAATAATAGAATTGTTTGCCTACGGAACAGTAATTATCTATCAATGCATAGATTATGCAGCAATAATTGTTAGCTTAAGCTGCAACAATTTGGAAATATGGCTTTACAAAATGAGGTGCCTAATATTTTTCATAGTATGCACCTACTACCATAACCATAAAACATTCAATTGCTACTACCACTTGCATATCATATATGGTTTTACAGATGATATCCTAAGGTTGGTTTGAGTTGGATTGGCTACCAAACGACACTTGTGATGCAGCTCGTGCTTGTTGTAGTTGGTTCCTTATGATGGCATCTCGACCTTGCCATTACAAACCCTTACTAAGTCCTTCAAAATCTGCAATTTGACTTGAATGCTTTGTTGGCCTTGGAGCCCTAAGAACTTTGGAACTTTCATGCCCCGGCTGTTGTAACCATGCCACACCATAACAAGCATTTAGAGGTGAAAAATTGGTCTTAAAAACATGCTAGGAATCTGGTAAAAATTTGATGAAACTCACATTTATTATAGTCACTCCAGTAGTAGGATTGGTAACAATTCTATGACCCACCGATCTTCCTTATTTCTAAGCTCTCCTTCCACTTGCACCTTCAAAGTGAGCTCTTTTTTTACCACCTTGAAAAAACATGTGCATAATTAGTGACTTATAATAATACAAATTTACATTCTTAATGCAAGGAGTGGAGTTAATCTGCTCAGGTTCAAGTCTACCCTCTCGTCTTCCTTGTGCCACAGATGGTGGTGCAACTGGATCCATTAGAGCTGGTGCAACTTGAGATGATGATGGTGCAGCTCTACTTCGTGATGATAATGCTCTTGGCCTAGATGATGGGGCTGCAATTTTTGTATTTCCCTTGTTAGGACAACCCTTCTTATTATGCCCTTGGGTCTTAAAAATTGAACAACTCATGACAATGCCCCTTCTTGAATACCTCCCATCTTTCTTTGGCTCATCTCTAGCCATCCTTCTATTGACCTTTCGCCTGCCTCTTTTCTTTCTCATCTCTAGATGCTCGACTGGTGGGTGATCAGATCTAGGCCACGTTTTCATGCCCTTACAAGTTGTAGTGGCAATGCATAAGCTTTAAGGTAAGTCTCCTTCTGGTACCAAATTACCACATGCTCGTCTGGATTAATGTCAACATGATTCATGGCACAGATTGCGTGTGCACATGGGATTCCCTTCAGAATTCAATATGACAAAGAAGATGGACTAGTTGATTTTAGCTTGCCATTTCAGTACGTAGATGATGTATGGCTTTTATGGCTTTTCTGTACAACTAGAATATCCTTCAAATAAATCATAAAATCAGAGATCATTCAACATAGAGCTGCAAATCCGAATTCAAGATGACATGGTTTTGATGAACCATAAAAAACATGGCAAGTTTCACAGTGAAGACAAAGTTGCAGACATTCAAACAAATCCAATCGCATTAAAAAAATCAGGAAAAAATACATATCAAAGTTGTCTCACATTCAAAAACATCCATATCACATTCAAATAAGCTCTTGTGTTGGTCTTGGAAATTAAGCAGCTACTGGAGTGTTTTGTCTTATGATGGAGTTTTATTAGATTTATCTCCTAAACTTAAACATGCATGACTCATATTATATAATCTAATCTAAAGTAAAAGACTAGAATGATAAATATTAGACTATTAGCGAGTGTGAGGACATGGTTACCAATAGTTTAAGCACATTATCTCTTACAAACTTATTCAAATTTTGCCTACAAACAAAGTATTACTCAAAATTTTGAGTCACTTACAAATGCAACTAGCTTTTATTGTATGGGAAACCAATTCTCAAAACTGGTCCTCATTCTATTCATTCTTCCTTTGACTATATGGATTCTGTTGGGACGATGTTAAGGACCCCAGTAATTAACATCGGATCATTAATTGTCGTCCCTAAGTTTTGATAATGACAAACTCAATTGTGATCTAAAAATGTTTGTCCAAGGTTGCTAGCTTAGGCTACCTAGTGAACTTTAGGGACGCATGCCTTAATTTAGAGAAGAGTGAAATTTGTCTTATATGAGTTGTAAGGACTCATTCAATATAAGATAAGGAAGTCATTCACAATCCTCTTCAATTTGAAGGTAAAGGTTTACCCATAATGACTAATTGGTCTCACTGAGGTTCCTCTATAAATATCTTGTCTCATCCTTATCTTATATTTGTGTTTTATTCCTACTTAAGTTATTTGTGCTACATAAGGACGCTACTCTGTCCTTAAACTCTTAACTACTAAACCGATCCAACAGATTCACAATAACTCTTGCTTTTAGAGTTCCATTTTTCCATCCTCTAGTACAAGCTAAACCAACATTAGCTTATTTTATTCATCTTCTAAAAGTAACCACAAGAGCTTAAAATAATCCAACTACAATCAGTAAGTCAGTTTAGCTTCCAAGACCAGCACTTAGTAGATTATTTGAGCTAGTTGCTTTTAAAGAGATCATCCAACACAGATGCGTAAACTGTCCAAATGAAAATTCAGTACAGTATTGTTAAACTATATGCAAATGCAGTTGTGTTTGTAGTCCAAAATTACATGTTAGAAAATTCAAACGCAGTCCAAAATTGCTTCAAAAATTAGTAAATAAATAAAAGCTTAAACCTAAACATTGACATCACGAATTGAATGTCAGAAATTATAGTGAGTCCTTCCCCCTGGCCAAGAAAGGTCCAAATCCAGCTGCAATGTTTTGATGAATTTTGACCATGTAATGGTTGACTCAACTCTTGTAACATCATAAAAAGGAAATTAAAAGATCATACTTTATTTTAAAGCGGCTATTGTAATGAAAACAATGCTTGAGAAATGCAATTCATCACATGTAACCTCCCAAGCAATAGGATACATTTGACAATTTCCATCCTTTCCCGCAGCAACCAACAATGGCCCTTCAACATCCCCTTTAAGAAAGCAAGCATCCAGCCCAACAATTTTTTTATAGCCTAGTTTCCAACCTTCCTTCAAGGCCTTGAAACACACATATAATCCCTTGAAATTTTCCAGCCTGAGTTTTGACTATCAACCACCAAGAAATAAGTGGAGCCTGGATTTGACCTATTCACTTCATCAACATAATCATACACCTTTGCTTTCCCACATACAACTTTAGTTCCGTCATACACAATGCTTGAATCTCCCATATTTTTAGCGATGGTTGTGACACTATCCTACTCTCAAGACGTTTGGCTAAGAATTTGGAGGTGCATAACTTATTCTTGTTGTACCTTCTACAGTTGTGCTTTTTATTTCGCTGCATAAGGATGCTCCCCAAGGACGTTCTTAGAACTCTTAACTACTAATGATCTAAACACTAGTTCGTCACTATACTCGAGTGTTCTTTTTGTTCTTGGTGTTCTAGGTGAATAGTCGCTTTCGCTCTGAAATGTGTCGGAGAAGTTACATCACAATAAATACCCACGGGGGCATTTATAGTGATTAGAAAGGCCACCTTTCTTGTGACACAATTGCCCTAAAGAGTCCCTTGTAACAGGATCTGCTTCCACCTGTCCCTGTTGATGATGCACAAGCTTCTTGGCAATTCCCACAGTTTTTTGCTACAGGATCTGCTTCCACGTGGTTGAGTACTAGTGAACAAGATCGGCCTCCACTTGTCCTCTATGATCAAACAAAGCTTCCTGAGCAATTTTGGCTTGTCTGGTGATGTCATCATGTTGACAACCTGTTATGGACTTTGGCAGTTTTAGCTCGCGTCCTTATTCATTGGGGACTGCGTCCTCATCTCGTAGAAACCCATTCTTGTCCATTCTTCTAAGTGTTAGCGTCCCTACTCTTTAGGGACTACTTTAAACTTGTTGTACTTTTAACGTGACATGCGTCCCTATAAATTCCCGAGACATAGTTTGGACAGCTTATTAGATCAAAGTGAGTTTGTCATTATCAAAATTATAGGGACGATTGTTATAGATATGATGCTAAGTACTTGGAGTCCTTAACATCATCCCAACAGTATACATCTTCACTTGGAAATTGTGAGTCCTAGAATCATAGCTAGCATGGATTCTCCATGGACATCCTTCATGCACACACTTAGTTGTAACCCTACGAGCCTCGTTAGGCCTCAACTTGAACCTCACACCCTTAGCAATTGCATATTTTGCAACTGCATCTCTAAACTGTTGGATGCTCTCAAATACCATATCCAACTCCCACACCGGGCATTCAGATTAGGAGTGTACATAACATGTCGGCACTTCTTCCTTCTGACCTCTGGCTGTGTTGATTCATCGCCTTCAGAAGAGTCACTTTTAAGACTATAATCTGATTCACTACAAAAATATGGCTCATTTCCTCCCAACATTCCACTATAGTCATTGTGTGCACTCCAATTTTCATATCCTTCATCAATTCCTAGCCCACCTAAGGTAACCTCAACATTCACCAAATTCTCCCTATGTTGTTCACTTCTCGTCCTTGCTTCCCTATCTCTACTTCTGATTTCCATTAATTCTTCATCAATATCAGAACCATCACTTAAGTCCACCCCTCTACTAATGGTGTCATCACTGCTACTACTACTACTACTACTGATGTCTCTCAAATTGGTAGTGTTTTTTAGGTGTTTTTCCCTTGTAAATATGTGTCTTTTTTTTCCTTTTCTTGTGAGTTTAGTTCCTTTTTAGCTTAGATTCCGATTTTCTATGAGATTCGGAGACTATACGAATTTTGTGCATTTTGTAGGTGATTTGGCATGATTTAAGGAGGTTTTGGAAGGAGACGCGAAGGAGGAGCAAAGCACGAGCATAAAGGAGCGGAAGAGCCGAGCAATCCATGAAGAGAAGCACAAGAAAGGCCAAGAAGAAGAGTGGACCGAGGCTAGGATTGAGGTGCCCAGGAACTCGGGCCCGAGATCGACTCATGGAGACCCGGACCAAGGTGTGGCAAGTTGGACCCGAGGTCCCCTCCGTGTCGGTCCAAGTCGGCGGAAGTGAGGATTGGGCTCCAAGGCACACAAATGTGATCTACCACTTTTGCCCCTCTTCCATTTTGGTCATTCTTATCTTCTAATTAAAAGGAGGAGGAGATTAGACATCATTATCCATCATTACACACAACTAATCACTCTCAAAGGCTCAAGGAAGACTTGGAGAGCAAGGAGAAGGAGAAGAGAGGAGAAGGAAGAGAAAATCGGTGGAGAAGAATAGATCTAGGGAGTAATTGTGAGTTTGTTCTTGTTTTGATTTGCAATTTGTGGATTTGGATTAGAGTTTGTGGATTTCCTTTGCTTTGAATGAGATTTGGATTTGCTTTGATTTGGATGATTGAGACTTGTTTGCTTTGTGATTTGATTGCTTGTTACTCTAGCCTTATGGAGTAGATTCCATTGATCTTGGGCTATGGGGGAAACCTCTAGCTTGGTTGGGTTTGAACCCCCAATTCCATAGCCTTAAGTGATTGATCTAGGAACCCAATCTATATAGAGCTACAATCTATTGTGGAAGCAAGGGATCAAGGGCTTGTGATTGACAAGAGTGAACGAAAGTGATCGATTGCCTATCACTTGAACTTGCATCGAAAGGGAGGTCAAATTCCCTAAGGTCGATGTGTAGAAGTGGCGGGGCCGAGGCGAACAACCTCGATCCTACGAGGATCAACACTTCTTGCTAGAATTGGGGTGGAATTACCCACATCTACTAGAGAAGGAACCCAAAAACCCGAGATCTATCTACTATTTTGCAAAGGTTCGACTTCCCCAGACATCGGGCCCGACTTTGATTAGTGTCGGTCCCGGCCAAACCCTTGTCGATCCACCTTGGGCCCGAAGTGACAATGTCGGTCCCGAGTGGTTTCTCTTGTTTTTCCTTATTTTTAGCTTTTCTTTCCATTTTTCAAGTCTTTTAGGTGCGGACTCATCAACCGAACTCCCGAGTGTTCGACACCCTACCTTGTGCTACAACTAGGTTTGGTTATAAATTGAATTTTGACCCTCGCATTCCGAACCGATCAGAATTTTGGCGCCGTTGCCGGGGAATTCTAATTGTTTTAGGTACCAAGTTTTTGAGTCCTTTGATTTGGTAGTGATTTGGGTGAGGGATTAGCCCAAGCCCCTTGTTTGTTTTGATTTGGTTTTGTTTGTGTCTTTGCTTATAGGTGTATGCGAGCTCGTTCCTCCTGAGGAACATTTAAGTTTGAGTTCGTGAGTGATCCGGAGAGTATCATCAAAGAAGCCCGAAAGAACAAGAGAATGGAGAACCAAGCACAACATGATGATGAGTTGGTTAGGCTTAGAGCCGACATGACTAGAATGCAACTTGAGGCGGAAAACCGAGAAGCCGAAGCAAGGAGGGAACGAGAGCAAAGATTGAGGCTAGAGGCTCAACTCAACGCTCAACCCCGGAATGTACGCCAATACATGCATCCGGAGTTGAAGGTGCCCGAGCCGGCCATTGTCTTACCGGAGGTTTCTAAGAACTTTGAGATCAAGACGCAATTCATCTCTCTCATCAAGAGGGATCAATTTGAGGGACGCCCGCAAGAATGTCCAATTGAGCATGTCAAGCGTTTCAAGGATATGTGTGAGACGATCTCAACGGATGAGGAGACATTGGAGTATGTGCTTCTTGAAGCATTCAAGTGGTCACTTGGGGGTAAGGCGGCACATTGGCTCGAGAGCCAAGCCCCTAGGTCGATCACTACATGGAGAGCTCTCAATGAGGCGTTCTTGATGAAGTTCTTCCCACCAACAAAAACAACGAAGCTTCGGAGAAAGATATCAAGTTTCCAACAAGGATCAAATGAGCCACTCTTTGAGGCTTGGGACCGGTTCAAGGAGATGTTGCGCCAATGTCCAACCCATGGGCAACAACCATATGTGCTCCAAGACATCTTTTTCCAAGGCATCAACCCCGCCACCAAGGACAAGCTAAATCTCCACACCGATTGTGGATTTATAGACTTGACTCCGGAGCAAGCTTGGGAGTTACTTGATAAACTCTCCAACTATGAAGCCATGTATGTGGTGAGCCACGCAAGCAAGGAGGCAAGAGTTCAAGGTGATGGCACAAGGAAGCTTTATGACCCGAAAAGTGAAGGGGTTGACAAAGATGTGAGGCTCCAATTTCTAGAGAGTGAGGTGACCAAGTTGAGGAGGCAAGTGCACCACTACAAGCAAACCGCTAGAGCTTGTGAGGAGTGTGGATCATTTGGCCATCTTACACAAGCTTGCCCGAATAAGAGCCAAGTTCGCTTGGGCGAGCAAATTGAGGAGGCGCACTTTGTCCGAGGGAACTATGGAGGAAGAGGAAACTTCAACAATGGAGGAAACTTCAACAATGGAGGCAATGGAGGTAATGGCCGGTGAAATCAAGGCCAAGCATTGGGCTACAACAACAACTACAACCAAAATGAGCCAAGGGCCCAACCACCACCATACCGACCTCCGGGGTTCAATGAACAAACACCTCAATGGGCGAAAGAGATAAAGGATGATCTCAAGGATGTGAAAACTCAAGTCAATGAGCTTTGTGTTTGGAGAAGGCAAGCCGACAACCAATTTGCTCAAATCTTTACTCGACTTCCTAGAGAAGATGGGAGACTTCCGGGCCGACCCGAGGAGAATCCCCGTGCCCCACAAAATCAAAATGAAGTCCGAGCTATTGGGTTGAGGAGTGGTCGGAATTTACCCGAGCCACATGTGTCAAGACCGAGAGAAGAGAGTCGGACCGAGTTACATAGCAACTCGGGCCCGACATGCCAAGACATCGAGCAAGGAGTCAGAGAAGGTCCCCTGCCTAGGACCGAGGAAGAGATGGTGTCGGGCCCGACTTGCCCTGACGTCGGTCCGACACCCCAGCTAGTGCTCTGCCCCCAGACCGAGGACCAGGACATCGGGCCCGACGTAGAGCCTATGTCAGTCCAAGCAGAGAAGAACGTGAATGAGTCGATCCGGTCCAAGGAGGTCGATCCTAACAAGAATCAAGGTGGCAAAACTCTTCCCTACCCGTCGAAGAAGCCGAAGGACGTGGTTGAAAGCAAGTTCAAGAGGTTCTTGAAGCTTTTGCAAGGGTTGAACATAACAATTCCGTTCACCGATGCTTTGAACGAGATGCCTTCATATGCTAAGTTTTTGAGAAAGATCTTGAGCAAGAAGAGGTCCATAGTTGAAATGCAAGATGAGGTGAAGATTTTGGAGCTACCTCAAAAGTTGGGAGACCCGAGGAGATTTGCTATAACCGTTGGCGTAGGGTCTCAAAGTTTCCAAGCTTTATGTGACCTCGGAGCAAGTGGTCGGTTATGCCTATGAGTATTTGGAGAAGGGCTAACTTTAGTGAGATAGAGCCGGTTGACATGTCTCTCACAATGGCCGACGGCTCTACCACCCAAGCTACGGGAATTTTGGATGATGTCCCGGTTCGAGTGGGAAAGTACTTCGTTCCCGACGACTTTGTGATTCTAGACATGAAGGAAGATCCTTTGGTTCCTATCATTCTAGGGAGACCGTTCTTAGCAACGGCGGGAGCAAAGTTCGATGTGAAGAATGGAAAGGTGTCCTTTGAGATCGGAGAAGACAAAGTTGAGTTTCACTTCAACAAGGCTTTGAATGAGCCGGATGCCTTGGCAATTTTGAAGTTAGAAGAGAATGCCAAGAGGAAGAGAGAAGAAGTGGAAGCCACAAGAGAAGAGGTACCTTTGAGGAGCAATGAAAGGGTCAATGACCAAGTTGGAGCTAGAGAGTTGAGGGAACAAGTAGAGCAACATGATGAGTCAAGGGTCAATGCTAGTCCAAGGAGCAAAGAAGAATATCCTTACTCATATCCTTTTGATGTTGGAGATTCTTACATATGCTTGAGTGATTTAAAAGATGATTTCGGAGATAGTTACATGTGCCTAAGTGACTTGAAGGATGATGTGAGTTATGATGTTATAAAATCTCCTAGGAATTCTTTGGATGTTTTTGATGTAGGAAAGAAGGATCAAGATGAGGAAGTGCAAGAGATGCAAGTCTATGCCATGGAGGAGAATGGTGCAAGAGAACACGAGAGCTATGCTTACATCAATCATAAATGATGGTTCTATGGATACGAAGGGAATGGCAATGGGCATGATTATGGTGACAAATTCACCAGCTTCCATCCGCCATGAGGTTGAGGTTAGAAAGTCAAGCTAATGACTTTAAAAGAGCGCTTCTCGGGAGGCAACCCGAGCGAGTAGATTTCTTTTTGTAATTTTGTTTGATTTTCCTAGCTTAGCTTAGACTTTCTCTAATCTTTCCCTAGCATGTATTTTTGTGGATTAGTGGTGTTACTAGTGCTTCATGATTGAGTAGAGGTAATGGTGAAAAATAATTTGATTCATGGAAAAAGAGATAGCAATAGGTAGTGGTAATTTTTGATGATCGAGCCAACCCGGTCGAGGTGCCCAGCAACTCGGGCCCGACTTGGTTAACTTGGTCCACTAACTCGGTCAACTTTGGTCAAGAGTTGTGGAAGATCCCAATTTTACCCCTTTGACCTAGAATTTGTCTCTTTCCTATTTAAACCCCTTTCCCTTACCTACCTACCATCTCCCTCATAACAACCACACCAAAAATACCCATCTCCCTCACCCAAACACCAAAATCGGCCCCCTCCTCCACCACACTCGATCCACCTCTACTTGCCCTCAATCATCTCGATCCAACACCACAAACAATCCCCAACATCAAATTCAAAGAGAAAACCTCAAAATCTTCATTGTTCTTCATCCCTCCTCTTGACCTAAGTGGAGCAATTTGGGTTTTAAGTAGATTTGTTGTCTAAGGGTCTTAATCTCTTCAAATTTGGTATATGAATCTCGATCCCTATCTATTTCCTTGTGAGTTTCATGCTTTCATTGCTTGGATTGGATGCTACCATGTTTGAATGAGACTGGAGTTTGAGCAACAATGGTGTTTTGCATGAATAGGTGAAATTGTTCTTAAATGTTGATTGTGCATGATTGAACCTCCGTAGAACTTCGATTAGGGATGGTAGATGGTTGAATTTGGATTTTAGGTACATGATAGATTGATTTTGGGATGATTGATTGGAGAAGACGAACTTAGAATAGGACCGAGGCACCCAGGTACCTCGGGCCCGACTTGTGGGAGTCGGTCCACCACCTCGGACCGAGTTTGAGGGTGTATCGGGCCCGACATCCAGAGTACATCGATCCTGTTCCGATTCGGCTTTTTCTTGTGATGTTATGAGAATTCATGTGTTTGATTGTTGGTTATAGGTTGATTATGATGTGATTTATCCATTAGCTTAGCCATTGCTTAGGAATTCTATGATCATACATGTTGCATTTTGTGAGATTGATGTTTAGAAGCTAAGTATGGGGTAGATCTTGTGTGTTGAGTTGTGAGTTGTATATATATGTGTGTGAAGTAGTTGAGATTGTATGGATCTTATCTTGTAGCGTTTTGCTTTGAGTGTGTATAGGTACTATGGAAACCCGTTCATCAACTTCTCATGTAGAAAGGCCCTCTAAGAAGTTGAAGAAGTCAAAGAAAGCACCGAAGATGGATGATGTGAGATTTGATGATGGTGACGTAGCCGAGAGCTATGCGCGGTACATGGGGCTAGCTCACCACACAAGGTGGCTAGATTGGGAGTCCATAAGGAAGATGGGGATGGAAGTAGCTCTCCCCCGTTGCTACTCTTACATTGGCCTTGATGTGATGTTAAGGTGGGATAACCCACACTACCCCGCCTTGACATCGGAGTTCATGGCCACCTTCAATTGCACCTACGAAGGCGTGGAGGACGATGAAGGCATAATCACCTTCCAATTGGGCAATGAGACACAAGAGCTAACTCTTCAGAACTTGACGACCTATCTCGGGTTTCCTTTTCCAAGAGAGGACGCCGGCGTGGACAATGGGAAGGTGAACTACCTATGGAAGCATGTAGCGGGGAAGAATGAGATGAGGAAGGGAGCTCCCACGACCGAGATAGCTAGCCCTCTCTTCCGGGTGATGATTCGTGTCCTAGGGTGTGCCATCTACGCCCGACATGAGTTAAGCAAGCCTATGAAGGAAGAAGCTATGTTGCTCTACGAGATGCTTTTCCAAACCGACAAGCCCTTGAACCTCACATGGGAGTGGGTCAAGATGGTGCGAGACTTCCAAAGCACCTCTTGGATCTACTTCGGTGGGATGATAGCTCGTCTAGCTATGCGTCTCGAGGTCGATCTCTCCAAGTACACACCGGCACCGAATGGAGTGGAGTACATGAATCTCAAGTACTTCAAAAAGGCAAACATCATCAAAGAGAAGGTCCGCATCACTCATCTAGCGCCTCACTCGAACTTTGACAAAGTGGCCATTCCTTTGGGGCCCAAGCTCTATGATCTTTCATGCTACTACAATTGGTTTCAAGTATGGGCCGGGAAGGAAAACTCATTCGGTGAGCCGGAAGGGACGAGGGAGTGTCGGAGACGAGCTCAACACATTCGCTTTACCACTCCCCAATCCTCTCCGGATTCCGATGAAGAGCCAAACAACTTTGAGTTTGCTAGAAGAGAGGCCATGGATGTTGACACGCCTCCGGAAGAAGATGAAGGTTTCCAAGGTTTGCTAGCCAACCTCCGAGCAAGAAATCAAGCTCCCACTCTACTGGACCGAGATGTAGGGGACCTCGGGCCCGACTTCCACCAAAGTCGGTCCGACACCTACCTTCCTGAGTCGGTCCCGAGTCATTTTGAGCGTAGTGAAGGGAGCGGAGCTAGGCAAGAGCAACCGCACTATGGAGGGTACGAAGGCTACGCCCAATGGTATGGTCCCGGCATGGTCTTCCCTAAGCCTCAACAACCGGTGGACATGTCGTTTCTAGCCAACCAAATGGCTCACCTTCAACTCCAACAATCAAGCATGCTTCAAGAGGCCCATCAACTCAACCTTCACCAACAACAAATGTTTCAACAACAACAACAACTTTTCCAACAACAAGAAGTCTTCCAAGCTCAACAAATGGAAATGAACCGGAACCTCAGCTACACTAGGTGCGAGGTGGAGGAATTAAGGACGGTGGAAGATGAAAGGTGGCGCGTCCAAGAGAGTTTCAACAATTGGATGGGCGGGAATTATCCTTCCCGAGAGGATCCATGGGCACGCCCGGCGCCTCAACTCCAACCACCGACCCAAGACCTCTACCAAGCACAAGTGTATGAGAGGGAAAGGCAAGCAAGGCTCCAACGAGGATATCGGCGGGAGCGTCCTTTCGACTAAATCTAGACATGCCACTCAAGAATAAGAAATTGTGAGCTTTCTAAACTCTTTTCTTTTGCTTTTAGTTTTGGTTTCCTTGTTTGATGGGGACATCAAAATTTTTAGTATGGGGTGGGGGTTAGTTGCTCATAGTTTCATGTGTTTGTTTCTTTGTGTTTGTTTGAAGATATTTGTCTAATTTGTGTTTTGGGATGTTTACTTTTGGATTGTGGTTTGATTGATGAAAAACATGAATGATTGAGTTTGATTTGGCTTGAATGGATGAGTTTGTTTTGTCTTTTGAGAAATTTTTTGCAAAAATCCATAAAAATTTGAAAAATTTCGGTTGAAAACAACAAAAAGATTTTTTTTTGGACTAGGAATCCCTATCTTAGATGTCCAAATGAAGGCTAATGATGATGTGAGTATGTAAATCCCTTTGCATATTTTTGGATAGTTTAGCCTCTAAATGGATGTCGCTTTTAATGTGATCATGATATCTTGCTTGGTTTATTGAGCACATGAGTTCTAGGATGAGTTTTTATGCAACTAAGTATGAGTGACCCTTGTGAGATTGATTTTTGGCCATTTTAGGGATGCTTGTTCATATTTGCATATCCCTCATGTTTCTTGTGTAAATAGCTCATGCATGCTTAGTAAAACTTGCTATTGCGGTGTTTATCTATTTTCCAAGACCGTCATGAGATTTGTCCTAGCATTGTCACATTGATTTGAACTTTGTGCTTTTAGTCACAAAAATGTTCCATATCCTACCTTGAAGTTAATCCTTTGTTTGTAGCCCCATTTTAGCCTAGACCTTTGTTTGAAACTCCTCAAAAATATTATTCCTAGCCTTATATGACTTGACCCTTATGGGATTGGACTTTAGTGGAAAGGTTTGGAGTGTATTTGAAGAGTTGAGATTCTCTTGGGTTAAAGGGCAAGGAATGGCGTTATGAATCCTATGGGTAGTGCATCTTTGTTGTACAAAAGTGAGAAGAAAAGAAAGAAAATGTTGGAAAAGAAAGTGGATTGAAAGTTGATGAGCTTAAGTGAGAAAAGGGTCCCGACCGAGTTACAAAGCATATCGGGCCCGACATGTGTCCAAAGTTGATCCTAAGTGCAAAACTGTGAAAAATCCAACAAAAAGCCTAAGTGCAAAGATGAAGTGGAATGTTGAGTGAAAGTTTGGGTTGAGAGAAAAAAATTTCAAAGTCTTTTGGGATGAGAGTGAAAGTTAATAGTGAATTTTTGGTGAAGTTGGTGAGAGATTAGGAAGTTCAATCCCCATTGTAAGCACCACAAGACCAAAATGACTGAAAAATACCAAAAGCCCCGTTACAACCCGGCCGAATGGAACCTCTTTGAGGACCTCCATTGAGCCAAGTTCATACTCTTTGTGTGCATTGTAATAGGCATCTCTAGGTGGAGGAATTGGTGATATTAGCTTCAATAGTAAAGTCTTTACTTGCATGATTTTTGAGCTTGAGTGTTCATTGCTATACCTAAACACATGATGAGTGATACACATTTTCATATCCCTAAAGTGAGGCTTGGTTGCATTTGACTTTATTCTTATGAACACTTAATCATGTGTGATGATGTAATCTTGCTTGAACATCTATCACTTGTGCTTAAATGTGTTTTTCATATGAGGCTTTACTTGAAGATTATGTTTCGGTCTTGCTTACATTGTTATTGCTTGAGGACAAGCAAGTTTAAGTATGGGGTATTTTGATGTCTCTCAAATTCGTAGTGTTTTTTAGGTGTTTTTCCCTTGTAAATATGTGTCTTTTGTTCCTTTTCTTGTGACTTTAGTTCCTTTTTAGCTTAGATTCCGATTTTCTATGAGATTCGGAGACTATGCGAATTTTGTGCATTTTGTAGGTGATTTGGCATGATTTAAGGAATTTTTGGAAGGAGACCCGAAGGAGGACCAAAGCACGAGCATAAAGGAGCGGAAGAGCCGAGCAATCCATGAAGAGAAGCACAAGAAAGGCCAAGAAGAAGAGTGGACCGAGGCAAGGATCGAGGTGCCTAGGAACTCGGGCCCGAGATCGACTCATGGAGACCCGGACCGAGGTGTGGCAAGTCGGGCCCGAGGTACCCTCCGTGTCGGTCCAAGTCGGCGGAAGTGAGGATTGGGCTCCAAGGCACACAAATGTGATCTACCACTTTTGCCCCTCTTCCATTTTGGTCATTCTTATCTTCTAATTAAAAGGAGGAGGAGATTAGACATCATTATCCATCATTACACACAACTAATCACTCTCAAAGGCTCAAGTGTTGGATCGTTAGTATAAACTGGGGACATCCTTTACTTAGGTAAAGGCGTCCTTAAGCGTGACGTCCTTACGAGGTGTAAGGGCGTCCTTTAGTTGTGCAGCGGAAATGAAAACTAAACAGGTGAACTTTAGCAAATAAGGAACACATTGATTTATAGAGGAACCACTCAAGACCAAGTAGTCCTTGAGTGTAAACCTCTACCTCCTTGGAGGATTTTTGAATAGATTTTTCCTTTCTTATTAAACGTCCTTACGTTGTACTGGCGAGTCCTTTACACTTCTCTGGCACTTAGTATGCTATGGTGCCAACCTTTGACAGAACATGAGCTACCCTGTCAGTCCCGTAGGGACGCTTGCCACAGAATATGCGTTCCAGGAGCTCAACCTCTTTTTATGCTTCCATCTCAAATCCATTTTCAAGAAGAGAACTAAGAGCATCGGACGGAGGCTTCTTAGAATTGAGACCCATGAAGGTACACACTTGGCGTTCTGTGACAGACGCACGCTCATCATCTATTTTAAAGTGCAGCGTACCGTCCTTGGACTTGAAGCGTAAACTATTGAAGAACGCTCGGATTTGATCTTTGTTAATTTCTGCTGGTGCAGGTCCAATAAACATCCATCCTTGGAAACGCAAGAGCTCAAGAAATTCTTGCACGTCCTCATCATCGAAGGAAGCAAGCCACTGTTCAGAGTAGACCAAGGGGCCTAGAATGTTTACCGGCTCGTCATCGTCCTTCCTCTTTTTCTTGGATCGCTTGGGGGACTCAGAATCCTCCTCCTCATCATCATCATCAGAGGCGTCCTCAACATCCTCAGATTCTTTTTCTTCTCCGTCCTTGGCAGCAACGTCCTCTGTGCCTTGGACGTTTTCAGCATCGCCACCAGCACCGGCCTGTTCAGATTTAGAGGGAGTCTTGCCTTGGGACGGCTCACCTACGTCCTGAGCTTCAGTTTCTTTTTCTTCAGTTTCGGTTTGGATTATGGGGGAGGGTTGATTTTGTGGGGTTGGTTGGGGGTTGAGGATTGGAAGGTTTTGTTCATAGGGGGTGGGTTCCACAGCATCTCGCTCGAGCTCCTCACTCAGACTAGGCTCGGCGTCCTTCTGTTGAGAGACCTGGTGCTCGCCAGCGTCCTCAATGACTTGTACATTTTCATCAGCTTTGCCTTCTGCAGGAGCATTCTCGACTTTGTCAGCCTCGTCGTTGGAGTCCCCTTTGATATCAACAAATGGGGAGGACCCAGCGGCAGGTGTTCCTTGCTTGCTCTTCTCAGATGAGCTGGAAGAGGAGGAACTTGAGGAGGAGACATGCTCTGGCTCAGCAGCTTCCTTCATTAGGACCTTTGGAGCTTCACTGGTTTTACGACGTTTGAAGGTGTGCTCTAAAGCGGGACGTTTCTCTGCGTCCTCTGGTCCAGATTCAGATGAAGGACGGCGGGACTTAGGAGTCTCGGGGTCCTTTGTTGGAGAGATGTGAGCTGGGGCTGAGGGAAAGTTGGCAAAGTTTAAAGGTGAGGGACAAAAGGGAATGAGAACATTTGCTTTTGGCTGTGGGAGAAGAGGGTGGAGTTGGGAGTTGGACAATTTTGAGTGAAGGTTAGGGAGGAGCAAGTTTGGATCTCTTGGCGGGTTTGGACGGGCCTTTTGTAGAGATAGGCCTTTTTGTGGAGCTTGGCTTGGCAGAGGAGGGGACGGAAGATGACTTAGCCTTTTTGAGAGGCCGTTGGTCATGAGCTTTCTTGGAGCGTCCCTCCATTAGGTTTGGTGGAAACTTGTCCACAATTTGTGTTGGGTTGGAAGTGGAGATTGGGTTTGAGGTTTTTGAGAGGGGGGATTGTTGAGGAGCAGGATGTTTGGAAGGCAGGAGTTTCTTTGTTGTAATGGTTGGAAATTGAGGAGGTGGGGGAGAAGGACTTGGCAATCGGTTTTCAAGCATGCGGAAAGCCGGAGAGTCCTCAGGGTACATAGGGAAATCAGGTAGGACGGCGTTATGTAAATCAGGGATAAGGTCAAGGAGAGGGGAAAGGTTCTCACCACCATATTGCGAGAAGAAGAGCACGTCCTCCATCCTTCCAGGCAGATCTTTGTAATTGTTCTTGTGAAGGCCATGAAGGACAAACCTTTCGAGAAACTTCTCGTAGTTCCTTCTCTTTATAGGATCATCCTTGACGTCCTCCTTTTCCATGCGTTCCCTAATGAGTCTGTAGAGAGTCCTGGGCTTCTTGTTGATGAAGTCCACTAACGATTCATCCAGAACTATCTTTTTGGGAGCCTCTAGGGTGTGGGACTTCACTAGCTTTCGCTTCTTCCCGCCGGCAGAAGATCCGGCCACGTTCCTCAGTAGTTGAGACATGATTTCTGATGAGTCTAGAGTGAGAAAGTCGTCGGAAATCTAGAGAGAGGCCAGAGCTGTTAGAGAGCAGGGAAGTTGGTGAGCGAAATAAATGAATGATGGTGACTATTGAGGCCTTATATAGAGGAAGCGGTGACACATTTTGTAAATAAAATTGATTTCCTGTGCAACACATGACAAAACTTCCCCCTTAAGAGATGAGCGGTTACAATTGTCGCTGTTCAAACGTTCAAAAATTCAAATTTCTGACTCTTCAACTTCTTCTCAAAACTGATCAACTCTGAACTGGCGTCCCTCACTGAAAATAATCTGGCGTCCTCTCATACTTAGCAAAAATACCTCATAGGACGCTTTTGCAGAGTTCTCGGCTAGGGTAAGCTTAGAGTTCCCATCATTTCGGCTTATGATGTGAATTGGGTGATCAGGGATACTCTTTTAAGACAAATAGAGAAATTGAATGGCGTTCCAAAGTAGCAAATGATGTCTCTCAATTTAGTAGTGTTTTATAGGTCTTTTTCCTTTGTAAATATGTGTCTTTCTTCCCTTTTCTTGTGTGTTTTGTACCTTTTTAGCTTAGTTCCCGTATTTCTATGAGATTCGGAGACTACGCGCGTTTTGTGTGTTTTATAGGCATTTCGGAGCAAGAATCATGGAGATTGGAGCATGGAATCATGGAGGAATTCAAGGATGGAAAAAGAGCCAAAATGGAGCTAACATAGCATGGAAAGAAGCCTCAAGTGAAGACGAAGAGAATGGAGAAAGAATCGAGTCAATCGGAGCTAAAACGAGTGAGAACGGAGCAAAACAAGCTGAAAAATGCCTTAGGACCGAGATACCCAGCATGTCGGGCCCGAGGTACTATGTTGGCCCGAGGTGGTGGTCCGAGGTGTGGCAAGTCGGGCCCGAGGTTCATGAACGTATGCCTTTGGACCGAGGTTGAAGCAAGTCGGGCCCGAGGTTCTTCCGTGTCGATCCATGTCGGTCGTGGCTCCGGATTCCTTTCTTTTTGGGATTTTCTTGTTAATTCCCAAAACTATATTTGCTTCCTTGGAGGTCAAGGAGTCTAGAAGCCTTGGAGATCAAGGAGTTCTAAAAGCCTTGGAGGTCAAGGACTTGCCTTGGAGCCCAAGGAGTTTAGAAGGGTAATCTAGTCTTTGTAGTAGGGGGAAAAATCTCTATTTAAAGCCTTGTAATCTCTCATTAGAGGACATCTAGAAACACATACACTTTGGAGAGTGAGTAGAGAGGGACGTTTGAGAGGGTAGAAGAAAGAAGGGGGTGGACTCTTCTCCAAGGGAGGGAAAGAACCCAAGATCTAGAGGAGGATTTGGGTGAATTCCTTTCCTTGGAGAGGAAAGAAACCCTTAGGCTTGGAGCGGGAGTAGAGATTGTAAGAATTCCTCTTCTTTAGTTTAATTCAAGTTTGTTTTGTGTGTTGATTGTGGATTTGACTTGCATGAATCATGATTTGCCTATGGTCTTTGATGATTGCTAGCTTGAATTCCATGATTAGTGAGTAGTTAGCTTGATCTTAGGGTAGGGGGCGAAAACCCCAACTCAATTGCATTTGCTTGAACCAATTTCATGACTTGATTGCCTTGATCCATATGTATTTACCTTATGAGCAAGATTCTTAGATTGACAACCTAGGAGTAAGAGTAGATAGAGAGTCGTTTGGCTTGAATGAATGCGTGAGCCTAGTTCCATGAGATTAATGGCATGATTTGATTGGATTTGTTGATCTATGTCTAAGATGGAAGTCTCTAGTTCATTGATCTATATGATAGCATGTGAAGTTGATGTTGGCATGAACCCCTAGCCCTAGGATCTCCTTAGCCTAGCTTGTTTCTTCCCTTTTGCATTGATTGTTGTGTCGAGACCGAGTCCCATAGCCTCGAGTCCGACTTTGTTTGTGCCTAGCTACTTCGGTCCCGAGATTGACAACCTCGGTCCCGAGTTGCTTTGTGTGTATTCTCTCCCCATTGTGTTTGTGTTAGACAAATCGACCGTTCAAACGCGCATGAAATAATTCCCTGTGATCGACCTCGACCACCGTACTACAACGGGGTCGTGATACAAATTTCTTTTGTTGATTGACCCGGGGCCCTATCCTTAGAATTGGTATAGCACATCGGGCCTGTCATCAGCAAACACATGAAGCTTTAGACTAGAGTCCTTACAAATATGAATTCAATGCATGATAGTCCTTAAACACTTAGAATCTACTAAACATAGCCAATCATTGAGGGAATAGTAGAACGGGACTTGCTACTTAAAAGTTATCATCCCCAAGAGCAATCTTAGATGCTCAAAGGGACGTCTATCAAGCGCCTTAGTGAAAATATCAGCTATTTGGTCTTCAGTCCTTACATGCCCCATACTAATGAGTCCTAGTTCAACATTATCATGCAAGAAATGATGCCTTATATGAATATGCTTTGTGCGTGAATGAAAAACAGGATTCTTAGCAATTTCAATAGCACTTGTATTATCACAAAGAATGGGGATAGTTTCACGAGTGATACCGTAGTCCTCAAGTTGATATTTGATCCAGATGACTTGTGAACAACACGAGGCAGCAATAACGTACTCAGCTTCCGCAGTTGAAAGCGCCACAGAGTTCTGTTTCTTTAATCCCCATGAGGCTAAGCATGAACCAAGGAATTGTGCCATTCCCGAAGTGCTTTTCCTATCGATCACATGACCAGCATAATCAACGTCCGAGTAGCCAACAAGCTTGAGGGACGTCTTCCTTGGGTACCAAAGGCAGAGATCATCGCGTCCCTTGAGATAGCGAAAGATCCTCTTGACCTCTTGCATGTGGGACTCCTTTGGACTTGCTTGGAAGCGTGCACACAAGCAAACGGCAAACATGATGTCGGGACGGCTTGCGGTCAGATAGAGTAAAGAGCCAATCATTCCTCTGTAAAGCTTTTGATCAACGTCCTTCCCTTGTTCATCTGCGTAAAGACGCGAGTTGGGAGAACAAGGTGTAGCCATAGGCTTGGACGTATTCATCCCATACTTTTCAAGCATTTTACAAACGTACTTCTGTTGATGAATGCGCATCCCTTCCTTGAGTTGGTTAATTTGAAGCCCCAAGAAGAAATTAAGTTCTCCAATGAGCGACATTTCAAATTCACTACTCATCAAGGACTTGAACTCATCTACAAGTTTCATGTTAGTACTACCAAAGACTATGTCATCAACATAGACTTGGGCACAAAGAATGGGGTTGTGAACTTTCTTAATGATCAAAGTTTTATCAATTGAACCTCTTGTGTATCCATTAGACAAAAGAAAGGACGCAAACCTGTCGTACCATGCACGAGGAGCTTGCTTGAGTCCATAGAGAGCTTTGTCTAAGTAGTACACATGATCTGGGTGAGAGGCGTCCTCAAAGCCAGGGGGCTGAGCAACATACACTTCCTCCTTGAGTTTTCCCTTGAGAAAGGCTGTCTTGACGTCCATCTGAAATAACTTGAATTCTTTGTGCGCGACAAAGGCAATAAGGAGACGGACGGCCTCAATTCGAGCAACAGGCGCAAAGGTCTAATCATAGTCAATGCCTTCCTCTTGCTTGAATCCTTGAGCCACCAGTCTTGCCTTGTTCCTTGATACGCGTCCTCTTTCATCAAGTTTATTTTTGAACACCCAGCGCGTCCCTATGATGTTTTTGCCTTTGGGACGAGGGACGAGGGTCCAAACTTTGTTCCTTTCAAATTGGTTAAGTTCTTCTTGCATTGTTTGAATCCAGTCAGCGTCATGGAGTGCTTCCTTAATGTTCTTTGGTTCCACCATAGACACAAAGGCATTGAAAGCACAAAAAGCCAAATTTACACTCTAGGACTTGCTTGCAACTGACCTTATTTGAACTCCTTGAGAAATATCTGAGACAATCTGAGTTGTTGGGTGATCCCTAGAGAAGCGGGACTCCCTTTGAAACAATTGAGCAAATCTTGGGTCAATCTCACCATATGAATCATCACTGTTATCTTGAGCATCGTCCTCAGTGTGTTCCCCCTCAGAGAGAGCGTCCACACCTTGGCGTTGCTCGCCTTGTTGACTTGATTCAGCCACATCTTGTTGAACTGGAGATTCACTTCGAGAAGGAACTCCTTGATCAACGCTAGGAGCATCCACTGAGACTTCTTCTGGATTTGCGTTTGCGTCCTTAGGAACATAGTATTTTCCAAAGGAACAAACATCAACTTCGTCTTCAGAGTCGTCCTGTTGTTGTGAAGAAGAACGTTCTTTCTTACTTGGTTTTTCTTTTTGGGAAGAACTCTCTTTGAATACAACATGAATACTCTCCTCAAGCTTAAGAGTCCTTTTGTTGAAAACTCTATATGCTTTGCTTGTGAGGGAGTACCCAAGGAATATGGCTTTATCACTTCTTGCATCAAACTTTCCAAGTCTTTCTTTGTCGTTGTTGTGAACAAAGCACTTGCATCCAAACACCCTTAGATAATCAATGCGAGGCTTCCTTCCATTCAACAACTCATTGGACGTCTTCTTCAGCAGAGGACGGATCATGGCACGATTGATGATGTTACAAGTTGTAGCAATAGCTTCTGCCTAGAAGTACTTGGGGACGCTATTCGCTAGCAGCATAGTCCTTGCCATATCCTCTAGCATCCTGTTCTTTCTTTCCACAACACCATTTTGTTGAGGAGTCCTTGGAGCTGAGAAGTTGTGGGAGACGCCATGTTGATCACAGTAGGCCAGGAACTCTGAGTTTTGGAACTCCTTCCCATGGTCTGATCGTAAGGCTTTCAGAGGCGTCCCAAGAGCAACTTCCACTTGTTTGATGAAGATTTTGAAGGCGTTGAAACAATCTGCTTTTGACACCAAGAAAAGAACCCAAGTGAATCGAGAAAAATCATCTACGAGAACGTAAATGTACCTCTTTCCACCGTAGCTCAGCGTCTTCATAGGTCCACAAAGATCCATATGGAGAAGTTCCAAGGGCTTCTTCGCACTGAGTTCATTTTTGGACTTGAAGGACGTTCTTGTTTGCTGCCCTTTGATACAGGCTTCGCACTGTTCAACTTTCTCAGGATCAATTCGGGGAAGTCCTTTCACAAGATTTCTTTGGTGTAACTTAAGGATTGTGCTTAGTCCAGCATGGCCAAGACGGCGATGCCAGAGGTCAGCGTCCTCCTTTGATATAGATAGACACAACTCAGATGCAGGTTTGAACTCTTGATTGAAGATGTAGACATTATTCTGGCATACTCCTTTGAGAACAACTTTGTTTGATTTCTTGTTGATGACAAGGCATTCCTTTGAGTCAAATGTGATTAGGTTTTCACCTTGATCACACATTGGAGAGACACTAAGGAGATTGAAGCCAAGTCCCTCAACAAGATTGACATTTGATGCTTTGATGGACGAATTGAGAATAGCAGTTCCCGTCCCTTTGATCTTTTCTTTGCCCTTGTTGCCAAACGAGACAGTTCCTCCCGTGGCACTATTTTGGATAGAAGTGAGATGGATCTGGCTTCCTGTCATATGATTTGAGGCGCCACTATCAATGATCCACGGGCGTCCCCTCACTTCCACCTATCAAAACAGAGTTAGTTTTTGGCGACCCATGCAAGGTGTTCCTTACCTGGTTCGTTACAGTATTAGAACTCTGGTTCTGGCAAATAGTCATTCAGATTAACATCATTGGACGTAGCATACTTTCTAAATGAACTTTTAGAATGTCTAGGACGTCTAGTATTTGACTTAGGGACGGACTCATCATTTTCAATGTTAGTCCTAACAGCTTTGCCATTTTCAAGGTCTTCCTTCAACTTAAAGCATTCAAACTTATAGTGACCACCTTGTCCACAGTACCAACACGTCATATAGTAATCACCAAGGTAATATTTCTTGTTGGGACGTTGGATTTTATTTTCTTTCATTTTTTGTGGATTGCAAACCTTAGAGTCTTCCCCCTTAGCAATTTTCTTATAGATCCTATGACTAGTGGAGTTAGTGTAGTAGTCCTCTTGGCCTTTTTCTCCACTCTCTAGGACTCTAATGCATTCTAGAAGGTTCTTAGTTTTCTCCCTTTCAAGTTCTAGCTCAGAGGTTTTGCTAGCTTCGAAGTCACTAGGCAGAGAGTTCTTAGAGTTTGACTCATACCCTAGTCCTCTTTTGGCGGGGACAAAAACCATAGGTCTGACTTCTTCAATGATGGGACTCTTTCCGAGCACTTTAACTTCTTCCCTAAGTTTGGCGTTCTCAAGTTTGAGACACATCAATTCAGTTTTTAGGGATTTGTTCTCTTCATTGGAGGACTCTAGTTGTGAAGATACTATTTCACAGTTCTCACATTCAACAATTATGTTTTCATCTTCAAGTTCATCCATTCTGTGTTTCATAGCAAGGCTTTCTTGCATGATTTTACCAATGAGTTTAATAAGCTTGGGTTTTGAACATTTCTCTAAGGAACTCATCATGGAATCGTGAGTTACCTCTTTTTCATTGTCGGAGGCGTTCTCTTCAACAACTGGGGCGTCCTCCATGGCCATGTACGCGACTTGATCCTCAGGTTCTTCATCATCAGAACTAAGATCGTCCCATGCAGCTGCGTACGCTCCTATGAGAGCTTTCTTCTTCATATCCTTGGAGGACATTCCCGAGGTACACCTCTTAGCAAAATGTCCTTTCTTGTTACATTTGTAACAAGTGAGTTCCTTCATTTCTGCCTCGGTGTACTTGGGACACTCCTTTTTGTAAGGCATTTTGTGCTTTTGGAAAGCTTTGTTCCTTTTACTCCAGGAACGGAGAGCATTGTGCAAAAGTGCAAGTTCTTCCTCCTCATCAAGCTGTTCTTTTAATTTGCTTTCTTTCTCTTTCAAAGTTTGAACTCGCAAGTTCTCACGGTGTTCTGATGTCTTAGCGTTCATCATTAAAGCTAGATCTCTTTGCCGACGTAGGTACTCTTCGTACTCTGGCATTGTTGATGCCAAAGCAAGATCTGTTTGAGGGTTCTGTCCTAGCTCAGCCATGTCAGCGTTCCTTCTTGCTTCGTACTGCCTCAGCTTCCCATAGATCTCTTCCATATCAAGAGTCTTGTTTGCTTGATTCTCTTTGAACGTAGTCCTATCGAAGTTCCAGATTCCAGTCAGCCCATCGATGACCACTTGAACTCTGTTTCTCATTGAGACTTCAGCTTCTGGGATACCCAAGTTCTTCATCTTGGTGACAAGAGCTTCAAAACGATAGGAGTAGTCCTTAACCGTTTCATTTGGCAGCATTCTGAAAGCATAGAACTCTCTCTATATTTCTAGCTGAATGTCCTCCTTCATCTCAGCAGTTCCTACGTGGTACTTCTCAAGAGCTTCCCATTGTAGCTTAGCTGTTGCCAAATTGCTAACTCTGGTGGCGTCCCTTTCGCAGAGGGACGCTTGAAGAAAGCATATTGCCTTAGCATTGGTTTCCATCAGCTTGAATTCATCGGGACCCCATTCGTCCTCTTTGTCGGCCTTGTCAGCAGGAACTTTGAGGTCACCCTTCATGATCACTTTCCAGCATTGATAGTTCTGACTCCTACAGAAGTTCTCAAATCTTATCTTCTAGCGATTGAAGTTGCCGTCCGTCAGACGCGGAGGCTTCACAAAAGAGATTCCAATAGGTTACATGTCCATTTTCACCTGCAACTCAACAAAATCTAGAGCGCCTGCTCTGATACCAATTGTTGGATCGTTAGTATAAACTAGGGACGTCCTTTACCTAGGTAAAGGCGTCCTTAAGCGAGACGTCCTTACGAGGTGTAAGGGCGTCCTTTAGTTGTGCAGCGGAAATGAAAACTAAACAGGTGAACTTTAGCAAATAAGGAACACAATGATTTATAGAGGAACCACTCAAGACCAAGTAGTCCTTGAGTGTAAACCTCTACCTCCTTGGAGGATTTTTGAATAGATTTTTCCTTTCTTATTAAATGTCCTTACGTTGTACTGGCGAGTCCTTTACACTTCTCTCGCACTTAGTATGCGTCCTAAGTCCACTAGTAAAGTACTCTTTTAAGCCTACAACCCAAGCGAGTTTAATCTTCTAAAGGACTCTATCCCTACGTCCTACAGTACGTTGTAGGACTCTCTCTCTTTTCTTTTTGGGTTACAATTCTCACTCGATCTAACACTAAGTCTAGAACAGTTCTTGAGTGTTCTTGAGCTTGTTCTTCGTGTTCTTGATCGAGTCGCTTTCCTCTGATTCTCTGTGAATATTCTCTGAAAGCGTTGATGTCACAATAAATGCCTTGGGCTATTTATAGGACTTGGGGAAGGGCGTCTTTCCTCTCGAACGATCATGCCCTTCGTGGACGTGGCTACAGGATCTTCTTCCACATAGTATGGCAGTGAAGAGGAAGCTTCCTGTATTCAGCTGTATGTGATGGACTCCGCTACATGATCTGCCTCCACGTGGTGATGAACTCTGCTATAGGATCGGTCTCCACGTGTCCCGGATGATCAAATGTTGTCGAGTGATGTCATCCTGCCGGCTAATGAGTAAGGATGATTCTGAGATGAAGCTCGTGTTCCTACTTGCTTTGGGACTACGTCCTTGCTCAAGTAGTCTCTTGCTGGTCCTTACTACCTGATAGCTAGCTTCCCTAAGCCTAAGGGACGTCCACACACTTGTTGTCCTTTTTGTCATTGGCTTTCTTGAATACTTGGACAATTTTATTAGAATCAAAGTGAGTTTGTCATATCAACACTAAGGGACGGTTGTGGGCACACTACCAAGTACGCAAGCGTCTTTGATAGCGTCCCAAAAATAAGGAAGACTTGGAGAGCAAGGAGAAGGAGAAGAGAGGAGAAGGAAGAGAAAATCGGTGTAGAAGGATAGATCTAGGGAGGAATTGTGAGTTTGTTCTTGTTTTGATTTGCAATTTGTGGATTTGGATTAGAGTTTGTGGATTTCCTTTGCTTTGAATGAGATTTGGCTTTGCTTTGATTTGGATGATTGAGACTTGTTTGCTTTGTGATTTGATTGCTTGTTACTCTAGCCTTATGGAGTAGATTCTATTGATCTTGGGCTATGGGGGAAACCTCTAGCTAGGTTGGGTTTGAACCCCCAATTCCATAGCCTTAAGTGATGGATCTAGGAACCCACTCTACATAGAGCTACAATCTCTTGTGGAAGCAAGGGATCAAGGGCTTGTGATTGGCAAGAGTGAACGGAAGTGATCGATTGCCTATCACTTGAACTTGCATCGAAAGGGAGGTCAAATTCCCTAGGGTCGATGTGTAGAAGTGCCGGGGCCGAGGCGAACAACCTCGATCCTACGAGGATCAACACTTATTGCTAGAATTGGGGTGGAATTACCCACATCTACTAGAAAAGGAACCCAAAAACCCGAGATCTATCTACTATTTTGCAAAGGTTCCACTTCCCCAGACATCGGGCCCGACTTTGATTAGCGTCGGTCCCGGCCAAACCCTTGTCGATCCACCTCGGGCCCGAAGTGACAATGTCGGTCCCGAGTGGTTTCTCTTGTTTTTCCTTGTTTTCAGCTTTTCTTTCCCTTTTTCAAGTCTTTTAGGTGCACTCATCGACCGAACTCCCGAGTGTTCGACACCCTACCTTGTGCTACAACTAGGTTTGGTTATAAATTGAATTTTGACCCTCGCATTCCGAACCGATCAACTACCACCACCAGGGCTGTAATCACCATCATCATTGTCATTTTATCCATCCAACTCATTATCACTCATAGTTGGATGAACTTGTTCTTTTACCTCTTGTATTGTGACATGCTCATCAACTGGCTTATCTAGCACCTTCTCAACACATGGATCCACATTATCAATCACGTTCTCAAGCATCAATGGGAGATTCACATTATCAACCCCAACTGGTTCTTCTCCATCATTTATGATAGGTATTGCATCGTCTATAACGTACTCATCCCAGATATGGAGGAATTGCATTTGGCTTTGTATTTTAAAATTGGTGTGTACACGAACTTGCCTCCATGATGCCACACAATTTCAATGAAATTCATTGTTAAGAATCTACAACAAAAAATTAAGATGTTGAATTAAACCAATTTAGCCAAAAATTAATGGGATAAAACAGTTATGTCATAGCTAAATGAGCATGGACCTTAAACACCTAACCTTAAATTCAAAAAATAGCGAACTGATTGCACATAGGCCATCCAATCCCAAAATCATTTAACAAAATCATTCAACTGGACATCAAACAAAAGTATTCAAGGACAACCTAAGATGTAATCTACTACAACATGAATCAATCTGACTGCAAAAATCGTTTGTTAAATGCATTCATCAATATCCATTCATCCACTGCAAAAACAATCAACAAATCCCTAAATACATTCATCATGTCACAATTTCAATAATCGTTTGCTACAACTTTAGAAATCCCTAAATACATTCAACAAATCTTAAACCCTACATTTTCTGCTAGAAATCGTCTGCTAGAAAACTAGCCATACCCTAAAACCCAAAAATTGCATGCTTTCACAAACAAAAAAACTTCAATTTCCAAAATTTCAGAAATTTTTGAAAACCCTAAAAAACTTGTCTCAAAATTGACTTCTACTAAGCAATCCATATCGTTTGAAGTTCATTAGTTTTCTTCAAACCTATTGACTCGGCTAAAGTCGTCGTGCCAAGATCAAAGATAACCCCTAAACTAACAAAGCTAGTATAGCATGCAAGTAAGGGGTCGAACCCAAGAGAACTAAGGCTTCTAGTATCAATATTTCTACCAACTAAAGATATGAGGGGAAATCAAAGAGAGATACATATCTAAACTAAACTAAACTAAGAAACAAATCAAACAAACAAACAAATCATATAGAGAAACAAGTTCATTCAAAAGATCCACTCTGAAATAATCACTCGATCATAGATTCATGAGCTAATTACAAAAAACCACCCGTTAAATACCCCATATTACTAATAACCACCCCTTATTGGTGACTTTATTTTAAACCAGCCACAAATTGAAAATCGTTAACAAATAGCCACCCAAAACACGGTTCCGTCAAAAAATCCGTTAAGTCGTGCGCTTTTACCGTTTTGCCCTCAACTGCTCATAAAAGTTACAATTAACCATGACTCTTTGAGGGAAATCCCAGCTCAAAATTAAATTGTACATTTTTTAATTTATTTTAACAATCCACGAGCTCCGAAAATTAACCCATCTTCAATTAACCCACAGTTCAAATTAAAATTTGAACAACTCAAAATTAAAATTAACCCATCTTAAAATTAAAATTAACCCATCTTCAATTAACCCACAATTCAAATTACAATTCACGAGCTCCGAAAATTAACCCATCTTCAATTCTCCGAAAATTACAATTAACCCATCTTCAATTGCACGTCTAGATTTGGTGGGTTCTTTTCAATTTTCAGAAAATTACAGTTCAGACTAAAATGAAGAAGCTGTGGCTACCAGCAGGAGAGCGCAGCTGACGTCGGACACGGGAGCATTCGCGGACTTGGTGTCCTCCGCCGACAAAATCGCCTCCATCAACACCAACGACCTGGCTGGTTAACGGCGAGCTCCGATTCGTAGACGTATGGCTGGGCGGCGTTGATGTTGGAGAATCGGAGGCGTCGGTGGTTCAGGCAGAGGCGTGAGGAGATGTGGAAGCGGCCGGTGAAGGAAGGCGGCGACGAAGACGATTTGGTGGTCGGAGATGGCCAAATCTGAACGTGGTTGAGTGATATGCCATGGTTAATTGCAGACAAATTGGGGAAGAAGGCGTGTAAATATATATATATATATATAGCTAATTATTTTTACAAATTGGGGAAGAAGGCGTGCTAATTATTTTTACAAACGGTAAAAGTGCACGACTTAATGGTTTTTTTGACGGAACAATGATTGGGGTGGCTATTTGTTAACGATTTTCAATTTATGGGTGGTTTAAAATAAAGTCGCCAATAAGGGGTGATTATTAGTAATAGGGGTATTTAACAGGTGGTTTTTTGTAATTAGCTCTAGATTCATCCATTGATTTGATTCACACCTATGGTTAATTCCTGTCCTGATCATTAACAATCGCAAGTCCACGGTCCAAGCAATTCTATAATCCTAGGCAAGGACGCTTAACCTAGAATTAGCATAGAGAACAAGGATATTCAAGACACATGCAAAAACAATCAAGCTACGAGTCAATTGCAAAAGCATACAATCAATTCTCTTTTTAATCCTAGTTGCATAGAGAACAGGTCTAGCTTAAGTTGTTTTCACATATCAGATTTATCCACGGTCCAAACCTAATCTAACAGTAGAAAATCAATCAATTCAATTGGTTAGCTACTCCTAGAGAAACAATCAACATTTATAAGATGAAGCACAAGAGAATTAATATTAACCAAAGGATAGAAATCAATTACCAAAATCTCACGCGTTCATACATCAGAGTTTCTCCATTGAACAAACCCTAGGAGACTAGCTCTCCATAATACAAACCAAACTAAAGAATTAACTCGATGAATAATGGATATAAATTGGATATGAGAAAGATTGGATACCTAAAACCTAAGGCAGACTCCTCCTTATATAGACCTAGGGAACATATGCTCCCCGAGATATACAAGGAAAGGAGAAAAGATAGAAAAGGAAACAAGAAAGAATTTCGCTCCGCTCGGATCCGCAGACCACCGGTAGCGCGTCGGCTCCACCGCACCCACGCTTTCGCGACAGAATGGAACTCCGTCTCTGGGCAGCCACCGCGGGCGCGGATCTTGGACAGTGACGAACACTTGACTTCAGAGGCTCTTTTGACCCTCTTCGGCTTAGAATCTAACTTTGGTGTAAAACGATGAATTGAAGCTCTTAGAGTTAGCTTTCCAATGACACTAGAATAAGCTCAATCCGACCACCTTAGCTCCAGATATAGCCTTTGCAAGCAAAAGGTGTCGTGTAGACAACTCAAAACATCTTCAAAAGTCTTGAAACTTGAATTCTTGTGTCTTCGGCCTAGATATTACACTTAAGTACAAACTCTAACCTAAACACATTCAATATAACTCTAAAATACAAGACTTAACACATCCTAAACAGAGCATATGACCTATAACCATCGAAATCTAGAACCCTAAACCCCCCACTTCCATATCTCATCCAAACATCAGATTAGCTCTTTCAACCAACAAAACCCCAATTTTGCTCATTCAAGCACAAAACTAACCTTGTTGTTGATCTCTACCAGATTCGAGTTACTTCCCTTCGTCAATTTTGCGATTTGCGTGACATTAGGGTTCTTGCTTCTATTCGTAACTTCCCTCAAAGCTTCATGATTTTGTGAAACGTTTGGACTGTAGGGTATGGTTTTTGCCCACCAAGTAATGTGAAGATGTGGAAGTCTTGTGCAAGCTTACGTGGATGGGTTTTAATCAAATCGTGCTTATATGGCATTACGTGGATTTTATTTGGTTATTTATATCCATAATAAGGAGCCATGTGTTCAATAGGTAGGTTTTGTCAAGTTAAGGTGTTTGATAAGTCTGTTTCAAAGGTGAGGTGTGCAAGTGGCCAATTTGGACAAGTTCAAATGTCTACATATGTTTTAAGCCAATGTAGTATCGATTTGTTCACTTGTCTAATCTCTTTATAAACTTCATTTGTAGACATATTTGCTTTCTCCATTGTTGGACGAAAACGAAGGCAAAACAAACTTTGTGTCAATGATTAAGGTTTATATGAAGAAGTGGAAGAGATTTAAGCCTCACATTGTCGGTCTTGTACGAACTTCATAGTGCGAAAACTCTTTTTTTATGCATGATGATCTATGTTTTTATTCAATCTGATTGTTTTGTTTAATCTGTATGATTGGGTTGTTCTTCCCTATGTGCTTCTCTAGACACTTTTAATGTGTTGTATTGAGCATGAGAATTCCATGGTTGTACATTCTTAACAATTCTATAGTAGCCATTAGTGTGGAAGACAAGTATGGTGATGTGCCTTCAAAAGTGGTTAGTTTTTCTTATTCAACTTTATTTCATATTTGTTCATATCTATTGTAATATTGTTATTCTTTGTTTCAAAATTTTTGTCCATATCAATTTGCTCAGATCTATTCCATAGTTGTTCAACCATGTTTCATATATATTCAAGCCTATTGGACATTTGTTCAACTCTATTGCCATATTGTTTATTTTGTCTAAAAATTTGGTCATATTAATTTGTTCAACCATGTTCCGTATTTGTTCAGCCCTATTGGACATTTGTTCAACTCTATTGTCATATTGTTATTCTTTTTTCTCAAAATTTGTTCATATCAATTTGGTCAAAGCCATTGTGTATTTGTTCAATCCTATTGGACATTTGTTCAACTCTATGTCATTCAACCCTACTACACATTTGTACCAAAGTACCGTTTTTTTCGTAGATTAAGTACATTATTCATTACCTGAGGTACCATAAGATGGATTACAAGGCTTCAACCTTCCTGGATGAATCTAAGGTCCCTGTTGAACACTAGGAAATGAGCGGAAGAGATACATCAAACAAAGTTGATTGTGGGATCTTTCTCATATGCTATATGGAGACATACTTTGGTACTCGCTTGTCCCTGTGAGAGTGCGGTTTGAGAAAAGAGGATCAATAACAAATTGACAATCTCTAGGAAAAAGTATTGCTACGAAATATTGATCACTCCTTGGAATGCGCACAAAGCCCATGTAGAAGAGTTTATCAAAGATTATGTTATTCTAGCGCCGAAACCTGTAATCATTAAACCTCCATCAAAAGGGGCTTTTATTGTCCTTACGGCCCAAGTCTCGTCTTGATTGTGCAAGAGGGAAATCGGGCCTTGTGCCCGAAGGAAGTCCGCGCCATGAACAATGTGGAGTTATGGCATGGATGGGATGATGAGCTCATGAGGTGGACCAGGCCCGATCCCACTGATGTCGTCTATCGAGCCAACAATACAAAGTAACATGAAGGCCTCAGGGTGAAGCGGCGGTCCCAAAGTGGCTAGGTTAGCCTAGAGATGGTCTTGGCGAAGCCTAGCAGGACGCCTGGTCATTGGGCCAAGGAAAGGCTGCTCGAGCACAAGGGGTCGTGGCTTTAGTGACCTAGTGGGTTGCGACGCTAGGACGGGCCAAGGCATGGGCGCCAGCATATGCGGAGTCGTGCTTGGTGATGGGGCCTCATGTGATGTGGGTGCTTGGCCCTAGGCCATCGGGCACGGACGGTGATGGAGCCAAGTCTTGGGCTACGGCTTGGTCGGATGTGCCTTGGCTTGGGGCTAGCCTTGCTCCATGATGTGGCTCGGCCTAGGACACATCAAAAGTGCTTCGAAGTGAAAGACATAACTCTGGATGGATTCACCCTTCTCCATGCGAAAGAAAAAGAACTCCCTCATAGCATTCATTTGGTAATCCTCTTTCATATTAGTCGTCCCAACATGGACTTTTCTATGGCGTTCCACATTTCCTTTGCTGGCTCTATCTTCCTTACCTTGGTAGCGTTCTGTTTGCACATAGCATTTTGGAGAAGGATGATGACCTTGGCGTCTCCATACCCTTCCATTCGTTAGGGCCCCATTCATCTTCTTTGTCGACCTTGTCTAGGTTGATCTTCAAGTCGACCTTTTTGATGATGACCCAACACTGGTAGTCCACACATCTGATCACATGGCCTATTCTCCATCTCCATCTCTCATAGCGTCCTTCCGTTAGACGCGGGGGCTTGTTGTTATTGTTGCTAACTTCTTCTATTTTACACATTGTTGTTGTAACCTAACGACAAATCTGGAGCATTCCTAGTCTGATACCAAGTGTTGGATCGAACTTTGTTAGTAATCAGTCAAGGACATCATTTAGGGAGGCGACTGATATACTCTATTTAGGATGTGTTAACTCTTGTATTTTAGAGCTATATTGAGTGTTCTAGGTTAGACTTTGTGCTTAAGTAGAATCAAGACCGAAGACACAAGGATTCAAGATTCGAGAGTTTTCATGATGTTCCAATGAAGAAGAAGCCGATTCTGTACTCAAACCGCGAGCGTAGTGGCATGGCCGCGGGCGCGGAATCATCCCATGGAAGTCTACTTTACAACAAACTAAACCACACTTGCGGATCTCGAAAGGCATGTGCGGTAGAGGGCGATTAGCGAAGTCCGCACGATTTTTCGCGTAGAATTGAGCAGAGTTGACCACAGACCTGCGACCGCGGGTGGGTGACCAGCGACCACGGCTGATGCTAAAGATTAGAATTTCTATCTTTAGAAGGCCGTGAACGCTGGTACGATAGCGCGGGCGCGGTAGTTCCTGATTGATATGCCTTTGACCCGACGTTGAACGCGAGCGTAGTGACCATGGTGCGGGCGTGGTATGGCTACAGAACCGAAACGAGAAATTCTTATCTTCTTTCTTTTTCTTATCTTTTCTCTATCTTTTATGGTCTTGGTGGGCATGTCTTCCGAGTACTATCTAAGTAGAGACTCTCCTTAGGTTTTTAGCACCTTCTACCTTAGAATTAATTCTTTAGGTTTAGTTTGTAATATGGATTGCTAAATCCCTCTTGGGGGATTATTTATGAAGTGATGCATATTTGATGAATCATGAAGTTTTGGTACAGTTTCTTACCTTAACTATTATCTCTCTTCTCTTTGTGCTTAATTCCGTGAGCTTTGCATGATTCTTTAAGCTTGGCCAACTTGTTGAATTGTCATTGTTCTATCGTCTGAATTGATTTGTTTCATTGTCTATGTGAGCATCTCTTTTCTAGAAGGCAACTTGATTCTACGACTGTGGACTAGGATCAAGAGAGAGATTTGATTGTTTTATCTTGCAATTGACTCGTAGCTTGATTGCTTGATTTAAAATCCAGCATATTCTTGTTCTTCATGCTAGATCAAGGTTAAGCGTCATTGTCTAGGTTTAAGTATTAAATGGACCGTGGATAGGTGATTATTTATGATCGGAATTAGAATTAGTCAAGGAAGTCTAAGAAACTAATGAACTCATGATCTAATGATTCTTTATGCTTATCTGATTAAATATCCTCTGCTTTCCTATATTGATAATAACCTTCTCTAAAACCCTCTGTTTGTTTTTCGATTAAACTGAATTTGCCTAAGAATACTTGATTCTCTTGGGTTCGATCCCTTGCTTGCTTATTATATTGATTCGTAAGTTTAGGGTTATTTACTTTTGATCTTAGCTCGACGACTTTAGCTAAGTCAAATTTTAGCTTCGTGACTAGGGAGGCAACCCGAATTAGGTAGCTTTCTTTTTCTAAATAATAATAAAAAATTACGCTAACATGTAGGTACTAGGTTCGAAAGAACGTTCTATTCGTGAACCACGCTCACGGGTGCGCATCCACGTTCACGTTTCAAATATAGAAAATCCAGTCGTAGGGGTACTACAGCTGCGACCACAAGTCCGGACCCGCGATCACGGGTGTGAGCTCCGAAAGAAGGAAAAAAATGAAAAAAAAATTGCCTTTTATCTCTCCCTTCTCTTCTACACAGACTGCTAGCCCTTTCAAACCCCTTCATCACTTCCACAGTGTTGCCGCCCTCTCCACAGCACACCATCGCCAGTCACTCTCCTATTGCGCCTTCTCGTGTCACTGCCGGCCTCTTCCACGATCGTCGGCCCTTTGGCGTCTTTGCTTCGGTCGCCCAACACCAGATCTCACCGACGGTCCCCTTCGCACCACCTTGCTGCTTTTGTCGACCGTCCCCCATTGCCGGCTCCTCTCGCGTCTCCACCACCACCAACACTGTGGTTGTTGTGTGATGTCTCTCTATTTGGTGGTGTTTTATAGGTCAATTTCCTTTGTAAATATGTTTCTTTCTTTCTTTTTCTTGTGTGTTTTTGTCCCTTTTTAGCTTAGTTCCCACATTTCTACGTGATTCGGAGACTATGCGCGTTTTGTGTGTTTTGTAGGTGTTTTTGGCATGAATCGAGGTTGTTTTGAAGGAGACTCGAGGAAGGAGCAAAGCAAGAGTCAAGGAGGGAAAGAGAGGAGCAACCCATGAAGAGAAGCAAGAGAAAAGCCATGAAGAAGAGGTGGCCAGAGGACCGGATCGAGGTGCAAGCAACATCGGACCCGAGATCGAGTTTCGAAGTCGGACCAATGTGCCCAGTACCTCGGGCCCGACATGCACCCGTGTCTGTCCGAGTCTGTCGGACGTTGGATTGGGCTCCAAGGCATACAATTGTGAACTACCACTTTTGCCCCTCTTCTATTAAGGCTCTCTTATCTTCTAATTATGGGGGAAGACACACACAAGACACTACTCACCTCACAAAGGCTCTAGGAGAGACTTGGGGAGCAAGGAGGAAGGAGAAGAGAAGGAGAAGAAGAGAGATCGGTGGAGAAGAAGGGAGATTTCTAGGGAATTGATAGTGAGTTTGGCTTTGTTTGTTTTGATTTTGTGGATTTGGAAACCTTGAGTTGGGATTTGTGGATTGCTTTTGCTTGGTTAATAAGATTTGGTTTTGATTTGAGATTGATGATTGAGATTGTTTTGCTTTGTGCTTTGTTTGCTTTGTTCATTTGCCACATGGAGTAGATCTCCTTGATCTTGGGCTATGGGGGAGACCTCTAGTTAGGTTGGGTTTGAAACCCCAATTTCATAAGCCTTGAGTGCTTGATCTAGGAATCCACTCTTCATAGTGCTACAGTTCCTTTGCGAAAGCAAGGAATCAAGGCTTGTGGTTGGCAAGAGTGACGGAAGTGAGCAATTGCCCATCACAAGACCTTGTATCGAAGGGGAGGTCAATATCCCTATGGGTCGATATGTAGAAGTGGCGGGAATGAGGTGAAACCCCTCGATCCTACGAGGATCATCACTTATTGCTTGAATTGGGGTGGAAAAGCCCACATCTACTAGAGGAGGAACCCAAAAACCCGAGATCTACCTTTCAAAACTTGAGTTCGGCATACCCAGACATATCGGGCCCGACTTGATCTGTGTCGGTCCCGACTTCCCTCTTGTCGCCAACATCGGTCCCGACGTGACCTTAGTGTCGGTCCCGAGTATTTCTTTTGTTTTCCTTTGTTTTTACTTCTCTTTTCCAGTTTTCTAGTCTTTCGGCACATCAAACGAACAGAATTTACGAGTGTTCGACACCCAGCACGTGCTACAACGGGGTCGGGTTATAAAATGTATTCTCGAGACCCTCGCACACACGAGAGCGATCAGAATTTAGCGCCGTTGCTGGCCGGAGAGTTCTAATTGCTTTGAGTGCCAATTCATTGAGTCTTTTGTGTTTTGGTAGTGATTTGGGTTAGGGAATAACCCAAACCCCTTGTTTGTTTTTGATTGGTTTTGGTTTGTGTTTTTGCTTTGTAGGTGTATGCAAGCTCGTTCCGCCCGAGGAACACTTGAGTTTGAGTTTGTGAGTGACCCGGAAAGTATTCTCAAAGAAGCCCGAAGAAGGAAAAGGATGGAGAACCAAGCTCTCCATGGTGATGATGAGATGGCTCGACTTAGGGCCGAGATGGCTAGATTGCAACTTGAGGTGGGCAGCCAAGAGGCGTTAGCAAGGAGAGAACGTGAGCAACGTATAAGGGCCGAGGCTCAACGCAACGCTCAACCCCAGAATGCACGCCAATACATGCATCCGGAGTTGAAGGTGCCCGAGCCGACTATTGTGCTACCCGAGGTTGCCAAGAATTTCAAGATCAAGACGCAATTCATTTCTCTCATCAAGCGGGATCAATTTGAGGGTCGACCACATGAATGTCCCATAGAGCACGTCAAGCGCTTTGTGGACATGTGCGAGACGATCTCTACAGATGAGGAGACTTTGGAGTATGTTCTTCTTAAGGCGTTCAAGTGGTCACTTGGGAGCAAGGCCGCACATTGGCTCAAGAGCCAAGCCCCTAGGTCGATCACCACATGGTGAGCCCTTCATGATGCTTTCTTGATGAAGTTCTTCCCACCCTCAAAGACAACCGAGCTAAGGAGAAAAATTGCAAGCTTTCAACAAGGACCGAATGAACTTCTCTTCGAGGCATGGGACCGATTCAAGGAGATGTTGCGCCAATGTCCTACTCATAGCCAACAACCATACTTGCTTCAAGATATCTTTTTCCAAGGCATCAATCCGGCAACCAAAGACAAGCTAAATCTCCACACCGATTGTGGGTTTATAGACTTGACTCCGGATCAAGCTTGGGAGCTACTTGACAAGCTTTCCGATTATGAGGCCATGTATGGGGTGAGTCAAGCTAGCAAAGAGGTGAAAATTCAAGGTGAAGGCTCAAAGAGGTTGTATGATCCAAAGAGTGAAGACATTGATAAAGATGTGAAGCTCCAATTCCTTGAAGGTGAAGTGAGCAAGCTTAAGAGGCAAGTCCACTATTACAAGCAAAATGCTAGAGCTTGTGACGAGTGTGGATCCTTTGCCCATGCTACACAAGTTTGTCCGAGGACATTATGGAGGTAGAGGCAATTTCAACAATGGAGGTAATGGCCGGTGGAATCAAGG
The DNA here is from genome assembly GCA_934048045.1 of Polygonum aviculare. Lineage (NCBI taxonomy): Eukaryota > Viridiplantae > Streptophyta > Magnoliopsida > Caryophyllales > Polygonaceae > Polygonum > Polygonum aviculare. The sequence goes on along the minus strand of OW204024.1, from coordinate 26,706,139 downwards.
TCAAGCCAATGGCTACAACAACAACTTCAACCAAAACGAGCCAAGGGCACAACCACCACCATATAGACCACCGGAATTCAATAAGCAACAACACCACAATGGGTTCAAGAGTTGAAAGATGGTTTCAAGGAGGTGAGAACTCAACTCAATGATGTGAGAACTGAACTCAATAAGAACCGTGCATGGAGAAGGCAAGCGGACAATCAATTTGTCAAAATTGCAACTCAAATCCCGAGAGAGAATGGGAGACTTCCGGGCCGACCCGAGGAGAATCCCCGTGCCCAACAAAATCAAAATGAAGTTTGGGCGATCTGATCATTGAGGAGTGGCCAAAACCTACCCGAGCCACACGTGCCTAAGACAAGTGAAGAGAGCCGGACCGACTTGCCCAGGAAGTCAGGTCCGAGGTGGCAAGAAGTCGAACCAGCAAGCAGACCGACTTGCCTAGATGTTGGTCCGACCACTCTGCCAATGCTCTGCCCCCAGACCGAGGTGCACGACATCGGGCCCGACGTGGTGCCCAAGTCGGTCCATCCAGAGGAGGGCGCAAATGAGTCGAACAAGTCTAAAGAGGTTGACCCAAGAAAGATTCAAGGTTCGACAACTCTTCCATACCCCTCAAGAAAGCCGAAAGATGTTGTTGAGAACAAGTTCAAGAGATTCCTCAAGCTTTTGCAAGGTTTGAACATCTCTATCTCGTTCACCGATGCATTAAGCGAGATGCCATCATATGCCAAGTTATGGAAGGAGATCTTGAGCAAGAAGAGGTCCATAGTTGAGATGCAAGATGAGGTGAAGATTTTGGAGCTACCTCAAAAGCTAGGAGATCCGGGAAGGTTTGTTATCACCATTGGTGTAGGGTCTCAAAACTTTCAAGCCTTGTGTGACCTTGGAGCGAGTACGAGCGTTATTCCTTATACAATATGGAAGTCCACCGCCATGGGTCTCATAGCTCCGGTCAACATGAGATTGACAATAGCCGATGGGACTTCTATTGAGTCAATTGGGGTTGTAGAAGATTACCCGGTGTGGATCGAAGGTCTCTATGTCCCAACAGACTTTGTTCTGGTAGACATGGTAGAAGTTCCGGGCGAACCAATTATACTAGAGAGACCTTTCCTTGGTACGATGGGAGATGTTGGACCCAGAAATAATCCAAGCAGGAAGCAACCCAGTACCAGAGAAGTCCCAATGCCTTGCAGCTACAAGATACTATTCGACCCAAGTTTTAGGCGAAGAAGTATCAATACATAGTCAAAGAAGTATCAAGACCCGATTAGTACTTCTTTGCTACCTCTTCAGAGTAAGACAAGACTTGCGGCGAAAGGAAAGTCGGTTGAAGAAGATAGATCCGAGGCAACAAGATAGAATCTTTCCAAGATATCTTCTAGTATAAGATATATTCGCTTCCAGGCAGGATAAAGAGCATCCAAGATATAAGATAGATTTTCCGGAAGACTTGTTGGTTAAGATAGATTTTTACCTTGTATAAGATAGAATTCCCATTATTTGTCTATAAATACCCATGTAACCCACGAAATCATAAAGGAGGATAGATGGAAGAGAATAGCATATCACATCAGATCATACACCATAGCCCTCGCCAGAGGCATGCATTGTAAACCCTAGAAGGGGGGTCATACCTTCATACATCCATTGTAAACCCTAGAACGGGGTACCATGTCTTTACACATTCATACGCTTTTTTCAGCAACACAAACACAACTTTCGTCCTTCTCTTTGATTTATTTCGATCTAGGCCCGATTTAAGCCAAAGTTCTTCCTTGGGTAAATTTTGGTTCAAACAATTTGGCGCCCACCGTGGGGCCGAAGATCGATACAATCATCAAAGGACAAAAGTCTCCACCTCTCTTGATCGAAAGACACAATATCAGGACTGGAAAACACCCATCCTGACCCTCTCACTATGGGAACAACATAAATCACGAAAATCAAAGCACCAGATCGCAAGACGAAGAGATGGCAGAACTCCGAAAAAGTCCCAAAGAAGTTCCGAAGAAGTTTCGAGCGATCAACGAAGCCGGGAGTGAGGCGATCGTTATACCAGCATCGGTGACCATCAAAACCAAAGCAGGGGATGATGCAATACTAGGGTTTGATTTGCAAACATCAAAGCCATGTGCTTCGTTATCTCCTCGTCAAATTTCCAGAGCAGGGAGAATTCTTTTTCCCATTCAATTCATTATATTACGTTTCTATATTTTAATTATAAAAACCTCATGCTAATAATTGAGTACAATCTGGTGGTTTGTCAAGGGAAGCAAGGCAAGCCAATCGTTCATTCTTGGTCGCTAAAGAGCCTCTAAGCAACAACAAGGCGGATCGGACCAGTACTTAGCAACCTGGACGCAAACGGTCAAGTCGATCCTTCCTGATCACGCCTTCCATCCTTCATATACTGGTTTCCTCGTTCCCTTATCTCACAATTCATTCCGTGTTTTGCTTCTCTCTTCTAAAGAGTTCAAATCTCGCCTTTATCCTTGTTTGATTACAATTTTTCTATTATGATGCCAAAAGATAGCCTTTCATTCTTAACCACGCATCTTATAAATATCGACCTTCTATACTTATACGTATTGGTTGTTCACTTGTTTCAATTACATGACACGTCATCCTAACTTGGATCGCGGGTGACGACACCAACAAGGAAGATTACGAACGGCACAGTAGATCGGCCTGGACACGGCCATCAAAAAGAAGGTCGCTGAGCAAAATGGCGTCATAGTCGATCAAATCACCAGGGACTACGGCCCATGAAACCCGAATCATCAGACGGCTTCGAAGAATCTCCATTCTAAGTAAGCCCACGTACAACGAGACCACATACCCTCACAAACACGTGGCAATATACAAGTAGAAGATGATGGCAATCGTAGTCCCCTACGATTCCAAAGAAACTATGATGTACGGGGGGTTCGGTACAACCCTAATAGGCCAGCCCTGACTTGATTCACTAGTCTCCCACGCTGGAGCATTCGGTCCTTCGCGGATCATTCGGATACTTTTCGCTCTCAGTTCACAACTAGTCGAAAGCAATCCAACGATCTCTACAGGGTACTTCTAAAGTCCCAAAGATCCGCTAGAGAAGTCTTGAACCGTTTCAACCACGGGCAAGTCAACATAGCCAGGGCACGACCTGCACACGACAGGAATAGGGAGCCACCACCACCTTTGCTAGACTCCCTTAAGCTCAACATCTCTATGGACAAGCTCCTACGAAATACGACCAAGCTTGGGGAATACGTAAGGTGGCCAAGAAAAGACAAGGCTCCAAAGGTTGATAGAGATACCACCAATTAGTGTGACTACAATGAGTATCATGGGCATTGGACTCGCGACCGCATCATGCTAAGAAAAGAGTTGTCTCGTTTAATCTTCGAGGGGCGGATCAAGGACGTAACGCCGGACGCCCAAGTGCCCAAAGAAGTACTGGAGAATCTCCAGTCCGAGCGTTAAGAAAGGCGAGATTCTCCAACACTAGACAGAGCGGTCAACATGCAATCTGAGGGATCAAACATATGTGGTTGACATACTCAACAACAAATCTCAGTGCTAAAGAAAGCGATTTTTGGCCGACCCCGACCATCGGGGCACACCGTCAGGAAATCTTCAGACAAGCCATCGTGTTCGACGACACCGATGCAGAAAACCTCCCTTATAACAGGGTTGGGCACATATTGCTACCATGTAATGCCCTTCGGCTTGCGAAACGCCGGGGCTACTTACCAACGATTAGTTAATCGGATATTCCTTAATCACATTGGAAAGACAACGGAGGTGTATATCGACGATATGGTGGCAAAGAGCACAAGCGCTTCCTTACACAGGGGGCACATGGAAGAAGCAGCCAGAACCCTTGAAGAATACAACATGAAGCTAAATCCCCAGAAGTACATCTTCGGGGTACCGTCTGGTACTTTTCTGGGGCACGTGGTGACCAAGCGAGAGATTGAGGCTAGCCCTGACCAAGTTCGGGCGATTGCTTCCCTGAAATCCCCTCGAAGTGTAAAGGATGTGAAAAAGCTGATCAACAAGATAGCCGCACTTTGCCGGTTCATCTCAAAGTCCTTAGATAAGTATCGACTATTTTATGAAGTACTAAAGAAGTATCAAGTCACAGATGCTCGCTGACTTCGTTGCCGACTTTACCCCAACCCTCGAGGAGAGCACGAATGGTTACTGAACACCAAAGGAAACTCGAAGGCAAGGGGGCAGGTCTCGGAGTCGTGCTAAAATCGGCAAGGGGGGCAAGAACAGCTCAAGCGGTCAGACGTAATTTTGACGCCACTCAAGACGAGTCGGAGTACGAAACTATTATCTTCGGACTAGAGTTAGCCAAGGCTCTATCCATCAAGAGACTTAAGGTACGATTCGACTCTTTACTGGTCATTAACTAAATATTAGGCACCTTCGATGCCAAAGACGACAGGATGGCAAGCTATCTCAAAACGGTCAAATCCTCGACCAAGCAATCCTAAACCCTAGGGAGTACAACAAGATACTTCTCGTTCGCCTACTGCAATCTGCAATGGCCGAATCATCAAAAGAATCAAGGCTAAAGAATCATCACCCGAGCCACTCGCTCTAGATATTCTCCAAAGATCCACCAGTCCAAGGGTCAGTTCAGTCGGCCACTGGACCAGACCATACCTAAATTGGTTCCTACATGGCGAAGCATCCGAGGACAAGATCAAAGCAAAAGCCCTAAGATCGAAAGCAACACGCTTCACCATCCTACATGAGATCTTCTTCCACAAATCTACCTCATGCTTCCTACAACCATGCGTAGAAAAAGAAGAGGCCGAGAAAATCATGTGCGAAATGCACGAGGAAGACTATAGGAACCACACTGGGGGTCAGAGCTTAGCCAACAAGATCCTCAAGCAGGGGTGGTACTAGCTGACTATTCTCCAAGACTTAACTAGGTACGCCTAGGTGGACGAAGCATGTCAGTGCCACACATCTATCCCACACCAACTGTTGGAAATTCTCCATCCCTCGACCACCACATGGTCATTCGTGAGATGAGAAATGGACATTGGCGGAAAATTGCCTCCATCCACATGTCAAAAGATCAGGAGTACCAAAAAAGATTACATGCAATGATGAATCACAATTTAGAAGCAAAAAGACACGCAACTTCCGTAAAGAGTGGAACATCGAGCTAATCACACCACCCAAAGGGAGCAACGGTTCAAACACCACTCTCCCTAGCGCACGGATATGACGCCGTCATTCCAGAAGAGATTAGAGTGCCCCCCGCCAGGTACTAACTCACCACTACGGAAAAAAACGAACGTCAACTCGAGTCAGGTTTGGACACCGTCCAATAACTAAAGGAAGCGGCCCACGATCGGTTCACAAAGTACCAATTCACCGCGAACTAGGGTTACTTGAACCAAAAAGCAACAAGAGATTGGCTTAACTGTCCACGGTCAGGGGTTCACTCCCCTAGTTCAGAAAAATCAGGTTCGAGCAGCTTTCTACAGAGAAGATCGCACAAGTCGGCATATCCCTAGACAATCTCTGGGCAATCTCCAATTAGTCGCTGGAAAATCTCCAAAGAAGTTGCGAAGACAGCTTCAAGGCCAGACTTTGATGGTTGCAAGAAAACAACAGGGGTTGTCTAATCTAACTAAGACACTCCTTGGACCCATTCTCTAGGAACAATCCAAGCCAATCACTCATTGATTGAACGATAGATAGCCGCCAGGCCGCAGTTGAAGAATCACCATCTAGTTAGTCGGTATCCAGGAACATCAGGTGAGAAGACGACAATGACAATAACCATTGTCACGAACATGATCCAATTGCTGAAAAACACAGGTTTCATCCATATCACTCCTAAAACCTATTGTTTACATTTTGCTTTCCCTTTGCGGTTTCTTACAAAGACACTACTAACTTAAGCATTGGAGGATCATTGGGGAAAACCCGTGATCACCTATTTTTGAGTTCTTGATTATGCATTATCCAACCATGCGAAACGTCAATGGGTAGCCATGGCCCGAATACAGCCTCAAGGCGCTATACGCCAACATTGGCTACAAGTTAAGGTACTTACTTTTACTATCTATACTTTATTACTCATTCTCATTCTTCCGACATTCTATAATGTCTCCCCGCTCTTTCACGAGCCAACGCTAACGACAGTCGATCATGACTCACACGCGTTAAGACACACCTCACCTGAAGAAGTATCACTTCTGAGTCGGTTTGTTCTCATTAAAATTCTACTCAATACGTAGCTTTGTTTTGAGACTTCTTTGAAACTTCTTTGATTCTTATTTTAATAAGCGACTCTGGGGCGCTAGCTCCCATTGTCGATACATTGTCTTTAATTCATAGTTTAGAAGCTTTCCAATTCTATTTGTGATGTTTTGCGAGAAAACAACTCTCCCACAACTCAACTACCGCTTCAAACGCACCATACACGCTATTTTACGTCTCACCGACTAAATAAATACGCGAAAAATACCACACAAAAAACCACTGTATACATACATGGTTATACCGTCTAGAAATGGCGATGTCGTCACGCATACAACGTGGTGAAGTAACCCATAAGTTGGTTACCCCCCATCTAAAGCCAATCAATGTAGTCACATTGGATTAGTACGGGAAGGGGAACGCTATAGCACCGATACCCAAGGCCACATTCGCGGGACGCCGTGAACACATTACATCCTAAGGACTAAACTTATGGATCCAAAGGACGCCTAATCATAAGCAATTATGCACGGACCTTTGCAGTACACAAAGCGCAAAGACCTGTAAACCTTTTCAGTGTCATTAATGCGCCATGGGAGAAAGCCACATAACACTTTCCCCGGATGCTGATCTACTAACGCATCCATACACACACACATGCGTCCTTGGACAATCTCCAAGACCATCACCTCCCTCTAAATTTGCTAACTAACGCAAATAAAAGGGTACTAGCAAAACAACATATATATAAGTGTCATACCGTGGCATCGAAACTCAATACGAGTAAACTTCACATCCCCTACCAACAGGCGATGCTTCTCTGGTTATTCTCCAGATATTTACTTATACTAACATTATTGCAAAGTTATCTTATTCGAGTGCAGGACAATACTGAAAGACGTAGAAGCGCGCCATACAAGGGCATTGGAACAAAACTAAATACAAAAAGAGAACACCCCGTACCAATGGGTGGCATTTTTCTGGAAATTCTCTAGATATTTCATTAAACTAATGTTATGGCAAAGTTGTTTGATTAAGTGCAGGTTAAAATTAGGAGGTCGTAAGTTCACGCTATACAAGAGCAACAAAGAAAAGTAATCAAGTTTCCGAAGAACGAACATACACCTAATCAGGGGTTCGCATTCGTTCCCACAACGAACCTAAATCAAATGAATGACAAGGAAGACAATAGAGCCACACTTTAATGGTTGGGGTCTGAGAAGCCGCCTCGTCCGAAGGCTCCTCGCCATCAACTTCCTTAAATTGCGCCGGCATCATCGCTGGTTAAACGTACGTGAAGATTCACCAGAAATGGCTCAGAAGAACTCGCTAATCACGCGTCAGTACTTCTCTGGTCATTCTCTGGTTAAATGACAGTTTTATCTAAGTCGTGCCTAGTTCGTAATCGGTCAGCATACGAAGATTGCACATAGATCCTGCGTTCAGAGAATCATTCTATCATCATGGGGTTAACTCAACCTCATGGATCAGACCCTTCATGACGAAGGAGACTGGGGTCTATTACCGCCTAAGCATCAGGTAAGCCAATTACCTTATCCTCATCATCTAGAAGTTCCACGACCACCTCAAAGGAAGATCCTATGCTGGGGTGCCGAGTGGGTAATACTTGGCAAAGGCATCCTGCTACGCCAATAAGTCCCAAGGATCACCCTTGCCGACAGAAAGTTTTTAAGAATCTCCAAGCGAGGCTTCATTAAATACTAAAGCAATCGTTCTAACCTCCACATTGACCAAACACTGGTTCACCTGCATAGCTTCTCACAACTTCACTTCCCGACCGCACTATAGCTCATCGAGTATTCGCTATCCTACGCGGAGAATCTCTGATGCAGACCTTAAAACCGACCAAGTGTACTACCTTAAGAGTACCTTCGGGACATAGCTTCCAAATACACAAGCTCTCTATCCGAGACGTGTACCTTCAGTCTCTCAAGTATCGCCTTTGCACGACAACGAGTGTAAGCTCTTGGTTTGTGACTTCAGTCGAGTCTATGCTATGGGCTAGCGACTTCGATCAGGCTAACACCCGATGCTCACGGTTATCGTCAAGTTAGCATGCCCAAGGCTACACAACTTCGATCACACCAACGCTGGCGGTAAGAAGCTTCGATCATGTCCGTGCCTATAGCTGACAACTTCGATAGAGTCCGCGCCTCTAGTAAACACTTCTGTCAAGAAGACGTCTGCTGTCCAAAAACTCAATCGCTTATATCAACGAACAACTCTTGAAAATAACGAAGATTCGTATCAAAGGCGTGAAATCCATCTTGCCCATCTCGTCGCCTCAACAACCAAGATGAATTTGGGGTATTGTTGGACCCAGAAATAATCCAAGCAGGAAGCAACCCAGTACCAGAGAAGTCCCAATGCCTTGCAGCTACAAGATACTGTTCGACCCAAGTTTTAGGCGAAGAAGTATCAATACATAGTCAAAGAAGTATCAAGACCCGATTAGTACTTCTTTGCTACCTCTTCAGAGTAAGACAAGACTTGCGGCGAAAGGAAAGTCGGTTGAAGAAGATAGATCCGAGGCAACAAGATAGAATCTTTCCAAGATATCTTCTAATATAAGATATATTCGCTTCCAGGCAGGATAAAGAGCATCCAAGATATAAGATAGATTTTCCGGAAGACTTGTTGGTTAAGATAGATTTTTACCTTGTATAAGATAGAATTCCCATTATTTGTCTATAAATACCCATGTAACCCACGAAATCATGAAGGAGGATAGATGGAGGAGAATAGCATATCACATCAGATCATACACCATAGCCCTCGCCAGAGGCATGCATTGTAAACCCTAGAAGGGGGGTCATACCTTCATACATCCATTGTAAACCCTAGAACGGGGTACCATGTCTTTACACATTCATACGCTTTTTTCAGCAACACAAACACAACTTTCGTCCTTCTCTTTGATTTATTTCGATCTAGGCCCGATTTAAGCCAAAGTTCTTCCTTGGGTAAATTTTGGTTCAAACAGGAGCCATCATTGATGTCAACATGGGTCATTTGTCTCTTGACTTTGGAGGAGTGGTGCTCGAGTTTTCTTTTAGGCCAACTTCGAAAGAGGCCTTGCACAAAGAAGCCAAAATTAATGATCCAAGCCTTTCCAAATGGGTTGCAATGGGAAGCCATTTCCAAGAAGCCAAAGACAAGAAAGCTAGAGTAAAAAAGCCATTCCACCACCTCACGGAGTTGAAGTGAAGCACAAAGGTCTAGCCGTCAATATGATGGAGCATGAGCAATTAGAGGATGGAATGTCTTACTTGGAGGTATTCAAGGCCGAGAAGGAAGAAGTTCAAGCACCTCCGGAGCCGTCTCATGAGCTCAAGGAGCTTCCAAAAGATTTGAGGTACGCATTTCTTGGTCCCAACTCTTCTTTGCCCATGATCATAAATGCTAACTTGAATGATGAGGAGGAGTCTAAGTTGTTAGAGGTCCTAAGGAAGCATAGAGGAGCTTTAGGGTATTCATTAGAGGAGTTAAAGGGAATCTCCCCCTCAATTTGCATGCATAGGATTTATATGGAGGACAACCATAAACCCACTATTGAACCACAAAGAAGATTAAATCCAACATGAAAGAAGTGGTAAAAAGTGAGATACTTAGGATGTTGGATGCGGGAATCATCTTCCCAATTTCCGATAGTAAGTATGTGAGTCCCGTGCATGTAGTTCCCAAGAAGGGAGGACTCACCGTAGTGCAAAATGAAAAGGGAGAATTGATCCCCACTAGAACCACTACAAAATGGCGCATGTGCATTGATTACCGTAAGCTAAATACTGGTACCCGTAAGGATCATTTCCCTCTCCCCTTTATAGATCAAGTTCTTGAAAGATTAGCACAACATGAATATTTTTTTTGCTACCTTGACGGGTATAGCGGGTTTTGGCAAATCCCCATTCATCCCGATGATCAAGAGAAGACGACTTTTACATGTCCTTATGAAACATTTGCCTATAGGCGCATACCTTTTGGCTTGTGTAATGCTCCGGCAACGTTTCAAAGGTGCATGATGTCCATCTTCTCCAACATGGTTGAGGATATAGTGGAAGTATTCATGGATGATTTCTCCGTCCATGGTTCCTCATTTGATGCTTGTTTAGCTAACTTAGATAGGGTTTTGGCTAGATGTGAGGAGACTAACTTGGTGCTTAATTGGGAAAAACGCCACTTCATGGTGAAGGAGGGCATAGTTCTAGGACAACTCATTTCTAGTAGGGGGATAGAAGTTGATAAAGCCAAGGTTGAAATAATTGAAAAACTTCCCCCTCCTTCTTGTGTGCGTGATGTTAGGAGCTTCTTAGGTCATGCGGGATTCTATAGGCGGTTTATCAAGGGTTTTTCTAAGATTGCAAAACCATTGTCTAACCTCTTAATGAAGGATGTTCCCTTCGAATTTTCTGAGGATTGCATGAGTTCTTTTTGTAGGTTGAGGGACGCCTTGGTCTCGGCTCCAATAATGGCGGCACCCGATTGGAATCTTCCATTCAATGTAATGTGTGATGGTAGTGATTTCGCCGTGGGGGCCGTCCTTGGGCAAAGGAAGGATGGAAAGTTGCATGCCATCTACTATGAAACTACACAACAACGGAGAAAGAATTTCTTGCGGTGGTGTTTGCATTTGAGAAATTCCGTTCATATCTAGTGGGATCAAAGGTGGTAGTCTTCACGGACCATGCGGCAATCAAGTACCTAATGAAAAAGAAAGATGCAAAACCAAGGCTTCTAAGGTGGATGCTTCTTCTCCAAGAGTTTGACCATGAGATCAAAGATAAAAACCGGTGCGGAAAATATGGTAGCCGATCATCTATCTCGTTTGCGCGCCTATTGAGTACATGTTGGAGATGGAGGATGGTTTGACAATAGATGACACAAGGGAGGATGAAGCTCTCATGAGTGGAAAGAAGGGAAATAAGGGGAGATCGACAAAGTAGGTGTATCGGGTCCGAGGTTCATCAAGTCGGACCAAAGGCACGGCAGGCGCTAGTAAGTCGGGACCGACGTCTATAGAGTCGGGCCCGAGGTACTTATGTGATTGCGAAGCTCAACCGATGTCCAACCATGTCGGGCTCGGTACAGTACAATGTCGGTCCACTGAAGCAAGTAAGATTTCTAACTCGATTTCCATTCCTTCTCGTTCTCATTTGATTGATTCTTTCTCTCCTACTTGCCTTCTATCTGTTGGTTCCGTAAAACGAGGGGTTTCCCCTTGGTTTGCGGATTTTGCTAACTTTGCCGTAGGGGGAGTAATCCCACCAAATTTGTCTTATCAAGCAAGGAAAAAGTTCTTACATGATGCTAGACAATATTTTTGGGATGATCCATATCTCTACAAGGAAGGGAGTGATCAAATCTTTAGACGGTGTGTGCCGAGTGAGGAGGTTGAGAGCATCATTAGTCATTGCCATTCCTTGCCCACGGGGGGCCACGCCAAAAGTTCCAAAACCACCTCAAAAATTCTCAGAAGAGAAGGGAACCTATAAAGGAGGAATGAGACTCCTCAATCCGGCATTCTTGAAGTTGAGTTATTTGATGTATGGGGCATCGACTTCATGGGACCATTTCCCACATCGGGGCCTTACAAGTACATCTTAGTGGCCGTGGATTATGTCTCAAAATGGGTGGAAGCCATACCGACAAGGACCAACGATGCAAGGGTGGTGATGAAGTTCTTGAAAAGCAATATCTTTGCAAGGTTTGGCGTGCCTAGAGTACTCATAAGTGATGGCGGCCCTCATTTCATTGAAAGATGCTTCGAGAATGTTTTGATCTAGTATGGGGTGTCTCACCGAGTTGCTACACCTTATCATCCTCAAACAAGTGGGCTAGTCGAGGTGTCTAACCGTCAAATAAAGGCCATTTTGGACAAGACCGTATCTCGATCAAGGAAAGATTGGGCCTCTAAGCTCGATGATGCACTTTGGGCTTATGGAACCGCTTTCAAGGAACCTTTGGGAACTACACCCTTCAATCTAGTCTATGGTAAGGCATGCCATCTTCCGGTAGAGCTTGAGCACAAGGCCAAGTGAGCCCTCAAGGAGATGAATTTGGATGTCAACTTGGCCGGTGAAAAGAGATTTCTAGAACTTCATGAGTTGGGTGAATTGAGGTTGAAGGCTTATGAGAATGCCAAGTTGTACAAAGAGAAGACCAAGAAGTGGCATGATAGGAAGTTGATCCCGAAGACCTATCAAGTCGGTGATAAAGTTCTCCTTTTCAATGTAAGGCTTAGATTTTTCCCGGGAAAGCTAAGGATCGGACTAGGTGGAGTGGACCATTTGTGGTTCACCGAATCCATACTCAAGGTGCGGTAGATTTGGTTGATGAACAAGGACGAGTTTTCCAAGTGAATGGTCATCGTTTGAAGAAGTTCTACGACAAAGCCGATCCAAGTGAAGAAGTTGGAGCCCCATGGGCTCTCCTCCTCGCCAATTGATCTAAACATGCCATTGAAGAATAAGAAATTGTGAGCTCTTTGAACTCTTCTCTCTTACTTTGAGTTTTGGTTTCCATATTGCACATGATTTCATTTGTTTGCTTGTGTGTTTGTTTTGAGGATGTTTGTCTTTAGTTTGTGTTTGGAATGTTTGTTTTTGGATAGTGGTTTGATGATGAAAGACATGAATGATTGATTTGAATTTGATTTGGTTTGAATGGATGAGTCTTTGTTTTTGGCTTTTGTTTGAGAAAAACAATTTGCAAAAAAATCCATAAAAAGTTAAAAAAAATCGTGTGAAAACAACAAAAAGATTTGGTATTTTGTAGTTTTTGGACTAGGAATCCCCATCTTATATGTCCAAATGAAAGCTAATGATGATGTGAGCATGTAAATTCCTTTGCATATTTTTGGATGGTTTAGCCTCTAAAATGGATGTTGTTTTTGATGTGATCATATATCTTGCTTGTTTTATTGAGCATATGAGTTCTAGGATGCGTTTTTATGCAACTAAGTATGAGTGACCCTTGTGAGATTGATTTTTGGCCATTTTAGGGATGCGTGTTCATATTTGCATATCCCTCATGTTTCTTGTGTGATTAGTGATCGGTCCGGGATCGGAGGGTCTCACAATTTAAATTTATAAAACCGAACCTCAAGATTGTAGTAAAGAGGTAGGGTGTCGAACACACGGGAGTTCGTGTGTCGAGTGTACCCGAAAAGACTAAAAGAGATGAAAGAAAGGCAAAACAAAGGAAAAACAAAGGGAAATCGCCTCGGACCGACACAGGTCACTTCGGTCCGAGGGTGGATCGAGGTCGAAATGCACGGGACCGACTTACACTACGTCGGGCCCGACTTACTGGGTACTTCGATTGGGCAAATTTAGTAGATCGGTCTTGGGTTTTTGGGTTCCACTCCCAACTAGACTTGGATATTCTTCCTCAATTCAGCCAATAAGAGCTTGATTCTAATGAGATCGAGGTTGCTCACCCCTAATCTCTCCAATCTACACTTCGACCCAAGGGAGCTTTCACTCTCCTTCGATGTTAGGTCTAGCAATTGGGTTCGAGATTGCTTTCGCTTACTCTTACCAATCACAAGCCCTAAGCCCCTTGTTTTCACAAGAGAATTGAAGCTTAGTGTAGAGAGGATTCACAAATCAAGCACTCAAGGCTATTGAATTGGGGTTTTCTACCCAAATCTAGCTAGGGGATTCCCCCATAGCCCAAGACTATGGAATCTACTCCATCAAGTAAGAGAAAAACGAAATCAAAAGGGAAATCAAGCAAATCTCAATCATCAACATCAAACCAAACTCCAATTGCATTCAAACTCAAAGATGTCTACAAAATCCAAGTTCAATTCCACTAGATCAAAGCAAAACAAAGTACAAAACTCACAATTCCTCCTCTCTTCTCCACCGATCTCTGCTTCTCTTCCTTCTCCCTTCTTCTCCTTGCCCTCCAAGTCTTCCTTGAGCCTTTAGAGAGTGATTTGGTTGTGGTCTATCAAAACATGCCTTTAATGCTCTCTAATCACCTCTATTTATAGCTTCTCAAGGATTGGGGACCAAGGAATCCCAATTTAGAAAGGGGCAAATGTGGAAAGTTGCTAAAAATATGCCTTGGGGAACAATCCTCTCAATCGCCGACTTGGACCGACACGGGTCGACATCGGGCCCGACTTACTTCAACCTCGGTCTTGGCTCTGGTTGCTCGATCTCGGGCCCGACTTGGTATATCTCGGTTCTGGGCCTCGATCCTGGCTTTCTTCCTTGGTTTCCTTAGGTTCCACTTCATTCTTGGCTTGGCTCTTGCACTCATTGACTTGGCTCCTTTCTTAGCTCCTCGAAATGGTCCTCATTCTTGCCATTTTACCTACAAAAACACACAAACTCGCATAGTTTCCGACTCTTGAAGAAAACCGGAATCTAAGCTAAAAAGGGACAAAACTCACAAAGAAGAGAATGAAAAACACATATTTACAAAGGGAATTAGCTACTAAAACACCTCCAAAATGAGAGACATCAGAATACCCCATACTTAAACTTGCTTGTCCTCAAGCAATCACAATGTAAGCAAGACCGAAGCACAATCTTCAAGTAAAGCCTCATATGAAAAACCAATCAAGCACAAGTAATAGACATGCTAGGAAGATTATGTCATCACACACGATCAAGTGTTCAAGGAATGAAGTCTAATGCAACAAAGCCTCACTTTAGGGATATGAAAATGTGTATCACTCATCATGTGTTTAGGCTTAGCAATGAACACTCAAACTCAAAAATCATGCAAGTAAAGACTTTACCATTGAAGCTAATATCACCAATTCCTCCACCTAGAGATGCCTATTACAATGCACACAAAGAATATGAACTTGGCTCAATGGAGGTCCTCAAAGAGGTTCCATTCGGCCGGGTTGTAATGGGGCTTTTGGTATTTCTCAAGGTGGGAATCACTTTGGTCTTGTGGTGCTTACAATGGGGATTGAACTTTCTAGTCTCTCACCAACTTCACCAAATTATTCCACTTTCAACTTCACTCATCCAAAAGACTTTGATTTTCTCCTTTTTTTTTTCTTCTACCCACTTTTTCACTAAACATTCCACTTCATCTTTTCACTACACTTTTTGTTGGATTTTTCACACTTTTTCCACTAGGATCGACTTTGAACACACGTCGGGCCCGATGTGCACTTTAACTCGGTCGGTGCCCCCTTTTTTGACATAAGCACTTTGCTTTCAATCCACTATTTTTTCCAACTTTTCTTTCTTTCTTTTCAACAAAGATGCACTACCCACTTGGTTTATAACTCCATTTCTTGCCGTTTACCAAAGAGAATCTCAACTCTCCAAATATTCTTCCAAAACCTCTCACTAAAGTCCAATCCCATAAGGGTCAAGTCATATAGGCTAGGAATCATATTTTTGAGGAGTTTCAAACAAAGGTCTAAGGCTAAAACGGGGCTACAAACAACGGTTTATCTTCAAGGTAGGATATGGAACATTTTGTGACTAAACGAAATAAAGTTCAAATCAATGTGACAAAGCATAGAACAATTCTCATATTGGTCTTGGAAAATAGATAAACACCGCAATAGCAAGTTTTACTAAGCATGCATGAGCTAATTCACACAAGAAAATGAGGGATATGCAATATGAACAAACATCCCTAAAATGGCCAAAAATCATCTCACAAGGTTCACTCTAGCTTAGTTGCATCAAAACTTATCCAAGAACTCATGTGCTCAATTAAAACATGCAAGATATCATATCACATCAAAAACAACATCCATGTAGAGGCTAAACTATCCAAAAATATGCAAAGGATTTTACATGCTCACATCATCATTAGCCTTCGTATGGACATCTAAGATGGGAATTCCTAGTCCAAAATCAAAATCTTTTTGACATTTTCAACACATTTTCAAATTTTTATGGATTTTTTCGAAAATTTTCTCAAACAAAAACAAGCTCAAACAAACTCATCCATACATGCCATAAAATCAATCATCATCACATCATGCCACAATCTAAAATGAAACATCCCTTAAACAAGAAACAAACAACCTACTCATGGAACTAATGAGCAACTAACCCACCCCATACTTAAAATTTTTGATGTCCCCATCAAAACTCAAAAGTAAAGAGAAAAGAGTAAAGAAGACTCACAATTCCTTATTTGAATGGCTCGATGAGGCTTAGTTGGGAGGGTGGCCACGGCGTTGTCTCCTTTGGAGTCGGGTGTGCCGCTCTCGCTCGTACACTTGATCTTGGCTTGATGATTGGATTGGTGGGGCGGGAGGTGTCCATTGGTCTTCACAGGTTGAGAAATTCCCGGACATCCACTCATTGAAAATAGCTTGCATAGACCACCTTTGATCATCGGCCGCCCTCAAATCCTCCAAGTCACGTCTTGTGTAGGCGAGGTTGCGGTTCACCTCATCAAATTGCTCTTGGAAGTTCTCTTGGTGTTGGAAAAGTTGTTGTTGTTGCTGGAAGTTGAGTTGGTGTGCTTCTTGGAGCATTGATTGTTGCTGAAGTTGGAGATGCGACAATTGGTTTGCCAAGAAATTCATGTCCACCGATTGGTTAGGCTCGGGGAACACCATTCCGGGGCCATACCATTGGGCATACCCCTCATATCCTCCGTAGCTAGGTGGTGCTTGATGTGCTCCACTTCCCTCACCCCGCTCGAAGTGGCTAGGGACCGGATCGGGCAAGAACGTGTCGGACCGACGTTGATGGACATCGGGCCCGACATGGGTTACACCTCGGTCCAAGAGTGTTGGGGCGTGGTCATTGAGCAAGTGTTGGTAACCACCTTCTTCTTCTTCATCTTCACCTCTTGGTACGTCCACCTCCATGTTGTCTCTCCTTACAAACTCGTATTGATTGGCCTCCTCTTCTTCGGTGTTCGGGGAAGCTTGAGGTGTAGTGAAACGGATATGTTGTGCACGTCTCCTAACCTCGAGTGACCCCTCCGGTTCTCCATAAGGATTGACATTCCCCGCCCACACTTGATACCAATTGTAGTAAGAAGTGAGGTCGAAGAGTCGAGGTCCCAAAGGAACTTGTACTTGGCCAAAGTTGGAGTGAGGCATGAGACGGTCGATGAAGCCGGGAACAACTTTCTCTTTGATGATATTGGCCTTCTTAAAATGCTTGAGGTCCATGAACTCCACACCATTTGGGGCCGGTGTGTAGGTAGACAAGTCCACCTCGAGACGATGAGCCAATCGGGCAATCATACCTCCAAAGTAAATCCATGAGGAACTTTGGAAGTCCTTCACCATCTTCACCCATTCCCACGTGAGGTTCATCGGCTTCTCATTCTCAAACAACATCTCGTAGAGAATCATGGCGTCCTCCTTCATCGGCTTGCTCAATTCATGCCTTGCAAAGATAGAACAACCCAAAGCTCGGATCATGACGCGGAAGAGTGGGCTTGCTATCTCATTTGTTGTTGCGCCCTTCCTCATCTCACTTTTTCCGGCTATGAACTTCCAAAGATAGTCGACCTTTTCATTGTCCACATAAGCCTCCTCTCTCGGAAAAGGAAGTCCAAGGTAGACCGCCAAATTCCGGAGAGAGAGCTCTTGCAACTCGTTGCCCACTTGGAAAGAAATCATGCCATCACTCTCGGGTCCCTCATATGTGCACTTGAAAGTCGCCATGAACTCGGACGTCAAGGCGGGATAGTGAGTGTTGGTGCACCTTAGCAAGACATTGAAGCCAATGTGATTATAGCACCGAGCAAGAGCCTCATCCATGTTCATCTTTTGAATTGACTCCCAATCTAACCACCGAGTGTGGTGAGATAGACCCATGAGACGCTCATACTCTCTAGCATCATCCTCATCCTCAATACGTACATCATCCATCCTTTGGACTCTCTTGGACGACTTCTTGGACTTCTTTGTGGCTTTCTCCATCCTTGAAGAAGATGCTCGTGTAGACATGGTACCTACGCACAATCAAAACCAAACAACTACAAGATAAAATCCACACAATCGCAACAAAATCTCAAGCTTTCTCAACGAACAACTCATCATGCAAAGAGATAACCCCATACTTATTCTTAACACACTCAATCCACAAAATTCAATCATGCATGAACTAAGATTCACATATCAATGGTCAAGCCTCAAGACATATCATGAATAGCATGCCATAACCAACACTCAAGCTCATGAAATTCTAAATTCACACAAAAGAAGCTCGAAAATCATCGGACCGACATGTAGGGGACATCGGGTCCGAGGTGGGGGACCTCGGTCCGAGTCACTGGACCGATGTTGAACGTCGGTCCCGAGGTACTGGGTACCTCGGACCGAGTCCTTTCCGACTTTTCTCCCTAGATTCAACCATGCAACATATAATCAAGTCCCTAAAATCCAAATTCCATCATCAATCAACATCAATCGAAGTCCTAAGAGGGATTTAGCAACAATTAAGCACAAATGTCACAAAGCATGCAAATCACCATGGATGCTCAATGTTCAAGCTCACTCAATCATGGCATATCTCAATTCTAGCAATGAAAGCATGAAATTCATAAGGAATCAAGTAGAGATTGAGATTCACATACCAAATATGAAGAAAACAAGAACTTCTAGCAAGCAAATCCTTAGAACTCAAATTTTCCTCTTCTAGATCTAGAAGAAGGAAGTAGATCTATGGGTTTTGGGTGGGATTTTTTGGCTTTTGGTTCAATGCTTGGGTATGCTAGGGTATGGATCGAGATCTTGTGGTGAGGTTGCTTGAGGATCGACTATGGGGGAAGGGGATCGATTTTGGGGCTTTGAGAGAGAATTGGGTATTTTGGGAAAGTAGTTATGGGGATGGTGATGTTAGGTAAGGGAAAATGCTCTTAAATGGGGAAGAAGACAAAGGTGGGTCAAGAGGGTATAGTAGGAATTTCCACAAAGTCAAGGTCAAGGTGGGTCGGCAAGCTTGGACCGACGTTGGGCACCTCGGGCCCGAAGTACTGGGTACCTCGGTCCTACCCGATTTTGGTTCCTAAAAATTCCACGCCTTGGTTACTTCTATCCACAAGTGTTTGCATCATTTCCACAAATACCACACATGCTAATGAAGCTCACACAACACACATTTCCACAAAATACAAGCTAGAGAAAGAGATTAGGACTAATCTAAGCTAAGGCAAAAAGAAACAAGCTAGAAACTACGAAAATGAATCTACCAAACCCGGGTTGCCTCCCGAGGAGCGCTTGTTTTACGTCATTAGCTTGACGTCTAACCTCTACCCTTCAAGGAGGGTGAAAAACGGTGAATTTGTCCTCCTTGCCATGAACATCTCCACAATCCTCATAGCCAAAATGCCACCATTTGTGTTTGATGAAAGTGTGGCATCCAAAACCTCCATCATCCTTCTCCTCCAAAGTGTAGCTTGGACTCTCTTGCATCAACTCATCTTGCATCTTCTCACCTACATCACACAAGTCTAAAGAATTTCTAGGAGAATCTATGACATCATAACTCAAATCATCTTGCAAATAATCTAAGCTCATAAAAGAATCTCCCACATCAAAAGGATATAGATTAGGATACTCTTCATGGTTTGGTGGGTTATCTCCATCTCTCGTCTCATCATGGATTTGAACATCGACCATCTCATGGTCTCTCGATGGTGCTTCTTCTCTTGTGGACTCCAACTTCTCCCTCTTGCACCTGGCACTTTCCTCAAGTTTCAAGATTGCCAATGCATCCGGTTCATTTAGGGCTTTGTTGAAATGGAACTCAACCTTCTCTTCTCCAATCTCGAAGGTGACTTTCCCATTCCTCACATCAAACTTAGCACCCGCCGTGGCTAAGAACGGCCTTCCGAGAATGATGGGCACCATTGGATCCTCTTTCATGTCAAGAATCACAAAGTCGTCGGGTACAAAATACCTTCCAACTCGAACCGGGACATCATCAAGAATTCCGGTGGCCTTTGTTGAAGAACCATCGGCCATGGTAAGACTCATATCAACCGGCTCCATATCCCCAAGGTTAGCCCTTCTCCATATGCTCATGGGCATAACCGAAATACTCGCTCCTAGATCACAAAGAGCTTTGAATTGTTGAGAACCAATTCCTATAGTGATGGCAAATCTTCCGGGATCACCAAGCTTTTGAGGTAGCTCCAATATCTTCACCTCGTCTTGCATCTCTATAATTGACCTCTTCTTAATCAAGATTTCTCTCAAAAACTTTGCATAAGATGGCATCTCGCTTAGAGCATCGGTGAATGGAATGGTAATGTTCAAGCCTTGCAAAAGCTTCAAGAACCGCTTGAACTTGCCCTCAACAATCTCCTTGGGCTTCTTCATAGGATATGGAAGAGTAGTGCTACCTTGCTTCTTGCTTGGATCAACCTCCTTGGATCGATCTTTCTCAACAAATTCACCCTGGACCGATGTTGGAGGCACCTCGGGACCGACTTCGGGGACATCGGTCCCAGGGCAAACATCATCGGGGCACGTCGGGCCGACTTCAGGGCAAGTCGGGCCCGAGTTGGGTTCAACCTCGGTCCACTCCAGGGGACTTCCTCCGTCAATAGGATCGACTTCTGGCAACGTCGGGCCCGAGTTGCTGGGAACCTCGGTCCGACTCTCTTCTCTTGGTCTTGGAACTTGTGGCTCGGGCAAACTCCGTCCACTCCTTAATCCTATGGCTCGAACTTCGTTTTGTTGTTGCGGGGCACGGGGATTCTCCTCGGGTCGGCCCGGGAGTCTCCCTTCCTCTCTTGGAAGTTGATTTGCCATGTGAACAAATTGATTGTCCACTTGCTTTCTCCACACGCCAAACTCCTTGAATTGAGCACCCATTTCATCAACTCTTCTCTCCACATTTGTGAATCGATCCTTCAAGTCTTGAGCCCATTGTGGAGTTTGCTCATAAAATCCCGGAGGTCGGTATGGTGGTTGTTGGGCTCTTGGCTCGTTTTGGTTGAAGTTGTTGTTGTAGCCACTTGCTTGCCCTTGATTCCACCTTCCTCCATTGTTGTTGAAGTTGGTTCTCCCTCCGAAATTTCTTTGGACATAATGAGCCTCCTCAATTTGTTCCGCCAATCGGACTTGGCGCTCATTTGGGCATTCTTGGGCTCCATGCTTCAAGGAACCACACTCTTCACATGCTCTTGTGGTTTGTTGGGCATAACTCATCTTCCTCCTCATCTTGTTCAACTCGTCCTCCAAGAATTAGATCTTCACGTCTTTGTCCACTTCTTCATTTTTGGGATCGTAGAGCTTCTTCGGACCTTCTCCATGGACTCTAGCTTCCTTGCTCACATTGCTAGTACCATACATCGCCTCATAATCCGAGAGTTTGTCCAACAACTCCCATGCTTGCTCCGGCGGCAAATCTATGAACCCACAATCGGTATGGAGGTTCAATTTGTCCTTTGTGGCGGTGTTGATCCCTTGGAAAAATATGTCTTGAAGGACATAAGGTTGTTGGCCATGTGTCGGACACGCTCTCAACATCTCCTTGAATCTATCCCACGCCTCAAAAAGTGGCTCATGAGCTCCTTGTTGGAAACTAGCAATCTTCCTTCTAAGCTCCGTCGTCTTGGTGGGCGGGAAGAACTTCATCAAGAACGCTTCATTTAGGGCCCTCCATGATGTGATGGATCGAGGTGCTTGACTCTCCAACCAATGCAAAGCCTTGCCTCCCAAAGACCACTTGAAGGCTTTGAGTAGCACGTACTCAAGTGTCTCATCATCCGTGGAAATGGTCTCACAAAGGTCCTTGAATTGCTTGACATGCTCGATCGGACACTCATTCGGCCTCCCTTGGAATTGCTCTCTCTTGATGAGTGAGATAAATTGAGTTTTTATCTCAAAATTCCTTGACACCTCCGGCAAGACGATGGCCGGCTCCGGGACCTTCAACTCCGGATGCATGTATTGTCTAGCATTCCGGGGTTGAGTGTTGATTTGGGCCTCCAACCTTATCCTTTGCTCCCTCTCTCTACGGGCCTCGGCATCTCGGTTTGCCATCTCAATTTGCATACGAGCCATGTCGGCTCTCATCCTTTCGAACTCCTCATCTCGGGCTTGATCCGCCATCTTCTTCTTCTTTCGAGCTTGTCTTAGAATACTCTCCGGGTCACACACAAAGTCGAACTCAAGAGTTCCTCGGACGGAACTAGCTCGCATGCACCTACAATCAAAGACACAAACAAAAACCAAATCAAAACAAACAAAGGGTTTGGGCTAGTCCCTCACCCAAATCACTACCAAAAATCAAAGACTCAACAAAGATGGGTACCTCGAACAAGTAGAACTCCCCGGCAACGGCGCCAAAATTCTGATCGGTCCGGGATCGGAGGGTCTCACAATTTAAATTTATAAAACCGAACCTCAAGATTGTAGTAAAGAGGTAGGGTGTCGAACACACGGGAGTTCGTGTGTCGAGTGTACCCGAAAAGACTAAAAGAGATGAAAGAAAGGCAAAACAAAGAAAAACAAAGGGAAATCGCCTCGGACCGACACAGGTCACTTCGGTCCGAGGGTGGATCGAGGTCGAAATGCACGGGACCGACTTACACTACGTCGGGCCCGACTTACTGGGTACTTCGATTGGGCAAATTTAGTAGATCGGTCTTGGGTTTTTGGGTTCCACTCCCAACTAGACTTGGATATTCTTCCTCAATTCAGCCAATAAGAGCTTGATTCTAATGAGATCGAGGTTGCTCACCCCTAATCTCTCCAATCTACACTTCGACCCAAGGGAGCTTTCACTCTCCTTCGATGTTAGGTCTAGCAATTGGGTTCGAGATTGCTTTCGCTTACTCTTACCAATCACAAGCCCTAAGCCCCTTGTTTTCACAAGAGAATTGAAGCTTAGTGTAGAGAGGATTCACAAATCAAGCACTCAAGGCTATTGAATTGGGTTTTCTACCCAAATCTAGCTAGGGGATTCCCCCATAGCCCAAGACTATGGAATCTACTCCATCAAGTAAGAGAAAAACGAAATCAAAAGGGAAATCAAGCAAATCTCAATCATCAACATCAAACCAAACTCCAATTGCATTCAAACTCAAAGATGTCTACAAAATCCAAGTTCAATTCCACTAGATCAAAGCAAAACAAAGTACAAAACTCACAATTCCTCCTCTCTTCTCCACCGATCTCTCCTTCTCTTCCTTCTCCCTTCTTCTCCTTGCCCTCCAAGTCTTCCTTGAGCCTTTAGAGAGTGATTTGGTTGTGGTCTATCAAAACATGCCTTTAATGCTCTCTAATCACCTCTATTTATAGCTTCTCAAGGATTGGGGACCAAGGAATCCCAATTTAGAAAGGGGCAAATGTGGAAAGTTGCTAAAAATATGCCTTGGGGAACAATCCTCTCAATCGCCGACTTGGACCGACACGGGTCGACATCGGGCCCGACTTACTTCAACCTCGGTCCTGGCTCTGGTTGCTCGATCTCGGGCCCGACTTGGTGTATCTCGGTTCTGGGCCTCGATCCTGGCTTTCTTCCTTGGTTTCCTTAGGTTCCACTTCATTCTTGGCTTGGCTCTTGCACTCCTTGACTTGGCTCCTTTCTTAGCTCCTCGAAATGGTCCTCATTCTTGCCATTTTACCTACAAAACACACAAACTCGCATAGTTTCCGACTCTTGAAGAAAACCGGAATCTAAGCTAAAAAGGGACAAAACTCACAAAGAAGAGAATGAAAAACACATATTTACAAAGGGAATTAGCTACTAAAACACCTCCAAAATGAGAGACATCAATTAGCTCATGCATACTTAGTAAAACTTGCTATTGAGGTGTTTATCTATTTTCCAAGACTGTCATGAGATTTGTCCTAGCATTGTCACATTGATTTTGAACTTTATTTCTTTTAGTCACATAAATGTTCCATATCCTACCATGAAGTGAATCCTTTGTTTGTAGCCCCGTTCTAGCCTAAGCCTTTGTTTGAAACTCCTCAAAAATATTATTCCTAGCCTTATATGACTTGACCCTTATGGGATTGGACTTTAGAAGAGAGGTTTGGAGTGTATTTGAAGAGTTGAGATTCTCTTGGGTTTAAGGGCAAAGAGTGGTGTTATGAATCTTGTGGGTAGTGCATCTTTGTTGTGCATAAAGAAAAATGCAAAGAAAGAAGAAGAAAAGAAAGAAAATGTTGGAAATGGAAAGTGGATTGATGTGATGAGCTTAAGTGAAAGAAAAGTGGTCCGACCGGGTACAAGTAATGTTGGGCCCGAGGTGTAGTCAAAGTCGATCCAGTGTAGAAAAGTGTGAAAAATCCAAAAAAAAGCCTAAGTGCAAAGATGAAGGGGAATGTTAAGAGAAAGTTTGGGTTGAGAGGAGAAAATTCAAAGTCTTTTGGATGAGAGTGAAAGTTGATTGTGAAATTTTGGTAAAGTTGGTTAGAGATTAGGACGTTCAATCCTCATTGTAAGCACCACAAGACCAAAATGATTCCCACCTTGAGAAATACCAAAAGCCCCATTACATTTCGGCCGAATGAAACCTCTTTGAGAACCTCCATTGAGCCAAGTTCGAATTCTTTGTGTGCATTGTAATAGGCATCTCTAGGTGGAGGAATTAGTGATATTAGCTTCAATAGTAAAGTCTTTACTTGTATGATTTTTGAGCTTGAGTGTTCATTGCTATACCCATACACATGATGAGTGATACACATCTACGAGTCCCTAAAGTGAGGCTTAGTTGCATTTGACTTTATTCCTTGGAACACTTGATCATGTGTGATGATGTAATCTTGCTTGAATATCAATCACTTGTGTTTAAATGTGTTTTCATACGAGGCTTTACTTGAAGATTATGTTTCGGTCTTGCTTACATTGTTATTGCTTGAGTACAAGTAAGTTTAAGTATGGGGTATTCTGATGTCTCACTATTTGGTGGTGTTTTATAGGTCATTTTCCTTTGTAAATATGTTTCTTTCTTTCCTTTTCTTGTGTGTTTTGTCCCTTTTTAGCTTAGTTCCCGCATTTCTATGAGATTCGGAGACTATGCGCGTTTTGTGTGTTTTGTAGGTGCTTTTGGCATGAATCGAGGTTGTTTTGAAGGAGACTCGAGGAAGGAGCAAAGCAAGAGTCAAGGAGGGAAAGAGAGGAGCAACCCATGAAGAGAAGCAAAAGAAAAGCCATGAAGAAGAGGTGGCCAGAGGACCGGATCGAGGTGCAAGAAACATCGGACCCGAGATCGAGTTTCGAAGTCGGACCGACGTGCCCAGTACCTCGGGCCCGACATGCACCCGTGTCGGTCCGATTCGGTCGGATGTTGGATTGGGCTCCAAGGCATACAATTGTGAACTACCACTTTTGCCCCTCTTCTATTAAGGCTCTCTTATCTTCTAATTATAGGGGAAGACACATAAGACACTAATCACCTCACAAAGGCTCTAGGAGAGACTTGGGGAGCAATGAGGAAGGAGAAAAGAAGGAGAAGAAGGGAGATCGGGGGAGAAGATGGGAGATTCCTAGGGAATTGATAGTGAGTTTGGCTTTGTTTGTTTTGATTTTGTGGATTTGGAAACCTTGAATTGGGATTTGTGGATTGCTTTTGCTTGGTTAATGAGATTTGGTTTTGATTTGAGATTGATGATTGAGATTGGTTTGCTTTGTGCTTTGTCTGCTTTGTTCATTTGCCACATGGAGTAGATCTCCTTGATCTTGGGCTATGGGGGAGACCTCTAGCTAGGTTGGATTTGAAACCCCAATTCCATAAGCCTTGAGTGCTTGATCTAGGAATCCACTCTACATAGTGCTACAATTCCTTTGCGAAAGCAAGGAATCAAGGCTTGTGGTTGGCAAGAGTGAACGGAAGTGAGCAATTGCCCATCACAAGACCTTGTATCGAAGGGGAGGTCAATATCCCTATGGGTCGATATGTAGAAGTGGCGGGAACGAGGTGAAAACCCTCGATCCTACGAGGATCATCACTTATTGCTTGAATTTGGGTGGAAAAGCCCACATCTACTAGAGGAGGAACCCCAAAACCCGAGATCTACCTTTGAAAACTTGAGTTCGACATTCCCAGACATATCAAGCCCGTCTTGATCTGTGTCGGTCCCGACTTCCCTCTTGTCGCCAACATCGGGCCCGACGTGACCTTAGTGTCGGTCCCGAGTATTTCTTTTGCTTTTCTTTGTTTTTACTTCTCTTTTCCAGTTTTCTAGTCTTTCGGCACATCAAACGAACAGAATTCCCGAGTGTTCGACACCCATCACGTGCTACAACGGGGTCGGGTTATAAATTGTATTCTCGAGACCCTCCCACACATGAGAGCGATCACTGTGAGAACCGCCACATCCGTTTCCATGTTCGCAAATTCAGATCTGCGACTGTATAGAAACGCGACCGTGGACCACTAACCCACGCCCACGGTTCGGCCCTGCATATCATTTCGGTTCCCTTTGCATGCGCGCCCGCGGTTTCACCCCAGGAGATTCAGCTACTTTTTGTCGTTGTTCCGCGCCCGCGGTTCACATTATCGATAACTTCATCTTTTGTGCTCGGTTATTTTCATTGCATTATGTTGTATGGAGTGAGGGAGCTTACTAAGGAGCGGAAAAAGACTTGGGATAAGCTGAAAGATAGACAAATTGGTTTTACTAAGTTCTTTCATGCTCAAACTTTGAGCGAGCTTGGATTGTTTGAGTGCTCCCATAGGTTGCTAGTGTAGGGTGGTTTAGGAACTTTGATTCAGCTATCTAATAGGACCTATAAAGGTCTGGTGCTTGAGTTTTTGTCGACGTTTGTTATTGAGAAAAACCTGCTAACCTTCCGGGCTTGTGGTAAACATTATACTCTGACCAGAGAGCGTAATAGTGAGTTGTTTGGTGTCACCGCTCCGCCTACTGAGGGGTGGAATGATTTATCTAAGAGCCAGGATTCCTTTGATTTCTAGGGTGCTATTACCGGACGTCGTTTCAAGAACCAGAGTGGAGAGTAGAACTACAGGATCACACACCCTTGTATGCGCCTTAGCCATAAGGTGCTTACTATTTTCTAGGTCAGGGCGAGGTGAATAAGGTGTATGTCCATGATATGCGTATGGTGTGGTGCTTGATGCCTGGACAACCTGCAATGCCTGACTGGGTTGAGCTTTTCATGGAGAACTTGAAGAAATATCCCAAGAGGGCAGGGAGGATTGGTTTTGGTGGGATGATTACTCTACTAGCATTAGCTTTTGAGACGAGAGACGAGATTGTTATTTGTCATGGTCCAGCTTTGACTAATGCTCATGAGTATGATACCGCTCAGCTGAGGAGAGCGAGATGTCTGAGTGGTTCTGCTGAGAGTGGGTGGATTTGGATGTTTGGTCATCCACCCATTAGTTATTTGCACCTTCCACGCCTATTTCACTTTGGTTAGCAAAACCTTGAGTTCTTTATTGGTTCAAAGTTTGATGATCAGGTTGCAGCTGCTGATGTTCCTATTCTTGATGCTCAGCCATCCGATGGAGATCAAGGTGGAGACCCTACTTGGGATGCTTATACTACTACTTATGCTTCTGGTTTTGGCTAAGGTTCTTCTATTGGTGCTTGTTCCTCTCCTGCTAGGGATTTTGGGTCCTATAATTATGATCAACTAGTATTTGGGATGTAGAGTCTTCAGACTACAGTTATAGAGATGTCCCAAGTTGTGGCTAGGATTGTTGAGTTTCAGAGGGGGCAGTAGTAGTACTTTCAAGTTATGTGGCCAGGTTACCCTTCATATTAATTTAGGCCACCATCTCCTCCACCTCTAGATCAGCAGTGGGTCTTCTGATTCCCTTCTCTTTACTTTATTTCTTTATTCTTAGCTTCATTGGGGACAATGAAGAGTTTAAGTACGAGGGAGGGGATTCACTATTGTGTGCTTTATGTATAGTTTTAGTCCTTATTTTATAAAAAATTCCATAATTGTTTTTGAATAATACAGAGAAATCTTAAGATGAGTTGAAAACCCGAAAGGGCGGCTCAAGTAAAAAGTAGGTAACAAGGACCAGCATTATGCTGGGTTAATAAGAGGTTTATGAGAGTTGTAAGTATATGTGAGCACACTTTGAGAAAAATGGAGTGATAAGTGAAAATCCGAAAGGGCGCCTAAGTAGAATTGAGTGGAAAAATTTGAGTGTTTAGGATTTCATTCTACTTTGGGGCTTAAGGTTACATTATAGATGCTGGGTAGACCCAAGGATTGCTCTTTCATGATTTTTGAGCATTGAGTGGATTATTATGTATTTTGTGAGGTGTGTGCTTGAGCTTTCATGTTTTTGCTCATTATTTCTCTACATAGGTTCGGATTGTGAGCTGAGTGTTTAGGTTGTTGGAGTTGTAAGTATATGTGAGCACACTTTGAGAAAATGGAGTGATTAGATGAAAATCCGAAAGGGCGCCTAAGTAGAATTGAGTGGAAAAATTGGAGTGCTTAGGATTGCATTCTACTTTGGGGCTTGGGGATACATTATAGATGTTGGGTAGACCCTAGGATTGCTCTTTCATGGTTTTTGAGCATTGAGTTGATTATTATGTATTTTGTGAGGTGTGTGCTTGAGCTTTCAAGTTTTTGCTCATTATTTCTCTACATAGGTTCGGGTTGTGAGCTGAGTGTTTAGGTTGTGGGTCTTCTGATTCCCTTCTCTTTACTTTATTTCTTTATTCTTACCTTCATTGGGGACAATGAAGAGTTAAAGTACGAGGGAGGGGATTCACTATTGTGTGCTTTATGTATAGTTTTAGTCCTTATTTTATAAAAAATTCCATAATTGTTTTTGAATAATACAGAGAAATCTTAAGATGAGTTGAAAACCCGAAAGGGCGGCTCAAGTAAAAAGTAGGTAACAAGGACCAGCATTATGCTGGGTTAATAAGAGGTTTATGAGAGTTGTAAGTATATGTGAGCACACTTTGAGAAAAATGGAGTGATAAGTGAAAATCCGAAAGGGCGCCTAAGTAGAATTGAGTGGAAAAATTTGAGTGTTTAGGATTTCATTCTACTTTGGGGCTTAAGGTTACATTATAGATGCTGGGTAGACCCAAGGATTGCTCTTTCATGATTTTTGAGCATTGAGTGGATTATTATGTATTTTGTGAGGTGTGTGCTTGAGCTTTCATGTTTTTGCTCATTATTTCTCTACATAGGTTCGGATTGTGAGCTGAGTGTTTAGGTTGTTGGAGTTGTAAGTATATGTGAGCACACTTTGAGAAAATGAAGTGATTAGATGAAAATCCGAAAGGGCGCCTAAGTAGAATTGAGTGGAAAAATTGGAGTGCTTAGGATTGCATTCTACTTTGGGGCTTGGGGATACATTATAGATGTTGGGTAGACCCTAGGATTGCTCTTTCATGATTTTTGAGCATTGAGTTGATTATTATGTATTTTGTGAGGTGTGTGCTTGAGCTTTCAAGTTTTTGCTCATTATTTCTCTACATAGGTTCGGGTTGTGAGCTGAGTGTTTAGGTTGTCATATTTTCCAATACTTCCTGAGATCTTTTGATTTGCTGATTTGTTATACTTAGTTTTAAGCGTACTCGAGGGCGAGCAAGATCTATGTATGGGGGAATTTGATATACTATGTTTTTGATGTCTTAACATTAATGTATTAGGATGATTGTGAGTGTTCTTGACTAGATTTTAGGCTAAATTGTTAAACTAAGGCCGAAGGCATAGAAGTGCAAAAAGTGAAGATTTTATGAGTTGAAGTTGTCTATAGATAAACCACAGGCGCGGATCCCATGGCGCGAGCACGGATTGGCAACAATGGCTCGGAGTTGTGAAGAATTGAAGGTCGCGACCGCGGGTGACAAAGCGTGACCGTGCCAGAAGCAACGAAGACAGATTGCGATTTTGCACTGACCCACGACCGCGGGTGGAGCCTGTCAAGATGTCCTACGATTTCAGCGATTAATCTATCTTTGTGCTTTCTTTTTATCTTTTCGGATATTTGTTTTTCCGAGGCTTTTTATAGGTTTTTAGGCTGGAGTTTTTGCATAACTCAAGTTCCAATAACTTGTTCTTTCAATAATTCTTTGTTTTTAGGTTTTTAGCTTAGTTTAGATTTCTTCTTCAATGGAGAACTAACCTTAGGGCGTGTTCGAAGGTGAAGCTCTGATGTATGAACTCGTGAGAATTTGGTAACTAATTTTTATCCTTTGGTTGATATTAATTCTCTTGTGCTTCATTATATGAATGTTGATTAATTCTGCATGAGTAGCTAACTTGTTGAATTGATTGGTTTTCTATTGTTGGATCTGGGTTTGGACCGGTGACAAACCTGTTATGTGAAAACAACATATAACCTACACTGGTTGTCTATGCAACTAGGATTTAAGAAGAGAATAATTGATTATATGTTTTTACAATTGACTCGTAGCTTGATTGTTTTAGCATGTTTTCTGCATATCCTTGTTCTCTATGCTAATTCTAGGTTAAGCGTCCTTGCCTAGGATTAAAAAAAAATTTGGACTGTGGACTTGCGATTGTTAATGATCAGGATAGGAGTTAACCATAGGTGTAAAAGGAATCAATGCATGAATCTGTGATTGAATAAGTATTTCAGTGTGGATTTTTTTAATGAACTTGTTTCAATATTTGATTTGATTGATTGTTTGTTATTTGTTTCTTAGTTTAGTTTAGTTTAGATCTCTCTCTCTTGATTTCCCTCTATCTTTAGTTGGTAAAAATATTAATACTAGAAGCCGTAAGTTTTCTTTGGTACGACCCCGACTTACTCGATATACTAGCTTGGATATATTAGGGTTAATTATTTTTGTTCTTGGCATAAGGCCTAAACCGAGTCAAAATTTGGCGCCATTGCCGGGGAATCAATTTGATTCTCGGATTTTTAGTTTGATTCTCAGATTTTCAGTTCGATCTTTGTTCTGGACACAAATTGCGCACGCGGTGGTCTCATTGCGCTCGCGGTTCACGCACGCTGTTTAGATCTATCGTACGGTCTACACTTGTAGGTACTAATGAATGTATTTAGGTTTTGTCATTTGTAGGACGAACCCTTCAACGAGTACTTTAGTAGGTGCCATAAACAATTGCATGAGCTCTCTGTGTGGGGCATACACGTAAATCTTGATGATGTTTGATATTACATCTTTGGTGGGATGACCCTTAAGTCCCAATTAAGGATGTACTGCGAGAGCGATGGAAAATACGTCATTTAGAAACCCGTGAACCAATGAAATTTCTTTTGTAAGACCCAAGCCTAGGATGTCAGAATGCAAGAATTGGAGGTCAAGAAGCGGGATTTGGAGATTGGGGTCGCTAAATTAAGACAATTGTTGGAGTTAGTGACCATACAGGTGGAGACAACTCTAGCAAATCGGTGTTTTGAGCAAGAATCGCGCACGCAATTCTGAGGCAGAACCAGCCGATCTCCCTGAAGAGCCCAACCGCGAAGGCGAGGCCCTCACCTGCGAGCGCGGTAACGAACAGATCACACTGCCCGAGTTCTTTAATGAGCCGCGAGCGCGCCACCTGTGCCACGAGCACGGTTTTCCTTATGACGAATGCGATTCATATGTAAGGTCGTACTTCGCTCCTCTCAGCTCGTATAAGCCGGTTCCACCCTTTCTAGAGGCACTCAAAGACACTACTTGGGATGAAGAGACAAATGATCATAGTCATGTTATGACAGAGGAGAAGTATTTCCTTCATTTTGACGACTCCTGGAGTGAGAACGACGAGCCTGATGACTCGACTAAGGAGCTAGATGATGTTAAGGAAACCTCCCTTCCACCTAAGGAGATGTCTATGTCTCCTATTCCGGAGCCCTATGTTGTGATCGATCATGATCCTTGTATCCTTCCCTCTTCTTCCTTAGTTTCTATTGATATCTGTTTGATTGCTGTGTATGCAAAAGGTCCTAAGCATGATAGTTTGCATAGTGAATTCTCAAACTTTAAGGGTGGTAGTGCTGAGATAAAAATCATAACTTTTGATAAACTGCCTCATCCTTCCAACTGGTTCTTGATCGGTCCGGATTGGGGGGTCAAAATTCAATTAAAAACCGAACCCCGTAGTAGTACAAGGGTAGGGTGTCGAACGCTCGGGAGTTCGTGCGTTGAATGTACCAAAAAGACTCAAAATAGGGAAAGAAAGGGTAAAACAAGGAAAATCAAAGAGAACAACTCGGGACCGACATGGGTCACTTCGGCCCGAGAAGGATCGATGAAGGTTTTGCACGGAACCGACACAGATTGAAGTCGGGCCCGAGGTCTGGGAACGTCGGACTAAGCAATAGGAGAGATCGGTCTTGGGTTTTTGGGTTCCTTCCCTAACTAGATGTGGGTAATTCCACCCCAATTCAGTCAATGAGTGTTGATCCTCGTGAGATCGAGGTTGTTTGCCTTCGATCCCACCTCTCTACACATCGACCCTAGGGAGATTGATTTCCCTTTCGATGCAAGGTCAAGTGATGGCAATAAGTTGCTTTCACTCACTCTTGCCAATCACAAGCCCTTGATCCCTTGCTTTCACAAGAGATTGTAGCTCTATGTAGAGAGGATTCCTAGATCAAACACTCAAGGCTATGGAATTGGGGGTTCACACCCAAACCTAGCTAGGGGTTTCCCCCATAGCCCAAGACTATGGAATCTACTCCATGAGACAAGAGTAAAAAGCAATCAAAGGACAAAGCAAACAAGTCTCAATCATCAATCCCAAATCAAAGCCAAATTTCATTCAATTCAAAGGGAATTCACAAGATCCAAACTCAAATCCACAAATTGCTAAACAAAACAAGTTCAAACTCACAAATCCTTCCTAGATCTAGCTAAGCTCCACCGATTTCTCCTCTTCTTCTCCTCTCCTTTCTTCCTCCTTGCTCTCCAAGTCTTCCTTGAGCTTTTGAGAGTGATTAGTTGTGTCTATGCTTGGATTATCCTCTAATTGTCTTCTCTCCTTTTAATTAGAGCCAAGAATTCCTAAAATGGAAGAGGGGCAAAAGTGGTAGATCACATTTATGTGCCTTGGTGCCCAATCTACAATTCCGCCGACTCGGACCAACGTGCGTGTACCTCGGGCCCGACTTGCCACATCTCGGTCCGGGTATCCATAGGTCGATCTCGGACCCAAGTTGCTGGGCAACTCGGTCCTGGCCTCGATCCAATTCTCTTCTTGGTCCTTCTTGAGCTCTTCTTCATTGATCGCTCGGCTCTTCCGCTCCTTGGTGCTCACGCCTTGCTCCTCCTTAGGGACTCCTTCTGAAACTTCCTCAAAACACGCCAAATTACCTACAAAACACAACAAATTCGCATAGTCTCCGAATCTTATAGAAAATCGGAATCTAAGCTAAAAAGGAACAAGACTAGCAAATAAAGGAACAAGAGACACATATTTACAAGGGAAATTAGTCACTAAAACACCACCAAAATGAGAGACGTCAAAATACCCCATACTTAAACTTGCTTGTCCTCAAGCAATAACAATGTAAGCAAGACCGAAACATAATCTTCAAGTAAAGCCTCATATGAAAACACAAGTAAGCACAAGTGATAGATATGCTAGTAAGCTTACGTCATCACACATGATCAAGCGTTCAAGGAATAAAATCAATGCAACTAAGCCTCACTTTAGGGACATGGAAATGTGTATCACTCATTATGTGTTTAGGTTTAGCAATGAACACTCATACTCAAGAATAATGCAAGTAAAGACTTTACTATTGAAGCTAATATCACCGATTCCTCCACCTACAGATGCCTATTACAATGCATACAAAGAATATGAACTTGGCTCAATGGAGGTCCTCAAAGAGGTTCCATTCGGCCTTGTTGTAATGGGGCTTTTGGTATTTCTCAAGGTGGGAATCATTTTGGTCTTGTGGTGCTTACAATGGGGATTGAACTTTCTAGCCTCTCACCAACTTCACCAATAATTCCACTTTCAACTTTCACTCTCACCCAAAAGACTTTGATTTTTTTTCTTTCAACCCACAACTTCACTTAACATTCCACTTCATCTTTGCACTAAACTTTTTGTTGGATTTTTACACTTTTGCATATAGGATCGACTTGCACACTAACTCGGGCCCGAGGTGGTCTTGAACTCGGTCCGGACCCTTTTCTCTCTTAAGCTCTTTTGCTTTCAATCCACTACTTTTCCAACATTTCTTTCTTTTCTTCTCACTTTTGCACAACAAAGATGCACTGCCCACTTGGTTTATAACTCCATTTCTTGCCCTTTACCAAAGAGAATCTCAACTCTCCAAATACACTCCAAAACCTCTCACTAAAGTCCAATCCCATAAGGGTCAAGTCATATAGGCTAGGAATCATATTTTTGAGGAGTTTCAAACAAAGTTCTAAGGCTAAAACGGGGCTACAAACAACGGTTTATCTTCAAGGTAGGATATGGAACATTTTTTGACTAAATGAAATAAAGTTCAAATCAATGTGACAATGCATAGAACAAATCTCATATCGGTCTTGGAAAATAGATAAACACCGCAATAGCAAGTTTTACTAAGCATGTATGAGCTAATCACACAACAAACATGAGGGATATGCAAATATGAACAAGCATCCCTAAAATGGCCAAAAATATCTCACAAGGGTCACTCGTACTTAGTTGCATAAGATATCATCCTAGAACTCATGTGCTCAAGAAAAACAAGCATGATATCATATCACACTAAAAACAACTTCCATTTAGAGGCAAAACCATCCAAAAATATGCAAAGGATTTTACATGCTCACATCATCATTAACCCTCTTTGAACATCTAAGATGGGAATTTCTAGTCTAAAATCAAAATCTTTTTGTCATTTTTAACCGAAATTTTTCAAATTTTTATGGATTTTTGTAAAACTTTTCTCAAAAATAAAACAAACTTATCCATTCAAACCATATCAAACTCAATCATCATTCATGAAACATACATGCAACTAATCCAAAAGAAAACATCCCAAAACAAACTAAGAACAAACACAAGAAACTACACATGAAACCATGAGCAACTAACCCCACCCCATACTTAGAATTTTGATGTCCTCATCAAAACAAAGAGATCAAAACTCAATATAAAAGAGAAGAGAGTTAGAAAAGCTCATAATTTCTTATTCTTGATCGTCATGTCTAGATTTAGTTGGAAGGGCGCCCTCGGCGACTTCCTCTTTGGAGCCTCGCATGTCTCTCTCGCTCGTACACTTGGGCTTGGAAAGGATCTTGACTTGGTGGTTGAAGTTGAGGTGTTGGGCGCATCCATGGGTCCTCTCGGGAAGGGTAGTTCCCGACCATCCACTCGTTGAAGCTCTCTTGAACCCTCCACCTTTGGTCCTCCACCGTCCTCAAATCGTCCACGTCACGCCTTGTGTAGCCGACGTTCCTAGACATTTCCTCTTGTTGAGCTTGGAAGACTTCTTGTTGTTGGAGAAGTTGTTGTTGTTGTAGAAACACTTGTTGTTGTTGAAGGTTGAGTTGATGGGCTTCTTGAAGCATGCTTGATTGTTGGAGTTGAAGGTGAGCCATTTGGTTGGCTAGGAATGCCATGTCCAACGGTTGTTGAGGCTCGGGGAAGACCATTCCGGGCCCATACCATTGGGCATAACCCTCGTACCCTCCATAGTGCGGTTGCTCTTGCCTAGCTCCGCTACCTTCTCCTCTTTCAAAGTGGCTCGGGACCGACTCGGGCAAATAGGCCTCGGACCGACGTTGGTGGAATTCGGGCTCGAGGTCTCCTGCATCTCGGTCCAAAAGTGTGGGAGCTTGCTCTCTTGCTCGGAGGTTGGCTAGCAATCCTTGGAAACCTTCATCTTCTTCCGGAGGCGGGTCAATGTCCATGGCCTCTCTTCTAGCAAACTCAAAGTTGTTGGGCTCGTCTTCGGACTCCGGAGACGGTTGGGGAGTGGTAAAATGAATGTGTTGGGCACGACGCCTACACTCAATCGTCCCCTCCGGTTCTCCAAATGGGTTCTCCTTCCCGGCCCAAACTTGGAACCAATTGTAGTAGCTTGCAAGATCAAAGAGTCTTGGCCCCAAAGGTATGGCCACCTTATCAAAGTTGGAATGAGGTGCTAGATGAGTGGTGATGCCGGTAGTGGCCTTCTCCTTGATGATGTTGGCTTTCTTGAAGTACTTGAGATTCATGTACTCCACTCCATTGGGTGCCGGCATGTACTTGGATAGATCAACATCGAGACGACTAGCCAAGCGGGCTATCATCCCTCCAAAGTAAATCCATGAAGAGCTTTGGAAGTCCCTCACCATTTTCACCCATTCCCACGTGAGGCTCAATGGCTTCTCGGTTTGGAATAGCATCTCATAGAGCAACATAGCTTCCTCTTTCATGGGCTTGCTTAGCTCGTGACGCGCAAAGATAGCGCACCCCAAGACACGGATCATCACCCGGAAGAGAGGACTAGCAATCTCATTCGTTGACGCTCCTTTCCTCAGCTCGTTCCTCCCCGCTACATACCTCCATAGGTAGTTCACCTTCTTGTTGTCTACGCAAGCTTCATCTCTTGGAAAAGGGAACCCAAGATAGACCGCCAAGTTCCGAAGAGAGAGCTCTTGTGTCTCATTGCCCAATTGAAAGGTGATCATGCCGTCATTATCCTCTACTCCTTCATAGGTGCACTTGAAGGTGGCCATGAACTCCGATGTCAAGGCGGGGTAGTGGGTGTTGTCCCACCTTAACATGACATCAAGGCCAATGTGAGCGTAGCAACGGGGGAGAGCTACATCCATCCCCATCTTTCTTAGAGCCTCCCAATCTAGCCATCTTGTGTGGTGAGCTAGACTCATGTACCGCTCGTAGCTTTCGGCCACATCATCATCATCAAATCTCACATCATCCATCTTTGGCGCTTTCTTTGACTTCTTTGATCTCTTGGAAGGTCTCTCCATGTGTGAAGAAGATGCTCGGGTTTCTATAATACCTACTGTTGAAGGGTTTCTTGAATAATTAAATTTGTATTCAAGACCCCGCTGAGTATAGCGAAGTCAGGATCGTCCACGGGAGTGAGGACAGTGCTAAGTTTAGTCGAAAAACTACGAAAAGCAAAGGAAAACACAAACGAACAGAGTCAAGATCAAAGCAAAAACACGAATTTCAATCAATATAAAGGGCAAATCCTAGGGCTAGGGCTACCACAACAACAACCGTACATGCTTTCAACAAGAATTCACAACTATCATGCCATCTAGATCATAGAAAAGTTAACTTTCGCAAACAATTCAAGCTATTCAATCAACTTTCGCAAATCAAACAACTTTCTACCTATCCTTCAACCTAGGAATATCAACTTTCGCAAATAATCCTATTAGATCTAATCAAGCAACTAACTTTTCACTTTCGTTATAGTCAATTACAAGATATGCCTCAATTTTCATCAAGGATTAAGCACAAGATAGGTTAGATATGATCATCAAGCATTCAAGTCATGAATTCAAATTTTAAACATGCATGATTGTGTTGGGTTTTTGCCCACCCCTAGAACTTAAGAGAACTACTCACACATAGCAAAGAGAGAGGAGGAAGAAGAAGAAGAAGACATGATCCAAACCAAACTAAAATTCAAATTAAACAAAAGATCAATCTTACAAATTCTCAAACTTGCTCTCCAAGTCTTCTTCCTAGCTCTCCAAGTCTTGATGATTAATTGATTCTCCTCCCAATGGATGAATTAATAAAACTAAAGGGTTCAACCTCCTTTTATAGAAGAAAAAGAGTCCTAATCTAACTAGGAATCACAAAGAAACAACCTTCCTTAAATACAAATTAGGAAACCCAACAATAATTCCGGAATAGGTGAAGGTCGGTCGCTAGGCTCGACCCAAATAGGGTCAATCTCGACCCCCCTCAGGGTCGATCCTGAGAGTGGATTTTTTGCTTCATCACACTTCTTGACTTGGCTCGAGCTCGACCCCTTCATGGCTCGATCCTGGGGTCGGTTTCTTCACTTTTCCTCTTGATTTTGCTCCTCTTAGCTCTTCTCTTTAGCTTGTCCACTTGAGATCTTCCTCCTCGCTTGTCCATCCTCTCTTAGCATTACTCCAAACTCTTCTTCAAGCTCCAAAACACCTACAAAACGACACAAATATGCGTAGTTTCCGAATCTCAAGGAAATACGAAAACTCATGCAAAAAGACTAAAAAACACAAGACTCAACCACGAAAAACAACTTAAACTAACCTATCTAGACCCTAAAAATCTACCTAAAATGCGGACATCAAAACACCCCATACTTAGACTTGCTTGTCGTCAAGCAATAATCATGCAAATCAAGACCAATAACAAAATCTTCAAGCATAGCCCTTGTCAAAACATTTTAAACATAAGTGAAGAGAAGACAAGTAATTTTAACGTCATCACATATGTATGAGTCTCAAGCTAGGCAATCACAATCCAACCTCACAAGGGATATAAATGTGTTTCTCTCAACTCTCATGTGTTTAGGCTATCACATTAACTCTCATCTCAATCTTTATGCAACATCTACTTTATCATTGAGACTTATATCACCAATCTCTCTACCTAGAGAAGTCAAAACACATCAATCTTCATAAGAACTTAGGCTCAATGAAATCTTTATAGAAGACTCCATTCGGCAGGGTTGTAATGGAGCTCGGTAATAACAATAAGTAGGGAGTTATTTGGCCATGTGGTGCTAAATCCGGGAATCAAACTCCTAAACACAACACTTTAAACCAAAACAACTCACTTCTTCTCTTTTCAACTCATAACCAAACACTTCATCAATGAAAACTCAACACCCTTCAATTTCTAACCCAAACTTCCATAACACAACTTAGAAACACTAGGAATTCTTGGCTTTGCACTTAAACATTTTTTTTCATCAATGTGCTTTCCAAGCCAAGAATTCTTTTACATTACACTTCAACAAGATGTTTTGTACCCTTTAACAATGTCAACACTTTCAAACCCAACACAAATGTTACTCAACAAAACTTATTCCCAACACTCATCATCTAAGTTCAATTCCCGGAAGAGGGTCAGGCTAATAGGCTAGGGATAATCTTTGTGGAGCTTCAAACAAAAGGCCAAGGCTAGAATGGGGTTTCAAGCAAAGACAATTCAAGGTAGGCATGGAATATCATAGGCTAAAAATATAAGTTCTTAATCACAATTAACATGCATGAGCAATCTCATAGCGGCTTCAAGAAATAGATAACCATATCAATGACAAGAGATATATGCATAAAGAGAGCAAAATCACACAAACAAAGAAGAGAGAATCAATGATGTTCTCCCTACAAGGCCAAAATTCTCACTAGGTAAGAAAATTTGTTGGATTGCAATTACTTTCACTCAAGACACATATGCTCAATTTCATCACAAGTCAATTTCACAATCAAGAGAAATTTCTCATAAACTTGGGCTACACTTTCCAATTATGCCAAAGGAATTACATGACAAGCATGAAAATTAATTTTCATCATAGGACATCTAAGATGGAATGCTCTTCTATCCTAAAACAAAACACACAAATATTTTTTTCATTTTTCGACATTTTGCATTTTTTTTGTATTTTTCAAGATTTTTCTCTTTACAAAGCAAACTACCAAACCACTCAAACAAAGCAAGCAAAGACTCAATTATATACAACATGTGAGATTTCTTCTTCCCCACCCCATACTTAAATCATGCAATGTCCCCATGCATGAAAACATATGAAAAAGTAAAGAGAAAAGAAGAAGAAAACTCACAAGGAACTTCTTGAAGCTTGAAAAGGAGGGGGAGCATAGAAGGCATAGTGTGCTGGCACGACCCCCTTAGGGTCGATCCTGAGAGGTGCATGAGGGGGAGGCAAAGCAAGGGGGAGGTCGTTGCCGGGTCCCCGGCAACGACCCTTTGTGTTGTTTTCATGAAGATTGTAAACATGCACGAAATACCACCATGAAGATTGTTGAGATGAAGATCGGCCAACTCTCTAGCAAGGGTCTCATAGGTCGCCATGGCTATATCTAACCTAAAGAAAAAAACAACACAAAACAAATCAAAAACACACAAAGGGTTTGGGTTAGTCCCTCACCCAAATATCAACTAAACTAGGCACTATTGCACACTCCCCGGCAACGGCGCCAATTTGTTGAAGGGTTTCTTGAACAAATAAATTTGTAGTCAAGACCCCGCTGTGTATAGCGAAGTCAGGATCGTCCACGGGAGTGAGAACAGTGCTAAGTTTAGTCGATAAACTACGAAAAGAGCAAAGGAAAACACAAACGAACAGAGTCAGGATCGACCTCAGGAGGGTCGAGATCGACCTTAAGGGGGGTCGATCCTGAGACGAAACACACACAAACGCACACAAAACACTAGCCAAGGCTCGAGCACGACTTAGGGAGTCGGGATCAAAGCAAAAACATGAATTTCAATCAATATAAAAGGGCAAATCCTAGGGCTAGGGCTACCACAACAACAACCATACATGCTTTCAACAAGAATCCACAACTATCATGCAATCTAGATCATAGAAAAGTTAACTTTCGCAAACAATTCAAGCCATTCAATCAACTTTCACAAATCAAACAACTTTCTATCTATCATTCAACCTAGGAATATCAACTTTCACAAATAATCCTATTAGATCTAATCAAGCAACTAACTTTTCACTTTCGCTATAGTTAATTACAAGACATGCCTCAATTTTCACCAAGGATTAAGCACAAGATAGGTTAGATATGATCATCAAGCATTCAAGTCAAGAATTCAAGTTTTAAACATGCATGATTGTGTTGGGTTTTCACCCAACCCTAGAACTTAAGAAGACTACTCACACATAGCAAAGAGAGAAGAGGAAGAAGAAGAGGAAGACATGATCAAAACCAAACTAGAATTCAAATTAAACAAAAGATCAATCTTACAAATTCTCAAACTTGCTCTCCAAGTCTTCTTCCTAGCTCTCCTAATGTTGATGATTAAATGATTCCCTCCCAAGGGATGAATGAATAAAACTAAAGGGTTCAACCTCCTTTTATAGAAGAAAAGGAGTCTTAATCTAACTAGGCAACACAAAGAAACAACCTTCCTTAAATACAAATTAGGAAACTCTTCAACAAATCCGGAATAGGGGAAAGTCGGTTGCTAGGCTCGACCCCAAATAGGGTCGATCTCGACCCCCCTCAGGGTCGATCCTGAGAGTGGATTTTCAGCTTCATCACACTTCTTGACTTGGCTCGAGCTCGACCCTTTCATGGCTTGATCCCGGGGTCAACTTCTTCACTTTTCCTCTTGTTTTTGCTCCTCTTAGCTCTTCTCCTTAGCATGTCCATTTGAAATCTTCCTCCTAGCTTGTCCATCCTCTCTTAGCATTGCTCCAAACTCTTCTTCAAGCTCCAAAACACCTACAAAACGACACAAATATGCGTAGTTTCCGAATCTCAAAGAAATACGAAAACACATGCACAAAGGTCTACCTAAAAATCTACATGACTCAAGCACGAAATACCACTAAATCTAACCTAACTAAACCCTAAAAATCTACCTAAAACGCGGACATCAAAACAAAGGTCTCCACACTCAAAGCACCATGAAGAACTACCACCATGAAGATTGTTGAGATGAAGATTGGCCAACTCTCTAGCAAGGGTCTCATAGGTCGCCATGGCTATATCTAACCTAAAGACAAAAACAACACAAAACAAATCACGCGGACATCTCAACAATCTTCATCAAAACCCTTTGTGTTTCCTACACACACTCAAAGCAAAGAACTACAAGATAAAATCCATACAACCTCAACAATCTTATGCATGTTTACAACTCACAACTCATCACACAAGAATAACCCCATACTTATCCTCTAGACACTTAACTCACAAAATCCAACATGTATGAACAAAGGATCAAAAAACAATGGTCAAGCTAGTAGATATATCATGATTATCAAGCCATAACCAACAATCAAACTCATGAATCCTAATGTCAACAGAAGAGAAAGTCTACTATAACAAGGACCGATGAACTATAGACATCGGGCCCGAGGTGCTCTCAACCTTGGTCCTCAGTGATGGACCGACTCTCCTATGTCGGGCCCGAGGTACCTGGGTATCTCGGTCCGGTTCTAAAATCGTCTTCTCAATCAATTTCACCCAAAATCGACCTATTA
This sequence comes from Polygonum aviculare, assembly GCA_934048045.1. Lineage (NCBI taxonomy): Eukaryota > Viridiplantae > Streptophyta > Magnoliopsida > Caryophyllales > Polygonaceae > Polygonum > Polygonum aviculare. Next base: position 26,663,890 of record OW204024.1, on the reverse strand, counting down.
TGCTCCTAGAATCCAATATCAATCATATATCTTCACCAATCGAAGTTCTAAGAAGGTTCAATCATGCACAATCAACAATTAAGAACAAATTCTCCTATGCATGCAAAACACCATTGATGCTCAAGATCTAAACTCATTCAACATGGCAATACTCAATTCAAGCAATGAAAGCATGGAATTCAATAGGAATTAGATAGGAATCGAGGTTCACATACCAAAATTGAAGAAATCTAGACTTGCTAGCAATCAATCTACTTAAAACCCAACTTTGCTCCACTTAGGTCAAGAGGAGATGTGAAGAACAATGAAGGTTTTGGGATTTTCTCTTTGGATTCGATGTTTGGGAATGTTTGTGGTGTTGGATCGAGATGGTTGAGGGTTTGCAAGGGTGGATCGAGTGTGATGGAGGGGGGGGGCGATTTGGTTGTTTGGTGAAGGAGATGGGTATTTGTGGGGTGGTAGTTATGAGGGAGATGAAGTTAGGTAAGGGAAAGAGGGCCTTAAATGGGAAAGAAACAAAATCTAGGTCAGAGGGGTATAATTGGTATTTTCCACAACTCTTGACCAAAGTTGACCGAGTTGGGCGGACCGAGTCACCTAAGTCGGGCCCGATGTGCTAGGTACCTCGACCCGGTTTGGTCCGACCACCAAAAATCACCTCATCAATGCTACTTCATTTCCCACAAATCCTTTTATTATTTTCACCATTACCTTTACTCAATCATGAAGCACAAATAACACCACTAATCCACAAAAATACATGCTAGGAAGAGATTAGAGAGAATCTAAGCTAAGCTAAGGAAACTAAACTAAAATTACGAAAATAAACCTACTAAGCTCGGGTTGCCTCCCGAGAAGCGCAACTTTTAAGTCATTAGCTTGACTTCTAACCTCAACCTTCATGGTGGATGAAAGATAGTGAATTGGTCACCATAGTCATACCCACTGCCATTGCCTTCATAAGCGTAGAACCACCACTTGTGATTGATGTACGCATGGCCCTCGGGTTCTCTTGCATCATTCTCCTCCATGGCATAGACTTGCACCTCTTGCATCTTCTCATCTTGGTCCTTCTTCCCTACATCAAAAACATCTAAAGAGTTTCTAGGAGATTCAATAACATTATAGCTCAAATCATCCTTCAAATCACTCAAACATATGTAACTTTCTCCTAGATCCTCTTTTAGATCACTCAAACATATGTAAGAGTGACTCGGCTAAAGTCGTCGTGCCAAGATCAAAGATAAATAACCCAAACTACAAACTAGTATAGCAAGTAAGTAAGGAGTCGAACCCAAGAGAACTATGGCTTCTAGTAATAATATAATTATCAACCAAAGAAGGGGGGATTGAAGAGAGAAATCTAAACTAAACTAATCTAAGAAACAAAGAACAAACAAACAAACAAATATGGAAGATAGGTTCATTCAAAAGATCCACTCTTTAATAATCACTCGATCATAGATTCATCCATTGATTTCATTCACACCTATGGTTAATTCCTATCCTGATCATTAACAATCGCAAGTCCACGGTCCAAGCAATTCTATAACCCTAGGCAAGGACGCTTAACCTAGAATTAGCATAGAGAACAAGGATATGCAGGATATAATATCAAACAATCAAGCTACGAGTCAATTGCAAGATAAAACAATCAATTCTCTTCTTAATCCTAGTTGCATAGACAACAGGTCTAGGTTAAGTTGTTTTCACAGATTAGTTTTGTCCACGGTCCAAACCTAATCCAACAATAGAACATCAATCAATTCAATAGGTTCATGACTCCTAGAGAAACAATAATCATTCATAAGATGAAGCACAAGAGAATCAATATTAACCAAAGGATAGAAATCAATTACCAAAATCTCATGAGTTCATACATCAGAGCTTCTCCCTTGAACAAACCCAAGGAGACTAGCTCTCCATAACTAAGCTAAAAACCTAACTTGTGGAAGAAGGTAGAAGGTAGAATGTAGAAGATATTCAAGACCTAAGGCAGGCTCCTCCTTAAATAGCCCAAGGAACAAGATCCACGAGATAGATAAGGAAAGAGGCAAAAGATAGAAAAGGAAACAAGATAGAAACATTTCGGCCCGCTTTGGATTCGGCATCACCGCGGTCGCGTCGCTCCCACCGCGCCCGCGCTTTTACGACAGAGAAGAACTTTGTCTCTCGGCAGCCACCGCGGTCGCGGTGGACAATCCGCGGTCGCGGAATCTCGACAGAATCGCTGGTGTCACTTCGGAGGCTGTTTTGACCATCTTCGGCTTGGAATCTGACTTCGGTGTAAAAAGATGAATTGAAGACCTTGCAGTTAGCTTTCCAATGGAACCGGAATCAGCTCAATCCCACCTCTATAGCTCCAGATATAGTCTTCGCAAGCAAGTGGTGTCGCGAAGACAGCTCAAAACGCCTTAAAACTCTTGAATCTTGCATCCTTGTGTCTTCGGCCTAGATATTACAATTACGCACAACTCTAACCTAAACACACTCAATATAACCCTAAAATACAAGAGTTAACCTATACAAAATAGCCCGAATCAAATTCCCCCATACTTAGATCTTGCTCGTCCTCGAGTAAGTTCAAAACAAATATAACAAGTAAGCACATCTAAGATCTCAGGAAATACAAGGGAAGATAAAAACACTCAACTCACAACCGGAACCCAAAATATAGAGAAATCATGAGCATAAAACATGAAAGCTCAACACACACCTCACAACAAGATATAACACTCAAGCTCTAAAAACATGAAAGAGCAACCTAAGACCTACCCAAATCTAACATGAAGCCCCAAAGTCCCCAAGCAAGAATGATCCTAAACACTCATATTTTACCGCTCAATTCTGCTTAGGCGCCCTTTCGGGTTTTCACCTAATCGCTCTTTTCATTTTTCAATAGGGTGTGCTCACAAAAACTCACATCACTCATGAACCTCATATTACCCCAGCCTAATGCTGGTCCGGGTTACTTGCTTATTACCTGAGCCGCCCTTTCGGGTTTTCGACTCATCCCAAGATTTAATATGCCCTTTTTCAATTTTTATGGCTTTTTCTATCTTTTTTCTTTTTCTTTCTTTTTTATTATGCAAAAAGTATGGTGCAAGTGCTCCATGAAAAGAAAAAAATCAAAAACCTGAAGCAAATCTCTAACTAAGCTAACTAGTGTAAGCGAATGCGAGTACTCCTTCCCCCATACTTAAATCCTTCATTATCCTCAATGAAGCAAAGAGAAAGGATAGAAGCAAGGAGAAAGGTATATCAGAAGACTCACAAACGAATGAAGAGAGGTGGAATGGAAGAACTCTTCAAAGGTGGTAGAAGAATGGAAGAAAACTTTGGAATCACCATTCTGCAGGCATACCGCGAGCGCGTTGTGGGTGGCGCGGTCGCGGAAACACGGTAGAGAGCAGAAGTCGTGGGCTGGCAAACCACCGCGGGCGCGGGTGATCAGCCGCGGTCGCGGTACTCATGCAGGGACGAGTTCTTGACTTTGTCTCGAACAATGTGATGTGCAAACAACCTTTGTATCTTGGCTCGTCTCTTGAAAGATGAACAAATACTTGAACTCGAGCCGTGGAGAAGAAGACTCTCGGGGGAACAAAGCTCCCCCATACTTAGGCTTTTACACATAGCCAAAAGAATGGAATTACAAAGGTGGATGGAAAGAATATATAGAAGTGGTGGAAAGATAGAAGATGGAAAAGAATGGATATAGATAGATGGAAGGTATAGAGATAGAATGGGACCAAAAAGTCCTCTTTTTTTTTCTTTCTTTTTTTTTTTTTTTCTTTTTTTTCCTTTTTTTTGTTCTCTTTTTTTTCTTTTTTTTTCTTTTTTTTTCTTTTTTTTTCCTTTTTTTTTCTTTCTAGAACCAGGAGCCTCCCGCGGGCGCGGCATGAGGACCGCGACCGCGGGGGTCTAGTACCTGTACGCCGGGATTCTGCTGGTGGCCGCGGGCGCGGTATGGTTGCCGCGACCGCGGTTTCGCAACAGAACGTCCTTTCGGACCTCGTACCTGCACATTAGTCCGCAAAAAGCAAAAATAACCTAAGCTATGAATCAAAAACAATCTATCTAATCCTTGGGTTGCCTCCCAAGCAGCGCTTTTGTTTAACGTCGATGGCTCGACGTCTTCATGATCGGACATCGTCAATGCCCTGAGCATCAAATCAAAGTCCTGCACAGCTATCTTACAACAGGACACATAGCATATTGATAAATTATCAAGAAATAAGAAATAATTCAAACTCCTTTTTAACCTATCAAACATGCTTGAGCAATTAGGGTGAGATTTTCTAGAGTGAAACCAATTAGGTGATTTATGTGATTTTTCAAAATATTCAGCAAAGCATGCAAATCCCCTAGTTGAATTATCACTATCATGAGGCAAAACATAGAAGAACTCAACACCTACCCTAGCATGCTCAAAGATAGAATCCTTAATGAAAGATTGGCATGTAAGAACAAAATCAGGATCAAAAGATAGAGAAGAAGTGGAATAAAGGATATAGGGATCGTCAAGGCTGACTTCAGGAATCTCCATGGAAGGGGATATGAAATTTTCTGACGGTGAAGAAGAAATCTCCATATCATCATCTCGAACCTCCTCTTGATCCAAACCATCCCAAAATTCACCAAATATCGCCCAATCAACTTCTTCTTTAGTCCTCTCGTTCTGAGTGGATTCTTTCGGCCTTGTGAGAACAAGCCTGGGAGCCAAGTACTTGTGCTTGCGCATCGGCGGACAAACCTTCTTAGAGGCCGCGGGCACGGTTTGCGGGCCGCGGTCGCGGTTCTCCTCCAGGGGAAAATCCTCCGTTTCCTCATCCGAAACAGAAGTTGAGCTACGAGGAAGGTAGTAGGGCCCGTCCACCGTAACACATTCGACGCAAGGGGCACCGAAGACCTCGCGACATGAGTGTCGCGCTCGCCTTTCTCCGGATAATTCGGGGGATGACTCTGGGGTATTTCCGCAGGCGCGCTCAGAGGGACGCGGTCGCGGCCCAGGGGAACGCGGTCGCGGCTCAGGGGAACGCGGTCGCGTCGTCTCCACCGAAGAAAACTCCGTCGGTTCTGTCGAATTTCCGCGGGCGCGGATCTTCGACAAAAGCTAGCTCCTTGACCTCGTCGTCTCGGATTTTACACAAGGACCACCATATTTTTCCAGGATCACCGCCGGGGGCTAGACAAGCTCCTTTGGTCTTGTTAGACACCATTATCTCAGTCAAGATTCATCCCAAGTAAGATGTGACATAAAGCATCCCCAACCCCTATGTCTATAGGAAGGTTGAGCAATTCTTGATGGCACCTAGTGAAGTACGCATGAAAGGGTTCCTCTTGCAACTGACAAAATCTAGGGCAAGACATTAGAATATACAAGTGCGGGCCGTAAGATAGGTCCACACAAAGCCAATAAAAATATTAATACTAGAAAGAAACCAAAATTCCCCGGCAACGGCGCCAAAATTTGACTCGGCTAAAGTCGTCGTGCCAAGATCAAGGATAAATAACCCAAACTACAAACTAGTATAGCAAGTAAGTAAGGAGTCGAACCCAAGAGAACTATGGCTTCTACTATTAATATAATTATCAACCAAAGAAGGGGGGATTGAAGAGAGAAATCTAAACTAAACTAATCTAAGAAACAAAGAACAAACAAACAAACAAATATGGAAGATAGGTTCATTCAAAAGATCCACTCTTTAATAATCACTCGATCATAGATTCATCCATTGATTTCATTCACACCTATGGTTAATTACTATCCTGATCATTAACAATCGCAAGTCCACGGTCCAAGCAATTCTATAACCCTAGGCAAGGACGCTTAACCTAGAATTAGCATAGAGAACAAGGATATGCAGGATATAATATCAAACAATCAAGATACGAGTCAATTGCAAGATAAAACAATCAATTCTCTTCTTAATCCTAGTTGCATAGACAACAGGTCTAGGTTAAGTTGTTTTCACAGATTAGTTTTGTCCACGGTCCAAACCTAATCCAACAATAGAACATCAATCAATTCAATAGGTTCATGACTCCTAGAGAAACAATAAACATTCATAAGATGAAGCACAAGAGAATCAATATTAACCAAAGGATAGAAATCAATTACCAAAATCTCATGATTTAATACATCAGAGCTTCTCCCTTGAACAAACCCAAGGAGACTAGCTCTCCATAACTAAGCTAAAAACCTAACTTGTGGAAGAAGGTAGAAGGTAGAATGTAGAAGATATTCAAAACCTAAGGCAGGCTCCTCCTTAAATAGCCCAAGGAACAAGATCCACGAGATAGATAAGGAAAGAGGCAAAAGATAGAAAAGGAAACAAGATAGAAACATTTCGGCCCGCTTTGGATTCGGCATCACCGCGGTCGCGTCGCTCCCACCGCGCCCGCGCTTTTACGACAGAGAAGAACTTTGTCTCTCGGCAGCCACCGCGGTCGCGGTGGACAATCCGCGGTCGCGGAATCTCGACAGAATCGCTGGTCTCACTTCGGAGGCTGTTTTGACCATCTTCGGCTTAGAATCTGGCTTCGGTGTAAAAAGATGAATTGAAGCCCTTGCAGTTAGCTTTCCAATGGCACCGGAATCAGCTCAATCCGACCTCTATAGCTCCAGATATAGTCTTCGCAAGAAAGTGGTGTCGTGAAGACAGCTCAAAACGCCTTAAAACTCTTGAATCTTGCATCCTTGTGTCTTCGGCCTAGATATTACAATTACGCACAACTCTAACCTAAACACACTCAATATAGCCCTAAAATACAAGAGTTAACCTATACAAAATAGCCCGAATCAAAGAGTCTCCAACATCAAAAGGATACGGAGAAGGATACTCTTCCTTGTTCCTCGGGTCATCATCAATCCTTAGCTCGTCTTGTTGCACTACTCTCTCCAAAAACTCTTGCACTTGCATTTGGTCATTGACTTCCATGGCATTTTCCAAAGGTTCCATCTCTCTAGCAATTTCTACCTCTTCCCTTTTCCGCTTGGCATTCTCCTCCAATTTCAAAATTGTCAAGGCGTCCGGCTCATTCAAGGCTTTGTTAAAGTGAACTCCACCTTGTCTTCTCCAATCTCGAAAGACACCTTCCCATTCTTCACATCAAATTTTGCTCCCGCCGTAGCTAGAAACGGCCTTCCTAAAATGATGGGAACCAAAGGATCTTCCTTCATATCAAGGATCACAAAATCGTCGGGGACGAAGTATTTCCCCACTCTAACCGGGACATCATCCAAAATTCCCGTGGCCTTTGTAGATGAACCATCGGCCATTGTGAGAGACATGTCAACCGGTTCAATCTCACCAAGGTTAGCCCTCTTCCAAATGCTCATGGGCATAACCGATATGCTTGCTCCGAGGTCACACAAAGCTTGGAAACTTTGAGATCCAATTCCCACGGTTATTGCAAATCTCCCGGGGTCTCCAAATTTTTGAGGTAGCTCCAATATTTTCACCTCGTCTTGCATTTCCACTATAGACCTCTTCTTGCTCAAAATTTCTCTCAAGAACTTGGCATATGAAGGCATCTCATTGAGAGTGTCGGTGAACGGTATTGTGATGTTCAACCCTTGCAAAAGCTTCAAGAACCTCTTGAATTTGCCCTCTACAACATCCTGGGGCTTCTTTGATGGGTATGGAAGAGTTGTGCCGCCTTGATTTTTGTTGGGATCGACCTCCTTGGACCGGCTTGGCTCACTCACATCTTTCTCTGCTTGGACCGATGTAGGCTCCACGTCGGGCCCGATGTTCTGGTCCTCGATCTGGGGGTAGAGTGGTGTCTGGGACGTCGGTCCGACTTCAGGGCATGTCGGGCCCGACTTCCTCTCTTCCTCGGTCCTAGGCAGAGGACCTCTTCTGAATTCTGGCTTGATATCCTGGCACGTCGGGCCCGAGTTGCTGGGTAACTCGGTCCGACTCTCTTCCCTTGGCTTCGACACATGTGGCTCGGGTAGACTCTGACCACTCCTCAACCCAATAGCTCGGACTTCATTTTGTTGTTGTGGGGCACGGGGATTCTCCTCGGGTCGGCCCGGGAGTCTCCCATTCTCTCTCAGAAGTTGAGTTGCTATGTGAACAAATTGGTTGTCCACTTGTCTTCTCCATACACCAAACTCCTTGAATTGAGTGCTCACCTCATCAACTCGCCTTTCAACATTAAAGAATTGAGTCTTCAAATCCTTGAACTCGCCCCTCATCTCTTGTGCCCATTGTGGAGTTTGTTCATAGAACCCCGGAGGTCGGTATGGTGGTTGGGCCCTTAGCTCGTTTTGGTTGTAGGTGTTGTTGTAGCCATTAGCTTGGCCTTGATTCCACCGTCCATTTCCTCCATTGCCTTCGTTGTTGAAGTTGTTTCTCCCTCCATAGTTTCTTTGAACAAAGTGTGCCTCCTCAATTTGCTCGGCCAAACGAACTTGGCGTTCATTGGGACACGCTTGTGCATTGTGCTTGAAAGATCCACATTCTTCACATGCCCTTGAGGTTTGCTTGAGATGAGCCATTTGCCTCCTCATTTTAGTCAACTCATCCTCAAGGAATTGAAGTCTCACATCCTTGTCGACCTCCTCACTCTTCGGGTCATAGAGCCTTCTTGTACCATCTCCTTGAACTCTTGCCTCCTTGTTGACTTGACTCACTCCGTGCATAGCTTCGTAGTTGGAGAGTTTATCAAGTAACTCCCATGCTTGATCCGGTGGCAAATCGATGAACCCACAATCGGTGTGAAGATTCAACTTGTCCTTGGTAGCGAGGTTGATTCCTCGGAAAAATATGTCTTGGAGAACATATGGTTGTTGCCCATGCGTTGGACATTGCCTCAACATTTCCTTGAACCGATCCCAAGCCTCAAAGAGTGGCTCGTTGGATCCTTGTTGGAAACTTGCTATCTTCCTTCTTAGCTCCGTTGTTTTTGTTGGTGGGAAGAACTTCATCAAGAATGCTTCGTTAGAGCCCGCCATGTTGTGATGGATAGAGGAGCTTGGCTCTCTAGCCAATGTGCCGCTTTGCCTCCTAACGACCATTTGAAAGCTTTGAGTAACACATACTCTAGTGTTGGATCGTAAGTCTTTAATGAAGGCGTCCTTAACTGGGTTAAGGACGTCCTTTAGTGCAGCGGAAAATAGACTTAACAGGAAACAAGATAAGAAAATAAACACGAGTATTTATAGAGGAACCTCACTAAGACCAACTAGTCTTATGGGTAAACCTCTACCTCTGTTGGAGGATTTTCAATAGCCGTCCCTTATCTTATTGAGAGTGAGTCCTTACAACTTAGGCGAGTCGTTACACTTCTCTGAGCTAAGCGTCCGTCCTTAGTCTCACTAGTAACACTCCTTTCAACCTAACAAGTAACCTAACACTCTTAGCTATAAGGAAGCTATCACTCACGTCTCTCACGGTTCGTTGTGAGAGACAAACTACAACTCTAATTGATTTGTGGTTTGTTTTGGATTTGATGTGGTTGGACTTTCTTTCTCTTGCTTCAAGCTCACTTGATCTTCTCGATCTTCGTTGATGTTCTTGAATGCTTCGGGAGAGCTTGAGAGAAAGTCTTCAAAGTCCACCGACGCTATGCATACCCTTGGGAGGGTATTTATAGCGAAAGTGGTTCTTGTCCTCTAGCATCCTCTGAGACTTGGCAGGATCCTTGGGCTTTGATCAACGGTGCGATGAGCCTCTTGAGGAAGTCAACTCTGTTGACGCTTGGGAAGCCTCCGCGTGGGCAGGGGACCATCGCTGGGAAAGCGACGTCTTTGGCATTGTCTACACGTGCCCAGACAAAGGAAACTTCCTTCTGAGGACTAAGGCCGGACGATGATGTAATCATGTTGGGGCGGCCTTGATTTGAATTTGAACCTCGTCCGTATTTTGGCGCGCGTCCCTTCTTGATGAGGACGCCGTCCTATCTTCGCAGGAACTTCGCCAATTACGTTCAGCGTTGGAGGTTCTGATGACTTGCGTCCCTACAGCTTAGGGACTGCCGTTCACTTGTTGTCCTTTTCGCTCATGTGCGTCCACTGGACTTACCTGAGATCAACACTTGGACAACTTATCAAATACTTTTGAGTTTGTCATTATCAAAACAAGGGACGATCATTATTGGTTTAAATATTAATGACTGTCGTCCTTAATATCGTCCCAACAATTTCCCCCTTTTTGATGATGACAAACTCTTTCAAATAATGCGCACAGAAGTAAAGCTTTTAGCATGAGAAACTACACTTGATTTGCTTTTCAGCTTAGGTTGACATGCAACACATTCTTTTAAGTGCGTTCTAATTTATTCCTAACTAGCGTCCTTTGGACTTGGCCGAAATTCCCCCTAAACACATGCTTTCTATGACAACTTAAAGACAATCGCATCTCTGCAAAACTATACTTCCCCCTTTTGGCATCATCGAAAAGGAGAACAAGTCGAAAAGCAGGCAAGCACAAAGTCATAACTAAAGTAAAGAACGCTTAGACAAAATGAAGCACAAATGTAGTGAATGGCATTCAGAATGAGAAAAGAGTACGTTCATTACAGACATTCACAAATGGTGTTCGAAACGGGGACAGCGTCCCATTTTCTTAACAAAAACTCAAGAAAAGATAAATTGTTTCAGGGTTAGAGAAGGGGGAGGTAATCATTTGCGTGGACGCTTGCCAAGGGCCTTGAGGTGTTGCTCCTGAAGATGGTTGTTCTGTGCAAGAAGCTCGTTGTTGCACTCAAGAAGTTCTGTGTGGACGTGAAGGGTGTCGTGAACCTGTTGAATCAGATCTATCATCATGCACTGGTTCTCGATCATCATGCCCATCAGAGACTTTGTAGAGTGCTTCTCGGCCTCATCAGGGACGCTCATACGATCGAGCTCGTCCTCTTCATCAGCAGCGTCCTCAGTTGGCGTCCCAACTACTTGAACATTTTCAGCTTCGGGATCGCCTTCCCCAGTTTCAGCAGCAGCAGCAGCTTGAGCTCTCCTCTCAGCTTTGGCTTTCCGCTCAGCCTCTTTCCGTTCCTTTTCCATTTGGCGCTTGACGGACGGGAGGGGCTCATCACACCTGAGTTTTCCAACTGGAGGGAGTGTGATTTGCCTGACGTCCCAATGAATGCCAAAGGAACGCTCTTGTTTAGGAGCATAGAGCCCTTGCTGCTTCAGAATTTGCTTGACCAGGCCGGGGAAGGAAAGAGAGTGCCTGCCTCTTGTGCACTTGCCCATATGTTCCAAGATTACCCGGGGCAAGTTTATCGGCTTGCGTTCCAAGAAGGCGTCCAAGAGAATGCTATCAGTTATTTGAACAATGGACTTCTTCTCTTGGCGGGGGACGACCATGCGCACAATGAAGTGGTGCGCAAGGACGCCCGTCTTGGTGTGGCAATGAGCGACTCTGTCCTTAGCAGCTGGCTGTCTCCCATTGAATATTCTGTTGAGGATTTCGTCCTGGGAGAAGCGGGCAAAGTTCTTGCAAGGCAGATCATGCAGTGAATCCGGAGGAGAAGGACACAGGCCTAGCATTTTGCGGACGGTGCCCTCAGCAACGGAATACTCGTCCCCATCTATTTCAAAAGTCCCCTGAGGCTTCCCGTTTACTTCTGTGATTTCGAACTTGGAGTAGAAACGGAGAACCTCATCAGGGTCAACATCAGCGGCCTCAGCGCCCAAGTGCGTCCATCCCTGGAACTCCAGAAGGTCCAAGAACTCTTGGCGCTGGTTCTCTGCCAGAAACTGGGCTGTGAAGAGAAGCGGTGAGAGGATTTTCTTGAAGCGTTTCTGCTTGGAGCCATTGCTCACGATCACTTCATCACCCGCGTCTTCTTCATCTCCATCTCCCTCCTCGTCCTCAGGTTCATCATCCTGGGGAGGGGCGTCCTCTTCATCGGAGGCTTCGTTCCTTTGTTCTTGGAACTCAACCATTGCCGTGTCCTCAGCAGTGGACACCTGTTCAGTGGGAGGCGCGTCCACCGCTGGAGTCCTTGCCAAGGACTCTGTAGGGACAGTTGGAGGAGGCGTCCCTTTAACTTGAGCAGCTTCCTCGACGGCCGGAGCAGGCGGAGGAGGAGGAGTTGAAGCTCTAGGAGGAGAGGGAGTAGGAGTGCGGATCTTAGCTTTAGTGGGGGGAGCGGATGAAGTGTTGGGCGGAACCACTGAGGAACGTCCTTGGCCTGGACCTGTACTGGAGGAACGTCCTTGGCCTGGACCTGAGGAGCGTCCTCTACCCTTGGAGGAGGTGGAGGGAGTTGACGAAGGTCCTGCATACTCGCTTGGATCGCCTTCTCAACGGCTTCCTTTTCTGCTAGCTCTTGCTCTTGGCGCGCCTTCTCCTCTTTTTCCAGTTGAATTTCGGAGAGGCGAATGGCGGCCATTTCTTCATCTGTGACGCCCTCAAGTTGAGCAAAGGACTTGAGGCGTCGCTTTGGGGCGGGAGGAGGGGAGGAAGGGACTGGCTTTGGTGGAGAGGAGGAAGGGCCTTTAATTTGGAGCGATTTGGACGGAGGGGGAGAGGAAGGCCTTTTGCGTTTCTGGGAAGGGACGGAGCCCGCAGGAGCCACAACAAACTCCATTATATCCGGGAGCAGTTTGGCGAGCTCGTCCACGGTTCCACCAAAGGAGTCAGAAATGATTCCTGGCCCCATGAACGGTGGGTTGGTGTGATTGGTTTCTTTGAGACGGGGTTGGACGTAGGTGACCATGAAGTAGTGGAGGAGTCTTTGGATTTTGGGAGGATGTTCATGAGTGGACGCCCTCAGACAGATGTTAGCGAGCCTCCTTGGCTCTTTTTCAAACCAGTCCTCAATGAGAGGGTCAAGGGGAGGACGGCGTTTGGGTTGGGACGGAAGTCTAAAAACGGCGCCTTTACCGGCGTTCCCTTGGTCTGGCTCAGGCTCGGATTTGAAGGGCTTCTCCAGAAATGAGAACCTCTTCTGTTGGGACTTGGATTGAGAGCGGGGTTGTTGTCGTTGTGGTGGAGGTTGGGAGCGAAGGGGCTGGGGAGGGGTGTTGGAATGGCGGCGTTGGGTGGACTGGGATGAAGAATGGTGGCGAGGGGGTTCTTGGCGGCCGGAGGGTCTGCCTCTGGACTCCATTAAGGACCGACCTTTCACCGGAGGAGATTTTGAGGAGGAGGGGTTTTTCGCCGCCGACGATGGTGAGGGGTTTGTTGAAGCTCTTGTGTTGGCCATTTTTGAGATGGTTTAAATAGAGGAGGATTAGGGTTTGGAGAGAGATTTCGGGATGCGTTTGAAGATTGTAAAGATCTTTGAGAGATTTCTATAAGTGTGCAAACAACAGATGAGCGAAGAAAGGTTTTCGGAATGCACAGGTGGGTATTTATAGGAAGAAGACGAAGTTGGACGGTCAGGGGTAACATGGTCTTTACACTCGGCTTCCTCCACCCGCCTTCCCACACGTGGCTTTCTTCTTTACTAAGAAACACAGCTGTTGAGCACTGTTCGTGCGTATCCCGAGATCTTCGCTGAAGCTTCTCGAAGACGGTTCATCTTCCCAAATTCAAACATTCAAACTTCTCACAACTGCAAAGGACTCCAAGCTGGCGTCCTATCAACACAACACTACACACCACTGAACTGAACCACGGCGTCCCAGACACTGTTCTCAACCTCTGAACTTAGAACTCTGTACGGACAACTCTCAGCTCTTAACATTCGTCCCCTTGATCACTTAGAACCATTTTTGAAAATCAAGCAAGTACGTCCCATAAAGATAAAACAAAGAACGCTCATAGGACGCGTTTGCAAGATTCTCGGCCTGGGTAAGCTTAGAGTTCCCATCATTTCGGCTTGTAATGAGGGTAGGGTGATCAGGGATACTCTTGAGATGAAAAGCGAAATGAATACCATTCAAAAACACAAGTGAAAAAACATATCTTAGACTAGCGTCCTTTAAAGATGACTTTAAATGCATGACACACTTTAAGACAAGATCTCAACAAAACATAGCCAATCATAGAGGGAGTAATAGAACGGGACTTGATCATTTAAAAGTTATCATCCCCAAAAGCAACCGGAGGTGCTCGAAGGGACGTCTATCAAGTGCTTTTGTGAAAATATCGGCCACTTGGTCCTCAGTCCTAACATGATCCACTCTAATTAATCCAAGTTCAACATTATCACGAAGAAAGTGATGTCTTATATGAATATGCTTCGTCTTAGAATGATGAACAGGATTTTTGGCAATACTTATAGCGCTAGTGTTATCACACAAGATAGGGACTGTGTTGAGGAACGTACCACAATCTTCAAGTTGGTACTTGATCCATAGGACTTGCGAGCAGCACGAAGTAGCAGCAACGTACTCAGCTTCTGCGGTTGAGAGTGCCACGGAGTTTTGCTTTTTGGATCCCCAAGATACAAGGCACGAGCCCAGGAATTGAGCCATTCCTGAGGTGCTCTTCCTATCCACCACATGGCCAGCGTAATCTGCGTCAGAGTACGCTACCAGGTTTAGGGACGTCTTTCTGGGATACCATAGGCATAGGTCATCCCGTCCTTTGAGGTATCTGAAGATTCTCTTCACTTCTTGCATGTGGGACTCCTTTGGATTTGCTTGGAAGCGAGCACATAAGCACACAGCGAACATGATGTCGGGACGACTTGCCGTTAGGTATAGCAAGGATCCTATCATTCCTCTGTAGAGCTTTTGATCTACACTCTTGCCTTCTTCATCAGCATAAAGGCGAGTGTTGGGGGAGATGGGAGTATCAATGGGTTTCGATGAGTTCATCCCATATTTCTCGAGCATTTCACGGATGTATTTTTGTTGATGAATGCGCGTCCCATCTTTAAGCTGAGTGATTTGGAGTCCCAAGAAGAAGTTGAGTTCTCCTATGAGGGACATCTCAAACTCACTACTCATCAAGTTCTTGAATTCCTCTACAAGTTTCATGTTAGTGCTTCCAAAGACTATGTCATCGACATAGACTTGGACAATCAAGACATCTTTAAGGACTTTCTTTAAGAAGAGTGTTTTATCAATGTTACCTCGTGTGTACCCGTTGGACAAGAGGAAGGACGCAAACCTATCGTACCATGCACAAGGGGCTTGCTTGAGTCGATAGAGTGCCTTGTCCAAGAAGTACACATGATCAGGGTGATCAGCGTCCTCAAATCCTGGTGGTTGAGCGACGTACACTTCTTCTTTGAGCTTGCCATTGAGGAAGGCTGTTTTGACATCCATTTGAAAAAGCTTGAACCCTTTGTGAGCGGCATAGGCGATAAGAAGGCGAATGGCTTCAATTCTGGCAACAGGAGCAAAGGTCTCATCATAGTCGATTCCTTCCTCTTGTCTATAGCCTTGAGCCACAAGCCTTGCTTTATTTCTTGATACACGACCACTCTCATCAAGCTTGTTCCTGTAGACCCACCTCGTCCCTATTATGTTTTTGTTTCTTGGACGAGGGACGAGGGTCCAAACCTTGTTCCTTTCAAACTGATAAAGTTCTTCTTGCATGGCTTGAATCCAATCAACATCCTGAAGTGCCTCCTTTATGTTCTTAGGTTCAATTAAGGACACAAAGGCGTTGAAGGCACAGAACGCTATGTTGGCATTATGGGACTGATTCACAACTGATCTTGTTTGAACTCCTTTTGACATGTCTGAGATGATTTGATCTGTTGAATGAAGTCTTGAAAGAATGGATCCCTTATGAATATTGTCCTTTGTAGGAGTACATCTAGGGTCCGTCCAGTCAGATTCATCGGAGTCAAACCCGTCGTCTTCATTGAAAGGCTCAGAGTGTTCCCCCTCAGGTTGAGCGTCCACTTCTTGACGCTGTTCACCTTGAAGACTTGATTCAGCACCATCGAGTTAACCTGGTGATTCACTCCGAGAGAGAATTTCCTGAGCAGCACTGGGGACTTCCACTGAGACTTCTTCAGGGTTTTGAAAAGCGTCCTTAGGAACATAGTATTTTCCAGAGGACCCAAGGTCAACTTCATCGTCGGAGTCATCCTGCTGATTAGAGTATGAGCGATCTTTCCCACTTGATTTTTCTTTGTGAGAGGCACTTTCCTTGAACACAACATGGATGCTCTCCTTAAGCCTTAGAGTTCGTTTATTGAAAACTCTATACGCTTTACTGGTGAAGGAGTACCCAAGGAATATAGCTTCGTCACTTCTTGCATCAAACTTTCCAAGTCTCTCTTTATCATTGTTGTGAACAAAGCATTTGCATCCAAAGACTTTGAGATAGTCGATGCGAGGCTTTCTTCCGTTCAGCAACTCATAGGACGTCTTTTTCAGTAAAGGACGGATCATGGCTCGATTGACAATGTAGCACGCTGTAGCAATAGCTTCCGCCCAAAAGTACTTGGGGACGCTATTAGCTAAAAGCATAGTTCTTGCCATATCCTCCAGCGTCCTATTCTTTCTTTCCACCACTCCATTTTGTTGAGGAGTCCTTGGAGCTAAGAAGTTGTGAGAGACTCCATGTTGATCACAGTAGGCCACGAACTCTGAGTTTTGAAACTCCGTCCCATGATCTGATCTTATGGATTTGAGAGGCGTCTCAAGCGCAACTTCCACTTGTTTGATGAAGACTTTGAATGCGTTGAAGCAATCTGTTTTTGAAGCTAAGAAAAGAACCCAGGTGAATCGAGAATAATCATCTACAAGAACGTAAATGTACCTCTTTCCACCATAGCTCAGTGTCTTCATTGGTCCACAAAGATCCATATGGAGAAGTTCCAAAGGTTTCTTTGTGCTGACCTCGTTCTTTGACTTAAAGGACGTTCTTGTTTGCTTTCCTTTGATACAGGCTTCACACTGTTCAATTTTCTCAGGATCAATTTGGGGAAGACCTTTCACAAGATTTCTTTGATGAAGCTTGAGGATTGTTCTTGGTCCAGCATGGCCAAGACGGCGATGCCAGAGGTCAGCGTCCTCCTTTGACACAGATAAGCACAACTCAGATTTTGGCTTGAATTCCTGATTGAAGATGTAGACATTGTTCTTTCGGACTCCTTTGAGGACGACTTTGTTTGATTTCTTGTTGATGACGAGGCACTCCTTTGAGTCAAATGTAAATAGGTTTTCACCTTGATCACACATTTGAGAGACGCTCAGGAGGTTGAAGCCAAGTCCTTCAACAAGGCTAACATTTGTCGCTTTGATGGACGGATTGAGAATAGCAGTTCCCGTCCCTTTGATCTTTCCTTTGCCCTTGTTGCCAAACGAGACAGTTCCTCCCGTGGCACTACTTTGGATAGAAGTGAGATGGATCTGGCTTCCTGTCATATGATTTGAGGCGCCACTATCAATGATCCATGGGCGTCCCCTCACTTCCACCTGCCAAGACAGAGTTAGTGTTTGGTGACCCAGGCAAGGTGTTCCTTACCTGGTTCGTTACAGAAATAGAACTCTGGTTCTGGCATATAGTCACTTATATTCACGTCATTTGAAATAGCATGCTTTCGGAAAGAACTCTTAGAACGTCTAGGACGTCTAGGATTTGCCTTAGGGATGGACTTGTTATTTTCAATGTTAGTCCTAACAGCTTTGCCACTTTCAATGTCGTTCTTCAGTTTCAAGCATTCAAATTTAAAGTGATCCCCTTTTCCACAATACCAACACGTCCTATAGTAAGTACCAAGGTAGTACTTCTTGTGGGGACGTTGGATTTTGTTCTCTTTCATTCTTTGAGGGTTACAGACTTTCGAACCCTTCCCCTTGGCTATTTTCTTATAAATCCTATGACTGGTGGAGTTAGTGTAGTAGTCCTTTTGACCTTTCTCTCCACTTTCTAGGACTCTGATTCTTTCAAGGAGATTCTTGGTCTTTTCCTTTTCCAATTCAAGTTCTGAAGTTTTGCTTGCCTCAAAGTCGCTAGGGAGGGAGTTCCTGGAGTCAGACTCATAGCCTAGTCCTCTCTTGGCTGGGACAAACACTATTGGTCTAACTTCCTCAACTACAGGACTCTTTCCTAACACTTTTACTTCTTCCCTAAGCTTGGCGTTCTCTAGTTTAAGGCACATCACTTCAGTTTTCAGAGACTTAGTTTCTTCACGTGAGAGCTCTAGTTGCAAAGACACTGTAGCACAGTTCTCACATTCAACCAGAATATTTTCATTTTCAAGTTCAAGTTCATCCATTCTATGTTGCATGATCACACTTTCTTCCATGATTTTGCCAATGAGTTTAATAAGTTTGGACTTAGAACAATTTTCTAAAGAAGTCATCATGGATTCACGAGTTACCTCTTGTTCCCTTTCAGGAGCGTCCTCTTCAAGAACTGGGGCGTCCTCCACAGCCATGTACGCCACTTGTTCATTATCTGAGGCGTCCTCGATGGCTATGTACGCCGCTGGTCCTTCAGGTTCTTCATCATCCGAACTCACATTATCCCATGCGGAGTCGCACGCTCCCAAGAGGGCCTTCATCTTCATTTCTTTTAAGTTTAGTCCTGTAGTACACTTTTTCGCAAAGTGTCCTTTCTTGTTACACTTGTAGCAAGTAAGTTCCTTCATTTCTGCCTCTGTATACTTGGGACTCTCCTTTTTGTAAGGCATCTTGTATTTCTTGAAATCTCTGGTCCTTTTACCCCATAAGCGGGCAACCTTGTGTAGAAGGGCAAGCTCTTCCTCTTCTTCGAGTTGTTCCTTAGTTTTGCTTTCCTTTTCTCTTAGAGCTTGTGCACGCATCCTTTCACGATTCTCATTTTTTTTTGCTTCCACCATTAAAGCAAGTTCTCTTTGGTGACGCAGATACTCATCGTACTCTGGGGTTGATGACATCAAGGCGAGATCTGTCTGAGGGTTCCTAGCTAATTCAGCCATATCAGCTTCCCTTCTTGCTTCATAGCCTCTCAGCTTCCCATAGATCTCTTCCATATCCAGGGTCTTGTTGGCTGTATTCTCCTTGAACGTAGTCCTATCAAAATTCCATTTCCCTGTAAGACCATCAATGACTACTCCAACTCTGTTCCTCATTGAGATTTCAGCTTCTGGGATGCCCAAATTTTGCATCTTGGTCACAAGAGCTTCAAAGCGGTATGAATAGTCCTTGACAGTTTCATTAGGCAGCATTCTGAAGGCATAGAACTCTCGTTTGATCTCAAGCTTAACGTCTTCCTTCATCTCCGCCGTACCCACATGGTACTTCTCAAGAGCTTCCCATTGTAGTTTGGCCGTTGCCAAATTGCTAACTCGGGTGGCGTCCCTCTCGCAAAGGGACGCTTGAAGGAAGCATATTGCCTTAGCGTTTGTTTCCAAAAGCTTGAACTCGTCAGGACCCCACTCGTCCTCTTTATCTTTCTTGTCATCAGGGACGACAAGGTCACCCTTCAAGATCACTCTCCAGCATTGATAATTCTGACTTCTGCAAAAGTTCTCGAAGCGGATCTTCCAGCGGTTGAAGTTGCCGTCCGTCAGGCGAGGAGGCTTCACAAAGGAGATTCCAATAGGTTCCATGTCCATCTTGTACCTGCAACTCAACAAAATCTAGAGCGCCTGCTCTGATACCAATTGTTGGATCGTAAGTCTTTAATGAAGGCGTCCTTAACTGGGTTAAGGACGTCCTTTAGTGCAGCGGAAAATAGACTTAACAGGAAACAAGATAAGAGAATAGACACGAGTATTTATAGAGGAACCCCACTAAGACCAACTAGTCTTATGGGTAAACCTCTACCTCCGTTGGAGGATTTTCAATAGCCGTCCCTTATCTTATTGAGAGTGAGTCCTTACAACTTAGGCGAGTCGTTACACTTCTCTGAGCTAAGCGTCCGTCCTTAGTCTCACTAGTAACACTCCTTTCAACCTAACAAGTAACCTAACACTCTTAGCTATAAGGAAGCTATCACTCACGTCTCTCACGGTTCGTTGTGAGAGACAAACTACAACTCTAATTGATTTGTGGTTTGTTTTGGATTTGATGTGGTTGGACTTTCTTTCTCTTGCTTCAAGCTCACTTGATCTTCTCGATCTTCGTTGATGTTCTTGAATGTTTCGGGAGAGCTTGAGAGAAAGTCTTCAAAGTCCACCGACGCTATGCATACCCTTGGGAGGGTATTTATAGCGAAAGTGGTTCTTGTCCTCTAGCGTCCTCTGAGACTTGGCAGGATCCTTGGGCTTTGATCAACGGTGCGATGAGCCTCTTGAGGAAGTCAACTCTGTTGACGCTTGGGAAGCCTCCGCGTGGGCAGGGGACCATCGCTGGGAAAGCGACGTCTTTGGCATTGTCTACACGTGCCCAGACAAAGGAAACTTCCTTCTGAGGACTAAGGCCGGACGATGATGTAATCATGTTGGGGCGGCCTTGATTTGAATTTGAACCTCGTCCGTATTTTGGCGCGCGTCCCTTCTTGATGAGGACGCCGTCCTATCTTCGCAGGAACTTCGCCAATTACGTTCAGCTTTGGAGGTTCTGATGACTTGCGTCCCTACCGCTTAGGGACTGCCGTTCACTTGTTGTCCTTTTCGCTCATGTGCGTCCACTGGACTTACTTGAGATCAACACTTGGACAACTTATCAAATACTTTTGAGTTTGTCATTATCAAAACAAGGGACGATCATTATTGGTTTAAATATTAATGACTGCCGTCCTTAATATCGTCCCAACATCTAGCATCTCCTCATCCGTCGAGATAGTCTCACACATATCCTTGAACCGCTTCACATGCTCAATCGGGCACTCATTCGGTCGTCCCTCAAATTGGTCCCTCTTGATAAGTGATATGAATTGAGTCTTGATGTCGAAGTTCTTTGAAACCTCCGGCAAGACAATGGCCGGCTCCGGCACCTTCAACTCCGGATGCATGTATTGGCGTGCATTCCGGGGTTGGGTGTTGAGTTGAGCCTCCAATCTCAACCTTTGCTCACGCTCTCTCCTTGCCTTGGCTTCCCGGTTTTCCATCTCAAGTTGCATACGAGCCATATCGGCCCTCATCCTAGCAATCTCATCAACTTGTTGTGCTTGGTTCTCCATTCTCTTCTTCTTTCGAGCTCCTTTGATGATGCTCTCCGGATCACACAAAAAATCGAACTCAAGTGTTCCTCGGGTGGAACGAGCTCGCATACACCTATAAGCAAAGAAACAAACAAAACCAAATCAAAACAAACAAGGGGTTTGGGCTAATCCCTCACCCAAATCACTACCAAATCAAAGACTCAACAAAAGAGGTACCTCAAACAAGTAGAACTCCCCGGCAACGGAGCCAAAATTCTGATCGGTCCGGATTGGGGGGTCAAAATTCAATTAAAAACCGAACCCCGTAGTAGTACAAGGGTAGGGTGTCGAACGCTCGGGAGTTCGTGCGTTGAGTGTACCAAAAAGACTCAAAATAAGGAAAGAAAGGGTAAAACAAGGAAAATCAAAGAGAACAACTCGGGACCGACATGGGTCACTTCGGCCCGAGAAGGATCGACGAAGGTTTTGCACGGGACCGACACAGATTGAAGTCGGGCCCGAGGTCTGAGAACGTCGGACTAAGCAATAGGAGAGGTCGGTCTTGGGTTTTTGGGTTCCTTCCCTAACTAGATGTGGGTAATTCCACCCCAATTCAGCTAATGAGTGTTGATCCTCGTGAGATCAAGGTTGTTTGCCTTCGATCCCGCCACTCTACACATCGACCCTAGGGAGATTGATTTCCCTTTCGATGCAAGGTCAAGTGATGGCAATAAGTTGCTTTCACTCACTCTTGCCAATCACAAGCCCTTGATCCCTTGCTTTCACAAGAGATTGTAGCTCTATGTAGAGAGGATTCCTAGATCAAACACTCAAGGCTATGGAATTGGGGGTTCACACCCAAACCTAGCTAGGGGTTTCCCCCATAGCCCAAGACTATGGAATCTACTCCATGAGACAAGAGTAAAAAGCAATCAAAGGACAAAGAAAACAAGTCTCAATCATCAATCCCAAATCAAAGCCAAATTTCATTCAATTCAAAGGGTATTCACAAGATCCAAACTCAAATCCACATATTGCTAAACAAAACAAGTTCAAACTCACAAATCCTTCCTAGATCTAGCTAACCTCCACCGATTTCTCCTCTTCTTCTCCTCTCCTTTCTTCCTCCTTGCTCTTCAAGTCTTCTTTGAGCCTTTGAGAGTGATTAGTTGTGTCTAAGCTTGGATCATCCTCTAATTGTTGGTGTCGTCACCCGCGATCCAAGTTAGGATGACGTGTCATGTAATTGAAACAAGTGAAAAACCAATACGTATAAGTATAGAAGGTCGATATTTATAAGATGCGTGGTTAAGAATGAAAGGCTATCTTTTGGCATCATAATAGAAAAATTGTAATCAAACAAGGATAAAGGCGAGATTTGAACTTTTTAGAAGAGAGAAGCAAAACACGGAATGAATTGTGAGATAAGGGAACGAGGAAACCAGTATATGAAGGATGGAAGACGTGATCCGGAAGGATCGACTTGACCGTTTGCGTCCAGGTTGCTAAGTACTGGTCCGATCCGCCTTGTTGTTGCTTAGAGGCTCTTTAGCGACCAACAATGAACGATTGGCTTGCCTTGCTTCCCTTGACAAACCACCAGATTGTACTCAATTATTAGCATGAGGTTTTCATAATTAAAATATAGAAACGTAATATAATGAATTGAATGGGAAAAAGAATTCTCCCTGATCTGGAAATTTGACGAGGAGATAACGAAGCACATGGGTTTGATGTTTGCAAATCAAACCCTAGTATTGCATCATCCCCTGCTTTGGTTTTGATGGTCACCGATGCTGGTATAACGATCGCCTCACTCCCGGCTTCGCTGATCGCTCGAAACTTCTTCGGAACTTCTTTGGGACTTTTTCGGAGTTCTGCCATCTCTTCGTCCCGCGATCTGGTGCTTTGATTTTCGTGATTTCTGTTGTTCCCGTAGCGAGAGGGTCAGGATGGGTGTTTTCCAGTCCCGATATTGTGTCTTTCGATCAAGAAAGGTGGAGACTTTAGTCCCTTCATGATTGTATCGATCTTCGGCCCCACGGTGGGCGCCAAATTGTTTGAACCAAAATTTACCCAAGGAAGAACTTTGGCTTAAATCGGGCCTAGATCGAAATAAATCAAAGTGAAGGACGAAAATCATGTTTGTATTGGTGAGAAAAGCGTATGAACGTGTAAAAACATGGTACCCCGTTCTAGGGTTTACAATGGATGCATGAAGGTATGACCCCCCTTCTAGGGTTTACAGTGCATGCCTCTGGCGAGGGCTATGGTGTGTGATCTGATGTGATATGCTATGATCCTCCATCTATCCTCCCCAATTTCGTGGGTTTACATAGATATTTATAGACAAATAGTAGGAATTCTATCTTATACAAGGTATAAATCTATCTTAACCAACAAGTCTTCCGGAAAATCTATCTTATATATTGGATATTCTTTATCTTGTCAGGCAGCGAATATCATATATCAGAAGATATCTTGGAAAGATCCTATCTTGTTGCATCGGATCTATCTTCTTTAACTGACTTTCCTTTCACCGCAAGTCTTGTCTTACTCTGAAGAGGTAGCAAAGAAGTACCACTTAGGTCCTGATACTTCTTTGGCTCTGGCTAGGTATTGATACTTCTTTGACGCTTCTTTGCCTAAAATCTTGGTCGAACAGTACCTTGTAGCTGTAAGGCATTGGGACTTCTTTGGTACTGGGTTGCTTCCTGCTTGGATTATTTCTGGGTCCAACAGTGGGTTAGTTCCATAAACACATTCAAATGGAGTTAACTTAGTAGCTGAGTGCATTGTTCTATTGTAAGCAAACTCCACATGAGGTAAAGCTTCTTCCCACAGTTTCAAATTCTTCCTAATGACAGCCCTAAGGATAGTGGCTAAAGTCCTATTAGTCACCTCAGTTTGGCCATCGGTTTGGGGGTGGCTAGAAGTAGAAAATAACAGTTTAGTTCCTAACTTAGCCCATAAAGTCCTCCAAAAATGACTAAGGAACTTTGTATCCCGATCACTCACAATGGTTTTTGGCAGGCCATGTAACCTAACAACTTCTCTAAAGAATAGGCTAGCAACATTAGAAGCGTCATCAGTTTTATGGCAAGCTATAAAATGAGCCATCTTTGAGAAACGATCAACAACAACAAAAATCGAATCTCTCCCCTTCTTAGTCCTAGGTAATCCCACTATGAAATCCATGCTAATGTCCTCCCAAGGGGCTGAGGGTACAGGCAAAGGACTATATAAACCATGGGGCATCAATCTAGATTTAGCCTTTAAACATTCAATGTATCTTTTAACCATGTTTTCTACATCTCTAAGCATGTGAGGCCAATAAAAATGAGCATGCAGCATGTGATAAGTTTTATCTCTACCAAAGTGTCCCATTAATCCTCCCTTATGGGCTTCTTTAGTCAAAAGCAATCTCAAAGAACATCTTGGTATGTAAACCTTATCAACACGAAAGAGAAAACCATCAAACAAGTAGAACTTATCTAAGGCTCCCTTATCTACACAAGTCTTATATATGGCACCAAAATCAGGATCATCTACATATAACTCCTTAATGTATGCAAATCCAAGAACACGAGAGTCTAATGTAGTTAACAAGGAATGACGCCTAGAAAGTGCGTCGGCCACAGCATTATCTTTTCCCTTTTTGTATTTGATAACATAAGGAAATGTTTCTATGAATTCCATCCATCTACCATGTCTCCTATCTAATTTGTCCTGACTTTTAAAATGCTTCAAAGATTCATGGTCAGTTTTTAAGACAAATTCTCTAGGCCATAGGTAGTGTGACCAAGTCTTAAGAACTCTAAACAAGGCATATAGCTCTTTATCATAAGTAGAGTAATTGAGACATGCACCTTTCAACTTTTCAGAAAAGAAGGCAATAGGCTGACCTTCTTGCATGAGGACGTCGCCAATACCAATTCCACTTGCATCACATTCGACCTCAAATGGCCTGGTGAAATCCGGCAAGGATAACAATGGGGCTTGCGTCAATTTGAGCTTCAGGGTGTTGAAGGCTCTCTCCTGGGCATGTTCCCACTTAAATTCACTTCTCTTCTTGGTGA
Organism: Polygonum aviculare; assembly: GCA_934048045.1. Classification (NCBI taxonomy): domain Eukaryota; kingdom Viridiplantae; phylum Streptophyta; class Magnoliopsida; order Caryophyllales; family Polygonaceae; genus Polygonum; species Polygonum aviculare. Next base: position 26,638,926 of record OW204024.1, on the reverse strand, counting down.
TCTCAGTCAAAGGGGCAGCAATGGTGCTAAAATCTTTGACAAAGCGCCTATAAAAGCTCGCCAGTCCGTGGAAAGTTCGCACTTGCCCAACTGAGGTGGGGGTAGGTCAATCTTGAATTGCCTTGATCTTGGCCTCGTCCACTTGTAATCCTTGTGAGCTCACTACAAAACCAAGGAAAGTGACAGAAGTAGTGCACATCTCACACTTTTTCAAATTAGCAAACAAGTGTTCAAGACGCAAAGTAGTAAGCACATTTCTCAAATGACATTCATGCTCTTCTAGGGATTTGCTATAAATCAGAATATCATCAAAGTAAACAACAACAAATTTCCCTATGAAATGTCTAAGCACATAATTCATCAATCTCATAAAAGTACTTGGTGCATTTGTAAGCCCAAATGGCATGACAAGCCATTCATATAGACCAAATTTGGTCTTGAAGGCTGTTTTCCATTCGTCCCCTTCCTTCATACGAATCTGGTGGTAGCCACTCTTCAAATCAATTTTAGAAAACATTGTGGCTCCATGCAATTCGTCTAACATGTCATCAAGACGAGGAATGGGGTGCCTATACTTTACCGTTATGTTATTAATGGCCCGACAATCGACACACATTCTCCATGTGCTATCTTTCTTGGGTACTAATAACACCGGTATAGCACAAGGGCTCATACTTTCCCTAATGTAACCCTTGTCCAGAAGCTCTTGGACTTGGGTTTGGACCTCTTGTGCCTCTTTCGGGTTCATACGATACGCTGGCCGATTAGGCAATGCAGCCCCGGGAATGAGATCAATTTGATGCTCGATTCCTCTAATTGGGGGTAGGCCAAGTGGTATGTCATCGGGGAATACATCACTATACTCCTCGATAACCCTTGTATTCTTGGGGGTAATCTAGCTTTAAGCTCATCACTCATCAAACTAAGCTCCTTGCATAAGAGCATGAGTGTGGTCTCCCCATCTAAGTACTCGTTCTCAAGCTCCCTCTTGGAAGCCAGAAAAACATTAGAGGGATGTGGGCTTGTAGGCTCACTCAATTCAGCCTTTCCCTTCCCTTTCTCCTCCTTGCATTCACGCAACCTTTTCTTCTCATACTCATCCGAAACCTGAGTTGGAGTCATAGGTTTGAGGACGATGTTCTTCCCTTTAAACACAAAAGAATGTCGGTTAGTGAATCCATCATGATTAACTTTCCTATCAAACTGCCAAGGACGACCCAAAAGTAAATGACAAGCTTGCATAGGCAAACATCACATAGCACATCATCTTCATAATGTCCTAGCTTAATGGATACCTTAACTTGCTTAGTCACCTTTAATGCACCACAATCATTCATCCAATGCAGTTTATAAGGTCTAGGGTGATGAAATGTGGGAAGTTGTAATTTTTGAATCATTTCCATGCTAGCTATGTTACAGCAACTTCCACTATCAATGATCACATTACACACTTTGCCTTTAACTAAACAACGAGTATGAAACAGATTTTGTCTTTGGTTATCATCACATGGGGCTGGCTTAGCATGCAAAGTTCTCCTAGCTATCAATGCCTCTCCATGCTCACATTCTATTTCATTCTCATCATTTTCATCATAAGCAATCAGATTCACATCATTCACACAATCACCATGATCATCATCTTGATTATCCTCTTCATTTTCAGATTCATATTGGCCTAAAGAATTAATCAAGAGAGTCTTTGTGTTTGGGCAATCTTTCATCATGTGTCCTCTACCTTGGCATTTAAAGCAAATAATGTCTCTATCCCTAGTAGTAGGATTAGAATTACCTCCCTTAGGAGTTGTGGAAACTCCATTAGACGGCCCTTTGAAGCTGGATGGTGAATTGCCCACGGGAGTTTTGCCTCGGGCTGATTGGTTTCCATAGGCATTGGGATTGCTTCCTTTTTCCTTCGGGTGTGTGGCGTCTCTATGGTAGGGTGATGATTGGCTACGACTTGAGCTTCTCCATGTATGCGGCTGGCTACTCGCATTCTTCCCTCCTTGACTCCTTGCTCGATTCTTCCTTTCTACTTTCATAGCTAGATGAAGCAAATCAGTCATAGTAAAATAGGGATATAAATCAACTTCATGAGCTAGGGAAGGATGCAATATTCTAAGAAATCTGGCCATTGTGGTCTCATTGTCCTCAAACACATTGGCTCTTACCATTGTCACTTGCATGGCATTAAATGTCTCCTCGGCACTCATTGGTCCTTGTTTAAGGTTCTCCAATCTTTGCCTCAGCTCACGAGTGTAATGTTGAGGAATGAAGCGTCCTCTCATGAGCGCCTTCATTTGCTCCCAAGTGGCTATGGGCGGGTCTAGTACTCGTCGCCTTTCTTTCACCAAATTATCCCACCAGATTAGGGCATAACCGGTGAACTCAAGGGTGGCGAGTTGGACTTTCTTTGCCTCGGGAAAGTTGTGGCAATTCCATATTTGCTCAATTTTGGTTTCCCACTCCATGTAGACGTCCGGATCACATTTGCCTTCAAAGGCTGGGATCTTCACCATGATCTTTCCGACGCCATCTTGTTCGGGCTCTCTTGGCCTCCTTGGGTGCCTATCTCTATCATCTCGCCTAGAGTAGCGCTCCCAAGTATCATCTTCTTGGAGCTCCTCATCAAAGTCATCATATTGCTCCTCTTGATAATGAGCTCTTCTTCGGGCCTGAAAAGCTTGAAAATCATTAGTGCGACGGTGCCTATCTCTTTGAGGAGAAGGAGATTGATTTATAGGCACTCTTCGAGCAAAAATTCCGGGAGGGTCAAGATTTACTTCCCTCGTGTTTTGTTGATGGGAGGTGGACGCCAAGTTAGGGTCCAAGGGCTGGTTACCCCTTTGTGTGGCGTTGGTGTGGCCGTGGGTACGCTCAGCTGGCTGCCTAGTCTCCAAGGCCCCCAATCGTCGCGCGATGATGGCCATATTGTCGCCAAGTTTTTTCAACATGCTAAACACCTCGGGATGGACGGGCTCCGAAGTGTTGGAACTTTCTTGTTCCTGAGACATGATCACAAATAACACACTACAAGCAAGGGATTAGAGTTAGTGATAATCCAAAACAACCTCACAATGTGTTTCACTCGCACTCTCTCTCTCTTGGTGCAATCGAGCTTGTTGTTTCAATCTGCCTTGCAAGGGATCAATATTCAAATCCAAGGTTAGTGAAAGGTGAGAACAAGACACAAACTTAGGGTCGGACAAAGAAAGGAAAGGACTAAGAAATATGGACAAGAAACTGAGTTGGAATAAAGAACAACAAAAAAAGAATTGAAGGATAAAAGAGATCAAACCTTGATTAAGCCTTTCTCGCCTTGAATTCCTAAACCAAGATGAATACTTGAAGTGGTTTGTAAGGTGAGATGGGCTGGACTTTTGTGAAGGAAGGTTATCTCTAATATCAATCAAGAACAAGACTAGAGAAGAGAACACAACACTTTGCACTTAATCTAAATATTACACAAATTAGGCACTTAAGCAAGAACACAACACTTTGCACACTTAAGAGGCTGACTGTGCAATTCGGAATTTGAATTCTCACTCCTTTTTTTTTTGAACTTCTCTTTCTTCTCTCTTTTTTTTGCTGAGATTTTTTTTTTAAAATCTGAAAATTACATTCAGATGCAAATAAATATAAAACAAGTTGCAACAATAAAACAAAACATCTCTTAAGACTTGTTTGATTTGGAGGGAAAGAGGTAAAATGGGGGGGAATGGGTTTGACTTGATGGGTGGCTGAAATTTGACTAAGTCTCCCACATTTTAGGGGGCTGAGATGGGATGGGGTTGGTAGAAGAGTGTGGGCTGAAAAGAAATGATTGGGAGTTGTTGGGAGTAGGTGGAAGTAATGATGGGAATGGGTTGAAGGTAGAGATTTGAATTTATCTCTTTTAGTTCATGGTTTCTTCAACCTTCACTGGCTGGTTTAAGGGCTGGGAGGTGGTGGACAGTGGTGGTGGTCGGACAGTGGCGGTTTACTTAGGCGAAAGAAGTTTTTGGCTGGGCAAACAAACCACATGCACAAGTAAACAACCCGGTTAGTACTATCAAGTTTAATCAAGGAGATTGGATTAATCAAACCTGATCTGGGATTTCTTTTTGGTGTTTTTGGTTTATGGTGGAAGATGAGTTGAATGTCGGAACGTAGCTCTGATACCACTTTGATGCGGGGTTAGCCGCTGGATGCCCGATCTTCGATAAACAACAACTCAAAACATGAAGAGAAGGAGAGATGGTCAGAAATGAGAAACAAGACACAAGAACAAGAACACAAAGAACAAGAACAGATTCAAGAACAAGGATAAAAGGAAGAAAAGAAGAACCACTTGAAAACAACTAGAAGACCCTTGGTATTATTTCAACCAAGAACCAAATAGAGATCAAGAGACCCGACCTTCTTGAACGGATAGGGAAGTAGAACCACTAAGCTGTGGTCGACACAAGAGGATTATTTCGCCTCAAGCACCGGTGGACACGACACCTAGAGACCCTTCTTCATACAATCTCACACAATCAAGGACGGATCCTTGAAGAACGAGAAGGAGGCTTGTGGAAGCTGAAAAGCACCAACCTTCGACGAAGTCGACACAATCCAAGGCAAACCAAGCTGCGATTTAGAACACCAAAGGTTCAAAGAGCTCAAAGCTCTCAAACTCTCTCTAAGGGGGAAATTAGTTTTTACACACTTGTAAAATGAGGAATGTCTTGTCTACCAAACACAACTAACAAGGGCTATTTATATGCCCTTACAATCCCAGAAAAGTAACACTAATAATAATAATAATAAGATAGGTGGCAGCCCACATAAGCAACAACCTAAACTAAGCAATGCACAGCCAATCTTTGGAGATGTTGCTCGGGTAGAGGCCGCTTAGCAATCTGCACACATGGATGCAGCTGGGGCGTTTGTAACACCAATAAGGCATGTTGTGGATGGCGATGGTTCCTTGATGTGCACAGCCTCTTTAGCCATGGTGTACCCGATGAAGCCATGCATCTCGCGTTGTAGCTTCTTAGCTCGAGCTCGGGTGAGTGGTCCATCGAAGAGTGTAGGCGCACTTGGGGGTGGCAGCCTAGATGGTCCCTCATCACCCACGCCCGCGGTTTGCTTGTAGCAGGTCCATTCGAAGATTTTCCGAGCTATACATTCAACTTCTCTGAAGAGTTCATCCCTTCCACCTCTCTTCTTTCGTATCTGAGTCTTCTAATATCCCTTCTTCCTTGCTTATTTCCTTGCTCTTAGTTTCATTGAGGACAATGAAGGATTTAAGTATGGGGAAGGCAGTACTCGCATTCGCTTATCCTAGTTAGTGTAGTTAGTTGTTTTTGCTTCTATTTGCTTCAGATTATTGATTTTCTTCTTTTCATGGACCACTTGCACCATACCTTTTTGCACAATAAAGAAGAAAGAAAAAGCCATAAAATTTTGAAAAAAGGCATACAAATCTTGGGATGAGTCGAAAACCCGAAAAGACGGCTTAGATAATAAGCAGGTAATCCGGACCAGCATTAGGCTGGGGTAATATGAGGTTCATGAGTGATTATGAGTTTTGTGAGCACATCTATTGGAACATGTAAAGAGCAGTTAGGTGAAACCCGAAAGGGAGCCTAAGCAGAATTAAGTAGAAAAATTCGAGTGATTTAGGATGATTCTTGCTTAGGACTTTGGGGATTCATATTAGATTTGGGTAGATCACCTAGGTTGCTCTACACTTTTTAGAGCTTGAGTGTTATATCATTGTTGTGAGATGTGTGCTTTGAGCTATCTTGTTTATGCTCATGATTACTCTATTTTGGGTTCGGGCTGAGAGTTAAGAGTTTTTGTTTTCCCCTGTATTTCCTGAGATCTTTGAAGTACTGATTGTTATATTTAGTTTGAGCTTACTCGAGGACAGGCAAGATCTAAGTATGGGGGAATTTGATATACTCTATTTAGGATGTGTTAACTCTTGTATTTTAGGGATATATTGAGTGTTCTAGGTTAGACATTGTGCTTAATTGTAATATCAAGACCGAAGACACAAGGATTCAAGATTCGAGAGTTTTCATGACGTTCCAATGAAGAAGAAGCCGATTATGTACTCAAACCGCAAGCACGGTAGCATGGCCGCAGACGCGGAATCATCCCAAGGAAGTCTACTTCACACCAGAGAAAACCACGCGCGCGCGTGGATCTTGAAAGGTGTGCACGGTAGAGGGTGATTAGCGAAGTACGCGCGATTTTTTGCGTAGAGTTTAGCAGAGTTGACCACAGACCCGCGACTGCGGGTGGTGCAAGAGATTAGAATTTCTATCTTCAAAAGGTCGCGAACGCGAGTAAGATAGTGCGGTAGTACCTGATTGATATGCCTTTGACCCGACGTTGACCGCGAGCGCCGCGAACATGGCGCGGGCGCGGTTTGGCTATAGAACCGAAACGACAATTTCTTATCTTCTTTCTTTTCCTTATATTTTATCTATATTGTATGGTCTCGGTGGGCATGTCTTCCGAGTACTATTTAAGTACAGGCTCTCCTTAGTTTTTTAGCACCTTCTACCTTAGAATTAATTCTTGAGCTCTAGTTTGTATTATGGATTGCTAAATCCCTCTTGGGGGATTATTTATGAAGTGATGCATATTTGATGAATTCGTGAAGTTTTGGTATAGTTTCTTACCTTGATTAATATCTCTTCTCTTTGTGCTTAATTCCATGAGCTTTATGCGCATGATTATTTGAGCTTGGCTAACTTGTTGAATTGTCATTGTTCTATCGTCTGAATTGATTTGTTTCATTGTCTATGTGAGCATCTCTTTTCTAGAAGGCAACTTGATTCTAGGATCGTGGACTAGGATTAAGAGAGAGATTTAATTGTTTTATCTTGCAATTGACTCGTAACTTGATTGCTTGATTTAATATCCTACATATTCTTATTCTTCATGCTGGATCTAGGTTAAGCGTCCTTGCCTAGGTTTAAGTATTGCTTGGACCATGGACAGGTGATTATTTATGATCATAGTCAAGGAAGTCTAAGAAATTGATGAACTCATGATCGAATGATTCTTTATGCCGATCTGATTAAATATCCTCTACTTTCTTCTATTGATAACAACCTTCTTTGAAACCCCCTGTTTGTCTTTCGATTGAACTGAATTTGCCTATGAACACTTGATTCCTTTGGGTTTGACCCCTTGTGATGTGATCACACTTCAGGATCGGTCGATTCTCGGGTTCGACTGAGCGTTTGTGGAGGCGTTCGTATAAGAAGAGTATAAGAAACTCAAACTTGATTGTTATATTGGAAATAGGTGGCGAAAGTTGGTGTTACAAACTTGAGTACCAGCGTTTTTGTGGGATGAAAGCGATGGAATGGAAAGCAAGAAACCAAGCTAGGAAAAACGAGAGCTAGTAGCCAACGGGGTGTAGGTTCCCTCGGCCCTTTCTCCCTTGAGGAGAAGAGACCGAAAGAGTAAGGGCTAAAAGCTCTCTTTACTCAATTTCAATCTACCAAAAAATGAAGGATGACTTGTGCTTATATAGGCACGAGAGAGGGGGTAGGGCGGCGTGCTTGGAGTGGACACCAAGCAACTGGAGGAGGTGAAGAAGATTGGCGGCAAAGGCTCCACCTTGGAGTAGGCGCCAAGTTCTTGTATGGAGGTGGCGAAGAGTGGCGTCCAAGGCAAGCATAGGCAGCCGCTTTTATTACGATTCCTTGGCGGCCAAGCTAAGACATTAATTGCGTGGGGAGAAGCAAACTTGGCGGCCAAGGAAGGCTCCTAGTGTGGTGGCCACGCCTCCATCAAATCGGGCTTGAATGACCCTTTCTCATAATGGGCTTCGGGTTTTGCGGTGTCATTCTTGGGGCCCAATATTTGAAGACTCAGAAATGTATCTCCGGGCGGGCCTTGCATCACACTTGGCACCGCCAAGTGAGCCCGAAGTCGTTCTTGTATGGCCTTAGCCCGACGCCGCGTTATAGCTCCGGGAACGTGGCTCGCCTCTTTAGATGAAGCCGACCTTGTGACGGGTCGCGTACGTTTCGGAGCCGAGTGCCCAAACGAGGCGCTGGGCCGCGCCTCAGCGTCGTGGGCGCCGGGCCGCGCCTCAGCGTCGTGGGCGCCGGTGCCTTGGGCACCCTTGTCTTGGGCGCCCTCGTCTTGGGCGTCGGTGCCTTGTTGAGGCACCGGGGCGTCGGCGCCTTGGGCACCCTCGTCTTGGGCGCCGGTGCCTAGTTGAGGCACCAGGGCGTCGGTGCCTTGGGCGCCGGTGCCTTGAGGCACCGGGGCGTCGGTGCCTAGGGCGCCGGTGCCTTGAGGCACCGGGGCGTCGGTTCCTTGGGCGCCGGTGCCTTGATGTGGCCCGGGCGCGGACACATCATCCTCCCCCAGTTGAGAAGGATTCGTCCTTGAATCTTCTTGATCGGACTCGACCTCATTTGACACGAAAACTCGAAGGTCCGCCACATTGAACACATCGTGGACTCCGTAGCCTTCGGGAAGCTCGATCCGGTAGGCATTGTCATTAATTTTCTCGAGCACTTGGAAGGGACCGTCTCCCCTAGGCTTCAGCTTGGAGTTACGCAGGTCGGGGAAGCGATCCTTGCGGAGATGCACCCAAACGAGATCGCCAGGCTCGAGCACCAATTCCTTCCGACCCTTGTTGGCGTGCTTTGTGTATTGAGTTGTGCTCCTCTCTAGACGCTCTCGGGTGGAGTCATGAATGGCCTTAATTCGCTCGGCATGGTCGACACCCTCTTGGCTCTAGTGGTCTTTAATTGCTAGGGGCACCATATCAAGCGGTGTTGCGGGATTTCTCCCGTATACCACCTCAAACGGCGTCCTCCGGGTGGCCCGGTGGACCGACCGGTTATAGGCGAATTCAATGAAAGCGAGGCACTCCTCCCACCTGCGCAGGTTAGTACGCAACAAAGAACGAAGCAGAGCTCCCAAGGTCCTATTGACAACCTCGGTTTGCCCGTCCGTTTGCGGATGGCAGGATGTAGAAAATAGAAGTTTAGTGCCCATTTTGGCCCATAAGGTCTTCCAAAAATAGCTCAAAAATTTGGCATCCCGATCCGACACAATTGTCTTAGGGACGCCATGTAGTCGCACAATCTCATGGAAAAATAAATCAGCAATGTGCGAAGCATTATCAGTTTTGTGGCACGCAATAAAGTGCACCATTTTTGAAAAACGGTCTACGACTACAAAGATAGAGTCGTGGCCCTTGGAGGAACGGGGCAGACCTAGGACAAAATCCATCGATATATCCTCCCATGGGGCATGCGGAATGGGAAGAGGAGTATATAAACCATGGGGGTTTAATTTAGACTTAGCACGCAGGCAGTTAAGGCATGAAGCACAAAACTTCTCTACGTCCCTAAACATACGGGGCCAGTAAAAATGTTCTTTAAGGGTTGCCAAGGTTTTAGCTACCCCAAAGTGCCCCATTAACCCGCCCCCATGAGCTTCTTGTATGAGAAGCCTTCGGGTTGAAGACGTGGGGATACAGAGTTTATCCCCCTTAAAAAGATATCCCTCATGAAGGTAGAAATTTTGCCTACTTCCCGTCCTAATGCATGCATTATAAATCTCTCAGAAGTCGGGATCTTCGGCATATGTATTTTTAATAAAGGAAAATCCGAGCATGCGGGCATCTAAGGTGGTAAGTAGGACGTACCTCCTAGAGAGTGCGTCGGCCACTATGTTGTCTTTTCCCTTCTTATGTTTGATGACATATGGAAAGGACTCTATGAATTCCACCCACTTCGCATGCCTCTTGTTAAGCTTAGCTTGCCCCCGGAGGTACTTGAGAGCCTCGTGATCAGAATGAATCACGAACTCTCTAGGGCGTAAGTAATGTTCCCACGTTTTGAGCACACGGACCAAGGCAAGCAGTTCTTGGTCATAGGTGGGATAGCGCAGCTCGGCTCCATTGAGCTTTTCGCTATAGTAAGCGATGGGTCGCCCTTCTTGCATAAGTACTCCACCTAGGCCTACGCCCGACGCGTCAAACTCGACTTCGAATGTTTTGGCGAAGTCGGGTAAGACCAAGAGCGGGGCATTAGTGAGCCTTTCTTTAAGAATTTTAAAGGTCGTTTCTTGCGAGGTTCCCCACTGGAAGGGTACGTTCTTCTTGGTGAGCTCAGTGAGCGGAGCAGCAAGGGTACTAAAGTCCCTCACAAAGCGCCGGTAAAATCCGGCAAGGCCTAAGAAACTCCGGATTTGGGTCATAGTGTGCGGAGTGGGCCATTCGCGAATGGCATTCACTTTGGCTTCGTCCACTTAAACCCCGTCCTTGCTCACGACGAACCCCAAGAATATCACATGGTCGGAGCAGAAATGGCACTTTCCGAAGTTAGCATAGAGCTTCTCGTGCCTTAGGACGTTAAGCACTTCTCGGATGTGCTCCATGTGTTCTTCGAAACTTTGGCTGTAGATCAGGATATCGTCGAAGTACACCACGACGAAGTGTCCAATGAAAGCTCTCAAGATGTGGTTCATCAACCTCATAAAAGTACTCGGGGCGCTGGTCAATCTGAAGGGCATGACCAGCCACTCGTATAGCCCTTGTTTGGTTTTAAAGGCGGTTTTCTACTCGTCGCCTTCTTTCATGCGGATCTGATGATATCCGCTCTTCAGATCGATTTTGGAGAAGAGTTTCGACCCGTGAAGTTCGTCGAGCATATCATCCAGCCGCGGAATAGGGTGCCGATACTTGATAGTGATATTGTTAATGGCGCGACAGTCTACACACATGCGCCAGCTCCCATCTTTCTTGGGAACTAAGATTACCGGCATGGCACATGGACTGAGGCTCTCTCGGACGTATCCCTTGTCCAGGAGGTCTTGAATTTGCTTCTGGAGCTCTTTGGTCTCGGCCGGGTTGGTCCGATAAGCGGCCCGGTTCGGTAGACTAGCGCCGGGAATGAAATCGATTTGATGTTCGATCCCGCGCAAGGGCGGTAGCCCGTTTGGAGTCTCCTCGGGGAAGACGTCATTGAACTCCCGTAGCAACGCCGAGACGCCTGGAGGTAGCTCAGAGAGCTCGGAGTCGGAAAGCAGCGACTCCTTGTAGACGAGAATGAGGCACATCTGCCTATCTACGATAGCTCGTTTCACTTCTTTTCCCCGGGCAACTAATAAATGTTTGGAGCTGCCTTCATAGGCCTTAAGCTCCATTTTCTTCTTAGCACTCCTCTTTCGGAGCTCCTTAGCCTCTTGGTCGGCTATCACTTCGTGCGGGGCTAGAGGGTGCAAGGTGAATTTCTTGCCATCCCGATGGAAGATATACTCGTTAGAAACGCCTTGGTGAATGACTGCCCGGTCATATTGACAAGGTCGGCCCAATAGAAGATGGCAGGCAGTCATGGTTACGACGTCGCAAAGAACCTCGTCTTCATATGGCCCGATGGCAAATTTAATCAAAGCTTGCTCCTTGACCATCATGGGAGCATCGGAGTTAAGCCAGTGGAGGGAATAGGGAACCTTGCGAGGCGTCGTTTCAAGGTTGAAACGAGATACCACCTCGGTGTCTATGAGGTTACTACAAGATCCTCCGTCGATGATGACACTACACACCTTGCCTTGGATAAAGCATCGTGTGTGGAAAATATTCTCCCGCTGAGATGGAGCGGTGGGTGCCTCGTTAGTAAATAATGCTCTTTGGACAACGAAGCATTCCCCACTGACGGCGGGTACGTAGACCTCCTCCTCGTCCTCCCCATTGTCAAACTCTTCATCAGATTCGTAATCTCCGGTTTGAGTAAGGAGGACTTGCCTTCGGTTAGGGCAATCACGAGCGTAATGACCCCGCCCTAAGCACTTAAAGAACTGGAGGTCGCGCGTTCGGGGGTTGACGCCGTCCTTAGGAGCGGCGGGGGTAGGCGCGGTGTCTCGCCTGACCGGAGGAGGGTTAGCCTCGGCCTTCGGCTCTTTGGCCTCACTCCTCTTGGGTGGTGGGTTAGAGCTCGTAGAACCCGAGCTCCAAGTGCGTCCACTCCCACCACTTCGCCTCTTTTGTAAGTTTTGGTACACTTGGTTAGTGTAGTGGAGAACATCGGCAATGGAGGCTTCTGAGCCGAAGCGTTGCATCTCCACATAAGCGGCCACTTCGGAGTTTAGGCCTCCGATGAATTTAGAGATAATATATCTCTCTGGGAATCGAACTCGGGACCGGAAGACAAGCTGCCGTAGCTCCTTATAGTACTCATCCGGGCTTCGGGCCCCTTGCTTAATCTGCTCCAATTTGACTTGGATGCGGTCAAGATAATCCTCGGGCACAAACCGGTCTCGCATGGCCCGTTTAAGTTGACCCCATGTGCGAATGGGGTCCTCGCCTTGATACGCCCTATCCTCTTTCTCTTCTTGCCACCATGAGTAGGCAAAATCGGTGAATCGAATGGTGGCGATCGCCACTCATTGGCGATCCGGATAGTCGTAATATTCAAAGACCGCCTCGGTCTTAGCCTCCCAATCAAGGTAGGCCTCGACATCCGAGGTTCCGGCGAAAGGTTCCACCGTGAGTTTAATTCCGTGGTGGTGGTCCCTCGGTTGTTCCATTGGAGGATTAAGACCTTGTTCATTCAACCGGCCGCGGAACCGGACATCCTCCCGCGGCGCCAAAGGGTCCGGAAGGTTGCGCCGGGGTCCGAGGGGTGCCGCGAGCGGCCCTCGGTGTTGTCGGTGTTGAGGCTGCCGCTCCTCGTGTTCTAGGAGGACAGCCGGTGGCTTCCGAGGAGGAGGAAGAACAGCCTCCAATCTCAGTGACTCGTCTTTCGAAAGGACGGGCTTCTTTTGCTCCAGGGCCTCGTGATGAGTTCCCGAATATTGACCCTCCTCGTATTGAGGGCTAGGTGAACGCTCGTGTCGTGGAGACATGCTCAAGCGTTGCTCGATCTTATCATCCATGAGCCGGAGCAGCTCGTCCCGGGACTTCTCATAAGTTTCCCGAACATCTGCTCGGGCATCCTCCCGGACCTCTCGTAAGAGGCCGCGTAACACCTTCCATGAGAAGGTGTTATCCGCCTCCTCGGTATCGTCGGGGAGATTCTTGTTCTTCAGCGAGTCCTCAAACATGATTAAGAAAACAAACACGGAACTCGGTGAGGGTTAGATAAATCCAACGACACACTCGTGTTTTGACTCGAAAATTGTTTTTTTTTTTTGTTCTTTTCTTTTTCTTCAGAAAGCGATCAACTGGGGAGGACTGACTCGTGTTTAGACTCGATTTTATGTGGCCCTCAAACTCAAACACTCGACTTTAGGATTGTTTATTTCGCCACCACAGTCCTTAACACAACTCCTTCCTCCACTCGCTCATGTGAGAGCGACAACAACCGGCATTCAAAACAAGCGACCGGAGCTTGTGGGCGAGTATTTACTAGCCCCTCAAAGGGAATCCAGCTGTTCGGGGTTCGGATTAAGTCAAGGCAAGGTTAAGACCAATAAGAAATGCTTCTTGGCTGGCCCTCTTCGAGTTTTGATGGTCCGACCTTCTTCGCAAATTTTTTTTTTTTTGAACAACGAGAGATACTATCTCTCTTTTGTTTTCTTTTTCTCGGACGACGGAAGTACTACTTCCCTGGAGTCGTCTATATTTTTTTTTTTTTTTGGCAAATAAGAGATACTATCTCTTTTTTTTTTTGTTTCGTTTGCCGAGAGAAGTACTACTTCTCCTTGATTTTTGTTTTTTTTTGAACAAAACGAGCACACTTAAAGGTTTGTGCCTCGACAAGATAAAGCTTCCGAAGGTCGGAGGAAGAGGATCAGCCAAGACAAAGGGCTTGACAAGAGGGTGGTAAGAGAAGGGGTTAGGCTCGTTTTTTTTTTTTTTTGAAAAGATTGAAATCGGCCAAGGTGAGGGAAAGAAGAAAAACGAGGCTTGCTTAGGGTAGGTCAAGAAATGGGTTTCGAACAATTGGAAACCTGAATCGTAGGGTAGTAATTCGTACCCCCACAACTTGAGAAACTCAAGCCGACAGGCTCTGATACCAGATGATGTGATCACACTTCAGGATCGGTCGATTCTCGGGTTCGACTGAGCGTTTGTGGAGGCGTTCGTATAAGAAGAGTATAAGAAACTCAAACTTGATTGTTATATTGGAAGTAGGTGGCGAAAGTTGGTGTTACAAACTTGAGTACCAGCGTTTTTGTGGGATGAAAGGGATGGAATGGAAAGCAAGAAACCAAGCTAGGAAAAACGAGAGCTAGTAGCCAACGGGGTGTAGGTTCCCTCGGCCCTTTCTCCCTTGAGGAGAAGAGACCGAAAGAGTAAGGGCTAAAAGCTCTCTTTACTCAATTTCAATCTACCAAAAAATGAAGGATGACTTGTGCTTATATAGTCACGAGAGAGGGGGTAGGGCGGCGTGCTTGGAGTGGACACCAAGCAACTGGAGGACGTGAAGAAGATTGGCGGCAAAGGCTCCACCTTGGAGTAGGCGCCAAGTTCTTGTATGGAGGTGGCGAAGAGTGGCGTCCAAGGCAAGCATAGGCAGCCGCTTTTATTACGATTCCTTGGCGGCCAAGCTAAGACATTAATTGCGTGGGGAGAAGCAAACTTGGCGGCCAAGGAAGGCTCCTAGTGTGGTGGCCACGCCTCCATCAAATCGGGCTTGAATGACCCTTTCTCATAATGGGCTTCGGGTTTTGCGGTGTCATTCCTGGGGCCCAATATTTGAAGACTCAGAAATGTATCTCCGGGCGGGCCTTGCATCACACTTGGCACCGCCAAGTGAGCCCGAAGTCGTTCTTGTATGGCCTTAGCCCGACGCCGCGTTATAGCTCCGGGAACGTGGCTCGCCTCTTTAGATGAAGCCGACCTTGTGACGGGTCGCGTACGTTTCGGAGCCGAGTGCCCAAACGAGGCGCTGGGCCGCGCCTCAGCGTCGTGGGCGCCGGGCCGCGCCTCAGCGTCGTGGGCGCCGGTGCCTTGGGCACCCTTGTCTTGGGCGCCCTCGTCTTGGGCGTCGGTGCCTTGTTGAGGCACCGGGGCGTCGGCGCCTTGGGCACCCTCGTCTTGGGCGCCGGTGCCTAGTTGAGGCACCAGGGCGTCGGTGCCTTGGGCGCCGGTGCCTTGAGGCACCGGGGCGCCGGTGCCTTGGGCGCCGGTGCCTTGATGTGGCCCGGGCGCGGACACATCACCTTGCTTGCTTACTATACTGGTTTGTTAGTTTAGGGTTATGTACTTATGATCTTAGCATGACTACTTTAGCCGAGTTAGCAACCTTGGGCTGTGGAACAACAAAGTACATATCAAATGCAGAAAATAAACTATCTAGAGACACAAGTGATTTATAGTGGAACCCCACTTGGACCAACTCGTCTTAGTGGGTAAACCTATACCTCCATGGAGGATTTCTAAATGACTTCTTTTACTTGTATTACTTGAGAGTCTCACCTATTACAAGACAAAGTACAAACTTGTCGAACCTACAAGATTACGTCCTTATGGGTTACTAATGCACTTCCTTTCAGCCCTAGCTTTACATAGCCCAACTCAATAATCCTAAATACAAAGAACGTCAAACCTCACGTGTTTCCTATTCCTTAGGAAACACAAAACACTCTTGAATGTAAACACTGGAGTTCTTTGGTGGACTTCTTCTTCACGATCAAGATCACTTTTCCTCACTTTATTCTTGGATATTCTAATTGTTCTTAAGGCTCTAGGGAGAGAGTGCGGAAGAAGTGACATCGTCTACACTACACAAGGGTGTATTTATAGACGATGTGATGGGTTTCTCTTCCTAGGACGCTTTTACCCTTCTAGCGTCCTCAGACCTATCCTCAGTAGGCTGTCACTTTCTCCTACGTTGTACAACTATGAAGTTTGTCTCCATCCGATTGTTAGCACTTCCTTTCTCTGGGAAGCTTCCATGTATTACTTGGAATGAGTTTGGGAAAGTCACATCTTGGCTTCAATCGTTTTGTTTCTGACATCTGAAACTTCTAAAGACTGTTGTCACAGACAAGTGTCTTCTTGTTTTTGGCGGCCTTGACTTTATTTGAATGTTTCAACTTTAGTGTTTGAGCGTCGGTTTCTTTCTCATAGGGACGACTTCCTTAATTTTTCAGAAACACGTTCTTGGTCATTTATACTTTGATGTTCTAGGCATCCCTAAGGTCTAGGGAGGACATACACTTGTTGTCCTTTTCTCATGATGAGCATCCTTAGAAGCATTTTTGGGATAAATACTTTGACAAACATTAGATCACATGGTGTTTGTCATTAACAAAACCAAGGATGAAAAACTAAGGACAATTTATGCTTAAATGTAGAAAAATAGAAGCCTTTGCAACGAAATTGATTGAAAGGGATAGATGCCGCTTAAACACTGGAGAAGCTTTAATGGAGTTTTTCGTGATTGAGATCTCGTAGTAGCGGTATCTAGGTGGAGTGGAGATGCTTGAAAATTTTCATATCTTGTTAATGGTTATTTTCAAAGGGATAATATTTGATTGAAGAGAGAGATTTTATTGAGGTGCTTAAATTATGGAGAGAGCAATGTACCGTTTTGAAATTTTAAAAGATATGAGGAGAGAGGGCAAGATTTTAGGATTTTGGATTTGATCTAGTGCATTTTAGGATTTTGGATTTGATCTAGTGCATTTTAGGATTTTGGATTTGATCTAGTGCATTTTAGGATTTTAGATTTGATCTAGTGCTTTTCAAAAATATTCTATATTTTTGTACATGTTTTTTCTGCAATCTCGACTGTTTATAAAATCAGATCTAACATCTCTTATTTTTTCACCGGTACCACCATCAGAGAGGGTTTTACTAGATCCTAAATCCTCAAAATAAATAGGCCTTTAATGGGTAATATGTTTTAATATTGATTATTTAGCGGGTGATTTAAGGCAAAAACCTCTACTTTGTCCGATTGTAAAATTAGATGAAGCGAAAAAGATAGGTAGTATTAGATTTATAAAGCACGAGATCAATTTTGAGCATAGTCAACCGGCATTTAACATGTATAAAGGTTTCATTTTTACCGGATGAAATTATAATGGCTTCATACAGCGCATAGATACAGAAGAGAAGGGTAATTAACGTTACAACCTGGGTGGTAAGAAATAAAAGTGGGGAGTTGCAAGTTGGTCACTGGAGGCCGTAAACAAGCAAGGCACCGACTCCGGCAAATCCAGCTACGAGGCCGACGATGACGCCAATCGGAGGCAAGTTTCCCCCTACTGCCTTGCCCGTGGCCACGTCGTATCCTGCAAATCTCTTCTTTGGAGCTCTACATTGTGGGCACGCGTACTCATCCGGCTGCATCACCAACAAACAGTATATAAGAAGTAGTACGTAATTAATTGATCGAGTTGGAAGTTGAGATTGGTATTTGAGCTTGCCTGCTCCTCAAAGGGCTTCTGTAGCGTGTAGATGAACCCGCAATCGAGGCATATGTGAGTGGCTCTAGCCTACGTACATACATACATAAACGGAGAATTAGTCATTTCAACAATAGTAGTAAGTCAGTCTTCGGGTGTTGGCAAAACCGTTAAGCCTCAAAGGTAGTACCCACAGGTCACCGGTTCGACTCTCATGGGCAGTGCCCTCAACCAAAAAAACAATTAGTAGTAAGTCACGTAGGTGATCGAATTGGTGACACTAGACGTACTTTCTGAGCGTCGGTTAGCTTGCGGCCGAAGCGAGGAGGAGCGGGGCGCTTGGGCAGCCTCTTCACATCTACCACTTCCCCCCCTCTGGTGACAACGAAGTAGACGGAGTCGGGCTTGGCCTGGATGGCGGTCTTGGTGAAGCCGAGCTTGTCAGCGGGCCAGAGCTCGTCGCCGAAGAAGCTGCTGGTGTAGAGCACCTGGTCGCCGGACTTGAGGCCTGCTCTGGCCGCATTGCCGCCGCCCTCGACCGCCGTGATGACGACTCCGCCCCCTGGCTTCTGGCCGAGGGTGAGGCCGAGCGGCTTGTCCACCTCCACCTCGATCGTCTTGGCCGCGCCCGCCGCTCTCGCCCTGATCTCCAACGCCGCACCGCCGCTAGTCCGTCTCCCGCCCCTGCTCACTTGGAGTGAGATTGGATTCCTTTTCGCTTCCTCCATCCCTAGCCCTTGCAAGCTTGTTTTCTGCAAGCACATCATTAAGTACACCATCCTAATCTTCTTAATTATCATTAATCACGCAAATCAAATCAATGCTACCTGCTGGAAGGGGAGGAGAGAGGAAGGGGAGGGCTTTGAAGACGAGTAGTAGTGAGTAATGGAGGAGAAGGCGGCAGCAGAAGAGGAAGCCACTGTTGAAGGCGCCATTTTCACCACCCTACGCCCAACACTGCTATCTCTTGCTTGGCTTTTCGGAGAGCTGGTGTTATTGTTTTGTGGGTGATTTGGGGGTTGCCTCTTCCTTGGACGACGATGGGATCAACTTGTGGCTGGAAACACAAACTTTTTTTTTTGGTTGAAGAGTAAGACAGGCTGGTAGTCGTGACATCTCCACAGCCACACGCCTCTCCTTTTCTTTGTTTTTTTTTTATCCTTTCTTGTTGCTATACCACGGCGGCTTTTTCTATGCTTTCATATAGCACCAACTCCATGGCTTCAGTTAGCGTTGTTCATCGGTTCAAAACCGAACCGAACTGAACCGAAAACCGAACTTCGGAAATATACGAACCGAAAACCGAACCGAACCGCTCAGTTAGCGTTGTTCATCGGTTCAAAACCGAACCGAAAACCGAACTTCGGAAATATACGAACCGAAAACCAAGCCGAACTACCGCGGTTCGGTTCGGTTCGGTTTTGGTTTTATTCGGTTTGGTTCGGTTTTGAACCGAATAAACCGATTGATCAACATGTGTTTCTTTTTGGAAAAGGTAAACCAAAATCCAAATAATACCCGAACCAAACAAAACTGAATGTACCAAAAAAAACGAAAAAACCCGAATAAACTCCTATTTTAATACTTTTTTATATTGAATATAAATATTTTAATTTTAATTTTTTTATATATATTTAGTTCGGTTTTAACCGAACCGAACCGAAAACCAAACCGATCCAAACCGAAAACCAAACTAAGATAAAACATAAACCAAAAACCGAACCGAACAAGCTCGGTTCGGTTTGGTTCGGTTTGGTTTTCGGTTTTCTTCAGTTTAACCGAACTAATGAACAACCCTAGCTTCAGTAGTCCATTAAACCATTTTTCCTCCATTTAACATTTTTTCTTCCAATTTTACAATAGTCTTATATACTTTTTCATGTCTATTTACATTAATAACTAATAATAAATTCTAAATTGATAGGAGGACGTAGTTTAGGAAAAACAACTTTTAATAACTTTTAGGAAAGACAACTTGAGTCTATTAATTTAATAGATTTCACTTACATCTTTTAATAGGTTTCAACTTAATTAATGTAATCCCCCTGCCTTGCACGGGATTAGTATAAAAAATGTACTTAACTTTATTGATATAACTAAAATGTTTTATGATAATCAACTTTTATTTGACATTAAAATATGATAATTAAAAGGGGAAAAAATATAGGGCTTTTTATACGAAGTTAATCGGTTTCAATAATGTGTGCATAATGTTCATTTTCTACTTATACATCTAAAAATCAAAGGACACATTCTCCAATTATTTGATTTGGAAAGTAAATCCTAAAATAAAAGAAGTAAATCCTTTAAATCCTATATATATCTAAAAAAAATTAAATCTAACAAATTGTTCCAATTAAGTATTCTTATAAAAATCAAACCAAAAAAATGGAAATAGTACATCAACATCAGATACTATTAGCTGTTGTTACATCGGTAGATAATTTTTTGAGTAGTGGTGTATATATAATATAGCTATAAATATTTCCATAAAATTATCACTTTATGTTATACTATATAAAATACTCAGTTAGAACTTAAATCTATCTATATAATACCGTAAGCGGAAAGAGCTATGACCCATTGATTTTTTTTCCATTATTGAATTTCATATATACGGTAAATATCTCGTTGTTACTTTTCCATTATTAAATCTTATTTATATATTGTCAAGATCTTGTATTTACATCATTAATTACATAAAAACTGTATAAAAACTAAATACAATTAGCAAATCAATTAACAAAAATTTATTGGATATATGACAATACTAAAATATCTCATCTTAAAATGCATTGATTTAATGATAAAAGATTCAAAATTTTGGCTAAAAAATATTTACCATTGTAACAAAAATTATAATTCAAAGTTTATAGATAAATCAAAATTGTAATTGGGAATTATACATTTGTTAACAAAGATGGTTATTATAAAAAACGATTAATACAAAATGGATGCAAATAAGGATAGGCTTGATTTTAAGTAAATTGTCATAAAAAACCATAATTGGAAACTTAAAAATAAGTTGAAATTATAATTGAAAATTAAAGATTTGGTAACAAAAATAGAGGTGAATGGTGATCCTATCACAAATTTTCTAAAAATAGAGATAACCATGATAAATATTATATGTCATGTGGATTGTGAGGTGGAAAAATAATTAATACGTAATTTCTAAGAAGCAAGGAGAATATGCCATGTGGAAAAAGCTACGGTAGCGTAATATAGGAATGACATGTGGAAAAAACTGAGGTGGCGCAACGTGGTGACTCCAATCCTTACGGCTTCTATATAAATATACAGAGATTAATTAAAATAATTGCATATGTTCTACATATTAATAGATTTCACTTACATATTTTTAAAACAACTTTAAATACAAACTGAAAACAACTTTTAATAAAAATTGAAAAAAAACATGTAAGTGAAATCTATTAAATTACTATACATGTATTTTATTTTTTATAATTTCAATTATGAAATCTATTATATTAATTAATTATGTAGAATCTTCATAAAAATGAAAAAATCACTTTTACATATAACAAAAAACATGTAAGTGAAAATTATATTTTCATATCAAATTTAAGTAAGATATGAAAGATTTAAAAAATCACATTTTCTATTGATTATCAGTAAGATTTGATATTGCTTTATATTAGGAAAACAAATTAACCTATAAAAAAACTGGAAAAGATATTTGTTGATACCAGGAACAGTCACCGCGATGGCGGCATAAACGTTGGCCCCCTCCAAAACAAAATCCACCAAGTATAGGTCTTTCGATGACGTCGTCATCGCGTTACACATGATCGCGGGTGGGCGACAACGTCCCATCCAAGCAAGTGGGTGAGTGGCAACATCCCATCCGAGCAAGTGGGCAGGCGGCAACGTCTCATCCATGCCAGCGCATGGGTGGCACCGCGGCCGCCGCCCCTACAAACCAATTAACAGGCGACACGTACGTGGGCGGCATTTGATGTCTCTCAAATTGGTGGTGTTTTATAGGTGATTTTCCTATGTAAATATGTGTCTTTTGTTCATTTTCTTGGGTGTTTTGTTCCTTTTTAGCTTGGATTCCTATTTTTTATGAGATTCGGAGACTATGCGAATTTTGTGCTTTTTGTAGGTGTTTTCGGCATGATTCGAGGACGATTTGGAAGGAGACCCGAAGAAGGATCAAAGCACGAGTCAAAGAGCAGAAGAGCGGAGCAATCCATGAAGAGAAGCACGAGAAAAGCCAAGAAGAAAGGTGGCCAGAGACCAGGACCGAGTTCCATGAACGTCGGGCCGAGATCGACTCATGGACGTCGGACCGAGGTGCCAGCAAGTCGGGCCCGACTTCCCTCCGTGTCGGTCCAAGTCGGCGGATCAAGGATTGGGCTCCAAGGCACACAAATATGATCTACCACTTTTTCCCCTCTTCTATTTTGGGTATTCTTCGCTTCTAATTAGAGGGAGGAGGACAATTAGCAAGAGACACAACGCTAATCACCTCTCAAAGGCTCTAGGAAGACTTGGAGAGTAAGGAGAAAGGAGAAGAGGGGGAGAAGAAGAGAATTCGGTGGAGGAGAAGGAGAATTCTAGGGATAGATTGTGAGTTTGTCTTAGTTTTGCTTTGCAATTCTGGAATTGGATTGGTATTTGTGGATTTCCTTTGTTGGTGAATGAAATTTGGATTTGCTTTGAGTTTGATGATTGAGATTGGTTTGCTTTGCATTTTGATTGCTTTTTACTCTAGCCATATGGAGTAGGTTCCATTGATCTTGGGCTATGGGGGAAACCTCTAGCTAGATTGGGTTTGAACCCCCAATTCCATAGCCTTGAGTGTTTGATCTAGGAACCCACTCTACATAGAGCTACAATTTCTTGTGGAAGCAAGGGATCAAGGGCTTGTGATTGGCAAGAGATAACGGAAGTGATCAATTGCCTATCACTTGAACTTGCATCAAAAGGGAGGTCAAATTCCCTATGGGTCGATGTGTAGAAGTGGCGGGGCCGAGGCGAACAACCTCGATCCTACGAGGATCAACACTTATTGCTTGAATTGGGGTGGAATAGCCCACATCTACTAGAAAAGGAACCCAAAAACCCAAGATCTATCTCTCCATTTTGGAAGGTTCGACTCACCCAGTACCTCGGGCCCAACTTAGCCAGTGTCGGTCCCGGCCTTTTCCACGTCGATCCACCTCGGGCCCGAAGTGACCAGTGTCGGTCCCGAGTGGTTTCTCTTCTTTTTTTCCTTTATTTTAGCTTTTCTTTCCCTTTTTTTTTAAAGTCTTTTAGGTGCACTCAAGGACACAACTCCCGAGTGTTCGACACCCTACCTTGTGCTACAACTAGGTCGGATTATAAATTGTATTCTGAGACCCTCCAATCCGGACCGCATCAGAATTTTGGCGCCGTTGCCGGGGAGTTCTTATTGTTTGAGGTACCAAGTTTGTTGAGTCCTTTGATTTTGTAGTGATTTGGGTGAGGGATTAGCCCGAGCCCCTTGTTTGTTTTGATTGGGTTTTGTTTGTGTCTTTGCTTATAGGTGTATGTGAGCTCGTTCCACCCGAGGAACACTTGAGTTTGAGTTTGAGGCTAGAGGCTCAACTTAATGCTCAACCCTGGAATGCAAGCCAATACATGCATCCGGAGTTGAAGGTACCCGAGCCGTCCATTGTCTTACCGGAGGTTTCAAAGAACTTCGAGATCAAGACTCTATTCATATCACTTATCAAGAGGGACCAATTCGAGGGACGACCTCAAGAGTGTCCAATTGAGCATGTGAAGCGATTCAAGGATATGTGTGAGACTATCTCGATGGATGAAGAGACGCTAGAGTATGTGCTACACAAGGCTTTCAAATAGTCGCTTGGGGGCAAGGCGGCACATTGGCTCGAGAGCCAAGCCCCTAGGTCGATCACAACATGGCGGGCTCTCAACGAGGCATTCTTGATGAAGTTCTTCCCACCAACAAAAACAACGGAGCTTCGGAGAAAGATAGCAAGTTTCCAACAAGGATCAAACGAGCCACTCTTTGAGGCTTGGGATCGATTCAAGGAGATGTTGCGCCAATGTCCAACCCATGGGCAACAACCATATGTTCTCTAAGACATCATTTTCCAAGGAATCAACCCCGCCACCAAGGACAAGCTAAATCTCCACACCGATTGTGGATTTATAGACTTGACGCCGGAGCAAGCTTGGGAGTTACTTGATAAGCTCTCCGATTACGAGGCCATGTATGGGGTGAGCCAAGCAAGCAAAGAAGTGAGAGTTCAAGGTGATGGAACAAGGAAGCTCTATGATCCGAAGAGTGAAGAGATTGACAAAGATGTGAGACTACAATTCCTAGAGAGTGAAGTGACCAAGTTGAGAAGGCAAGTTCACCACTACAAGCAAACCGCTGGAGCTTGTGAGGAGTGTGGATCCTTTGCCCATGCTACACAAGTGTGCCCGAATGAGAGACAACTTCGCTTGGCCGAGCAAATTGAGGAGGCGCACTTTGTTCAAGGGAATTATGGAGGAAGAGGAAATTTCAACAATGGAGGCAATGGAGGTAATGGCCGGTGGAATCAAGATCAAACCAACGGCTACAAAAACAACTACAACCAAAACGAACCAAGGGCACAACCACCACCTTATAGACCTCCGGGGTTTAATGATCAACAAACTCCACAATGGGCGCAAGAGTTGAGAGGCGAATTTAGAGAGGTGAAAACTCAAGTCAATGAGCTTTGTGTATGGAGGAGGCAAGTTGACAACCAATTTGCCCAAATTGCAACTCAAATCCCAAGAGAAAATGGGAGACTTCCGGGCCGACCCGAGGAGAATCCCCGTGCCCCACAAAATCAAAATGAAGTCCGAGCTATTGGGCTGAGGAGTGGTTGAAATCTACCCGAGCCACATGTGTCAAAGTCCAGATAAGAGAACCGGACCGAGTTACCCAGCAACTCGGGACCGACATGCCAAGATATCGAGCCAAGAACCAAAACCGCTCCCCTGCCTAGGACCGAGGATGAGAGGGTGTTGGGCCCGACTTGCCCAGATGTCGGTCCGACATCCCAGCCAGTGCTCTGCCCCCAGACCGAAGAAGAAGACCTCGGGCCCGACGTGGTACCCATGTCGGTCCATGCAGAGGAAGTTGTGAACGAGTCGATCCGGTCCAAGGAGGTCAATCCTAACAAGAATCAAGGTGGCACAACTCTTCCTTACCCGTCGAAGAAGCCGAAAGACGTGGTTGAAAGCAAGTTCAAGAGATTCCTCAAGCTTTTGCAAGGCTTAAACATCACAATCCCATTCACCGATGCTTTGAACGAGATGCCTTCCTATGCTAAGTTTTTGAGAGAGATCTTAAGCAAGAAGAGGTCCATAGTAGAGATGCAAAGTTTTCAAGCTCTATGTGACCTTGGAGCAAGTGTGTCAGTTATGCCTATGAGTATTTGGAGAAGGGCTGACCTTGGTGAGATCGAGCCGGTTGATATGTCTCTCACAATGGCCGACGGCTCCATCACCAAAGCTACGGGAATTTTGGATGATGTTCCGGTTCGAGTAGGGAAGTACTTCGTTCCCGATGACTTTGTGATTCTAGACATGAAGGAAGATCCCTTGGTTCCTATCATTCTAAGGAGACCGTTCTTAGCAACGGCGGGGGCGAAGTTCGATGTGAAGAATGGAAAGGTATCCTTTGAGATCGGAGAAGAAAAAGTTGAGTTTCACTTCAACAAGGCTTTGAATGAGCCGGATGCTTTGGCCATCTTAAAACTAAAAGAGAACGCCAAGAGAAAGAGAGAAGAAGTGGAAGTTGCAAGAGAAGAGGTACCATTGAGGAGCAATGAAAGGATCAATGAGCAAGTTGGAGCTAGAGAGTTGATGGAACAAGTTGAGCAACAAGAGGAGTCAAGGAATAATGCTAGTCCAAGGAAAAAAGAAGAGTATCCCTACTCATATCCTTTTGATGTTGGTGATGACAATAATTCATTTGAAACATGTGATTCCTACATTTGCTTAAGTGATTTAAAAGATGACTTAGGAGATAGCTATATTTGCTTAAGTGACTTGAAAGAAGAGTTGATAGAATCTCCTAGGAATTCTTTGGATATTTTTGATGTAGGAAAGAAGGATTAAGATGAGGTAGTTCAAGAGGTGCAAGCTTATGCTATGGAGGAGAGTGGTGCAAGAGGACCGGAGAGCCATGCCTACATCAACCATAAATGGTGGTTCTATGGATACGAGGGAAATGGTAATGGGCATGATGATGGCGAGCAATACACCATATTTCATCCGCCATGAGGTTGAGGTTAGGAAGTCAAGCTATTGACTCTAAACGAGCGCTTCTCGGGAGGCAACCCGAGCTAGTAGATTTCTTTTCGTAGTTTTAGTTTGATTTTTCCTAGCTTAGCTTAGTCTTTCTCTAATCATTCCTTATCATGTATTTTTGTGGATTAGTGGTGTTATTAGTGCTTCAAGATTGAGTAGGGGTAATGGTGAAAAAATAAATGGATTCATGGAAAAAAAAAGGTGTGCAATGAATGGAGTAATATTGGTGTCGAAACAACCCTTAGCCGAGATGCCCAGGTAACTCGGACCCGACTTGGGTGAGTCGGTCCACCATCTCGGTCAACTTTGGTCAAGAGTAGTGGATGATCCCCCTTTTACCCCTTTGACCTAGAACTTGTCTTTTTCCCATTTAATCCCCTTTCCCTTACCTACCTACCACCTCCCTCATAACCACCACACCAAAAATACCCATCTCTCTTCATAAACCCTCAAAATCGGCCCCTTCGTCCCCATACTCGATCCATCCCTCTTTGCCCTTTTCCATCTCGATCCAACACCACAAACCTTCCCCAACTTCAAATCCAAAGAGAAATCTCAAGATCTTCATTTTTCTTCATCCCTCCTCTTGACCTAAGTGGAGAGAATTTGGGTTCTTAGTAGATTTTGTTGCTTAAAGGTCCTAATCTCTTCAATTTCGGTATGTGTAACTCGATCCCTATCTATTTCCTTGAGAATTTTGTGCTTACATTGCATGGATTGAGTATTACCATGTTTGATGGAGATTGAAGCTTGAGCAACAATGGTGAATTTGCATGAATAGTGAAATTGCTCTTAAATGTTGATTGTGCATGATTGAATCCCCTTAGAACTTCAATTAGTGATGGTAGATGGTTGAAATTGGATTTTAGGTGCATGATAGATTGATTTTGGGTGAATTTGTTGGAGAAAACGAAGCATGGATAGGACCGAGATACCCAAGTACCTCGGGCCCAACATATGAAAGTCGGTCCATCACCTCGGACCGAGGTTGAGAGCACCTCGGACCCGATGTCTAGAGTGTGTCAATCTTGTTCTGTTAGTTTTTTTCTTGTAATGTCATGAGGATTCATGTGTTTGATTGTTGGTTATAGCTTGATCATGATGTGACATATCCATTAGCTTAGCCATTGTTGAGGAATTCTATGATCAGTCATGTTGGATTTTGTGAGATAGGTGTCTAGAGCCCAAGTATGGGGTAGTTCTTGTGTGTTGAGTTGTGAGTTGTATATATGTGTGATGTTGTTCAGATTGTATGGATCTTATCTTGTAGCTTTTTGCTTGATTTGAGTGTGTGTAGGTACTATGGAAACCCGTTCATCCTCTTCTCATATGAAAAGGCCCTCAAAGAAGTTGAAGAAGTCAAAGAGAGCACCCAAGATGGATGATGTGAGGCTTGACGATGATGATGTAGCCGAGAGCTATGCACGGTACATGGAGCTAGCGCACCACACTAGGTGGCTAGATTGGGAGTCCGTAAGGAAGATGGGAATGGATGTAGCTCTCCCTCGTTGCTACTCCTACATTGGCCTCAATGGAATGTTGAGGTGGGACAATCCACATTATCCCGCCTTGACATTGGAGTTCATGGCCACCTCCAATTGCACCTATGATGGCGTGGAGGACAATGAAGGCATAATTACTTTCCAATTGGGCAATGAGACATAAGAGCTCACTCTTAGGAACTTGGCGACCTATCTTGGGTTTCCTTTTCCAAGAGAGGAGGCCGGCGTGGACAATGGGAAAGTGAACTACTTATGGAAGCATGTGGCGGGGAAGTTTGAGATGAGGAAAGGAGCTCCCACGACCGAGATTGCTAGCCCTCTTTTCCGGGTTATGGTTCGGGTGTTAGGGTGTGCCATCTATGCACGCCATGAGTTGAGAAAACCCATGAAGGAAGAGGCGATGTTGCTTCATGAGATGCTCTTCCAAACCGACAAGCCCTTGAACCTCACTTGGGATCGGGTCAAGATGGTGCGAGACTTCCAAAGCACTTCTTGGATCTACTTCGGTGGGATGATAGCTCGTCTTGCCATGCGTCTCAAGGTTGACCTCTCCAAGTACACTCCGGATCCTAATGGCGTGGAGTACATGAACATCAAATACTTCAAAAAGGCAAACATTATCAAGGAGAAGTTTTACATGACCTCTTTGTCTCCTCACTCAAACTTCAATGGAGTGGCTATCTGGTTGGCTCCCAATCTCTATGATCTCTCAAGGTACCACAATTGGTACCAAGTATGGGCCAGGAAGCCACACTCATTCGGTGAACCGGAAGGGACAAGGGAGGGTCGTCAACAAGCTCAACATATTCGTTTCACCTCTCCCCAATCCTCCCCGGATTCCGATGAGGATCAAAACAAATTCGAGTTTGCTAGAAGAGAGGCTATGGATGTTGATACGCCTCCGGAGGAAGATGAAGGTTTCCAAAACTTGCTAGCCAACCTCCGAGCAAGGGAACAAGCCCCCACTCTACTGGACCGAGATGCAGGGCACATCGGGCCCGACTTCCAACAAAGTCGGTCCGATGCATTTCTCCCCGATTCGGTCCCGAGTCACTTTGAGCGCGTAGAAGGGAGCGGAGCTAGGCAAGAGCAACCTCAGTTTGGTGGATACGAAGGCTACGCTCAATGGTATGCCCCCGGCATGGTCTTTCCCGAGCCACAACAACCGGTGCACATGTCGTTCCTAGCTAACCAAATGGCCCACCTTCAACTCCAACAAGAAAGCATGCTTCAAGAGGTCCATCAAGTCAACCTCTAACAACAACTAATGTTTCAACAACAACAACAAATCTTTCAACAACAAGGTGTCTTCCAAGCTCAACAAGAAGAAATGAACCGGAACCTCGGCTACACTAGGCGCGAGGTGGACGACCTTAGGATGGTGGAGGACCAAAGGTGACAAGTCCAAGAGAGCTTCAACAATTAGATGAGCGGGAATTATCCTTTCCGAGAGGATCCATGGACGTGCCCTACACCTCAACTCCAACCACCGAACCAAGACCCCTACCAAGCACAAGTGTATGAGAGGGAAAGGCAAGCAAGGCTCCAACGAGGAAATCGTCGTGGGCGCCCCTCCGAGTAATCTAGACATGCCATTCAAGAATAAGAAATTCTGAGGTTTTTGAACTCTTCTCTCTTATTTTGCGTTTTGGTTTCCTTGTTTGATGGGGACATCAAAATTTTAAGTGTGGGGTGGGGATTAGTTGCTCATAGTTTCATGTGTTTGTTCCTTGTGTTTGTTTGAAGATGTTTGTTCCTAGTTTGTGTTTTGGGATGTTTGTTTTTGGATTGTGGTATGTTTGATGAAAGACAAGTATAATTGAACTTGATTTGGTTTGAATGGATGAGTTTATTTTGTTTGAGAATTTTTTTTGCAAAAATCCATAAAAATTTGAAAAATTGTGTTGAAAACAACAAAAAGATTTTGATTGTGGACTAGGAATCCCCATCTTAGATGTCCAAATGATAGCTAATGATGATGTGAGCATGTAAATTCCTTTGCATATTTTTGGACGGTTTAGCCTCTTAAATGGATGTTGCTTTTGAAGTGATGTGATACCTTGCTTGTTTTTTATTGAGCATATGAGTTCTAGGATGAGTTTTTATGCAACTAAGTATGAGTGACCCTTGTGAGATTGATTTTGGGCCATTTTAGGGATGCTTGTTCATATTTGCATATCCCTCATGTTTCTTGTGTGAATATGCTCATGCATGCTTAGTAAAACTTGCTATTGCGGTGTTTATCTATTTTCCAAGACCGTCATGAGATTTGTCTAAGCATTGTCGCATTGATTTGAACTTTATGATTTTAGCCACAAAAATGTTTCATATCCTACCTTGAAATTAATCCTTTGTTTGTAGCCCCGTTCTAGCCTAGACCTTTGTTTGAAACTCCTCAAAAATATGATTCCTAGCCTTATATGACTTGACCCTTATCGGATTGGACTCTAGAAGAGAGGTTTGGAGTGTATTTGAAGAGTTGAGATTCTCTTGGGTTTGAGGGCAAAGAATGGAGTTATGAATCATGTGGGTAGTGCATCTTTGTTGTGCATAAGTGAAAAAGGAAGAAAGAAAGAAAGAAAATGTTGGAATTGAGAAGTGGATTGAAAGAAAAGAGCTTAAGTGAAGAAAAGGGTCCCGACTGAGTTACAAGTAACATCGGGCCCGAGTTTGATCAAAGTCGATCCGGTGCAAAAGTGAGAAAAATCCAACAAAAAGCTTAAGTGCAAAGATGAAGTGGAATGTTAAGTGAAGTTTTGGGTTAAGAGAAAAAATGTTAAGTCTTTTGGATGAGTGAAAAGTTGATTGTGGAATTTGGTGAAGTTGGTGAGAGATTAGGAAGTTCAATCCCCATTGTAAGCACCACAAGACCAAAATGATTCCTACCTTGAGAAATACCAAAAGCCCCATTACAACCCGGCCGAATGGAACCTCTTTGAAGACCTCCATTGAGCCAAGTTCATATTCTTTGTGTGCATTGTAATAGGCATCTATAGGTGGAAGAATTGGTGATATTAGCTTCAATAGTAAAGTCTTTACTTGCATGATGATTGAGTTTGAGAGTTCATTGTTATACCTAAACACATGATGAGTGATACACATTTTCATATCCCTAAGGTGAGGCTTAGTTGCATTGACTTTATTCCTTAGAACACTTAATCATGTGTGATGATGTAATCTAGCTTGAATATCTATCACTTGTGCTTGAATGAGTTTTTCATATGAGGTTTTACTTGAAGATTATGTTCCAGTCTTGCTTACATTGTTATTGCTTGAGGACATGGAAGTTTAAGTATGGGGTATTCTGATGTCTCTCAAATTGGTGGTGTTTTATAGGTGATTTTCCTATGTAAATATGTGTCTTTTGTTCCTTTTCTTGTGTGTTTTATTCCTTTTTAGCTTGGATTCCGATTTTTTATGAG
The DNA here is from genome assembly GCA_934048045.1 of Polygonum aviculare. Classification (NCBI taxonomy): domain Eukaryota; kingdom Viridiplantae; phylum Streptophyta; class Magnoliopsida; order Caryophyllales; family Polygonaceae; genus Polygonum; species Polygonum aviculare. The sequence goes on along the minus strand of OW204024.1, from coordinate 26,608,382 downwards.
ATTCGGAGACTGCGAATTTTGTGCATTTTGTAGGTGTTTTCGGCATGATTCGAGGATGATTTGGAAGGAGACCCGAAGAAGGATCAAAGCACGAGTCAAGGAGCGGAAGAGCGGAGCAATCCATGAAGAGATGCACGAGAAAAGCCAAGAAGAAAGGTGGCCAGAGACCAGGACCGAGTTCCATGAACGTCGGGCTGAAATCGACTCATGGACGTCGGACCGAGGTGCCAGCAAGTCGGGCCCGACTTCCCTCCGTGTCGGTCCAAGTCAGCGGATCAAGGATTAGGCTCCAAGGCACACAAATGTGATCTACCACTTTTGCCCCTCTTCTATTTTGGGTATTCTTAGCTTCTAATTAGAGGGAGGAGGACAATTAGCATGAGACACAACACTAATCACCTCTCAAAGGCTCTAGGAAGACTTGGAGAGTAAGGAGAAAGGAGAAGAGGGGGAGAAGAAGAGAATTCGGTGGAGGAGAAGGAGAATTCTAGGGATAGATTGTGAGTTTGTCTTAGTTTTGCTTTGCAATTGTGGAATTGGATTGGTATTTGTGGATTTCCTTTGTTGGTGAATGAAATTTGGATTTGCTTTGAGTTTGATGATCGAGATTGGTTTGCTTTGCATTTTGATTGCTTTTTACTCTAGCCATATGGAGTAGGTTCCATTGATCTTGGGCTATGGGGGAAACCTCTAGCTAGATTGGGTTTGAACCCCCAATTCCATAGCCTTGAGTGTTTGATCTAGGAACCCACTCTACATAGAGCTACAATTCCTTGTGGAAGCAAGGGATCAAGGGCTTGTGATTGGCAAGAGAGAACGGAAGTGATCAATTGCCTATCACTTGAACTTGCATCGAAAGGGAGGTCAAATTCCCTATGGGTCGATGTGTAGAAGTGGCGGGGCCGAGGCGAACAACCTCGATCCTACGAGGATCAACACTTATTGCTTGAATTGGGGTGGAATAGCCCACATCTACTAGAAAAGGAACCCAAAAATCCAAGATCTATCTCTCCATTTTGCAAGGTTCGACTCACCCAGTACCTCGGGCCCGACTTAGCCAGTGTCGGTCCCGGCCTTTTCCACGTCGATCCACCTCGGGCCCGAAGTGACCAGTGTCGGTCCCGAGTGGTTTCTCTTGTTTTTTTTCCTTTATTTTAGCTTTTCTTTCCCTTTTTAAAAGTCTTTTAGGTGCACTCAACGATAGAACTCCCGAGTGTTCGACACCCTACCTTGTGGTACAACTAGGTCGGATTATAAATTGTATTTTGAGACCCTCCAATCCGGACCGCATCAGCATTCGTCCCATATCGACATTTCACTTGATCTCAACGCAAATCTCGGCTATAAATAGTGAGCTCTGTGCACTAAGAACAGGATCCGAAACCTCGCAAGCTAACATTAAATCTCGAGCTAAGATCCTTGTTGTAACCCGATACACTCAACGCGATACAGAGAGTTTTATCCGAGCTTGTAACCTCTCACTCAACCCGAAACACATCTTTTATTACCTTCTTCGCGTTGACTCTTAGCAATAAAACACCTTCCCATCTCCTAGTTGTTGACTCGGTTGAAATCAACTCTCGCTACCCATATCGCGTTCAGAGCACTCTGTGTTTTCGGACTTCAACATTGGCGCCGTCTGTGGGGATTTTCTAAAACTAAGCAGGCACCGCGTCAATTGCAAGAAAGATGGATGCTATCAGCAACAACACCTACTATGCGGTGGCGCGGCCTTCGGGATGCAGCCACCTCCGTAGTGGTACTACGGGTCACCGCCCGCGATGCCTCAGGCCGCGCCTATGCCTGGTTGGGGCCCCGCTGCGCCGCAGCCATCGCTCATGCTAGGATGGAACCCGGCCTTCCAACTACAGGTCCCCTTCCAGAGGTACGTGCACGCGCAATACTACCGGGAGTATGCGCCAGTACAAGAGCCCTACGTGGAGGAGTACTCCACCAACGGAAGCTCCACCGGTCAAGAGGTTGACCACGACGCTCCCAACGCGTTGTCCCCTCCCAACCATCACTTCCCAGGCCACGCCCCGGCCTATCACTTTGGCCAGGGTGCCTACCCCGTGCAACAGGGCCAGGGGGCGTATTCCATGCACCACCCGCCCTACGTGCTCGCTTATGCTACGGGGTACAATCCCGGGCAAGCTTATCACACGCCGACTTCTGGGAGCGCGTACAATCGGGGCTTTGACGAGGACATGAGCATGTCGCATAGAAGTTCCCACTGCTCCAAACGCTCCACCTCAAGGAGCGAGATGATGGTGGACGATCACGGTGAGGTTTACGGAAGGCCTTTTGCCGCCTTCATTCAAGACAAGCCCATGTCAAAAGGCTTTCAGAAGCCTTCCATGTTGCAGTTCGACGGCACAAAGGAGCCGGGGGACCACGTCAGGCAATTCCTCGTGCACATGACGTTCAATACCTATAACGACGCCATGTTCTGCCGGGTCTTCCCCTCTACGCCCAAGACCGCGGCGATGACATGGATCACCAACCTCCCGGTAGGCTCCATCACCTCTTTCCGGGAGCTGTCGTGGCGCTTCACCTCCTACTTCAGCGGGTCGAGAAAGCGCATGAAAACGACGAAGGACCTTATGAGTGTGGTCTAGGGTGAGGAGGAATCCCTTTCCGCTTTCTTCACCCGATTCGTCAGCGCGGCGTCGGAGATACCACACCTAAATGATACGTCCTCCCGTGACATGCTCATCCACAATCTCCGCGAGGGGGCCTTCAAGGTCCAGATGTGCAGGAAGATCTTTCACACCTACGAGGAGGCCTGCAACATTGTTACCAAGCGAGTCTTCGTCGAGGACGTTGTAGGGAAACCCGCTCAAGACCGCGGGAAGGGCAAGGCCAAAACCATGCCAAAGGCCCTTGCGGTGTCTACCACGTCGTCAAAACCCCAGGGTGGACAGCGCGGTGGCCATAATCGTGGCGGCGAGGCGGTCCCCAAGGTCGCGGTCGTGGTAACAACCGTGGTGGTGGTGGTCGGTACAACAATAACGACCACTACACCGGGGCTAACACCACTGAGCTAGGGCCGCGCAACGACGGCCGGTTGTAATATGGTGTAGTTAATAATGTGGCTGATGAGCAGTCCAAGCTTGGGATTAACCATACTTGAGCAATCAGTGATCAATTTAACTCTTGCGTCCAACTCTTGTATAACAATCAATGATATGACAACCAACTCTAATATACTGACATTCATCATCACCTTCTAAAGCAATGACTCATTTTTATTCATCAATGTCCTTCAAGCAATGATGTTTGTCAGACCTTTTAAAGGTTGCAACTTGCAACTTATTAACAAGAATGACAGAACATACTACAACAAGTACATTGTAGTGCTCTTCAACCCAAATCCTGTTCTCAACACTTGTAGTGTTCAACCTACTCCTACGTCCAAACTACAGATCCCCACAACTTGATAAATTAGAGATTGAATTTTGATCTGAGCCCGGTTTTGACTTGATAATGTCAAACCCGAACTTGATAGATTCGAGTACGAACCTAGTGACATACAATGTATATTTATTAGGGGAATTACATTTAATCACCTCTTATTTAATACGTGTTACATTTAACCACACATTATGTTTTTTTTCTCTACAATCAATCATCCCTTATTTATAAATTATTGCATTTAACCACCCATTTGACAAAAATAGTATTCTCTTAAAAGTAAATTACCTTTTTACCTTTAATTTCAATTTTTTGTTTTGTAAAAAATAAAAGAATCATTAAGCTCGTAAAATTTCTCTCAACCGAAAAAATTGGTTTCGAATCCTAACACTCCTTTAATGTCATATAGTTGGTTCTTGTCAACCCTTCAAAACTCAACTCAAACCCAACTCGTTAGAAGTTTGTTGTATTGATACCCGATTTGAAAGCAATGATTCAAAGAAAGACTTGACTCAATTGACTCGATCATTTATTTGATATAACTTGAAACCCAAGATCTGATAAGTCTACCTGAAAAACCGTTTTGTAAATACTATTATATCATTCGTAACTGAATATTATAAATATATTATTATTAAGGTCGATACATTATAGTATTTTACTTTTATTTTATTTTATTTTAATAATTTTAACTAATTAATTTATTAATAGTTAGGTCATTCCAAACCTATACCGAACTTGAAGTGAACCAAACCCGAACATGTGATATAGGGAATAAGTTATTTTATAATGAGAAACTACTACAAATGTCGTACCATGTATGAATAATGTATATGTAAACCCGACTTAATCGATCCGAGATCGAATTTTGATCCAAGCCTGCTTTTTACTCGAGAATGTACAATTCAAGTCTAAATGCCTAATAGATTCAAGTTCAAACCTATTAACCTATACATGTACAATAATTTTTATAATTTCGATTATGAAATCTATTATTTTAATTAATTATGTAGAATCTTCATAAAAATGAAAAAATCACTTTTACCTATAATAAAAATCATGTAAGTGAAAATTATAGTTTCATATCAAAGTTAAGTAAGATATGAAAGATATCAAAAATCACTTTTCGGAAATTTCGCCTGGTAACCCTGTGGTTAAGGCAATTTCACGTGGTATCCATATATTTACACTATTTCACGAGGTAACCCTAAAGTTTTGGTGATGTTGTCAAATAACCCTACCCACATTTATCCTACCGTTAAAATGTTAAATTTGATTAAAAAGTAACAATTTTAAATGCATGCTTATTGTGATAGTTTATGGATTTGGATGAATTAATTATTGTGTTTAATCTTAAAAATATCGAAAATTTCTTGTGTAAGATTGATATATATGCTGTCAATGTTTGAAAGACTAAGTTTAAGTCAAGATAAAAATAAGCATTTAGAATATATTAAGATTCAATTTAAATAAAGCTAGTGAATATCTTTTGGAAGAAAATCTACGAGATTTTAGTTAGGAATAGTGTTTGTCAAGCTGAATAATTTAAAGTTAGTAGAAGCTCTATATCAAAGACAATGAGAGTATCTATACATTTCTTAATTTATTTATTTTTAATTTCATCACTTATTGAAGTGCCCCAATTAAGGAGTCTAATATCTTATAGATTAAATATTTTCAAGAACTATCAATTTTATAAATAATTTATAGAGTTAATCTATGAAAAATTATTTTTCGTATTTGATAATAAATTTTTTATATCATTAAATAAATAAATTCAATTAGTTTAATTAAGATTATTATGTAGGATTAATTTCCTTAATAATATTGTCAAAATAAAATTTTACTATTAAGTTATTAAGGCTTCCATTTGTATATAATAATATGTCTAGTTGTATTTTTTCTATAAATAAATAAATTCACTAACTTCTTTTTTGGACCATAATTTTAATTAATTATCTAAAGTATTTGATCGGTGTGGATTGCGAGGGTCTAAAGTATGCAATTTAACCCAACCTCGTAGTAGTACGTGGTGGGCGTCGAACGCTTGGGAATTCTGTCGATTGGTGTACCTAAAAGACTTGAAAACGGAAAAGAAAAGCTAAAACAAAGGAAAACAAGAGAAATCGCTCGGGACCGACACTGGTCACTTCGGGCCCGAGGTGGATCGACGAGAAAGAGAGTCGGGACCGACACTAGCTAAGTCGGGCTCGATGTTGCTAGGTAAGTCGAGCTTCAAATTGGAGAGATAGATCTCGGGTTTTTGGGTTCCTCCTCTAGTAGGTGTGGGCTTTTCCACCCCAATTCAGGCAATAAGTGTTGATCCTCGTAGGATCGAGGTTGTTCGCCTCGTTCCTGCCACTTCTACACATCGATCCATAGGGAATTTGATCTCCCTTTCGATGCAAGGTCTCGTGATGGGCAATTGTTCACTTCCGTCCACTCTTGCCAACCACAAGCCTTTGATCCCTTACTTCCACAAGGAATTGTAGCTCTATGTAGAGTGGGTTCCTAGATCAATCACCTAAGGCTATGGAATTGGGGTTTCAAACCCAACCTAGCTAGAGGTTTCCCCCATAGCCCAAGATCAATGGAATCTACTCCATATGGCTAGAGTAAAAAGCAAACAAAACACAAAGCAAAGCAATCTCAATCACCAAACTCAAATCAAATCCAAATATCATTAAGCAAAGGAAATCCACAAATCCCAATTCAAATCCACAATAGCAAAGCAAAACAAAGCCAAAGTCACTAACAATCCCTAAATCTCTCCTCTCCTCCACCGAATTCTCTTCTTCTCCCTCTCTTCTCCTTTCTCCTTGCTCCCCAAGTCTACCTAGAGCCTTTGAGAGGTGATTAGTGTTATGTGTGTGGATAATTTTCCTCCAAGCCTCATTAGAAGATAAGAATCCCCAAGATAGAAGAGGGGCAAAAGAGGTAGTTCACAATTGTTTGCCTTGGAGCCCAATCCTCACTTCGACCGACTCGGACCGACACGGAGGTATGTCGGGCCCGATGTGCTGGCATGTCGGTCCGAGGTTGGTAACTCGATCTCGGTCCCGACTTGCTCTGGAACTCGGTCCTGATCTCTAGCCACTTCTTCTTCTTGGTTCTTCTCTTACTTCTCTTCATGGGTTGCTCCGCTCTTCCGTTCCTTGCCTCGGGCTTTGCTCCTTCTTCGGGTCTCCTTCAAATTAGCCTCGAATCATGCCAAAAACACCTACAAAATACACAAAATTCGCATAGTCTCCAAATCTCATGAAAAAACGAGAACTATACTAAAAAGGGACAAAACACTCAAGAAAAGGAACAAAAGACACTTATTTACAAGGGAAAATAACCTCTAAAACACCACCAATTTGAGAGACATCAGTATTCTTATAAAAAGATAGAAAAATCTTTGCTACATAAAATAATTTATTCTTCACTTAATCGATTAAAACTTATATATATATTCTAAAGATAAAAACAATTGGATAAAATATCAAATTGACAAAAGGGTTGGTTTTAGAATACATAATTAAAATAATAAAATCACTATTTTATTCAACTTGGATGACATGGTGTTAAATTTTACTAAATATTTGGATTCTTCCTTGAATTGTATTGTAGTGGATTATACTTTCTCTTACCTCAAAATTAGTAAAAAATAGTTAAAATTTATGCATTTAAAGATATAAGAAATATTTTTTTCCCCAAAAGTTACGGGTACTTCTTACAAACCATTATATGAAGGCCGTAACTCACTTTTTCTAGCTCTTTCTTCTTTATTGCGTTTCTTTATTAATATCATCTTGATTCGCTCTAGTTTGTATGGGTTAACTCTTGTATTTTAGGGTTATATTGAGTGTGTTTAGGTTAGGTTTGTGCGTAATTGTAATTTCTAGGCCGAAAACACAAGGATTCAAGTTTCAAGAGTTTTTAAGGCGTTTTGAGTTGTCTACGCGACACCCCTTTCTTGTGAAGGCTATATCTGGAGCTAAACTGGTCGGATTGAGCTGATTCCGGTGTCATTGTTAAGCTAACTCGAAGAGCTTCAATTCTTAAATTTACACCAAAGTCAGATTCCAAGCCAAAGAGGGTCAAAATAGCATCTGACATGACCCTAATGATTCTGTCCTGATACCACGCCCGCGGTGGAGGATCCGCGCCCGCGGTGTCTGCCCGAGACGACCTATTCTATTTTTCCATGTTTCCTCGGGCACGGTGGATATGATGCGGTCACGTTGGTACGCGATCCGGAGCAGACGAGATTTATATCTTCTTTCCTTTTTCTTTTCTATTTTCTTTCCTTTTCTATATTTTCTCCTTTCCTAATTAGATTAGGGGATCATGTACCCTAAGTCCATATAAGGAGGAGCCTACCTTAGCTTTTAGGTATCCAATTTCATATCTTAGTTTAGATTCAATTAAATCTTTATATCTTTTGTATTTAGGAGAGCTAGTCTCTTATGGTTTGTTTAAGGGAGAAACTCTGATGTATGACCTTGTGAGGTTTGGGTAACTGAGATCCTATCCTTTGGTTAATATTGATTCTCTTGTGCTTCATTATATGAATGTTGATTGTTTCTCTAGGATTAGCTAACCTATTGAATTGATTGACTTTTCTATTGTTGGATTGGGTTTGGACCATGGACAAAACTAATTTGTTAAAACAACTTAACCTAGACGTGTTGTTTATGCAAGTAGGATTAAGAAGAGAATTGATTTTTTTTTATCTTACAGTTGACTCGTAGCTTGATTGTTTGATATTATATCCTGCATATCCTTGTTCTCTATGCTAATTCTTGGTTAAGCGTCCTTGCCTAGGAATATAGAATTGCTTGGACCGTGGACTTGCGATTACTAATGATCAGGATAGGTATTAACCATAGGTGTGAATGAAATCAATGGATGAATCTATGATCGAGTGATTATTTCATAGTAAATTTTTAATGAACATGCTTCTTATCTATTTGTTTATTTGTTTGTTATTTGTTTCCTAGATTAATTAGGTTAGATTTCTCTTTGATTTACCCTCATCTTTAGTTGATAATTATATTAATACTAGAAGCCTTAGTTCTCTTGGGTTCGAGCCCTTCCTTGCATGATATACTAGTTTGTAATTTTCGGTTTTTTATCTTTGATCGTGGCACGACGACTTTAGCCGAGTCATATTTTGGCGCCGTTGCTGGGGACCTTTGGTTTCTTTCTAGTATTAATATTTTTATTGGATTTGTGTGGACCTATCTTACGGTACGCACTTGTATATTCTGATGTATGTGTTTAGGTTTTGTCAGTTGCAGGACGAACCCTTCCATGGGTATTTTACTAGGTGTCAAGAACAATTGTATGAGCGTGCATCGTGGGGCCTAGACGTAAAGATTTAAGATGCTTGCGATTACATCTTTGGTGGGATGACTCATGAGTCCCTGTTGGATCGTAAGTCTGTTAGAATGGGCGTCCTTAACTGGGTTAAGGGCGTCCTTAGGTGCAGCGGAAAATAGACTTAACAGGAAACGACATAAGATAATGGACACGAGTATTTATAGAGGAACCCCACTAAGAACAACTAGTCTTATGGGTAAACCTCTACCTCCGCAGGAGGATTTTCAATAGCCGTCCTTATCTTATTCAGATAGAGTCCTTACAACTTAGGCGAGTCGTTACACTTCACTGAGCTAAGCGTCCGTCCTTATCCTCACTAGTAACACTCCTTTCCACCTAACAAGTAACCTAACTCTCTTAGCTATAAGGAAGCTATCACTCACGTCTCTCACGGTTCGTTGTGAGAGACAAACTACAACTCTAACTATTTTGTGGTTTGTTTTGGATTTGATGTGGATGGACTTTCGTTCTCTTGCTTCAAGCTCACTTGGTCTCCTTGTTCTTCGTTGTTGAACTTGAGTGCTTCGGGAGAGCTTGAGAGAAAGTCTTCAAAGTCCACACCGCTATGCATACCCCTTGGAGGGTATTTATAGCGGAAGTGGTTCTTGTCCTCTAGCGTCCTCTGAGACTTGGCAGGATCCTTGATCTTCCATCAACGGTGCGAGGAGCATCTTGAGGAAGTCAACTTTGTTGACGCTTGGGAAGCCTCCGCGTGGATAGGGGACCATTGCTGGGAAAGCGACGTCTTTGGAATTGTCTACACGTGCCCAGACAAAGGAAGCTTCCTTTTGAGGACTACGACCGAGTATGATGTAATCATGTTGAGGCGGCCTTGATTCAAATTTGAACTTCGTCCGTATTTTGGCGCGCGTCCCTTCTTGATGAGGACGCCGTCCTATCTGCGCAGGGACTTCGCCGATTACGTTCAGCTTTGGAAGTTCTGATGAAATGCGTCCCTACAGAGTTAGGGACTCTCGTTCACTTGTTGTCCTTTTCGCTCATGTGCGTCCTTTGGACTTACCTGAGATCAACACTTGGACAACTTATCAAATACCTCTGAGTTTGTCATTATCAAAACTAGGGACGATCAGTATTGGTTGGATATTAAAGACTGGCGTCCTTAATATCGTCCCAACAGTCCCAACTAATGGTGTACTGCAAGAGCGAAAGAAAATACGTCATCTGGGAACCTCTAGACCGATGGAATTTCTTTTGTGGGACCCGAGCCGACGAGATCAAGGAGCTAGCTTCTGTCGAAGATCCGTGCCCGCGCTCACCCATCCGCGCCCGTGGAAATTTGACAAAACCTACGGAGCCTTATTCGGATGAAGAGCCGCGCCCGCGTACTCTTGAGCGCGCCCGCGTAACCACCCTAAAAGAGCCACACCGCGAGTGCGGATACCATACCACGAGCGTGATGGTTACCCCAGAGGCATCCCCCGAATTCTCCAGAGAATTGCGACCGCGCCACGCATGTCGTGAGGTCTTCGGTGCCCCCTGATTCGGCCTATTTTGTATAGGTTAACTCTTTTATTTTAGGGCTATATTGAGAGTGTTTAGGTTAGATTTGAGCGTAATTGTAATATCTAGGCCGAAGACACAAGAATTCAAGAATCAAGAGTTTTAAGGCGTTTTGAGCTGTCTGCGCGACACCACTTGCTTGCAAAGGCCATATCTTCAGCTACAGAGGTCGGATTGACTTGATTCCGGTGCCATTGGAAAGCTAACTTCAAGTGCTTCAATTCATCTTTTTACACCGAAGTCAGATTCCAAGCCGAAGATGGTCAAAACAGCCTCCAAAGTGACGCCAGAGGTTCTGTCGAGATTCCGCGTCCGCGGAGCTCCCGACGCGACCGCGGTGGCCGCCAAGGCAAGTTGTTCTTCTCTGTCGTGATAGCGCAGGCGCGGCCTAGGCGACGCGGCCGCGGCGATGCCGATTCCGAAGCGGGCCGAAAATCTTTCTATCTTGTTTCCTTTTCTATCTTTTTGCCTCTTTCCTTATCTATCTCGTGGAGCATGTTCCTTGGGTTATTTAAGGAGGAGTCTCTTTAGGTTTTAATTATTCTGGAACCTTTGTTTGAAGACTTGAGTTTTATGAAGATTATGGAGAACTAAACCTCTCTAGGGTTTGTTCATCAATGAAGCTTTAATTGATTAGTTTGTGAGATTCTAAATCCTTTTCTTATTCCTTTGGTTATTATTGATTCTCTTGTGCTTAATTACATGATTATTGATTATTTCTCTAGGAGTAATTAACCTATTGAATTGATTGATTTTCTACTGTTGGGACGGGTTTGGACCGTGGACAAACCTATTCTGTGAAAACAACTTAGACCTAGATCTGTTGTCTATGCAACTAGGATTTAAGAAGAGAATTGATTGTTTGCTTGTGAAATTGACTCGTAGCTTGATTTCTCTTGCATGCATCCTATATATCCTTGTTCTTAATGCTAATATTGATTTGAGCGTCCTCTGTCATTGTTAAGTATCTCCTGGACCGTGGACAGGAGATTAGTCAAGATTAGGATTGGAATTAACCATTGGATTAAAAGGAATTGGTGTGAATCAATGATCAAACGACTCTTTTAATGTGGATTTGTTGAATGAACCTGTCTTTAGTACTTTGATTAATCTTGTGAAACTGTCGATTTGTCTTCTTGCTTTGGTGATTGGAACTCTTGCATAAAACCCCCCTCTTTGTTCTTGGTTGACATAAATATTAGGCTAAATACCTCAAGTTCTCTAGGGTTCGATCCCATACTTGCTCACTATACTTGGTTTGTGTGTTTGGGTTTATTTTTGATAAGGGAACAACGATTTTGCCCGAGTCAAATTTTGGCGCCGTTGTCGGGGGACTTAGGTTCTATTTAGTGCAATATTTGTGTTGACTATTGTGTGGACCTATCTTACGGTCCACACCTTTGCTACTGATTTCTTTGCAAGTGTTGTCGTTGATTTCAGGAGACAGGATGGCTGATGAATCGATCAGGGAATTATGTGCTCCCGGTCTCAAACAAGAGCACCTGGCTGTTGAACACCCCGCTCTAGCTGAAGGGGTAGACTTTGTGGTGAAGCCTGGGCTGATTAATCTTTTGCCTCAATTTGGTGGGCAACCTGCGGATGATGCAATTAAACACCTCATGGAGGTTGAGTTTGTCTGTCTAAGCATGAAGCCTGTTGGGGTCACTATGGATCAAATCAGTTTGCGAGCCTTCCCGTTTTCACTAACTGACTCAGCCAAGGAGTGGTATATGCTCATATCCCGCAATCCTTACTCTCAGCACATTACAACGTGGGATCAGATGAGGGTTGCATTCTTAGACAAGTACTTCCCTGTTCCATTAAGGGCAGCCCTGAAGAGGGATATCTCCACTCTGCAGCAACAAAAAGGGGAGAGCTTGTACGATTATTATAATCGCTACAAAGGGCTCATTGCTAGTTGTCCATGCCATGGGTTTCCAGCTCGTGATCTCGTGTGGTTCTTCATGAGCGGTATTTGCCAGATGGACAAGAATCTGATAAGCGCTTCATGTGGAGGCTCTTATCTAGACAAAACTCCCCAGGAAGTCTTTAAAATAGTGGAGAACTTTGTTGACGAGAATAGAAGCACAACACCCTCTTGTTCTGATGAGCCATCAGTTGAAGAACATCTTTCTAGGAAGCTGGAGGAGATGAGTGAGCTATTTGATAGGAAATTCCGAGATATGAACTTGGAACTCGAAAGGAGGATGAGGGAGATTTCTGAGAAGATCAACATTACTCCTCAAGCAGTGATGAATGTAAGTGCTATTTCATTGAGGAGTGGACGAGAGTTAGGCATAGAAAGTAGCTCTCCGGAGGAGCCACCGCGACCGCGGCCAAAGGACCGCGACCGCGAAATCCTTACAGAGGCTCATATCAACCACTCAACGGAAGCCCCGCGACCGCGGCACATAAGCCGCGCTCGCGGTGATCCAACAGAGGATGAGTACGAGTCCCTGGAGCCCAAACGCGCCCGCGCCTCCACCCACCGCGCCCGCGCTGACGAAGGTTTCGGAAACTCCGAAAACACGGATGCACCGCGACCGCGTCCAGAGGACCGCGCCCGCGGTATTAGGCCAGAGCCGGTGGATGACTATGTTCGGCCATACTTTCCACCTCTCAACTCTTACAAGCCACCTCCACCATTTCCGGATGCTCTCAAAGACACAAGGAAGCTGGAAAGAGACAAGGACATGTTCGAGACATTCGCCAATTGTGAGGTCAATATCCCTTTACTCAAACTTGTTAAAAGTGTTCCTCGCTATGCTAAATTTCTAAAAGAATTGTGCACCATTAAAAGGAACCAAAAATTGAAAGGGAAACCTAAGAAGCCTGTCAAAGAACCTGAACGTGTGTCTGCTGTCTTTCAAAAACGCATGCCAAAAAAATGTGGTGATCCTGGAGTGTTTGCTATTCCTTGTGTTATTGGTGATACTAGGGTAGAAAATGCTATGCTTGATTTGGGTGCTTCAATCAATGTCATGTCTCATGCTGTGTATAAATCTTTAGGTCTAGGGCCTTTGCAGAAAACTGACATAGTAGTTCAATTAGCTGATAGGTCCACTATTCGTCCTAGAGGCTTGGTTGAAGATGTTCTTATCATGTTTGGTTCCTTGATTTTTCCTGCTGATTTCTATGTGCTTGACATGAATCATGATTCCCATACTACTCCATTATTGCTTGGTCGCCCTTTCATGAAAACTGCTAAAACATGCATTAATGTGAGTAAAGGCACGTTAACTATGGAATTTGAGGGAGAACAAGTTGAATTTAATGTCACTGAAGCCATGAAATTCCCTTCTGATAATCCTTTGCTATGCTCTATTGATATTCTTGATCCTTTAGTGCAAAATTACTTTGACCAAAATCATGATAATGCACTAAAATCTTCCATAGAGTGTGATGAAAAATCTTCTAATGTGGAATTTGCCTTGCCTGCTGTGATGAATGATGTTGTTAGTAGCATGAATAGGAATGAGAATGATGTGTTGGTCATTGGGCCCCCGCTACTAACCTTCCCGAAAGAGGAACTTGTCCCCTTTATAATGCAGGCACCCGAGATTGAATTAAAGCAACACCCTGAG